>CP141140.1:2713329-4084345 GCA_035235625.1 Saururus chinensis
CACTTGAATAATATGGGCTTGACCTACATAAACATTATCATGCTCATCTAAATTATATGAGCTTAACCCATTTAATGATGCTCACTTCTAACACAATATACTTATTAGAATATATAGTTTTATTTAGAGCACATTCATAGATGCAATAAATAACATTAATGAATTAGAATATATGCTTAGGAGTGAAATATATTGATAGATGTAATAAAAAAATAAATACAATAAAAAGTGACCTCCTTTGTCTAATAGAGAATGACTTTTTGTCCACTTTGGCTTATAGGTGAGTTCTCTTCATAATGGGTACAACGATCGACATGTGAAGGCTTGAAATGACCTATGTCCAAAGTTGGATGGCAATGGAAGTTTGTAAGGTTCCTCTGGTCACTTGCAGTAGGGCGGATGAGAAAACAAAGTTTTTTAACATAGCATAAGAAGAATAAGGGTTTGTTAAGATATCATGGGCCTTTGGCAGCGTGGAAACTCCAATTTATAACAGCGTGTACGAATTGAGAGATATGTAGCTACGTGAAACCACGTGATATGAAAAAATAATTGGCTCGCATTGCTTCACCAGCGGCTCTGTTGGTGAAACTTCACTAGCCAACCACGATTTGGTAAGTAAGAGGCTTGATGACACCAAGATTCATAGCCGTTGAAGCTACTAAAAAAAAATATTCGCGTTCTACTCCATCCAAATTCCCAGTAGTGTAATATTTCCTATGTCTTAAGTTAGCATTTATATTTGATAAAAAAGTTATTTCAAATTAATGAAATTATTTTATTTAGTTTAAGTGTTTGGATCCTTTAAAAATAATATTATAAGTTTATTTTTCCTTTCTTGTTGAACCTTGCTCGTGGTCACAACGGCAGCTTCAGGCTGCCTCCCTCAAGAAGAAACCTCATTCATGCTCTGCCCGCGCTGCCTATACCGGCCACCTAAGGCCACAAAGCCGGGACCAGGCCTTTAGGCCTTGATTGGCCACCACCCAAACCCAGGAACAATCGCAATGCCACCTTGAATCCTTCCCTCTCCGTTGCACCCCTTCTCCATCTCCTCCCTCCTGTAGGTCTTGCACCCACTAAAGAGATACAAACAGTCACAGATAAACCATCTGTTTCTGCCAACTTATTTGAACGATTAAAAAAACCACATACAAATAAACAAAAACAGCTACCTTGATGGAATATTGGTTTCTGGGTTGTCCGTGCCGGAGTGGGATGCAGCTACAACCACGTTGTATTGAGGAACGGAGCCCTCCTCCAAGATGGTGGTCTGCGGAGGAAGAGTGGAGGACGATGAACAATAAGAAGGGGGCTTGAGGGATGGATGTAAAATGAACGGTGACGACCATCTCCGGGGGTAGAGGCGTTGGGGAGAGAGAAAAGAATTTAATTTATATTTTTTAATATTTTTTATTAAATATTCTATTTTAAAAATAATATTAAAATTTTATATTAAATATTATCTTTTTTAATATTAATTAGAGAGAAGAAAGAGGGAAAGAAGAGAGAGAGTGAGGAGAGAGAGAAGAGAGAGAGAGTGAGGAGAGAGGAGGGAGAGAGTGGAGAGGGAGGGAGGAGAGGGGAGAGAGAGTGAAAGGAAGAGGGGTGAGAGAGAGAAGAGAGGGAAAGGAGAGAAATGAGAAATTTTTTTATAATTAAATTTAAATTATTAGTGACGCTTATTTTGAAGCGTTGCTAATAACATAAAATAATTACGACGATTAAATATATACGTCGCAATAACACATACAATTAGGGTTTTTTTTTAAAAAATAACCGCCCGCAAAAATTTCACACAAAGGCGAAATTCCCCCGTGTGCAAAAATTTCCGCGCTTAATAACCCGTCTTCCTCACCCTCTCTCTCTCAGACGCCGACCGGATCTCGCCTATTCCGACTCCTTGCCTCAGACGCCGACCGGATCCTAGACAGCATCCACCGGTTCCTCGCCGTCGCCGTCGCCGACATCATCCTCTCCTCCGACAAACTGGGAGTTGGACTGTGAATCTCTAGTAAGTGGTTCCATGCGCTCTTATTTTTTCTATTTGGCCTGTGTTTCTTCATGCCAACAGTCTGGATTGGCCGAAGTAGGTGGGAGCGGTAACCAGGCTGGTTATAAGAATGCCTTTTCAGTTGTAATAGGGTTTTGAATGTGGTATGCTGATCACCGTTGCATAACTGTTGCATTTTCGTTTTTTATTCTTATGCCAGTAAGCTAGGCTGGGATCGTGTAACTGGTGAAAGCCATTTAAATGCATTATTGAGGGGAGCGCTTCTAACGGCCTTGGCATTATTTGGCCACAATGTCACACTCAAGGAGGCCTTGAGCCGCTTTCACATTTTCCTGGATGATAGAAACACCCCACTGCTTCCTGCTGATACAAGAAAGGTTCTTGAATGAAATCTTACTGAGTATTGAGACTTTCTCACTTGTAGTTTCAGCTTATCATTAGTTTGTAGTTGTTCTGCAGGCAGCATATGTATCTGTGATGAGGAATTCAACTTGGACCAAGCAACAGCGATACCCCTCGTCAGTGTAAAACTTAAGGATCATATCTTGGAATTTGAGCAGGTCCATTATACTTAGAATATTTTACTTTATGTGTGATTACTGTCTATTCTTCATTTTTAAGAATACTGAATCTTACCAACATGTAAATTTGACAATCTGGCTCTGCTCTGCAGTCACAATTTCTTGCAAGTGGTTCTGTCCAGGATGGCCAGTGGATTGTTCCATTAACTTTATTTTTTAGGTTGAACAAGAAAAACAAGAATTTCTTACTGGAAAGTAAGACTGGAAATGTGGACATATCTGACCTTTTCTAATCATTGGATGGAAATATAATGCTTGAAGGAAAAAGCACTGATGATGAAGAGTTGTGGGTGAAAGTTAAAATGGACCAGTTTTTACAGGGTAAAATATGATGAGATGCTTGCAGGTAGACTAGGGGCTGCAATTAAAACAAAATCTTTAGCCACAGCAGATAGGTTTGGTAAGTGATCTTGATTATTCTCAGTTTCTTCTATTTAGTTTTATTCTGATCTAATTATGTATTTCATTTGACTTCCTTCATTTTTAGGGATTCTTGACGACTCTTATGCTCTCTGTGAAGCTTGTGAGCAACCACTATCCTATCTGCTTTTGTTGATGGATGTATACAGAGAAGAGCTTGACTATGTTGTGCTATCAAGGCTAATTGATGTAATTATTTTTTATATATGAATGTATCTTCATAAATTGTATTCATAAACTAAATTTTCTTTGCATTCATGGCTAACCAGATAAGTATTTAAGTTATGAAGATCCTGACTGCTGCAATTCCAGATTCTTCAGACAAGTTGAAAGCTTTTGTTATAAATCTACTCTTGTTTTCGGCAAAGTAAGCATTTTAGCACAATAAGTAACATATCTCAAGTTTGATGTGGGCATGATGGAGCTTTTGTATTGCACGTCATGTAATTGACTTTTTAAGTTTTTCATGATATTTCTCTTTTTGAGGAGCCATGTTTTTGGTGCAATTAGACGATGCTGTTTGATATTATTATTCAAAGGTACTTGTGACTCTTTTTAGCACCACCGCTGGTCTTTGTTGACAACCAGGATTTTGTGAGTGGCTTAATTTTTTGCTTTTTTTTAATAATGAGCAACAAGGATTTCTTATTGGGACAATTTTACCCGACATTAGATGGTAATTTGACCTGTATCATATATGAACCTGTTTTTACACATTAAAGTTTTGATAAAACTGGCAGTAGCTGATTGTGTTTAAATATTACCTAGTTGCTGACTTTTGTTAAACAAGGTGGTTATAGACTTGTAATTCCGTTAAGTGACAATAGGTTCAGTCCAAGTAAACTCATGTTTTTCTCACCGGTTGCAGCATCATGCTGCAGTGCCTTGCTTGAGGCATATCGTAAGTTTTAGCTTGTGCATCACTATGCATGTGTCTAGAATCACTACTAAGACTTATTTGCTTGACCATTTACTTTTTGGGGGCGGTTTTCTGGATTAGATATGTTACATTATTTCATACTTAGAGCATTTCTCTGGATAGGGATTGAACATAAAGAAGCACGTGTTAATGCTATCCGTTTTGTAATATCTGACACATTTCTAGAGCAGAATTGCTGATTATTTTCATCTGGTTTTAAATTTAGATTCTCATTCATTGAATCTAGTGATCTCTCAGCTATTACTCCTTCCGTTAGACATTATTCTATTTGAAATTTTTTGGGTTATTTTTTAAAGTTTCATGAATGGATGGCTATCATAATTCTTGTTTTACCCTTCAGTCCACTGAGTTGATGATTTTTTACTAGCGATTCTTTCTTGGATATCTCATTTGCATGCATAATCAGATGGACTAAAATATACTAAAGATTATCACAGTAAGTTAATATATAAAGTCCCCACAGATTTGTTCAATAAATCATGTTGATTTGTTACTTATACATGGGTATCTTTTCAGAATTCATCGTGTTAAATAATCAAACAATTCACACATATACACTTATTGATTGATAGTAGATAACAAATCCACAGATATATCTAGATTGTGTACAATAAATGATGCTGGCTTGTTATTTGTATAGACTTATTTATGATTTCAGATTGTTCCCTGTTAGACCATCAAATAGTTCACGTACGCGCACTGACACACACTTGATAAGAACTACAAAAATGATTCTAGACTTTTGATAATTCTGGAATCAAGTTACGTGGAGTAAATCTTTTGGAGATATGTTTATTATCTACAGCCGCTCGTTGTAAAGTCTTAATAAAGTTTCGTTGACATATACATTTGTTGTCACCAAACTTTTCAAAGATAGTTACAAGTTGCTGTAATTGCCTTTTTCATCCCCTCCATATGTCTGTGTTAATATGATGAATGGTTAATGTCAGAATTTGTTGATGAATGGTCAATGTCAGAATCTGTAAGGTCCTTAATTTTTTTTATGATTTTTTTCTATTTTTTTGGTCATTTTTGGCGGGAAAATATGACATTATGGTGTATTTATATTTATGTATTTTTCTCTATATTTATACCCGTAGAGTTGGTTGTGGGGCTTAATCGTAGGACGTAGGCCTTGCTGCACGTTTACGGCATGAATTTTGGAGGTATAGCACGTAACTAGTGAGTTAACGCGCATTGGGGACATAGATGTAAAAATAAAAAAGGTAAATAGTAAATCACGGCTTAAAAAGCCATATGCAATAAGTTTCGTTCCAGAAACTTACAAGAAACTCAACGTCCAATGAGTTTTTTTTTAGAACCCAAGTGAGTTTCCAGTTGCTCCGTTTTCCCTCCTCCGTTGTTAGATTCTACCGATTCTTATCAGGATCCTCTTTGCCTCGCCGCCACGAGTCCGTAGATACTAGCTATGACCGCCTCCATGGCCTCTTCGCTCCTTTACGAGGTACCAAACTTTTTTTCGGGTTTTTCTCTCCTTCAATCCCGTTTTTGAACTATGGGTGTATGATTTTGACATCATTTGCGGCCACTTTCAACTAGACTTATATTTAGTTGGCCCCAAAGAACCCATAGGCGCTGGCTAGAGCTGCCGCCATGCTTTATTCGCTCTGTAGTGAGATACCGGCACCTTGGTCGGGTTTTGTTCTCATTTTCCATCTCACTGTTTGTGGGATTTTTTGGACATCAGTGGGTTTTCGGTTGTTGTCCAGCCACCGGTAGGACTCCGTCCAGCCTACCTCGACCCGGTGTCGGTAGGGGTTTACCATTTGCGACCCCGCCTCGCCCCTATTGCCTTGCTCTGCCCGATTGGACGCTTTGGGTGCATCTCGGGTCATTGGCATCGGCGAGCCGTGAGCCGTTTGGTCATCGTGGGCTCTGCCCGGCTCGGCGATAGTAAGGGTCAGCCCCAATTGGCCCAATTATCCCTCCGCCCAGAATGGGCCGCTTGTCATTACCCTATACCGTGCGAGATGCATAGCTGCCCGCACCATGGGTTTTAGTTGTGGGTGGCAATCGGCGATGTCGCCGCTTAGATTGGCCACAGCTAGGGCCTTAGCCGTGTTGGCTTTTGTGGGCCTTGGGTCGCCTCTTTTCAGCCCTCTCCCCCGCCCCTATGGGTAACGTGTGCATGTGGCCACGCGTGTGCTTTTGGGTTTAGGCGCCGCATTCGCGCTGCCTGACCATCGGTTGGCTTTGCCACCGAGTGGAGTTGACACAGAGCCGTCCTCCACCACCTCTCCTTTGTCCTCGAGCGTTGCCCCACGCTCTCAGCCCTTATGTGGGCCTTTGTTGACCCGAATTGTCGCCATTGGGTGTTGTCCACGACTGATTTCGATGTCTTGTGGTCGGCTGAGCACGTCTTAGCCACCGGCCCATCTTCAGTGTATACACCCTTGACATCTAGTCGTACTGCCATTCTTGTTGGCTTGACTTTTCTCCCGGCCGCCCTAGTGTGCCGCCGTGGATCGCGGGTTTTGCCGCATTGATTTCTGACACCCTATTTGGCCGTGATTATTTTCGTCACTTCCTAAATCCTCAGGACAATAGCTCTCTCAGCCAAGCAACGGTTTTGACCGCCAACTCCGCCACGGACGCTGCCACCATCGTGTGCTTGCCATCGAACATCATAATTACGAGGTAGGGGAGCTTTGAACTCGTAATTTCATGAAGCATGTTTTGAATTAGTAGTAGCATGCTAGGATTGCACGATGTGCATATAAGCATGATTATATGATATGTTGATATACATATTGTCACGCCCCGGCGATGCCCAACCCGAGCCGAACCCGGTCCAGGGGCCAGTCAAGCGCGCGGGGGCGACAAAGTGAAAATTGAGAAACGATCTAGCGGAAGACTTAACCCTAACCATGGGCGATTAACAGAATTACGGAGTGTGCACAATCCTTTGAGCAAGAGTAAATAAAAGGGAAGGAAAAAGGTGTTGCTTATCACAAAGTAAATAACAATCTCAAACCCACAAGCTTAGTTAAGTAAAGCCCACACGACTCAAAATAAGTCATAAACATCACAACTATAAAATATGACATAAATCCAAAACAAGAACCCTACACAAAGGTTCTATCATAAAACATGAAACAAAAGAAGGTAAGTCACACAACGATCTCCATGATCATATCCAAGCCACCTCCGACCTTTCCTCGAAGAGGAGATCCTGTCCGTCTGCGTATCGCACCATGCAGCCCCAAATCAAAACACACAAAGAGGGGTGAGTTTAACAAACCCAACAATGGTTTTAATATCACTAACAACATCGAAAATACAATAGCATGGTGATATAATCTTTCAAATCAACGACGTACAAGGTGCATCATTTTCTGATCACATATTTACATCACTTAAAACTGCATCACAGTGCATAATCAACCTGCATGGATGTATCTCTAACATACAAATTCCCACATACATAATATCATCACAATCTGCATGGATGTATCTCTAACATACATTTTCCCACATGCATTCACATCATAACCAATCCCGCATGGATGTATCTCTAACATACATATTCCCACATGCATGATATTATCACAACCTGCATGGATGTATCTCTAACATACATATTCCCACATGCATTATATCATCACAATCAACCTCCATGGATGTATCTCTAACATACATATTCCACATGCATAACATCAAAAGCAACATGCATGGCTGTATCTCTAACATACATATTCCACATGCATAACATCAAAATCAACATGCATGGATGTATCTCTAACATACATATTCCACATGCATAACATCAAAATCAACATGCATGGATGTATCTCCAACATACATATTCCACATGCATAACATCAAAATCAACCTCCATCAAGGAGAAACTACACAATGATGTCACACAGACGGGAGCATAGACAAGGCCACGAAGGCGTGTTATTGTCCAAAATTCTACACAAGAATTAAAGAAAGATCGGGGTTGTCAATCCCTAATACTGCTCGCCCTAGACGATCCTGGCCAAGGATGTCCCATTCTCACACAGAGAATCTAGAGCAGGGGTGTTCGCCCAGGGACATCTCCTGCGGAGGGAAGAGCCCGAGTTCTCACATAGAGAACCCTAGAACACGTGATAGCGGGGTGCACACGGCATACCACACTGGATTCTCAGGGTCCAAATGACACTCATAATAACATTCTCACAGTCCGCAAGACAAGTACACAACTCGTCCCCACATCATTCCATTTAACAAGACTCAACCCGGGGAGTGCACTTGTTCCACACAAGAACATCAAATCAAAATATGTCCTTTCGGACCAATCAACTTGCAACTAATCCACGACCGATCAATCCGGCACACAATTCCATCACATTGCATCCAATCAGTCAAATTCGATTAATCACGATGAAGCCTCAATTGGAAATCCATTTTCATGATGCGTGCAGTATGGTACATACGTGGCAAAGCATCCATGAATCCTAATCCATGATAAGTGCTCTCATCAGCCCCTAATGCATCATTCATAATCACAATATTAAGCTTCAACATCATCATTTAACCCCACATGTGTGTGTATCTAGTAGAAGCATTTCACAAAATGCATATCAACTTGCTTGAAAATCAACTCACTTTCACACTACACATGTGAATTTCTATCCAAACATAAATTCCAGCAGAAATCATAGAAGAAGAATCGTTGAAATCATATCTAGATTCAAAACTCAACCACAAAGGCTAAACACATATAACATCACTCATTTCATCATTGAGTCATGACATTCACCAACATCCACACATCATTAACCACAATCTATCATGACAAATCAGTCCAATAATGATTGTAGTCCTACTGAAAATATGCTTAACTAAAGGGAAACAACCATTCATAATTTCAAGATAACGATTCCAACATCACGCCACAAAACATAAGTCATTCCACCATCTCTAAGCATATATCTCAACTTCATAAACTTAATAGCAAGCATCTCCAGTAGCCTAACATAGCTTAAAACACTCCACATTCATATAAAATTGGCAAGCTAAAGTGGAATCATCAAAATAGGCATCATATGCACAACATACAATTTCCTGTGTAGCCGATCGATCGCCCTCCAGGCCGTTCGATCGGTTACATGCAAAAATTTGAAATTTTTAGTTCAGCCGATCGATCTCCCTGCAAGGCCGATCGATCGCCAACACGGCAGAATAGTCATCTTCTTCCTTTCGCAAAATCAAACCGAAACACCATAGATAACACTTCAAATCCACATCTAGCACCCTAATCATCATCAAAGTCCTCCTTGACTTCTAGAATATCAAACAAAACCATAATAATGCAAAACCCTAAGAAATCGGGATTAAATAATTCCATTTTCTAATCTTACCATTAACACACTAAATCAAGCAAACCATTTCGAAATAAGCCAAAAATGAAGAGTTTTACCATGGATAAACAAAGATTTCGAAGACCCATTACCTCAGCACTTGATTAAGCTCGGATTGAAGAGTCACCCTTCTTGAAATCCTTGAAAACACAATGAGTTTGAATTAAACTCTAATAGAAATCGATTTACTCAAAAAATCCCTAATTAAATCTTAGATCTAGGGCTTGTTGGTAGTAAAAATCGAATTTTGAATGTTAGGGTTTGTAGTAAAACACAAATCAGTAGCTTTTGATGGTAAAAAATAAATTGAATCAAAGGGAAAATAGTAGATTTGGAAGAAATTAAGAAGAAAGCCATGGATTAATGTTTAATTAGGGTAAGCTTACCTTAATCGGCTTCTAATTTGGGCCTAAGTGGGGATTAGGTCAGCCCTCCTTCCTTAGCCTATTCCCAAAAATGGAAATGGCTCTGGTTTGCCCTTTTATAGTAAGGGTTGGGGTATGCATAGGTAAGTTTTGGGGTGTAAATAGGAAAAGTAGGTATTTTGCAAATTTAAGCACTGATTAAGCCTAATAAAATTCTGAAAATTTTTGTATGACCTTAAGTATATGTCTAGGTTCATTTTACCCAAAAATAAAATTTTCGACGGTGGGGCCCACAGGGGTCCCGCCAAAACCCTAATTTTTGGGAAAATAGTGAAAATTCCGAAAAATCCCAAAAATTTATATTTGGTTTAAAATCACTTAAAACCACTAATATTGAAGTTAATTTTGGTTAAAACCATCACAAATACTATTTATTTTACGAAATCACCGAATAAGATCAGAAAACGCATTAATCTCACGATAACCCATAATTAAAGAAAATCAAAACCCGGTTTAAAGATGAGGGTCCTTACACATATGACATGCACATGAACTATAAGTGTGTTTGATGTATGTGTAATATGGGTGCTAAGTATGTATGAATGTGTATGCATGTGCTAGTGATGGCTAGCGTGTATGTCTGACGTATGTATGCATGTGCTAGTGATGGCTAGCGTGCATGTTTGAGGTATGTATGGATTATGCATGTGCTAGTGATGGCTAGCGTGTATATCTGACGTATGTATGCATGTGCTAGTGATGGCTAGCGTGTATGCTTGATGTATGTATGCATGTGCTAGTGATGGCTAGCGTGTATGTTTGACGTATGTATGCATGCGCTAGTGATGACTAGTGAGCATGTTTCTAAGCTACATATGTATGACCATATGTATATATTATACGTATGTGTGATAGACATACGTATGTATGATGACTATTTGACTATGCTATGGATATGTGTAAGTGTATGTGGGCAGAGGTATGGGCGATGGACAGTAAGAGGTAATAGAGGTTTTGCCTGGATTTGGATATGGGTGTGTAAGCGTATGGCAGATGACAGAGGATATGAGTATGACGAGCAGGGATTAGAATGGATCTGTTTGGGTTGGATTGTATGTTGGGCGATTGTTAGACAGTAAGAGTGTGCATAATTGTACAAGCATAACGTACATATTATGAAGTGAAAAGTAAGTATAATAAGTGAGATATAAGTAAGAGGGCGACAACTGGGTTGGCTCTGAGGAGCTTCATTTGAGGATGTCAGTGTAAGATGATTTGGCCATAAGATAGATGGCGAAGTATGTAAGACTGTAAGGGTTTGATGTACAATGAGTTTTGTCCATGATGTGGATGGGTAAGTGAAGTCTGCTGCCTTGACAAACTTGGGTTTCAGATCAGGCTCAGCTTCAGTTTGATCAATCAAGGACTGTGAGTTTGTGTGGCATAATTGTACCGCATAATATACTTAATTCAAACTTGAATTATAAACACAGCTAATGATAGCGTTGTGAGTTTCAGACCTGAGGGTTCGACGGATTAAGTTCTGTGTTTGGGCTAGCCGATAATGAGTCGGCTAAGCATTTCTCATGTCTTACCATGGTGTTTATCTTGTGGGATGTTGTTTGTGTGTTGTATAGAACACTGGATGTCTGATGCTCTGCTGAGAGCGACGTTGTTTCTGATTTGGTCTGTGTGCTGTATAAGCCTGGACATTTGATGCTCTGTTGAGAGCGATGTACGTTTCTAACTTTGTCTATATGCTATATGAAGCCCAGACATCTGATGCTCTGTTGAGAGCGAAACATGTTTTCGATTTGGTCTGTGTGCTATATAAGCCCAGACGTTTGATGCTCTGTTGAGAGCATTGTATGTTTCCGCCCAAGAGTGGCACTGTACGTTTCTACCCAAGTGGCACTGTATGTTTTCTGCCCAAGAGTGGCAATGGCACTATAAAACCCATTATGGTGGGCAATTCTCTAGCACTATAAGACCCATTATGGTGGGCGATTCTATGACACTATAAGACCCATTATGGTGGGCAACTGTATGACCCCTTACGTGTGGGTGTTTATGTTTGCGCGCTCAGGTAAGTAGTATCATGGATCTACTCTTACCTATTTGATCCAGTGCCCCATGAGCATTGGTGTGCCTTACCTGTTTTCCATTTGGACGCTGGAGCTTATTAGTTGTAATGAGCTTTAGTGGTCGTTGATATGTGTGCGATTATGAGCAGGACTATAAGAATATGTGTATGAGCAGGACTGTAAGAGTATGAGTATGAGCACGACTATAAGCGTACGAGTATGAGCACGACTGTAAGCGTATGAGTATGAGCACGACTGTAAGATGATGAGTATGAGCACGACTGTAAGAGTATGTGTATGAGTACGATTATGAGAGTACGTTTTTGAGTAAGACAGTAAGTGTGATTTTGTGAAAGCTATACGAGTAAGGTCGTACGAGTATGATTGTACGAGTAAGGTCGTACAAGTATGTGTAAGTTGTATGAGTGTGCATATGATTGTACGAATAAGGTCATACAAGTATGCATATGTTGTATGAGTATGAGTACGGTGGTACGAATAAGTTTGTAAGACCCTGAATAGGGGTGTTTGTGTAAGTTTAATTTGATGGCGCCTTTGGTATAATTTTGGCACAATGGTGCCTTTGGTATGACTTTGGCACGATAGTGCATTCGGTATGATTTTGGCACGATGGTGCATTTGGTATGCTTGCATGCGTATGAGCATGTTTATGATTATATTATGTTGACTGCTTCATGTTTGAGTTGCATGACACATGTAATTATGAACTTATTGAGTTCACCGTTTGGGATTTCCCCTACTGGGTATTTTCCTACTGAGTATGAAAATACTCACCTACTATTTTTAGCCCCATTGTACGAGAGGTTTTGTAGGTTGTGCGGAGAGCTCCTGGAGATGGATGCTCATTTCAGCGGTGGATTGATTCCCGTTGACTCAGGTATATGCTTGACTCACTGCGAGTTTATTTGTGTCACGATCTCTTGTATTGGGTGAGACGAGACGTTAATATGTTTATTCTGGACTTTCATTTGGATTAGTCTGTGGACTATTATGGGACTTGCACTCAGGGATGCCTGGGAGGGATTTGTATTTAAAGTCTATGATCATAGCAATTTATTCGTATGTGTGTTTTCAAGTAGTGCCTGATGATATTTGCTTTGGCCGTACGATGTTTGACCGTATGATGAAAATATTTAAATGGAAAATGAATGTTTGCTGTTTTGAATTATAAACTATTTTATCAGGTTTTGATTTCGTCATTTTTCCTCCGATTTACAAACGTTATATTGCAAAAACTTTCCTTGAATTTTAAGGAAAATATGTGAAAAATCTCGGGCATTACAGAATCTGTTTATAAATGGTCAATGTTAGAATTTGTATACTCTGTGTCTTTAAATGGTGGTATTGTTTCAGGTACTTGTCATCTTGAAGCAGTACTAATGACAGTAATTTCCTGTTATAGCAGTTGTTGTTATGGGTTTAAATTTTTTTCATAAGGACGAAGAGTCTTGTTACTATGATCTTTACCCATGGTTTTTGTATTCTATTTAGCGATATTATATATAATGAACTTTACAGCGATATTACACTTAATAACTTGAAGTTCCATGAGAAAGTCATCTCTTTTCTAATGCTTTATGTGGCTTAATACTTGACTGCGTGTCATGCAGTTTTGATGCTGTTATTCACTTTGCTGGATTGAAAGCCGTGGGTGAAAGTGTGCAGAAACCTCTTCTCTATTACAACAATAATATCATTGGGACTGTGAATTTATTGGAAACCATGGCAGCCCATGGATGCAAAAAGGTGATCCTTTCATGTTTTTTCCAACCCTTCTTTTCCCTGAATATTACTTCTGGGATGTGTTGTTTTGGGCATTGATGCTAGTCTAAAAGAAACTCAAAATTTGCACGAGAATGAAATTTATCTATCTAACTAATATGATTGTTAGCAACACACTTTTCCAATTTGAAAATGTTTTATGAGTGATGAAGCTCTTGAAAACATTCGTTAATTGATCTGAGAAATTGGATGCTTCGCTTGAAGAGGTCTGTTGTTTTATATATATGAGAGATGTTCATCCCATATTTACCTATGATTCTATATGATCTACTTGTTTCAGAAGTAGTTGATCTAGAGAAAAGCTCTTTTTATCCATTTTTTTATTGCTTGGTTTCCCAGTCTTTTCCCTCCTACTTTTTTTACAATTTCTTCATTTGTTTTTATATTATGATTGTCTCATGTTTGTAATGTAAAAAGGTTTTATGGGGCTCACTCTTTGATATTTTGAGCTGAACATGTGTTCCAACTCTAGTTTTATACCTTTTCGTTTCTTTACATCACAGAATTCTGAAACGATGCATACAATTGCTGCTCACACTTCTGAAAATAAGATGACCTCTTCTGCTATGCACAAGGCTCGCAAGAGAAGGAAAATGAGCTAACATAGTTTTGCTTTAAATATATCACTAATAGGAAAGAACTCAACTTGTATTGTAAGTAGAGATTTTTAATTGTATTCGATATATGGTTGTATGGATATAAATAATTACAAATGAAAAATGCAACGTTTATTTCTATTTAGCTATTCATTATATTTTTTTTAAAAAAATTTGTTCATTAGTGACGCTCCTAAGCGTTGCTAATAATCATATTAGCGATGCTCCTAAGCGTTGTTTAATTTTAAATTCATTCAATAGTGATGCTCACAAACTATCGCTAATACTCCTATTAACGACGCTTTCGGAAAGCGTCGCTATTGTAAATATTTTTTAAAAATTTAATTAAGCGTCGCTAATACAAATATTATTTGCGACGCTAATAGAAACCATTGCTACTATATCTTAGTAGCGACGGTGGCAAAGCGTCGCTAATACTTGCTAATTAGCGACAGACATCAAATAGTCGCAAATGTATGATGTTTTAGTAACGGTACTGAAACCGTCGCTAATAATGATATATTAGCGATAGAACTACAAAGCGTCGCTAGAGGTACTATAAGTGATGCAATAATTTTTATGTCATTATTAAGTATTAGCGACTGATTTATTTGCGATGCTTATTGCAACGATCAATAAGTGTCACAAATAACCTTTAGCGATGCTGTAGGAGGTATTAGCGATGCATTGGAGCGTCGCTATTACACTATTTTGTTGTAGTGTCGATGAGCTGAGAAGTATGGGGTAGTGAGAGAGAAGCTGGCATTGCTGGAGGAAGAGAGGTGGCCCAAATTGCTTGGCTGCGACTGCAACGAAAAGATTCTCCATTTGACATAAAAGGAAGGAGGGAGGCAGGGAGGAAGGCACCCAATTGCTCAAAGAAATGGCAGAGGCGGCAGTGAACATTCTGCTCGAGCAGCTGCTACTATGCTCATCCGAGAGGCCAAGCTCCTAACTGGAGCAAAGGCAGGAGTGGCTGCAAATCAAAAAGATCTGGAGATGATTCGTGCTTTCTTCATGGATGCTGATCAGAAACAGCAATAGCAAAAAGCTATCGAGGAGTGGGTAAAGCAGGTACGAGACACAAGTCACACAACCTACGATATCGAGGTTACCCTTGATGAGGTCTGCTTAAGAAGCCAAGCGGCCCCTATTCATTCCAAAAGCCCTGCATGAAAGAAATGGTGTCAAACCCCATGGTCGATGGGACTTATCAAAAGCCCAGATAAAAGCCCGAGCCCGGTTCGTTTTAGTGGAACCCGATAATAGCCCATCCCTCATCCCTTTTTCGGCTCGGGCTCGGGCTCGGTTGGGCTGTCGGGCTCAGGGCTCGTTTGCCACCCCTACGCCTTATCCATCAATAAAGAACGGAAATATTTCCCAAACCGGCTCCATGACGGCGTCTGTGACCATGCTAACGGAGCTCCTAACATGGGTTACATAGATGCATACACAACCTCTATGTACAACGTTAAATGTGAACAGAGTCTAACAGATATACAGAAGCTGTATTCACCTTTATGTACCATGTTAAGGGCCCCATGTAGTATGGTCACGGAGCCTTGTCAGGCGAGACTCATCGCATAAAGAAAGCAGTGAGAAGGAAGCATCAGCTTATAATGGCAAGTAGATGGAGCCAGTCGCCAAATTTTGAGGTAGGCCACAGGGTATCTATAATCTAGGCCATGCTTGCACGGTATGCGGCAGCATATGATAAACGTTGTTGAAAACAGAGCATGGTGAACAACATAAAAAACGGGAACAAATTACTGCAAAAAAAATTCAAGACAGTACAATGCATTGCACCTTCAACATCTCATTTTTGGTGCCGAGGAAATATTTTTGAATATATTCTGCAGCCATCCCCATCTTCAGATTGTGTCTTGGAATACAAATCAACAAAATCTAGCAAAGTTCACCATCCTTGTCCTACAGACATTTTCGTTTTGATCTTTATGGTATAGAGTTCTAAGATGAACTCGGATGTGCATTTTAGTTACAAAGGACTAAAATCTAGAGGTTTCAAAATTAAAAGACCATCACAAGAATGTGTCATTCTTTTTCTGAAATAATTGAAGCTACAAAAGATGTATTACAACATCCCCACAGATAGCTATATTTCATCACCAAAAGAGCTACGTAGCTACATTTGATCACCAAAAAACTACACTTACTCGTCCAGAAAACCTATGATTACATTTAAGTTTCACAAAGGTTGAACCCCAAAATGACGCAGCCCACGAAGACAGGGATCATCGGGTACCCGATACAGTGGCTGCGAGAGACAGCAGATGGAATCAAGCCCGCATCTCCAGGTGGCGGCAAAGAGTTGACGGCTTGTGCCGGCATAGTCGGGGTTGACGCCGAAGGCTTGGGAAAGAAGGAGGCCCCGTAGCGAGAGTAATCAAGAATGGCGCCGATGCCATGGACGGAGACAGCGTCGTTGTTGTAGATGTCGGGGCGGCTGATGGGCGTGTCATCGATGGTGAAGTTGGAGGGGTCGACGCTGGTGACCACAATTGTCCGATTGGACAAGAGGGTGGGGAGGCGGTCCCCAGCCCGGAGGTGGCGGAGGTCCGCGAAGGCGAGGCGGAGGGGCACGATGTGGTACTGGATGACTGCGGGGTCGAAGTCGGCGCGGAAGTTGATGCGGGCCAGAACCTCGTCGCCGGGGATGAAGAGGGTGGAGGAGACCGGAAGGGTGGTGGGATCCAGCCCGAAAAGAACATTCGCCCAGTTGCCGAAGTCGCCGGCCCCTATTAGGGCCTCGATGATGTTGCGGACCTGCGCCCCCGTGACGGACTCCAAGGGGCCAAACGCCACGCCGGGCTGAGCAGCGGCGCCCGGGACGGAGGAGGCGACGGCGAAGAGGAGGAAGAAGAGAAAAGCCGTAGAAGGTTTCTCCATCGAGATCTCCAGAAAGCCTGCGAGGAAGACGGAGATGGGATGAAATGAGAGAGAATGAGGTTGGCTTCTTGATTTCCGGGTGGGATTTACAGTGTGAAGAAGAGGAGGAGGAAGAAGCGCGCGGGAGGAGCTGGGTTTAAGAGAGGAGTCAAGAGTAATAAACTCGTGTAAATCTGTAATCAGAAGAGGTTAATATCGTCATTTGGGAAAAACACGGGAGGTCCCGAGGACTATAGAAAAGGGAGGGGCGGGCGGAGGGGAAGGGAAAGGAGTTCCTGCGTCAATGGCGCTGGCGACTCGAAAAAATGTGGCGGCTCTGCTCCATAAGGCACTCGCCACATCCTCCCAGTCCTTCCGAGCTCGCGCGCTGGCGGCGCCCGCGCTGATGGGTGGGTTCCGGGCTGTTGTTGAGTTCCAGGCGCGGTTCAAGACCACCTCCGGCTCTGGCTATTCGCCCCTGAATGACCCGTCTCCGAATTGGAGCAACAGGCCCCCCAAGGAGACGATCCTTCTCGATGGCTGCGACTACGAGCACTGGCTCATCGTCATGGAGTTCCCCGAAAACCCTAAACCCTCTGAGGACGAAATGATCGCCGGCTACGTCAAAACCCTTACTGCTGTAGTGGGAAGGTATCTGGTGTCTGAATGATTCCCCGCACTTGCTTTTCCATTCGTTTTCTCTCCATCGCCTTGCTTGGACTTCGTTACTAACAAGCAAATGTTTTGTGGGTATGTGCTATTTTTAGCGAAGAAGAAGCGAAGAAGAAGATTTACTCAGTCTGTACGACCACTTATACAGGTTTTGGAGCGTTGATCTCGGAAGAGCTTTCTCACAAAGTTAAAGGTAACGTGCTTTTGAATACATTCATTTATTTACTGTTCAGCTCAGTTTGCCTCCTTTTCTATTTCTAACTGTGAGATAAGAACTATACTCTCAGAATTTAAGTTTTCATAACAGAGATTGCCGGAGCTCCTTTTGAGAATATTTTCATTGTGTCTGGTGATAGCCCATGGAACTTTAGTAAATAACCTAACGACCCAATAAGAGTTATTGAACTTTAGTAAATACCCTAACGACCCCATAAGAGTTTATTGAATGGAGAGTGATATTATTGAAGAACATAACTGAATACCCTATCAACCACATAAAAGTGTGCACATTATAATCGATTCATAAACTCGAGAAGTCCCCATAAGACTGTCTTTTACACCTTTTTCCATTAGCATGGAAGGGCAATAAATCCATGATTCACGCAATTCAATGCCCTTTGTTGTGAATTTGCATTTGGATAACATGCAGTTCACTGTCTCATTTAGTCACGAGGGCATCATTAGCACTTTGCACAACGTTCACAGCTGGTTATATATTTGTTTGTGTTGTGTACAGTTGTGCGGCATGTTTTGTGATCTGCTGTGGATTTAATCAAAACCTTATCTTGTTTCTCATGAATGAAAGCACATATCCAGCTTTCCTAGAGTTCCTCCATATATTGACTTCTTTCAGATGAAATTACTTCGGTTGGGACCATCTATTTTCCAATGCCCCATACTTAGCAGAAACAGAAATTTGAATTTAATATATCTCCTATTTTACTTGTTAAGGCAGCTTCCCCAACTTTGCACTGTCAATAGGTTTAGTTTTGTAATCACATAGTATACAAATTTTGAGTATGCTATCCATCTAAATAGTTTAAATAGATCTGCTACTGTACAGATGTCACTTGAGTTGCTTCTAAACAGGTATTTCAAGCTGACCAAACCCTGTGAGGAAATGGAATGCCCATTAACTGGAAGAATGAGAGCAGACCCACATGAGATCGCAGCCTGCCTTAATTAACTTATCAGAGCACGTTTAACTTCTTTCTACTTCTTTTTACTTAATTGTTAATTTTGCTTTTGTAAGTTAATATTGGTATTTATATTCTTATTATTGTTTGATTGAGCCAGTAAATCTTTCTCAAACGAAAACAAAAAGAAAGGTAAAAAGGTTGATTGTCTGAGTAAATTCTGTTAGTGTAATCTACCTGTTGGAGCTTGACCTAGAAAAAGGCATGGAGAGTGAAAGTTGGAGTGTGCAAAGCTCGACCCAAACCCAATTAAATCGTTTAACGCTTTTTTGGGTTCTCTTGGAAATACTGTGAATTTTGTTGCATTGCTTGCACCAATGATAATTTTGCATTGAAAGACTTGTTGGGTTTATATGGTTTCCGAGAACTAGAAGTCCTGTATTGATTTGTTTGAAAGTGAGCTGACTATATTTACATGTTGATGACATATTTTTTTGGGTCAACAGAGCAACCTGGGGTCCTTTGGGTGCTTCCTGATTCCTACCTTGATGTTCCCAACAAAGATTACGGAGGTTGGTAATCATAGGAAAGCTTCACTTTGCCGGTTTTTTGATAAAAAAATAAATCATATTTATATATTGTCTGAATCTGTGACTGTCTTTTTGCTTTATGCCAGGTGACCTTTTCATTGATGGAAAAGTAATTCATAGACCTCAATTTCGTTTCAACGAGAGGCAACCATCTCGGAGCAGGCCTCGTCCACGTTATGATAGGCGACGGGAAACAATGCAGGTGGAGAGAAGAGAGCCTATCCCTTTCGACAGAAAAGACACTTCTCAGGCTTAAAAGTGTACTAGCTAGAAGAGGGAACTAATAAATCTGTGACGCTGCTATTGTATATTTTTTTAAGGAAACTGGAGCTTCTTTGTGAAATTTTCTTATCAATGCTAACATTTAGGAAATGAGAGCAACTGTCGGGAAGGTTTATAGGAAGTGCCTTGTTAGCATTTTAGAAGCACAGAACACTAGTTTGAGCTGCCGCTATGGGATACCACATGTTTTTTGGGCACCTCTAGGCCTGCGCATCATTTTGAATACAGGTTGGACTTGTTCTGCTGCGGGAGACATTGCGTTTGATTATCTTTTGATTTTTGTTTCCCGTAATGATTATGCTTGGGCTGTAAGATCCGTGAATACTTTATAGAGGAAAATAGTCGCCCAAAGTCATTGTTTTCCTTAGCTTAGTTTATTGGTTTTTCTGGTAGTTAATGTTGGTAAATAATATAAACTGTCTTCAATTATATGGTAGGCGTGCACATTATTAGCATTATTTTATGACACCCACCGCACAGTAAGTAGTTCAATTGTTGCCCATGAACGACTCGGTGCACGGTTGTGAAAATAAAAAACTTGGCGACATAAAACAGGCTATAGTGGTTACTGCAGAACAGGGGGTGAGCACTGAAGCAGGAGGAGACAGCAATGGGAAATTTGCGAAATTGCTTGAAGAAGGTTGATTCTTTTCATACCATTCAACGGGTTGCATTGCTTATTTTTAGGAAAAAAAGTTAGCGCCTAAACAACAGATGATTCAGGCTTTCGTTATTGGAACTTTCTTAGGTGATATAAACAGATGATACACAGGCTTTCGTTTATGGAACTTTGTTTGGTGGGGGTTACAATCGTGCCACGTTCTTGGATATAGAAATTGCTTGCATAGATTTGTTTTTATTCTTAAAAAACCTTTGTGTTCGGATTTGTCTTGTTTGGGAAATATTTTCTATGCTCTATAGTGATAGAACGCTTAGCTAAAGAAATGATGGGAGGCGTCCATCCAAAAAAATAACATGTATTAATGTGTGCACCATCATTCTAAATATTAATAAATTTTAAATACTACTAGCTTCTATACGTTCTTTACATTTTGTCAATAAAGAACATAGAAAATATTTCTTTTCTTATTCTACCTGTGATAATGTTTCTCTCTTATCGCAGTTGGAGGTTCATGAGTAAGCCAGGGCCAAGTATCTAGGGTTGGGTATGCCCAGGCCCGACACAAAAAAAAAATTCTTGCCCGGCACGAAGCCCATGGCTAAGGCTAAAAATTTAGCCCAGTATAAAATTTAAACAGGCTTAGCCAGGCAGCCAGAGCCATTGGGCCGAAAGAGATGAGATAACAATTTTTAAATTTCAACCATTTTAAATAAATATAAAAAAAATTAAAAACAAAGTAATTATATAAAAAATTATTACATTTCATTTAATAAATAAAAATTATTATATTAAAGTAAATTCTATTTTGTAAATAAAAATTATAATATTCTGTTTAGTGTATTATGGGCTGGGCTGGGCCGGGCTTTTACTGTGTTTTGGCTCGTGCCCGGGGGAAAAATTAACGAGATTTTATATTTAAAACCTGGCTTAGCCCATAACCTAATTTTTTAAGACCTAAACTTGTTTACTTTTAGGCTAGGCCAGGTCGGGCTTACGGCCCGGCCGTATTATTTGCAGTTCTACAAGTATGATCTATGATTAAGAAGTAGGCCCATCATCCCGGGCCCCGACCAATCTCCGAAGTCGAAAAGCCCAATTCCTCAAGAATCCCAATTCACACCTGACACCACCGTCCACCACCAGGACTTGACCCACTTGTTGGAAACCCGTAAGTAACTCCACGCTTTTCGCTGGGGGGGCGGGGCGGGTCTCTCTGCATCTAAGGAAACGGGGAGTGGAATTTGGCGTCAAAATCCCGAGCAGGCGAGGGAGGCGCGCCACCAAACCAAAACTTCGCTCCTCGCCATATCGCCATGAATTCCTCCTCTAACTCAAGAACCGGCAATTCGGTGGGATCCGTATCCCTCAACAACTTCCAGTTCGACTTTGGCATCCCTTCCTCTACCCGATCCTCCGCCCGATCCCTCAACGATCAGAAGAAACAGCCAGCCCCTCCTCCTTCCTCCTATTCCTCTCCCGCTCCGCCCTCCTCTTCCTCTTCCTGGGGCCCCAACAAGCCCTCATGGACCCACCAGCCGGCCCCCTCTCAGGCCCCCTCCAATCCCACCTCCATGGTCGGCGACATCTTCGGCAAGAGCTGGACCTCCGCCGCCCCCTCCTCCTCATCCTCCTCCCACATCGGCCTCCCTCAGTCCAAAAGCCCTGATCTCTTCGGCGATCTCCTTGGCGCCGCCCTCGGCCAGCAGCCGCCGAGAAGAGGCGGCAACGTCCCGCTTAAGGACGCCGGCGCTGCTAAGAGCGGTTCGTTTTCCATGGGAAATTTGGCGGATTCTCTACCCAATTCCGCCAAGTCCACCGGCTCGGTCCCGGCATCGCCCGCCAAAGTGGGGACTTTTTCCTCTCCTGGAGGTGTTCCGATTACCAAGATGGGAGGCTCCGGCAGTATGGGCGGCGTCCCTTTGAGGGCCGGATCTTCGTCGGCATCAGTGGCTTCTTCTATAGGTGGAGATCCCTTTGCTTTTTTGCCCAATTTTGGATCTTTCTCGAACGCGTCGAAACCAGCTGAGTCAAAGCCAGCATTCGCCTCCAATTTTGCTCCACCTCCCTCAGTGAGCAACTTCCCTAATTATTCCCCTTCCCCCCCAACGAACAGCTACTCCGCTTCTTCAGCTGGTGATTCGTTTTCCAAGTTGGACGACTTTGGGGTGTTCTCTTCTCCTTCTCAGCCTGCTCAGAACCCGCAGCCTAAAACCGTGGATCCAGATCCACTCGACATGTTGTTTTCGTCCTCCGCATCTGCTTCCGCCGGTGCGAGTGGAAACCAGAACTCTTCTTCCGGGGCGGTTGACGACTGGGGGAGCTTCGATTCAGGGTTTGATGGTGGCGACGCCGGTGGAAGTACCACGGAGCTGGAAGGCCTCCCACCGCCACCTACGGGTGTCACGGCTGCAATGGCGAAAGATAAAGGGATGGACAATTACAAGCAGGGCCAATTCGCTGATGCAATCAAGTGGCTCTCGTGGGCAGTCGTGCTCGTGGAGAAATCCGGTGACAACGCCACCAGTATGGAAGTCCTTTCCTGCAGAGCTTCCTGTTATAAAGAAGTTGGGGAGTATAAGAAGGCTATTGCTGATTGCACGAAGGTGGTCCTTTTTTATATTTTTTTTCAGCTTTTAACTCGTTAAACTTTGGACTGTGTTCTTAGATTCTAGTTTGGGGTTTCTGTTGCAGGTATTGGAGACTGCTGGAACAAATGTTGCAGTTCTACTGCAACGTGCTTTACTGTATGAGAGCTCGGAGAAGTATAAGCTTGGTGCAGAGGATTTACGGGCAGTTTTGAAGATCGACCCAAATAATAGGCTTGCAAAGGGAACCATTCACCGGTTGGCAAAATTGGCCAATTGCTAGGCGGATTGGTTTCGAATTTTGATCAATTTCGTTTTAAGGTAAATGCGGTCCCTGTTTTCTCGGATTAGACACGTATAATTGGGTGGGAGGAGGGTGTATCTTGTGTATTGAACAATTTTTTCTTTGAAGCGCTCTTTGTGAATTCTCTATCTGTATCAATGTTTCTGTCTTTGTGATTTGGATTGTTTGTTGATGGCTGCAGTTTTTTATGAGGTGCATTGTAATTCATTCAATCTGTTGTTGTACTTTATCGGATAAATGAACTTTTACTACAATAATTGAGAAGTGGCAGTTTTTGCTCTCACATAAGCTTGTAGATTTAATTGCATCTCGATTTTTTGCTCAGAGAAATGGAAATGTTTAACGACATAGCTGCATTTGTCTTATAACCAATTAAAGGCACATGACATTGAAATTTGCTGTGCAAAATGCCCATCTCATAACCAATTGGGAGCAGATGTTGTGTGTACTATGTTCGATAAGGATAAACTCAAATGTTTGAACCATAATTGGAATTTTTAATACAAAATGGCCGTCTTATAACTAACAGAGGACAAATGCCTTGTATATTTACGTTAGATATGGAGATATTCTTGGTGCCTTTTACAAGATACTCTAACTTTACATGTTGCTCAAATTTTGCTCCTGTTAGGAAGAAAGACGTTACATGTAGCTACTTTTGACGTTTTTGTTAAATATTAAAGTAGGCAAATTTTTTAAAGGCTCAATAAAATACTTCGCCAATGATGTGTATGGTATTTCAAGTATGCACTTTTACAAGCTTAATCACAATTGTAAGGAAATGTCTCTCTTGATATCTAATTTGCCTTCATAAATTTTCATGGGCGTATGAAAATGCATTGAGATGCTGACACTTTTTAGATTGTCCTTGCTGAAAAAATAATCTTAAATAGGATTACCGTTTTTCATTTTTATTTCAACTTGAAGTTTCATGTCCTCTTTCTCTGTGTTGCTGCACATTTTCTCCAATTAGAGAAAGGATAAGAGTGAAGTTTCGAACTCGAGAAACATTTTTAATTTTTTAACAAGATGAGTGATTACTTTCTGTTTGATTTTTACGGTTAACCTGAAAGTCCTTATGTCAGGAATATTCTTATGAATTTATCTCTATTACGACCTGTAATCAATCACCAAATTATGATTGTATCAAATTAAGTCTTTGACTTGTCATTTTACTGTTATTTTATAACTATTTAAACTAAACTCAGGCATTTTCTTACGAAAACAATCATTCTGGATCAAATTCGCATCTAAAAGATTTAATTGCTTCTTTAAACTTGCCATGTATTTTTTACAGAGATCCTAGTTCTGTTTTTTGCGAATAAGGTATTTAGACTGCATAGTTTAAGTTGGTTCCCGATTGGGTTCGTTGCATTCAACATTCATTGCTTAATCTGTATGAGTGGGTCGCCATGATATTGAGAATACTGTGTGGCTGTGAATTGTGATATTGCCATGTGGATTGTTGTAAATTTATTTAAATGGAAGCTGCTGTTTTGTAGTAGCTGTTGACCTTTGTTCCTGCCTTCTTTCTCCTTATCGTGATGAACTCCTATCACTTCCTTTCATTCAACTGAGTGAGTTCGAGGATTTTATACTCCCTCGCCTTACATTAATAGCTCTTGCTCTTTTGAAAAACCAAATGGAGCGTATTAATGGGACGGAGGGAGTATAATTTCAGACTAATTAATTTATGTTTTTGTAAATCAACAAAAAAATTCATATTTCTAATGTTGTTTCTTTGCCAATCTTGATGTTGGGACTCCTGAATTTTCACTTCAATTTATTGTCCTTGTTCTGGACGTTTCACTAGGTAAAATTGAATTGTTTTATCAGCCCTTTGAGGTACTTTCCCCCCACCAAATCGTTTAAAAAAACTGGTTAATTGTTGCCATTTGGGACCGTGTGACTGAATGAAGCGGCCTAAATTAAGTGGGTATTGTTTGTGTTCATCGAGAAGTCACAAGTTAAGAGCTTACGATACGTCTATTATACCTTTTGTTTCTAGAAAATTAGTACAATGTTTTGTTTCTGCGTGTGAACTTTTTTCTTGGGAATAACGACTCTTCTCTGCCTCAAAGCTGCCCCGCATAGCCTTGGCATTAGGGGTGTTCATAAATGTCTATTATTTATATGTTTATTCGTGTTTGTTTTTATGTAGAATAATTTTTTTTTTTGGGTCAGATACGGATAAAATTATTTGTCCCTTAATAAGGAGCTATGGGCACGGACATACCACAAACATCCGTGTTTGTCACTTTTACCTAATATTTTATTAAATATAGTAATAATTATTATTAATTATTAAAAAAATTTAAAATTTAGTTCTTATGTAGAATCTTAGGACAATCCTAATATGTTTCGTAGGTACTTGATAATTTAAAAACATAAATATAATACTTATGTATTATGGTAGAATAGTCTTGACATGTTACATAAGTACTTACCGTTTAAAAATATAAATTTATAACTTATATAATATATTAAGATAATCTTAATATACTACATATGTATTAAATTATTTAAAAATATAGATCTAGTATTTATGTAACATGTTAAAGATAATTTTTACATGCTATAAAAGTATTAAAAATTTTAAATTAAAATAAAAATTTAGGTGTTAAAATATTTGTCCATGTCCATCTATGTTCGTAGTAGACATACTTAAATAAAATATAATACGGACTAAGACGGACATGAATAAGAGTTATTCAAATGACAGACGGACACGAATAAGCCTCGATCTGTTTCTATATGTGAACACCCCTACATGGCATGGGGCAAAGTTATGAATGGACACGGATAACCCTTTGTCCGTTTCCGTCCGTGAATACCCCTACTTAGCATGGGGGCGAAGTTCTAAGAGGCTAAGCATACCATAGTACCGGTAATGAAATTCATAGGCTGCAATGTGCACCGAGAGGAAGGAGATAAAGGGTGGTATTGTAGATTAATTTATATTAAAAGATATTTTTATTTTTAAAGAAAATAATCAATAATACTCTGTATTAGACTTTTCTACATCTTAAAGGCATATAGGATAGAAATTCCTACTATAGGGGCACATGAAAAGAAAGCTAAGGTGAGTGCACACTGAAAAGAAAAAAAATATAGATATAATGGGAATAAAATTTTGAAAAATTGACATTTAAAATATTTCCCCTTCATTTTCTTTTATCCGACCTGCCCTTAACCTTTTTGTTCTGTTTTACTTCAACTATTATTGAAGCCCTTCATTTTAGAATATAACGAAAAAAATATAATATTCATATTCATTTTTTCTATACCAAAAATTTACTCCCGCCTATGATTGGATTAGAAACAGTGAACCTACGTGTTGTCGAGTGTGACTCAATTTTTTATCAAATTAGAAAGTAGAGTACGCTTTTGGTATAGAGGGTAGAGTAAAAATATCAGAAACTCATCTTAGGTGAAACAGGCATCCCAATGTGTAATCCCATTGGTAAAACGCTCTTAAAAGTGCATTTACCAAATCATTGTGCTAAGAAGGCAGTTTAAATTGATTTCAACATCTTATATATGTGCTTGTTATAGACATTTTAATTGTTGACAAGTCGCCCACGTTCCCACGTAGATCGTCGCACGCACGCCAGCGAAATAGCAATGAGCATGACACTTTGTGGCCTAGACCATGCAAAGACATTTGGACATGAAATTCAAGACTCGCGTTAATTTTCATATTTGATAAGCTACGTCATCATCTAGAACCATTGATTGTGTGTCATCTATGATCGTTGATTATGTGAGCCCATTTTTCAAAACATATTTATGATGAACGTTGCGCAAGCATTTTCCATTGAAGTCAGCTCAGGGACTTCCAAAATTTTGTGCAAACACATATGTATTGCTTTAAAAACCAAAAAATTGAGCCCAACTTCCAAAATTTTGGCAAATGAGATTGCTTACAAGTTGCCCCGATTCAATTTCATATAACCAAAGGCTTGTCAACCCATCTTAGCCTGCATCCCTGGCAATGCAGCACTTGTAGAAGTTCAGTTGAAAGCAGATGCAACAGACTCGAATGCAATTTCACCTTCTTAAGTCTCCTCCAACCAGCTCTGAGTGCAAACTCAAATCCGTGCACGGAGACTCTTGGTAGATGCAGCAGCTTCACATCTTGTAAACAGCTCAAGTTACCCACCAGCATACAGAGGGCCACGTCCGTTATCGGGCAATATGACAAATTTATTTATCTGACCAAGGAAATAGAGTAAAAAAAATCATGGACATGAAAACCACTATTCAATTGAAAAAGGAAAACGTTTATACTAGCCGGTGTGAGCCCGGTCATCATGTACCATGGGATCGAGATTCGATGGAAGAGGGGGCATAAAACAATATGTCTTAAAAGTAATATCAGTTAAGGATGCCCATGATGCCCAAGCTCATACTGACACATGACCACGGGCTCATCCAAATGGGACTCAGTTAAAAAAACCACAATATTGACAACCAGATAACAAATTTTACCAGAGAAACCCTACAAAAGAATAAAGTAAATTAAACCTGTCTTAAATTTTTTGCGTATTGGACGAGAACCAAGAATCCCACATCATCAACAGCGTGGCACTGTTTCATCTCCAGCTGAACTAAAGCCAGGCACCCATTTGCAGCGGCAGCCAACCCTTACTTGTAATCTTCAAAAGACTACGCATTTCCAGGTCTGTCAACTCTTGCAATGAGCTTAAGTGTTTCAAACCTGCTATGGAAATCAACCCCGCATCTCCAATGCTAGTACAGCTGTAGCAGGCGCAGTACTTATGAATTGTGGTTATGCACCAATGACAGACACATTCAAAAATTGGATGCCAGCTTACCGGTACAGATCAAGCTCTTGCAGTTTGTGGCAGTTGGTTCCAACATGAGCCAATCCTTGATCAGATATGTTCAGGCAAAGACCGAACTTTAAAATTACGAGCTCTGCACATCTAGACAAGTTTCTCAGACCTGCAAAAAGAATTGCAAGTTCCATTTACACCAACGTGAGGCAATAATAACACTCAGAAATCACACCAACCAAAAAACCTCAGAAATCATAATTTAAACTACCTGTTTCATTAACTTCAGTATCCGTGAGATCTAGCTCTTGCAAAGCAGTGCAGCAAGCTCCAACCTTCTCCAAACCAATCTCCGTAACCAATGTGCAGGATTCCAATTTCAGACACAGGAGTTCCTTACAAGCACGGGCTATAGCAAATATGGCATTGTCGGTGATCATGTGGCAACAAGTTAGGTCCATGGACTCCAATCTCCCCGATACAAGTGCAGCAATGCCTTTGTCTGTAACACCAATACATTTACTAAGCCCAATTTCATTCAATACCTTGCAATTCAGACCAATCGTTTTTAAGATCGAAACTGAAACGTGAAGGCCATCCAGTATTATTGATTTAAGGTTTTCCAAATCCTAGAGCTTGGAAAGAAACAATGCTGAAGCATCCCTTGGAAGCCAAATTGAAGATAATTTTTTGTTAGTATACGACATCAATTACAAATTACGAGAAATTACTTGTATGTTGTTGGAGATTCGTCTTAACTTACAGGAAAAGAGTTTCGAGCTATAATCTGGGAAAGTCCTTTGTGACCTTCAATCACTGGAACTAACCCAGATGAAGTCACGCCACTGCATCTGGATACATCAATGCTCTGGTAGTGACAAAAATAATCGCACAACACAATTGAAATGCTTTAGTTCGTAAGGTACACCTTTCTTGACAAGATTTCACACTTAAAACTGACAGATTTTGGCTAATACTAATTAAATCGAGAAGAGGTGTAAACAACTTGACTGTGTTGCATCGATCCTGCTGGTTCTTATAATAAATTGAAGCCAAAGATATTGGGGCCTTATCACATCTTATGCAAGATCAATGAAAATGCTTATGTGGCGGACTTACCTTCAGAGTATTCAATTTCAAAAACATTTAATGTACCTGATTTATTTGCTTATTTTGATCCTCAAGATCTAGACAGTCACTAAAACCCGATGACGAGTTTTTTTGAAGAGGGAGGGAACTGATGGCGATACAAATAATGAAAATACCCTTCAACTCATAAGGGCAGGTCATTTAAATGAGAAGGGTAACACAGGGATTTTACTATCGGCTGAGCTGGATTAGTTCAACTGACAACAGTCATAATAACCAACGCCCATTCAGCTGAAATGCACGGTAGCTATAAAAGAGGCAGGAAGGCGCCATTTGAGGGGACTTTTTCCAGATTCAAATTTGAAATTGCATTGCTTGAAGCAAGTTTCCCGGATTCTTTCAAATCTGAGCTTCCTCATGGATTTGAGAGAGTAAGATCACTATTTTTTTTTCTTCCGGAATTAACGACTCTTGATGGATTTCAATGGTAGTAATTCTTACTCTGTTTCTGTAATTTTCTGTTGATTCGAATTGAGATCTAAGACATTGTTGCTTGATCCAATTCTCATTTCCATTTTCATGTAATTTTCGTATTAAAAGTTATACTGTTTGATGTAATTGAGATACACTTGAAGAAAATAGAAAATACAGATAGTTTCTATGTAAATCTGCCTAAACTATTTTCACTTCCAGCTAGTTCTTCATGTTATTGATTGAGATTGAGTTGTAATTGTCTCTGTGAAACGATAGTGATAAACTTCCCTGGCAGCTACGCCAACAGCCCACCCCGTGAACAAGGAAAATGGATATTCACCATCTGTGTTCATGCTAAGGAGGGGAGGGCTGCCTAAGAAGGGGGTTGGGGTGGCATTATACACATCCTATTTGAAATATGAAAAATCAAATTTCATAGTCCAAACAATATTAATAATATAAGATGGTTGAATAAATAAAGATAGTTTACAGTTAGCATAAATGAACGCATGCCCAGATAGTAAAATCTAAAATATAAACATTTATCTTATGAGAAATTGGTTATACCATAATATATAAAATTAGTGGAAGGATATAACTTAGCAGACGGCTAAAGCTTGCATCCATATCCATCCATCCACTAAGGAGGCAAGGACACAAACCTATACTCCCGACGTCCCCTATAAATGGTCCACATATGTGAAAAAGCAATATTTAAAGAAGTCAGTTTATTAACTTTTTTCATTTCATCCACTGATTATTATGAGTAGGATAGCATGAAATAGGCCTATAAATAGGGTACAATTTTTTTAGTGAAATGGTATTACTAAACGGGAGGGAGGGAGCATATGTTTTGCTCTAAATTTATACACATGGTTGGATAAATGCACAAATGGCATCCGTTTATGACCCCAACATTGACTTCTGTCGAATGTGTTCGGCCACACCAAGCATATGTCTTGAAACCTTTGGAAACGTACACATTGGAAGGTTGTCAATAGTCTGGAACAAAATGAAGCATAGAGCAATGGAGATGGAGAAGAGCTTGTGATAGAGGAGAGAAATAGAAGAATCTCCACCTTTCTCTTTATTTCTCGTTGTATTTCATGAGAAAGAGAGAATTAAAAATGCTGAGACGAAAATATCATTGTTCTTTAGTACAATTTGGCCAAATAGTGTGGTAAAACATTATTTACAACATCGTTTTTCATAAAAATAGTAAAGTGTTGTAATAAATCAGCACATAGAAAGCAAGAACACAAATTAAAAGAAAACCGAATCAAGAGTGACCTTCCAAGATATTCTGCAACGAGCATGATATATTATTGGTACGGTTCCTTTCAGAATGCTTTTACCGTGTGCTAAACGATCAACTTGACCCAATCACGTTTCAATCTAGAGCCCGAAAGATTCAGGGCAAGCATAAGGCAAGGTAGCCAAACTTCTGGGCCCGAATTATTCATGAGTCACGCACTATGATTTGCAGCAACTGCAACATTTTTAAGAAGTTGGACCATTAATGAGCTTATCCATAGAACATAGGGTAACTAATGCCCCAAATTTCTGTTGATTTATGATCATATATCAGAAGTACGAAGTCAATATGACTAATTCCAAACTAACACTGTGAGGACTAGTCTCAGCTCCAACATATTCGCAAAAAACTAGAAAAAAAAATGGAACATTAAGACGGGGAAGTTACCAGGAGAGAAGAGTGGCCGGTCCTGTAAAACTCCAAGCCCTTGTCGTCAATTAACGGGCAACCGATCATACACAAAGTCTCCAGCTTCGGCAAAGTCGAAACCGAACGAAGCGAATCGTTCGTGATCATAAGGTACGAAACGTCAAGGAACTTCAAGTCCCCGCATTTCTTCGTGAGGAGATCGATCCCAAGGTCAGATATTTGGAGGCATCATTTGAGGTTGAGCCTATTTAATCTGGGGCACCCGACGGCGATCTTGGCAAGCCCGACATCAGTGACGCCCGAGCAGCGGACCATTGGGAGGTCCTTCAGATTGGCGGCAGCCGATATCGCCACCGCCTCCCTGTCCCCCATTCTGCAGCAATAGGAGACGTCGATTTCCTCGAGGAAGGGGCAAGCACGGACAGCAGCCTCGAGGCCGATGAAGCCGACGGCAGAAGCACGGGAGAGAACGAGCGAGCGGAGGTAGTGAGTCCAAGAGGAGGAAGGGGAGATGGCGAAGGCGAGGACGAGGGAGCTGTCGTCGGCGCCAGAGCAGATGGAGAGGTCGAGGTGGTGGAGGGAGGGGTAGCGGAGGCGGAGGCGGAGGAAAGGGAGGAGGGAGTCGCCACGGAGGACACGGAGGGACTTGCGGTGGCCGGACTCGAGGCGGATGAAGAGGGTGCAGACGAGGCGCCATGACTTGCGGTCGGAGCCGTCGTGGATGCGGTCAAGGACTTTGAGGAGCAGGTCCTCGGAGAGAGAGAGCAGCGTAGGAGAGGCGGCAGAACAAGGGCAGCTTCTCATCGGAGAAAACAAGGGAAAAAGACAGAGATGAAGAGAAGTAGAGAGAGATAATGAGGGGAGGTAGGAATGAGGGAGAGGGGTAGCTAGAGCCTAGAGAGCTAGGTAGGGAGGAAGAGGAAGAAGACGAAGACGAAGACTAAGGGGAGGAAGATGCGGAGGTGGGGAGGGAGGCTTTCGATGCTGAGGAGGAGGGAGTAGAGGAGGTTGGGGGGTTCGTTATCTTCCGGCCTCTTGGTCATCGTTGCTGCAGGTGCCGAGAGGAGGAGGTGGTGGCTGGCCGGCGGTGTGAGAAAACAAGGATTGAACGCCAGAGCAGCAGCGAACGGAATCGGCGTGTGTGGGTTTTCCGCTTTTCCCCGCCACTTCAAAGATTCAACTAGTTTTGACTATTCAGAGGGGAGCAGTGCCCTTTACTAGCTGTCAAACTTGCACACTAATAAAGATATATAATAGGCGAAGAGAGGACTTTTTGTTTCTTCAATTTTGATGATATTGGGTCAAAATCTGAGGGACAGATCTGATCAAAGTATCCAATGCTAACCAGTTTCTCACTCTAGAATCGTCTCATCACCGTACGTCTTAGTACCAACGACAAAGTGCGATTTTGACCAAAGTCATGTGGCCAACTACTCTTGATTAATACGTACAAAATTTCGCTAAGTTCGCCTGATCGTCTTTTCTTCCTGATCACCGATGAGTGGCCAAAATGGTCTTGAACTTTCGGGTTGTGCCTCTCAGCCATGGGCCTAGAAATTTTAAAATATGGCTCACATGACAACCATAGCAAGGAGTGGGACTTTAATTAAGGTGACTAATTGATGATGGTTATGGCCAACCCTAGATCGTTGCATAAATTAGTCATTTTAATTAAGATTGATTTCTGAAAACAAGGAGTGGGACCTCTTGTGAAAAGATGGTAGGCTGACGTCAAACATGTGCTCTTCTTGTGCTGAACACCAACCATTATCTTTTGTAGAACGGACTTCCTGCTCCCGGAAGATAAAAGAGTCCAGTAGGCCCGGTGGCGATTGGTGAATGTTGAACCGCTACCAAATGCACTTCAGCTTTCCTGGATGCATTTGCTTTTAAAATGTTCTGTTCACGAGCAAGTTCAAATCGCTGATATCATATGATTTATCTGCTAATTTGTGCCAAATTTCAAAGGATAGTGATTGATGTTTGGTGTTGTAGCTGCTCCCGCTTGCTATTATTGTCCGATTTAAAACTTTCTGCTCCTGCTATTATGAAGCAAAGGCGAAACGTTAAACGTAGCAAAACTTCTATAGGAACTACCTTCATAGCCTAAAGGCCAAATACAGCCATTTTGTTATGAAACGAAATTAAAGTCAGCTCAGAGACATCTTTGCGTCCCTGTATCTCTTATGTTTGAAATAAGAGTTTTTGCGTCTGACTCTTCCAACACCTTGAAAGTTCGATAGGATACCAAGAACCACTCGGAGAACTTCAGATGAAAGCAGATGCATCAGACTCGAATGCAATTTCCCCTTCCTAAGTCTATTCCGGCCAGCTCTGAGTGCACCAGCTTCACATCTTGTAAACACCTCAATTTACCCGCAGCATGCGGAGGACCGCGTCCCTTACCAGGCAATATGACAAATTTATCTGATCAACAGGGGCATAAAAACCATGATTGATAAACAAACCAAATGTAACGATCGGTAATTTTGATGTTAATACCTTATTTATTTAATTTTATATTTTACTTAATAAATTTAAGTGTAAAATTTATTTAAATAAAAAGTAAATTTCGAATCCGTGGTAGCTGTATTAAGTACTTGTAAACGAGTTGTAATCCCCTGGTGAAGCTTCACCAGCCGATCACGTATAAGCTTATCACGTGAGACCACGTGAAATTATATTGGATGGCATTTGAGAAAACGGGCATGTGAGAAAATGCCGTTTTCATTACTTATCATCATAGGCCAATTCTGTCCCGTACCAAATTTTTCAGCCTCCCATCTCCTCCCGTCTGTACAAATTTTTTTTGCAGCCTCCATTAAAGCTCTCTATCTGACTATCCCACTTGGCCATTTTGTTTGACTTTTATTAAAATATAATATATATTTTTATATACTTTTTAATTTAATTTATTTTATGTTTTTTATTAAACTTCAAAGCTTGTTTTAAAATAGATGCTTCAAGGCTTGTTTTATGCTATGAAGTAGTTCGTATACAAGATGCCCAGATAGGAAGTATTTTTATTCCGGTCATATGCTCCATGCTATCTCCCACTTTTTACTCACAGAATTTTTATATTATTGTATAAATTTTAACCTTTTAAAAAATATAAGTATTTTCTCAAATGTTTATTTTTCCAAATGTCATATAATTTTACGTGGTCTCATGTGATGAACTTATACGTGGTTGGCTGGTGAAGCTTCACCAGAGGCATCCTTGGTGAAGCTTCACCAAGGGATTACAACTCCTTGAAAACCGTGATCGGATAAGAGAGAAAAGATTTTTTAAAAATTTATTTTAAATTTATACCTAAATTTAAATTATGAGTTAACGTGCACTTGTAAGACCCACTTGTAATAAAAGCTCAATTCCATAATACAAGTTTTTATTGGTTAGTTAGCTTAATTTAATTAAAAATTTATTTAATTAAAAAGGGATTTGGATGAGACTAAACCTTTCGGAGCCCTAGCTTAATAGGGAGATATATGTTATAAAAAGGGAAGCGGAATCGATGAGGGGAGTGAGAAGCGTGGAAACGAGAGGGAACGCAGGGAGATCAACACAAGCCAGAAGCGTGCAGAACAGATTAGAAGGGCATAAGGGTTTGTACTCGATTTTCTTTGCAGGATTCGATTTTTCTTCTTTCCCCTCTTCACATTTGGCACACGAGGCTGCTTAAGGGATGAAGCAAAGGCATCGAAATTGACTAAATAACACATATGGGAGCCACAAACCTTTTGTCTGAACAGTGGATTTTATACGCAGCTTGCCAGGTTTTATTCATGTAGCTCACTTGTGTTGGACCATGGTATGGCCTCGGGCCCAGTTTGGTCCAACGGTGTTGCAGTCTGGGTGAGCCGGTACAGGTTACGGGGTCCATGGGTGGTGGGGGCGGTCGCGCCGACCCCACTGGTACCTTCATTACATATAATTCGAGTGGGACCCACATATGTCACACACGCACACTAGACATACATCTAGGTGTGCATATACACATTGTGGGGCCTAGACGCATGAATTATGTGTTGAGGGTGGGACCCGCATTATTAGCAAGAGGTCGACCCTATCGCGGACTTGGCCGTGTGCAGGGGGTCCAGGCCTCTGCAGGCTTTGTGTGACAGAACCCGCTCCCGTTGTGATCGAGCCTCTATGTTAAACCCGTTGGAATTAAGCACTCAAGCCCATGTAATCTCAGCCCATTTGATTCAAACCCGCCGTTTATGGAAAGAAATGTGTTTTATGAGAGGGAGAGAATAAGGGAGAATATTCCTCCCTTATTCCCTTAATTAAATGGGGCGTCCCCCTCTTCTTGGATCTGATTTGGAGAATCAGTTTCATTCTCTCCATTCATCTCTCCCCTCTCTCATTTGGGTCGCCCCTCTCCATTGCTCTCTCTTTTTCCAAAACCGATCCGCCCCTCTCCCTTTTGTGATTGTGTGCGGCTTGCGTAGAGTTTGATCAAGGTGATTCTCTCCTTTGCTGAGAAGAGGAGGTTGTAAAAGGGTTGAAGATAAGGGGTTGTTGTGCTGAGAATTCCTTCACTCCAAGCAAGGATTTGAGAGGAATCGTCACAAAAAGGTATTGTCTTAATCCTTTTTTTATTGATCTTGCTATTGGTACGAGAAGGCTGATTTGGAGGGCGTGCTAGGGCTAGATCAAGCCCAAGGTTAGTACGTATTGATTCCATGTTAATTATATTTTCTTTTGATTGAATAATATATGCATGGTTATTGCTAATTGTAATTAGAATTTACACGTATATGTAGATCTTGTTTAAAGATTCAATTTTTTATGCGCCAACCTCTCCGACCACTGCTGGCCGGCTACTCTACAACTTGTGTAAAACCAATATGCTCAAAAATTGTTTGATAATTAGTTGGCCGCAGATTCAGCTTCTTGTTTCTCTGTTTTGATATGCTTATGGATTTTGGTCGTTGTTCATTTTGCTTGGGGACTTACCATTGTACTGGTCAGACTCGTGATCGGTTTAATTGATTTCACAGCATATGCTAGAAATTTTAGTGTTTTAATTATGTGATTTAAAGTATGATTGCCATATACTGTATAAATTTGTTCATATTACAAGTGTGCTTTAACGTTTATTCCATCCAAGTTAATGGATGGCATTAATGGAGGGCCAACGGAGTATTCACTGCTCTGTCTTGTGCAGACATGGGTTGAAGACGACGGTCCGGTTCCATAGTTAATTTTCGGACCGGTCTGGTCTAATAAAGTAGAATTACATATTTAGACCTGGTTCACTAAGATAAAAATTGTATAAAAATTTAAGAAAATTATGGAAGAACCTTAGAGTAATTACGAATGTCCCCACAAGTTTTTAGATTAACTAAAAAATCTGAACAACAGTGAGAACTTATGAGATTGCCCTCAATAGTAAATTTTATCTTGCCTACTAAACCGGTCACAGTTTATGGGGGAAATACTAATGGGTAAAATTTAAGAATTTTACTATAATATTATGACTGTCTTATGAAATTATATTTAAGATTTTAGATCTAATGGAGTTATCAATAAACTATGAAAATTCCAAGAATACCCTTATGTATGTTTTTTGGTTCAATACTTAAATAAGTGACTAGGGTTATCAGCTACCTATAAATAAACATGCTTAGAAAACATTAACTCTGTTAGATGAGTATCAATAAGCTTTAAAACATGTGATTGACTAAAATGCCCTTAAAAAGAAATTAAGTTTAAGGTGTACTAGACTAAAGTCTAAACTTTTTAATGAGCATAGAAGAAAAGAACTGACCAAACGAAAATGATTTTCAGAATCTATAAACAAGGGTTAAGGGCTGAAGGGCACTATATCTTTGGGTGCTAATATTAGTCATTGTTAATTGTTATGATGATGTTATGCTCACACATATGTGTTGAATTAAGAGGTTTAGCTATGCATGTTTATTTGAGGAATTATCCATTTAGCCATACGTGTTGGATCATTTGATGGATGAATTGTGTATACATTATGCTTGTACCATGAATGGCTCAATATGTTATAACTTATGATCATTGTTAATCTTTACTTAGGGGTATGTGAGAAGAATATGTTGCATAATTGGTAGATCAAGTATTAAAAATCTACCTAAGAGTGATGGGTTGACAAGGGTAGTTAAGATTTGGGTTGGGTGACTCAATTTCAGGATTCAAGATATTAAGACTACCCAGGTGCCACGTAGGGATGAGGGTGGATCCCAGCCTTGGCAATTCCCTCCCGGTTTTACGGGTCATTACGAATACACGCGTATGACCACCCACGGCGTTTTCGCACCGACGCAATTCACGGATCACATAGCTAATTCTCTGGGTGATATAGGGAATGAGCTGTGTGTGTATTATGATATTTGATGCATATAGTAATTATGCAAACGTATGACACGATGAATGATCATGTAAATGTTATGATAAGTTACGATACGAATATGATGACCGTGTTTGGATATATTATGCCTAGATATGATGACCATGTTTTTTTGCATAAGGTATAATGCTATGTAAATAAATATGTTGAGTGATGCATTTCACGTAGTATCATGCTAGGGCATTCAGAACTACATATGGATCCGATCCTCTTCTACCTTGAAGTGGTACGTAGGTAGTTGACATCAAACGATGTTGATTTGATCCAAATATTAAGTTACTAATCTTCTCTTGTAAGATGCAGGTATTTGGTTATCTTTATAATGCAGTTTATCAGCATGGTAATCATCCTAGCTAAAAATTATGGGAAATAAACGGCCGAGTTTTCTTAAAGAATTCTATATAGTGAGAATATTTTGGTATGAATTGTATTTTATATCAGTATGATATTGTTATTATTTTTTTAAAAAAAAATTCCTCTAAAAAATCGGGTCGTGACACCAAATTACTGATTTTAGTGGATAACCACCGCCAAAAGAATAAACTGAATGAAACCTCTTTTAAGTTTCTCGCTTTGGCTGAGACCCAAGACTCCCACATCATCAACACCGTCGCACTGGTTCATGTCCAACTGAGCCGGAGCTCGGCACCCATTTACAGCGGCAGACAATCCTTTAGTGATCACCCGAAGGCTACACATTTCGAAGTCTGTCAACTCCTGCAATGAACTCAAGAGTGCAGCTTACTGGTACAGATCAAGCTCCTGCAGTTTGTGGCAGTTGGAACCAACATGAGCTAATCTTTAGTAAGATATGTTCAGACGAATATTTAACTTTAGAATTACTAGATCTAAACATCTAGACAAGTTCCTAAAGTCTGCACAATAATTGCAAGTTCCATTTAGACCAAGAACTTTATGCAACAATTGTACTCAGATATCATATTTCAAACTACCTGTTTCATCTATATCAGTAACTGTGGGATCTAGTTCTTGCAAAGCAGCTGTGCAGCAAGTTCCTAGAAAGTCAAAACCAATCTCCGCAATCAGTGTGCAGCATTGCAGTTTCAGGCAGGATTTCCTTACAATTTCTGATTAAAGCCAATGTGGCACTATCCGTGATCGTGCCACAAGAAGTTAGGTCCATGATTTTCAATTTCCCTAATACAACTGCAACAATACCTTCATCTGTAACACCGCATCGACGATGCCCGATTTCGTTCAATACCTTGTAGTTCAGACCAATCTTTTAGTAAGATGAAAACTGAAACTAGAAGGCCATCCAATCTTATTGAAATAAACAACGGTGAAGCACTATCCTTCGTAAGCCAAATTGTAGATAAATTCGTTAGTATACTGTCTTCCATGGCAGCCAGAGATCCTTATTGTTCGAATTTCTAGTAAGCGGTTGCAAAAGTTTGAGGCAGATACAAAACAGTTGTCAGAAGCCATGTGTGCAGAAGTTTGGCTTCTTCCATGATTGTGTATTACGGATCTTTGGATGGCAGAATGACGGATTAGATAATTTGTTTCAACAACTCAAAAGGTCTTCAGAACGTAGAGCAAGATCTTCAATATCAACATTTCAGCATGATAGTTCAGCCCCTATCCAGAGTTCTGAAAGCAACAATAAGCATATTCCGGCCAAGGCAGATCATAGTGGTGAAACCCGTACTTCCACAGCCGAGCAAAAGTCTGCGGGTAATGTCAAGCTACTTCCGAAATTTGTGGGTCCAGAGAGTGCACTTGAAGTTTCAGAGTTTCCCACATTTGCGAATCCAGTGAGAACAACTGACATAGATATAAGATTGGGCTGTGTGATATGTGTAAATCATGCTGAGACACATTCAGAACTTGCGGATCATAAAGAAGAGGACAAAAATTATGTGAGCTCAACATTGGTGAACCTTCAAACTGCTAACAAATCACTATGTACAGGAATTTTGTCAAATTTGAGTGTCTACAATGACGTTGATGCCAATTTGGAGATGGATAGCAGAGCTGACAAAGCATCTGAATTCAATAATGAGTTGTTTGATATAACACAGAAAATGGAAGTTGCAGTTGAATCAGAACATCATTTGGATAATTGCATGCTACTCACATGTATGAATTTCGCCAAAGCAATTATGGACCAGTGGAAGTAACTGAAGTTCAATGGGAACCTGAATATGAATTCCGGATGTCTCCTCTCAATGATGCCGTCCTCAAAATTTCCTGAAGTTGGAGTCAAATGTGGTGGGTTTAGATACTTAAATGCTCAATACAGAGTTGAGCACCCGTGGTTTGATAAAATGCTTGTTCCAATAAACTATGCACATGACCCTGCCGGATAAGAGTTTAGGGTTATATCCGAGCGCAAGGTACGCATGTAAAGTATTTATTTTTGAAATCAACAGCATACATATTAGTGTAAGTTAGTATAAGTTATTACTTTCTTTGTAGGGGTCCGGAATGGCCTCCAGATAATATTGGAAAAAAGTAACTCCAATAACATGTAAATTCCTTAAGCCACCAGCATGAGTTACTTACATCAACAAGGTCTACAATGAAATGGCTTATGTTGATATTCTACTTAATTCTACGAAGAAGCACGGAGAAAATGAGTTGGTTTTCAGGAATTTACTACCTGCAAGTGGATCTGTAGTCCTTTTCGACCAAGTTTATTATACAATGCCAGTACATGAACTCCAACTTACAGAGTTTTGTCCTTAACATTGTTTGCGCTGACAATTGTAGCAAAATTAGACGGAGCACAAATGCAGTTAATAGCTATTGGGTTGACATTCTTCTCCAACTATTAAGAGGTTGAGGTTCTTTTATTCCGAACATTGTTTAAATATGGCCCAAGTGGAATTAGCACTAGTTGTGTTCTTTTACAAAGTTAGAGCCCCAAATGAGTTGCACATGGGTAGACCTCAATGGTGTTGCCTTCCCATGTACTATCACACAAGAAATCAACAATTTTCACATATTGCAGCAGATTGTGTCAATGGAGCAAACGTAGATCCAGATTGTGCCAATGGAGCAAACATAGATTCTGACAGTATTTCTTCACATGTTCAATCGTGGTCAACTAGTTTGGTTTGAAGAACCACCGACTCCTTCACACCTTGGTTTGGTTAAAAACTTGAGGACAAGCTTTTTTTGAAAAGGTGGGGTAGTTGACGAGGCGGTTGTTACCGGGATCTAGAGATTTGTAGTCATTCCATCGAACACTTGTGTTGTCATTAAATAATAAGGGTAATTTTGTCAATGTATTTTGCTTTAAGTTATTAGGCAAAGCACTGAGGGTATAAATACCAAAGTGTGTATAGAGAAGGGAGATTTTGATTTTGTAATAGATGTATTCTTGTTCCGTGATCTTCGGATCAGAAGGTGGATTCCTTCGTGCTTCTCTACTTGTGGATTCAAGTTACTATGTGCAACTTCCGGATTTAGGTTATCCTTTACAATAAGAAAAAAATTATATTTCCCTTTTGAATCTTTTTCTATTTTCATTTGTAATTTTTATGTTAGAATCAACTTGAGAACCGCTGCTCTTGGGTTGCATCACTTATGATACTTTTTTTTAACTACCCAATAACTTAAATTAACCAAAATAGAGATATTAATATAGAGCAAATTTTTTTGTAGAATCAACTTGAGAACCGCTGTGGTTGGGTTGCATCACTTATGATACTTTTTTTTAACCACCCAATAACTTAAATTAACTAAAATAGAGATATTAATATGGAGCAAATTTTTTTGTCAAATAAAGCTATTAATTTAAAACAAAGAAAATATATAAAAAGTATATAAAAAAGTAAATATATCTTAGGTCATACACATGTCGGGCACATTGCTTGTTGTTGGATTGAAATTTAATAACACACATTTATAACACCTATATGCCTTATGTCACAAGGCCCGAAATTCGCTATGATTTCACACGCCTTGTGCGGCCTGACTGCCCTCGGCAATCAACAGCCTTCTCACTCTATTAGCGCACACACGATCACAAGGAAACGCACGCACGCTATAAAGACAAATGAAAGTGAAGGGAAAAAGGCCCAGCCTGAAATAACCCTTTCGCACTTGATGTTACACAAGCACTTGGTTTGAATCTTAGTGCCAAAACCCAAACCCACTTGCACTCTTCTCGTCCCTCTCTTCATCCTCCCTTTTACAATGTATTCCCCACCCTTTTATACTCGCTGGTCGCAGCCAAGCGGTTACAACATGACCCCCATGACTCAGCCCACTAGTTCGTCCGTAACCGTCCGTAACCGTCTTGCGGTTATGCACGAGAGTGTGCAGCAACCGCTCAGGTAGTGGGCAGCAACCGTCAGTCACTACTCCCATGTTCTTCGCCATGATGCACTCGGGTCTTAGTGGAGATTGTGCTGGTCGGTTATGCAACCGCCAGTCTTGGCACGACGCCCATGTGCCAATGAGAAGGAGAAGACATGGCCACGCCCTTAGCATGCCCTCCACGCGCCCTCCATACCTTTGCATGTGCGCTAGGCTGCTTCCGTCGTCCGCGCATGAGCTCCTCCCGTATACCACAAACCAAGGGTGTAACACCTTATGATCATGTGGCCCTAAAATGACCAATGTACAAACATGCGCATGAACAATCTACTTTATTACTTTGAAAATAGTTATACTACAAAATAGTTAGAATCTAAAGAAGCTATAAAACTAATACATGTATCCAAAATAAATTAGTTTCGTTATTATGAGCCCAGACGGGCATATGCGACCATCAATTTTTGATTCAACAGCATATATTACTCAAAAGGTAGATGGGTTATATGCCTTTTTTGTTGTAGAATCTTAATCCGATAACTCATGATGCCTAGGCTTACGCTAACGCATGTGGGCTTAAACTTATACTAACTTTTTCTATAAGATAAAGTTATTTTACACAAAAATGGTGTTAGAAATGTTGGGTTGAAGTTGTTTCATAAATGATTCCTAGAGATAATAACATGCTCGAGCCATCATGAGTTGTTGAGCTTTGTGAATGGTCACTCGAGACTTCTCACAAAGATGGACTATTAAAATTATACCATGCTTGTATACAAATTTACATTAATTATCAAGTGGGTTTGGGATAAAATCTAACAACTTAAGATGGCCTCAAATACAAGTTTAGCTTAATCCCAACTTTAAGAATGATTAATGTTGTGCTGAAATTCAACATTTTCTTATATACTTAAGACTTCTCAGAATAGATGCTGGCACTGCTCTTCTTCACAAGTAGATCAATTATCGTAGAATAGGGCTTAAACCCAATAAATACCAACAATTACTTTATGAATTAATTTATAATTATAAAAAATTTAAAAATGTGAGTGATTGATTCATAATTATTTTATAAATTAATTTGTATGATTTAGGAGAGTCACAAACATATCACAAAAAGAAATGTTGAAGCCAATTAAGGCAATTGATTAGAATAAAAATTGAAAAAATGTGAGTGATTGATTTATAATTATTTTATATATGAATTAATTTTTATGAGTTATGAGAGTCACAAACATATCAAAAAAAATTTGTTGAAGCCAATTAAGAAAAACTTTGATTGAATATTTAAAGTAGAAAAATGAGTTCTACAAATGAAGCAAAAACGGAGTTTGAACTTTGAAGACACCAAAAGGGACGTTGGTGATCAAGAATTCTATAGGACTTTTAGAAGTGGGGATTTATAACTTAGTATTTTCTACATTCTAAATCATCATAGTGTGTTGATTAATTAGATTAAAGTGGTTGCATAGATTTTTCTTAGTTAGGTGACTACATAAAAATTCCTTTTATGAACTTTTGAGTGATTTTATGCTTCAAACTAGGGGTGTAAACAGACGGACAAGGACATGGACAAGACATGTCGGCAACCGTCCGTTTTTATGCAGACCATGTGTTTGTCCCTCCACATTTATCCATGATGGACATAGATGGAATGAAAGTGAAAGTTTAACATATACTATTTTGTTCTTAAATTAAGAGTAGTTAGTAAAAAATTAATTAAAAAATAAGTTATAATAATAATAAGATAGTCTAATCTAAAAAATAAATAACTAGTAATGCTATAGAAGACATGTGAGAGTATAATATATATTTTTACAATCTTTTTATGAAGATTAACTATGTGCCTAGGGTTGTAGATGAGCCGAGCTAGCTCGTGAGCAAACCCAGCTCAGCTTGACTCGACTCGAACTCGATTTGAGCTCTAATAAGTTCAAGCAGACCCTGCTTGATTTGGCTCGGCTTGAATAAAACTCGAACTTGATGCTACTCGGCTCGACCTCGAGCTCGAGCTCGAACTCGAATATAATTTTAAAATTATATATAAATAATACATATATATATGCATATTTTATATAAATATAATTGTTAATTTAAATATATATTTATAACATACTCCCTCCATTCTTAGATTAATAGCTCTATTTGATTAGTTTATTTTGAAAAATCTAATTGAGCTATTAATCTAAGACGAATGAAATATATAAAACGACATATAATCACATATTTATATACTAATATTATGTATTATATTTATGAGGCCCGTTTATATGAGTCAAGGCTTACTCATGACTATGCAAGTATCGATGTCATGCATCCTCATATTACGATCTAAGAACACACATAACTCGGGAGGTAGATTAGTTTATGTCTTCTTGCACATTTGGATCTCAATCTGATGGCTCATGATGTCTTTTCTCATGCTGACGTACGAGAGTCTAAACTCATATAAAAAAAATTTATAATATATTATCTTGTTAAATTATAATGGATATATAATTTTTATATATGATATATATATATATATATATATATATATATTGTAAAAAAAATATTGGAGAAGCAAATACTAATATACTCCTTCTATCCCAAATTAATAGGGCTATTTAATTCTTAAAGATGAACTAAAATTAGTTCAATTGAAAAACCAAATGGAGCTATAAGTATATGACAGATGGTCATATCACACTAATATACTTAAAAATAATTCTAAAAAAAGCATGACATTTGTGGACCAACCTTAGTTTAGAAACGAATGATTAGATATTCTTTTAAAAGTTGAAGCATGACATTGGGATCGTCCTCCTTTTACAAAATGTATATTTTTTTACATGTACTTCAAAATTTTTTAGAGGTACACTAAGGTTACAAAATAACTTTTTTATTAGTGATGTACAGACATGTAAAGAAAAAAAAACACAAAAAAGTAGATGACAATGTTGCCTAAATATTTTTTTATTTTTCACATCTTTTTTAGTGATTATATGTACATAAAGAGAGCAAAATAATAATGTTGCATTTTTTTATCATATGTAACTAAAACTTATTTGTTATTTTTTTTTCATAGTGACTATAATCAAATATTCATGGTGTAGTCATAATACTTGTTGAAGTATATTTATTAATATTTAATACTAAAAATATATTAGTATGTGTGATATTTCATATACTTTATATTTATATATAGATTATTTTTATTTTTTTATAATACTTGTTGAAGTATATTTATTAATATTTAATACTAAAAATATATTAGTATGTGTGATATTTCATATACTTTATATTTATATATAGATTATTTTTATTTTTTTAGTTCGAACCCAGGCTTATGATTCACTTATTCAAGTTTGAGCTCGAGCTCGAGCCAAACTTTGTATTTCTAATTCGAGCTGAGCTCGAGCTAAGCTTTATATTTCTAATTCAAGCCGAGCTCTAGCTGAAAGGTTTGAGTTTATTCGAGCTTTGAGCTGGGCTTCAGCAATTCGAGCTCGAGCCATAACAACCTAATACTCGGCTCAGCTCAGCTCGTTAACACCCCTATATGTAACATAAGTTAGTAATTTAGTATAAAATAAAAATAATAATAATAAAATATATAGTTGGCGGACACAGACGGTTGCGGATACGGCCAACCCTTGTCTATGTCTGTCTATATTAAGGGTAGATAAAAAATAATATTATCTATTTTAGTACAGATGGACACCAGACAAACGAACTCATTTACATCCTTACTTTAAACTCACATGTCATATAAGATAACATTTAGAAAACAATATATAGATAATAATTATATATAGATAATGACTTTTGGAGCCTTTGCGGCTTGGTTAGGGGAAAACATTTTCTTTGTTCTGTACTAATAGTGACCCAAGCTAAGCTATTCACGTAAACTGCCCTTTCAAAAGATCGGCAACACATACACTAACACATGTAAGGGCTAATAATGCTAACATTCACTAACGTGTAAACTATCAACTATTAATTTTAGATCATATCAACACCTCCTAAACGAAACTTAATTAAGCTTAGCTCATTGCCGCTAAGGAGCATTACTTGGTTAAGGGGCTCTTATAACGTATAGTATATGGTCATAGAATACGCAGGAAATAGGCTGATAAGTGTTAAGCAATAAAAACACGCACAATGGAAACAGCCCAACCAATCTCCCAATTATTATTTTTTCCGATTTTGATCTCCGAACTTAGAAGCCTCAAGTCGTAGTAATTAACCTTCAATGACAATTATACGTCCCATGCAATTGAAGTGTGAGTATTTTATAACAGTCAGAAGCTATTTTTCTTATTCCAGCTGAATTGACTTCCAAACACGTTTGAAATGTCTATTCCGCTAATTAAAAAAAACAATCTCCCGAAACCACACAGGCTACAGACACAACCGTCTGTTCGAGCTTGGCCATCCGTTTTAATAGCCATTGCGAGTGAAGTCCATGTGCGAGGTGTAGATGAAGGGGTCAACCAAGAACAACTTCATCTTGTTTACCTTAAGGATGCGGTGGGCACTTAGGGGAGCTCCGCTTATTCCATTACTGGCATCAGTTGGGATGTCACAAGTTTCCGAAGGAGAGGAGTCGAGGAAGGCTCTGCATTCGAACATCTTCCCCATGCTCTTCAGTTCCGTCAGTTTCTGTGTCATAAAAAAGTAGCCTCTGTCATTTGTTGGGTCACTGAGGTAGGAAAATGGAGCTGTTTCATAACCTTCGTCGTCGGTTCCCAGACAAGTGACCCTCACCACCGCTCCTACGATCACGCACAAGAAAATCACTTAAAGGAGACAGCGGCCTGATGACATTCAAACGTACAGGAACATGTTACCTTTAAGTGGACTGAGTTTGTGATTTGATCTACAATATATAATCCCTTGCACGCCGAATGTTTCTTGGTAAATCCCTGGCTTGTGTGGCTTTGGCTCAGGGACGCTACCATAAGATGCAGTAATAGTTGACACGGAAGCCAAGAGCAGAGTAGATGCCACAAGGAAATGCGCCATGGCCATGAGGTTGTTCTTGTTTGTTGTTTTTCAAGCTCTGAAAGTACGGGAAATTTGCAGCTATTGCAGCTGTTAGTTATAGGCAATTTAACTCAATACTTTAGCTCATATAGTTTTCAATTTTATTGTGTAAGATCTAAACTAGACGTGAATGCACGGCAGTCACAAGTTTAGGTGGTGATTGCAAAAAAAAGAAAAAAGATTTGGCTGGTGGGTCGCACATCTGACGATTCTAGCGTGTTGCAGTTTCCATCAGATCGATTGAAGAGGATGAGAATGGGCTAAGCCGGTAATAGAATGAGTTTATGAACTTTATGAGACATTAAACCAGTTTCCGAGAGTTCGGCCTTCCTCACGTACCTCCTAACATTTTGACTTTTAAAGGAAGTGTTTTTCTTGCTCATTATGACAATGAGCGTAACGTAAGTCGTATATGGTGCACTTAATATTTTAAGTCGACAATGCACATTAATCTAGCAGCTAATATATGCTCCATTCAATCTTATAAATAAAGAACTCCCATGCACACAACTTATGCTCATTGTGAGAAGGGGGCCTTTTTCTAGTTGTCCACTTGTCCATTGCCACCCTGAGCAATCCGTGTTTTGACTTATTATGCACCAGTTGATTATGTTTCCACATTTTTCTTGTGAGAGAAGCCAACCACCGTGCCCTCGCGGAAGCATTAATGAGCCAAAGGTAGGGTATATATAGGAGCCTCTAATACTACGTTAAGTGCCCCAAATAGCATGGTCATGGGCACTATGGAGCCGGTTAAGAAAATATTCTCAGTTACTTCTTTTATCTCACATTAAAAACTCTATTTGGCAAAAAAAGTTTATTCTATGTTAATATATTTTATTTACTTTAATGATAAATTAAAATAAAAGTATTATAAATTTATTATATTTTTTTAAATGTGATTTCTACGTGCCATTAAATAAAATCATGATTTTTTTAAATATAGTTGTTAATATAAGACAAAAGAAGTATAAAATATTATATATTTGCACATTTATGTACACGCACTCTAATGCTTGGATGGGTAGGAAGATGACCACCTTGGCTTTTGATCTTAAAATGAGTTTATATACACCCCAATAATCCCCTTAATACTCCAATAACCCCATAAACCCCCTTATGAATTTATGCGTAAAATGGGATACTAAAGGGTTTAATAGGGTGCATATAAATACATTCTTGATTTTATTGCCACCTTTGAACTGACTAGGAAATTTTTTTGAACTCGTTCAATGATACCCGCCCCCAAAAGCCCTCACTACTAGCTCAAGGATACAACCCCTCTTTCTCTTCTCAATCTGAGATGGGTACAACCAAATTATAACTCTAGTTCATATTAAAATGTTAAACCTAAGTGCCTAACCCATTTCAAAATAAAGCGACACCAACAAGAGAGTCTCATCCAGTCCTCTTTGTCCACACTCCACCTCTCAAATTGCTCCTCCATGTTGACAATCCTCTCAATGGGATTCTCCCTTAACCCAAAGGCACTGTTAAACGTGGAACCAATCAACCAATTGGCACCTTGCAAAATCACACCCCCAATTCTAAATGGCGGAGGACTCTCACTCGTAGTGATAAAGTTTCAATTTCGATTGATTTTGGTGAAATGTTATTTCAGATTCATTTCATTTTGTTTTAGAAAAATTTTGCGAAAGTTTTGCGAAAAGAAGTGGAGGAAAACCTAAATTTTCATCTTTTTATTTCTTGTCCAAATCATAAAACATATGGTTGTTAACAAGTCGGGCCTGCTTGCCAAGCTTTGTCAAGCAAGCCCGGCTCGACTTGCCTCAAATTAGGCTCGACTCAAATCGAGCTCAGTTTGAACTTGATTCAAGTTTAAGTAGGCTAGAGCAGAGTTAAGCATGAGCCAGCTCCGCTCAAAAGAAACGCAAACATGATTTTACAAGGCTCAAGATCGAGCTCAAACCAGAATATAGGTTTAAAATTATATATAAATAATACATATATAATAAATAATATATATTATATTTTTAAATTTAAATATATATTTATGACATATATGATAAGACATATATATATATATATATATATATATATATATATATATATATATATAATAAGACATACAATCACATATATGCACCAATACCATATATCATATACGATATATAAGACCCATTTATATGAGCCCAAGTTCACGCGTGACTACGTGAGCCGCAACATTGTGCGTGATCGGATTTTGATCTAATAACGCACATAACTTAGGGGGCAGCAGATTGATTTATGTCTCCTTGTGCCTTCGGATCTAGATCTGATGGCCCATGATGCCTAGGCTTACACAAATATGTGTGAGTCTAAACTCATATAAAAAAATTTCATGATATATATCCTCATTAAATTGTAATGGATGTATAATTTATATATATATATATATATATATATATATATATATATATATATATATATATATATATATATATATATATATATATATATATATATATATATATATATATATATATATATATTTTTTAAAAATAAAATTTTGGAGATACAAACACTAATATACTCTTTATGTCTCAAGTTAATAGCTCCATTTAGTTTTCAAGATAAAGTAACATTATTTCAATTGAAAAACTAAATGGAGCTATTGATATAAGACGGAGGGGTAACATGATATCACACTAATATACCCAATGACTCTTCTAAAGAAGCATGACACTCAGGGGAATAACCTTAGTTTATAAAAGAATAATTAAAATATTCTTTCAAAAGTTGAAGCATGTCACTGGGGAACCAAATCAGTTTATAGATTGTTTCAATTTTTACATGTGCTTGAAATTTATTAGAGGCATGCTAAAGTTGATGAATAGTTCTTTTATGAGTGATTAATAAGAATGTAAAGACAAGAAGATATGAATAAGTAGATGGTAATGTTGCCTAAGTGAGCTTCTATTTTTTTCATCTTTTTTAGTAATTATATACACATAAAGAGAGGAAAATGATAATGTTGCATTTTTAGAGCATCTGTAACTAAAACTCATTAGTCATAGTTTTCTTATTTCCTAGTGACTATAGTTAGTTGTTCAAGGTGCAATCGTAATACTTGTAGAAGAATATTTATTAATATTTAATACTAAAAATATTTTACTATGTGTGATAGTTTATTTTGGATTGGAAAGGTGCATGAGACAGTGGGGCAGACCTCCTCTGAAAGTCATGGCCCGCCCTCTTGGTGTTGTTTAACTTGAAGGACTCATCTGAAAGGTTTTCCCAATGGTAGAATCACGTCTCACTGTCATCAAAGAAAACTCTATGAAATTTAGAAAGTTCTTATATAGCTTCTTATTTTATTGCAGGGAGAAAAAGTGATTATTTCTCATTACAATTCCTCATCATTAAAACCCAACAAAAATTTTAGAACTTTATGAAAAATCATAGCGAAAACTACCATAATTCTAAATTAATCATTCATAGAGTTTAAGCTTTACATAATAAAAATTCAAACTCAATGACAATACATGAGCAAGAAGAACTTTGGCACAGATCCTATTAAAGAAAAGTTTGTCTCCAAAGTTTTGTTTTCCCCCTTACCTCTCTCTGGTGATTGCACCAGTGACCGCTCAAATGTGCTCGTCGACAACGTATCACCTATGGGCATGTGTTAAATTTAGTAACTTCATCTCTTTTCAGTCACTGCTACACCATCCTACACTTCTTCGCTCTTTCTCCCTCTTGGGTCACTGCCCTTTCTCCCTCTTGGGTCACCTCTCCTTTACATGGTCTTCCCCCTCCATGTGTTTTTCTCCCTCTCTATCTGTGTTTTCTTTCAATCTTTCTTTTCTTCCACTGTCACTCTCCCTCTCTTTTAACAGGTGTTTTACCAAAATTTAGGACATATGAATTCTAACCTTATTAAACCCTTTTCCCACCTAAACTTCCTAACCAATCAACTTTTTTGTTTAATTAAATGTCTCATAGTAATGCTAAACAACCCATTAAATATAATTTTTATAATTAATAATTAAACCATATTTACAAGAAAATGGGTCTCACAAGTGTATACAAGCTCACAATTAAAATTCAGGATAAAATCAAAATAAATCTTTCAAAATTTGTATCTCCCTCATCTAACCACTATTTTTCACGTTATAAGTATCGTTACGACAGGCTCAATGTTTATTTTCTATTTAATGAAGTTTCAGCCTTAAACTTACTATGTGGGAGAAGATATTGAATAAATAAGGTGCTAGGGTCAAAATTATTGGTCGTTGCACTCTGCCCACCTTAAAAATGAACTTCGTCCTCGAAGTTTGCCATGTACTTAATAGGTTATTACATATCATACAACAACAATCTTACAACCCCCTGCACACCCATTTAAATTTTCGTATTTTCAACTACTATGACTTACACGTCTTAATGTATATTCAATGATCCACATCCCAAATATTGGCTAAAGACGATAATTTTCTTACCTTTCTTGCTAGTATTGCACTTACAAATGGGGAGAAGCTGGTGGGGAATTGATGGGAAAAACCTTTTTTTCGGGTGTTTCCTCATTGCTAAAGAAAGACTACATAGCATTGGGACTCTAGTGTTGGCGTCGGATCTAGTTCGTTTCACGTTTTGCTAAACCCAAACCTAATACCACTATAACCAGAACATGACCCGAATAAACCTGACTCGAACTCAACCCAAACTTGAACCCGTTTGACCCATTTAGAATAAAAAATAAAATTATTTTTTAAAAATAATATAAAAAATATAAAAAAATTAAAATTTTATATTTGTAATTATATTCAGGTCGGGTTGGATCACCTAAAACCCAAACCCAACCCTAATGGGTTGGGTTTTACCATGAAATCGACCCGAGTGGCATCCCTAGTTGGGAGGGTAAGGGGTGCAAGAGTTCATAATAGTTACAAGTAAAAGGGGTAGGAGGCAACTGGGCATTCCGAAGAAACTTTGGCCATTCTCCAACCAGTGGCACTCTATTAAGGGCTTTGGGCTTGGGTGAGGGCTGAATGGAGGTTGGAGATGGATGAAGGCAGTCCGATGACAACAAGTTTTCGATGATGAGAGGATGCCGAGGAGACGAGGACAACGACAAAAATAATGTACTCTGATTGTCAAATGGACGAGAGCAGTCATGGAGATGGAAGATCAAGGGAAGGTGAAAAGTTGGTGTTTTTTGTGTTTTTGACCTTGAGTGAGGGCTGAATGGAGGTTAGAGATGGACGAAGGCATTCTGATGACAACAAGCTATCGATGATCAGAGGATGCCAAGAAGGAGAGGAGGACAACGACGAAAATAATGCACTCTGATTGCCAAATGGACGAGAGCATGTAGTAATGGATATAGAAGATCAAGGGAAGGAGAAAAGTTGGTGCTTTTTGTGTTTTGGGCTTGATCGAAGGTAATTGAGTTATTTTAAGGCACGTGTGTAAGAATAACCGCGTGTACAAAAGTTTTTTTACTCCCTCCATCCTTAGATTAATAGCTCTATTAAGTTTTTTAAAATATTTTTTAATTTATTTTAAAAAATTAAATAAAACTTTTAATATAATACAGATGAATGAGTGTTAATGAGTCAAGCTGAATTGAGTATTAGGCTTACTTAGCTTAAACTCGATTTGCTTAAGTTCATCTTGTGTTTTGCTCAAAGCTCAAAGAAGTTCGAAATTTTTAGCTCGAGGTTAGTTCGAATTGGAAATCTAAAGTTTGGCTCAAGCTCAAACTACAATAAGTGAATCATGAGCATAGGCTTGAACTAAAAATATAAAATATAAAAATCTAAAGTATATAAAGTATCACACATACTTAAGATACTTTTTATATTAAATATTAATAAATACAATAACAAATATTATACCTAAACTTTAAATATCTGACTATAGTCACTATGAAAGAAGAAAATTGTGACAAATGAGTGTTAGTTATAGGTGCTTAAACAAAGTAGTTTTCATCTCTTTATGTGCATATGTAAAAAAAAGATGCGAAAAACAAAAACTTAGACATCATTATCATCTACTTTTTGGTATCTTTTTTTATTTACATGCTTATAAATTATTCATAAAATAACTATTCTTCATCCGCACTATGCTTGTAAAAATTCTAAGTACATGTAAAAAAAGAAGAATTCTATAAGCTAAGGTTGGTCCCTATGTCATGCTTCGATTTTTGAAAGAGTGTTCTAATTATTCTTTTGTAAATTAAGATTGGTCCCCTACTATCATGCTCCTTTTAGAAGAGTTTTTTGGGTATATTAGTGTAATATCATGTTGACCATCCATCATATATTATTATCTCCACTTGCGTTTTCAATTGAACTAATTTTAGTTCATCTTAAAATACTAGGTGGAGCTATTAATTTAGGACATAATGAATAATTAGTGTTTGTGTCTCCAATATTTTTATTTTTAAAAAAATATATATCGTACGTAGAAATTATACATCCATTACACTTTAGCAAGGATAGATATCATATAAAATATTTATATGAGTTTAGGATCTCGTATGTCAGTATGAGCCAAGGCATCATGTGAGATCAGATTGAGATCAAAGGGTGAGGGGACAAAAACTAATTTGCCTCATGAATTATGTGTATTGATAGATCAAAATATGAGAGATTACAATACAAGGCTCACACAGCCGTGAGTGAGCCTCACTCATATAAATGGGTCTCATGTATGATATATGATATGTGTGTGTGTGTGATTATACATCTTTTTATATACTTCATCCGTCATTGGATTAATAATTCCATTTAATTTTTCAAAATGAACTAATCAAATGGAGCAATTTATCTCGAATGGAGGGAGTATGTCATAAATAAATAAATAAATAAATATATATATATATATATATATATATATATATATATATATATTTAAATTAATAATTATATTTATATAATATATATATATATATATTATTCACATATTATTTCACAATTATATTTGAGTTAGAGCTCGAGCCGAGTAAAGTCGAGTTTTATTCGAGTCGAGTAAAGTCAAGTAGGTGTATGCTTGAACTCAACTAAAACCTATTCAAGCTCTAATCAAATTAGAACCAAGCCTGAATCTTGTCAAGCCTAATTCAAGCCGAGCCAAGCTAAGCTGAGCCTACTTAATGAGCCAACTCGGCTCGTTAACAAACCTACTTAGAGGCAATGCGATGCCGGAGCAAATTACTATCATCGATAAAGAAGATTGGTTCCGGCATTTCGTCAAACAATTATAACAAATTTTAGATAAGGCAAGGGCATTGTCGATATTAACTAACAGGTTGGAATAGATTGTGAATACAAGACGAGTAATTCTATGGAAATGAAAGGTGCAAATGCGACAATATGGTTTAACTACTGAAAACGTTAAATCTGTTAATTGCCTTCTTCAACTTCGAGTTATATAGTGAAGAGCTTGAGTTCCATTTTAACGTCGTTTCAATTCTCAATCTTCTGTTGTTAACAACTTAACGTCGTTTAGAACTCAGTATAAATAATCATTTCGATTGTGATAGAAGGACTTTTGATGTTAGTTTGAATTTGAACTTGTTGTTCATTTGGGAATATTCCTGGGCTCTGTTTTTGAGTTGAAGCAGATAGATCATCAAGAAGAATGTCAGCTTGTTTCCTTTATTGTAATTGTTCTCCAAATTTATGAAAATACAAAAGTTCTTTGAAATTATGTCTTCAATTGAGCGCTACATCAATTTAGAACCCTCTTACCCAACAAAAGCTCAACCTCGAGCTGGAAATCAAAAGTTTAGAATAACCACTTTGTCTTCATGATTAATCACCTCATCTTCATGAAATGGAAATTAAGCACAAGCAGTACAATCCAAAGGCTACAATCAACTCTTTCGGTTCAAAAATTCTGGAGCTTCAAAACTGATTAATGCCGAAGAAGGAAAGCTGAATAGATACAATCATCTGGTGGGGGCTCTTCAAACCACAGAAAAAAAATGGATAGAAGTGCTTTCAGCTGCAGTTCATTGTTCAACAAAACAAATCTTTCATTTGATGTTAATTTGGTGACACAAAACCAAAAAGTTGTTCGCATTGGCAAAGCAGGAATGCAAGAATTTGCATTATGTAACCTAGCCTCTAAAAGGGTCATATAGGCAGCTTCAAACACAACTCAGTAATGTTTTAAAGATCTCCATATATTATCCAAAAGAAGAGTAATAATATGAAATGCAATGAAAGGAAGTTCTGTGACAACTCTTTTAATCCAATGCTCTTCTGAATGAATTTCCAAGATATGCTGAGTTGTTAATTATTGAAATTCAATTCCTGCTTGTATAAGGACTACAGTAATTTCAGTTTGCAAATGAAAATATCATTTGATCCAAATCATCAAACCTGCCTACATCAATGTAATTTGATACCCTTTACAAATCACCACAAAAATGTTACTGTCTTGCATTAAAATCTGAGGATTCCACTTAAATTTCTGGATTTCCAACTTCTTTACAGAAATTATAAGGACTGTAAATATTAAATTTTCAAATTGATACAACCACTCGAAGTGGAAATAAATTTCTAGAGTAGGCACAGTTCTAATATACTATAATGTCTGAAAAGAAGAATTCCGGATCCACCATTTCATGAACATGAACTCTGACATATTCTGCCTTTTTATAATCAGTAAAACACAAAATAGTTGGAGTTGTGTCATTTCTGTTCACATAAAGATTGCAGCAAATTCAATTTACATAATGGTGTAGTCATGGAGCCAAGTATTCAGATTTACCGGTACCAAGGTAAATTGTTGTCATTTACAAATCAAAACAAATATGTTACTGCCGTGAGTTAGCACCTGGAAATTCCACTTGCTATTTTGCATTTTCAATGACTTCAAAGAGATTGAAATGATTGCCTTCAATCTTAAATGTTGTCTAGAAATTTTCAAAATATCTTCCACACTTTGTTTTCCCATTTTGAAATCTATTAGCATAATTTGCACTAAACAGCTACCATAATTAATATTGATTGTAGCTAATTGCATCACAACTAATGAAGGTATGATAGTTTTTATAGTCTTAATGCAATCCTTTTGCTCTTTCAAATTCCTCATATCAGTCATTCCAAATTTATTTTGCAAAGCAGAGAATTCTTGTGCAAACTTTATCAGTTTGAGAATTATGCTCGACTAAAAGACAAGCTGTTTTCCATAATTCTTCTGAGATTTATCCCAATACAAATACTTCCAATGCAAATTTTCTTTGAAAGAAGAAATCTAAATTTTCAGCTTCAAAAACTGAAAAACTGTCTGAACATTTTCCTCTTTGAATCTACTTATTTATGTGATCTCAACAAAAAGAATCTTTTGTTTCAAATTAAAAGTTTCAGCCTCTTGAATTTCCTTCAACCCATCCTTAGTATCAACAAAACAGTCTTCTATTCCATCTTTCATTAACTGCCTAGCTTGCTTTGTTGATTCAGTTAGCATTCTCACTTCTATTTTCTGTTATGTCAATTCATCTATCATATAAAGATCTAGAAAATTCTGCACTTCTGTAATTTGAATTTTCTGAACCACATAATTTGCTGAGATATATTTTCTCTTCAAAAGAGTTTTTAGTTTGGACCAACTGAAAGTAAACTGTTTACCACTTTTCATTTGCATTGCTTGTATATACTTATACCAGGCTAGAATTCTTCCTTTTTCTAAACAAACAACTGATTCTACTGTCATATTTTCAAGAAACAAATGGTATATAAAACTCATACCTCTATGCACAATTAACCAATGTGGTTTTGGTGGGATTTGTATCAGGACTTTCCAAAACAAATGCCAAAGTTTCTCAATGCTGAATTTTAAGTTCAAATCGGAAATACCTTGTTGAAACATACACATAACAGAGTAGTATATCATTTGGCAGGCATTATGTTCATGATAGAGCAACCCAATTAAACCACCTAGGTCAGTGTTTATAGTTCTATCACTGAATTTTCTCTTTTGAATGGTTTTTCAGCTGAATTTTCACTTCCCAATTTGTGAATGTCAGCTAAATTATAGTCATTGACAGTCTTCAAAATGCTAACTGTTGAGACATCTCCCATTAATTGATTTATTAACAGATCTGAGGCTGAAGACATTTCTTTGTCCATCACATAATTTTGAGTTTCATTCTTCTACTGTGCAACTTCTTTCTCAATCCCACTTTCTGAGTTTGGGTCTGTAATATGTGGAGAAATCTGTTCTATTCCTATCACAACTTCGGGTTTAATGAACTCTAGTGAAGAATGCAATGTTCTAGCTTGAACAAGTTTCCTGGTAATCCACTGTAGTCTTTGGAATCCAGTCTCTTGCCACTCTTTACCAGTAGATAGGTTATGTAACTCTTCCACGGACTCAGAAATAGAATTTAAATTTTGTTGATAACTTTGATAATGACTAGAATTTGATTGTTCATAATCAACAGGCAGAAATTTAATTTTCAGTAATTTCTTCATACATGGCCAAGATTGAATGGGATGTTTACCATTGATCTTTCTGGTTTGTTGAATTCGAGACCACCAACTGGATGCCCTGCTTTTCAGTTTCCCAGCCACAATTTTACACTTTATTTCATCATCCAAAACCCTCATATAGTAGACAAAATATTATATTTCATCCAGCCAATCTAAGAATTGTTCCGCACACATTTGTCCATTAAACACTGCTATTTCGACCTTAGATTTGAATTTTAGTAGGAAATTAGTCTTACCTTGATTTGTAACTAGATTTGAGTTTCGAAGTTCATTCTCACCACGGGAATATGCATCAAGTCCTTGTTGCAGTGTTGGAGCTCTATGAAATTAGTAATATTTTGTGAGTCACCACTTATTCTAAAATTATTTTAATAAATCACTTTAATTAAGTAGCAAGCAAGGAATCAAAAGGGTTTTTCATGCTCTCTGCTTACCACAAGCCCTATGTAAGAAACATCTAGAGGCCGTGTAGTACATGGCATACTAGTACATGTACATGTTAACATCAATAGTATTGACGGTAATGTGTATTAATGTATGCATTATTGATATCGTAGATAAACGACTCTTAGACTCTCCTTACATTGGGTTCATGACGAGTAAAGAATAATAGAACATCTCTAATATGGGGTGGTATTTAGATGAAAATGACATCTTGTGTGACATCTCCAAAGGAAATGACACCCCAACTTTTGCAATTGGGGCACCAATTTTGTTGTCAAAATGGCACCCTAATGTAAGGTGTCATTTATAGTCTTTATTTAGAGATTATTTTTATTTTTATAATCAAACCCTTCTAAATTTATTATTATTTTAATTAATTTAACATCTAAAATTAAGCCTTCGCGTCTCTATTTTATCACATAAGTAATTGGAAATGTCGCATACATTTCCGGGGGGTCTTTTAAAGTCTCGGATCAGGTGAGTCCGCAGGCTGTGGACGGCCCCACCTCTAACGCCTTTGTTCTATGAGCACGTGCATGGTACCCTGGGACATGGAACTGACAGAGGGAAGATAGGGTGTGCCCAATCAATACCAGCCTGACTGTGAGTCCTTGATCAGCCAATTCGAATCCGAGGAATTAAGGAGGGTCCAAAGCAAAGGGCAAAGACAAACGTAACACGTCATTCCCCGTTGTCGAAGACTCAGTACTGCTGACGCGGCTCGGTGTCACTACCCTCACAATGATTCGGATAAGGCTGGGCCCAGGCACACATCACACCCGGCTTTCACAGAATCCCACACATTGTGCTTCTTCTGTAAATTAATTAGTATATTTATTACAACAAGTTTGAAAGGTAAACAAACATGTCTCTTATCTCTATATACTTATTAAAATATATTTCTTAATAACAAACCAGAATAGATTGGCATAGAAGCAGCACCCAGGAAAGTCAAATCAGCTTAAAGAGGAAGCTTATCTCATCGTCGTCTACATGTCAAATTACCTGAAATCATTGAGGAGGAGGGCGAGGGCCGGAGGGGAGGTGGCTCCACCTCAAACCAGCTTAATCTAGCCGCCAAAACATACTGCATACGCCCATCTTTTTTATCCTATCCCATTTTTGTGTCCAAACAAAACTCTCCCTTGCCCCTATATATATCCACTCCCCCTTCCGTCTTCATCCTCCTCATCCATTCTCTTTCTGGTTTTCCTGTCTCTTGTAGAGCTTCTCAAGCTTTCCTTCACATTAAGGAAAAAGAGATCACAGCAACCGACAAAAAAGAAGAATTTGTACAAGATAGCTAAGCAGTAATAGAGAAATCTCAACATGTTGGCGATATTTGGAAAGGGCGTGGCTAATCCCCCGGAGGAGCTCAAGAGCCCCGCCGCCGCTGCTGCCTCCTTTGCGACGTCCCACGGCGGTGTTCAGAAATTAGCAAAGCACCCGGAGGAGATCCTCCGGGTCTTCCACTCTTCCCACTTGCAGGATTCCGTCTCCACCTCCTTCGGCGGTGGTGCTGCTCTCGCCTACTCCCCCGGCAGTACCCCTTCTCACCTCCACCAAAGGTACATACTCAATTATGAACATTCCTCATATCATCAAGAAACTATTTGTTTTAAGTAATTTCTATGTGTGTTAATTAATGGTGTCTCTCCACCCTCCCAAATTTCCACCAGGTTGTTTTGCGGGTACGATGAGATGTACTGCATCTTCTTTGGGAGGCTGGACAACCTGAGTGCCCTCATCAGGCAGTACGGCCTCTGGAAGGGCACCGACGAGGCGATGATGGTCATCGAAGCCTACCGGACCCTCCGCGACCGCGGTCCCTACCCGGCCGACCAGGTCCTCAAGGACCTCTCAGGCTCCTTCGCCTTCATCCTCTACGACAAAAGGGATCGTTGCGTCTTCGCATCCCTCGGCACCAGTGGCAGCACCAACGACGTCACCCTCTACTGGGGCCTCGCCGCCGACGGCTCGCTCGTCCTCTCCGACCAGCTGGACGTCCTCAAAGCTGGCTGTGGCAAGTCCTTCGCCCCCTTCCCTCCAGGTATAGACTATAGATACATGTGTGTTGTATGGATAGCCCTGAATTTGGTATTGTTTTAGTGGGGTGACCTTCGTCGCTCTCTCTAGAGTCTTGAATAGAACAATTTTTTGTAAATCGATGAGACTGAGCTGAATTGACTGTTTCCATGTGGGCAGGATGCATGTTCCACAGTGAGGTGGGGCTGACGAGCTTCGAGCATCCGATGAACAAGATGAAGGCGATGCCGAGGGTGGATAGCGAGGGGGTAATGTGTGGGGCCACCTTCAAGGTCGACACTTACTCCCGTGTCAAGAGCATGCCTCGCGTTGGGAGCGAGGCCAACTGGAGCGCCTGGGCCACTCATTAGCCAACCATCTCTCCCTCCCTTGCTTCTCCAAATTATCATCTCCTTTTGTTGTCTGCCTTTTCGCCCTTGGAAATATGACGGCATTTCCTTCCTTTTCGTGTATAAATAAACTCAAAATGAAGTTTGTACTCGTGTACCTCTAGAATTTCTTTGTTTGAAACGGGGTTTTTTAGCCATCTCTTTGCTCTTTTCTTTGATCCTTTCTCAGAGTCCACCAAGATACCTTTTTTATGTTATCTACCTTCAGGTTGTAGCTAAATTGTGCCAATACTAAAGATCGAGTTACTATTGTTAGTGTTAGTAGCTAAATCGCTCTTTTCCCCGTTCCTTCATGATTCCATTGTAGATACAAAGATTGGACCCACTCTTATGGAACGTGGCTAAATGGAAATTCCACAAAATCCGTATCCCATGTCTTATTTAAATTCACAACTTAAACTTTTTAAAACCTCACCTATACTCTTTATTTTTAGAAAAAACTGCTGTCTGCTTACGGGCATTCTTTATATGACGGCAGGTCTAAAAAGCCTATCAGATTCATTTTTCTCCTCCTTCCTTCCACCTTTACTTTCGTTTCTTTTTCATCTTCCTTCTGCCTTCTTCCAAATTTTTAATTCTTCCTTTCTCTTTTTTTTCTTCATGGATCTCTCCTCCTCTCCTCCCTCTTCCTGGCTATCATTAGGTACCTCCTTTTTACCTTAGGGGCTACCTCTTTGGTCATTATTGGCCTAACCTCCTCCACCTTAGCCTCGACCCCCGCCAAAGCCCTCAATGGCATACATCACATCTAGGAGGACGAGGTTGTCACCATCGTTGTGTCCCTCTCCCACTGTTCCACCATGACCAGGCTATCAACCTCGGTAATCTACTCAAAGTTTGCACCACTAATGTAAGGTCCCTGATTTTTCTACGATTTTTTGGAATTTTTCTGTCATTTTTCTAGTCATTTTCGGCAGGAAAATGTGACGTTTTAGCGTATGGGTATTTGTGTCTTTTCTCCGTATTTATACCCGTAGAGTCGGGTGTGGGGCTTAGTCGCGGGCCACGGGCCTCGCTGCGCGCTTACGGCGCGAATTTTGGAGGTTTGACGCGTAACTAGTGGGTTAACGCGCATTGGGGATATGGATGTAAAAATAAAAAAGGTGAATAGTGAAATCATGGCTTTTAAGCCGACCACAGTAAGTTTCGTTCCAGAAACTTACGTAAAAAAATGGCGTTCTGTGAGGAGAAGAGAAAACCCGAGGGCATATCCGGTCGCTCCGTTCTCCCTCCTCCGTCATCGGATTCCGTTGATTCTTGTCAGGATCCGCTTTGCCTCACCGCCACGAGTCCGTAGGTACTGGCCATGACCGCCGCCACGGCCTCTTCGCTCCTCCACGAGGTACCGAACCTTTTTTCGGGTTTTTCTCTCCTTCAATCCCGTTTTTGCACTATGGGTGTACGATTTTGACATCGTTTGCGGCCGCTCTCAACTAGACTTATGTTTAGTTGGCCGCTAGGAACCCATAGACACTGGCTGGAGCCGCCGCCATGCTTTCTTCGCTCCGAGGTGAGCTACCGATCTTTTGGTCGGGTTTTTATTACTATTCACATCTCACTGTCCGTGGGATGTTTTGGATGCCGGTGTGTTTCCGGTCGTCGTCCGGCCATCGGATGGACTCTGTCCAGCCTACCTCGACCCAATGTCGGTAGGGGGTTGCCGTTTCCGACCCCACCTCGCCCCTATTGCCTTGCTCCGCCCGATTAGACGCTTTGGGTGCGTCTTGGGCCGTGGTCATCGGCGAGCCGTATGCTATTTGGCCATTATGGGCTGCGGCGGGGCTCGGCGACAGTGAGGGTCAGCCCCACTTGGCCTAATTATATTACCGCTCGGAATGGGCCGCTTGTCATGGCCTTATACCGTGCGAGATGCATAGCCGCCCGCACCATGGGTATTGGTTGTGGGTGGTGATCGGCGATGTCGCCGCTTTGATTGGCCACAGCTAAGGGCCTTAGCCCTGTTGGCTTTTGTGGGCCTTGGGTCATCCCCTTTCAGCCCTCTCCCCCGCCCTTTGGGCCGCGTGTGCATGTGGCCACGCGTGTGCTTTTGGGTTTAGGCGCCGCATTTGCGCCGCCTAACCATCGGTTGGCTTTGCCACCGAGTGGAGTTGACCACTAGAGCCGTCCTCCACCTCTCCTTGGTTCTCGAGCATTGCCCCATGCTCTCCGCCCGTATGTGGGCCTTTGTTGACCGAAATCGTCGCCGTTGGGTGCTGTCCACGGCCGATTTCGATGTCTTTGTGGCCGGCTGAGCACGTTTTAGCCACCGGCTGATCTTCAGAGTGTACACCCTTGACTTCTGGTCGCACCGCCACATATGTTGGCTTGACATTTCTCCCGGCCGCCCTAGTGTGCCGCCGTGGATCGCAGATTTTTACCGCATTGAGTTCTGACACTCTGTTTGGCCGTGATAGTTCCGGCGCATCCTAAAATCCTCGGGACAGCAGCTCTCTCAGCCAGGCAACGGTTTTGACCGCCAACTCCGCCGCCGACGCCACCACCATTGTGTGCTCGCCATCGAACGTCATGATTACGAGGTAGGGGAGCTTTGAACTCGTAAATTCATGAAGCATGCTTTGAATGAGTAGCAGCATGCTAGGATTGTATGATTCCATGCTTGGATGTTAAGTAACGATCCGATTGCATGATGTGCGTGTAAGCATGATTGTATGGTATGATTGATATGCATGAGATGTATGCACGTTTTATGGATGTGGATTATGTATGCGCTGGCGATGGCTAGCAAATATGTCAGTATGCTATGTATGGGTTATGCACGTGCTAGTGATGGCTAATGTGCATGTTTGAAGTATGTATGAATGTGTGTGTGCACGTGCTAGAGATGACTAGCGTGTACGTTGGATGTATGCATGTGCTACTGATGGCTAGCGTGCATGTTTGACGTGTGGATGCATGTGCTAGTGATGGCTAGCGTGCATGTTTGTAAGTTATGTATGTATGACCGTATGTGTATGTTGTACGTATGTGTGAGACATACGTGTGTATGATGGCATTTTGCCTATGCTTTGGATATGTGTAAGTGTTGTGGGCAAAAGTATGGGCGATGGACAGTAAGAGGTGACAGAAGCTCTGTCTGAATTTGGATGCAGTTGTGTAAGCGTATGACAGAGGATAAGAGTATGACGGGTAAGGATTAGAATGGATCGGTTTGGGCTGGATTGTATGTTGGACGTTTGTCAGACAGTAAGAGTGTTCATAATTGTACAAGCATAACGTACAGATTATGAAGTGAAAAATAAGTATAATAAGTGAGATATAAGTAAGAGGGCGACAACTGGGTTGGCTCTGAGGAGCGTTATTTGAGATGTCAGTGTAAGCTGATTTAGCCATAAGATGGATGGCGAAGTGTGTAAGACTGTAAGGATTTTGGTGTACGATGAATTTGGTCCATGATGTGGACGGGTAAGTGAAGTCTGCTGCCCTAACGAACTAGGGTTTCGATCGGGCTCAGCTTTAGTTTGACCATTCGAGGACTGTGAGTTTGTGTGGCATAATTGTACCGCATAATATACTTAATTCAAACTGAAATTATAAGCACAGCTAATGATAGCGTTGTGAGTTTGAGACCTGAGGGTTCGACGGATTAAGTTCCGTGTTTGAGCTGGCCGCTGATGAGTTGGCCGAGCGTTTATCATGTCTTGCCATGGTGTTTATCCTGCGGGATGTTGTCTGTGTGCTATGTAGAGCACCGGACGTCTGATGCTCTGCTGAGAGCGGTGTTGTTTCTGATTTGGTCTGCGTGCTGTATAAGCCCAGACGTTTGATGCTCTGTTGAGAGCGATGTACCTTTCTGACTTTGTCTGCGTGCTGTATGAAGCCCAGACGTCTGATGCTCTGTTGAGAGCGATGTACGTTTCTGATTTGGTCTGTGTGCTATGTAAGCCCAGACGTTTGATGCTCTGTTGAGAGCGTTGTATGTTTCCGCCCAAGAGTGGCACTGTACGTTTCTGCCCAAGTGGCACTGTATGTTTTCTGCCCAAGAGTGGCAATGGCACTATAAGACCCATTATGGTGGGCAATTCTCTGGCACTATAAGACCCATTATGGTGGGCAATTCTCTGGCACTATAAGACCCATTATGGTGGGCGATTCTATGGCACTATAAGACCCATTATGGTGGGCAACTGTATGACCCCTTATGTGTTGGTGTTTATGTTTGCGCGTTCAGGTAAGTAGTATCATGGATCTACTCTTACCTGTTTGATCCAGTGCCCCATGAGCATTGGTGTGCCTTACCTTCGGAAAAGTCCATGGCGTCTAGTCACTCCCCGGAGGTTAAGGTGTTGCCCCAGTGGCATTCTTTTCCATTTCGACGCTGGAGCTTATTAGTTGTAATGAGCTTCAGTGGTCGTTGATATGTGTACGATTGTGAGTACGACTGTATGAGTATGAGTAAGACTGTAAGCGTATGAGTATGAGTAAGACTGTAAGCGTATGAGTATGAGTAAGACTGTAAGCGTATGAGTATGAGTAAGACTGTAAGCGTATGAGTATGAGCACGACTGTAAGAGTATGGGTACGATTGTGAGAATATGGTTCTGAGTAAGACAGTAAGTATGATTTTGTGTAGACTGTACGAGTGAGGTCGCACGAGTCTGATTGTACGAGTAAGGTCGTACATGTATGGGTAAGCTGTATGAGTGAGCATACGATTGTACGAGTAAGATCGTACAAGTATGCGTATGTTATATGAGTATGCGTACGGTGGTACGAGTAATTTGTATGACCCTGGATAAGGGTGTTTGTGTAAGTTGTTTGGATAGTATGATTTTGGCACGATGGTGCCTTTGGTATGATTTTGGCACGATGGTGCCTTCGGTATGTCTTTGGCACGATAGTGCATTTAGTATGATCGTATGCGTATGTGCACGATATGATTATATTATGTTGACTGCTTCATGTTTGTGTTGCATGACGCATGATTTCTGAACTTATGGAGTTCACCGTTTGGGATTTCCCCTACTGAGTATTTTCCTACTGAGTATGAAAATACTCACCCTACTATTTTTTAGCCCCGTTATACGGGAGGTTTTGCAGGTTGTGCGGAGAGCTCCTGGTGATGGACGCTCGTTTCAGCGGTGGATTGATTCCCGTTGACTCAGGTATCTGCTTGACTCTCTGCGAGTTTATTTGTGCCACGATCTCCTGTATTGGGTGAGAGAACATAAGATGTTTATTCTGGACTTTCATTTGGATCAGTCAGTGGACTGTTATGGGACTTGTACTCAGGGATGCCTGGGAGAGTGATTTGTACTTAAAAGTCTATGATCATAGCAAATTTATTCGTACGTGTGTTTTCGAGTAGCGCCTGATGATATTTGCTTTGGCCGTACGATGATTGACCGTATGTGAATGTTTAATGTTTTAAATTATAAACTGTTTTATCAGGTTTTGGTTTCGTCATTTTTCCTCCGATTTACAGACGTTATATTGAAAAAATTTTCCGTGAATTTTAAGGAAAATGTGTGAAAAATCTCGGGCGTTACAACTAACACCCTCAGCAAAGTGATATTGGGGAGGAGGGTGTTGAAGGAAAGGGTAGGGAAGGAGGCAGGCGAGTTCAACGAGATGGTGATGGAGTTGATGGTCCTGGCCGGCATTTTTAATGTGGGCGACTTTATCCCAACCCTCAATTGGTTTGACCTCCATAGCGTCGCAAGAAAGATGAAGCACCTTCACTGCCGCTTCAACGCCTTCCTCTCCCGCATCCTCAACGACCACCATAGCTCCTCCGGACACCACCACGAGCACCACCAAGGCATCCTAACAAAAACAGTAAATATTTACTCTATTTGTATATATACAAGGAAAGTAAATTAATTATTCTCTTTGTATATAACAAAGTGAGTAAATATTTATTGTCTTCTTCCTCCGCATAGTTGCTACAACGGAGCCTGCTGGAGGTACTAGAGTCAGATATCTTCGTAGCTTTTCAGGGAAAGGTGGACATAGCTGGTGAAGGGATCCACAACAGAGCTGGAGCTGGCAGGGCCTCGAGAAGGCCCTCCATGCCATCAAGTTTCGAATCCTCAATATTGGTTCCAGTATAGGCTTCTTGCTCGATGGCAAAATAATGATGCTTGAGGGGGAGGAGCACAACCATTTCTAGTAGTAATAGGGGTGAGATGGGAGTGGTGAGAGGGAGAAGGAGTGACGACCATGGGCGTGGGATGGTGATCGGCGACGTGAGGTGAGGTGAACGAAGAGGGAGGAGAGGAGAGTGGGGGAGCGAGGTGGTTTAGACAGAGATGAGAAGAGGTGGGGCAATGGGATCAAAAGGTGGAGGCGGCCGGCGATAACAACTACGGTGAAGAGATTATCCAACGAGCAACGGTAGGGAGGGGAGGTGAAGAGAAATATAAATGAGGATGACATAATGATAATGGAAGAAGAAAAAAAGGTGGCTGTGGGCATTTTATCCCAATAAAAAATTTAAAGTTAATAATATATTAATAAAAAAAATATAGTTAACATCTAAAACCCCTTTTTTTTTTAATTTATCCCACATTCTTCCGTTTTCTTCCTCTCCTATCTGAGGCTCAGGAGTCAAATTTCGGTGTCACCTAACATTGCCAAATTCTGGTGTCACCTACCTAACATTGGCTACCAAAATCTCCGCTGGAGCCATGCTTCCACGCCCACCAGCTACCAAGAAAGAGAAGAAAGAGGGTAAGATGTAATGGGGGGTACAGCTACCACCGCCAGAAAAGAGAGGACTTACTTTATTAAGTTGGAATAATGAATAATGAAACATAGTGGGAGATAAAAAAACAAGATGCATAACTTAATAAGTATATTTATATTTTATTTTTTGAGTGCTGAGGAGATTTATGAGCCCCATTACCCGTTTACTCCTAATTTGTTAACGGGGAAAGTGAGTTTTTTATGTTGACCGTTCATAATGAGCCGAATATAAATTACTAATAAAAATAATAAATATTTAAGATCGATGATTTATATATTCAAGAACACCATGTACACTGTTGATATTGTAGATGAACAGCTCCCACTGCGCTCATTTACAAAAGGAGTATAAAAAAATCTTCCCTGTTAATGATGCAAAACAAAAAGACCTCCAATTTTTTCTACTGACAATATATTTTAGGGTTCAGGGTATAATGAACTATATATTTGTGTAATTATAAAAACCTGATAAAATTTCTTGCACAGTGTAATCTTCTAAAAAAAGGTATTGTGCAATGTAAAAATATAGATCCAGAAATTCAGTAGCTCGGATCAACATCAACCAAAAGTAGCCTAACACATCCGAACTGAGTGAGCTTATGAGGAGAAAAAAGTGTGGGTGAGCTTATGCCTCCAAGCAAACCAACTCTTCAGTATCTTAATACAATCAAAAGTGGAAGGCATGCATGCATACAATAAAATGGAGAAAATAAAATTCCATTATATCAATCACAGAAACCTCCCCATCCTTTAGGTTAAAAGGGAAAAAATAGTTACATTCTCATTTTTATGAAGCAATCATACAGAAACTTAGATTGTACAACGCGAATCCAGGCTCCGCCACATACTCGACAACCATAAGCCCACCGACTGATCCACCGTGCCTCGCGTTTATTCTGCACGTTAACATTAGAGGAGCTAGGCACCACAAATGCTGCTGTTTGTCTCAAACATCTCACACACTACAGAGACAATAAACATAGCAATTGCACACTTCAATAAGCTAAAACTAACCTTGTACGGTTGTACCACAGCCCTTCTAGGCCTATTTTCCAAACAGCTGTGACAACGTCCCTCCGAGATCCCATGATTCCCAAATATGCACCAAGACCTACTGAAGTTTTCAATCCAAAAGCTGCATCTCTCTCGGACAGCCTGCGTTTTCTGGGCCGGAGCCCTTAAGCCCCATAAGCATGTGTCATAATCTTCATCAGATGGACTAAGCTCTCGAGAGTCGGAAATGCTCATTTTTGCACTTAAAGAGTATCTTCTACCTTGGGCCCGGCTTGTGACAAATGGAGCCCTAAGGTAACATTTTAAGTGCTTTGTTTTTATATTTAATAAAATATTAATATATTTATTTCTTTATTTATTTAAAATATATTTTTTTACAATTTGATATTTAAAACTATTAATAAAATTATTATACACATTTTAGCAATAGGAGATATTTAGTTGGCGGGTTAGTCCATCCCATCCCATAGTTAAAACATGGTCAGGGGCTCAATCTCCTATATTAGTAGCCTCAGTGGCTACGAAATTAAGGTTAGGGGATTAGTCTCATGCATTAGTAGCACTACTTACTATTAATTTATAATTAGGGCTACAATAAATTAACCATATTGCAATTGCCGCATGGGTAGGGGTGTTAACGAGCCGAGCTAAGCCAAGTATTAGGCTACTACGGCTCGAGCTCAAATTGATGAAGCTCAGTTCGAAGCTCAAATAAACTCGACCCTTTCAGCTCGAGCTCGGCTCGAATTAAAAATCCAAAGCTTGGCTCAAGCTCGAGCTCGAACTTGAATAAGTGAATCATAAGCTTAGGCTTGAATTGGGCTCGAACTAAAAAAATAAAAAAAATCTATGTATAAATATGAAGTATATGAAGTATCACACATACTAATATATTTTTAGTATTAAATATTAATAAATATACTTCAATAAGTGTTATGACTACACCATGAACATTTGATTATAGTCACTATGAAAGAAGAAAACCATAACAAATAAGTTATAGTTACCTAAGCTCAAAAAATGCAGCATTATTATTTATCTCTCTTTATGTACATATAATCACTAAAAAAGATGTAAAAAATAAAAAATTATTTAGGCAACATTGTCATCTACTTCTTTGTGTTTTTTTTCTTTACATGCTTATAAATCACTAATAAAAAAGTTATTCTATAACCTTAGTGTTCCTCTAAAAAATTCTGAAGTACATATAAAAATATATATATTTTGTAAGATGACGATGGTCCCAATGTGCTTCAACTTTTTAAAGAATATCTAATCATTCTTTTCTAAACTAAGGTTGGTCCCCAAATGTCATACTTTATTTAGAATTATTTTTAAGTATATTAGTGTGATATCATGTTGACCCTATGTCATATAGCTCCATTTGGTTTTTCAATTGAACTAATTTTAGTTCATCTTCAAGAATCAAATAAAGCTATTAATTTGGGACAGAAAGAATATATTAATGTTTGTGTCTCCAATATTTTTATTTTTATAAAATATATATCATATATAAAAATTATATATCTATTATAATTTAACAAGGATATATATCATGAAAAATATTTATATGAGTTTAGGCTCACGTATGTCAGCATGAGCTAAAGTATCATGATTCATCAGCCATCAGATCGAGATCCAAATGTGCAAGAAGACATTAACTAATCTACCTCCTGAGTTATGTGTATTGTTAGATCGTAATGAGGATGCATGACATCGATACTCACATAGTCGTAAGTGAGCCTTGACTCATAAATATGTGATTATATGTCATTTTATATATTCTATTCATCTTAGATTAATAGCTCAATTAGATTTTTTAAAATGAACTAATCAAATAGAGTTATTAATTTAATAATGGAGGGAGTATGTTATAAATATATATTTAAATTAACGATTATGTTTATATAAAATATGCATATACATGCATTATTTATTATATATATATATATATAATTTATATATAATTTTAAAATTATATTCGAGTTCGAGCCAAGTAGCATCGAGTTCGATTTTATTCAAGCCGAGTCAAGTCGAGCAGGAGTATGATCGAACTTGGCTCAATCTTATTCGAGCTCGAATCGAGTTCGAGTCGAGTTTAATTCGAGCCAAGCTGAGTTTGCTCACGAGCCAGCTCGGCTCGTTAACAGCCCTACGCATGGGCTTGATGTCCCTTTGCTAATTTATCATTTTTAAGAGATACTATTTGAATAAGTTCTATTAGTATATAAATGAATATGTAACTAAGCTTGCACCAAGTATATAATGTGTCTTTAAATTTTAATCCAATGATCTGTGTTATTCAAAGAGCATGCATATTTGAATTATTTGCATGTCAACCTCAGCTAAATGTGTCGGGCGCACAATAATTTTTTTTATTAAAAAGTTTCTTTCAAATTATAAAAATATTTGAAAACATTTGAAGACCATCATAATTAAAACTATGCTAAGAAATCAAAATAACATAAAGAAAAATTAAAAATATTAAGTGAAGAAGAATATATGCAAGATGTCATAAAAATATTATGACATCTTAAAAATAAAAATTTTCATGTCATCTTGCATATTTTTCATATAGTCCAATAAGGCCCCATAATAGTTGTACGTAGAATAATTACGGTGACATAAACAATCTCAGTAACTCTTTGGCTCTTTTTCAAATAAACAAAATTTTAATATAGTCTCATAGCCTAAGTGGCCTAATGCTCCAGCCCCCCTGCTTCTACCAACCCTCAATCGTCAAGAGTTCGGCCAGGGTCCCCCATATGTATTATGCCTCTTCCATTATTCAGTAGGAGGATGGACTTCTAATTCTCGGATCAACAAACCAGCACCATTTGCACCTCTAGGTCGGGGCATGTTCTGCATACTCCATAACCATTGCACTAAGCACCAAATGTTTATACTAAATCGAGAAATGAAAGCATGTTCTCTTCATCCATTTACTTGTAAAGCAATTTTCTTTGTGATGTGACATTTTACACTTACAAAGAAAATTACTTTCCTTTTCAATAGGTCTCGCCAAACGTAGCCTTAAATATCAACATACACATAGGCACATAAGGTTGGCCGCACGTATTCTCTTTTGCTACCAGACTTGTGTACTTCTTATATATGGAAAAAAGTTTTCATATAAAAGAAAGTGCCAAGATTTAATATTGTGTTTAATTCTGTACCTTAGTAATTATTTTGATAAATGAAACTTACAAAAAAGTTGATTGAATCAAGTATGTATGCTTTGCCCTTAAGACATAATTCGCCCTAGCTAGTGGTGCTTATAAATTACTTGGGCGCCTATCTCCCATGACAACACGATCCACCACACATTGTAAAAACATCATCACACAACATATAAAATGAACCAATAGTATGTAATTGCTCTCACAGAAGACGGTGATAAAATCTAGTAATTGAAGATTAAGAAAAATAATTTTTAGTGTTTTATAAGAAATCCCATTAAATACAACTCATCCCATTCAAATGGATGTGTTCACCCATTAACATATAGATTTGCATAAATAGAAAATTAGATTCATCTTGAGTTAAAAGAAAATCAAATAAATTTGTCTAAAAAATAATTATCTTATTGACCCAACCCTCTAATGCCTGAGAATTTTTAATATATTTTCTTAAAAATTTATAGAAAAATTTTGCAATATAACAACTCTAAATCGGGAAAAATGACATAATACGAAACTTGTAAAAATAGTTTTATAATTTAAAATTCACATATCAATTTTTCCCATATAATTTTTTTCTTTTCAATCAAACATCATATGACCAAACCAGACGTCATTAAGCGCTACTAAAAACAAACATATAAAATAAATTTCTTTGATCATAGACTTTAAATACAAATATCTTATAGGAATTCTTAAGTACAAGTCCTATAAACACTCTATAGTTTTATCCAAATTATAAGTCTGAAAAATATAAATATCTTAATTTTTATCTCACCCACTACATTAGATCGTAACACAAATAATAAAGACCCGCAATTAATCAAATAGTATACTTGAGCCAATGGAATTTAATCCACCTACGGAAATAAGTGTCCATCTCTATGAGATCTCTATCACAAACTTACAAAAATCTCTCAAAGATTGGGGCTAAAAAAAGAGAGAAAATAAATATTTTCATTCTTAGTAGGAAAATACTCAGTAGGGGAGTTTTAAACAATGAACTCTATAATTTTATATAGAGATGTGTTCATTCAACTTAAACATAAGGCATACAAATCACAATAAAGTCGCATAATATAACAATCATACACATATACATATCTTACCTCTCTTACATTTACACTTACACTTACTCTTACCATTTTTACATTTATTGTCTTACTCATAACATTCTTACAACCTTACTTATATTATCTTACTCGAATTCTTACTCTTGCAGTCTTGCTCAAAAACATACATTTATAATATTACTAAAAAACACACACTTACAGGTCTGCTCAGAATCATGCACTTACAATCTTGCCAAAAAATATTTACTTATAGTTTTGTTGATCAGAAACATACTCTTATAGTCCTACTCAAAATATACTCTTAGAGTCTTACTCAGAATTTTACACTTACAGTCTTGCTTAAAATATTACAAACTTACTCAAAAATAAACATATTCATATAGTCGTATACATACTATTGACCACTGAATATCATTACAATTAATAATTAAGCTCCAACATTGAAATGGAAAGAAATATCATTGGGAATCACCTTAACCTTCGGGGAGTAACTATATGTTATAGATTTTTTCGAAAGGCAAGACACACATGTGCTCATTTGCTCATTAGAAAAGAAGATAAAGATGATGAATGAAGTAATGATGAATTACATGATAAAGAACTTCCACCATAGGCACCAAATTTAGAAGATTATTGATCATGGCCAAATGAAATAGTGAGGATGAGTCATTTTCGTGATGGGCTTGCTATAAATATATAGAATTACAATTATATTTAGGAAGTTATCAAGTGAAAGATTTTTATTTAGAACAATGTAGATTATAGGATGTTGGATCCTAAGTTGCTTTGTAGTTGGGAGAGAAAATAGAATTGAATACTTGTTTGTTTTTATTTCTTGTTTGTTTAATGAGTTTTGTATTCTAGAAGAAATAAAAGAATTACAGGACCTTGCAGCCATTTTTATTGTTGTTGATTTTTTATTTTGCATAGAATATTTTATGGAATGAAATCATTGCTAAATGATAATTTTATATAGTTTCAAGTGCATAATAATTAATGTGTATTTGAGTTAATGGGAATTTCTTCTTTTAATTTTATTTTTTTAAATTAAATTATGTCCAAGATACTTATTTGGCAGCAAAATTGTGTTCAAGATGACCAATTGGTCATTAAACACTTCTAGCCGAAAAAATGGTGCCCAACACGAGTTACATGACAAAAAATGAATTATCATTTGTTATATTTTTAAATAAAATAAAATTAAAATAAATACATAGTAGGCATTTTTGTACTCATAATCATGCAAATGACTAATTAAAAGGGTTACTCAACCAAACAAAAAAATGTGTAAAAGACATGAATACAATATTTTTGATTAGCATAGTTTTTCTTTATCTAGTAATTTTTTTAAAATATACATCAGTAAAAAAATTAGAGGAAAATTTTCTAAATAAACCCTTAACCATAGAAATATCAATTTTTGTAATAATTTATTTATATGAAAATATAGTTTTTGTAGGAAGTTATTTTTTCTAGAAATTTTTTTTACCGTGACCCCTAACAGGCCTAAGTGTCTGCCTGACCTGCATTGCCGGAACGTACTCTCGACCAGTGGACCCTTCTTTCAACTCCTTTCGCTCGAGGCATTAGCTGTCCAGCACGACCGGCTTGAACTTCCTCCGATCAATTCAATGCTGGTCTAGTTGCAGTAGATGTAGTATTCTCTTCAACTTTACCCCCAGTTACTGGCTGAGGCTTTTGCATATAAGCATCAGGATTTATCTGGACATTCCTCGTATACCTATGCAGTTGTTTTCGTCTAAAAAAATAGCAGAAAAGCAACCGTTAACATAAACGGTGGAGGAAATGACAGTCTTCAATAAGACTCACAGCAGGTGTTCCAGGAAAAGTTCCTGTATTGATGTTGATGTGCATAAATGAAGACGGACCAGTCGCGGCGTTAGATGTTGAAGACGAACCTCTATCAGCAGTGCTGTTAATCTTAGCAATAGCACCTTGTACCCATGCCCGCGTTTGGGAACTGCCAGTAGAACTTGGTGCTCCACTTCGACTCCCTGTCAAAATGATGCAATAAGATGCTCATCATCCAAAGGGAGAGAAGATAAAAACTAAATGCCTACTTTATTACTTTGTTGTATCTAGGTATTAAAATAGAAATACCTCATAAAGTCATAGCACATATGTATTAAACACATCTAATATCAACCGCATTGGGAGCAGCTATAGCATTAGCTGGGAAGCGTTTTTAATATTCCCCTCACTTACCGGGTGTTAAAGTAGGTGGGAAGCGTTTTTAATATTCCCCTCACTTACCGGGTGTTAAAGTAAACTCATAAGCTCAACTCTATTCGTGCTCGACTCGGTTTACATTTGACTTAGCTTAGCTAGGCAAATAAAGATCAATCATAATTATGATCGTTCTACTCGGTTGGAAGCTCGAGAAAAGCTCATATTTATAGTATTTACATATAGATTTTATGTCTTTCACATTAATTCAACTATTTTTATAATATATATTATTTTTCACTTTTTACGTGTTCGATATAAGTAAAGCATATCACATAAGATTAATTAGGACCATCTTTTTATATCTATAAATTCAATCTAATTAAAATATATATAACAATTTTTTCATCATGTGCTAATTGTGTGGGATTAAAATTTTTAAATAAACTTATAGTAGTTTATTTAATTTTTTAATTCATACCTTGAATATGAGTAAGGTATAAATTGGGTTAATGTGTTAGGAGTCACAATATTTATCTTTTTATTAAAATAATTTATATAATAATATTATAAAAATTAATTACAAAATTAAGTAAGCTCGTAAGCTAAAACAAATCGACTCGAACTCGAAATTGAAATTTCAAGCTCAAGCTCAAGCTAAATTAGTCTAAAATTCGACTCTACTCGGTTCGTTAATACCCCTACCTAGCTAATTTTTTTTACATATTTTACACTCACTAAAAGCCTAGGATAAAGAGCTTTTTAGAACATTTATCTGTGAGATCGACGGTGTATACACTAATGTTAGAATTACAAATACTAAGATATGCTAGCGCATGTGTCCTTATTTAAAAAAAATAACATTAATGTATGCCAATGTATGTATCACTGTTATTTAAAAAATGACTAATGTTAACGTTAGCATAGCGCCTCATGGTGAGCATGAAGTAGCATATATAATTGATTCTATAATTGGGTGCATCCACAGATCCACTTCTCTTCAATTTATACAAGAGCTTCCCTTCACTTCAATTGAAGAGCACTTGTTTCCCTTCACTTTTACTGAGTGGGGCTAGCCGGTCAATGCTGGGCGTACACTTTAATCGGGTCACTTCACTTACAGCATAGGCAGACCCTACAAAGACTAGCCCCTTAAATTGGTTAGGGATTGAGATGTATTTTGGAATATTTACTGAATAGAATTTTCAGATAGTAAAAGGAACAGGGATTGGACAGTGAAATGAGTTCATGCTAATATTTTCAAGATTTCCGTGACATAATATCGATTCTATGACGTCTTCGGATATATACTTTTGTACTATGTGGGTTCTCCGAAGTACATAAGTGCTAAGAGCGTTTTAAGGGAGACTTCAAATTTTTTTTTATTAAAGATGTTCAAGTGACATATTCAAAAAGAGCTTTTAAATAATACCTAAAAGGATGAAGAGTTGGTACCCCTGTTTTAGCTTTTAAATATTCACCGACTGTGTTAAGTGGGGTGGGGTGGGGTGGCTATAAGCATAGGGTGGAGGGTGGGAGACTTCTCATCTTACCTAAAACTATGTAAGGGGGTGGAAAGAGGGATGGGTAGTAGGTGAGAGCTGGAGGGTTTTAATTAAAAAAAATAAGTGTCTCGGATACGTTATTTTTGGTGCCTTAAATAGAGGTGTCATTTTCTGCAGTTAGGCAGTCCACGCGGGACATTATTTGAAAATAACGTCCTACATTTGAGATGTTCTAGGTAGACAATATTTGGTGATCTTGGATTTTATATAAATATTTTGTAGATCTCAAATTACAAATGGAGTTTGTTACATGTTACACAATTTTTTGTTCATATAATATTTTCAGTATTTTTCATTGCAAATGTAATGCAATCTTTTCAATAGGCTTGGTTCCTTTATCCACTTGTTGGTGGATAATTTCTGTGCTTGATGGAGTTGCGAATGGATAGGTATCTTACTTATGAACTACATTCTTTTTGGTTAAAGAATCTCACTCTGAAACAATTTGGAGATTCTCTCGAAGAAATACGCGGTTTTGCTTCTGGCGCAACATACTATTAGGCGGTGGTATATATATCTATGGAATTTTTTCTAGTTGTGAAGAGAGCTCAGGGCTCTGTGGAGTATGCTTTTGGACAATCTACTTCAAACGCTTAATATGCGCCTCTCCTAGTTAAAATGCTTAAGTAGTACTTGATGCAGTTTTGGACCTGAGTATTGATGATTCTCCTAGAATTCTTGCTGCTGCAACACTTTTTTTATGTTTTGGCCAGCGATGTTAGTTTCTAATTTTGTTGTTGTTCATCATTCAACTATCAAAAGGTTTTGAGCTTTTTTTCTTGTAATTAATTAATAAAATACTCTATCTATCCTAAATTAATAGCTCTATGACCAAAAAATTTATTTTATATTAATAAATTTATTTTTTATTTAAATAAAAATGTACTTAAAAAGAGTATTATAAATTTATTTTTATTTTTTTAAAATATGATTTTGCCTTTCTATAAAAATTATTATTATTTTAAATAGAACTATCAATGTAAGACGGACGAAAAATAAATAGAAATGGTAGCGTTCAGTGAATCTTAGACCCCATGAGATAAGAAGACACTCGGCATGTCTCTGGTTCAGCCCTAATCACACCTACTCATGACTGAAGATGGAAGTTGGATGTTCTCTACAAGCGATTTCGCAGTTTACAATTTACATTAGTTGTCGACCCAGTGCCTTGTGCTGACACTTTGGATGAATCTTTGTTCGTGCTTCTCTGTTCTCGTTCCGACATTTCTACAGTCACATACGAAGTATATATCACTCGGATAACAAGATGCACGTATAAATGTAAAACTCCGCATTGAAGCCATCAGTCTTTATTTCATGCCAATAATCACATCATTCTTCACTTCATTCAATTGATAGCACGTTTGCAATTTTTGAGCGTTGACAAGCTGAGAAACCTCGAAGGTGGACGTCATGTCACTTAGATTAATAATAACGTTCAATTTCATTAACTGCTTCTTGCCCGACGATATTTGGTCTGGAGTCGACTGTCAACTACACGGACGATTAGTTATATCTCAAGCACATCGCACATCGACAAACGTGATAGACACCGAAGATAAGCTACCTATATAAATAATATAATAAAATCTCAAGAATCTGTCAAAACAAACACGGAGCCTCTTCTTTCACTAATGATGACAAAACATGGCACTTGTATTCGGAGGCTGGGGATCAGGTCAATTCAACTTCAACAAGAGTCTTCCGGTCCATCATACAATATTCAAAGTTCAAACTGCCGCCGCCCTAATTAAGGAGATCCTAACCAGAAGAAGAGACCAATTCCACGTACATCATTGTAAGATAATCAATGTTAAAGAAATTTTATATTTTTTATTTATGTTTAAATAAATTTTTTTTGTGTAATGTTTATTAAGCATGGGATGTGGAACACGGAATATAAATGTCGTCAATAAGACTTCAAACCAAAATTTTTGATAGATCAGATAAAATATAAGAGCTAAGTTTTTTAAAAACTCATACCATTAGGAAAGAAAATTCTTATATATTTATGGATAGTGATATTCCTATAATAAAAATATCTACAAAAATTAAAAAAGATTTTAATTGGACTTCATAAGTAGGCCCTATATAAAGTTCACATGGGCTCACTTATCTAAACCAATTGAAAAAGTATGAATTTTTTATGTATATTTTTATGTAGAAATATTATTTTTCTATATTCATTTATCAAGCGCACCATGTAAAACATAATTAAGGTGTAAATGCTTCCTCTAAGAATTGAACCCAAGACCTCCCAAAACTTCAAAAACCATTTATGATAACCAATTTCCTCAAAAGCTCAAGCCGGGGGAAATCTAAATTATTTTATTTTTGTAACAATTATTAGTGTTGTGCATGCTAAAGTATTTGGAGTAGGTATTCGTGAAGATATCAATGCAAGGGAATATTTTCAAACGCACCCCTATGTAATGAGCCCTCTATCGCAAAGAGGGGTGTGGCAACTCATTGGATGGAAGTAACTAGTTGCAAGTGATTTTTATTGCCACACTCCCATATACAATAGGGAGATCTTGCAAATAGGTAAGGGTGTAAACAAGTCGAGTTGAACTTTAGGTTGATTTGGCTTGAGCTTAAAATTTTAACTTCAAGTTCGAGTCGAATTGATTTCTTTTAGCTTGCAAGCTAACTTGATAAAATTAGTGTTTATAATATTATTATATAATATATTATTTTAATAAATAGATGTAAATATTGTTACTCCTAACACTATACCTTGCTCATATTCAAGGTATGGATTAAACGATCAAATAAATTAATATTAGTTAAATTTACATTTCTAATCCCACACTATTAACACATGATGGAAAGATTACTATATGTATGTTTTAATTAGTTTGAATTTTTAGAAGATATAAAATAGTCCTAATTTTCATGTGATATGTTTTACTTATATCATACATGAAAAAAGTAAATGATACGTGTTACGAAAGAAGTTAAAATGTAAAAGATATAAAATTTATTATAATTATTATAAATATAAGTTTTCTTTTAGCTTTGAGTTAAGTTGCTTTTTTTAGCTTTGAGTCAAGTTGAATGAATATAGTTATGATTGAGTTTGTTTTAACTAATTTTGAGTTCGTGATCAAGCTAAACCAAACCAAATCGAACGCGAGTCAAATCGAATTACGATCTCATTTAGCACCCTTTTAAATATAGGTACATCTAAAATATTTTCCCCATGCTACACATTTTCAATCGCATATAACCTCTGTCTTCTAGAAGATAATAGCTGCTCACTTACATGGTACTTAAGCGTTATATGCCCGTAAGTCTGACTAATGACATTTTACGTGTGAGTGAAACGGGTGAAATTTATGAATTATGTGGAAATGCCTACCAACCATTTATTAATGGAGTATTTTGTTAAGAATCATTAGTCTTCAGGGATTGACATAAAGGAGGTTCATGCACTAAAAATCACTCCTTGTTAGATTATAACACGAATACATGAACAAGTTGGACTTGGATGCTTTCAGTCTTTGCCGACAAGAAAAGAAAGAGCAGTAATTTACCATTTACCTTGTAGGTAGGAGTAGGGCTCTAAGAGGGGACTGCATCGTGGTTATTAGTATCTGAAGAGTTAAGAGTTAAGCTTAAGTAACATGCATTAGGGAACAAAGCTAATAAAAAAAGTGTGCAGATCATTAATGATAAGTGTGTCCATATTGAAAGCCATGCTCTCTTAGAGCAGTCATGGGTAAGATAGGCAAAGGGGCCCACGCAGGGACGGAGGGAGGGGACTCAATCAAAGTTTCCCGAGTTAGTATATCTTTTAGGTAGGGATTATGCGGTCCCATATGTTTTTTCATTTAGAGGGATCAAGGTTTTTTACCTCCCTCCCCATTTTCTCTAGAGACCCTAGATAAGATTGAACATAACAAGTGAGTCCAACTGCTATGTAAGGCTACTTATTCCATCCAATCAAATCTTAAGTAATTTTTTATTAAATATATTTATTATATAAATATTACTATTTTTTATCCTCACTCTATCCATGAACCCACATTAAACAAGTGAGTTAACAGGGTAAATGTAATAGGCAAGTGAATCAAGGCCTAGGTGCATATATTGCAAGTAATTCTCGCAATATATGCATTATGCATATTTAAGATACAATACTCTTATATGTGTATATGTTACAACCATAGAAGCCTGTATCGATACGCATGAGAGTATCGATGATTATAGATACGGGTACACGCTGATGATATACTTGGTACGCGCCAAAACATGCATAAACCCTTTTATAAACATAAAAAAATATTATAACTAATAATATATCATTATAATATTTATTTTAACATATAATAAAACTATATAATACCATATCAACCGATACGGGTATTCTAAAATTAATTCATTTAGAACCATATACTATTATGCTCTCCATCCCATATTAATATTGATCATTCTTTTCCATATTAAATACTTTAAAATTAGTTTATTTTAAAAATAGTATGTTTAATATGAGTCTAAATTACATATTTAAATAAATATATATTTGTAGAGCACTATATGTAAAAAATAATAATTATGTAAATTATATGGACCTACCCGTATTGATCTCATATAATTTTAAAAATATTATTTTTAATATAACTAAAACTTAAACTTTTAAAGAAGTTGGGTTTGAATTATATTTTTATTTTTAAGAAAAAAATTTTAAAAAAATCAAAAATAATTTTTTTTATTAAAAAATAATATTTAAATATAGTATCGATATGTATCAGCCATATAGATACAGTACGGCTGATACATATCAGAAAATAGTGTGGGGGGCGTATCACCCCTGTACCGTATCGGTATCGACCAATACGGGTACGTATTGACCGATACAGACCCGATCGATACGACCTTCTATAGTCACAACATATATCACGAATAGTATATTTTGCTACCCCATAATAAAAGAGAGAAATGGAGGTGTTTAAGGACTTGTTCTAATTGTTATTTTGGGCAAGAGGGGGAGAAAGAGAGTGTAAGGTCCCTCATCTCATTCAATGCCCCATTTAATATGTTAGTAATTAAAAAAATTTCCTTACCTTTTTCATTTGTAGGTTAATATGAAAATATCATAACTTTTTTATATTTTAAATTATATAAAAAATATATACAAAATTTTCTCTCTTTACTGTGTTGAAAACTTTGTTCATTGTTTTTTTTTTTGGGTTTTCAAGTTGGTGGTACGAGTGCATTGGTGAATGCAAGATTTTTTGTTTGGGGGGCAAAAAAATAACTTAATTTGAAATAATTTTTTAACCAATATAAAATACCAAGGCTTATAATTAATATCTAATGGAGTAAATATTTTATAAAATAAAAATGTGAGTAATTAGGGACACTATTAATAGAACAAATTATTGAATACTTAATATGTAATTACATATTAATATGAAAACCTATTTCTCATTGGACATGTAACATTTTGTTAAGATTAGCCTAATGAATTTAAGCCTAATTTCCTTGATCTTTGACATATTAAGGTTAACATTATTTTCATACAGGGATATCAGCCACCAAAAAGGTGTCTTCAATCTCAATCCTATAGCCACAAAAAATATATATATCAAGATAGTGATCTTCATTTTAAAAGGTAAAAATTATAATTCTAACCATAAGCTTATTTTCATAATTAATCAAACTTGTCAAAGTTTTAGGTAAGAGCCCATACTTCAAATTTTAATGATTTTATTGTACTTAATTTAGAATGATGGCCATAAAAATATTAAATTAAGAAAAAATATCACATCACCATACAACATAGACATGACCAAAGTATGTAAATATTTATGTTCACCTATTTTTTATAGGCCTAAATTTAATATCTATCCCAAATTATAATTACATTAAGGTTATATTAAAAAATATTTCTAAAGTAAGTTATATAAAATTTTATGCCATAAACTGGTTAAGCCTTTTTCTAAAGAGGTCAATGAATAATATAAATATTTTCCCCATACCAACTGAAAGAAGCTTCTAAATTATTTCAAAAGGCTAGGGTACGCCATTTGATCACCGATGTAAATCCGCTACAGTACGAGCGTAGTACGACTACCTTCGAGTGACTTGTTGAGCAGGAAACCGGATGCATGCGGCATAATGGGGCCCGCATGACACATATTTTATGTCGATAAACGCGCAGAGAATTCTCCCGGCCTCCATCTCGGTCTTCCTTTTAGAATTGGTGCGGGAAAGGGCGTACTATAAATGCCACCGCGGTTGCCCACCTTAGTCTGCACTGTCTTCACGTGTTGAGCCTTAGTGCTTTTATATTTTGTTTCATCTCTTCTCTGAAACTATCCGTCTCCTCTTCTTTCCACACCTATTCTTCTCTGCTATCTCAGTCGCTCTCATTTCGTGACACACACAACACACACACGCACGAACGCACCTTTCTTTCTCCAAAATCATCATAGTAGTCGGGTAAGATGTGCGGTGGTGCTATCATCTCCGAATTCATTTCCCGCAACAACGGACGCCGCGTCTCCGCTTCCGACTTCTGGCCGCCCAACTCCCCGCCCCCTTACACTCGCGACTTCGAGTCCGAGTTCCAAGCCTTCTCATCCCACGGTCAATTTTCCAAAAGAGGAGCCCCCTCTTCCCCTCCTGGTGAGAACTGAGCCTGAGATGCTCCCCTTCTTCTATGCTCACTGCCATTTCTTAAAGAAAAAAAAATCCTTTAATTATACGTTTTTGTCCGACGTGTATTTCTAAATCCTTGTTTTAGTGGCAGAGGATGGCGGCGCTCGCCGGGTCGAAAAGGGTTGCAAAAGGACGCGCAAGAATCTGTACAGGGGCATTCGGCAGCGGCCGTGGGGCAAATGGGCTGCCGAGATCAGGGACCCCAGGAAAGGGGTTAGGGTCTGGCTCGGAACCTTCAACACCGCCGAGGAGGCTGCTCGGGCCTACGACAGGGAGGCCCGGAAAATCAGGGGCAAGAAGGCCAAGGTCAACTTCCCCAACGATGACGAGGAGGGGATCGCCCCAATTTCTCCTCCGCTTCCCCAAGCCTACAACGATTTTATGCAAGAGGATCATCATCCCCTAGCACCATCGACCCAACAAGTGCGGCACCATCCAGCACCTTCCTGTGCCAATTATAACCTAGCAGCAATACGTGCCCTGCTACCTGTTTGTTCGGGTGCCGCAATGGAATCTGAGTCGGAAAGTGGGAACTCTTCCGCTGCGGGAGTCGTGCCGTGCATCAACGTCAAACAGGAACATTCGGAGAAAGAAATTGAGGTTGAGAAGCTGTCCGAGGAACTATCGGCGTTCGAGACGTACATGAAGTTCTACCAGATCCCGTATCTGTATGGCGGGATCGAGCAGGAAATGGGGTCCAATACCGCACCGGAGAATGTTGTGGGCGACCTTTGGAGCTTCGACGATGTTCCCGCTTCCATGCCCATCGATCCTGCATAGCCTTTGTAGTTTAATTCCCTTTTTTTTCCCTTCTGCTGAATTTTGGTATTCTGGGTGTTTTCTTTTCGTTGTATTACATACATCGGGCCATCGGCTGTTAAATTGTAAATATGAAGCTGGTTTTGCAGTAGCAACATTGTGTGATTGTAAGCATTATTGCTGAAATCGTGTTGTTTTTTTAGAAGTTTTTATTTGTTTCAGCAGCTTGGGTATCCTTTATTCCTTTATGAGCTAAGATATTGTTTTTGCGACATCTTTCACATTGGACGTCTGAGAGATCAGATGAGTAACTACCATCTCAGTGAAGATGGACACCACAATTGGGTGCCCGCGATTACAATTTTAATCAAACCATAATTTAAGATGGAAAAACTACACGAGACGGTTTGGTTTTGGATTTGAGACTCGAAGTAGTACTCCCTCTGTCAGCTCAATTTGGTAAAAAAGAATAGAGAAAATTTGTCCCACTATTAATTTTATTTTATTTTATTTAAATACTTAGATACTTGAAAAAGGGTTTTATAAACTTATTTTTTTATTTTCGTTGATGTAAATTTTATCATTTGATAAGCTATTAAGACGGAGAGAATTTACAGACTTTGGGGCAGTCTGCAGCCTCGAAATTTCATTCTAACGTATTTGGTTTATTTTCCTTTCGATATGTATGTTCACAAAAGATGAACAACAGACATTAAAACAAAAAACAAAAAACAAAAAACAAAAAACAAAAAACAAATGTAATGTCATTCGAAGGTGGCTGGCGATAGAAAGATGCAATAGGGAATACGACGGGATTCTTCTTGGGTCGGATGTGACATGGGCCGGAATGCGTTTAGAGGAGGCGTGATGGCGGTTGGAGGCAAACAAGGTGCTCCGTTGGTTTTTAGTTTGGATTTTGGAAAGGCTGCGCCCACGGCATCTGCAACCTGGACGAGTACCGCTTATTTGGTTCGATTCTAGAAATTATTACGCAAATCGAACGTAAGAATGATGCTCATCACCCTCGGTGACTATTGCGAATGCGTCATTTTTATTTTTATATTTACTTGTGTACATCCTTTATAGAGCCTTTCATATATTTATTTTTTAATAAAAAAATTTATTCAACTTAAGTACTTAAAAAAGAATACTATAAAGTTTAATTTTCTCTCTTAAATGTGAGTTTTCCTGTTAAATAAAAAATATTTTTTATATTATAAATTAATAATTTTATTTGACAAAAAAATTTAATTTATATTAATAATTTAATTTTATTAAATTTAAATGGTTGAGTACTTAAAAAAATATAATAAACTTATTTTTTTGTCTTGTAGATGTGTGTTTTACCTTTTAATAAAAATCATTATTTTTCTACATATAACTACTAATATAAGATAGAAGGAATACTATTTTTCTAAATACAGGAAAAAAGTGAGTACATGTGTATTCTAAATAAAAATGTTTAAATCTTTCATTTGTACCTTGCATCTAAAATATATAAATTATGTATTGTTTACTCCCTACATTATGCACAAATTGTCCTCTTGTACCTTGTCAATATGGTGGAGGGCACCTATTGCTAGAAAAGTAACATATGTTCGTCACCCTCGTCCTTACTTTTAGTAATGGGTGGCCACCTTGAAATTTTTTATAATCTAGTAGGATCGTATAGGTCATCGTGAATTTTATTTCAATATGGGGGTGGGCACCTTGTTCCAAGTAACAAAAGTTTATCACTTTCGACCACACTTTTGTAGTGATAAACCACCGTGAAATTCTTTATTATATGACAGGGGCTTACGGGTAATTGTGAAATATTTTTCTAATTTGTGCTTTCCGTAAAAAAATTAACAGAAACTATCATTGCAAAAGGGGATATGAAAGGAGGCCCACTACCATCGGAGGATAGTGATAAACCACGTGAAATTCTTTATTATATGAAAAGAACTTATGGGTAATTGTGAAATGTTTCACAATTTGTTCCCACTGTAAAAAAAAATAAAAATAGAAATTATCATTTCCGGAGGGGATATGAAAGGAAACCCGCTACAGCGGGAGGAGCTTCCAATTACTGCCAATGAGCAAAATTGTTTTTGTCGACGACTTTACACAGTGGTGTGAATAGTTATATAAAGGGGAAAAAGTTTTAGGTGAACTATACAAAAACTTATGGGGGAAGAATACAATATCAAAATAAAAAATTATATAAATTATGTTTTTCTTATGACACCTCATGTTTCGATAAAACCTAAATTGATTGGTTAAGAGTAATTATGTAATTTTTTAATTAAATTTTAAGGGGTTTTAATGGATAAAATTCTCGTATTTAGTTAGAGCTCGAAGTAACGAATGTAATGAACCGAAGAATATCGGTCAGGAACAAAAGTTACAACCTCGAGATTCATGCCGCTTGGGCATGACCTATTTTGAAGATATGAGATATCCTCACCATGTGAGGTATAGTTTCGAAGGGCTTGTTGATAAAAGTTTATCAGTACTAAAAACGCACTACTATGACTTCGGGATAAAAAGTTATCGCGTTTTAAAGTTGTAATTGTACTTGGATTAAAATATAATTAAATATTGAAGAAAGGACGAAATTCACGATGTCAGCCGAGTCGGAGCCGAGTTGTCCAAGCCACGCCGCGCCGCATGGAAAGATCATAGCCGTCAGTGCGTCAGATTGAGCGGTTCAGCGCATGATGCATGTGGCTCTCGTCAGTGTAAACCGCCTTGTGTGCGGTCCAATCAGAAAGTGCCATGTGGCGTATGCGTATGCCATCGTCTTTCCTTTTCCTTCGTATAATCACACAAAATCTCCTATAAATACGCATTTCCGTTCAAACTTCCGGAGGAGTTTGTAAAATATTTCTAAGTCCGTTTTCTTCTGTTTAAAAGGCATTCTTAGTTAATTTGAAGGTGTTCTATATAATAAAAGTGTCTATTCCTCGAGTGAGCGACTCTATAAAGTATGAATGCCCCGGGTAAAGGAAAGTTCTATCCGTCTTCCACGAACACGTAGAGGGAAAAATGTCTCCGAGTAAGGGAAGTTATGTCTATCGTCCACGGATGCATAGAGGAAAAAGTGTCTCCAGGTGAAGTGAAGTTTTGTTCATTGTCCACAGACGCATAGGGAAAAAGTGTCTCTAGGTAATGGGAAGTTTTGTCCAACGTCCACATATACATACAGGAAAAAATGTCTCTATTTAGGAGAGGTTATGTTTACTACTTACGGGCGTGGGAAGGTGTAAGTATTTCTGGATAAGGGGAGGTTCTGTTCGGCACCTATAAGCGCAGAAAGTGAAAAAATGTCTCTGGGTGAGGGGAGATTTTGTCTATCACCTACGGGCGTATTGTGAGAAAAGTATCCTGGGCCAAGGAGAGGTTTTGTGCGTAGCCTATGGGCATAGAAAGAGAAAAGTGTTTCAGGTCAAAGGAAGGTTCTATCCGTAGCCTACAGGCACAGAAAAAGAAAAATGTTTCGGGTCAAGGGGAGGTTATGTTTGTAGCCTACGCGCACGGAAAGATAAAAGTATTCCGGAGTTAGAGAAAGTTCTGCCGGCCATCTTCGGACTTGAAAGGGAGGATGCCCTAAGGAAATAAGCAACTCCGAACACCGTTACTTATAGAACTGTAGGGGAGTACGCTTTTATGATCCTTTAATTTAATATAATTATTAATATACATGATTTGTTATGATATAAAATGTGTTGATTCAATCTGCTTTGATATAATATGCTTTGATCTTATCTACTCTAAAATATTATGTGGTAATCGGATATGATCCGATATGTTGTGTATTTTGTCCCGTTCTATAATAGAGTGGCATGTGTGATTCTGCTAGGGTTTTGGTTATGTAGATTTATTGGTTTCCATTCAACTCCGATTTTTTATGATATTTCCATCTCACTCCAAATGAATTATTCGGATATAAAATATATATATTTTATCATATATGATTTTGTGATGTCTTGATGCATATATTAGCCATTAGATAAAACTACGTTTGGATTTGATCGTATTGGAATAACGTCATAGATAATATCAAATATGTACGTAGGCAACCAACGATACGATAATGTTGACCCAATCTAAATTAATTATAAAATTAGGTTTATTTTGATCTACATACAATGGAACATTAAAATTTCGTAGTGTGTAAAAAAATATTATAACTTTCGCACTCAGAGTCTGCTTCTCTGATCAGTCTTAAATTACCAGTCCAGGTCGGGTTTTTCAGGTCGAAGTGTTTCATTTCTTAGCAGATGTTAGGGTTTTTTGTGGTGCAAATCATCATATTCTTTTATTTTGGACTTGTATCATTTTTATATTGGGCACTGCTAAGTGTGTTATTAACCAATGGTGATGAGCGCGGTTTTTACATAGATAATGATTTTCCTACTCTATTTTTTATTCAATAAAACCTTAAATTATATTCTAATTAGATTGTAAAATGTGGATTATCCATCGAGACTCATGACTAATCAAAACGTAGTATAAAGTTTTATTGAACAAAAAGTAAAATAACCTTAAGTGTTTAGAGCGATTTGCTTATTAACAAATTGGGTCAATCTCAATTAACTGCCCCAATTCACCACATAAATGATAATAAATGCACCTTCACTTTTAAGGCGAGACCCTAACAAGCCTTGAGTTGTCTTAGGTTTTTTTCATTTCGATTTTTTTGTGCTTTTGCTAAATATTTTCTTAGCTTATTAAAAGTACAATTGAACTTTTTTATTGTATATACTTTCTTTGCCTCACATTAATAATTATATTTAATTTTATAAAATTAATATATATTTTTTAAAAATTATTAATATAAGATATAATTAAATAAAATAAAATTAGATATAATTAGACCCTTAGGGTCTGTTTGTTTACCTTAATCAGGTCTTAACTGATTAAGTCACTTAAAAACAAGCCAAAAGCCGGCTTATCAGATTATTTGTTACGAGCTAAATTTTAAGCTGATTAAGCAAAATAATTAGATTATGTGTAATTTAATAACCCGGGGATCAGATGCATTTGCCCGGCTGATTTGCTGAATTCGAAATTCGAAGGAGGTCGAGGAGGTTGGTATGCCCATCACTGCTGCTGGCTGAAGCGGTGGTTCCATTTCGCCGCCGGCTCTCCTCTCTGCCTGCTCTCACACCCTCCATTCCTCTCCTCTCCAAGGCTGTCGCTGCACCTCCGTCACTCACCGAGACCCGCCTCCGTCCTCTCCCGTTGCTGCCCTCCTTATCTGCTCTCCATCCTCTGTCACTCGTTGAAAAATTATCTCTAAGGCATCTCCCCAGGTTTGTCTAGCCCACCTTCGGATCTCAAATCTCAGATCTACTATTTTTGTCACTCAACACTGCCTTAATTTTTCTCGCTGCTCATTGACATCTACTGTTTTATGCCTTCGGATAGGCTTTGAACGGAGACATTGGTAAGCCATCAGCCATGCGACCTCCTTCCCTTGTGACTACTAGATTTTAGTAGCTAGAGTAGAAGAACCGTCGTAGAGCCACTCGTCTGCCAAGGAAGGAAGGAAAGCCCCATCGCCAAGCTCTGATCCCATCCCCACTCATCTTCATTTCCGCTGATCCAAGGTCGTCACTTTTAGTTTTTAGTTTTTCTTTTTTCCTCCTAGCATGTTTTCGCTGCTCTTTCAATGGAGCAGTCATTTTTATCCACGATTCTGATTTTCGCTGCACTATTCAACGAGATCTTCGCTTAAAAACCATTTAAAAATGGTAATCAGAATAAATATATAATCCTGAAACAGCTAAGTTGCAAGCCTGAATTATTTTGTAAAATTTAAGCTTTATGGGAATCTTTTATTTCTCTTTTGCTATCAAATAAATTTTGAGCAAGAAGAAGCATGGCCATGTTATGATGCTGTCCTGCTATTTTATTTTAACGTTTTTCTTGTCATGGGATGATGTTTGTATGTTTCCAAAATTGGTTTCATTGTGCCTTTGTAAGGATTGTAAGACCATCTGTGTTTTTTCACAATTTACTTTCTGACAGATGTGATTTTGGACTTGTTTACCCTTACAGCTTAAGCTTTTATGAGATTTGGCTTTTAACATGATATCAGGGCTACAACCTCCAAGTTTTAATTCACAACCCTACGACTTGCATGTTTTCTTGGAAGCATTGAAGTTGGCATTTTAGTCCTTTCATGTGATCTGGGTTTATATTGATTTCGTAAACACTGAAGTTAAAATAAGTGGTGACTCGTGGTTTTTATCTATGAGCTGATGAAGAGCTGCCTTAGCCATTTCCAAGATGCTTCTAGTTCCAAATGCTGGATACTTCTTTTTTATTGTTTAATATCAATTTTTATTTCTGGGATTCTTTCTAATTCCTCATTGTTTGATGCTTCATATGTCAGTCTTTATTTCACGCACATCAAACTGGGCAACCCTCCAAAAGAATTTTATCTAAGGAATTTTATCTGAATGTGTTTTATTTACAATTTGTTTTTTATTTTTAGCTTGATCTCAAGTTGTTTGAATGACAATCCCACTTATTATTTTTCTGTAAGAATCTATTATTGTTCAGAAAATGATAGAATCTATTATTGTTTTGTCTTCATTTTGCTTACTTATATAAATTGATAGATATCATTGTTCAGAAAATGATAGAATCTAATGAGTTATGATGCCTTCCATACGCAGAACAAGTCTTCCATTTCAAGTATGAAGCCAAACACCTCCATACGCAGCAGCAAGGTACAAAAGATGTTGTCTATACATATAAGGCTCATTATGTTCATAAATTTACAGCAGAACAAGTCTTCCATTTTACTTGATCTTGGTGAAGTTTCTGGAGTTTGTATGCCGCAAAACTTTGAGATAAATAAAGCAGAAAAAAAAAGTTTAGTACAGATGGTCCCTAAGATTGTGGCTTACCTCTACAAGACATTCAGAAAGCCTCTTACAGCACTCCTGGTGAAGGAATGGAACACCAAACTGATCTGCCAGTAACAATAATTCAAGCAACAGAGGACCTGCACTATCTCTGTATCTTGTCTCAAGTTGATCACTGTACATGAACTGGAGCATGGCTAGAAAAGCTTCCAAAGAGACATCCCTTAAGTGAATATCCATTAAATTTGTTTCATTCATTCTATTTGTGAACATCTGTTGGGTTCAAAGTCAATATTAGGTATTGCATTGCAGAATTGTGTATATGAAGGCAATCTAATAACAGCTCAATCTACTTTGGCCGTAGCTTGTTATCAGTTCCAAATATCTCAATTTTTCATGTCTTTTTGCCTTATGGTATTTTCCCTCAAATTTCTTTGGAATACCAAAAAATCCAGTTCAGGTCCAAAATTTTTGTTGCTTTCTGTTTATCTGTTTTACTTAAGGGAATAATTTGTTATGATCAGAGCAGATTGTCAATATCTATGCAAGTGGATTAGAATTGTGAGTCAAAGGTTTTAGTAATTCATTTGTTTGTCAGTGTTTTTTGTATGTTCTGCATCCATTGCAGGAAACTTAAATTAAAGATGCAAGTTGCAGTTTTTAATCATTTATGAGCGTCCTAATTAGTTTATAAACGTCTCTCGATTCCGATTTAAATTCAGCTAATTCAGCTCCAGATTCAATTTCAGATTAGCTAATTCAGTTTCAGATTCAGCTAAATCAAATAATTAATTTTTCAGCTAATTAAGATAACTTTTTATATTCAGATTCAGCCAAAACAAACGGACCCTAAGTCTTATTCTATATCTTATTAGATAAAAAAAAGAGAATCATAAGGGACTCACCTTCTATAATAAGTGAGGGTAAACCTTTTTTGATATAGAATAAGTGGAGTATAAATATTATTTTTTAATATTTTTTTATATTTCTTAGAAAAAAATAGACCGTCTCTCCTTTAATATTAATAGTCAACCATGGACAAACCAACGATGACCACTCTCTAAGGAAAATGAAGCAAGCAGCACTTCCAGTTATTGATCTCCAGGCATCTGGCTTGCTTGGGTATGTGCAGTCTTTTTTCTTGGTACAAGAAAATTTGCAGTCGTTGTTTTTAGTATAAGAAAATTTGTAGTTTTTTTGTTTTAAGTACAAGAAAATTTGCAGTCAATTCCAGTAAATTGGTGCTCGACTGGGCGGGCTTTCTTAAACAAACGAACAGGTCCCGCGTGACGTTTCTGGGCCGCAAGGAAGAACCTCATATTGTCTGGGGGTTTGGGCCTGGGCCTTTCATAATACATACCACGGATAGAGAAGCCCATCGCAGAGGTCCAGGGGAGGGTACTTTCGGGAATATGATTAACCTGTTGAGAGTCTACACCATATGCCGAAGCCCTAATCCCCAAACTCCTTATAAGGCGACATCGGAGTTAAAATTGCCTTCACGGAACGTGCAATCCAAATTCCATTGCAATCGTCGAAGGTAGTCCTCTAGGGTTCTTTCTTTCTTGGGTTTGATTGTATGCGATGATGATACTGTGAATCCCAGCTCATTATGAGACCTTCGTCTACGAGGTCGGGGAGAAGAACATGTCACAGACGTATCTGAGTTCGGTTTTCACCTTTCATTTTACCGATTGATTGCAGGACCAGTTTTTCACGAGTTTTCAACAACACGGATTTGTTTACTACAGTGTCATGTTCGTATTCAATGGGTTCCCAATGATGGTTCTATAACCATGCTAATGCTGATTTCTGTGATGGCATGAACCTTTTATCTTCTGAGGGAACTCTCCTAAGTAGTTCCTGGACATTTAATGTTGCGTTTCTTATACGTTTTAGACATTTTTTTGATCGGACAACTCAGATTCGTTTAATTGGAGTGTTTTGATATTTTTAGATTTCCTTTTACATTGTCCCTGCTGCTAAACCCAAGGAATAAGTAAGAAAAGGCCATTGGCTGTCAAATAAGGGGCGCAATTGCGTGCCAGTTTTTATAGACAAAATACTGGAGTGGTCTCGTCCGCAAGTATTTCTAGTGTAATTAATTGCCAATAATAAGTCTTTCATGTTGTAGAAATTTTATTACTTGAACCTCGTCTTATAAGATCAGTCGAAGCAAGGAGTACAATGAATATGCGTGTAAAATTTGTATTGATTCATATGGTATTATTGCGAATGTATTGCAGAACACCGGTTTCAAGATTTTGAAGATTAGACAAAAATTTTATATTAATGCATACGGACTGATTAAATTTGGAAACAAACGGACAGATAATGCTGAGGTTTCTAGCTTTTCTTTCACTAGAAAGAAGAAAGTTGAACTTCCTCGTACAATCCGAGGTAAGAGGTCGTCAATTATCAATCAGTGATGACTGCCCTCACATGGACTAATGGGAGATCAACCACTGACGACTACTCTCTAAGAACTTATGGAGGATGCAGTTCCGCAAAACATGTATAGGTGAAGAATAGAAACGTGCGAACCGTAAAAGATGATTGAGTGGAAGGTCGTGAGCGTTTATACACCCGAGGGTTACGTAAATCGTAATGGTTTATGGCTAATTTTACCATTGTAAGGCTTGTGGTTATTAGTCCATGATCGAGTAAATTCAATTAAAATGAACAAATCTAGTTCAATTTAAACTACAACGAAATATTTCAGCCACCATGTTATGTGCTTTTGTACCGTAATTAAAATTAAAAAATGTTTTTATTATCACATCGCATGACTACAATGGATATGTAAGGAAAACCTTGGGAATTGTTACATATGGTTTTCAAATTTTCCTCGTTACTTCATTGGTGATTATACGGAGCCTTAAGTCATGAAAATCGATTGTACTAAACAAGTCGAAGTCCTATGCTTCCAAGTGGGTAAATAGATATTCCTTCCGACCCATATTAGATGTGTAGATTTTTACAAGAACTTATGTCATATTAATTGGCATGTCCTCTACGTAGTAAATAGTGACTGAGTAATGATATATATATCTTTTAAAAATTTTACCCTGGTTACATTAACCGCATTACTACCGTTGATTTGTGGGAGTCACCATGTCATTGTCTTGATTGGGGTTCTAAAGTACGATTTTGATTTTGGAAGGATAAACAACATTTTTTTAGTGAATGGAGTTCAAAAGTTAATAGATTAGTTTTTTTAGATATTTTTATCATCTCACATTAATAATTTTATTTGGTTTTTAAAAATAAATTAATTAACTTTGTTACATACTTCATGTCTCACAGTTTTATTTGATTTTTTTTACAATGAATTGATTTTAGTTCATTTTGAATACCAAAATGAAACTACAAACAAATTATTACATTTTTATGAAATGTCTACTACATTAATACTTGAGGGAGATATTACATACTCCCTCTATCCTAAATTAAATATAACTATTAATGTAAGAGGGAGGAAATAATTAAATAAGAAAATTTAGGAAAATGCTTCAATTGGGACGAACCTCACACAACAGTGGGGTAGAGAGGAAGATTGAAGACCAAGTTATATATGGTACACCATGACACCTAAATCTAAATGGGGCTTGCCATTGAGGGTGCTTATTTACCACTTTACCTAGACAAACGAGCTGGTGTGTGCTTCCAAGGCAGAAGAAAACATAGATTTAAAGACGACTCCACTGGGGATCGAGAACCCAGAATCTCTGGTTCCGTAGACCAGCGCCTTATCCATTGGGCCATGGAGTCACTTGTCTTGATGCCATCTATAAAAATAAAATAGACTTTACTATTTAGAAACCGTTTTTTACCAACATTTCTTTCTCAAGCCTCTTCTTTATTGGTTTATGACTGGAAATGCCATTATCTTGTTGGAACTTTATCCTTAGAGGCCGAAGTTGAATCAGTTTATTCCCAAAAAAAATCAGCTTATGGCCGGTACCCATAAGGGCATAGCGCAGTAGTAAATGTTGCGTGAGGTCGCAGTGCCATTTCCAGTGCAACTGTACACGATATAACGAGTGGGTCACCGTTGTTTTCCACCAAGTCATATAGCTAAGGGGTGGTTGCGCCTTGCGGGTCGTGCTCATCAATTCGAACCCTTTCTTTTTAGGATAGTGATATCCCCACAACAATAACACCTACAAAAACTTACACAAGTATTTTGATTAGATTGGATAAGTGGACCTCACACAAAATTCACTTGGGCCCATGTATCTAATCCAATCAAGACATATGTTTGAGTTTTTGTTGTGTATTTTTGATGTGAAAATATCATTTTCCTTCTTTTTACCCTTTCGCTTTTTGTCTGTTTTAACTTTGAAGGTGTCTCTGGGGCCCGGGACGCCCACCAGGGAACAAGGTCCGACAAAGAGGTAATATGGAAAGTCTCGCCCCATTCGCCGACTCATTGGTCATCATCGTTATCGCGCACAACTGGCCCCTCAATATACGATCCATCCACATCTAATAACGGTAAATCGGTCGGTATTCCACAGACCACGCTCATAAGTTATGAGTGATATAATACATAATTAGCACGGTCTGCTACGTATACCTAAATGTTTTTCTTAGATGTATATAGCACACCGTCTTATCCATGTATTATATTACTTAATATACGACCTATTGACATATAATGACGGTAAATGTGCCGGTGTCATATACTTACACTGATAAGTCATTGTGGTGTAATACACAAATAACACAATGCACTGCATATACCTAATTTTTTCCCCCCACAAACACCTGCTTAATCCAAAGAATATAATCGTCCATTGCATGCACATGGTTAAGGTGGTAGGGAGTTTCCACACGTCCCATCTGTTTTCACACTACACATGGCCAAGAAGCGTTTGCTTTGTTACTAACAATGAGCATAGCGGAAGTCACTCATAGGAACCCAACTACGTAAACTCTTCATCTATATAAAATTGACAACATGTATGCTAGTGCATGTTACTAATGTGCACTAGCTAACGTTATACCATCAATCTTTTAAATATCAAGGACTTCTATGTGTGGCTTATGCTCGGCTTATTGTTAGTGCATAACATGAAAAGTGCTTCTAATAGGATGTTAGCTGAATTTTTTCTATTCTCTTGAAACTTAGAGGAGGTGGATTTCTTCTATATATATGGCAACCATGCTACTTCCATGAGCAACATATCAAGTGGATGCACCTCGCTAGCCAACAAAAATGGAAGAGTTTTTTATGCTCTCTGCTCACTATAAACATAGTACAAGGAACGCCTAGGGACCGTTTATCAATGAGATTAACAGCCTACACGCTAGTCATGTTGATGACGTAAGCAAGTGTATACACCATTGATCTCATAGATGAATGGTCCTCACTCCTTAGACAGTCTTTAGGCTAATAAAAAGTGGAGAGCATTAAAAACTCTTCCAATAAAAAAGGGAAGGGGAATGGGAAGGGGGGGCTTAACTAAAATTAGTCAGTCACCACCCAACTTATCTAGAAAGTACTACTAGTTAAGAATTAGATGCATCTACTCAAAGCGGCATAAGTGGGTAGTGGTTGGGGATGGTCATTCCTAAGGGAAAAGCTTGCCCTTGTTAGTCAAAAGTTGTCCTACTAGAATAAGGACTCCTTTGGAAACATTAACAAGCAGAAATGGATGATGACCACCTAGATGGATAAGCTGGGTGCGAGAGGAGTTGAGAGTGATTGACCGGAACTCTATGTTCTCTAGGCTAAGTTTGACGAAAATTTGTTCAAGGAAGAAATCTTGTGGAGGCAGCGGGCCAAGGTTTAGTAACTAAGAGAGGGGGACAAAAACGCTAATTTTTTCCATGCTAAAGCCTTTTGGAGCATATCTAAAAATACCATCCTCAGGTTAGAGGATTTTTGTCACGCCCCGGCCATGCCCGACCCGAGCCGAACCCGGTCCAAGGGCCGGTCAAGTGCGCGGGGGCGACGAAGTAAAATTGAGAAACGATTCTAGCGGAAGACTTAATCCCTAACCACGGGCAATTAACAGCAACACGGAGTGCGCACAATCCTTTGAGCAAGAGTAAATAAAAGGGAAAAAAAAGGTGTTGCTTAACACGAAGTAAACAACAATCTCAAACCCACAAACTTAGTTAAGTAAAGCCCACACCGGCTCAAAATAAGTCATAAGCAAACATAACTGTAACATGTGACATAAAACCACAACAAGAACCCTACACAAAGGTTCGAACATAAAGCATGAAAGAAACGATGATAAGTCACGCAACGATCTCCATCATCACACCCAAGCTACCTCGACCTTTCCTCAAAAGGCAATCCTGTCCATCTGCGTGTCGCACCACGCAGCCCCAAATCAAAACACAAAAGAGGGGTGAGTTTTAACACTCAGCAATGGTTTTAATATCACCGTCAACGTAGAAAATACGATAGCTTAGAAATGAGATCGTTTCAGATCAAAGATTTACATGGTGCATCACTTTATGATCACACATTCATATCACTTAACACTGCATAAAAATGCATAATTCAACCTGCATGGATGTATCTCTAGCATACATATTCCCACATGCATTCACATCATAACCAATCCCGCATGGACGTATCTCTAACATACATATTCCACATGCATAACATCAAAATCAGCATGCATGGATGTATCTCTAACATACATATTCCACATGCATAACATCAATATCAACATGCATGGATGTATCTCTAACATACATATTCCCACATGCATAACATCAACATCAACATGCATGGATGTATCTCTAACATACATATTCCCACATGCATAATGTTATCACAATCAACCTCCATCAAGGAGTAATCACACATTGACGTCACACGTACGGGAGCATAGACAAGGCCACGAAGGCGTGTCATGGTACAAAATTCTACACAAGAATTCAAGAAAGATCGGGTTGTCAATCCCTAATACTGCTCGCCACAGACGATCCTGGCCAAGGATGTCCCATTCTCACACGAGAATCTAGAGCAGGGGTGTTCGCTCAGGGGACATCTCCCTGCGGAGGGAAGAGCCCGAGTTCTCACACGAGAGAACCCTAGAACACGTGGTAGCGGGGTGCACACGGCATACCACACTCGATTCTCAGGGTCCAGATGACACACATAATGATATTCTCACATATCCGCAAGACAAGTACACAACTCGTCCCCACATCATTCCATTAAACAAGACTCAACCCGCGGAGTGCACTCGATCCACACGGGAACTTCAAATCGTTCCACACAGAACTCCAAATCGTTCCACACAGAACTTCAAATTGTTCCACACAGAACTTCAAATCAAAATATGTCCTTTCGGACCAATCAACTTGCGATTAATCCACGACCGATAAACCCGGCACACAATTCCATCACATTGCATCCAATCGGTCAAATTCGATTAATCACGATGAAGCCTCAATTGGAAATCCATTTTCATGATGCGTGCAGCATGGTACATGCGTGGGCAAAGCATACATGAACCCTAATCATGATAAGTGCTCTCACCAGCCCCTAATGCATCATTCATAATCACGATATTAAGCTTCAACATCATCATTTAACCCCCACATGTGTGTGTGTGTGTAACTAGTAGAAGCCTTTCACATGATGCATATTAACATGCTTGAAAATCAACTCACCACCACACTACACATGTGAATTTCTACCTAAACATGAATTCCAAATGAAATCATAGTAGAAGAATCGTTGAAATCATTAGTTAAATTCAAAACTCAACCACAAAGGCTAAACACCTATAACATCACTCATTTCATCATTGAGTCATGGCATTCACCAACATTCACACACCATTAATCACAATTTATCATGACAAATCTGTCCAACAATGATTGTAGTCCTCTTGAAATATGCTCAACCAAAGGGAAACAACTATTCATAATTTCAAAATAACGATTCCAACATCATGCCACAAAACATAAGTCATTCCACCATCCCTAAGCATATATCTCAACTCCATAAACTCAATAGCATGCATTTCCAGTAGCCTAACATAGCTTAAAACACTCCACATTCATATAAAATTGGCAAGCTAAAGTGGAATCATCAAAATAGGCATCATACACACAACATACAATTTCCTGTGTAGCCGATCGATCGCCCTTCAGGCCGTTCGATCGGTTACACGCAAAATTTTCAAATTTTCAGTTCAGCCGATCGATCGCCCTGAAAGGCCGATCGATCGCCAACATGGCAGAACAGTCATCTTCTTCCTTTCGCAAAATCAAACCGAGACACCATAGATAACACTTCAAATCCACATCTAGCACCCTAATCATCATCAAAAGTCCTCCTTGACTTCCAGAATGTCAAACCAAACCATAATAATGCAAAACCCTAAGAAATCGGGATTAAATAATTCCATTTTCTAATCTTACCATTAACACACTAAATCAAGCAAACCATTTCGAAATAAGCCAAAAATGAAGAGTTTTACCATGGATAAACAGAGATTTTCGAAGACCCATTACCTCAGCACTTGATTAAGCTCGGATTGAAGAGTCACCCTTCTTGAAATCCTTGAAAACACAATGAGTTTGAATCAAACACCAATAGAAATCGATTTACTTAAGAAATCCTTAATTGAATCTTAGATCTAGGGCTTGTTGGTAGTAAAAATCGAATTTTTGAAAGTTAGGGTTTGTAGTAAAACACAAATCAGTAGCTTTTGATGGTCAAAAACGAATTGAATCAAGGGGAAAATGGTAGATTTAGAAGAAATTAAGAGAAAAGCCATGGATTAGTGCTTAATTAGAGCAAGCTTACCTTAATCGGCTTCTAATTCGGGCCTAAGTGGGGATTAGGCCAGACCTCCTTCCTTAGCCTATTCCCAAAAATGGAAATGGCTCAGGTTTGCCCTTTTATAGTAAGGGTTGGGGTAGGCAAAGGTAAGTTTTGGGGTGTAAATATGAAAAGTAGGCTAAAAGTGGGTATTTTGCAAATTTAAGCACAATTTAAGCCTAATAAAATTCTGAAAATTTTTGTGTGACCTTAAGTATATGTCTAGGGTCATTTGACATAAAAATAAAATTTTCAACTGTGGGGCCCACAGGGGTCCCGCCAAAACCCTAATTTTTGGGAAAATAGTGAAAATTCCGAAAAATCTCAAAAATTCACATTTGGTTTAAAATCACTTAAAACCACTAATATTGAAGTTAATTTTGGTTAAAACCATCACAAACTCTATTTATTTACAAAATCATCGAATAAGATCAGAAAACACGTAAATCTCACGATAACCCATAATTAAATAAAAATCAAGACCGGTTTAAAGATGAGGGTCCTTACAATTTTGATTGGGCATGGATGACTAACGAAGGTCAGTTGGGCCAAATGATAATGGAGTACTTCTACCTACTCTTCTCCTTGGGTGACTCGCTGGATTTTGAAGAGGTGGTGGGGATTGTTGATCTGGTGGTTTTTGAGGTTATGATTGGAGATCTCATGTTCCCTATCAAAGCCAAGGAAATCAGGGGGGCACTCTTCCAAATGCACCCTTAAATTTCCCGAGGGCATGATGGCCTCACAACCTCTTTTTACCAACGTTATTGGAGTATTATGGGAGAGGGGGTTTACAGAACAATTCAAGATTGTTTCAGCTCGGGCATGGTGCATCCTGAGATGAACTGCACCGTCATTACCCTCATCCCTAAGCTGAAGGATGCCATATCTATGGCAAATTTCAGACTTATTAGTCTATGCAATGTCATTTATAAGATCTTGGTCAAAATTATTTCAAATTGCCTCAAGGCTATATTTCCAAAGATTATTTCTAAGGCTCAATGTGCGTTGTCCTTGTGACCTTTGAGACAATCCATTCTATGAGGAGGAAGTTGACGGGCAAGATTGGGCACATGGCCCTTAAGATGGACATGTCTATGTTGAGTGGCCCTTCCCAATGACAATGTTGCAAAAATTGGGTTTCTGCTCCCACGAGGTGAATCTGCTCACTAGTTGTTTCTCCTATGTTTCCTTGTCATTTCTGCTCAACGGGCAACCCCTAGGATTGTTTTTCTCCATCAAGGGGGCTGCGGCAAGGGGATCCTCTAACCCCTTACCTATTTCTCTTATGCACTGAGGACTAGGAGTGCCACTTAGGTCGGGTATATGGCAAAACCTGATCTAAGCCTAATCGATCGGGTGTCGCTTTTAAAACTCAACCCAAATAGCTATTCGAGTCGGGTTTGAATGTGACCTAAATACAATTTTTTTTTAAAAATAAAAAAATAATTTATTTTTTAAAATTCTAAATGGGTCAATCGGGTCAGTTTTGGTTTGGGTTACAGTTTCTTTAAGGGGTATCGGGTTTGGGTTTGGCAAAACCCAACCCGAACCTGACCTGATGGCATCCCTACTAAGGGCCTTTTGACTTTTATCTCTATGGCGGTCAACAAGAAGGAAATCATTGGAGTGCCTGTAGTCAAGGGGCCCTCAGGTCTCCCACCTCTTCTTCACTAACGATAGTGTATTCTTTTGCAAAGCCTCTCTCTTAGATTGTAGGGCATTGTTAGTCATCCTTTCTTCATACGAGCAGGCATCTGGGAAATGTATCAACCTCTCAAAGTCCTCTATCTTCTTCATCAAGAACACATCACCCGACATGAAAGTGGTCATCAAAAAGGCATCTCGAGATTATTAAGGAGGATTTTTATGAGCGGTATGTCGGGCTCCCTTCCTAGATATGCAAAAACAAATACTGCTCTTTTAGTGACTTAAAGGAGAAGATCACAAGGAAGATCGCTGGGTGGAAAGAGAAGCCACTTTCTTGGGCAGGGCGGGAGGTTCTCATCAAATCTATTGCTCAAGCCATTTCCACCTACTCCATGTCATGCTTCTTGATCCTGACTTCCTTGATCAAGGAAATTACATCTCTATTGTCCAACTATTTGTGGCGTCAGAAGAGAGCGCACAAACAAATTTATTGGACCAATTGGAGGCATCTCGTACTACCTAAAGAAGTGGGAGGTATGGGTCTCAAGGAGCTCTAAGCATTCAACCTTTCCCTTTTTGCAATGCAAGGTTGGAGGATTCATGAAGAGGAAGGATCTTTACTAGCCTTGGTCTTTAGAGGCCAAGGCTAAGGGCAAGGCATCTTTTGCTTGGAGAAGCATCTTGGTAGGCATGTCTATTCTTGAGAGGTGGTTCTTTTGGAGGGTGGGGGATGGGAGCATATCATGGTGTGGCAGGACAAGTGGATTTCCCAACCCATACTTACATGGTTATCACTCCAAGGAGGACCTTGAGTGTAGTGACCTGTGTCAACGACCTCATCAAGCCGAACTCTAGAACTTGGCGGTTAGACCTCCTTCGACATTCTTTTTGGCTGGTTGATACTGAATTGATCCTCAATATCCCTATTTTGGCCTCTTCGTCCCCTAATTCCCTCATTTGGTGTGGGACCACAAGTGGCACCTTTATTGTTAGAAGTGCCTATGCTATTGCCTTGGAGTTAGTTTTGATAGGGGGGATTGTTTCAATTTGCAGGCGAGGGTGAAGTTTTGGATCACTTTGAAAATCGGGATGGTTGCATAGAGAGTTAGTTATGATATCCTCCCGTTTGAGGGGACCTTGGATGCTAATATTTTTGACGCTATTTTTGAAGTTCGAGCGTGATTATCCCCAAACATAATGTGAATTTTTCTATTTTTACTTATTCCGCCCCCCCCCCCCCCCCCCTCCCCCCAACGCATCCATTTGCGTCAGGGGTTATCTTTGTCCAGTAAAATAATAACTGAATTATTCAATAATATAATGTATAAAAATAAAAGTATCAAATCAAATAAGAAATTCGTAATTTTAGCTATAGTCTCTAAAGGACCCAAGGAATTCCTAATCAAAATCACGAGGTCCCCCTTAATCTATATTTTATGAAATTTTGTAGTTTCTATTGGTTTTCTTATAATTTGAATATGTTATTTCGGAGTCAATCTATTAGCTTTTTCCCGGATACTCGGGTTCAAATACCCCTCATGTGGACATTCTCTTGAGTCCGTCATCCATGCCCCCACCTATCTCAGTTATGGTTTCATCACCAGTGGCATGCTACCTCCAACTTTGTTCTATTTTCCCACCTGCCGGAGGTAATCCACTACATTCTTCGTTATTTTGGGGAGGCCGAGTTACCAAAGATGTTTATCTTGGCGGGGGTTATTTGGCTCCCAGCGAAATACCGAGGAGATTCTTGCCTAGGCCGTAACCATTGAGAAGAACCATTCCACCCACCTGTCTCCACCCTGGTGAATTCAAGGTAAATTTTGATAGTGTGGTATTTGCAGAGCTTTGCAAATTAAGGGGTGGGTCTTATGCCAGTGACAACAACGTGACAGCGATTACTTGCGCTAACTTCCGAGGCCCTAGAGTTCTTAGCGGGGAGGGAGCCGAAGTCCTTGCTTTATGTCGTACTTTCTCCTTCGTGTTGGATTTAGGGTGGAATTGTGTGACGTTCGAGGGGGACTGTCTTTTCGGTCATATCCGGAACCAGGCTTTTGGCAATGGTTGGCTCTATCTTAACTCGCCGAAGCAGCTTCGAAGCTGATCTATTCTCCTTTGTCAAAAGGGAGGGAGATAGGGTTGCTCACTTCGTGGTAAGTTGAGCAAAACTATTCCACTCCCCAGTTATGGTCCGACAGTGTAAGAGTTTCTTCTTTCAGTTATTTATTTTGACAAGTCTGATTAATTGTTGCCTCATTGGTAAAAAATAAAAAAGAAAAAGAATGAGAAGATAACGCTTGTCTGTGAATAATGAATAAAGAGTGAAGCCATAATAAGAAAGCACCCAGGACTGATTCGATGCTTGTTAAAGTCAGATCAAGAGTCTAAAGTTGGTCACGCAATCTGAGCTTTGTATGGGGGTCGGTGGCCACCAGCAGCAGCGTTCTAACTTGTGATTCGGGTGGTGTGAAGCAGGGAAAGCGAAGCAGTGAGGCAGATAGAGGAGAGAGACGCGGATGGAAGGAATCAGGCACAGGACGTTGAGCGTCAATGGCTTCAACATGCACATAGCTGAGACGGGGCCGGCAGAAGGAGCCCCCATGATTCTCTTCCTGCACGGCTTCCCGGAGCTCTGGTACGCCTGGCGCCACCAGCTCCTTGCCCTCGCCGACCGTGGCTACCGCTGCGTCGCTCCCGACCTCCGCGGATACGGAGACACCGACGCCCCCCAGGCCCAGACCACCTACACCGTCTTCCACGTCGTCGGCGACCTTGTTGCCCTACTGGACGCCCTCGGCCAACAACAGGTGCATCCTCTTTCCGACTATGGGTTATTCTCGATTTGTGATGAACTGGAATGAAATAACAAAAGCCATAATCATCCCCCGTGGATTGTGAAATAGGTGTTTTTGGTGGGACATGATTGGGGTGCGATTGTGGCATGGAATTTCTGCACGTTTAGGCCGGACCGAGTGAAGGCATTGGTCAATCTCAGCGTTCCGTACAGGCCGAGGAACCCCAAGTGGAAGCCCCTCGAGAGTCTGCGCGCCATCTATGGTGACGACTATTACATTTGCAGATTCCAGGTTTTTTTGTTTCTCTTCTCCCTCTGATATTAGTTAATTTATTATCGAAGACCAAAATAAACTGAACTGGTTTTCGTCTTTCCCCCAAATCTGAACTACATCTTCCTTCCACCTAGTACTACTCCTTTGTTCGGTTTTGCAAATCCTTGTGCATTTTCCTCTGTTGTTTACAGTCATACAGTGTATGCTTGTAGGTAATCGATGTTAGAAATGCTCAAGTTCATGTAATCAACGTTTGCCGTCTACGAAATAACCGGAACATCCTAAAAAATTATACCGAAAGCATGAACTGCTATTTGAATTACTCAATGTGGTGACTGACAGAAGAGTGAACTAATAAATGCGATCCTCATTTACATAGGTCCCTCGTTTTGTTGAAGAATCCAAGTCATTTTGCTGTCCCTGTTCTGAATTGAGGTGTTGTTAATATCTCTTATATTATAGGTTATACCGCACAACTATGCAATGCTTATGATATTAATACCTTGTACGCTCTAACTCGTTTTTGTTAGAAACCTGGAGCAGCTGAAGCTGATTTTGCTTCCATGGATACTACGGTAATTATGAAGTTCATATTGTCTTATCGCTATCCCGGCCCTATCATCATGCCCAAAGGAAAATTATTTGACCCCTCCACAAAGCCAGTTGCTCTGCCTTCTTGGCTGTCTGAGGATGATATTAACTATTACGCCAGCAAATTCAGGAAGACAGGGTTTACTGGGGGCTTTAACTATTACAGATGCCTAGACCTGTAAGTAAACTTTTATCCTATTCTGCAAATGTATTTTTTTTAGGCATAGGCGGATAAGAGCCTTAAAATATGCTGCTCCCATTTTGAATGACTCTACGTTCTATTGCTCACTTTTGTGCATTTGATAGTGCATAGGATTTAGGCATTTCTTGGTGTGAGATATTGTTTTATTTCTATTTGCTTGGCATTAGATATTGGTAGATGTAGACATGACAGACTGGGACAAAGCATCCATCTGAATGTGTATATTAAGCAGTGCATTATATTGCTCCTCTAAGACAGTTTTGTTGAAGTTCTAGCCCTTAGAATTTTGATCTAATTTGCATCTGTCTGTTCATCAAGCCATTTGATTGTTAGTAATCGAACTACTGCTTGTCACACAGCTCTAATTTATAATTTGGAAAAACGTTTAAGGTCTCTTTATATTGGATGATTCATGATTAATTATCATTATCAATTCAAACAATGGTACTGGCAAGCAGCCAATGGTTTCATAAATTTGATAATAGACGATAATGTCTTTATATCAATGCTACTGTAAAGGATTTATTTTTATTTGACGGAGAAACCTTCTTTGGAGACAAAGGGTTCCATTATTGTCCTAAATCTTGAACATTGATTCTTGTTGTTTGAACGAATGCAGAAATTGGGAACTGTCAGCCCCATGGACTGGCATCCAAATTAAAGTACCAGTTAAGTTTATTGTGGGAGACCTTGATCTCACATACGTTATACCAGGCGTCAAGGAATATATCCATGGCGGCGGCTTTAAGAGAGACGTACCCTTTCTGCAGGATGTCGTTATCATGGAAGGAGTGGGCCACTTCATCAACGAAGAAAAACCAGAGGAAATAGGTGCTTACATTTACGATTTCATCAAAATATTCTAGGCAAACCATCACTATATTCATTCTTAACCTGTAACTCTACTGTATTAAGCTACCAAGTGACTCCTTAGTATGTGGAGTCAATAGCTGCAGCAATTGTATGTACTTTACTAATGCGTGCGAATTATTGTATTGAAGTGATATAAACTATAAAGAGACCATACATATGTATAAGTTATTGTATATACTTTACTATTGCGTGCGAATTATTGTATTGAAGTGGTATAAAGAGACCATACCCTCTTGCGTGTAGTGGTTTGGCAGAGCGTGGAATCGCGTGATGGGTAGGGGGAGACAAAGCATGTGACATCAATAAATAAAGATATATGGTGTAGAATATGCATTCTGTTGAAATATGGTGTATAAATTGATAATCTGTTTCTTAACAGATAACCAATATACTTCATTCAGAAGGGCATGATAATGAATTTGAAGTGACTCTTAACAAAACATATATGATGTGGTTCTTCCACCAGAGCTCTGTTTTGTGCATCCACTTCCTCGCTACATTGTTTGAGGTGCGCAGAGATTGCCATCCATAATGGGTGTGGAAAGTATGTTTCTTGCCATTCAATTGAAGGATACGATCAATTATCCCTTCCTCTCTTCTAAGATACTAGTAGCATTGATTGATGCTCTCATGTCAAGAGGCATACTGGAAGCATCGACGATGCTTCATGTCAAGAGGCATTCTGTTGTGAACGAGGAGAGTTTAGGAAGTCCCAATTTCGATCTTCACCCCCACCTTTGTATGTTTTGTGCACATGTAAGCTCGCCCGTTACAGAAGGTGTTAGATAATCTTCCAAGAAAACACCTGAAGCTAATGATCAATTGTAACTTAAGTTACAAAATACGGGTACAATAGTAATATGACTAGGGGTATAGAGAAAAACAGCAAAAAATGAAAAAATGAAAAGTTCAGAGAAATAATTATAAAAATTAAGTAAAATATAAAAACTATATTTTTTTGGAATAGAAGTTTCCATTTAGATTATATAACCTAAAATTATATATATATATATATATATATATATATATATATATATATATATATATATATATATATATATATATATATATATATATATATATATATATATATATATATATATATATATATATATATATATATATATATATATATGAGTCCCGTTTATATGAGCCCGGGCTCATATATGTCTACGTGAGCCCGGGCCCTATGGGCCATCGGATTTACATCCGGTGGCCCATAACACTCATGGGTTATTTACGGGCATTTAAACCCATGAATATTATGGGCCGCTGGATGTAAATTCGACGGCCCATAGAGCCCGGACTCACGTAGGTTCCTATAAGCCCGGGCTCATATAAACTTTTTCATATATATATATATATATTATACAAAAAAACATATATATTAAATGAGCCTGTTTTTAAAAAACATAAAAAATGTATTATTAAAAATATAAATATTTAATGATTGCAATTTAAGTGACAAATTGTGTAACTTACGAAATATTATCCGCCGTAATCGTTAGCACACAAGCCACGTAGTGCATAAATCAACTTATATTTTCACTTATCTTTAATTCAATGGCCTGTTTAGATAGGAAAGAAAAATAATTTAAAGGTTATCTCCGGCTATTTTAAATTGATTTGACATTTTACATTATAATATAAAATGTGTCAAAGTCATTTTAAAAATTAAAATGATACCCAAACAACTAAGGGCTTATTCGATTAAGAAAAAAGCAGGAGAAAGGAAATGATTTTTGATAAATTACCTTACTTTTGGTGTGAAGTTAAGGATAGAGTGAAAAACCAGGGGAAGGGGGGTGGAAACGGAGGTTAGAAAATTTTCACCCCTCAACCCATAGATTTTTTGAGAAAACCCGCAGGTTCAAGCGTTGTGCGTATATCCTGAGCAACAACAACGTCTCCCTCACATCTCTTCGTACGTCTTCCTCTTCCCCCTTCGTCTTCACCCCTCTCCCCGCTCCCTCCATTGGCATTGCGTACCACAATTCACCTAGAGATTTCTGTGTGTCGTAGGGGGTGTGGGCGTTGCCGGTCTTGGAGGTATGCTCTTTCTCTATCTATCTATCCAGACTGGTCTATCAATGAATCGTCCTTGCCTACTCCCTTCGGACCTCCGTCGCCGTATGCCCGACTGTACCCTCGTCAGCGAGATCGCTTCGTCCACCCTCGCTGCCTACGATGAGACCATCACCCCTACCATGCACGATCTCTCCACTGGAAAATTCTTGGATTACATCGACTGTGGTTGGCTGTAGGAGGACTTGTTCGTCAGTGGCAGGCTCAGAGGGCTGGGATTGAAAGCAAAGGCTGGGAGCTACTAGGCAACGACGAGGAAGAGCAGACACGATGTGTGCCAGAGGGGAGCTCCCTCGTGGCGCCTTTGTTCTGTGTTGCATATATTCAACTAAGGGGGAGCTTCCAGGCGGCCGTGATGATCAGAGGACGCGAATGCTATCTGCCCTTATTTGAACAGGGGGAAAAGATGTATTTTTGGTGTTGCACCTTTTCAGCCAAATATTTATTACAGGACGCATACGTTACTTTTTTTGAATGAACACAATTAATACGAATGGCATTGAGATTGGCGGAGGCATGAGACGCCTCTGTTGTGTTTTTGAATGATGTATATAATTCAATGAAGCATGTCAAATAAGATTGATGTGATTTACATAATCAGAATGCCTCATATCTCATCAATGAGTAACGGAAGTTAAGAAGATGCTTCCCTTCATTCTTGTAGTCTAATAATCTATCAACTGCAAAATTTATACAAAGTTGAACTACTATATGTGATACTTCGTTAATCCGTTCTAGTATCCATCTAATGAAACCAAAAACCAAACAGTAAAAAGTTTTCAAAAATTCCCAGCTTTCTCTTTGTCCTGGATTCCCTTTCTCCAGCTTTCCACAAATCCAGACAAACCCTCGTATCAAAAATATAAATTGACCTATACATTATTAGTAGCTTCGCAGGCAATAAAAACCACGCATACGCAGCATAATCGGGACCAATTTGCACGGCGAAGATTAAAATGGCATAGCAGTCTCATACAACTAACACCATACGCATCTGCCCCCAATAAAAAGATTACACCCAATCTTAAGTTTAGTACTTGTGTTCGGCCCAGAAAAAAAATTGAATTGGGACAAGAAACGATCTCTATTCTGTGATAATGAAGACAATCCGACAATTCAACGGCCAGAGGAACCTTCAACGGTTTACACCTTAAAACCCCTGCTGTTTCTTCTTCCTCTGGCCTTCTCAAACTTTCGCCCCTTGGATCTGACATAAGGCTTAGTGTGACTTCCAGGCACACCAGGCGCCTTGCCAAAGTGCTTGACAGCCTCACGGGCATTCTTAGGACCCCGGAGGAGAACCTGTTAAAATACACACCAAAAAGAATTTAGAGAGTAATTTCCACTCTACCACTGCCAAATCAGCATCGATGAGTGATGACAAACAACATGGCCCGATCTCTTAACTTAGAGACCCTCTAAAGTAAATGAGCAAAACAGAAAGTCCACATAATCAAGGGATAAGAAAAAAGCACACTTATTAATTGCCAATATTATCATACTGTTAATCATAAGAAAATTTTCGCAGACACAAATGCTCATACATGTAGTTAGAAACCCATTTAGCAACAACCACAATCAGTGTAGGCAACATGAGGTACATACAAATAGTCAGTGACCCATTTCTCGACAGTCGAAGTACACAAATAGTTAGAAACCCATTTGGCAACAACCACAATCAATGTAGGCAACAAGAGGTGCATACAAATAGTCAGTGATCCATTTCTCAACAGTAAAAGCCATTCAAATAAAAAATTGTTCAAGTAAGAAGAGGCTCATTTTTCCCCCACGACCAGATCAAGTTTAACACTAAAACCAAAGACCACTAGTATGATTCCCTTGGAAGTAACTCATAAAGCGAAGGTAAAATGTAAGATTCCTTACTCATCCGTTCAAAAGTAAAGGAGTCAGATTCATAAGTAGGACAAAAACCAGTAATACAATGTGCTTATTATTCGTTCAAATTTATAAGGTGTTTCATGATTGACATATTCATGTCCTGACAAATATATTGATCAAGCTCCAACTCGAAAATAAAACAAATTCCCATATATAACCATTTAGAAAACAACATTTGTCCCATCTATATTATTCCACATGTAAATGGCTATAACATTACCAGAAACTAATTAGCATACCCAAGCAATTACTGCAAATTACTCCTTCAGCCCCAGGGTAATAGTTCCATTTGATTTTTTTTATTTTAAGAAATCAAATGGAGCTATTAATGTGGGACGGAGGGAGCATAGCAGCACCGTTGAGTTCAAATAATGAAGCACACACTTCTTACGAAAGAATTACTTCATCTCCACAATAATGATTTCTACTCTTGCACAGAACGACCTTGCACTGGTTGTCACCTAGAAATCATATCCAGAACATGTAAAATACGTTCAAAAGTTTCACACAGAATTACTATTCAAGCATAACTTGATGAAATTACGAGAAGTAAGAACAAAATCTGACAAAACAAAGAAGCAGTCACATGTTATCATAAAAAATGCGCAACATCAAGTCACGAACGCACCAAATGCAATATGAAACACAGAGAACCCACGTTCGTGCAAACACACATACAAAACAGATATTAAACTAAATGAAATCCCGTTCTTCAGTTCAGGATATTCTTTCAATCATTAACGAGAGAAAGAAAATTGCATCTCATATGTTTCTTGTTGAGACAAGAGCATTAGGAGCAGGAGAAAAACAACAAAAAACGAAGGATAAAGTACCGTGTTTTGGCCTAGAGGAGCGCGGAGGGCGAGCTGGTCGAAAGTCAAACACTCACCCCCAGCCTTGATAATCCTCGCTCTCGCCCGCTCCGTGAACCTCAGCGCCGTCACTTTCATGGCCGGAACGTCGTATACCCGGATGTCGTCCGTGACCGTTCCCACAACAACCGCAATTTTGTCGTCCTAAGGTAAATATCCAGAAGATAGGAGCAAAACAAGTATTATACTCCAGATGATAAGTAGTACAGCTCTAAAGAAACAGTGAAAATAAGAGACAGATAGGCAACGTAAGCAAACCTTTCCAGCCATGAAGCAGATCAAACGGGAGAGGGACAAGGGAGGCTTGTTCGCTTTGCTCATAAAGAGCCGCTTCAGTATGACGGCGTTGAACCTGCTGCCCGTCCTTCGGACGAGAAATCTATAGAGCTGTGGATTACAAAGAACCGCAAAACTAATCCGTTGTTAATGGAAAAAAGGCCGTAAATAAAAACAAAGGAAGCCAAAGGTAGAAGAAGACAAAGGCGAGCCAATTGACACAGACCTTGACAAGCAGTTTGAGGTAAATATCACCGGACCTTGGCGCAGTTCTCTTAGTTTTCTTGCTCTTGCCTCCGGCGACGAGATCGATCCCCTAATAATTTTACAGACAAAAATATAAGCTGATGAAATCAGGAATCAGAGCTCACTGGAAAAAATGAGATTACGAACAAAGAAGAAGAGACACTAACCATGGCTGGATGGTGGTGGCGGTGCTGGTGCTGGTGCTGCTTGCTCCGCCTCTGCCGCCGCTCGGAGCCTCCACTGGAAGATGAGTAAAGCGTAGCTTCCTTTATATAGGGGGGCTAGGGTTTTAGAATGAGGACCTCAGCAGGGAGCCTCAGTTTACATAGTTCCGCGCGCCATTCTCACTATGCTCTTAATTAAAATAAATAATATAACTTTAACATTAAGGGGTTGTTAGAATGCATTTATGAGAAATATTTATCAAAGATTGAGCGGAAATCTTTTTAATTGCATTGGGATGAAGTTTTTACTAATTAATAATTTAAAGTTAATTAGTATTTAATCTAAAATTACCCACTTAGTCTTTTTTAGAGGAGATTACCGTAATAATCAAAAGCGGTAATCTAATAATTTTTTTTATAAGTTTACCATTAATTGGATGGATTAATCATCTTAATTATATCTAGCCATCTCCCAAAATCCCACCTTCTATCGCTTTTGGAACTTCTCATCCTATTATGTTACATCAGTTTTTTTAATTAAAAATATTTTCTATTTCTCCTATGCATGCTACCTTATTTCTCTTACACTCACCAATGAGTAATTTTTTTATGTGAGGTACTTCCTCGATGGCTAGTGGTAGCATTGTCAATGTTTATAGTAACACTGCCAATGACTATAGTAACTACCATAGCAACTATGCTAGTGTATGTGGCAATGCTAGAATTATGGAAGCACTGTCAGAGCCATGGCAGCCTTGCCTGTGGCATCTTGTGACCAATGGTAGCATTGCCTATTGCATCTCATGGCTATGGCAGAGCTGCCATAACCATGTACATTTTTTTTGTGATGTCATGTCATGACGACCATGGCAGCACTACCAATGGTCGTGGCACTAGTAATACTATTTGAGTGATGATAGCACTACTGGAGCAATGATAGCACTACCGGGCAACTCTTGTGGGCATGGCAATGCTATCGGGCAGTGCTTATGGGGATGTGGCAACTCTCGCTGCCATGGCAAGGCCATGTAAGTGGAGCTTTCCTTGTGATTTATATATAAATCTCTTATAAATTAGATTTATGGAATATGCATTACCAAACAAAAATAAGATTAATCAATGAATTTAACTAATCAAATTAAAGTAAATCATGATTTACTACACCCAATAATTTGTATCCAAACAACCCCTGACTCTAAAAAATTATTAAAACGAAAATGCCCTTTTACCATTGTTTAGTATTCTCCTTTTGTCAATACTCCACCCCCTCCGCAATCGACGAGGGCCAATGGACCATGGCAAGTTCTCATGTTAAGGTCAAGTTAATAAATATTATTCGCAGCTAAGCCTCGCACAAAAACTTGTCATCCACAACCTCGTAGTGCCCACATGTCACCGAAGTACCTCTAATAAGATCTCACGGATGGAGGGTGGCAATAGCCAAAGACAAAGATGGAGGTGAGAGGGGAAGATATTCGCAAAAGATATGGAAGGAGTGATAACCAACTCCTAGGCAAATTTGGGTGTGGCTTGGGCTACTCGGAAGATTTGGCCATGATCTTAGTTTAGTTGTTGGTTGTCTTTTAACTTAAAGTGTGAATATTTAGTCTTTTTATTATATATAAAAATATATAAATATTTACTATCTTTATATTATAAAAAAACTATAACACATCCAGCAAGCCATATCTACCTAGAAACCTAAATCATAACAAGATTTACCCAACTACCCCATGCTATACAACTTTTAGAAGATAACAACTCAAGTCATTGCCTCATCCTCCCTTTTCTTCTCCATTTCTCTCCTCTTTACTCCACGGCCTCCTTTAGTCTCCGCCTTCTCCTTAGACCGCAACTTCTTTCTTCACATGTCATTGCCTCCTTTTCATGCCGCAACTCGCCCTTTTATCCCTCGACAAGCCCTTTCACCTTTAACTGATTGTGGTCAGGCCTTGGCGACATAATCATTGACCGGCCACAACTAATTTTGATGCAACTAGATTTGGCCGAAGGTACTCCCATGACCATATATTGCTACCCCGACCATTGATGACAAGCCTTCAACGCCCTAATCTTGCCCAAGTCATGACCAACTAATGGTAACAAGTCTAATGGTGGTAGCATTTAAGACAGTGGTGGAGGGAGGATGAAGAAGAAGAAAGAGATAAATAAGGAAGATAGAAAGAATATGAGGATAATTTTGTCTAAAGATATAAATTATTTGGACTTTAAACGTAATACAAAGAATTATCAAATCTTAAGTAAAAAAAAGTCTGTTCATCATACATTAATTTTTTATTTTTTTCCTTAAGGTGAACCAATTCTCAAAAAACTTTTATAATAGGAAATCCCAAAGAGAAAAAATAGCAAAAACATGATGGATGAAGGATTAGGGGTTTAATGATTTATTACATATATTAAATATACTCTCTAGGCAATTTTTTAATTTTTTTATATACTTAAATTATTGGGGGGCTTATTTTTAGTTTATTTTGATTTTAATTTTTTAATGTCATCACCGCCAAATTAGTCCAGGATGCAAAATAACATATTCTACAATATAAAGTCTTTTAATACTATTAACTTCATCAACTTAAGATTTAATAAATTTAAGAGATAAGGTAGACTTCTACTTTCTTTATAGAGTTTTTTCCATATTGCCTGGCCAAAGAATGAAATATTCCAAAATCCCATGGATTTTAAATGGAAATGTCATATGACCTGTTTGTGGACCAAAAAGCCCTTAGGTTTCCACTATATTAGGTTTTAATGTAGAGAGTAATAAATGAACACTGGAATTGTGCTACCCCATTATGGTGTGCTGGTAGTCATTGGCGGCGAACAGAAATTGCCGGCGGGAGCTGACTGACAGTGACTCACCGGCAAGAGTCGATGCACAAGAAAAAAATTATTTTTTGGCACCGCAGACGTTGTGTGAGTGCTCCAAAGGCTGCATTTCGCATAAACGATCCTTCTTTCACACTGATCATGGATAGGATCGGTATTTGCATCCATTATAACGGAGAGGTAGGCAATGACGGGGTATATATTGGTGGAATGGCACGGTTGATGAACATTTATCCGTCGGTGAGCTTCATTGAGCTGATCGGGCAAGTTAAAGCGCAACTTTCCGTCAATGGTAATGTTAGTTTGAAGTATTTAATTCCATCCTCCCAATCATCCATGATTTATGAATTATAAGACGATGAGGACCTCCAATCAGTGTTCTCCGTTCATAAGCAGGCGAATAAGGAGGTGTTATCATTGTATGCTGAGATGAAACGGCCCGACAATGGTGATAAATCACCATCACCCTCCTTAGAAAGGAACCAGACAATCAATAGAGCTAAATCACCCGTCGTAATGGCTCATCCCAGCTCTAATGTCGGATTTTATTATGGATTCAATGAAACTCAGTGCACCTTTGAAACTGTCAGGTAAGAATGAATCTTTAGATTATACGCAATTCAAATATTTCGTGTACTCAAGACTACAATATTGAACATATCATGTTAAGGGTAAATCATATCGTGTGAAGTAATAAACACATCGCGTAATATATCACATTAGTAATTACACGATATACACATGCGATATAGTAATCATGAGTTGTAATGGAGAGATAATAACACGACATGCATTCGTGTCATGGTTTCAATAACACGTTTTGAAATTTAAGCTTGTTAACAGAATACACGATGTCAACTGATGTCGCATTTTTTTACACGATAATGTGCAATGCAAATTGGGAGAACCAAGACACTTGTCGTCAACAAATCCATGTCAATCATCTTTCACCAATCCAATGAGTATAGAACCTGAAATAGAAGTCAATAAGAATAGATCGGATGAATGGTCGCCAATGATGGGTGGGACAAGGACTTCATTTGAAAATTATGATGGTGTACAAGGCGAAGAAGTTGAAAATATGTGGGGTGAGGATTTGTGGTACAATAATGATATAGTTGACATGGAAAGTATGTCTGACCATGAAGAATTTGGAAACAACAAGGTTCCCAATAACGTCGACATTGAGGCAGAGGCAGATTGGGATACAGTCGATGATTTAAACATGTTGGAACCGAATATTAGTGAAGGCCAACTAATGATGGGTAGTTTGCAAGCTAAGGATTACCAGAAGCTCCTCGAATTGGGTGCACATTTTCTAAGCCTGTTGCATTTCAAGAGGGCCCTAATCGACTTAGCAATAAAGGTGAATTTCACATATCGTGTTGTGGATGAAAACCGGAATACATACGCCGCAAAGTGCTCAAATGATTCTTGTAATTGGTACATAAGGGTTTCAAATATAGGAGATCATGTGACTGCCATGAGGTTAGTACCAACTCATTCATGTGGAACCCAAAGGAAGTCAACTGACCATCCCTTAGCATCACACCTGTGGATAACGAGAAAATGTTATGGCCTCTTTAAAGACTTGGTGGACATTACACCTAAGAGCATAGCAAGTTATATATCAAAACACTGGGGCATAACTGCTAACTACAAGAAATGCTGGCGTGCAAGTAATGCATGAGAAGAATCAAAGTGTTGATTTAGTGTCACGATATGTTAGTCTAGCATGTTATCGTTTACAATCTTAAACTATAGTCTGAATATGCACTCACACGACATACGTCAATATCGTGTCACCATAAATACGATCACTCATCATGTATGGATTCCGATCACATGAAAACATAACATATCGTGCGATCGGGAACACGATGTAAACCAATGTTGTATAAAATTTACTAAATTGTATTTGGTCGTGCACGTAAAGCTATGACTGATTTAATAGATGGTGACCCAGACGAATCCTACTGCTTACTTCCTGCTTACGGGAGGCAGATAGAATATATAAATTCGGGAAGTGTAGCTGTGCCAGTGAGATCGTGTGATATTCTTGGTGTCATGCCCCGGCGATGCACAACCTGAGCCGAACCCGATCCAGGGGCCGGTTAAGCGCGCGGGGGCGACGAAGGGAAATTGAAAAAAATGATTTAGCGGAAGACTTAACCCTAAATACGGGCGATCTAACAGAAATACGGAATACGCATATTCCTTTGAGCAAGAGTAAATAAGTAGAAAAGAAAGAGAGTTCATTATTACAAAGTAAACGACTAATCTCAAACCCACATGCTTCATCAACTATAGCCCACACCGGCTCAAAATAAGTCTTAAGCAACACAACTGTAAAATGTGACATAAATCCAAAACAAAGAACCCTACACAAAGGTTTTAACATAAAGCATAAAACCAAAGAAGATAAGTCACACAACGATCTCCATGATCACATCCAAGTCATCTCTGACCTTTCCTTAAAGAGGAGATCCTGTCCATCTGCGTGTCGCACCACGCAGCCTCAAAGCAAAACACAAGAAAGAGGGGTGAGTTTAACAAACTCAGTAATGGTTTTTAATATAATGATCATCATTGAAAATACGATAGCATAACAATAAAATCATTCAGATTAGAGATTGATAAGATGTATCATTTTCTGATCACACATACACATCACCTAAACCTGCATTAGTGTATAATCCACATAGTGTCGTTCACATCATATCAACCTGCATGAAATGTATCTCTAACATACATGTCTAATCGTGCGTCACATCATATCAACCTACATGAAATGTATCTCTAACATACATATCCAATCATGCATCAACATTATCATTCATCATGCATGTATAAGTGTCACACACACACTAGTCCAACATGCAAGTCCATACACATAGAGAATAAACCTGCTCTTTAAGGCTAACGCCCTCGAGCAACTCCTGCTTATCAAGACACGAAGTCTTAAGCAACTCCTGCTTATCAAGACACGAAGTCCCAAGCAACTCCTGCTTATCAAGACACGAAGTCTCAAGCAACTCCTACTTATCAAGACACGAAGTCCCAAGCAACTCCTGCTTATCAAGACACGAAGTCTCAAGCAACTCCTGCTTATCAAGACACGAAGTCTCAAGCAACTCCTGCTTATCAAGACACGAAGTCCCAAGCAACTCTTGCTTATCAAGACACGAAGTCCCAAGCAACTCCTGGTAAGCCAGTGCACTCAGACAAACCAACTGGATTCTCAGGGTCCAGATAATCATAATAATCTTAATCCACAAGATAAGTACAAAACTCGTCCCTACATAACTCCATTTAACTAGACTCAACCCAGGGAGTGCACATGTTCCACACAGGAACTCAAATCAAAACATGTCCTTTCGGACCAACCAAGTTCCGATTAATTCAACGAGCGATTAATCCTGCACGTAATCTCAACCATTACATACAATCGATCAAATTCGATTAACCTCGATAAAGCCTCAGAGTGTGCACGTAAAAATACTTCTATGTCGACTCTAGTCCTCACGTCCCATACCATGAGTATTTGTGACGCCATAGAAGCAAATTTAACTAAGCACTAGTGCAACGAACCTTAGAGCTATCCATCAACATAATGTGTCCAATACCGCAAGTGTCTAATGGTTTCTCTTCGGCTATTCCACACAGCCGATCAATTCCGATTAACCAACGGTAAAACCTCAATTGGAAATATATTTTCATGATGCATGCAACATGGTACAGACATGGGCAAAGCATACATGATTTCTAATTCATTATAGGTGCTCTCATCAGCCCTTCATGCATCATTCATAATCATAATAGCAAACCTCATTATCATCATTAAACACCACATGTGTGTGTGTACCTAGTAGAAGTACTTCACACAATGCATGTCAACATGCTTGAAATTAACTCACTACTATACTACACATGTGAATTAACATCTAAACATGAATTCCAGTTGAAATCATAGGAGAAGAATCATTAAAATCGTAACTCAATTTAAAGCTCAACCACAAAGGCTACACATATAAGATTATTCATTTCATCTATAAGCCATGACATTCACTAGCATCTACGCATCAACTAACCACATTCCATCATGACAAATCAGTCTATTAATAGGTCGTAGTCCTACTGAAAATATGCTTAACCATAGAAAATCAACCATTCATAACTTCAAGATGACAATACCAACATCATACCTCCAACATAAGTCATTCCACATAACTCTAAATATATATATCTCAACTTCATAACCTAAATAGTATACCTTTCCAGTAGTATATTATAACTCAAAACACTCCATATTCATATGAAATTGGCATGTTAAAATGGAATCACTGAAATAAACATTATGTAATAGATCAAAAATTTGCTGTGTAGCCATTCGAACGCCCAGAATGCCGTTCGATCGGCTTAACGGGAAAATTTCAAATTCACAGTTTGGCCGTTCGAACGCCCAGCAGGCCGTTCGATCGGTTGAACTAAAAAATCTGTCGATCCGACAGTGTTGCCGTTCGAACGCCCTGCAAGGCCGTTCGAACGCCAACAAGGCATATTCGACCTTCTTCTTCCTTTCGCAATTTCAAATTGAAACTCCATTGATAACACTTCAAATCATCATCTAATAACCTAAATACCATCAAAAGTCCACCATGACTTCCAGAATGCTAAACCATATCATAACAAGATAAAACCCTATGAAATCGGGATTAAAGATTACCCTTTTCTAATCATGCCATTAGCACACTAAATCAAGTAACTCCAATCAAAATAAACCACAAAATCAAGAGTTTTACCATAGACATACTGAAATTTTGAAAGTCCATTTCCTTATCCCTTGATTAGGCTTGGATTTGATGGTCACCCTTCTTGAAAACCTTACAAAGACAAAGAATTTGAATTAAACTCCATTAAAACCGATTTACAAAGAAAACCCTAATTAAAAACTTAGATCTAAGGCTTGTTGAACATAAAATCAGATTTTGAGAGCTAGGGTTTGTAGTAAAAATACAAATAAGTAGTTTTGATGTTTAAAAACGAATTGAAACAAAGGAGAAATGGTAGATTTAGAAGTGATTAAGAAGAAAGCTAGGATTTAGTGCTTAATTAGAATGAACTTACCTTAAACACCTTCTAATTTGGGCCTAATTGGGGATTAGGCCTAACCTCTCCTCCTTAGCCTATTCCCAAAATGGGAATGGCTCAGGTCAGCCCTTTTATAGTATGGTTTGGGTTGTGTATGGGTAAGTTGTGGGGTGTAAATATAAAAATAGGCTAAAAATGAGTATTTTATAAATTTGAGCACTAATTAAATCTGAGAAAATTCTGAAAATTTTTGTATAGGCTTAAGTTGATGTTTGGGTTCATTTGGTCCAAAAACCCAAATTTCTACGGTGGGGCCCCAGGGGTCCCGCCAAAACCCTAATTTTTGAAAAAATAGTGAAAATTCAGAAAAATCCTATAAATTCACATTTGATTCAAAATCACTTAAAACTACTAATTGTAAAGTTTATTTTGATTAAAACCATGAGAAACACCATCTATCTTTGAAACCATCGAATAAATAAGAAAACATGTTAACCTCACGATAACCGATAATTAAAGTGAAACAAAAACCGGTTTAAGATCAGAGATCTTACATCCTCCCCCCCTTAGGAATTTTGGTCCTCCAAAATTCGCTAAAGGTCAACGCAATTCTTTTTCCAAGTCTACGCCGTTTGCAATTCCTCCTACACTGCATGAGTACACAACTCAAGCCACAAATTGAAACGTCACTCAAACCACATAACCACCACTCCCGGCAGGAAGAGGAGGTAGTTCAACACTCGTCACCGAGATGCTTATTAGAAAACTACACACCCTCTATAAGTCCACTTTCTAGCCTTAGTAAAAGACACCGAAAAGCTTCCACTAGAATCACTTAACACCCTCGAAGGAGAAAGACTCCACCTCGGGTGTGAACACCACTTTCTCTCCCGACAACCCACATGTACATGATGTCATAAACATCACATCCATGTCAAAAGTTTTGACTGTGGTAGAAGTGAATAGTAAAATGAAAATTGGAAGGTATATATAGGAAGGGTGGAATGTGCAACACGCGACGCGTGTCCACCACGTGTCGCGCGTGTCATGCGGTTATCGCATGGGTCCACGCGGTAACGCCGAACCCAGCACACGGGTTCTGCATGTCGCGCGGCCCGCGTTGCGGGCCACGCAAAACACTGCGCTGCACGGGTACGCGGACCCACACGCGGGTTGCGGGCCCACCGCGCGGGTGAACCGCTTGATGCCACATCCCGCGGTCAAATGTTGGCTGACACAATGCTTGCATCAGCCAACAATAAAATATTATTTTTTTCTTTTATTCAAAACTTTAAATCGCTCTAACTTTTTATCTATATATCGGAATTACACGTTCTTGGTACCGATGGACTCGTATCGACAAGCCCTTTGAAACAAGACCACTCAAGGATAGGTTTTACCGAAGTTTCATCATGGGCCCGCTTATGATGCGCGCTCCCACGATCGCTACATACGGCCATCGCCTCCGATTTAAGTGCTTCAGAAACCTTTATGTTCAGTTTTTAGAGTTCTACAACATTCATTTAGGTCCAACATTCAAAATAATATTCTATTAATATATTAAAATTCTAATAGTAGAAACATACCTAATATCTGGGTTGTCACAAGATTGACAAATGTTGTGAATAAGTTTTTCCCATCTACACACCACGAATATTGCATCCATCACATAACAGCAAATATGTTGGACAGATTTAAGGACAACTACCTAAATAATCAGCTCTATGTTGCAGCCGAAACGTTCAAACAAAATGTGTACGATCAAACAATGAACAACATTAAAGTACAAAATCTGGAACTGTAAGGACCCTCATCTCTAAACCGGTTTTTGGTTTCTTTTAATTATTGGTTATCGTGAGATTAACGCGTTTTCTGATTTATTCGGTAATTTCATGAATAAATAGTGTTTATGATGGTTTTAACCAAAATCAACTTTAAGATTAGTGGTTTTAAGTGATTTTAAATCAAATGTGATTTTTTGGAATTTTTCTAAATTTTTACTATTTTTCCAAAAATTAGGGTTTTGGCGGGACCCCTGTGGGCCCCACCGTCGAAATTTTGATTTTTGGGTCAAATGAACCTAGACATCTACTTAAGCCCATACAAAAAATTTTAGAATTTTATTAGGCTTAATTAGTGCTTAAATTTGCAAAATACCCATTTTAGCCTACTTTTCCTATTTACACCCCATAACTTACCCATTCATACCCCAACCCTTACTATAAAAGGGCAAACCTGAGCCATTTCCATTTTTGGGAATAGGTTAAGGGGGGAGGTCTGGCCTAATCCCTAATTAGGCACGGATTAGAAGGCGATTAAGGTAAGCCTACTCTAATTAAGCTCTAAACCCTAGTTTTCTTCTTAATCTCTTCCAAATCTACCATTTCCCCCTTGTTTCAATTCGTTTTGGACATAAAAAACTACTGATTTGTGTTTTACTATAAACCCTAGCTTTCAAAATTCGATTTTTATGTTCAACAAGCCCTAGATCTAAGTTTTAATTAGGGATTTCTTTGGTAAATCGATTTTTAATGGAGTTTAATTCAAACTCAATGTGTTTGGAAGGTTTTCAAGAAGGGTGACCCTCAAATCCAAGCTTAATCAAGTGCTAAGGTAATGGATTTCGAAACTTCAGTTTATCCATGGTAAAACTCTTGATTTTTGGCTTATTTCGAATAGAGATTACTTGATTTGGTGTGTTAATGGCATGATTAGAAAATGAAAATATTTAATCCCGATTTCTTAGGGTTTTGTATTATTATGGTATGGTTTAACATTCTGGAAGTCATGAAGGACTTTTGATGATGATTAGGGTGTTAGATGTGGATTTGAAGTGTTATCAATGGTGTTTCGGTTTGGATTTGCAAAAAGAAGAAGATGGTTCAGTTCTGCCTTGTTGGCATTAGAACGGCCCTTCTGGGCGTTCGAACGGCAACATTGCCGGAACGACAATTTTCCAGTTCAGCCGATTGAACGGCCTGCTAGGCGTTCAAACAGCCAAACTGTGGATTTCGAATTTTTACGTTTAGCCGATCAAACGGCCTGAAGGGCGTTCAAACGGGTACACAACAGATTTGTGTTCTAATGCATGATGTTTATTTCGATGATTCCACTTTAGCTTGCCAATTTTATATGAATGTGGAGTGTTTTAAGCTATATTATGCTACTAGAAAGGCATGCTATTGAGGTTATGGAGTTGAGATATATGCTTAGAGATTTGTGGAATGACTTATGTTTTGTGGCATGATGTTGGAATTGTAATCTTGAAATTATGAATGGTTGATTCCCTTTGATTAAACATATTTTCAATAGAACTACAACCTATTAATGGACTGATTTGTCATGGTAGAATGTAGCTAATTGATGTGTGGATGTTGGTGAATGCCATGACGCAATGATGAAGTGAATGATCTTATATGTGTTTAACCTTTGTGGTTGAGTTTTGATTTGAGTTATGATTTTCAACGTTTCTTCTCCTATGATTTCCGCTGGAATTCATGTTTAGATGGAAATTCACATGTGTAGTGTGGTAGTGAGTTTAATTTCAAGCATGTTGACATGCATTGTGTAAAATGCTTCTACTAGTTACACACACATGTGGGGGTTAAATGATGATGTTGAAGCTTGATATTGTGATTATGAATGATGCATTAGAGGCCGATGAGAGCACTTATCATGGATTAGGATTCATGTATGCTTGCCCACGTATGTACCATGCTGCATTCATCATGAAAATGGATTTCCAATTGTGGCTTCATCGAGGTTAATCGAATTTGACCGATTGGATGCAATATGGTAAAATTGTGTGCCGGATTGATCAGTCGTGGATTAATCGAAAGTTGATTGGTCCGAAAGGACATGTTTTGATTTGAGTTCCTGTGTGGAACGAGTGCACTCCCCGGGTTGAGTCTAGTTGAAAGGAATTATGTGGGGACGAGTTGTGTACTTGTCTTGCGGATTATGAGAATGCTATTATGAGTGTCATCTGGACCTTGAGAATCCAGTGTGGTATGCCATGTGCACCCACTACCACGTGTTCTAGGGTTCTCTGTGTGAGAACTCGGGTTCTTCCCTCCGCAAGAGATGTCCCTGGGTGAACACCCCTGCTCTAGATTCTCTGTGTGAGAATGGGACATCCTTGGCCAGGATCGTCTAGGGCGAGCAGATTTTTAGGGATTGACAACCCCGATCTTTCTTGAATTCTTGTGTAGAATTTTGGACCTTGATATGCCTTCGTGGTCTTGTCTATGTCCCGTCTGTGTGACACCAAATTGTGATTACTCCTTGATGGAGGTTGATTATGATATGATGCATGTTGGAATATGTATGTTAGAGATACATTCATGCAGGTTGATTATGATGTGATGCATGATGGAATATGTATGTTAGAGATACATTCATGCAGGTTGATTATGATATGATGCATGTGGGAATATGTATGTTAGAGATACATCCATGCAGGTTGATTATGATGTGATGCATGATGGAATATGTATGTTAGAGATACATTCATGCAAGTTGATTATGATATGATGCATGTGGGAATATGTATGTTAGAGATACATCAATGCAGGTTGATTATGATATGTTGCATATGGCAATATGTATGTTAGAGATATATCCATGCAGGTTGATTATGATATAATGCATGTGGGAATATGTATGTTAGAGATATATCCATGCAGGTTGATTTTGATATAATGCATGATGGAATATGTATGTTAGAGATACATTTCATGCAGGGTGTTATGATGAGAATGAAATTATGTGGAATTATGCACTATGATGCAGTTTTAGGTGATGTGTATGTGTGATCAAAAAAATGATGCACCATGTAAATCTTTGATCTGAATGATTATATTGCTATGCTATCGTATTTTCGATTGTTGATAGTGATATTAAAAACTATTGCTGAGTTTGTTAAACTCACCCCTCTTTCTTGTGTTTTGCTTTGGGGTTGCGTGGTGCGACACGCAGACGGACTGGATCTCCTCTTTGAGGAAAGGTCGGAGATGGCTTGGATGTGATCATGGAGATCGTTGTGTGACTTATCTTCTTTGGTTTTATGCTTTATGTTAGAACCTTTGTGTAGGGTTCTTTGTTTTGGATTTATGTCACATTTTACAGTTATGATTGCTTAAGACTTATTTGAGCCAGTGTGGGCTTTAGTTAACTAAGCATGTGGGTTTGAGATTAGTTGTTTACTTTGTGATAAACAACACTCTTTCTTTCCTTTTTATTTACTCTTGCTCAAAGGATTGTGTGTACTCCGTAATTCTGTTAATCACCCGTGGTTAGGGTTAAGTCTTCTGCTAGATCGTTTCTTAATTTCCCTTCGTCGCCCCCATGCGCTTGACCGGCCCTTGGACCGGGTTCAGCTCGGGTCGGGCATCGCCGGGGCGTGATAAGAACCATATGCTTGGCTACTAAGATAGGTTCGGAGCACTGGGCCAATGTATCATTTAAAGGGAAAATATATGGGACCTTTAGCTCAAATAGGTCTGAAAGTGCAAATGCAATGTTCAAGAAAGCCAGATCGATGCCTATAACTCGTTTAATTGAGCACACGAGGGAGCATACAACGACATTATTTGGAAAACATCGAACGGACGGTCAGAATATGATGGAAGAGTTAACTCCATTTGCTCGAAAACACATTGAAAATAGGCGAGAAGAAGTCAGGAATTGATTGTATTGCCCATGTCAATGTATGAATTCCAGGTTAACTTGCTATATCACCAGGTACATTGCATTTATACAGCGATGTACATAGCGTGTGTTTGTTTATGCATGAGGGCTTCATATCATATGTTAGGTTAAACACATTAGTTTCATTCATCGTGTAAGTAGATACGATTTTACTTAACGATCGTATAACACATCGTGTAATCAAGAACACGAGAAAGTTGTTTATCATGCACTCATACTCACACTATTTTCTTCACAGGATGTGGTTAACTATTGTGCATGGGTGCACTAGACTTAGCATTTCCCTTATTTCAGTACTTTTATTATGTCATTAGGCTAGTTAGCAGTTGATTATTGTATTTTAGATTATTTAAAACTGGCGCACTAGTGGACCACGGGTGAACCGGGCCCACTAGTGGCACGATTTCCAATGTGGGGCGCGACTCCCAATATGGGATGCGACTCCCCATAAAGGGGTCGTCTTCCTCTTTTGTTTGCATGTTTGAAGTAATTCCAGAACTCCTTCCCTTTTCTTCCAACTTCTTTTCCTTTCTCTGCGTAGAACTCTTGCGTACCAATTGTGCCTATACCGGGCACAACATTGGTATTAGAGCTTTTACGATCCCCGGCCATGGCTCGAGGCAAGCAAGCTGCCACAGCCCCAAAGAGTCAGCCCGAGAAAGAGACTCTCGTCTATGCGAACAGCCCCAAATCAGCACCGGAGACCGGCGGCGAGTTCACGCTGGCGCAACTCATGGCCAAGATTGATGCACTGGGATTGGCTGTAGCCCAGATTCAGGCTGAGCGCGCACCCCCTCTGGTGTCCAGGCCGCCAGCCTCCATGGAGAAGGGGGGGCCGTCCCAGGCTCCCGAACTCCTCCGCTCTGACTTCTCAGCGCCTGTAGACCGTGAGATGCGCTTTGCTCAGGACGGTGTACGCTTTGGTACTGTCGATCATGTCATGGAAGGGAGGCACTAGGCCTGGGATTCGCGAGGCGCACCAGGTGTTCTGGAAAATGCCCCAATGGTGCCGCCTCCCCGAAATCTGCACCAGGAGATGGAGGATGACTGGGAGGAGTATCCAGGACACCGTGGAGCACTTCGGGGTGGGGCGAAACCTCATTTGGCCCGCCTACAGTTTCCACGTTATAACGGAGATGACGACCTTGTAGAGTGGCTCTACAAGGCAGAGAAATTTTTTGCCTATCAGGGGACGCAGTTGGAGGCTGAACGGCTGTGCATAGCGGCCTTCCACCTTGACTGGGATGCATCGGTGTGGTATCAGAGCTTTGAGAAGGAGGTGTGCTACCCAACTTGGGCCGCCTTCTCCGATGAATTATGCATCCAATTCGGCCCCAATGAGTTTCAAGACTTCAATGAAATGTTGTCCTCCCTGTGCCAGACATCCACCGTGCACGCCTACTACACAGAGTTCATGAAGGTGGCTAATCACCTCCCGGATTGGCCGGTGGCCGCCCTAGTGGGTACATTCAAGCGAGGACTCAAGCTTGAGATTTCTAAGGAGATGCGCCATTTTCCCTGTTCCAGCATGCGGGATGTAGTGCGCCATGCTCATATTGAGGAGGAGAAGTTGGCTCGACAGCGGCGCGAGGCAGGCTAGGACCTTTTCCTCGGGCTGCTGTGTCTGCCTCTCCCCTTGCCACTCCAGCCAGCAGCCAGGTGACTGGCCGCATTGGCCAAGCTCCTCCTCCGGCCGGCCCGATTGTCCGTCGTCTCACTCCAGCCCAAATGGAGGAACATCGTGCAAAAGGACTCTATTTTCGCTGCGATGAGAAGTTTGTTCTGGGGCACCGTTGTTTCGTCAAAGGGAGTCTCTTAGTGGAGTTCGATGAGGAGTTCGGGGGAACCGATGAGCCTGATTCTTTGTACCCTGCCGATACATTTCCAAAGATCTCTGTACATGCTTTTTCAGGGGCCTTCACATCGTGCACAATGAGGGTACATGGTTATCTCAAGCGGCAACAGGTCGCCATTCTAATTGACAGTGGATCGACTCACAACTTCATTAACGATAAGGTGGCGCAGCGGCTAGGTTGTTTTGTGTCTGACTCGACCCTTTGATGTATTGATTGGTGATGGCAAGCACCTCCGCAGTTCAGGCGTCTGTGCACAGGCTGCACTCTCCATCCAGGGCCACACCTTCGTGACCGACCTCTTCTTACTGCCGACGAAGGGGACGGACGTGGTGTTGGGGGTGCAGTGGCTCCAGGAGCTTGGGGACGTTCTTTGGAACTTTAAGGACCTGGTGATGGATTTCGCATTGCATGGACAGCGGGTACGTCTCCAAGGCTCTCAGCCCTCTTCTTTTTGCTCAGGCAACAATGTCCTTCTTTAGGTTAGCAGCACAAGGACTCCTCCAGCAGCGGGCGTCAGTGGAAGTGGTACATGATGACTTGCCGTAGGACCTTCTTGATCTTTTGACAGCGTATGGCACGGTGTTTGCTGAGCCAACAGGCCTTCCTCCAGTGAGGGCTCATGACCACTCTATTCCTATTTTGCCCGGTGTTGCTCCCGCCAATGTACGTCCCTATCGCTATCCATACATTCAGAAGGCTGAGATCGAGCGCCTGGTAGCGGACATGCTTTCTTTAGGTATCATTTGGCCTAGCATGAGCTCTTTTTCTTCCCTAGTGTTGCTGGTCCGTAAGAAAGATGGTACTTGGCGCATCTATGTGGATTATCGGGCGCTAAATGCAATTACAGTGAAGGACAAATATCCCATACCGGTGGTGGAGGAACTATTGGACGAGCTGGCTGGTGCTACCGTATTCAATAAGCTTGACCTTCGTTCAGGTTATCATCAGATCCGTATGCAGCCCACCAATGTGCATAAGACCGCCTTCCATACTCATGATGGTCATTTTGAGTTCTTGGTTATGCCGTTCGGCCTCACGAATGCGCCCTCTACATTTCAGAGCCTTATGAATGACCTCTTCAGGCCCTTCCTCCGCCGCTTCATCTTAGTGTTCTTCGATGATATTCTGGTCTATAGCAAGTCGTGGGGTGACCATTTGGAGCATCTTAGGTCTGTCTTTGATATCCTGCAAGCTAACTCGTTTCTTAAACGCTCGAAGTGTTTGTTTGGCAGCTCACAGGTTGAATACTTGGGTCATGTCATCTCTCGTGATGGTGTGGCTATGGACCCCTCTAAGGTGACCGCCATGCTGTCCTGGCCGGCTCCTACTTGCGCCTGGGCGCTGCAGGGTTTCCTTGGCCTTATTGGCTATTATCGGTGCTTTATTCACCGCTATGGCGAGATTGCTCGGCCGCTCACTCAACTGTTATAGAAAGGTGCTTTTTGTTGGTCCGACGCTGCCCAGGCCGCCTTTGAGGAGTTGAAACAGGCTATGGCGACCACCCCTGTTTTGATTCTCCCTGATTTCAGCCGGCCATTTGTGGTCGAGACCGATGCTTCGGATGCCGGCCTAGGGGCGGTACTTCTTCAGGAGGAGCATCCCATTGCCTACTTCAGTAAGGCTTTGGCTGGTCGTTCCCTGTCCCTCTCAGTCTACGAGAAAGCAATGCTCGCCATTGTCCTTGCGGTCGACAAATGGCACCCTTATTTGCTTGGCCGGTGGTTCCTCATTCGCACTGACCATCAGTTGCTCAAGTATTTCTCGAACAATGAGTGTCCACGCCCGCGCAGCAAAGGTGGGTTAGTAAGCTCTTGGGCTATGACTATGAGGTAGTGTACAAGCGGGGATCGGACAACACTGTGGCTGATGCATTGTCTCGCCGCACCAACCTAGGTTCGTGTTTGGCTATTTCCAGCCCAGTTTATCCTTTTCTTGACGAATTACAGCAGGCTTATAAGGATGATTGCCCGACCTCCACTCTGATTGCGGCCCTCCAGGCCAACCCAGCAGCGCACCCTGGCTTTGCATGGAAGGATGGCCTTCTCTTCTGGAAGGACCGTCTTTGGGTGCCAGCGGTTACCGACCTGCGCCAGCATCTCATCGATCACTTCCATGCCTCTCCTTTGGCGGGTCATGAGGGTGCTCTTCGCACTTATAAACGGGTCAGCCAGAGCTTCTTGTGGAAGGGTGTACGTCATGCAGTGACTGATTTTGTGGCTACTTGTGATGTCTGTCAGCGTGCCAAGTCCGCCACTACCTCACCGGCCGGGTTACTTGAGCCCTTGCCCATTCCAGATCAGGTTTGGGACGATGTTTCCATGGACTTTGTTGAGGCCTTACCATTGGTTCAAGGCAAGTCAGTGATTATGGTGGTCGTGGATCGGCTATCTAAATATGCCCATTTTTGTGCTCTGGGTCATCCCTACACAGCTAAGTCGGTGGCGGAACTTTATGTTCGGGAAGTGGCCAAGTTACATGGTATGCCTCGCACGATTGTCTCTGATCGCGACCGGGTTTTCCTCTCTCAGTTTTGGCAAGAGTTTTTCACTTTACAGGGCACTTCTCTCCACATGAGCACCGCATACCACCCTCATACGGATGGTCAGACAGAGGTCGTGAACCGTTGTTTGGAGCAGTATTTGCATTGTTTCACTATGGCTCAGCCCCAACGTTGGCTTCAGCTTCTTCCTTGGGCAGAGTGGTCTTATAACATCGCCTACCACACTCATGCCGGGTTCACTCCTTTCCAGATTTTATATGGTAGGCCGCCTCCTACTGTGCTGTCCTATGTGCCTCATCAGTCTTCCGTGGCAGAGGTCGACTACATGCTCCAGACTCAGGATGAGGTTCTTCGCCAGCTTAAAGAGAACCTGTCTGCAACTCAGAACTGAATGAAGCACATTTATGATAGCCATCACACCGAGCGCGAGTTTGCCGTGGGGGACTTGGTTTATGTTTTAGTTCTTCCTCAGCGTCAGTCCTCCTTGTTCCAGCCTGAGCACTCTAAGCTTGCTCCACAGTTTCATGGGCCCTATGTTGTCGAAGAGAGAGTTGGTTCGGTTGCTTATCACCTCACTCTGCCGTCGGGTTCGTTGGTCCATCCGGTTTTTTGTGTTTCCCGGCTGCGTCGTTACATAGGTGACCCTACCTTGGCTATGGATGCTCCACCTCTTCCCTTGATGGGACATGTCACTTCGTCTGAGCCCATTCCTGCAGCGCTACTTGACAAGCGTCGTGTACGCCATTCTGGTCGGATTACCACGGAGGTTTTAGTCTTTTGGCAGGGCCAGTCACTTGAGGATGCTACGTGGTTGTCTGAGGATAAGTTTTTTGCTCCAGTATCCTTCGTGGTCGCCTTGAGGACAAGGTGTGTGCGGAAGCGTGGTGGAGTGTTGTGCACAGGTGCACTAGGCTTAGTATTTCCCTTATTTCAGTACTTTTATTATGTCATTAGGCTAGTTAGCAGTTGATTATTGTATTTTAGATTATTTAAAACTGGCGCACTAGTGGACCACGGGTGAATCGGGACCACTAGTGGCACAATTTCCAATGTGGGGCGCGACTCCCAGTATGGGACGTGACTCCCCATAAAGGGGTCATCTTCCTCTTTTGTTTGCATGTTTGAAGTAATTCCAGAACTCCTTCCCCTTTCTTCCAACTTCTTTTCCTTTCTCTACGTAGAACTCCTGCGTACCAATTGTGCCTATACCGGGCACAACATTAACTTGGTTGATCGTACCTGCACATGTGGAAGGCTTCAACATCTGGGTCTACCATGTAAGCATGCAATCGCAACAATTGATAATAGACACTTCTACGTGTCTGAGTACTGCGAAAGATGGTACTTTATTGAAATGTATAAATTGACCTATTGAGAGCCCTTACACCCAACGAAGGATCGGTACTAGTGGGCACCGGCTGGAGTTATGCCTACATTCAGCCAACATATCCCTCAAAAGTAGCGGGGGAGTCCACGAAAAAATCGGATAGAGTCACAACCGCCTCTCAGGCCCCACGAAAATGTGGAACATGCGGTCAGTTGGGTCACAACCGCAAACGATGTACCAGCACACAAAGGGCCCCCCCAGTGTGGTAGATGTCCCATTGACAAGCCGAAGGAGGTTGAATAATGGCGTACGCAAATGTCATAAGGAAGGGGAGCATCGATCAGGCTTACCTTTTTCACCCCCATTCTTCAGCTGAAATTTTTTTATATGCATCGTGTTATCAACAACACGAAATATGTAATTAACGTGTTCATAAAAACACGACGTTATACATAGGGTATAATGTATATGTGTATCGTGTAAGCGACAACATGACTAAAAGGGATTACGTGTTACTAATTACATGATAATATATATTGATGATTAATTCTTATGTCAAAGTGTCCTTTGCTTACACGATGTCAAAGTGTCCTTTGCTTAAACGTTGTCAAAGTGTCCTTCACTAACATGATGTCAAAGTGTCATTTGCTTACACGATGTCAAAGTGTCCTTCACTTACACGATGTCAAAGTGGCCTTCACTTACACGATATTGGTCATATTGTGTGTTTGAACCCACAACAATTCCATGTTTGTAATGTTCCAATTGTCGAGGCGTTATTCCCGAGGCATTAATACCTTCAATAACCTAGTGATCCGTAACCATCTCACCCTGCCTATATATATATATATTAGGGTTAGGGTTTGCAAAATACTCACTCACTGGTTCTTTGCAAAGATTGCTTTAGTGGCGGCTGGTGAATCGGTCCGCCATCGGATACGGTCCTTACCTATATCCGACGATGGACTTTCTCATGATGATGTTCTTCGCGGAAACGGGTCGTTCAGGAGATTGCTTTAGCGGTGGCTAGTGAATCGGTCTGCCATCGGATACGGTCCTCACCTATATCCGAAGGTGGGCATGGTTCACTAGACAACGATATATCAATGTCTCTAATGATCCGTCGCATGGGTTCGAGAGTATGCAAGAAGATCGCAAGCCAACTGATTGTTGGTGACGAGACAAATTGTTATTTTCTTTGTATTTTTAAAATTATGTAAAGATTAGTTTTTTAGATGTAATAAATTAATAACAGTTATATCTTTCTTCCCATTGAAAGTTGTCTTTCCCGTATAGTGGATGTAATGATACTTGTTGAAGCGTTTATTACTTAACATGATATTTATGTATATCGTGTTACTGACCACACGCCAATAATGAATATTTATGAGCTCACGATAATGAATATTTATGCTAGATGTGTAATCAATTACACGATATTGGTCATATCGTGCAATCAAACACACAACAACTGCATTAATTTAAACACCCAATTCCCAAAGCGTCACCACAATTTTTGGGATATCAATTAAATTAGAATCACCAATTTGCGAGGAGTCATTTCCAATTTCCAATTACACTATATATGGAATAATTTCCATATATATGAAATGGTTTGTATCCCTCACATCTTGCCTTTATATATCGAAGTGACCTTTGGGCTAACCCAATTCGCAAAGAGCACGAGACGGAGCCTTTGGGACATTGATATAATGCCAAATGGTAATTCGTCCCCTTTAGTGGCGTGGTCCTAACCAGCCTCTGAAGGGGGGCGATTTACTACCCAATGTTATTTCAATGTTTCAAATGATCCATCGCATGGGTTCGAGAGTTTGCAAGAAGATCGCACGCCAACTGATCACTAGCGACGAGACGAATTGTTATTTTCTTTGTATTTTTAAAATTATGTAAATATTATTTTTTTGGATGTAATAAATTAATAATAGTTTATATCTCTTCTTCCCATTGAAAGTTGTCTTTCCCGTAATGTAATGATACTTGTTGAAGTGTTTATTACTTAACACAATATGTATGTATATCGTGTTACCGACCACACACCAATAATGAATATTTATGAGCTCACGATAACACGACTTCCTAATACGAGATGTCTTGTCCACGATAACACGACCTAATACAAGGTAGCGTGTATGTGATAACACGACGTAATAAGCGATCGTGAGAACTACAATATGTGTACTACTGTTTCGCGACTTCGAATACACAATATTGGTGCAAATCGTTACACCATCTGACATTGGTACATGTATTTCTATTCAAGTAGTTAATTACAAAATAATTGGTCAAACATTGAATTTGTCAATTAATCGAAACATGAAAGAAGTCTATTTTCTTTTTTACAATTCATCTATCTCCAGATCAAATTCCTCTTCGATTCGGGCCCGAAGTATTGTAGCGTAGATCATCAGCCTGACCAAGCTTGTTATCTCGAGTTGTCTAAAATCTGGCTGAATGACACACCCTATCAGTTTCGCTACATAGTACATGACAAACAAACCACAATCTTCATTTGTTTCTTGGTACGGGAATTTATTGATCTTAGTCATTGGCCACAGCCGAGCGCCCTTTATCTGAAGTGCCTTCTTCATTCCATTGACAACATGTTTCCTAACATTGTCCACCTCGGCGAAGAGGTGACCGTGTTCACCCTTTAGAGGATTGTACCACCTAAATCGTTTCTCCCTGCAGTGGAGAATAAGCAAGACAAAGTGGCCCTTGACGTAGATAGGAATGAAACCGCTCTCCATGTTAACATTCAAGCCTCTCAACAATATGCCAGAGAGTTTGCCCTCCTTCTCCATCGGCCCTTCTGTCGTGCCAAGGTTAAAGTAGTGCTGAATAGCGAACTTGCCAAAAAAATACTTGGGGTACCTGCCTGGATGTCTCAAATTTCGTTCTTCAAGAAGTTGGAAGAAGACGTCGATGACCTACACAAAACCATACGTGTTAGTAATGACACGATAATCGACCGATCGTGACATCGTTGACACGATAAGTGATTATATCGAATTAACGATAACATGAAGCATTTACAAGTCGTGTATAAATTAACACACTAGTTTTACTTAAGCAATTACAATTGAAACTACAGTGTATAAGGTAAACAACAATATGATACTAGGTTGTGTAATCGATAAAACGATAATTAATTGTAATTTGCGTCAATTATTCAATTGTTTGATTGATAACACGATAGATGTTAAAAAGTATGAGAAACGAAATGGTATTACCTCATTCGTTATACACTCCTGCTTTAACAGAGATAGGTAGTCAATATAGAGGAGTCTCTATGGGCCACGACTTGGATGGGTTCGACAGAAATTCGGTGATAATTTCCTTATCTGCCTCCTTCTGAACCTCCATGTGGAACACCAACTCTGTGTCAAGATAGTCATTTGGCCATAGACTACACTCCTCCTTATTCACCTTAGTCGCAGTATCATCTTCGACATCTACAACATTCTGGATACTCTCCATTACTTCCGCATCTACTGGAGGAGTATCCGATAAAGTGCCTTCACTGGAAACTGCAATTGAGGCTATTGGTTCCAGGGTGGGAGACTTTGGATATGCCAGACGGATAATGATTGGGCCAGCGACCAATGCAAGAGGTACTTCGTCACCAGGCTGGGCAATGGGTCCAAACTTTGATAGCTGCTTTTCAACGTAGCTGCTGAAATGCTTTGGCTTCTTTGAGCCCTTAGCTGAGACTTTATTCAGAGGCTCCTCACCTTCAGCAGGTTGTTCAACTACGGTGTACCTCGACTTTCATGGCATAGGAGGTAAGAAGGGAGCGCCATGAGCAGCTTTCCATTTCAATATGAGTTTTATTGCTTGTTTCGGGACTGCTCCTTTATTTGCTTCCTGGGGTGCTTCCAGTCCCTCCAAGGGTTGTTCTGGAATCTCAAGTTGTTCCGCCGGTCCATCACGGGGTTGTTTCAGCCTATAATAGACGAGCCCCACGACCTCCCGGGGAAGGTCCAGTTCCTCTACCTCCTGGGGTTATTCTTCGTAAGGATGCTAACGAGCCGAGTCGAACAGAGTTTTTAGGTTTTTTAACTTGAGCTCGATTTTTGAAAGCTCGGTTCGAGCTCGGCTTGAGCTCGATCGAATAGCTCGATGCCTGGCTTGAGCTTGGTTCGACTAAGAAACTCGAAACTTGACTTTAGCTCGAGCTTGAACCTATGTTCGAATTGAGCTCGAATCCCATTTTCAACCCAAACTATTTTTTTCTATAAAAATCCATATTAATTTAGAGAATCACACCAACATTACAAAAATAAAAAAAATTATAACAAACATAATTTTATTCTATTAAAGTTGTAAATATTATTTCAAAATCTATGGTTAGAATAAGAGTCAATAAATACCCTACAAAAAAATTTCATTTGTCACCAAAAATTTAATTAATGTTATTCAAATATCTCATATAATAAATATAATTATATAAATAATATTAAAAAATAATAATTACGAAAATAACATAGAGAAAAATATTTACCAATATGGTGTTCCTTTTTTTCAAGCGCTTGCATGACCTTTTTTAAATTTTTTTATAATTTCGTTCTTATAGAGGAAAATTTCAATATAATGTACTGATTTTGTCATTTAAAGGATGAAATCAATATAATGTACTGATTTTGTCATTTTAAAATATGAAAACAGTGCAATGTACTGATTTCGTCATTTAGAAGGATGAAATCAATAATGAAATAATTTTGTCCTCTCTTCTCTTTCTCCTCTCTACTCTCTCTTCATTCTCACTCTCTCTCCTCTCTCTTCACTCTCTCTTCTCTCTCTCTTCACACACTCTCTCTATTCACTCTCTCCTCTCTATATTTCTAGTCAATCTATCTCTTCTCTCTCTCTTTTAGCTATCTCTCTTATCTTTCTCTTCACTCTCTCTCTCTGCACTTTCTCTTCTCTTTGTCCACTCTTCTTTCTCTTTCTCTCTCTCATGTGCGTAACATGAGCCCTAGCTATGAGAAGTGGGGAGAAAGTAGAAAATTTTAATTTAATTTTTTCTTATTTATATATTATATATTAGAATATTAAATTTAAAGTAAAATATAATGTATTTGTGAATGACGAAATCAATATATTTTTAAAAAATTTCATGATTTTGTCCTTTAGAAGAGAGGAGAGAGAGAAGAGAAAGAGAATAGAAAGAAAGATGAGAGAGAGAAGAGAGATAATCGAAAGAGAGAGAAGAGAGAGAGAACAGAGAGAGGAGAGAGAGTGAATGGAGAGGAGAGAGAGAAGAGAGAGAAGGGAGAGGAGAGAGAAGAGAGAGAATGGAGAAAGAGAGAGAAAAAATCAATTCATTATTGATTTCGTCATTTGGAAGGATAAAGTTAGTACATTGTATTAATTTAAGTGTACTCATTTCGTCTTTCTAAAGGATGAAATTATGAAAAAAAACTAAAAAAAAACCACACATGTGTCAGGGCCTAGTCAGAGAAAAGGAATACCATATTAGTAAATATTTTTTTCTCTCCGTTATTTTGATAGTTATATAAAATTACTCATATAATAAGCCACAAAAAACTAAACTAGTCACCAAAGTTATGACAACTCTTATTCACATATTTCATATCTAATTATTCTAGTGACTACAAAAATTTAATAATAAGAGAATTATTTGGACCTTAGCAATAATATATTTCATGGTGTGTGGATTGCCTGTAAAAAGAAAAATCAATATAATTAGAATTCAATAGTAAAATCTAGACTTAGTTCATTGAATATATTTATAGGCAAAATCTAGATATAGTTCACTAAATCTCTAATTCTAAACTAATGTGATTGGTTGAATTAAGAATGTTTATTTGCAAGTATAATTACATATTTATATTTGTTAGGATTAGAATGATTAAAGGTAGTATTTATATTTATATCATACCTACATTCTCAATTTTATTAGTAGTAGGATTTATATTTGTTTGAAATATAAGAGTATAATATAGGTATTATATATCATATTATACAGTATATCAGATATTATATATTAATGTATATATAGTATATATATTTTATAAAATAATATAAAATATTATGGGTACATGAAAGGTAAAAGTTAAGAAATTTATATAATATGGGTATAATATGTAAAAAGTGATATATAACAAATCGAGTCGAGTTCAAGCCGAGCTTCGAGTCAATTTTGAGTCGAACCGATCAGGTGTCGAGTCGAGTCGAGTCGATTCGAGTTGGCCTATGTTCGAGATCGGCTCATTTTCTTTCGAGTTCGAACATAGCTCAAGTTGAGCTCACTTTGAGCCGAGCCAAATTCGAGTCAAATAGAGTCGAGCCTGTTCAGCTCAACGAGCTGGCTCGGCTCGTTAGCAACCTTAGTTCTTCGACATCCTGGGGTTGTTCTTTGACTTCCTGGGGTGGTTCCACGACCTCCCGTGGTTGTTCTATGACTTCTGCATTTATTTTCGACAAAAATCTAGTTATTACGGTCCTTTGCAACTTCGAACCAATCTTTTTCTTTAGTTTGGTGCCAGCTTGTGGTTGTCGTTTCTCTGTATTTAAGAAATAAGCCAGTGTTAGTAAACACACGATATGTACGCTAGTCGTCTTTTACCAACCACGATGAAACTGTGTATCGTATTGTTGGAAAAACAAAAAGAGGACTCATTGTACTCATGATCACACGACCACGCAAAGATTGTTTTCAGAAGTAACTACTGTTTCAATGATCATGCGATTGAAGACACAACAATACCAAAATCGTCTTTCTTAATAAACGACGTGATCCCCTATCGTGCACTCGACTACACGAAGATCCCCTAATGAAACACGATACAATAAAATGTCATACTTAAAATGAATCCCTCTTCGACTGGCTGAGGGACATGTACTGGTTGATCTTCGGGGGTAGATGGTTGGAGAGATACTCTGGATTTTGAGGATCTTGACTTTAAACGAACTGACGGCAATCCTTCTGATCTTGGTAGAGGGGTTGATGCTTGGGCAACCTCCAGCTGAGTGGGTTAAGGCGGCTATTTTATCTCCGGTTCCTCGGGGGGTTGCATATGCTCTATGAGGCTAGTTGCCACCTCGAGATTGTTCTTAACACGCTGGAGTGCAACTTCAACTCGCTCCGTGTTCCATCCCCGCTCATCGTAGAGCACGGTCTTCTCCAAAACAACTTCACATATTCCCGTCATGACATCAACTGGCATGATGAATGATTCAATGACCTCATGGCCAGAATGTACATACCCCAACGTCTCGCTGTGGAGTGTGTGGTCAGGTCTCATTGGCCAGAAAGTCTGCGTAACCGCCTTCTTAGCTTTTGGGATTGCCCTTTGGACATCTATCAAGTGCGCCTCTTCGGGAATTGGTGTGATGTGCATAACAATTTGTGAGTCTGGTTTCAGCCTCATGAAGACATCCTCATACCACTTCCTCATTCGGTGATGAGCTATAATCTTCTTCCTCCCCTTTTCGCCAGCCAAGTCAAGTTTATCGGCCTTCTCCACGTCGCTCAAAAGTTGCGTAAATCCAGGCCACCTCTTGCACCTTGGGCTACATGGATGACCACTGGGAGCCCATATGGATGTATGCTCATAAAACCATACCTGGCGGACAATACATAGTGCAAATGGCCAGTATCATCACTATAACAAACTAGTCGTGTTACTACTAATATGCTTTTAGCTCCATCGTGTTTCTGGTAACATGATACTGACCGATCGTCTAATGTCATATCCACGATATTATACTTAGTCGTGTTACCGAGAACACGATATGTCTGCGTGCATGTTATATGTCGTATGTCCGATAACATGATTTAGTTTGTATCATGTGATCGATACGACGATATTTATCTATATGTAAACATATCGTGGCTTAGCGAGATGATATTAGATTTCGCGTGGTATAGCATATACGAGCGTTACCTAGAGCACTAATGAAGCCCCAACGAGAATTCCGGCCATGGAGGAACGCTCATCCTGTCTGCTCATGATGTTCCGGTGGGCTGCCGATATGCCTCTCATCAGTATATCATGTACGGCACTTGCCCAATTGTAGCTCCCCACGATAGACATATCATCTAAGTAATCACACAGAGCTGGGGATACGACTCTATTGCTCTATGTGAACAACACAAGGACACCTATGTTCACGATCGCCAACCGTGCTAAGTCCTTGTCTGAAATAGTCCTTGTTTCGTCAGCCACTTCTTTCAACATTTCCTCAAGTCCTACCTTCTCCGGCCGCTTCCCTTGGAAGAACTTCTTGTAGAATTGCCCCCTGCCTTGGGTAGCCTTCCCATTGCTACTTTCCAATTTACACGGGTTCCCTTTCCCACTCAAACCAGTGATCATAGCCACTTCAACCAGAGTAAGGGGTAGTCTTTTGGCCCTTATGTTGAAGAGCTCCAGTGAGTCGTCCCAACAATCACCAATGAGTACATCCAATAACGGCTTGGAGATGATGATGGGCTCGCAATCATATACTGGGTATAACCCAATCTTCACCAATATGGCCTTGTATCCCGGACGTGAATCTATAAGGTCTTTTGATAGACGCAGTTCAGTAGGGAAACTATTCGTTCCCAGACCCGGTCTTCTCACGTAGATTCTCTTCTTCTTCTTTTCTGCAACCTTCACTGACTCCACCATTTGATGTAATACTCTAACTTTACGTCTGCAAAATTGGATAAATATATGCCAATCAACAATAGGTCGCGACCATAATCAATAGCTGCGTCGATTCACATTATCTAACTAACTTGTATTTATACGATAAGTATATTTATCATGTTCTTGAACATATGCTACAAGGAAGTTGCATACAAGATATCATAATGGTTGAACATTGTGTTTTCAATGTCTTATTGAACACACGATATATGACTCATCGTCTTTCTAACCCAACGATAGTCTGATTCGACTGCCTATGTCGTGTGCTATAATACACACTAAATAAAAAATCATGCATACAAATGTCCGAAATGGCTTACCACGAAACCGTCGTTGCTGTTCTCTGAGCTGAATTAACCACTCGTTCGGCCGCTGCTTTTCTACAAAGTTTACTCCTTTACCCGGATTGCTGCAAACCCGAGCCCGCGCTACAAAGAAGAAACACCTTTGGGGTGTACAGTTTCAAAACTCAACTTCACAAACTCATTCCAAAACTCGTTCTTTGCAAACTCATTCCAGAACAAAAAAACCCTAATCTTCCATGTTTGGTTGGATAGGTCAGATGTAACGCTTGAGATTTTTTATACATTTTCCTTAAAATTCATGAAATTTTTTTGCAATATAACTGCTATAAATCGAGAAAAATGACGAATACAAAACCTGTGAAAACAGTTTTATAATTTAAAACATAACACATTAGTTTTTCCCATCCAAATTGTTACTCATTCGATCAAACATCGTACGGCCAAACCAAACATCCATAGGCGCTACTCGAAAAACAAATGTACAAATAAATTGCTATGATCATAGACTTTAAATACAAATCTCTCCTAGGCATCCCTGAGTGCAAGTCCCATAACAGTCCACAGTATGATCCAAACTAAAAGTCCAAAATACATAAATACTTTAATTCTCATCTCACCCAATACATTAGATCGTGACACAAAATATAATCTCATTGAGTTAAATATACTTGAATTACAAGGGGAAACAATCCATCACAGAATCGAGCATCCATCTCCAGGAGCTCTCCAACACAACTTGCAAAAGCCTCCCGAACAACGGGGCTAAAAAAGTAGGCAATTAGTATTTTCATACTCAGTAGGAAAATACCCAGTAGGGGAATCCTAAACAATGAACTCAATAAGTTCATAAAAACATGCTTTCACGCAACTCAAACATGAAGCATACTACATATAATAATCATGCACACATGCATAACAAACCATGAAACCAAACTTATACAAACACCCTTAATCAGGGTCTTACAACTTACTCGTACCATCGTATGCATACTCAATACCTTACACATACTTGTACGACCTTACTCATACAATCTTATACTTACAGTCCTCTCAGAATCATATACTTACAGTCGTGCTTAGAAACTTACACTTACATTCTTACTCAGAATCATCATATTGCAGTCGTGCTCATACTCATACTCATACAACTTACATGTACTTATATGACCTTACTCATACAATCATACGCTTACTGTCTTACTCAAACATACACTTACAATCATACTCAAACTATCGACCACTGAAGCTCATTACAACTAATAAGCTTCAACGTCGAAAAAGAAAAGAATGTCACTGGGGCATCACCTTAACCTCCGGGGAGTGACTAGACACCATGGACTTTTCTGAAGGCAAGGCACACCTATGCTCATGGGGAACATGATCAAATAGGTAAGAATAGATCCATGATACTACTTACCTGAGCGTGCAAACATACACCCATACATAAGGGGTCATACAATTGCCCAGTCTTATAGTGTCATACGATTGCCCACCATTATGGTTCTTATAGTGCCAGTGTCACTCTTAGGCAGAAATCATACAGTGCCTCTTGGGCGGAATCATACAAATGCCACTCTTGGGCAGGAATCATACAACACTCTCAATAGAACATCAAACGTCTGTGCTTAATACAACACACATACCAAATCGAAAACATACATACAGTTGCTCTCAATAGAGCATCAAACGTCTAGTGCTCTATATAGCACACAGACAACATCCCGCAGGATAAACACCATGGCAAGACATGAGAAATGCATAGCTAATTCATTATCGGCTAACTCAAACATGGAACTTAATCCATCGAACCCTCAGGTCTCAAACTCACAACGCTATTATTAGCTTTCTCATAATTCAAGTTTGAATTAAGTATATTATACGGTACAATTATGCCACACAAACTCACAGTGCTCGACTAATCAAATTGAAGCTGAGCAGTATCCGAACCCTAGTTCGGCAGGGCAGCAGACTTCACTTAACCCATCTATATCATGATCAACTCATCGTACATCAAAACCTTACAGTTTTACATACTTCGCCATCCACCTTATGGCCAAAATGTCTTACACAAACGTCAGCAAACTAAGCTCCTCAGAGCCAAACCCAATTATCACCCTCTTACTTATGCCTCACTTATTATACTTACTTTTCACTTCATAATCTGTACATTATGCTTGTACAATTATGCACACTCTTTTTGTTTGACAAACCTCAAACATACGCTCTAAGCCAAAACAATCCACTCCAATCCTCGCCATCATACTCATCCTCTGTCATCCATCATACGCTTACACATCCATATCCAAATCCATACCAAACACTGTCACTTCTTACCATCCATAACCCATACCTCTGCCCACATACACATACATATATCTATAGCATAGGCAAATAGCCGTCATACATACATATGTCCATCACACATACGTATAACACACATACTTTCATACATATGTAGCTTGCCAACATACTCGCTAGCCCTCACTAGCGCATACATACACATTTATACATACTTCAAACATACACGCTAGCCATCACTAGCACATTCTCAATCCACATACGAAGCTTACAAATATACACGGTAGCCATCACTAGCACATACTCAATCAACATACGAAGTTTATAAACATACATGCTAGCCATCACTAGCAAACAAACTTCAAATATGCATACAGCCCGCATGCATGTCATATGCATTTCAACATGGCCTAATATATCCTCTTACATCATGCAAACGGATCATGATTTAGCATCCAAAGCATTGAATCATACAATCCTAGCATGCGACTACTCATTCAAAGCATACTATCATGAATTTAAGAGTTCAAAGTTCCCCTACCTCGTAATCATGACGTTTGATGGCGAGCACACGACAGTGGCAGCGGAATTGGTAGCCTAAAGCATTGCCAAGTTGAGATAACTGTTGTCCCGAGGATTTTAGGAAGTGCCAGAAACAATCATGGCCAAACTGGGTGTTAGAAGTCAATGCAGCAAAATCTACGATCAACGACGGCACATTAGGGCGGCTGAGAGAAAGGTCAAGCCAACATAAGTGGCGGTGCTACCATAAGTCAAGGGTGTACTCACTGAAGGTCGGCCAGTGGCTAAGACGTACTCAACCGGCCGCAAGACGTAGAAGTTGGCTATGGACAACATCCAATGGCGACAATTTCACGTCAACAAGGCCCACATACGGGCGGAGAGCGTGGGGTGATGCTTGAGGATAGAGGAGAGGTGGTGGATGGCTTTGGTGTCAACTCTATTTGGTGGCAGAGCCAACCGACAGTCAGACGACACAAATACGACACCTAAACCCAAAAGCACATGCGTGGCCACATGCACACGCTGCCAAAAAGTGCCACTCTAGGGGAGATGGGTCGGACAGTGACAGCCTAAGGCCTACAAAAGGGCAACTGAGCTAGGGCCAAGAAGTGGTGGCCGATTGAAGCGGCAACATCGCCAATCGCCACCCACAACCAACACATTTGGTGCGGGCAGCTGTGCATCTGGCACAGTATAGGGCGAAGGCAAGTGGCCCATTCCGAGTGGAGGTATAATCGGGCCAAGTGGGGCTGACCCTCACTATCGCTGAGCTAGGGCAGAGCCCACGATGGCCAAATGACCCACACTCGCCGATGGCAACGACCCGAGATGCACCCAAAACGTCTAATCGGGCGTAGCAAGACAATAGGGGAGAAGCGAGGTCGAAAATGGTAACCCCCTACTTACACTGGGTCGAGATAGGCTGGACGGAGTCTGTCCGGTGGCCGAACGACGACCGGAAACACACCGGCGTCTAAAAAACATCACGTACAACTAAATGAAAATATAACCAAAACCCAACCAAAGTAGCGGTAGCTCACAGCGGAGCAAAGAAAGTATGGTGGTTGCTCTAGCCAGCACCTATGGGTTCCTAGTGGCCAACCAAACATAAGTTTAGTTGAGGGCGGCCGCAAATGACATCAAAATCACACCCCCACAGCTCAAAAACGAGATTTGAAGGAGAGAAAAACCGAAAAAAAGTTTGGTACCTCATGGAGGAGCGAAGAGGCCATGTCGGTGGTCATAGCTGGTACCTACGAACTCATGGCGGTGAGGTAAAGAGGATCCTGACAAGAACCGATGGAATCCAACGACAGAGGAGGGAGAACGAAGCAACCGAAAATTGGCTCGGGTTTTTACTCCATCTCTTTGGACATCTGGAATGTTTATGGACGTCGAGTTTTTCTTCAATAACTTACTGGAATGTCGATGGATTTTATTATATTCTTTTTTATTTTTCTATTTATGTTCCTAACACGCGTTCACTTCCTAGTTGTGCGTTGTACCTCTAAAACTCGTGTCAAAAGCGTGTAGCGAGGCCTGCGGCCTGCGACTAAACCCCATACCTAACTTTATGGGTATAAATACAGGGTAAATACACAAATATAAAGACGTCGAAGCGTCACATTTTTCTGCCGAAAATGACCAAAAAAATAGCAAAAAAATCATAGAAAATCGTAGAAAAATCAGGGACCTTATATCAGAAAATCTTCTCCTACCCTACGTGAACGGTGCTCAATTAGAGGACTTTTCAATCGAAACGGAGTTTTGAATTGGAGGAATTGCCGGCGTCTGAAGTTGTATGCTAATAAATGCGACTTTGTGAGAGTTTTACACGATATAAAACCTTACCTTTGTTTCGGAGTATTTTAGTCCTAAATTTATTTTGTATAGTGTTATTTCAGGTTATATGACATTTTTGTTCAAAATATAAGAAATATAAAATATTTTATTTTTTATTCAGGTAATATGAAAAAAATTCTTCTCTATATATCTAATAAGTCTTGAAGAAAGGCAAGGAAGTGATAATCTGACGTGAAAAATGATAGGTCAAAACAACACTTCATCATTTTTAAACCACACATTAAAGGTTTAAAAATGACAGTGTAGGCTTTTTGACGAGTGCTTTTTCACGTGGTTAAAGCATTTTTTTAAATGCTAATATCTTTAGCAAGGAGGCAGCTTAAGATCCCGTAAGAACATCGGAGAAAAGGAGAAAGACAGAGGATAAGTGCGGCTGAATTCAGTTTGGGAAGCAAGATCAAACAAGAAATCAACCCCTCTCATAGCAATAGCATTTCATACGGTTTCATCTTTCATACCCGATAAAACATAATTATAGAGTTAACACGTTCGTTAGCGAGTATATACCAACTCGTACGAGGCACCGGACGCCTGCTTAATATCCATCAAAGATATCCCCTTCGCAGGGGACAGCCAGCAGGGGCCGCAGGGCCGTCGGTAAGCGCACGTTAGCGCGGGTGCACTGGAGCAAACGATTTTACGAAGCGGATATCCCGGCAGGGCGGCGGACCAAAAACGCTACCGCCGTGGGCATCCAGTCAGCAACTCGAGTCAGCATTCTTCCCTCAATCCTTATCTCTTGGAAGGTGCCAACAAAATCAAATCACTCGACAAAAACCAGAAGCTCACATTCCAATATCCTCATCCTACTCCTGATTTTGCCATTCCCTTCAACAACGATCAGCTGCTCAGCCTACTTGTCCGCGGCTTTGCCATCGTAGGAGCTGTTTCTCTGAATCATGATCTGGCGGCGGCTACGAAGGTCCCATGCCATGAGCTTCGCCGGCATGGTAGCACCTTCCTACCCCTTGTTTCCCTCATTGCAACTAGCTCCGGACCCTCAGCCCCCAATTATACGCCCTCTATCTCAGCCTCTGCGCTCCTTGTCTGGTTTCTCCTTCTCCAATTTTTTTCACCATCGGATCCACGTGAGCTCTCTCTCTCTCAAAGTTGGTTCCTTTATGTACTGCGTTTTATTAACACTGGAATAGCGACTTTACACATCGGTGATATAGCCTATTGAATGACGACGAGTCTTTACTTCTCCGGTCACTGCGTTAGTATTGAGGGCTGACCATAGGAACACCTTGGTTCCTTATACGCACTGGCATCGCTCACTAATCTCTGAATTGGCTCTGAATTCTTGGCGCATTTTTCATTATTTTATTTTACATATTTGTCTGAGATCAAATTGGATATTCTCTTTTATGTAGCTAGGAGGTCCATTTGGCAACATAAGATATTTCTTCTCTAGCCAGGCCTGGGTTGAACCCCCAGCAGGAACTACAGTTGACGTGCCTTTGGCACAAACTGGTGAAGGTATTGCAGAGTGTGAGCTTCTCAAATGGTTTGTGCAAGAGGTAAGCAGTTTATCCTTTTTTGGTAAGAAGCTTATCCCTTTTTTCTGTAAGAAGTTTATAGTGTTTGATAGCATAATTTGCTTCCTTTAGTCTGTCTAAGGGGCAAAAACCATTCTCAAAAACCATATATTGCACTAATATTTTATTGTTAACCGGTAAATTTTAATCTATGGACTGTACAAACCTCTCTTGAACTTTTATTCTCTTGAACTTTTACGTTTACTTCATTTGATCTATGGATTAAAGAATTTCTAGACTTATTTATAGTACTTGTCTAATGAGTGATAGGAGGATGTTGCTTGAAATTCTTTGCCAGGGGGATCAAGTCGAAGAATTTCAAGCTCTGTGTGAAGTTCAGAGTGACAAAGCTACTATAGAAATCACCAGTCGTTACAAGGGCAAGGTTCATCAGATTATGTATGTCCCAGGTGACATTGTAAAGGTACATTGATAGTAGTGCTGTTTTTTATTGACAAAGTTCTCAGGTTCAACGACCACTTGGTGTTACAATGAAGTTTGTAAAACATAGATCAAATATTTGTCTTCAGAACCTTGTTCAATAGAGGTTTGGGATTACTCCAAGTTCCCCTAATCTGTAGGTCTTTAATGCATCCTCATCCTTAGATGATTTTATTGTGGTTCCTTTTAATTGCTGCTTTTTAACATCTGGGTGTAAATGCTCTAGGCTTATAGCAGGTTCTACTTAATTCTGTTAACTGTCACCAGTTTTTTTGTCAACTCGGATACCTGGATGCCTTATAATTTAAAGCAGTTTTGTTATGGTCATGATGCAGGTTGGTGAAACTCTATTGAAAATTTTTGTTGGTGAACTTCAGATTCCAAACTCAAGCTCTGATGCTTTAAAAGACACAGAGACTCTTAATCTAAAAACAGAAGAAATAAATGATCGGGCATCATTTATCACTAACGGAAATATGGGAAAGGTTCTATCGACGCCCCCTGTTCGCCTTCTCGCTAAGCAGTATGGTATAGATATCAATGAGATTCAGGGAACTGGAAAAGATGGTAGGGTTTCAAAGGAAGATGTCCTAAGGTATGCTTCCAGTAAAGGTGCTTGTGAAGAATTGATTGATGCTTCCAATGTGGTCCGTACACATGATGTAGATAAACTCCAATTTGAGGATAAGAGAGTTCCTCTCAGGTAAGATGGCATAATCCCTGAACAGCTGCATATTTAATGTGTTGACATTTAAGGCATGTCTTCCCTACAAAAACACTTGTGTTGTGACACACTGTCAAGGGCCAGCGCTCACAATTAATGCTGAACAATGTTGGTGATGCCTTACGTTTTTGACATTATGCAGCCATAATTGGTAGTATTTATATGTAAGGATAGTTGCTGGTTGAAGTCTACCTATATAAATTTTAGTAGGTATAATGCTGGAGGTCTGGACATTCAATGGTCACAGCTATCTATATGATAGGGATACCTAAAACCCTGTCTCTAAGAGGCGGTCCTTGGGTTTGCATTTCTTTGAATGAGTGACTGGAAGGGGCATTTTTTATTTAAAAATATATGAACATTCTCATAGTTTCGCTAAACTTGGATTTTGAATAGAATGTTAGAATAAGCCTATGATCCAAACATCAACCTAGATTTACCATCATGATGCCCAAAAGTCATCTTTGTATCTGCAGATACTAGTTGTTTTTGTACAAGAACATCTTTCTGTTATATGGTCAATGGCTCTTTCTCTTTGGCCCTCAAAACTCGTGGAGATAAACTTTGGTTATCTATGAAACCCATAAAAATTTAGCATAATTTGTTTCAAGGAGAAAAGTCTTTTTGGACTTATTATGATTTTAAATCATGAGAACTCTGGATTAAGCATTAATAATTTGATCCAACTTATTAAAAATCCATGCTTATAAAGAACAATTGATTTCTATAATGTTGCATTAAATATACAAGAAGATTCTTTCAGTACTTAACATATCATTGAATATACAAGAAGATTCTTTCAGTACTCAATGGACTTTCTTCAGTATGATATTTGCAAGATATTGTGGTAATTAGTGTGTGACTTATGTTGACTTTTAAGTATGGATGCACAAGCTTTAGAAATACCTGTTGCTGTCATTCCGTGTTCTTTAGCTATTTTGAGTGGCAAGGATAAGCTGGTTGAGACCATTCATTCATGTTCAGGGGAGTGTCAACAATGTGTGTAAGGAAAGGTGATGAGTGGCTTGTAGATGCCTTAGAACAAGTAGAGGAAGATCAAGGAATTGGAAAAAATTTTAGGAGCCAGTGTGGGACTTGGAGAGAGACACATAGCAAAGATTACAAATATTTGAGATAAGGTGATGGTGGTAATGATGATGGAGACAACAATATCTTTTGTGGTTATTGATAGTGGAATCCTATCGAATGGCCATTGTCTGTTTTGATATGTATTGGAGATCTTATCTTTGATGTCTTTCTTCATATAGGGGATTCCAGCGCTCAATGGTGAAATCAATGACTATGGCGTCAAAAGTTCCACATTTTCATTATGTGGAAGAATTAAACTGCAACTCACTTGTAGAGCTTAAAACAGCTTTCCAGCACCAGAAATCCAGTCAGGATGTTAAACACACTTATCTGCCGTTCCTAATCAAGTCACTTTCTGTGGCCTTGAGTAGATATCCTCTGTTGAACAGCTCCTTCATTGAAGAATCAAATGAGGTCATTCTTAAAGGTCACAAACACCAAATTCCTGTATAGGATTTGCTACTCTTTATCATTCAAGTTATCGATTTGAAACTGAATTGGTATTTTCTTCTTAGGTTCACATAATGTGGGAGTTGCCATGGCAACTGAGTATGGTTTAGTTGTTCCAAATATAAAGATGGTTCAATTGCTTTCTGTCTTGGAGGTTGGCATCAGTTTCCTTTTCTTAACGTTGTTCTTTGATAAATTCCAACTACAACCTTTAATTTTGCAATGTTAATTTTTTCTATCAGATTAACATTTTTTCTTTCAGATTACGAAGGAACTATCACGGTTACAAGAACTGGCATCAAATAATAAACTACCCTCTGAGGATATTACTGGTGGAACCATAACCTTAAGCAACATTGGAGCAATTGGAGGAAATTTTGGTTGTCCACTTATCAACTTACCTGAAGTTGCCATCATTGCCATTGGCAAAATACAGAAGCTTCCACGTTTTGCTCATGATGGTAGTGTATATGCTGCTGCTATTGCCAAGGTATTAAATGTTATAAATTCCATTGGTAGATATCCGTGTTTGGTTATAAATGTGTCCTTGTTCCACGTCAGGAGTCTGCATAATGAAAAAATATGATGGTACATTTAGGGGGATAGTAGCATGAGGATGCCTCGGTCTGTATGGAGTTGTCAGCTGTTCTGTGCTTTGTTTGCCATGACCCAAATTTATTACTAATGTTCATGTATTAAAACAAGAAAATTTCCTATGGGTTAATATTAGGCTTAGATATGAAGTCAAGTAAGTTGGCTTTAGAACCATACTGGGCTCTCATCTCCTGCAGTTTGGCATATATGCTCATGTTCACTCATTGGAAGGTAAGCCTTGTTAAAGTGGTGTGACTACCATCAGTTAGTACTCGAGAGGGGATAACATGTTAATCTTTGATTTCATTACTAGTAGTTGGCCTTTGAAAATCAAATTGTAAATTTGGTTTCAGTATTCATCTATTTGTATTCTCTAAGTACATGACATGACTTGTGAATTCTGTCAATCATCATCCTAATTACTCTCTCATTAAATGAAAACAAAGTAAAGTTTTGAGAGTTCTCAGCTTGATTCCGCATTTTAACTGTTTTCTGGGTGCTGGAGTGCATTATACATAACCTGTATGTATAACGATGTGACCAATGACTAATTATACTGCCGTCCTTTGTCAGGTGGCCATGGGAGCCGACCACAGGATTGTTGATGGGGCTACAGTTGCTAGATTTTGTAACGAGTGGAAGCAATTAATTGAAAATCCAGAGTTGATGCTGTTGCATATGAGGTGAACCAATCCATAAATGAATATTATGGATGCGAGTACATCCTTTGGTCCGGCCATGAGTCCTTGGTTCTCGAATTGGAAAAAATAAAAATAAAAAGATGCTACTAGCATCAACAAGCTACTTGAGCGAATGCAGAATTTCATGGCGCTTGCAAATTCAGTGGCTTTTATGAGTTGGGGGGAGGATGGGTAAGGGATGGATGTACAATGGTAGATGGCAATTCTGCTGTTCCATTTTCTTTACTGTGAATAAAGGCAGCTGGTAATTGACCCTTCATAAAAAAAAAAACAAACAAATAGCAATTACTTCTTTTTAATGACAAAAGAAGGCAGCAATTATGTCGATTCCTTACTCCAGTAAAAATAGGATGCTTAAGTTTATCATGAGCCAAGTGAAAAAGTTCGAACGAAAGGTATAAATAATGAAAAGTATATGGCCCCCTTGTTCTAACGCATGAATGGACGCCCTCTCACTCCACAAACCTCTTCTAAATTCTTGTTCACATGCATTATTTTTATTGCCATCCTTTCTCCTTCCTCCACTCGAAAGGTGTTGCCTTACAGCATTAACTTTGTTAGTTGCAGCCCTTCTGGTTCATCCTCCCCTCTCCCTTTGGCTGTCCTCCGCTGACTATGAGTTGCCCAATAATATATGAATATTATACTTTGTTATGTATTAATAGCTTTATTTTAAAAAATAACTATTTTTATCAAAAAGTGAGACCCACATCAGAGAAAATAGCTTCTATTAAATTAAGCTAAATAAAGCTATTAATAATATGAGATGAAGTATTACAATTTACAATTATGCTACTTTAGCATGTAAGAGTGACATTACATCAAAGGAAGAGTTTTTTATGCTCCGTTTCGATAATGAGCCTAACCCAAGGAATGTATGTTAGCCTTTGATATTTGAGATTGACACACGATGTACACGCTGACATACATTAGCACCAGCGCTATTGATTTTATGGATGAAAGGCTCCTATGTGTTCCCTATGTTGGGCTCATTGTTAGAGTAAAGCATTAAAAACTTTTTGAGGCGCAAGGTTCATTCCACATGAGTAATGTGTCATTGGCTTACTACCCTAAGTTAGCAAACAACCCATCAGTTAAGGCTGGCGTAGAGCAAAGGTTTAACCAAAGTTTAGGTCATTGTGTTAATAATTTTGATTCTTCAACATTTTTTGCAAAAATTCTCATTTTTCAAATTTGTTGCCTTTTTTTTTTTACTTTTTTGACCTTATCATTACATTTTCCTCTGTTTGATCCCTTACACTCATCATGTCTTCTGTACTGCTATAAAGGAAGACTTCTTTAGTCTTTTCTTATGCCCTTTTTACATAAGAAGAGATCTCCACCTCCTTGGAGGTAGCGTTTTGCACTCCACCCCTCTACCTCTTCTTCTATGATTATATTCTCAGCAGACCTCTCCCCTTCTCTGACCTCTACAAATTTATTACAAAATTATTTGCTCTTCCTCTCCTTGTCACTCAATGGAATGTGATTCGGCTCCAATGACCCCATCTCTTCAACTTCTCCAACTCTGATGATGATGACAATGAAAGACTATGGCGGTGTAACACCCTATTTTTTTTAGTACGTCTAACCCAAGGGGTTAGGGGTGATTAGATAATTTTTTTAATAAGTCTTAGAGGGTTTTAGAAGTTGAAACCTCCGTAAATGGGTAGAGATCGAAGAAACGAGCATAACAAATTGAAGAATGCACGAAACAAAGGGTAGAGATCGAAGTTAAAAATTATGACATCGGGAAATGTGTCTTATACGTGAAACCCACTTAAAAAGAGCGGGATAAATACTTTAAGTGGTCTTATATTGAAAGGCTCATCGATACAAGCCCAATGGTACCACAAACACACGAATTCGAGTTCGGGGTAGAAAAATACGTCTATTTGAATATTTGATTTTAAAAAAAAACCGTGCGAGTGACTTGGTCATGCACAGCACTATGGCACACGTATAATGCATGGGCCCTGTTGCCGAAATTAGGGAAGAATTTTACACCCCATTTTTCCAATTACGTCTAACCCAAGGGGTTAGGGGTAATTATATATATTTTTTAATAAAGCCTCAAATAGGTTCAGATGTTGAAACCTCCGTAAATTGGTAGAGATTTAAGAAACGAGCTTAGCAAATCGAATAATGCACGAAATGGAGGATGAGATTGAAAATTATGACATCGGGAAACATGTCTTATACGTGAAACACACTTAAAAGAGCGGGATAAACTACTTTAAGTGGTCTTGTATTGAAGGGCTCATCGATATGAGCCCAATGGTACCATGAACATACTAATTCAAGTTTGGGGTAGAAAGATACGTGTGTTTGAGAATATGATTTAAAAAAAATTGTGTGAGTGACTCGGTCGTGCAGCGCACTGCGGCACACATGTAGCACGCGGACCCCGCCACCGAAATTAAGGGAAGAATGTAACACCACGTTTTTCCAATTATGTTTAGCACAAGGGGTTAGGGGTAATAATATAATTTTTTAATAAGTTTTAAAGGGTTTGAGAGGTTGAAACCTCTATAAATGGGTAGAGATCAAAGAAATGAGAGTAAAAAATTAAAGAACGCACGAAGCGGAGGTCGGGATTGAAAATTATGACATCGGGAAACATGTCTTATATGTGGAACCCACTTGAAAAGAGTGTGATAAACTACTTTAAGTGGTCTTGTATTAAAGGGCTCATCGATACGAGCCCAATGGTACCATGAATGCATAAATCCGAGTCCGGGGTAGAAAGATACGCCTGCTTGAAGATATGATTTAAAAGAAAACCATACGCGCGATGCACGGCAGCAATGCGTGTTGTAGTGCGCGAGTAACGCATGGGCGCCACACAAATTTTGGTAGGTGCTACCACCCAAATCATTTGTGCCTCCATTTTTGGGGGCACGATGCAGCTAAAGCCTATAAATAGGCAATTGATGTCATTTTTGGACATGGAACTTTATTTTCTCTATTTCCATTCTGAGTTCGATTTAGTCCGTTCAAGAGGCATTCTTAACTAAATTGAACATTCTCTATGCAGTGGAGGGGTCTCTTTGATTTGATGAATATATAAGGGGGAAATGTCTTGAGGCAAGAAGAGGCTCTACCTGTCGCCCTCGAGCACAAAAGAAAGAGAAGCGGTCTAAAGCAAGAGGAGGTTTCGTCCTCAGTTGTCGGGCCACAACAAGAGAAGTTACCTAGAGTAGGGAGGCTCTGTTCTCTACCGAAGGGCCACACAGTGAGAGAAGCATCCCTATGTTTAGGGGAGGTTCTGTCCGCAACTCACGAGTGCGGAAAAGGGTAAAGAATCTCTGAGTAAGGGGATGTTTTGTCCATCGCCTACAGGCGCGGAAAGTGAGAAGTATTTACGGAGCACGAGGAGGCTCTGTCTATCGTCTCCAAATCTGAAGGAGAGGACTCCCTGAAGGAAGGGATTTGATAATCTCTCATATACTATGTTATGATCTTATATGCTTTGATCTAATTTGATATAATCTAACATGGTGAGATGAGATCCAATGTGGTCGAATGGGATCTGATATTATCCATTCCGCTCTATTGTGTTCTGCTCCACTTTGTGATTGAACGAGATGAGTAAATTCGTTGATTTGTCAGCTTCCGTATGACTCTGATGATTTAAGAGATTTTTGTTTGACTCCGTTGATTTATAAAATTTTTGTTTGACTTCGATGATTTATGAGATTTATGTCCAACTCTGATGAATTGAGAGGTTTTCGTCTAACTCCAAGGATTTATGAGATTTAAGTTTAACTCCGAATAATGTACTTGAATATAAAGATATATATATTTTAACGTATATATTTTTGTGATGCCTAGTGTATGTAATAGACGTTTGACAGAACTACGTTTGGATCCAATCTATTAGAATAACTTAGTAGATGTTACCCAATATGTATGTAGGCAACCAATGATAAGGCAACATTGGCCCGATCTAAATTAATTATAATTATATGCTTTATTCTAGCCTATTGTCACGGGGTAGCGGAGTGGACTACCCGTGACACGTGTTGGGGCGCACACACGTGGGAAAGTGTTGTATACGAGGTGGCTTACTCGCTTGGCTATTTGGCCTTGCGAGCGCCGCACGGTACCTCGGTTGGCAATGTAAGGTCCCTGATTTTTCTACGATTTTCTGGGATTTTTCTGCCATTTTTCTAGTCATTTTTGGCAGGAAAATGTGACGTTTCAGCATATGGGTATTTGTGTCTTTTCCCTGTATTTATACCCGTAGAGTCAGGTGTGGGGCTTAGTCGCGGGCCACAGGCCTCGCTGCGCGCTTACGGCGCGAAGTTTGGAGCTATAGCGCGTAACCAGTGAGTTAACGTGCATTGGGGACATATATGTAAAAATAAAAAAAGTGAATAGTAAAATCACGGCTTATAAAGCCATCTTCAGTAAGTTTCGTTCCAGAAACTTACAGAAGGAAAAAATGACGTCTAGAGAGGAGAAGAGAAAACCCGAGGGCATATCCGGTCGCTCCGTTCTCCCTCCTCCGTCATCAGATTCCTTCGATTCTTGTCATGATCCGCTTTGCCTCATTGCCACGAGTCCGTAGGTACCGGCCATGACCGCCGCCACGGCCTCTTCGCTCCTCCACGAGGTACCGAACCTTTTTTCGGGTTTTTCTCTCCTTCAATCCCGTTTTTGCACTGTGGGTGTACGATTTTGACATCGTTTGCTGCCGCTCTCAACTAGACTTATGTTTAGTTGGCCGCTAGGAACCCATAGACACTGGCTGGAGCCGCCGCCATGCTTTTTTTCGCTCCGTGGTGAGCTACCGATCTTTTGGTCGGGTTTTTGTTACTACTCACATCTCACTGTCCGTGGGATGTTTTGGACGCCGGTGGGTTTCCGGTTGTCATCCGGCCACCGGTAGGACTCCGTCCAGCCTACCTTGACCCGGTGTCGGTAGGGGTTTGCCGTTTCCGACCCCGCCTGGCCCCTATTGCCTTGCTCTGCCCGATTAGACGCTTTGGGTGTGTCTCGGGTCGTTGCCATTGGCGAGTTATGGGCCATTTGGCCGTCGTGGGCTCTGCCCCGGCTCGGCGACAGTGAGGGTCAGCCCCACTTGGCCCGATTATATACTCCGCTCGGAATGGGCCGCTTGTCATGGCCTTATACCGTGCGAGATGCATAGCCGCCCGCACCATGGGTATTGGTTGTGGGTGGCGATCGGCGATGTCGCCGCTTTGATTGGCCACAGCTAAGGGCCTTCACCCTGTTGGCTTTTGTGGGCCTTGGGTCGCCCCCTTTCAGCCCTCTCCCCCGCCCTTTTGGGCCGCGTGTGCATGTGGCCACGCGTGTGCTTTTGGGTTTAGGCGCCGCATTTGCACCGCCTAACCATCGGTTGGCTTTGCCACCGAGTGGAGTTGACCACTAGAGCTGTCCTCCACCTCTCCTTTGTTCTCGAGCGTTGCCCCATGCTCTCCGCCCTTATGTGGGCCTTTGTTGACCGGAATCGTTGCCGTTGGGTGCTGTCCACGGCTGATTTCGACGTCTTTGTGGCCGGCTGAGCACGTTTTAGCCACCGGCCGATCTTCAGTGTACACCATCGACTTCGGGTCGCACCGCCACATATGTTGGCTTGACATTTCTCCCGGCCGCCCTAGTGTGCCGCCGTGGATCGCGGGTTTTACCGCATTGATTTCTGACACCCTGTTTGGCTGTGACTAGTTCCGGCGCATCCTGAAACCCTTGGGACAGCAGCTCTCTCAGCCAGGCAACAGTTTTGACCGCCAACTCCGCTGCCGACGCTGCCACCATCGTGTGCTCGCCATCGAATGTCATGATTACGAGGCAGGGGAGTTTTGAACTCGTAAATTCATGAAGCATGCTTTGAATGAGTAGCAGCATGCTAGGATTGTATGATTCCATGCTTGGATGTTAAGTAACGATCCGATTGCATGATGTGCGTGTAAGCATGATTGTATGGTATGATTGATATGCATGAGATGTATGCATGTTTTATGGATGTGGATTATGTATGCGCTGGCGATGGCTAGCAAATATGTCAGTATGCTATGTATGGGTTATGCACGTGCTAGTGATGGCTAGCGTGCATGTTTGAAGGATGTATGAATGTGTGTGTGTACGTGCTAGAGATGACTAGCGTGTACGTTTGATGTATGCATATGCTAGTGATGGCTAGCGTGCATGTTTGATGTGTGTATGCATGTGCTAGTGAGGGCTAGCGTGCATGTTTGTAGGTTGTGTATGTATGGCCGTATGTGTATGTTATACGTATGTGTGGGACATACGTATGTATGATGGCATTTTGCCTACGCTTTGGATGTGCGTATGTGTTTGTGGGCAGAGGTATGGGCGATGGACAGTAAGAGGTGACAGAAGCTTTGTCTGGATTTGGATACAGTTGTGTAAGCGTATGACAGAGGATTTGAGTATGACGGGTAAGGATTAGAATGGATCAGTTTGGGGTGGATTGTATGTTGGGCATTTGTCAGACAGTAAGAGTGTTCATAATTGTACAAGCATAACGTACATATTATGAAGTGAAAAGTAAGTATAATAAGTGAGATATAAGTAAGAGGGCGACAACTGGGTTGGCTCTGAGGAGCGTTATTTGAGGATGTCAGTGTAAGAGGTTTTGGCCATAAGATGGATGGCGAAGTGTAAGACTGTAAGGGTTTGTTGTACGATGAGTTTTGTCCATGATGTGGACGGGTAAGTGAAGTCTGCTGCCCTAACGAACTTGGGTTTCGATCGGGCTCAGCTTCAGTTTGACCAGTCGAGGACTGTGAGTTTGTGTGGCATAATTGTACCACATAATATAGTTAATTCAAACTTGAATTATAAGCACAACTAATGATAGCGTTGTGAGTTTGAGACCTGAGGGTTCGACGGATTAAGTTCCGTGTTTGAGCTGGCCGCTAATGAGTCGGCCGAGCATTTATCATGTCTTGCCATGGTGTTTATCCTGCGGGATGTTGTCTGTGTGCTATGTAGAGCACCAGACGTCTGATGCTCTGCTGAGAGCGACGTCGTTTTGATTTGGTCTGCGTGCTGTATAAGCCCAGACGTTTGATGCTCTGTTGAGAGCGATGTACATTTCTGACTTTGTCTGCGTGCTGTATGAAGCCCAGACGTCTGATGCTCTGCTGAGAGCGATGTTGTTTCTGATTTGGTCTGTGTGCTGTGTAAGCCCAGACGTTTGATGCTCTGTTGAGAGCGTTGTATGTTTCTGCCCAAGAGTGGCAATGGCACTATAAGACCCATTATGGTGGGCAATTCTCTGGCACTATAAGACCCATTATGGTGGGCGATTCTATGGCACTATAAGACCCATTATGGTGGGCGATTTTATGGCACTATAAGACCCATTATGGTGGGCAACTGTATGACCCCTTATGTGTGGGTGTTTATGTTTACGCGCTCAGGTAAGTAGTATCATGGATCTACTCTTACCTGTTTGATCCAAAGGCTCCCATGAGCATTGGTGTGCCTTACCTTCGGAAAAGTCCATGGCGTCTAGTCACTCCCCGGAGGTTAAGGTGTTGCCCCAGTGGCATTCTTTTCCATTTCGACGCTGGAGCTTATTAGTTGTAATGAGCTTCAGTGGTCGTTGATATGTGTACGATTATGAGCAGGACTGTAAGTGTATGAGTATGAGTAAGACTGTAAGCATATGAGTATGAGTAAGACTGTAAGCGTATGAGTATGAGCACGACTGTAAGAGTATGAGTACGATTGTGAGAATATGGTTCTGAGTAAGACAGTAAGTATGATTTTGTGCAGACTGTACGAGTAAGGTCGTACAAGTTTGATTGTACGAGTAAGGTCGTACATGTATGGGTAAGCTGTATGAGTGAGCATACGATTGTACGAGTAAGATCGTACAAGTATGCGTATGTTGTATGAGTATGCATACGGTAGTACGAGTAAATTGTATGACCCTGGATAAGGGTGTTTGTGTAAGTTGTTTGGATAGTATGATTTTGGCACGATGGTGCCTTTGGTATGATTCTGGCACGATGGTGCCTTCGGTATGATTCTGGCACGATGATGCCTTGATATGATTTTGGCACAGTGGTGCATTTGGTATGTCTTTGGCACGATAGTGCATTTAGTATGATCGTATGCGTATGTGCACGATATGATTATATTATGTTGACTGCTTCATGTTTGAGTTGCATGATGCATGCATTTTTGAACTTGGAGTTCACCGTTTGGGATTTCCCCTACTGGGTATTTTCCTACTGAGTATGAAAATACTCACCCTACTATTTTTAGCCCCGTTGTACGGGAGGTTTTGCAGGTTGTGCGAAGAGCTCCTGGAGATGGACGCTCGTTTCAGCGGTGGATTGATTCCCGTTGACTCAGGTATCTGCTTGACTCTCTGCGAGTATTTTGTGCCACGATCTCCTGTATTGAGTGAGATGAGACTTTAAGATGTTTTATTCTGGACTTTCGATTGGATCAGTCAGTGGACTGTTATGGGACTTGTACTCAGGGATGCCCGGGAGAGTGATTTGTATTTAAAAGTCTATGATCATAGCAAAAATTTATTCGTACGTGTGTTTTCGAGTAGCGCCTGAGGATATTTGATTTGGCAGTACGATGTTTAACCGTATGATGTTTTAAATTATAAACAGGTTTTGATTTTATCGTTTTGACTCCGATTTATGGAAAGAAAAAAAAATTTCTATGAGTTTTGAGAAAAAGGGATGAAAAATCTCGGGCGTTACAGGCAGGGCCGTGACACTATGCGCGATGAAGCCTTGAAGCTCCGTAGTGCCTAGATGAACATTATACCTCTCGCACATAGATGATTGTACGTGAAAGGGGAGAACGTGAAGGAGGGGAAGGAGTTGTTGGAGGAGATGAAGGGCATGGTTTTTGGAAAAAAAATTTGTTTTAGTCTAAGTGTATAAATATTTTACATATGTGTTAAAACATTTTTAACTTTGTTCAAATCATTTGAATATTATGGCTATTTTTTTTTACAACGGTGTCAAAACATTTTAACAACAATCTTAAAACATTTTGACAATAATATTTGAAGTGTATGTGAAGGGGGGAAAGGTGAAGGAGGTGACACTTACGAAATATTAATTAAGGGCTTGTACCGGGATGAGAAATTGAGGGATGCCAAGAAATATCTCTTGAACATGATAGGTTTTGTACCCAAGACAATGTTTATTTCTTGGTGCAATTGCTAAATTTGCATAATTCCCTCTTCATGTATGGTTGTCTATGACTATAAGATATTAAACGGTACAAAGTCTTATTTTTTAGATTTTGGGCCAATTTTTTTTATATATTTTGTTGTTTTTTCAAAACGACCCAAGAAAAATCACGGTGTTAAGTTGTTTTAACAAGCGTGTCAAAATGTTTTAATAACTATGTTAAATCATTCTAACAACGGTGTTGAATCATTTTTGACAATAGTATTAAAAAAAATTTAACATTGTTGTTAAAATGATTTAACACTATTGTCATAACTTCTATTTAAAAAATTGAATACAAGATTTAATTCTCTAAGACATAATTTCTCTCCTTAAACTCTTTGATTTTGATGATTATGTCAAAATGACTAACATGATGTTAAGTACTTTTAATAATTGTATCAAACCGTTTTGACAAAGGTGTTAAATCATTTTAGCAACAATGTTAAACATTTTAACACTGTTGTGAAAATATTTTGATTAGTTGGTAAAAATCATTTAACTTTGTTTAGATTTCGTGTGCAGACTTAATCACTAGAATACAACAAATAAAAAGACCCAAGATGGTAATGGTGTCATGCATGCCACACATGCTGGAGAGAAGATGGAGGTTGGGCATTTCTATAAATTTTACGCAACAACGGTGTTAACCTGTTGGAGATAGTTGCTCGAATGCATGGTCTTAAACTGGTGTCAAAAGTCTAATTATTTTAAGCTGAAGGGCACTTGTGCTTTATAAGTACGTCAAAGATAATTTTTATGGTTTCATAGTTCACTAAGGACTAACATTACACTTCTATAATATAGAACAATATAATGTACAACCAAACAGTTCTAAGTTTCTAAGAAATTAGAACTAAAAAATTGAACAAGAACATTGCTATTTCCTCCACAATATTTGACAACTTTTAGGGTTAGAGATCATATAGAAGGAGAAGTGAGGCTGAGGCTAAAAAAGGTAAAAAAAGATGTAAAGCTGAAAAATGAGAATTCTTGTGAAAAATGCTGAAGAATTGAAATTCTTTGCACAATGACATGAACTTTAGTAAATTGCCCTTGTGGAGAAAATAGTCACTCCTTTGGATTTCCTAGGTTTACTAAAAATTCATTGTTTATGACTCACGATGTGAAGTCCCCACCCCTCCTCACATTTCGACTTATGTTGTCCATCTTATTTGACTTTGTAAAATAAATTTGTTAACAGATAAATTTTATGATATATAGCCTTTTTGCCTTTTATTTCAATAAGAATCTTGTTTACACGTGCATGGTACACACCCATACATTATACTAGAAGCTTTTAGGATCCACAGTTTGCGTTAATTATAGGCTATGCAGGTTTGGATCTGCCCAATTGCCCCATAATGTGCATGTGAGGTAGGGGTGTTGTCATGGCCCGGCACCTCCCGACCCAAGCCGAACCCGGTCCAACGCACGGGGGTGACGGTTTGAAAACGATTAAGGGAAAATAGCAGAAGACTTATGCCCTAACCACGGGCGGTCTAATTTATGGAGTTTACGCACTACTTTGAGCAAGAGTAAATAGGTAGAACCAAAAGAGTTAAACTCTAAATTAAACCATAATCTCAAACCCACATACTAATAATTCATAGCCATACACTTGGCTCCAAAACAAGGTCTCAATTGAAAACAAAAGACATAATATATCACAAATCTATGACAAGGATCATCCACAAGGTTCTAACATCAAAATAAGGTAAATGAAGAGACATGCAAAACTAGGAGCCTCCACGACTACTCCCAAGCTCTCTCTAACCTTTCCTCATATAGAGGATCCTGTATGTCTGCATGTCATGCCACGCAACCCCAAAACAAAACAATAAAACGGGGTGAGTATAAAAACTCAATAATGGTTTTGAATACAGTTATAATAATCAGAAAACACTACGGCATGGAAATGAACAATCCAGATCTAAGATTAACATGCTATACTACTTTCTGATCATGCATTCATATCACATAAACCTGCACAGTAGTATCTCAATCACGTCATTCCTGATCATGCATTCATATCATATAAACCTGCATGAGATGTATCTCTAACATACATTTCAGATCATGCATCAACATCATATATACCTGCATGAGATGTATCTCTAACATACATTTTAGATCATGCATCAACATCATATAAACCTGCATGAGATGTATCTCTAACATACATTTCAGATCATGCATCAACATCATATAAACCTACATGAGATGTATCTCTAACATACATTTTAGATCATGCATCAACATCATATATACCTGCATGAGATGTATCTCTAACATACATTTCAGATCATGCATCTACATTCTCATTCATTAGGCATGTATAAGTGTCACACACACATTAGTCTAACATGCAAGTCCATACACATAGAGAATAAACCTACACTACAAGGCCGGAGCCCTCTAGCAAACACTTATCAAATAGACATGCTCCTCAAGGTCAAAGCCTTCGAGCAACTCCTGCTCCTTAAGGCCAACGCCTTCGAGCAACTCCTGCCCATCAAGTCTAAACTCCAGGGCAACCCTGCTTGTCAAGACTAAAGTCCCAAGCAACAATACCTGGTAAGTTGGTGCACTCGGATAAACGAGCTGGATTCTCAGGGTTCAGATAATCATAATAATCTCAATCCGTAAGACAAGTACACAACTCGTCCCTACATAACTCTATTTAACTAGACTCAACCCAGGGAGTATACACGTTCCACACATGAACTTAAATAGAAAACATGTCCTTCTGGACCAACCAAGTTTCGATTAATTCACCGAGCGATTAATCCGGCACACAATCTCAAGTATTGCATACAATCGGTTAATTCCAATTAAACATCGGTAAAACTTCGTCCATGAATAACAATCCATGATGTATGCTAACATGATACATCCGTGAGCAAGATCTATGTGAATCCCAACACATGGAACGTGGTCCTAATCAATCCCCTCATGCATCATAATCACTTCATAATTAACTACAATGTCATAGTAAATTCCCCATACGTGTGTGTTCATATATATCTAAGCACATGCCCAATGCTTGACATAAACTCATAAGACAATTTGCACATGCTTGAACACATTCAAAATAATAATTCTTAACTGAAATCAAAAGAAAATCCACCATAAGGATTAAATCCATCCATGTGAAATCAAACATTCACTCCCACAATCATGATTTTTCCATTCATTAAGCCACAACATGATCACATCCATTAGCCATAAGCCATCTTCATTATGAGAGAACACATCTTACCATTTTTCCACATTATATCCCTGCTGAAAACATATTCTATTCAAAAGAACACCAACATTTACAAATTTAAGGTACTTCAATATCAACATGTATAATTATGAACATAATATGATGTTACAAGACAACACCTAAACATAATCCATACACTTTTATCATCAATTTTACACCTCCAGTAGCCTAATTTCATCATAATACACCTCCCATAACCATTAGAATAATCAAATAGAGTAAAACATTGAAATGAGCATAAGTTTTAAAAATAGCAAAAATTGTCGTGTAGTCGTTCGATCGCCCTGCAAGGCCGTTTGATTAGCTATACTGTAAATCAGTAAAAAATGTAGTGTTGCCATTCTAATGCCCTGGTAGGCCGTTCTAACGCCAACACAACATTTTTGACCTTCTTATTCATTTTAGAAAATCAAACTGAAACACCATAAAAATACCTTCAAATCTTCATCCATGGTACCAAACATTAACAAGAACTCATAAAACCTTCCAGAACACTAATCTATATCATTCTAAGATAAAACCCTAAGAAATCAAGATGAAAGATTAGCATTTACTAAACCCACCATTAGAGTACTAAATCAAGCAAACCCATTCCAAATAAACCATGAAAAATTGAGATTTTACCATAAGAAAACTGAGATTTCGAAGACCCATTACCTTGTCACTTGTTTAGATTCGGATTTGACCTTCACCCTTCTTGGAAACCTTCCAAAAACATAGTGTCTAAGTTAAACTCCATAAAAAAATCGATTTAACATTGAAAACCTTGAAGAAATCTTAGATCTAGGGCTTATTAAGCATAAAAACGAATTTTGATAAGTAGGGTTTGAAGTAAGGGAGTAAATCAGTGACTTTGATGCTTGAAATCGAATCAAATCAAAGGGGAAATGCTGGATTAAGAATGGATTAGGAGAAGATCTAGGGTTTAAGCTTAATTAAGGAAGAACGTACCTTAATCCCTTTTAATTTGGGCCTAATTAGGGAACAAGGCCTTAATCACCTCCTCCCAGCCTATTCCCAAAATGGAAATGGCTCAGCCCTTTTCCTTTTATAGTAGGGCTTGGGGTACACTTAATGAACTAATGGGGTGTAAATAGAATTTTGGGCTAAAAATAGGTATTTTGAAGATTTGAGCACTAATTAAATCCGATAAAATTTTAAAATTTTTTGTATGAGCTTAAGTTGATGTCTGGGGCATTTTGGTCTAAAAATCTTAATTTCGTCAATGGGGCCCATAGGGAGGTCCCACCAAACCCTAATTTTTAGAAAATCAGTAAAAATTCAGAAAAATCCCAAAAATTCAGAATTGACTAAAAACTACTTAAAACTCATAAATGTGAAATTGGTTTTTGATTAAAACCTTTAGAAAATACCCAAATTTATAAAATTATCCCGAACCGATCAGAATTTATATTAAACCATATAAAAGCATTTCAACAAAATAAATTCAAACCGGTTTACGATAAGGGATCTAACAGGTGTCAATAGGTAGGGTATGAGTTGGGTAAGGCTTTACTCACATTCATACCTATTTCCAAAATTTTTACCCATACCCTACCTATTACCCATATCTTTATTCATTACCAATACCCTACTCATTACCTATTAGGTAAATAGACGGGTAATAGGTAAATGACCAACCGATCAATAAATAATAGATAATAACAAACAATACAAAATAAATTATCATAAATAATTTATATTTTTTTAAAAGCATGTCCAATATATCACAAATTTAATGAAGGATGTGAGCAATATTGCATACACAAACCTCATAGTTCATTAAAAAACATAATAAGAATTTGACACTTTATATAAACTTATAAAAAAAAAATCAAGACTTGAAAGTAATTTTCATTACTCTAAAGTCCCTTGCTCATCATAATAAAATGCTACAAGATATAAGACTAATCTTATTACATATACAAATCTTACTCTTTTGATAAGCTATAACAAAGTCAAAAGTGGGTACTTATCAAAACCAAAGAACATGACATCAAAAACTAAGAAATGAAATTCCCACTGCTCACTCAACACTAAATCCCCTCACTCATTATTCACTTTCCTACTACGATTCATCAAGGATAAAACTTATATTTGCTTTTGAAGATACACACTTTATGCAACAAGCATAGCGTAAGTAAACAAAAAAGATTGACCGTGTTCTCTTTTAGTTTCTCTATCATAAGTTTACATTATAAGTTTGTATATATTTCTTAAAGGCTTATCCAATGTATCATAATGGGAGTACAAAATATTCCATATGCAAAACATTCTCATTGGGCAACATAACTGTGCCTTTATATATGATTTGAGTAATGTGTAATGGGTATGGATAAAGAATTACTTGTACCCTTCCCGCATAATAAATGAGCAGGTAAAATTACCCACTAATTTTACCCATTACCCATTTATCAATTACCCATTCACATATTTCTCAAATCAAACAAGCAGGTGAGGTAGGTAAATAATTATCCATTGACAACCCTAATAGGCACCCGTAGGTAAATAATTATCCATTGACAACCCTAACAAGCACCCGCCAATGTAATTGTGGCATGATGCTTATTTAATTTTTTTCTTTTGATAATAAGGATTTCATTGTACAAAATATGAAGCCTAAAAATCCAGATTTTATAGTAGGCTTATACTAGGGCTTAAGGACTTACACCCCAGAGATCTCAAGTCTTCTAGCAATGTTTATATCTATTATGCTAAAATGCAAGCATGAGAAAAGTTAAAAGATAACTCCGTGTCTTTCGGATGCATTCATGGCCCAGCCAACTGAAGAGTTATTTGCCTTTTGGCCTTGAGCTTAAACGAGCTCATAAGTTAATAGAAGATCAAACTTCAGGAAATCGAATATCTAAATCCCTATGGGCTCAAACTCGACTGGAAATGGCAGTCGATTAAATACGTACCGGTACTACGCAGAACTTACAGAAACGCCATGTCGGCTGCAATTTTTGCAATCAAGCAAAGCATAAGTGCTGGGAACACCTAGTCCAAACCCTGACACCCGTCATTCCTTATCCACATTATTTTCAACATTTTGCCCGTTTCCTGCTAAACGGCTAGACTAGGAACTGTTACTAGCACATTCATTTTCATTCGAAATCTAATCAAGCTTTCAACATCTGTAAAAAGGATGCATTACAACTCCGAAATAGGATCAATTTACAGTGTGAAACAGTAAATGAAAGAACTTTCTGATTTGGCCTATACGAACAAAAAATACTCTCAAATAATTCATCAGATAAACCTACACCTGTCTCATACATACAGAATGAACTGATGTAAAATGGACATGTGAGAAGGTCTGAGTCCTACTTGTTTCTTTCATTCCACTAACTCTCTACAGCTTTCCTCCTACCTGCTCCATTCCAACTCTGCGCCAGACCGCGAATTTGCATTGTTTGGACGAGCAGACTCATCTGGTCTTGTAGAATTTGCAAAAGCATGCCAACCCAAAAGGTATGGCAAAATAAACTGCATAAAGCAAATATTAGTCCACCCCTAAAAGCCGGATTTGAATATAAGCAACCTTTCTTCCCAGATAGTGAGGGGAGAGAAGAGCAAGAAAAGACTGATAATTCATACATTGAATGCTGATACTAGAACTGCAAATTCTGCTTTGCTGATGGGGATGTAAATGCTCTCGTCCACATTCAGCAGCCTATTTTGGACACCTTTTGACAAAACACAAGAGAAAACATTATGTTATGACTCAAAATTGTCATTTTCCAATGCATATCAAATCGTCCTTGTTCATAAGTTATATTTACCACAAGAACTTTCACTGAACATAAAATTGTAAAAGTGAGATTAAAGGACCAAACAACCACCAAAAAATCCAATATGAAATCAAGATCACCGGTACTGTCGCTCTCCCTAAGGTTAAAACACATAACAGGTGCATAGTCTATAAAGTCCAGGCTGAGACAATTAAAACAGACCGCTAGATAGGCAAAAAGATGGAATGCACAGGAAACTTGGAACCTAGAAACTGCAAAGGCCAATGAATATGTTCAATGCAGGCGAAACGGATAGAAAACTTCTAGTAGATGTAACTATTGTGGCTTCAAAGAAAAGTAAGAATTGAACTCCATATTTGTGAGCAATTAAGACAGCCAGCATACAGCTGGTTGAACAAACAAGGGAATGATCATCTCCAAAACTAGACTACAAAAGCAAGGAAAAAAATGTCTGAAGTGGAGAGGAAAGCAAACAAATGGCAACAAGAAAATTATATCAGGCTTCCCGATTTGTTTTAGTTCATCACCCTTGTATTATTCTTAAAATGGAATCATCATGTGCAAAGCAGATACTATTTACATCTTTATTTGTCTTGAAACCAAACAAACAGCCCTATAAAGTGACAAAAGCAATCAGATATCTAAGTGGAATGATAGAGGTCAACAACTACGTTAAAGAAGATAAGTTTAAATTCAGATAACTGGAATATTACTAAGATTAAAGAAATGGCCACTGCCATCTGGAAGAGGTTCAGCCTTCAAAAGCTTCTTGATCTTGCCCTCTTCACTGCCAAAACATAAACATCGAATGAATCACCAGGTACTGTAATCTACTATACACAAAAGGCATACAAGAATTACATCAATTTCAGGAGAAAAATAGAAATTGTAGCAACAATACATAAAGATAATACTCCCATATCTACAGAGAATGAAGATAAAACCAACAACTTTGAAACACATAACGACATTGTATTGGATGTCCTAGTTATTTATTGATTACTTAAACCCTGTTAAAGTTGAATAGAGCATGACAAATAAAGTCCATTATTATATGACCATGGAATCCAATAGGAATCTTTTACTATTATCCACTGGAATAAGGAATGAACATCCATCAATTTTCCCAACTTCTCCAATGGCCTTGAAGGAGACTCCTGTCAAATACAGCATTTTCTCAGGACTTGGCACTTACAATTAACTCAAACTTTTGTATTCCATTGCTGGGAGTTAAATCTTCCCACCCATCCTCAGCATTGGGCTCATACCTGCAGCATAGGTGGAATAGATGGTCTGCACCCATCAGCCACAGCTTGTCCAGATTTATAGACTGGCTTTCTGTGAACCCTGGTGGGTTATTAAAGGGACCCGGTCCGGGTCTGGTATAAATTCAGACCCGGACCACTTCTTTTCATTAGGTAGTCTGGGGGAAGAAAAATTTCTTCCTCCCCCAGCCCTAGCGGAACTGGAGAAGATCTCCAGTTCCCCTATGACTCTTGCCCTCCTCCACCATTCTCCTCCCCTCTCCCTTGACGTCTCTCTTCACTCCTCTTTATAAGCCTCATCTCCTCCCTCCCTCTCGCCCCGTCAGCCCCTTTTCTCCCTGGTTCGATGAGGAGCAAATTTGAGTCTAACGACAGCGACAAGGGCGAGATCTGGGTGGCGAGAGGACCGGGCTGTAGAGGGGAAGGCAAAGAGGTAAGGTCTTTTGACGTATTACAACATTCCCTCTTGGATTTGGCCTAATTTCCCTTTTTCTTATTTTCGGAATCACTGTTCACAGTGAGATGAACTGTACAACATTGTCTAAATTACATCCTCTTCTTTCCCTTGCATTAGTTACACATTTCCAACCATTAATTAGAGTTTGGTTATGGTTTTCTTTAAAAATTTGTGAAGAACAGCAATATTTGGGACGTTTTGTACTTCGAATTAGGCTAAAGTGAGGTCCCTCATTTAGAACATGAATTGTCCTCTCAGCATGAATTGTCCTCTCAGCCTGAATTGTTTATGATTGTTATGTGATGAAAGAAATCCTAATATCATGCTTATGCTCAAATTTTGATCTTGCAAGTATTAGATGTTTTGATTAAGTATGTAATTTCTAATGTTTGACGTGAAATACTCTCATAAAAATATTCTGCGGTTTTAGCATGATTCATATGGGTAGAGTATGGGTTTGGTCTGAGCTAAAATTGGTGATGCTATGTCAGTGGTATGATTCTCTTATATGCTGGGATGGGTTTTAAATTAATTCATGATGCTGTATACACAACAGTGGGAGTTTTAAATTAATTCATGATGCTGTATACACAACAGTGGGAATGTGACACTTATAAATATATTTGCCCATCTAGTGTTTGCATCATACTTACAGACCTGATCCCTTAATTATTCTCAGTGATGTCTCATATGCCAGTCACGCATAGTTAGTGAGACAAGTGAAATTTGGGCGGTTCATATACTATGTTTTAATGTGAGTAATGGTTGATTCACATGTGGACATGAAGTTCTACACCAGTTTAGGTTTATATCTAAATATGGGAGAACCTAAATTGTATATGCAGTATTTGGTTATATTTGTTTTCTATGTGCCTTAATCAGAATTTCTTTACCTTATGTTTTGCCCAATTGACTGAGATACACCTGGTTAAAATCCTTGATTATACCTTAACGTAAGTATGAGAAGTAGTTCAGTGATTAATAATGGACTATTGGGGTTGGTTGGAAGGGTGTTCTTAGTTTGGGAGATATAGGTTGGGGTTAATTATATTAATATGAATGATGTGAGCTGTGAAGGATGGACATTGTGGGTCTATTAGATTCACCTTGCAGGATTTGTGGCTGTTGCGGGAAGCTTTTACTGAATGAATTGAAACTTGTATTCCTTGTGATTTAATTCTAAGTAGAATCAGTTGTACTTTAATGCATGATATAGGTCGATTTCAATAATGCTATGCTAAATTGTCAGTTAATTTTTCTAAATGGTATGTATAGGACTTTGTTGAATTATATATATATATATATATATATATATATATATATATATATATATATATATATATATATATATATCACCTATGGAGCACATGACATGCTCTGCTGAGATTTTTTTGCTAAGAATAAATGATATTATGATGAACCTTATTAATGTGAATGGTATGCTGATTGATTATGAATAGGGTATGTGAGAGGATTGCATAGCCTAATTGGTAGACTAGGTACTAAGAACCCACCTAAAAGTGATGGGTTGACAAGGGTAGTTAGGATTTGGGTTGGGTGACTCAATTTCAGGATTCAAGATAATAAGACTACCCAAGTGCCACGCAAGGATGAGGGTGGACCCCAGCCTTTGGCAGTTCCCTCCCGGTTTCACAGGTCATTACGTGCACGTGTATGACCACCCATGGCACATTCGTACCAGCGTAAATCACGGATCACATAGTTAATTCTCTGAGTGGGTGTTATAGGGCATGGGTTGTGTAGATTATATGTTATGAATTATGATGCATATGGTTATTATGTAAATGTAATAAATGATTGGTTAAGTTTCAATGAGATGCATGTATATAAATATATTAAGAAATTATGTTGTGTATTATTCTAGAGATTGATTGATTGATTATTTGTTGTTGTGTGAACGATGATTGCTAAGATTATAATGTATGTTTTACTTGAGGCTCATGGAGCATTTAGCTCATGGGTGGAACGTCCATTCCACTGGGTGTATTTTTGTGCGCAGGTTTGTTTACAGATTTGGATGCGCAGGAACGTAAAGGATAGAGATAACAATCACAGGGATAACGAAGGGAATTAGGATTAGTTTGATTTCTTTGGGAATTAGTAGCTATTTTATAGTTGCAGATGAACACCCTTTGGGTGAAACTCATGTTATTTGATTCAATAAAAGTTTAGTAAGAAGGTTGTTTATGCTTCAGATTAAATTCTTTATCCCTTGTAAAATATATGTTATCGTATTGTCACAACTTGAGCTTAGGTGCACTCCGATGGTGTCGGTCTTTGGACCCTTCTCAAGGCTCAGGTCGTGACACTTTTTGTATAGTATTGGTTTGGTTGAACCAGATGGATGGTGGGAATGGACCTACATCTAAGGCATTGCAATTGGCAAGACCTTCTATTTGTAGAGCATGACAACTAAAGATGTAAAGGCCCAGTTCGTCCCAACCACTTGTAGCTGAAACTGATCTTTTTTAAAACCCTTTTAAAGAAAAAGGGAGGTAGGGTTACTAGATGAACGCTTAAAGATTAAGACCCTCATTAGTGTGATTAGTAGAAATGGAGTTGACAGGAGAGGACACCCCAATCTCTCTCATTGGAGGTGGGTCCTTCCTCTCTCTCCATTATGGTCTCCCTCAATACCTTCAATTTGGAGTATGAAGAGGTCATCTAGGAGAATCTCACTGAAAGCTCGGTGAGATCTCTGGCAGGCAGACAAAATTTCGAGGAGACAATCTTGGCAGTGAGATCCTCTCCAGCTACTCTCTCTTATGACAATCATTTATGAACTTTCCTTATTAATCTATAATTGTTCTGTACAGTATTTCAAAAACATATGCAACATATGCATATGTAGCTTAATATATGTTTTATAGAACACATTATATACATAATACCTGAATATTTGGCGAATATTATGACTGATGCTAATTTAAATGGCAAATAGGCATGCACATTACTTTGATAGTTAAGGATATGATTCTCATTTTCCCATCCCTCAGACGTCTCATTGAGATCTTTCTTTGTCCATCTGAGACCTCACCGAGATCCGAGATGGCCAACCTTGTTTCACACATTAGAATAATACATCATCCAGGTAATTGTCAACCTAAAACCAGTGTATACATATCAAATTTCTCCCAAGGAACAGTTAGAACCACCAAGTATAATTTTCACTTTTGATAACACTCAATCTGGGTAAAAAGAATGTATACATTTTTGCTTTAAGGCCAAGCCAATTCCTCAACCCTTATCAAAGAAAAATACAAAGCTAATTCCTCAACTTGGCGATCAAGGATCAACGGGCCAATGAATAGCCACGAACATAAATTTCCAAAACGGCCCAATTCAATAGCAGATAAAATCATCAAATCTCTTAATCTCAGACAAATACTACAACCTGATACAGCTCAAAGCTGCAACCTCGTGGTAAGAGCACTCTACCAAATCTTAGTACGCCATGATTAGAGTCAATGACAAATAATCTAAGCATTGTCTCATGCAAAAAACTTATTTCTAGAATTTTTTGAATTACGAAAAACAAGATCATCACAAGAGTTGAATAAAAAATCTGCAAGAAATTCCTAGTTAGCAAGTGATGGATTACCTTTTTCCCTTGAAGGGGTCATGAAAAAATTCACATGAATCCTTTGCACCAAGGCACATCAAGGTCCCAATCTCAGTGACTGACAATGAAAATACCTAAAAGACACAGTAGACTTAAATCAATCTTAGAGAAAAACTTAAAAGCGCACATGAAAAAAAAAAAAACGTACAAATGCTTATCAAGTATCAACCCTGCCTCGAGTTGCAGCTCTATTTAACAAACAGCAGTTGCACTTGGTGCTGTGGTAGATTGACACTCTTCATCCATGAAAACACCTTCGCGGTGTTCACGCTAAGGATGACTAAAAAGGTCTATAGAGATAAGATGATGGGTAATTGAATTGAATAGTGCAATGAACTGCTTTCATGAAGTATTATTATTCATTTGTGCTTGACTATTATTCCTCATTTGAGGCAAAGACTGTCAGCTCTTCAAAAATTAAAAGTAATCATGGACAACTTGATGTTCAATGGTTCCATCATCCATGCCCTTCGCTAAGTAAACTGTTCTTGTGTTGTCAAAGCTCGTGCTTCATCACCAAACTACTAAACATGTTATTCTACCTTCTTCCCTTTTTTGTGTCACTTCTTGTGTCCCCCTTGCTTTTTTTTTGGCAAACTTGTTAATCACTTAAATATAATTATAATATAAAATCACTCAGAAAAAGAATTCCGTCCTACTATAAGTAATTTTCAGCTAAAAGGAAAATACCCTGCAAACTTTTCACAAGATCGCACCAGCCTCACAAAAGAGTTGTGCCATACCCAAATCTTAAAAAACAAGTTGAAACCAGAAACAGAAAAATTCATATTACTTATTAATAATTCCTTTACAGATTGGTAATCAAATAAGGCCAAAATACTCATACAGGAACAAAGGAAATGTTATTTCACCTGTTTCCTGTTCCAATCATACTGTCTAACGCCCACAGCAGGAGCAAACTGGAGCAAAATAAACCCTTCCTTTGACAGCTTATACGCCCCCGACTGCCAAAATCCAGCACCAAAAAAAGGGAGAAAAATAAACAACAAAGCTTAATCAGTAGGAGTCACAACTACAGTTTACACCATCAACACCCCACATTCCCAAAACCAAAACACCTGCAGGGCCAGGTTCTTACAATGGAGCAGTGAGAGAGCATTCAAACATACATCTAAAGGGACGAACTCCGGCGCCTTGGGCTCCACCGTCAGAGCCGCCTTCCCCTTGTAAATGGAATGACCCACAAACACTCTCGAAGGCAGAGCTACACAGAAAGGTTAGCTTGCAATTAGGACAACAATGGCCGCAGCCCCGGAAAATGTGCAAATAAATGGAAAAGAAAAAGAAAGACGAGAACCTCCGGAGTCTGGAGGGGAGAACTTCCGCTGCGGCTGGAAGTAGTCGGAGCTGCGACATCTGATGGAGAAGCCAGTTGCATCTGGCTTTGGAAAGATTGGGTTCTTCAGGGAGGGGAGAGGCGGGAGGCCGGAGGGGTTCTGGAGGGAGACATGAGGAGATAAAAGCGGCATCTTTTCTTCTCTGTGGGAAAGGAGGGGTTTTGGGAGGGGATTGGAGGCGCGTTCCCGTTTGTAGATGACCCTGAAAGATGGGTCCCAAAGCTCGGACCCGAATAAACTGTTCGGTCTGGCCGGGTTTGCGAACTTCAGATTAGAACCGGACCGACACCATCACCATTCTCATTCATCCGCCACTCCCTTCGCACATAGGCACGTTGACGAAGCATCCTCCCCGCCGCGGTCCTTCCTGCAGAGCTCTCATCGTCGCCGGACCCTCCGTGGACACCGCAGGTACCCAATTTGATGTTTTTTTGTGTGGTTGATGATTGTTCTTTTGATTTTCTCCTCTATTAGGGTAATCAGTTTAGATTAGTGCATCTCGGTACCTGTTTATATTACTGAAAACAAAACAATATTAATTTAGCATTGCAGTTATACCCTTGTATTTGAGTCTAAGCAAAGTTTTTAGTAACATTTGCAGCACTTTTATTTTCGAGTTCAGAGGAGGATGGCTTTTCTTCTATCTAAGACCTCTTTGCTTTCTCATCTGCGATCCCAACCGCAGGTAGTTTAACACCTTATTCCTGTCAATGTATTCTGCTATGTGTTTCTTGTGACGTACTCTTTTTGCCTTCTTATTTTAGTCTACGATCCAATTTACTCTCCCTTCTGGACAGCGAAAGTTTCACATCGAATTGGGTGCTCGGGAAAAAGCTGTAAGTTAATGGTTGCTGATTTTTTTCTTCTCTAGAATAAGAATCAAACAATTGAAGTGTGTCATTTCTATTGATCGTGTTAGGATTCTTTTTTTTTGGGCTACTACCAATTAGATAGCCAAAGCAATTCACATGAGATTAGTTAATTCTATGAACATGGATTACAATAGGTGAGAATACACGAGTAGCTTTTCACTTTAAAGGATCTTCTTCTCCCTCTCCCCACTACCCGCCAAAATGTACAATAGATATGACCCGGACAGGTAAATTTCTTGTCAAAATGGAGTCTGTAACTTGATGCAGGGAAAATTTATTAAAAATAGAACTGAAAGACTTTATTTAATTAATAAAGACGATAAAAAATTTATAAGGTGAGATTAATTTTCGCAGATTAAATGTTGGTGAAAGGATTTCTACCATTGTTTGGATTGCTCGTTTTCTTAGAGAGACTATTGTGCTTTGATTTGTTGTGAATCTGATATTTTATCAATTTTTGTGTTGTTCTTAATGTATTTTCTGCCTTTTAGGGATCATATGAGAAATGACCATATTAGGGGAACTTCAGGGTAGCCTCAATTATTGATAAATGGAGAGAATGCCAATTGAGATGGCTGGGGCATTTTCGAAGGAGACCACAAACAGCCATTATAAGGAGATCTAATCAATACTTATAGAGTTCCCTATAAGAAAAAGTGGATGAATGATGGTAACTTGGAAAGAACTGGGGAGAGGAGATGAAGAAATGTTCTGTGATAGGGCCGAATATGGAGCATAAACCCTGTGGCTGACCCAATACAAATAGGATTAGGCGCTGCTGATGATGGTGAATCAGTGAAGCAAATTAGTTTTTTTTTTAAGAAGTGTTAGAGGGGAGATTCTTTTATTAGTTTTTTTAAACTACATTTTGAGATTTGAACTAACAGGTCAATCATTTATTTTGAATGTTATAGTAGATGTGAAACTATTTACTGACATCTATTGATCATAATCAAATTAATTATAGGTTTTCTTTGTTTGAAGTTGTTAAAAAACTTATTTTAAATTGTTGTAATAACAAAAAGAAACTGTGAAGAGAGAAGGTTACAAATTAAAAGGGTGTAAAGAGGCAATCTCATGCAAAATGGAAAAAAGGAAAAACATGCACAAGCAATGAGTAGAGGAAGCAACAAAGGATATGGTTTACATAGAAAATTATTGTTCTCTTTTTAAGAAATTACAATTTATTTTTGAACACCACCATCTTTACTTATCGCATTATGTTAAATACTGGACTTTCCTAGAATATAGAGTTTTCTCCTAATTAAAATATGTGAGCTTTGTCTTGAAGAATATTGTGAGCTCTAATTATCCAGATAGTTAAGATGAAGTAGTAATTTGTATTATCTGGGAAAGCTTCTTCTATTGCCTGCAATAAGGCATGTTTAATAAAAATATGGAGAATGAAAGATAGTGACAATATTTCATTTTCTTAATTCCTCATGTTTCCATGGAAAAAACTGCCGGGGCTAATTTTTTTTGCTACTAAACATGAGTGTCTTTCATCTAGAACTTCTTTGTTTTAATAGCATAGATTGGAGAAGATCCGTTTGGATGTATGATCCTCAATCGAAGATTGGATCCCATATAAGGTTGATTATGCTTCAGCTTGTTTAGACTTCCATTTTAGGTGGCCCTTGTGCAGTTGCTGCTTCAACTTTGGGTTTAGTGCTCCTTAGTGTTGCTGGTGATAGGCTACCAAGAGTGAGTGGTAATTGGATCATGTTTGATGTGATCAATTTCTTCCTATTAATAGTTTTAAATTCACAAGAGTAGAAACGAAATTTGAAGTAAATTTCAAAAAATTATATCCAATTGGAGTTGAAGTGTAAAGAATTTACTTTGTAATTAGTTGACAATATTGGTGTCAACTGCTTATCTTCTAAACTGAAACTATTCAAGAAAGGATCCTGAACTAGTTCTACAGGCATGTTTTTGGTGAACATGACCAGGCTTCTGGTTGAATTGGGAAATTAGATTGTCCTCATTTCAGATTTAGCTGTTTTGTCCAAGTGGTAAATGCAATTTCCCATATTATTTTCTTCATTCATGCCAAATACAGTTGGATATATAATCTGGAACTCTAGCTTGATAATTACGGAGGCAAAAGCCAAAATTTCTCTGTAGCATAGATTCTGCAGTAAATCTTATGAGAAGTCTATTGGCCACATAGCGAACTATTTATCGCCCTTGTATCAGTAGTTGCAGCCAAAATATGTTATTGGTGATACATTTTAAATGAATATGAAAGATTAGTCTAATTTGATAACATTTAGCTGTCAAAAGTATTTTCCCGTTAATTTTTTATGATGACCACATGTATATATGATATGCGAGGTCCTAGCGAATACTTCAAAATATTTTGTAAAATCTGGAGCAAATGAATTGTTGAATGCTTGATTTGTTTTATTCTGTTACTTCTGCATTCTGTATATCAATGGAGAAATCAATAAGGAGCTCAGTTATTTATGCAGCTCATTTCTTTGCTGACATGAAAGTTTCCTTATGAAATTGTCTCTTCATTGTAATTTTTATTATAACTACAGCTGTTGGAAGAGGACCCTGCTCTAAAGAGATTCAAATCATATAAGAAAGGCATCTGGCGATTGAAACGAGTTGGAGATGTACTTACAATTATTGTTGTTGCTGGTATATGACTCAGACTCACTGCTCCTCTCTAGGGATGCATAGAGCTAGCTGTCGTGGAACTTGAAAGGTTACTCAATGACCTGTTGAGTTGACCAGGCCGAGTTGATATGCCTTACTTTTTCATTGGTTGAAACTCAGGCACCCACTGTTACCACAGGGATTCAACCTGGGATCTCTCCTTCTACCGAGAGACAAACCAGCACCAATTCTGGCTTGGCTCAATATTTCTTTCTTGTGCTCTAGGCCTTTGGTCACTGACCAGTTGAATCTTGTGAGTGCAGGAACTTAGGTTAATTTGTTTTGGTCAAGACAACTTGTCTGGATTGAGTAGGGTAGTTTTATTATGGATAGAAATTAAAGATTCAGTAGCATGTGTGGTTTGCTTCATACTATGACATGCTGTCAAGTTGCCTTTTTTAAATCATTTTGCCTCAAGTATATAGGGTATTTTGTGGATCTTCTGTAGTAGTGTTTGTTTCTGTAAAATGATCCCCTGCTAGCATGTGCATGAGGGATAATTTGTAAACCCACGTAGTATGTGCTGGGCAATGGTCCCACAAAGGAAGTGGGGGTAAAAAATGTGGGCCTGTCAAATTTGGTGTCATTCCAGCTTGTGGGCTTCTTCCTTTTGAGCATGTAAAATCAGCCAAATTTCAGTCATTTGTTTGAAGCCAAAATGATTGAAACTTTACGTTCTGAGATAGAAGGGACCCAAATGTTAGAGTGGAACTAATATAGTGGGCCTCATTTTTAAGGGCCCACTTTCTATCTCATTTGGCCTCATCTTTGTGGGGCCACTGTTGGTCCCATGAAAAGTGAGAATATCTGAGTGCTCATCAGGGATTATTACTTTCAATAGGTTAATAATTGCTTATAATTTTTTTTTATTCATCTACAATTCATAATGAATCCCATGACTTTATTTTGAGATTTTTTCTTTTAAATACTATTTTCCATACATATATGGTAACTAAAACCTAATTTGCTCATATCTAGTTAATTCAGCTGGTTGATTTGAGTTGCGTCTGTAACCTTGGCAGTATTTACCTTTGCCATATATTATCCAATCTAGTTGTGGGGCTTCTTGTTTTCTCCCTGTTTTAGCTCTACCTAATGTTCTATCTTCCCTGCCCCCCATAATGCCTTTGTTGGAAAATGAGAAGTGACATTTTGTAGGAGGGAAAGAGGAGAAATGACATTTGTCTTCTTTTTTGAGGGGTATTGGAAACATATTTTTATAGGCCTATTTCAGTGATCATGGGGTTCTTTTCTGCCAAAAAGGTGGGAGCAGTTAAAAGAAACCATAAGAATAGTTACCATTTTTATCTGCGAAGTACTAATGTATATTGAGCCACAAATCATATATTTTAGCTTTCAACTAACTAAAACTGATTTAGAATGGTTTGAAATGAAATCCAGTTTGAGGATCTAGTAAATGCTCCTATTTTTCTGTTCAGGCTGTTGCTATGAGATTTATGTCAGAACAGTTATGAAGAAAGCAGCGGTTGAAGCAGCCAAAGTCGATGGTGCTCAAGCATAATGAAGCCTAGCACCTCAGCCCTTTTTAACTTGCTGCTCTAAATATGCTTCATGTTTTTCTACCTTGTACTTTTTTATTGAAATAAGTATGCAGAAATTCTTATTTGTTGAGTAGCAAATACTGTTCTTGAAAGGTACTGTGGGTTGATATAGATGCTTCTGGGAATGAGATTATGTTGAGGGAAGATACGCCTGATTATAGTAGTGAATGGCGAATTTGTTGTTTTTCCTTGAAAGAAGGGCTGGAAGAGAAGTTTGTTTGTCAGGCTTGCTATCTGATTTTTCTGTCAGCTTCCTCTAAGGGTATATTTACTGCATGCGTCTGTCGTAATTCACCCAAAGTTGCACCAGATCAAGTATCGGAATCGCGTTTATATTATGAAGTGTTATACTTCTAATAAAAGTATGTCATTACTAAAGTTATGTCATATTATATTATTGGCCATGATTAGATAATAGTAAAGGCATGGCTAAAATCGAAAGCTTCCAAATCACGGAAAAAGTCACTTATCTAAAGAGGGATAGAGAGGCATAAAGTTACATAGGAGGATTGGGAGCTTTTTTCCTCCTGAGCTTCCTGCTGCTGCATCTCAAGAAGTCATTTCAACTGGTTTGACGAGGTTCTTTAGACTTTGGAATGTCGATAGTTAGTAATACAAACAGATCCCAAGTAAAGACTCAGAGCACCCCATTATTCACTTCTCATTTAACCTTTTTTATTTTATGGGCGGTGGGCATTCTTGAATGTATTGAATAGGCCTATAAATTTCATGCCTTTTTTTATGATTAAATTTTATGCCATTTTGAGGAGTCCATCCACCAACCATGTAAATTAATCAAGGTGAACTGCGCTGAAGATTCAATAAGCTATATGATTGAGTGACTGAATCCGCTTTTCTGTCTTGCTATTTTACTCAGGGAAATTTACAGATACCCCCTATGATTTGACTTATTTATAATGCCCCTTTATTTTTTATAGTTACATTTAACCCCCTGAATTGACGGTCACAAATAGAACCGTTAACTTCTAATCACTGAAATTCTATTATTAACCTCGGAACCCTTTTACCCCTTTGATGCCTATACTAATCAAGTTGCCACTTAGTTACCACCTATACGCTATCAACTTAATTTTTCAGCATTAGCTTTCCCTTGTTCGAGTAAAAGCCCACCTAAAATTGACTTACTCCAATACTTTTAGAGGATAATTTTGAAATTTTAACAAATGAATATAACAGGTCTAACCATCAAGTTAGGGGTTACTTACAAATATTAAAAATAGAAGGGGCATTTGTAAATAGGACAAAACATAAGGAGGTATTTGTAAATTTCCCTTTTCCTTATCGCTTTGTAGCGGGCCCCATTGCAGAGTGTCGGCTTACAATAAATTTCATAATCCTGTTGGAACTATTTTTGTAGGAAAAAGCTTAACCTAGATTGGTGTGTACACACGATGTAACTCTTGGGGAGACCAAATTGTGAATCTTATATGAGAATTGGGATTTTAGTACTTTCAAGTAACGCTGAGTCGAACTAGCTCGTTGAGCTAAGACTGACTCTATTCGGTTTTACTTGAATTTGGCTTAGTTTGAACGGAGCTGTACTTGATTTTGGTTCAAACTTGAAAGTAAATGAGCCGATTTTAAACATAAATTAGCTTGAATTGACTCAACTCAAAAATTTAATTGGTTTGACTCGAGATTGATTTTAAGCTTTGCTCAAACTCGACTCGATTTGTTATAAATTATTTTTTACATATTATACCCATATTGTACAATTTTTTTAATTTTTACCTTTTATATACCTAAAATATTCTATGTTATTTTATACTAATATATATATTATAAGAAAAGTTTATATGAGCCCGGGCTCATATACGCCTACGTGAGTCTGGGCTCTATGAGCCGTCGGATTTACATCCGGCAGCCTATAATTCTCATGGGCATTTAAACCCATGAGTAATATGGGCAGCCGGCTCACATAGGCTCTATGAGCCCAAGCTCTGGTATATAATATCCATATCATGTTAGGAAAAAGTTAATATGAGCCTGGGCTCACGTGTGCCTGGGCTCATTGAGCCGTCGGATTTATACCCGACGGCCCATCAAACTCATGGGTTTAAATGCCCTGTGAGTTTGATGAATCTGACGGCCGAATGAGCCCGGGCGAACGCCAACGCGTGTGAGCCCGGGCTCATATAAACGGGACTCTATCATGTTATTATATTTAAAATAAATATAAATCTTACTACTAATAAAATTGAGAATGTAAGTATGAAATTTTATTTTATTCCTATTATACCCTTATTCATCTATATAATATATATTATTAAATTTTTAAATACTACCTTTAATTTATCTAATCCTAATAAATATAAATATGTAATTCTACTTTCATGTTTTTAATTTAACTAATCATATTGGTCTAGAATTAGAGAGCTATTGAACTATATCTAGATTTAGCCTATTAAGTATATCTAGTGAACAAAGTCTAGATTTCTACCTATTAATTTAAAGTTTTTATATCTTTTTTGCATATGTGCGTACGATTGTACTTCTCTTAGTAACTACTAAATCACTAATTGATTCTTCCTCTCTCTATGTGTGTGTGTGTATATATATATATATATATATATATATATATATATATATATATATATATATATATATATATATATATATATATATAAAGTTTCAGTCATGAGTCACGACTACTATAAAATATAATTGAATAGAATTAACCATTGGGTCCTCCCCTATATTTATAAACCATAAAATAAATAGAGTCAACTATGGGTCCCAAAATTTTACTTGTAATTTGTAATGTGTTGAGTATCTTGACTCTGCCAAAACTCTTTCACACACTTGCGTAGCTGAGTCTGAGCTTCCAACTCTATAACATTGACTTCAATATAATGAGTAAATTATATAGAATAAATTATATAATTTTAAAGATTTTAAATTCATATCAATGCTATATATACGAATAAAAATATTATAAATGTGCAATAATCATTTTGTCATTTTAGGGCAGTTAGTCTTTGATAAAGCAACTACCAAATCCAAATTATATGCAAGCTTTCATATATCGATTTGACGATTGGCGATGCGCTAGACACATATGAAAAAATTCTTAATAATACATATACATGAATGTCTATCAAGAAATATATTTGTACATATATATAATATATTATTTTCCAATGATCTTTTGTTTCATATGAAATGATATTGATGATCAACAATGCACTAGTGCATGTATATTATTTTATATCCAAGGTAAGCTATCAAGCAACCTACTTCCTATCTATCTGATGGTAAGCCAAGTACAAGTCCCTCTGCTTCTAGCTTTACATATAGTTTACCATCTTCCAGTGGAGCCGAGCCATCTACTTCTCTAAGACCAGTTCCCATATCCAAATCAATCTTCCTCTCAATCTTCATCGGAGTGGGAAGGAAATTACCTTGGCTATCTATCTAATAGTTTTCCATGTATCTCGTTCGAACCAAGACCATCCAAAGTAGCATAAGAACTACATGGATTTTATTCTTTTGATCAATCTATTTCATCCAAACCGAGAAGGTAGGCTCCATCTTTTTATATTTATCTACTGTTCCGGGTTGTACCCTCCAGAACAAGGCCTTCTCTTTCCGTACTAGGTTAGGTTTGGGACTCTAGCCCTACCATCTATTCTATCTTCATTTCAATTCCACTGCTTTGGCAACCTCCATACAACTCCCCTTATTTTGTTCTAGCCGCTAACCATCTAACGATGTTCTTAGAGAGCCCTATCTAGTCGAATTTAAAGCTCTCTAGAGCTGAATGAAGACAAAAATCGAAGTTATTTATTGGAATAAAAACAAGTGGGTCTTCTCTACCATAGAAAATTGTTTTGTATAGATCAATAATATATATATATATATATATATATATATATATATATATATATATATATATATATATATATTATTTGCTAAGTATTAATCATATGTATATATATATATTTTGAAGTGATATTTACAACTTTAATAGAATGGAATTATAGTTGTTATAATCTTTTTTTATTTTTGTAATGTTGATGTGATTTTCTAAATTAATATGGTTTTTTATAGGATAAAATAATTTGGGTTGTAAATGGGATTCGAGCTCAATTCGAACGTAGGTTCGAGCTACTATAGTGTATTTTTGAGCTCGAGATTAAATCGAGTTTCGAGTTCCTTAGCCGAATTGAACTCGGGCTAGGCTTCAAGCTGTTCGATTGAGTTTGAGCCGAGCTCGAGCCGAGCTTTTAAAAATCGAGCTTGAGTCCAAAAACTTCAAAACTCGGTTCGACTCGGCTCGTTAGCGCCCTTAAGCACAAGACATTCAAAGTCAAGGAGCATACAATTTGAACAATAAAAAAGGCTCTTAGCTTCATTGAGTGTTTTAAAACCAAGACTGAATTAGGTTCAACCAAACCTATTAAAAACGTCCTATACCCTATTTATTTATATCATAGGCCTTATACCATTTATGATTAGACGAGAAAAATGAAGAGGCGAGACTACCTTCCTTATTAAATCAAAGATGTTGTAAGACCTACAATATAAAAAAATAGGGTATAGGAATATTATTTTCTTTTTTTTTAAATACTTGTAAGAATAAATTTGTATGACTTGTTTATCTAGCCATCACTCAATAGAAAATAAATTTTGGTTTTTGTTGTCTTCTTTTTTCTTGTTGGACTCTCAGTGTTGATGTTCGTAAAGAAATAATTGTTATCTTTTGACAATAACCCAATATATGCAATCACTTGTGAGGGCTTCTTTGTCTGTAACAATTTATTCCCTAAATGTTAAATAAAATTATCCTTTGTTAAAATTACTATTATTATTATATTATGTATTACTACCATCATCTTAATATTATTTTAATAATTACTCCTTTAGTTTGACATTAATAGTTCTATTTTATTTTTTAAAATAAAATAATTTTAATTTATTTTAAAATATCCAATTGAACTATTAAAGTAGAACAAAGAGATTATTATTATTATTATTATTATTGTTATTATTATTATTATTGTTATTATTATTATTATTAAAGGATACACATTCCTACTTCTTTCATACATATGAAGAGCTTGTCTAGAGTAATAAACATGCTAGCTCCATCTCTCTTTCCCTCCCCCTCTCCCCCCCCTCTCTCTCTTTCTCCCACCTCCCATGCACCCACAGTTTTAACACTACATGCCAATAGGATTTAATCAAGAGCTCTCCCACAACTAGGAGAGGGAAGAGTTTTTCCTTCTCTTCACTGACAATGAGCCTAGCAAGCAAAAGCCACACATGAGGGACTTTCATCCACAAGATTAACGACACACACCAACACACATTAGTGTCAATATCACTGATGCTAATGTGCACTTGTGTGTGTATCATCGATCTTAAATATCCAGGGCTCCTATGTGTGGCTTACGCTAGGATCAATGTCAGTGAAGAATATGAAAAACTCTTCCCTAGGAGAGATCTAACCAGCCCAACTAAAGTTGGATTGGCCTATAGTCATATCTCTTTACATTTTTTGTTGAAGTAAATAATATAAGAAAGGCTGACCAAAAAAAAAGTATGCTCTAAAGTGGGATATTTGTTTTGCACTTGTGAGCTAGTAGGTGAAAACCACACAAAAGTAATGAATGGAAGTCTTGATGAAACATGACTCTAGCGTATTATAATTAAACAATGTGAAGAGCTTGTCTAGAGTATTAGCAAAATTTTGAAAAGTGGCCCTGCAAATTAAAAACAATATCACAAGAATGAAATGCATATGAAAAAAACACCTCTAACTGTTTGGTTTTAGGAAAGATTACCTATTGTCATCTAAAGCTTGAACTTGAAACTTTGTTAGAAAATCAAGGCCTTCAAGTGCCACAGATTGTCATCTAAAAGTTACTTTTGTTTATGCAAATATATTCCCGCAACATTCCCAATATCATCAGTGCTACTTTGAAAATTTTGCATCTTCAATGACATTGAGTCACCTATTGTTTGAATTTATCTCTCAATGTCCAAAGCATCCTTCTTTAGTTTATCCATTCTATCGCCTAAATTCTCATATGACTCATAAAGAAGTGTCATTCCGGCCTCCTCTCACCCTCATCTCTAGCTGCCCTGTTGGACCATGGTATGGGCTTGGGCTCGGTTTGGTCCAATGTGTCACGGTCCGGGTGAGTTGGTACAGGCCACGCTGTCCAAGGGTGGTGGGGGCAGTTACGCCAACCCCACATATGCCTTCATTACACATAATTAGAGTGGGACCCACATATGTCACACATGTACACTGGACATACATCTAGGTGTGCATTTACACATCATGGGGCCTAGACACGCAAATTAGGTGTCAAGGGTGGGACCCTTGGTTAGCAAGGGGTCGACCCTGTTATGGGCTTGGTCGTGTGCAGGGTGTCCAAGCCTCCGCGGGCTCTGAGAGACAGAGCCTACGCTCATTGTGATTAAACCTCTATAATAAACCGGTAGGAATTTAGCAAGCAGACCCATTTAATCTCAGCCCAATTCTGGCCCACCTAAATAAGGAAAGAAGGAGGATATTTAAAGAGAGGAGGAGGCTGACCTAATTGGCTGGCCGCCACACCCTCTCCTCCTCCCTCCCAAATCAGTCCGCCCCCCTCTCTTGTTTGTGGGTGCAACCTGCACCTTGCTGCTGGCCGCCCTCATTCTCCTCTCCTTTTGGTCTATTTTGGCAGGCTATTCAAAGGAGAGGACTCTCCTTCTTTGCTGGGACATGGAGGCTGAAGTAAAGGGGAGACTACACTGAGAATTCCTGCAATCTAAGAGGTGGTTTGAGAGGGATCATCACATAAAAGTATTTATCCTTAACTTTGCTCGTTTGATCTTGTCTTTGGCGTGTAAGATCTAATTGTGGAGGACGTGCAAGGGCTAGAACACCCAGGTCAGTCCGTCATCTCTCCTATATTTGATATTTCCCTTTAATTGATTGAATGAGATACATGTTTATTGCTAATTGATATTAGATTGATGCATGCTTTGTGTAGATCTTTTGTAAAGTTGGATTTTTTGATCTGTGCGCCCTCACCCTACCACCAAGCTTCCGCTGGCCAGCCACACTACATGCCCTTCTTGCAACACAAATTGAGAAGCTACAATCTCCTTTGATTGGTCAAACATATCATCAATTTGGTTCTCAACTTGCTTCGACATTTGAGACACTTCTTAGGTATGTAAATTAATAGAAACAAAAGATTCTTGTAAGTACTTTGAACTTTTAAGCAACAAATATGACACTCCTTCAATATTGTCTAACTTTTCTTCAGCAAATTAGGCTGATTGCTTCAATTGATTCACCAACCTTTCAGTTTCATGTTTTAAATCCTCAGTCCTACAACATTTACATGTTCTCTCTATGGTTAATAATTGATATTAGACATTACAAGATAAACAACAAAAGAATTTGAAACAAAAGCAAATACAATGTTGATAGAGTTACTTTCAAGGAAGAATTTGAGGTAGATCTTATAACGAACTCATTTAAATTACCAAGACACTTCACCATGGGAGTCCCCAGGTCACAAGAAGGAAAAGGAGGTCTTACATACTCTCTAGAAACAATCAGTAAGATATCATGCTAGTCTAGATTGCATTTCTTTGTTGGCTATTATCTCTGAGCACCCTGCAAACAAGTTGCCATAAGCATTATGCCAACATGAGTTAGAGCTCACCATCTTCGTTTTTTGCATTTTCGACAAATTGAATCCCTTTGGGATTATTGTGTGCTTGTAGTGAAAATTCAGCAGCCTTTGATGGCATTGAGGGCTACGAGTTGTCATTTGGTTGCTTGTTTGTTGAGGAGAAACAACCCATGCATCATATTGACATATCCGTGACAGTAATACCAAAAAGAAAAGATGAAAAGTTGTCCTATTTTTCACTTAAACCTTTGCAAAAGATACTACTAGACCTCAATCTGTAATAGAGTTAACAATGCTTCTTCAGGAAGAAGAGAAAGATATAAACAAATAAAGCAGATTGATACATAAAAAACATGTCAACGAAACCACAATCCAGGTTCCTCAGACATGTAATCATGAGATGGAATTGTGATATCTTCACTCCTCTAAAGAACTTAATGCTAATTTATTGAGACGTAGTTATCAAAACTATAATCATATATATTTTGTTGGTATTTTGTTCTCTATGAATATTAGCGTTTTACAACATTTCTCACACTTGATATTTAGAAGGGAGTATCCCGACAGATCTTGTTCATTCTCTTATGCTACTTATTATGAAGAACAAAATAGATATTTGTTATATTAATAGGTTCCTTGAATACTTCCTATTATTTGATAAGATCAATATTTATTCCACAATTAAAGGCCAAAGATATTAATAAAGACTATCACAGTCACTTAATATTAATCTTATAATTCACCATGTGTACATTGACAATGAAATATATAAAAAACTATTCAAATATTATATACTTTATAATCTTTCATATTTAATTTCATTAGGTAAAACAAATAAATAATATTGAATTAAATAACATAGATAATTAATTAACCTACATTATTGACATTGATTTTTATTTTAAATTGCATTACTTTATTATTTAAATGTGGCCAATAAAAAAGGAGAGGAGTGGCATTAGGGACGGACCCACGGTCATGCTCCTCTCAGCCCATGAAATTTTTATATAATTTATTAGGTAAGGCCACATGGCCACTTTGATTTGTTCTTTTAGGAGGGGTTAAGCGGCTCCCCCAAGGATTTTGACCCCTCATTGAGCTAATTCTTTGGCTCCTTCCCTGAGTGGTGTACACATTACCATGTAAGCATGTAATAAACCTATTTTTATAGGAGTTTCCAACTTAGCTTGGCAAGACACTTGTCTATATTTTGATCCTTGACCTCTATATTTCTATATGAACATTTTCTTTAGAACATTTATTAATAAAAAACATATTTTTTTTTAATTTCACAACATTAATGCTTCACACTGACTTAATTGAGAGCTGATAAATGTTATTCAATAAGAAAAATAAATTAAAATTAAATCATACCAAGAGATTCTAAACTTAGTTGTCATACAAAAGTAGCAAGGAAAGAGGGTAAAATATGTTTAGCCACAAAACTTGGAAACTAAGAGATGAGTAAAAACTAGGAAACTAAGGATAAGCAATTCGTCACCCCTATTTTAGCAGCCCACGTGCAAGGCCCATAGGGCCCAAAATCGGTGCTCCAGACGCCCATGCTGTGAGCGAAGACGAACGCCCAATGCGTCAATGTCAGTGGCACAAAACTCTACTGTGAGTTTCAATCTCATAAAGTCACCCACTAAGAGAAGAAAGCTTTGAAACTCGGAATTAATCCATGTTTTAACTCTTCAACTCCTCCAAAAGTGTCCTAATGACTTGAGTAGAGCTACTATGTGGATGTGGATGTGGACGTGGACGTGGACGGGCGATGAGGTAGTCAGGGAGTACAACCCGGTCACTAAAACTTGGTGTGAGAATCACCTGTGAAGCACTCTCACCAATTGGTGAGAGTGCCCAATAAAAAATAGCCATGTGTACTCTCTCAAAATTTTAGTGAACCCAAGTTTTTATTCAGTTTTTTGATAAACCAACTGGTTCAAATAAAAAGAAATTTGGGTTTCTATGAACCCAAATCGTCTTCGCATATTTAATATTTCTCATCCACAACCTCCCTAATTGTGGAGCCGGAAGAGGCAATTCTCACTCCGCTGCATGGGAGAGACAAGCCGGAGGTTCCTCCGCCCCCTAATCTAGTGGCCCTGGATTCGCCCACCCATCCACATGCGGTGGCGGTGGTGGCTCTCATGCCACCGCCCAAAAGAGGAGAGCCGAAGGTTCCTCCTTCCTCTAATCTACAGCCCCCGGTCACTTACATGATCCGACGTGCATGCCTCTTATTGGGCACTCTCACCCATTCCGGTGAGAGTGCTTCACAGCAGATCCGCAACGAGATCCGAAGTGCTCTCTTTGGTTGTTCCTTGTCCTTTCTCTCTCTGGCTTAAGCACTCAGAGGAGGCTGAATACGAGTTACCGGAAGTTAGCGTTGATCTATTGTCTTTGTTCGGGGCTTTGATTTGCCTCCCATTCGGTGTATATGTTCAAAAAGTGAGTTCTTTTATTATTCCTCACTCCTCCCTTCTTTTTTCCTTTGGGGTGGTGTTATGAACTCTACTAATCAGAGTTCTACAATTGGGTGAATGAGGGACGAAGAGAGGAAGAGGTCTTCCACTAGTTCAGGCTGAACTAGAGAAGGGACGAAGGGCTAGGAGAGAGAGACGTCGGGAAGAGAGAAAAGAGATTAGGGCTAATTGATTTCTTGCCTCCAATCAAGGCGCTAAGCCTACTACATAATTCAACCCATAATGGGCTTGTTTACTTTCCTAACTAGCCTTATGGGCTTATAATAGAAATTAAACAAAAGACCTAATAGCCTTATGGGCTTACAAGAAAAATAAAGAAACTACTAATAGACTAATTAAATAATGATCCATAACAATCCACCACGCTCCGCTAAAGCCTTGACCTCAAGGCGCAAAATCTGGAAAACGAGCGAAGGAGTCATCCTCTAGCATCCAAGAAGCCTCATCTAAGGAGTGACCATGCCAATCAACCAAAATCTCAGACACAAGTCGGCCAAAGCGACAAATGTGATGAATGTCAATGATAGAAGAAGGAACAAGCAAGTGTATGTCAGGAAGTAGAAGCGGGGGCGGCGGACTCTGCACAACGCGCGAAGGATCACCCACAAAACGGCGGAGGCGCAAAACATGGAAGACAAGATGAACCTGAGAGTATGCGGGAAGCTGAATACGATATGCAAAAGCACCGACACACTCAACAATAGAGTAGGGACCATGAAATCGATGAGCCAGCTTGGCACTCATAGGTTGAAATAAGGAAGATTGCCGCTAAGGCATGAAGCTGACATAAACCAAGTCACCTATCCGATATGCAATAGCACCGACACACTCAACAATAGAGTAGGGACGATGAAATCGATGAGCCAGCTTGGCACTCATAGGTTGAAATAAGGAAGATTGCCACTAAGGCATGAAGCTGACATAAACCAAGTCACCTATCTAAAATTCCCGATCTATACAATGACCATCATACACTTGCTTCATCCTGTTTTGAGTTGTCTTCAAATTGTGCTTGAGCTGACATAGTAACTCATCATGATTCTAAATAAGATGGTCAACCTCCCCTACTGCAATGCGGTGGGGAACATAAGCGAGGATAGTAGGTGGATCCCGACCATACACTACTCGAAAGGGGGAAAAGCCTGCAGCCATAGGAAAAGCTATATTATAAGAATACTCAGCCCAAGGTAAAAAATGAAGCCACTTATGGGGCTTGTCACCAACAAAACAACGAAGATACTGCTCAAGACATCTATTGACCACCTCTGTTTGTCCATCCATCTGAGGGTGATAAGTCGTACTCATGTGCAAAGAGGTTCCCTGGAGAGTGAAAAATTCTTGCCAAAAGTGGGAAATAAAAATCTAATCACGGTCCAAAACAATGGTGTGTGACATACCATGCAATTTGACCACATCATGAACATAGATCGCGGCCACATCCTTAGTTGTGAAGGGATGGCCTAGAGGGCTGAAATGAGCATATTTCAACAACCTATCCACCACAACCATAATAACAGATTTCTCTTGAACCCATGGCAGAGCTTCAATAAAATCCATGGAAACATCATCCCAGACGCGCTTCGGAATAGGCAGGGGCTGAAGTTACCCTGTGGGAGCTGTAGTAGAAGCCTTGGCACACTGGCACACAACACAACATGCAACATAATCATGAACTGCACGGCGGATACCCTGCCACAAAAAACTCTGTGTTACCTGTTTGTAGGTACGAAATGAGCCTTCATGTCCAGCAAAAGGAGAATCAAGGAAATGAGAGAGTATGAAAGTGTGAAGCTGAGTATCATTCGGAACCCATAGACGATCCTTCCAAAAGATCAAGTCACCCTGCAATACAAAAGAGGGCATACAAGAATCAGCTTGCAAGCGGTCACGGCCTCTGGGTCCTGAGAATATGCCTAACGGAGTTGGTCCAAAAAAGGAAAAACTGGTCTAGATAAAGTCATGTCCTAAGCTGTGGCAAATTGCTTGGAGAGAGCATTAGCAACCACATTTTCATATCCCTTTTTATAAGCTAACTCATAATCATACCCCATCAGTTTAGAAATCCAACATTGCTGGGCAGGAGTGGTGATGCATTGCTCCAACATATACTTCAGTGGCTGATGATCAGTACGGATAAGAAAACATTGACCCAATAAATAAGGGCACCACTTAGTAACGACATAAACAATCGCTAACATCTCCCGCTCATACGCAGACAATAAGAGGGAACACCCAGATAGTGCTTTGCTGAAGAAAGCAATGGGGCGGCCATACTATAATAGCACAACCCCCAACCATGTCTCAGATGCATCTGTCTCAACCACAAAAGGCTGATGAAAGTCCGGTAATGCAAGAATGGGGGTGGTCAACATGGCTACTTTAAGAGTATCAAAAGCGGCTTGAGCCTTAGAAGTCCATTGAAAAGAACCCTTTTTGAGTAGAGCTGTAAGGGGCGCGACAATTATCCCATACTGAGAGATAAAACGACGATAATAGCCAGTGAGACCCAAGAATCCCCTCAAAGCCTTAAAAGATGTGGGAAGGGGCTACTCCATCATAGCAGCCACCTTAGCCGGATCAGTAGATACACCTACTCCTGTGATAAGATGCCCCAAATAATCCACCTGAGTAGAGCCAAAAACACATTTGGACTTCTTAAGGAAGTGGGAATGCTGCTCCAAAAGGGCAAGGACACAGCGGAGATGGGTTAAGTGGGTCTCCCAGGTAGGACTATAGATCAAGATATTATTAAAAAAAACTAATACAAACTGACGCAAGTACGGCCAAAACACCTCGTTCATAAGACTCTGAAAAGTAGAAGGAGCATTAGTGAGGCCAAAGGGCATTACCAAAAATTCAAAGTGTCCATCATGAGTATTGAAGGCCGTCTTATAAATGTCAGCCGGATGCATTCTAATTTGATGATAACCCGAACGCAAGTCCAACTTAGAAAAATAGTGTGAGCCATCCAATTCATCCAAGAGTTCTTCAATGATGGGGATGTGGAACTTATCCTTAAGTGTCGTAGCATTAAGTGCCCAATAGTCTACACAAAAGTGCCAAGTCCCATCTTTTTTCTGAACCAACAAAATAGGAGAAGAATAAGAGCTCATGCTAGTACAAATGATGCCAGCATCCAACATTTCAGAAACTAGTTTCTCGATTTCATTCTTTTGGATTTGGGGGTACCTGTAAGGTCGGACATTTGTTGGAGAGGCATTAGACCGAACTGGGATACAGTGGTTGTGAGATCTGATAGGTGGCAATCCTGAGGGCTCAGCAAAGAGGGTAGAGTAGTCCGCCAAGACAGCTGCTAGGTCCGCAGGGACCATTGATGAATATGTGGAGTGTTGTACCAAAAACTGAAGCAAGAAGCCCTAATGAGTACAATGAAAAAATGATCAGAGGTCCTATGTAGAGTGGAGTGTGCCCAGAGCAAGCCCCTGAAGGCACACTCATTGGCCTCCCAGAGCGAACTCCATAAGCATCTGGTAGAAGTTCCATGTGACATCCCCTAATTCTTGCAACCACTGAACGCCCAGGAAAATGTTAGCTCCCTTTGTAGGCAATAAATAAAGGTACAGAACAAAGTGATGGCCCTGAATAAATAACTCAGCTCGTAGACAAACGACTGTGCTACGAAGGTGCTTCCCATCTCCTATCAACACATCAAAAGGAGTAGAATCGAAAACATAGCAGCCTAAACACTGTGCAACCCGGTCATTAATAAAATTATGTGTACTGCCGCTGTCAATAAGCACTGAAACCTTGGATACACATCGTCTGGGGCGTATAAGCACCGAAAAAAGCATGTAAAAAAATCTCTGGCAAAACATCGGAATCATCAGAAGGAACCGGCGGCTCCCAGCTTGTGACATCGTCCCAAGCCTCCTCCAAAATAAGAGCAGTAGGAGGGGTTTTACAACAATGACCAGGCGAGTAACGCTCGTCACAATTGAAACATTACCCCTAAAATCTCCTATCCTCCATCTGGGCCTGAGATAAGCAGCAAAAAGGGATTGAAGTACCGGGAATAGTACCGGATAGCTGATGATTATGACCTGCTGGTCCAAGGGAAGGTGCCCATGGTTGGTTCTGGAGGGGGCCTATTGGTCTAAAATTCCACCTCTGACGATTCAATTTCTCCTCATGAATTCGAGCATGCAGCACAATGTCCTGCATGATAGGGCAGGAAAAATGGTGGATCTCATCTGCAATCTTCGGTTTGAGGCCACGACGGAATGTTCTAGCCAATGCCTATTATGTCCAGTGCGGAAGTCTAGTAGCCACCCTCATAAACTCAACTTGGTAGGCTCTCAGGGTCGTCATTTGGGATAAGGAGGATAAGAGTTCATTAAAATCAGCAAAATTGTTGGGGCCGAATTGTGCACATAATTCTGTTATGAATTGCTGCCATGTCGGATTTAGCACTTCCTGCTCGAAAAACCAGACAAGAGCGTCACTGTCATGCCCCGGCGATGCCAGACCCGAGCCGAACCCGGTCCAAGGGCCGGTCAAGCGTGCGGGGGCAACGAAGGGAAATTGAGAATGTGATTTAGCGGAAGACTTAACCCTAACACAGGCGACTTAACAGAAATTATGGAGTACACACATTCCACTTTGAGCAAGAATAAATAAGAAGAACAGAAAAAGAGTTGCTTAACATAAAGTAAACAACAAATCTCAAACCCACATGCTTAGTTAACTATAGCCCACACTGGCTCAAAATAAGTCTTAAGCAAACATAACTGCATAAAGTAGCATAATCCAACATAGAACCCTACACAAAGGTTCTAAACAAAAAGCATAAAACTAAGGAAAATAAGTCACACAACGATCTCCACGATCACATCCAAGTCATCTCCGACCTTTCCTCAAAGAGGAGATCCTGTCCATCTGTGTGTCGCACCACGCAACCCCAAAACAAAACACAAGAAAGAGGGGTGAGTTTAATAAACTCAGCAATAGTTTTTAATATAACTATCATCATCGAAAATACAATAGCATGGCAATGTAATCATTCAGATCAAAGATTTACATGATGCATCATTTTCTGATCACGCATACACATCACCTAAAACTTTATAATAGTGCATAATCCACATAATTTCATTCTCATCATAATACCCTGCATTAAATGTATCTCTAACATACATATTCCCTCATGCAACAACATTCTCATTCATCATGCATGTATAAGTGTCACACACGCACACTAGTCCAACATGCAAGTCCATACCCATAGAGAATAAACCCGCTCTTCAAAGCCGGAGCCCTCAAGCAAACACTTGTCAAACAAACATGCTCCTCAAGGCCAACGCCTTTGAGCAACTCCTGCTCCTCAAGGCCAACGCCTTTGAGCAACTCCTGCTCCTCAAGGCCAACGCCTTTGAGCAACTCCTGCTCCTCAAGGCCAACGCCTTCGAGCAATGCCTGCCCATCAAGTCTAAACTCCCGGGCAACCCTGCTTGTCAAGACTAAAGTCCCAAGCAACAACACCTAGTAAGCCGGTGCACTTGGACAAACCAACTAGATTCTCAGGGTCCATCGAATCATAAATAATCTCAATCCGCAAGACAAGTACACAACTCATCCCTACTTAACTCTATTTAACTAGACTCAACCCAGGGAGTGCACTCGTTCCACACAAGAACACAAATCAAAACATGTCATTTCAGACCAATCAACTTACGATTAATCCACGACCGATCAATCCGGCATACAATTTCACCACATTGCATCCAATCGGTCAAGTTCGATTATCCTCGATGAAGCCTCAATTGGAAATCCATTTTTATGATGCATGCAGCATGTACATACGTGGGCAAGGCATACATGAATCCTAATCCATGATAAGTGCTCTCATCAGCCCCTAATGCATCATTTATGATCACAATATTAAGCTTCAAACATCATCATTTAACCCCCCACATGTGTGTGTACCTAGTAGAAGTACTTCACTCAATGCATATCAACATGCTTGAAATTAACTCACTACCACACTACACATGTGAATTTCTATCTAAACATGAATTCCAGCGGAAATCATAGGAGAAGAAACGTTGAAATCATAACTCAAATCAAAACTCAACCACAAAGGCTACACACATATAAGATCATTCATTTTATCCTTGAGTCATAGCATTCACCAACATCCACACATCAACTAACTACATTCTATCATGACAAATCAGTCCATTAATAGGTTGTAGTCGTACTGAAAATATGCTTACCCAAAGGGGATCAACCATTCACAATTTCAAGATGACAATTCCAACATCATGCCACAATTCATAAGTCATTCCACAAATCTCTAATCATATATCTCAACTTCATAACCTTAATAGCATGCCTTTTCAGTAGCATAATATAGCTTAAAACACTCCACATTCATATAAAATTGGCAAGTTAAAGTGGAATCATCGAAATAAACATCATGTGAACAACATAAAATTTTGCTGTGTAGCCGTTCGAACGCCTTCAAGCTGTTTGATCGGCTAAACGGAAAAATTTGAAATTCACAGTTTGGCCGTTCGAACGCCCAGCAAGCCGTTCGATCGGCTGAACTGAAAATCTATCGACCCGATAGTGTTGCCGTTTGAATGCCAAGAAGGCCGTTCGAACGCCAACAAGGCAGAACTGACCATCTTCTTCCTTTTGCAATTTCAAACCGAAACATCATTAATAACACTTCAAATCATCAGCTAACACCCTAATTATCATCAAAAGTCCTTCATGACTTCCAGAATGTTAAACCATATCATAATAATACAAAACCCTAAGAAATCGGGATTAAATATTTTTATTTTCTAATCATGTCATTAACACACCAAATCAAGTAACTCCTTTCAAAATAAGCCAAAAATCAAGAGTTTTACCATGGATAAACTGAAATCTCGAAAGTCCGTTACCTTATCCTTTGATTAGACTCGGATTTGAGGGTCACCCTTCTTGAAAACCTTACAAAAACATAAAGTTTGAATTAAACTCCATTAAAAATTAATTTACCAAAGAAATCTCTAATTAAAACTTAGATCTAGGGCTTGTTGAACATAAAAATCGGATTTTGAAAGCTATGGTTTGTAGTAAAATACAAATCAGTAGTTTTTGATGTCCAAAAACGAATTGAAACAAAGGGAAAATGGTAGATTTAGAAGAGATTAAGAAGAAAGTCATAGTTTAGTGCTTAATTAGAGTAGGCTTACCTTAAACGCTTTCTAATTCGGGCTTAATTGGGGATTAGGCCTGACCTCTCCTCTTCAGCCTATTCCTAAAAATAGAAATGGCTCAAGTTTGGCCTTTTATAGTAAGGGTTGGGGTATGTATGGGTAAGTTATGGGGTGTAAATAGGAAAAGTAGGCTAAAATGGGTATTTTACAAATTTGAGCACTAATTAAGTCCAAGAAAATTCTGAAATTTTTTTTATGACCTTAAGTAGATATCTGGGTTTATTTGACCTAAAAACCAAAATTTCGACAGTGGGGCCCACAGGGTCCCGCCAAAACCCTAACTTTTGGAAAAATAGTAAAAATTCTGAAAAATCCCAAAAATTCACATTTGTTTTAAAATCACTTAAAACCACTAATCTTAAAGTTAATTTTGGTTAAAACCATCACAAACACTATTTATTCACGAAATCACTGAATAAATCAGAAAACGCATTAATCTCACGATAACCAATAATTAAAGGAAACGAAAAACCGGTTTAGAGATGAGGGTCCTTACAATCACCCTCCAGGTGGAAGGCAGCCACCTGAAGCTTCTCCACATCTACAGTCGTAGCCTAATAAGCAAAAAAAATTCAACCCTATATACCCAATCAATAAGATTGTCATCCCCTGAATATTTAGGGAATTGCAAGCGTGTCAAACACGGTTCAGCCATCCGTGGTGCAAATCCATAGTCCTTATCCTGCTAAAACGCACCAGGATCATGAAAATTGGGATTTTGAACACCCAACATGTTGTGGCGATCCCCCATGAATCCTGGTAGGTGCAGGCACTGGTGTGTCTGCGAGGCGGCATCACCGGCCAAAATCTGGTTAGGAGCATTCCCATCCACAGGAACGTCTGTCGCTGCAAGGGGGGCCCGGCGGTGGGGCGCAGGACCACGCTAACCAGAGGCAGCCGGCCCAGCCAGTGGAGGGAGGTTGGGGTGCTTTGGCGGCGGCAACAACCCACAACAAAGAGCAGCGGCAGCCTCATCCTCCTATAACCCGACCTGCTGGCTTCCGCTGGAAGGTCCCCAAGTCGACTGGTTGGCTAGTCTCTCAAAAGACGCATGTTGTTCTGATCTGAGAAGGCAGAATTCATACAAAAGCTCAGAGACAACTTGCAGCAGGGTGCCATCCGTCGCTGCTCCTCCAGGTGCGACAGTTGTGCTATTGGAACTCTGGGCAGATGGTTCTGCAGAGGTTTGTTGTTCCTTTGCTATCATGCTCTTTGTCTGCACCATAGTTGTTTTCCCATAGTAGGACCGTTGCTTTGATACTAATGTTATGAACTATACTAATCAGAGTTCTACAATTGAGTGAATGAGGGATGAAGAGAGGAAGGCTGAACCAGAGAAGGGACGAAGGGCTAGGAGAAAGAGACGTCGGGAAGAGAGAAAAGAGATTAGTGGTAATTGATTTCTTAGCTCCAATCAAGGCGCTAAGCCTACTACATAATTCAACCCGTAATGGGCTTGATTACTTCCCTAACTAACCTTGTGGACTTATAACAAAAACTAAATAAAAGACCTAATAGCCTTATGGGCTAATAAGAAAAATAAAGAAACTACTAATAAACTAATTAAGTAACGATCTATAACAAGTGGTTTTTGAAGGGTTGTTTTCGGATTTAGGAGCGCATTGTCGGATTGGTGACGTCGTATGTAACTGACTGGGTTTTCTTTATTTTCCTTATCGTCAAATTATGCCCTAACGCTGTTTCTTTCATCCGATTGATCTTACTTCCTGATTCCAAATTGTCAGTTTGGATTTTGATTCCGATGCTTTTGCATTTTGGTATTGATTTGGTTGATCACTTCGTGGTGGTGCAACAATCCTTGCCGGTAACTGTAGTTGTTGTTAAAGACTCTAAAAACAGTCAGTATGAGGAGAGAAAATAGGTTCCTTCGAGAGAACTCAACCTCCTAAAATCACTGTTTTAGGTAGAAATTTGTCATGCTTTTTCCTGTCATATTCAACTACTTAAGTTCACTTACTCTCGGAGACAATCAAGGAAATCACCACACACAGAAGGAAATATACAATAGGAAAGGAACTTAAATCTAATCGCGCTAATGGCAGTGACAGAGAATTAAACTCCTGATTTGCGTAGAATGCACCAACAGGAGGAACAGAGTCCCATAGGCGTTCTCGATGGATGGATAATATACGGTGTTACTTTCCGATGGAGAGAATCCGGAAGGCATTTCTGATGGCTGTCTTCTGCATACATTCTCCCCGGGTTGTTTGAGACCTTCACTTGAGGTCAAAATCTGATCATGCTGGACGAAGTTTATGTAAGAACCAAGTGGTATCTTCTGTTTCCAGCCATTGTCCCTGAACCTTTGTCACTTCCCTATGGCGATGCTTGACAATCCTCCTTTCTATAATGCGCATAGGCTTTAGCATGATATGACCTTTCTTGTCCGCTTTTGGAATCTTGGATTGCTCTATTGGTTTAAAACTCATCTTTTTCTTTCGACAAGAAATGTGGAAAACTGGATCAATCTTGTAGTGTGCAGGCAGTGCCAACTTATAACAGGGTGGATCGCGCAGGACGTGCCAACTTATAAGCAAACTTCTCCTATTTTCTCTATAATCTGAAATGGCCTGGCCCATAAAACGTAGGGGATAGCTTAAGATTTCTCCCCTTTAACATTCACCAATTTTTGCTAAATGGTTGGAGAACAAAAAGGCCTAATCTTTAACATTAAAAACCCCTTGTCTTTGTATTTTGTCTTCCATAGACTTCATTTATTTCTGTACCTTTTTATATTTTTTCTTTAAGGTATGCAAAATGTTTTCACTACTCTTCAAATTTGATCAGAGACTCTCCTCGGGTTGCTCCCTTCACATAAGAGAAGTCTAGGTGGTGGCACCCATAGATTTTCTCAAAGGGATCATGCCAGCTGAACGATGCACATCAGTTTTTTACCAAAACTGCAGGCCACAAAATGCCTGAAATACTGTTCAAGATATTTGTTAACAACTTTGGTCGATCTGTTAGATTGGGTGTGATGCGAGGATTTTATGTTGAGAAAGGTTCCTAGTAGCTTATAGAACTTCTTCCAAAAGTTACTGAGCAAGATAGAATAACAATCACTCATAGCAGATATGGGCGTGCAGTGCAACTTGATATTTAATAGGAAGAAAACAATCTCCAACATGACTCCTTGAATTATGATTTTTATGCATATATCTGTTAAATCTTCGTACCTTTGCCTTATATATGATGAGAAACGTTACTGGAATGTTTATGATCGAATCAAGCAATCAGCTCTGTCTTTAAGACAGAATTCGCCCTCCCTACTGGTGTTTAGGACTCGTGGACGTCTGCCTCCCAGGATAAGACGATCAACCATATACCGTAGGAACACCTCCAACACGGTATATGCAGCGAACCACAGTGAGTATGCTAACATAGAACACAATCGGATCGTTTGCAGAAAGAGTTTTTCATGGTTTTATATAAAATCCCGTTGAAGACAATAACGGATGCGTCCATCCGTTAACGGACACTTCCTTTAGTGAAAGCAAACCGGACCCATTTTGGTTAAGAGAAAAACCAAACCAAATAGAAAACCGAACCAAATGAATTTGTCCCAAAATATTATCTTGTTGAACCAACCCAACCCAACCCGACCGGCCGCGCGTGCGAACCGAACCGGACGGACGGACGGCGGCGGCGCGCACGTGTGGGTTAGCCCACGTAGGTGCATTGGTCCAACATCTCTCTCCCCCACAAAAGTGGGTTGGCCCAAGGGCCTAACATGAAAGGCCAAACTAAAGCCTTATATACCAACACCATCACCTTCACGTAGGCGATGTGGGACTATTCACTCCTTCAACCAATTCCCATGTGATATTCTCATTCAATATGAAGTGGGCTTGGGCTTTCTCTACCAAATGGGCTTGACCCACTTGAGTAATATGGGCTTGACCCACATAACCATTAATATGCCTATCTAAATAATATGGGCTTAACCCATTTATAATGCCCACTTCTAACAATCCCCCACATGAATGAGAATTGGCTGGATAACTATGCAAAACTATGAAGATAAACCGTGAAAGCAATATTGAAAAGATCATGCATGGGGGTGAGGTAGCTTTTGGCTTTGAACCGTCCCTTGTGAAAACTATCGGGTCTACTGGCTAATCAGTGAACGTGATGTCTTGAACTGTTCAGCCGTTTGTGTAAACCAAGACAATAGAATTCACACAATCACTTCTCAGACACACTGTGGTTCTCATGATTGTGTTCATTTCGGCCCTGAACAAACCTGGTTTTCATGAGTGCTCTAGAAGATTTAGCCTTAAAATCCTCATAGAAGCGGCCCCTTCACACTCATATAGGTGATTCTCATTAGGAGTATCCTGCAATACCCCACTCGAACGAATTCAAGCTATAAGAACCATTAAAAGCAAAGCTTATCCTGATTCACTCTGCAGGCATCACTATCTCATCATAGGAATGGGGACGAGATTTTATCTCAATAGTGATTCCCCTTGAATCCCCCACAATTCGGTTGTCCCTTTGAACCTAGATCTTGGGATCTCCAGTCAACAAGGTTGGGTTGCCATTATGGTGATTCTTAATGTATAGGCTTCAAGCCCATTCCCCTCGATGAACTGCTCACTTGTTCTTTGGTCAAACCCTTAGTAAGCGGATCCGCAATATTTTCTTTTGACCTAACATACTCAATGGAAATTATTCCACTAGAGAGCAATTGTTTTATGGTATTGTGCCTCCGACGTATATGTCGAGACTTACCATTATACAAGTTACTTTGTGCCCTTCCTATAGCCGATTGGCTATCACAATGTATGCAAATAGGTGGCACAGGTTTCCCCCACATTGGAATATCATCTAAAAAATTACGAAGCCACTCAGCCTCTTCGCCTGCTCTATCAAGTGCAATGAATTCAGATTCCATGGTGGATCTTGCTATGCACATTTGTTTTGAGGATTTCCAAGACACTGTTGCACCTCCAAGTGTAAAGACATATCCACTTGTGGATTTTGAGTCTTTTGTATCAGATATCCAGTTTGCATCACAGTAACCTTCTAATACTGCTGGATACCTTGTATAATGCAGCCCATAGTTCAAGGTATATCTTAGATATCTAAGAACCCTCACTACAGCCTTCGAACTGCCCCTGGGTTGCTATTAAATCTACTTAGTTTACTCACTGAGTATGCGATGTCTGGTCGCGTACAATTCATAATGTAATTGAGACATCCAATAATTTGAGAATATTGAAGTTGTGATATGCTCTCTCCCGTGTTTTTGCTTAAGTGCAATGTCACATCCACAGGTGTTCTTGCTGGACGATTATCATTCTGATTAAATTTCTCTAATATTTTCTCAATGTAATGAGATTGAGATAATACATATCCATCAGATGTTTTAGAGATTTTCATCCCTAGTATGACATCTGCAACACCCATATCCTTCATGTCAAACTGTTTGTTCAACATCTTCTTGGTAGCTTTAATGATATAATCATTGCTACCAATAATTAACATATCATCCACATAAAGACATACAATGACATAGCCATCAGGTCTGTCTTTCACATAAACACATTTGTCACATTCATTGATTTTGAATCCATTTGACATCATCATTTTGTCAAATTTTTCATGTCATTGCTTAGGTGCTTGTTTAAGTCCATAAAGAGATTTAACAAGTCTACACACTTTGTTTTCTTGACCCGGTACAACAAACCCTTCAGGTTGTTGCATATAAATTTCCTCATTCAAGTCACCATTCAAGAATGCGGTTTTCACATCCATTTGATGTATTTCAAGATTATACAAAGCAGCAATAGCGATTAACATCCTAATGGAAGTTATCCTTGTGACAGGTGAATAAGTATCAAAATAATCTTGACCTTCTTTTTGCTTGTATCCTTTGATAACAAGTCTGGCTTTATATTTGTCAATTGATCCATCAGCCTTCATCTTCCTCTTGAATATCCACTTGTATCCTAGAGGTTTACTCCCTGGCAGTAGATCCACCAACTCCCAAGTATGATTTTGCATAATGGATTCCATTTCACTGTTTACTGCCTCCTTCCAATATTGTGCTTCAGGAGATGACATGGCTTCCTTAAAGCTTTGAGGCTCATTTTCCAACAAATAAGTCAGAAAGTCTGGACCAAAGGATTTTGATTTTCTAGCATGTTTGCTACGTCTAGGTTCATCATCTTCTCCCTCTTGGTCTTCACTATTATCCTTTTCAACATCCAAAGTTCTTTGAAGAGAACTTTCCGTTTGTGTAGAATTCCACGGAAAAATATTTTCAAAAAACGAAGCATTCCTGGATTCAATCACAGTATTGACATTTACATCAGGAATATTCGATTTATGAACAAGAAAGCGATATGCACTGCTATTATTGGCATAACCAATGAATACACAATCAATGGTCTTTGGTCCAATTTTAATCCTCTTGGGATTAGGGACAGCCACTTTTGCCAAACACCCCCACACTTTTAAGAATTTGTAGGAAGGCTTTCGACCTTTCCATAATTAATATGGTGTTTGCAAGGTTTTCTTATGAGGTATTTTGTTGAGAATATAATTTGCTGAAAGCAAAGCTTCCCCCCACATGTTCTGGGGTAACCCAGAACTGATTAACATGGCATTCATCATTTCTTTTAAAGTTCTATTTTTCTGTTCAGCAACTCCATTTTGCTGAGGTGAATAGGGTGCCGTTGTTTGGTGTATTATACCATGTTGTGAACAGAAATCACCAAAAGGTGATTCATATTCCCCACCTCTATCACTTCTTAGAACTTTAATTTTCTTGCCAAGTTGATTCTCAACCTCTGTTTTATATAAAATAAACATGTCAATGGCCTCATCTTTACTTCTCAACAAGTAAACATAACAATAACGAGTGCAATCGTCAATAAATGTAAGAAAGTACTTTTTACCTCCTCTTGTTTGAACAAGTTTTAAGTCACAGACATCACTGTGAATTAACTCAAGAGGTTCAGTACTACGCGCAATACTTTGGAAAGATTTCCTGGTTAATTTTGATTCTACACAAGTTTGACATTTATGATTAAAGTCAATATTAAATTTAGGCAGATATTCCATATTAATCAATCTACGTAAAGCATCATAATTAACATGACCTAATCTACCATGCCACATATCACATGACTCAATCATATACAAAGAAGAAGCATTTGCATTCTTAATAACAGAAATAGGTACAATAGTGAGTACATTGAGCTTAAAAAGCCCCTCATTTAAATACCCTTTGCCCACGTACATCCCACCTTTGGTCAAGACAAATTTGTCTGACTCAAAAACCAACTTGAAGCCATTCTTGCTCAGCAAGGATCCAGACACTAAATTCTTTCGAATTTCAGGAACATGCAACACATTGTTGAGTGTGAGCTCTTTGCCGGAAGTCATCTTCAGCACCACCTTGCCAAGTCCTTCAACCTTCGCAGTAGAGGAGTTACCCATAAACAGCTGTTCACCATTCTCCACGGGCTAATAAGTGGAGAACATCTTCCTATTAGAGCAAACATGACGAGTGGCCCCGGTGTCCACCCACCATTCACGAGCGTTGGTAACCATGTTCACTTCTGAAATAACAGTAGAAAGGTTGATGTCATTCACATTTGTGGAGAGATTCTCCACTTCAGTCATGTGGGCCTGTGCCTTCTTCTTCTTGGAATCATCTTGTTTATTCCGTTTCCGACAATCCTTAGCCTTGTGGCCTATCTTGTCACACACGTAGCACTTGCCCTTGAATTTGGCTTTGTTAGAGTCACTGTTTGACTGTCCAGCAGGATACTTCCGCTTCTTGTTGTTGAAGTTAGAGCCTTTATGCCCCTGTTCCACAACATTTACTTTGGCTTCTAGGCCATGGCCTTTGTTGTTCTTTTCAGAAGCCCGGTTGTCCTCTTCAATCCTTAATCGCACAATCAGATCTTCCATGTTCATCTCCTTTTGTTTATGCTTTAAGTAATTTTTGAAATCCTTCCAGGAAGGTGGTAATTTTTCAATTAGAGCTGCCACCTGGAAAGACTCACTTAAAGTCATTCCCTCTGCATGAATATCATGCAGGATCACTTGGAGTTCTTGAACTTGGCTGATCACAGTTTGAGAGTCCACCATTTTGAAGTCCAAAAATTTGCCGACCATGAATTTCTTCGTTCCAGCATCCTCTGTTTTGTACTTCTTGTCTAAAGACTCCCACAGTGCCTTAGCACTTTTCATTGAACTATACACATTATACAATGTGTTGTCCAACCCATTAAGGATATAATTACGGCATAAGAAATCTGCATGTTTCCATGCATCTACTGCCGCAATGTACCGTCTTGTCCTCCCTTTTCTCCTCAGTGAGAATGGGTACATCCTCTTGAAGGAAGCGGGTTAAGTTCAGTGTGGTGAGATAGAACAGCATTTTCTGCTGCCATCTTTTGAAATCCGCACCACTGTAACTTTTCTGGTTTTTCCCCTTTAATAGGAAGAGGAGCAGTCATCGGAGTGGGAACAAGTACCGATGCCAAGTGGGTACCTTCAGCAGCCATTTCTGTTCCAAAGAACAGAAGATTAACTCAGTCTTAAAAAATCAGTGAATTTCGAAATCTATGCTAAACAGTGTATTTCGAAATACATATACAGAACAGTGAATTTCGAAATCTATGCAGAACAGTAAATTTCGAAATACATATACAGAACAGTGAATTTCAAAATCAATGCACAAAGCAGTGAATTTCGAAATCTATGCACAAAACGCCCAAAACAGTAACTTTACATGAATTTTACGTAAATAACAGTAATATATAAAAAATTCATGAACAGTAAACTATATGATTTAATGAATAGTAAACTGTCAAAATTTTGAACAGTGACGTTCCAGAAATTTGTAAAACAGTAAACTTCTGAAAAAGTCGTAAACAGTAAAGTTCAAAATGAATGAACAGGAAGCATAAGAAATTTAACGGACTCAATGGTAAAGCAGTACAAAATTTTGGAAACTTCACACACAAGAGGAAAAATTTTCAAAATTTATACGTACAACAGTAATGCTTCAAACATGCACGTCCAGAATAGTATGATTTCAGCACTAATAGCATGGAAAAGAAAATTTTCCCACTGTATTTTACGCATAGAAGTAAAAATATGTGTACAGTGAAAAAAATGTTCAAAATTTTACGTGAAGGATACTATTCTGCATGCATAACAGTGACATACGAAAATACATAAAAATTCTGTCTTAAGATTGTTAATTCTTCGTACCTTTGCCTTATATATGATGAGAAACGTTACTGGAATGTTTATGATCGAATCAAGCAATCAGCTCTGTCCTTAAGACAGAATTCGCCCTCCCTACTGGTGTTTAGGACTCGTGGACGTCTGCCTCCCAGGATAAGACGATCAACCATATACCGTAGGAACACCTCCAACACGGTATATGCAGCGAACCACAGTGAGTATGCTAACATAGAACACAGATGAACGGAACGGACAGGAAAATCCCAAATCGGATCGTTTGCAGAAAGAGTTTTTCATGGTTTTATAGAAAATCCCGTTGAAGACAATCTTACCCGTTCAAACGGATGCATCCATCCGTTAACGGACACTTCCTTTAGTGAAAGCAAACCAGACCCATTTTGGTTAAGAGAAAAACCGAACCAAATAGAAAACCGAACCAAATAAATTTGTCCCAAAATATTATCTTGTTGACCCAACCCAACCCAACTCTCTCCCCCACAAAAGTGGGTTGGCCCAAGGGCCTAACATGAAAGGTCAAACTAAAGCCTTATATACCAACACCATCACCTTCACGTAGGCGATGTGGGACTATTCACTCCTTCAACCAATTCCCATGTGATATTCTCATTCAATATGAAGTGGGCTTGGGCTTTCTCTACCAAATGGGCTTGACCCACTTGAGTAATATGGGCTTGACCCACATAACCATTAATATGCCTATCTAAGTAATATGGGCTTAACCCATTTATAATGCCCACTTCTAACAATATCTACCTTCACATAGAACATTATCTCCCTTAGCAGGAGCTGCCTTATAAATGAGGCAGCTTTAGAGATGATGAAATACACTCTCCTTGCAATAGTGGGAAGAGATCTCTCAGGAGATGGCTCCAAATATTCCCAAGAATCACCGTACTTGTCAATTCTGGTATGTTGTGTGTTCCGGGGTGAATTTCTCGTCACAATATTAACTCCTTATCTTGTCCTTCATCTTTAGATGTGATAATCTTTTGATGATGCGTGAAGCGGGTCTTCGAGATAAGAGGGCTACGATTAGGACCTGACCTTCCTAGTTTGAACCAAGGCTGCCTTCTCCATAAATTGACTTCCATCTCTTGAATGGGAGCAATCCAATGGCCTCCTACAGTATTCGTGGCCTTAGTTTCTGCACTGTCAATTGAACATTTTCCTTGAGGCCACTGATGAAGCAGTTTATCATGAAAGGCTTGTTCCGTCCTGTACGATTAACCAGTTCCTCAAATTGTGTCATTTATTGTAAGTATGCTTCAACTTAGTAAGCAAGGAAATGGGGTCTTCATAAGGAGAAGGTTCAAATCTAGTGACTAGTGAGAAGGCCATTGGCAAGTTGCTCCAACTAGTAATGACGCCCAATCACTCCATCCACCCAACCCCTGAAGTAACAATAATTTTTGCGAGGTTGGTGTCTGCTGATGTAAAATGAAAAGGTCGGCTCGGTAGAACCAACTGTATAGGTTAGCCCCATTAAAGTGCAGAAATTCCAACCGTACCCAATACTTAATTTTTTTTCAGGTTCTCCACCGAAGATGTATCGTCTCGTAATCAGGTGAAGGCATCTGTACAGAGGAAAATCCATCAGAGCATTGCTGACGAGGTTTAGCACTGTCTTTTGACTATCATTTTATTCCTTTTCACATGTGCTTTCTGTAGAAGTGTGAACAATAAATATAATGTTTAATTTCCAATTCTTCATTGTAGTACCCTGGGCTTGAGCCAGTTTTAGATGACTTACTTCCAAAGAAATCACCACTCATTGTAGTGAAATGGTATGTTCATTGCCTTTCAGGTCTTGAGTAATATAATTTATTATAAAATTCAAAATCATATTTGTAGTAGAGATGGCTTTTGAGAAGAATGGCTTAATGTCATCCATATGACTGACCCTAAATAGATGGCATATATTGCTCTTGCGGCTGATGGAAAAATCTAGTTGGAAATTTAATTGGTGCTACGAAGGTGCTTTGATATGAAGGTCCTGTAAAGTGGGAGTAAATCCCACGTGGTGCTCCCACTCCCAGAGTAAATAATTTCTTGAAGGTTGGGGATACAGTGCATCAAGTCTAGAATTATATGCTGTGCCTTGTGAGAATATATCTGATGTGTAATCATTTATAACTTAATTTTTAGATATTTTTTTAGCTGAGTACACAAATGGCAGGAAGTATTACATTTTTAGCTCGATTATCCTATGTCTTACAAATATTACCTCTTGTAACCTTACTTGGCTAGTCAAAATCATCTGAACCTGGTTGTGGTAAACAATGTACCATTGTTCTTCAATGTTCGTGATGGACCCTACATGCCAACACTTCGACTTCTTCACCAGTGTTAGCATCTCAGCTCCCTTTTTTTTAATTAAAATTGAATAGTCCTACCCTGATATCATATTTATTTCATGATTTGCAGATCCAAATATAATGAAGAAACTACGAGTAGACAGGGGCGCTATCAAGTTTGTGCTTGCAGGTGCAAACATAATGTGTCCCGGATTGACCTCTCCTGGTGTGGTGCTTTGGATGATGAAGTATTAGAAGAAGCTCCCGTGGTATGGACTCTTAAAGGTTTTGATTTGAAATGACCAAGTCTTCTTCTATATTTGTCAGTGATACTTTTTTCTGATGACGCCTCCCAGGCCATAATGGCTGAAGGAAAACAACATGCACTGGCAATTGGCTTTACAAAAATGTCAGCCAAGGATATGTAAGTTCTTATATTTAGTATATTTATCCTTCATCTATTATTAGCCGAGAAAATTATTCTGAAACATCATCATTCGCAAGCTTCCAGATGTGCTTTGTGTTCTAAGATTAGTGCACTGTGTTCATGATTCTTTAAGTACAATCCTTTACCATGAGTACAGTGATTATCAGCCTATTGATTTCTTTGTCTGCAGACGAGCTATCAACAAGGGAATTGGTGTTGATAACATGCATTACTTGAATGATGGCCTCTGGAAAGTATCTGGTTTCCCTTCTTTTTTTAATTCATCGGCTCGAAATATCTTGGCATAAGTAAAAGTGGATGATGAAGTTGATTTTTCTAGTGCCGAGTGCATCATTTACTTTTTCCGTGGTCATTGGGTCATGCTAGTGTTTATAAAAGCTAGAATCTTTTTGGCGCTGATTGCCACTATAAATGTTGCATGACGTTATTAATTAAATGTGATAACTTCGTGGAAGTAGCCACTTGTACAAAGTTCAACCTGCAGTGGGCTGCTGTTTTTAATGATTATTTGTCTGTAATTGCAAGTTTCAGCGTCTGACATGCAAAATGTATGATACTGCATCATGATTGGGGGATGTTAAAAATAATCTTTGTTTTGATTTTGTCTTAAGAAACATAATGCATTTTTCTTATTAGTCTATGGGGCATTATGCAGATGGAGCGTCTCGAGTAATGTTAACGTTGCCACTGAAGAGGAGTTCCGATTCTTTAACTCAGAAAATTGTCTTAACATGCTTGTGGATAATTTTATAAACAGCTGAGAGAACAATGAGTTTTGTTGAGGCTAAACAACGCCTTTTTATTTGCTTACTATCATTTTGCTGTTTTTTGTTTGTAATTGCCGCTATCCTCTTGTATTGGAAACATCTAGTAAGGACAATATAAACAATGCTAAATATGTTTGGAAATAGGCATACATAATAGGCATATCAACTTGTGGGTTGCTTGATTTGGCTGCTGAGTTTTATCAAAGCTTTGCAGGGCTGCCTAACCAGCCATTATTTGTGTTCTTGTTCTGTGCTACCCATTTTTGCAATGACATTGGTGTTTATCACATTGTCGCAGAATATACGTCGGAAGGGTAGCATAATATAGGAGGGCATCGGGCCTCGAAAAATACTCACTCTGTCCTATAAAGAGTGTTGGGATATGACAAAACTTGTGTACCATAAATAGTGTACAGTTTGTCCAATTTATACAATGGATTGTTCTTAATGGACATGCTTTGAGAGGTAAAACTTGTGCTTTTACTTATTTTACAATCCAGACACTTTCTAGGATGGTGGGAGTATGAATTGACCTTGCCCTTCATTACTTGTGGGAATTATTCCAATTCTTTTAACGACGAGAAGGTGTTGATGAAGGCTGTAGCAAAGCAACCTGTATCCGTGGCCACTGAAGCAAGTAGTGATGACTTTCGATTTTATACTAGCGGCGTTTTCACTGGTGACTGGAACTGAACTTGATCATGGAGTGACTGCTGTTGGGTACGGGACTGCCGACGAGATGACCAAATATTGGCTGGTGAAGAACTTATCGGGGACAAGCTGGGGAGAGGATGAATATATAAGAATACAGATGCTAAGGACGGACTTTGTGGGATTGCTATGACATGACCTCCTACACTACAATTTAAGTATGATTTTCTGTATGTGACTTACACTGTGTCAGTGTCAAGGCATGCAGTAGAGGAGCTTTCATCCCCAGCTGGATGAACACTTGTATCAAATACCGCAAGAAGTGAAAAGAAAAATTATATGTAAACAAAACCACAGAAAAATTATATGTAAACAAAACCATTGCTAAATGTTCCATTAAGATACAAGTGCCTCTCGTAATTTGCCTATGTATAGCTGCTTCAAGACACCCTTTTCTCACAAGTGCTTGCATATATCGGAGTCATTTAATTTTCCGTTGAGTGATGGCTGTAATAAGTCATGATAAACAAACAATACAGTAGGGAACATATTTATTCCTACTTGTTTAATCAATCCCATTAGGCCATAACTATTGTATAGTAATAACCACTGCTGCTATTACGTCTCTATAATCATACATGATCAAGCAATTGCCTTTGCCTTGCTAGATGCAACTGTTCGCATTTTGTTTATTTAAAGTTGCAACTTTTTCGGGATTTTGAGTCGCCTTTATTTGGAGTCTGTCTGTCGACTTCAGTCACACAATGCAAGTTATTGCACTTTAGTAGTCAACAGGTGGCTTGCATTCCAAATTAACGAGTTATCTATTCTCCTTCCTTGTTTCTCTGCTATGTTATTGTAAATATAGTAATGGGCCTCACCCTTTCCAAACTTCGGCCACAAGGTGACAACAGTAGCAATTCTGCGTATTGTGCAGCAGCACCGGCCCGTCCATGGAAGCAGTCAACTAAAGTTTTCAGAGCCCTCCCAGATCGCCGCAGGAACGAACGCTTCGATTCATCTGCCAGTTCACCACCCGCACCCCCTTGATCCTTCACTGCGCAAAGTAATTAAGTGCCATTTAAGGGGCGGTGGGCCCCATCCCAAGTTCATAAACATTGTTACATTGCACCCGGACCAGGCAGACGTGCCTCATCTTCATCCTCTCGCTCTGAATCTGCATGTAGCGAGAAACTGGCCTGACAGACTAGAGAACTTGACCGTCGCTGAAATTTCCAGCCTCGCAATCAAGCCGGCTGGCCGGAGTCAGGTGCAGTTCTTTGGGTAAAAGACCCTGGATGGCGACGAGAGAAGGAAGAAGCCACATCTACGCTGCGAAGCTGTGCGAGAATTGATTACATAGCCGTACTTGAAGGTCAGTGATTGAACTTTATGCATATATGCTTATTCTTTTAACTAAAACATTGTGTTACGTTACCCTTTTTACGTACTTCGAATTTTACATCTCTTTCCTGTGAATTTTTGGACACTGCCGGTTCAGTTAGAAATCTTCCATTGGAATGATTACATAAAAAGGAAACGAAATCTTCCTTTGGTTTTTCCATGATTCACGTAGAGTGGAGCGTGATATTGTTGTTGAACGGGCCCAACCAGACAGATTTATACGAAGGTGGGACCAAAAGGGGTGGAGCATAGAGGTGGCATTAATGCGCGCCGCCCGCAGGGACTGGCCAGGGGGGTCCGCGCAGCCCGGAGGAGCCGCAGCGGCTTTTTTTTTTTTATTTTTATAAAAATAGGGTGGAGTAGGCTAGGGGCCGGGCCCCATTGCCATTGTCATTGCCATTGTTGATATGTGGGCATTTCTTTCTTTAAGGAGAATGCCCAGATCCACCATTTCTCCTCTCTTGGGTCCTTGGTTGCTTATAGTTAGGGTTGGTTATGGATGTTTATTATTTGATATTTGGGTTATATTCGAGGTGTTTTATCAAATTTTTTTGTCTATGAATTTTTGGATATGGCTATGGACCGGCCGTTTGTCGGAAGTTCAGTTAACTTTTAAATACATTATATATTCTTATACGAAAGATAATTTTAATTTTTTTTAATTATTCTTAAATATTATTTTTTTATACTTAAATTTTTAACAATTTAAATACAATCATATTAATGTTATATTTGACTTCTTCTTTAAAACTAGTTATTAAAAAAAATTATCTCATAATAATAGCTCTATTTGGGTTTTCAAAATGAACTAATTTGTCCAATAGTTATACTAAAAATTTTAAAAATGACATATATAAATTTAAAAATTATTATCATATATTAAATTACTTAATCTAGATATCCTCACCCTAGCTGCCATGTTAAAACCGCTCTCATTCTCTCAAACCACTTTAACCCTTATCTAATTGTTTAAGAAGCTATGTTCATGAACAATGGTTGTGTCCGTCGAAAAAGAAGCTTTATCCGTAGACAAAATGCTGACAGACAAATTGTTAGTGAACATAGACATAGACAAGTCTTATCTTCTGATTATTTGGCCAAGGACCAGCCCTACTCATAGCAGTGGTGATCGGTGCAAAATAGCCTTCCTATATAGGCTTTTGGAACCTCTTATTGGGCACTCTCACCCATTCCGATGAGAGTGCTTCATAGCACATCCAAAGCGCAAAGAGAGAGCATGCGCAGAATCATCTTTCAAGCTCAAGCATGGCTTCAAAGCAGACTACACGTGTCATGCCTCGGCACTTCCCCACCCGAGCCGAACCTAGTCTAAGAGCCGGTCTAGCGACGGGGGCAACAGTTTGAAAACGGTTAAAGAAAATAGCGGAAGACTTATGCCCTAACTACGACCGGTCTAATTTACAGAGTTTACACACTATTTTGAGCAAAAGTAAATAAGTAGAGCTAAAAGAGTTAAACTCTAAATTAAACCACAATCTCAAACTCATATACTAATAATACATAGCCACATACTTGGCTCCAACACAAGGTCTCAAACGAAACTAAAGACATAGTATATCACAAATCTAAAACAAGGATCATCCACAAAGTCCTAACATCAAAACAAGATAAACGAAGAGACATGCAAGACTAGAAGCCTCCACGACTAATCCCAAGCTCTCTCTGACCTTTCCTCATATAGAGGATTCTGTTCGTTTGCGTATCACGCCATGCAGCCCCAAAACAAAGCAAGAAAGTAGGGTGAGTATAAAACTCAATAATGGCTTTGAATATAACTATAATAATCAGAAAAACACGACGGCATGATAATGAAGCAATTCAGATCTAAGATTAACATGTTATACCACTTTCTGATCATACATTCATATCGCATAAACCTACATAATAGTGTCTCAATCACACCATTTCTGATCATGCATTCATATCTTATAAACCTGCATAATAGTGTCTCAATCACACCATTTCTGATCATGCATTTATATCACATAAACCTACATAATAGTGTCTCAATCACACCGTTTCTGATCATGCATTCATATTACATAAACCTGCATAATAGAATCCCAATCACACCATTTCTGTGCACACATTCATATAACATAAACCTGCATAATAGTGTCTCAATCACACCATTTTTTATCATATATTCATATCACATAAACTTGCATAATAGTGTCTCAATCACACCATTTCTGATCATGCATTCATATCACATAATCCACATTCACCCTACACGATAAACGTGTCAAATACATGATACACAATCATACATAGCATTCATAATAAGCATGCATCAATACAAATGGTGAATGCCTCCATCAAGGAGCAAACACAAGTATTGCCACACAAGCAAGAAACGGTCAAGGCTGCGAAGGCGAGACACGGTCAAATTTCCACACAGGAAATAAAAAAGAGTCGGGGTTGTCAATCCCTAAAGCTGCTCGCCCTGGACGATCTTGACCAAGGATATCTCATTCTCACACAGAGAATCTAGAGCAGGGGTGTTCGCCCAGGGACATCTCTTGCGGAGGGGAGAACCCGAATTCCCACATAGGGACCCTAGAACATGTGGTAGCGGGTGCACATGGCATACCACTCTGGATTCTCAGGGTCTAAATGACACTCATAATAATCTCAAATCCGCAAGACAAGTACACAACTCATCCCCACATAATTTTCATTTCACTAGACTCAACCCGGGGAGTATACATGTTCTACACAGGAACTTAAATCGAAAACATGTCCTTTCGGGCCAACCAAATTTCGATTAATTTACCGAGCGATTAATCCGGTACGCAATCTCAACCATTGCATAGAATCGATCAATTTCGATTAACCAACGGTAAAACCTCATTCATGAAGTCTGATCCATGATACATGCTATCATGCTACATCCGTGAGTAAGATCTACATGGGTTCCAACATGTGGAAGTGATCCTAATCAGTCCCCTCATGCATCATAATCATCTCATAATTAACTACAATGTCATAGTAGATTCCCTATATGTGTGTGTTCATGCATATCCTAAGCATACAATCAATGTTTTGATATAATCTCATAAGGCAATCTATGCATGCTTAACACATTTGAAATAATGAATTCTAACTGAAATTAAAACAAAATCCACAAATGTAGAATCGAATGCTCATTCCCATAAGCATGATTTTTTCACACAATAAGCCACAACATGATCACATCCATTACCCATAAACCATCCCTATTATAAGAAAACACATTTCACCATTTGCTATATAACATCCCTACTGGAAACATATTCTAATCACAAGAATTCTAACATTTTAAGTTCCAACGTATCTCAATATCAACATGTATAATTGTCAACGTATAATATAATACCCCATGATAATCACTTAAACATAATCCATAAACTTCTATCATCAATTCCACACTTCCAGTAGCTCAATTCAACATAATACACTTTCCATAACCATTAGAAACATTAAATGGAGTAAAAATATTAAAATGAGCGTAATTTTAAAATTAACAAAACTGAAGTGTTGCCATTCGAACGCCCTGCAAGGCCGTTTGATCGGCTATACTAGAAATCTATCAAAAATGCAGTGTTGCTGATCGAACACCCTGGTAAGCCATTCGATCGCCAACACAGTAGTTTCAACCTTCTTCTTTATTTCGAATTTCAAAACCAAGACTCCATTAAAGCAACTTAAAACCTTCATCTATATACACAAACACCATTAAAACTCCATCAAACTTTCCAGAATGTTAATCTATACCATCTAAAGGCAAAACCCTAAGAAATCGGAACAAGAAATTAACATTTACTAATTCCACTATTAGAATACTAAATCAAAAAAATCCATTCCAAATAAACTATAAAAATTGAGATTTTACCATAAGAACTGAGATTTTGAAGACCCATTACCTTGTCACTTGTTTAGGTTCGGATTTGACCTTCACCCTTCTTGGAAACCTTCCAAAAATATAGTGTCTAAGTTAAACTCCATTAAAAATCGGTTTAACATTTGAAAAACCTTAAAGAAATCTTAGATCTATGGTTTATTAAGCATAAAAAATAAATTTTGAGAAATAAGGTTTGAAATAAGGGAGTAAATCAGTGACTTTGATACTTAAAATTGAATCAAATCAAAGGAGAAATGATGGATTAAGAATGGATTAGGAGAAGATATAGGATTTAAGCTTAATTAAGGAAGAACATACCTTAATCTGTTCCAAATCGGGCCTAATTGGGGAACTAGGCCTTAATCACCTCCTCCCAGCCTATTCCCAAAATGGAAATGGCTCAGCTCTTTTCTATTTATAGTAGGGCTTGGGGTATACCTGATGAACTAACGGGGTATAAATAGAATTTTGGGCTAAAACTAGGTATTTTATAAATTTGAGCACTAATTAAATCTGAGAAAATTCTAAATTTTTTTGTATGAGCTTATGTTGATGTCTGGGACATTTTGGTCTAAAAATCCTAATTTCATCAGTGGGGCCCACAGGGGGTCCCGCTAAACCCTAATTTTTGGAAAAATTAGTGAAAAATCCCAAAAATTCAGAATTAACTAAATACTACTTAAAACTCATAAATATATAGTTAGTTTTGCTTAAAACCTTTAAAAATCCTAATTATTTTAAAAAACTATAAAATTTAAATCAGAAAACGTGTAAACCACACATTAACCGCTAAATAATATTAAAATAAACCGGTTAAAAAATGAGAGTCCTTACAGCACGTGTGCAACGTGTCCCTTTGCCCTAGAGCAGCGCTCCCAGTAAGATGGTCATGGATGCGGATATTATCCACCTCCTGAGTTCGAATGTCTGATCGCAAATTCGAGATGGACTCAAATTGTCATATGACGGAGTAGGGCTACAAATAAATTGAGTTGGCTTGCAAGCCCGATCCCGCCCTACCCAAAAATTAATGGGTTTGGACCTTAAAAAATAAATTGAAGGTCAGGTCATACCTTAAATATAAAAGATCATAAATTTTTGGGTCGGGCTCAGGCCTAGACCTAGGCAAAAAAAAAAAAAAAACTTGACTTGACCCGCAATAAATGAGGCTCATTGTATTGGCCATTATCCCACCCAACCTATTTTCCAACTCAACCTACCTATCTCAAATCTCATCGCCAGTCCCAATTCCCATATAAAAAAAGAAAAACCCTAACTCAGCCTTCCCCTCATTCATTTAGACATTTTACTGTTGTGTGCTCTCTCATGTCTCAAACTACTATCTCACTGGCTCAAATTGTGGCTCCACAGGTGGCAAGGGGAGTACATCAAGACATAGTACCAACGGTAGTTCGTGTTGAAGCAGGGGAAGGCCATTTGGTTTAAGGACTCGCAAATTACTTGAGCATCCAGGCCCTACAGTGTCATCTCCATCACCACCTACATCACAGTCAAGGGCACAGAGGTTGTCCTCAACAAGCAGTTCGCTTTTGACTCTCCATTGGCCGCAAGACCATACTTTTCATCACTATGACAAAAAGAAAAAGTAAATAATTTCATTGGCTAATCAATTGTCCAATACTCCCAATCTGTGATACTATGAAGTTGTCAATTATGATGTCAAGTGAAGTAGACGATAAAATTGATTGGTCGACAAGAGATGCACATACCAATTTTTACCTTCACAACCATTTTTTCTTTTGTCGACGGTATCGGTGAAGAAAGTTTGTGGCCCAGCCCTGCTTACATATCGTACCAGGTTACGCTAGCTTTTTGTTCAAGAGGTTAAGGTTGGATCGGACTTTTTATTTGTCATTTATATTTATAGTCAGGCCCAGGCCTACCCCTGCTAAAGCCCAATCTACTTGCAACCCTACTACGGAGGTGATAAAACGGTGTCATCTTGGGCCAGTGTAAACAGATCAGAGAAGCCCATAAATTACCCAGATAATGGGCTCTGGGCACAGGCTTGCAACAATGGGGACCACCTGGAGAGTGACAGTGGACTCAATAAGTGTGCAACTTTAAAGTTCCGAAGACGCAGAAAGCTTTGCATTTCTGTGTGCCGCCATGGAGACGCCCATGCCGTGAGCGCAGAAGAACGCCCAATGCGTCAATGTCAGTGGTGACAAAACTCTAATTTGTGAGTTTTGATCTCATCAAGTCACCCGCTGACAGAAGAAAGCTTTGAAACTGGGAATTAATCTAATTTTTAACCCTTCAACTCCTCCAAAACTGTCCTAATGGCTTGAGTAGAGCGACTACATGGACGTGGACAGGTACTAGCGATGAGGCAGTCGGGGAGTCCCACCCGTCTAGTCTCCTGGTATTCGTAGGCCCCACTCCCCACCTTCCTCCAGGGCAAAAGTCTATATAGGAAGGCTACTTTGCACCAGTCACCTCTGCTATGAGCCACCAAGGAGACCCAGGAGAGGAGAAATGGTGGGTCTGAGCATTCTCCTTGAAAGTAAGAAATGCCCACAGGTCATCAATAAGATGGCCATTCTCGGATCACCTTCTACTTCCTCCTCCACTTCCCTACCTCCTCATACCTATTTTACTGCATTCCTAGATGTTTGCCTTTATTGCCAGAAGCGGCTCTCCCCGAAGAAAGACATCTTTATGTACAAGTAAGTTAATTGTGCCAGCCCATGAGGTTGGTTTCTTTGCTTGTCTTTATTGTTTACTTTTTTTTTATTTCGTTTTGATCTTATATATTCAGGCCAATCTAACGCCTCCTTATCTGTTCTGTTTCATTCGGAACTCTCATCAACAGAGGAGATCGAGCTTTTTGTAGTGAAGACTGTAGATGTAGGCACATATTCATGGACGAAGAGAGAGTTGATACAGAGAAGTGCGGTCTTGTTGCTTCCTCTGCGTCGTCATCGTCGTCGTCTTCTCCAGCTGCCGATCGTGGGAAAGAGAGTGGACACCGAGTAGGCAGTCTATTCGCTTATTGATTGACATGAAAGCTGCCCTCAACCCCCAAGCTTATTCATATATGATCCCCACCAGCTAGAAATAGAAGCAGTCCCCGACTGATCAGCGCAGCTGGTATTCCGAGATTATATTGATCTGTATTAGAAGATAATATATATCAGGATATATACTAGTTGGTATATGTTTAATCATGAGCGAGGTTGTTTCCGTCTACTACGCACGTAGTTCTAGGTTGGATGGTCATTTTTTGATTTCATGTAGATAATGATCAGCAGGTCCAGTGTCCCGCTATGGTTGTGAATTATCTTATTTTATTTTAATTTAAATAGGGTTGTAATCTTATCTATCATCTCCAGTTTTGTAATAATCAACATATACTAAAATTAGGAGCTCTGAGTTATCACTTGCTTGCCTCCTTAATAAAGGACATGAGTACTTGATCGGCTGTGCTGCCCATGGTTTCTTGGGATCTATGTTCCAGTTTTCAATCTGAATTCCGATGCCGGCGTTATGATGTCCCGCTAAAGACCAAAGAATAATATCCTATCCCGAATTTCCCATACAAAAATGTCACTGTTACTTTATCGTCCGCACTGTGAATGAATTTACTCTTTCTTAGGTGGCAGTCGCTTGCAGCGTCCACTGGCTCGCTCCTTCTCCTTGTGAAGAGCCATTTCTTCTATTTCCTCATTGCATGATGGATGGATGGCTGCCTCAGGATCGTTTCTTTCAGCTCTTGATAAAAGAGTCATTAATTTGGCAGATAGCCTTCTTTTGGCGAGAGATTCAATAATCGCATAATTAGTACACAACGTAAACAAAGGCGATCAATATCGCTTTAACATTCCACATTAAGGGACTCTAAACTGTCTTGTTGCATTTTTTATTTCTTCTATTGATGCCAATTAATTACGTCCTTACTAGGGGCGCTGAGGCACGCCCATCGTAACGTGAGTTTATTTTCTATTTTTCTGGGAATCCCAAGCCATCTGCAAACGCTGCCAGAGATAAATGTGCATCAAACTACTTTTTTCGAATATTTTGTCTACCAACCCTTTCTTCGGGCATGCGGGAAACAAGGCAGAAGGGGTTTTTAGTTCGAGGGAAATCAAGAGATGGAGGTGGAATTTTTTATGGAAGGTAGTTCCATTAATTGTTACATATATGGACAGCGAATTTCTGTGTCAATTTAGATTTTTAAAAAACATAAACAGTAAGTTATTGAGATTTTTTAATATAAAATAAATTATTTTATTAAATATTTAAATTATAATAATTGAGATTTACAAATATAAATATTAAATTATATAATACTATTATACGTCTTAAAATATATAATAATAGGTTATTCATCTAAGTACAAATTTGTCATCGGTCTAAAAATAAATAATTAAGTTAATTTTCACATTAAAGATATATTTACTTATCAAAATTACAAAAATTAATAACTACCTTCTATGTTTGTTAGTCTTAGTCTCACTAGTTATCGACTAAAGAACCTACAACCAACCAAACGAAACAACAATAGAACTTCTCTGTCTCTAGAAAAAGAGTTTTTAAAAAAATAAAAAAAATTATTAATATTTTTCAGATCAGGCTAATATCACCCGATGATAAATGCCTATATACTCATTAGATAACATTTCTAATATTATTCCAACAAGATCGGATCTAAACATAGTTCTGCCTATAAATTACAATATATCCAGAAGCATATATTACATCAAACATATAATAGTTAAGTTTTTTCAAACAACTATATTTTATGCAAATCTTATAATTATTCCACTTGTACTAATTAATAATTAATAATAATCATTATCATTAATTATCTCACAAGCCTTGTTTAACAATTAATAACCCCATCTAATCCTTTAAATAGACATACACATCATATATCAACTAAAATGACACATGATACTAAAATCTCTTCATTGTTCTGATCTAACTTTAGATTTAACAGAATATAACTCTCGATGAAGGTTAATACATTATAATCACAGTGTAAGAAAATATGAACATGATATAAATGTGTATCAACCTAAAGATGACTCGAGTATCAAAGAAGTCCCTAAATACCCCTTTAACATTAGAGTAAAACTGTTTAAACAACAACTTAACCCAAATCACATAGGGCTCTCAATAGCCTGCCATAAATCTAGAAAAGTGAATCTCAAATGTGCTCATAAACACAAATTGGTAAAAAATACAAGTCTTCTATGATATTCATACAATTTCACTTTTCATATGCATTACATGATCCTGTAAAAACCTGCAAGAAACCCATAGTAAAGACTTATTTGGCCAATACCTAAACCGTCGTGGCAATGAAAAAAATGTACAAGTATCACAATCTCCACCCTCCTAAACTCTAGGAGAAATATCCTCAATGACATAAATAATATAACTAATAAAAACATAAGGTCTATATGACCAATGACTTCCAAAACATTTGAAACTTAGACTCGATTAACAATCAATTATTCGTCTAAATAATTAGGTCATCTTCACATTGTGCAATGACCTAATAAATAATTCATCCAATGGCTACGACTCAGAGAATATCCTAAACCCTATTAGTCTCCATAAGATTAAGATAAGCTCCTATAACTATCATTAGTTCATTAACGAAGATAAATTTCTATGTCAGGACCATGTTCACTTCATGAGCCAGTCTCAAACCCCATTGAAGATATTTTAGTATTTATCTTCATTAGGTGTTCTCCCCCCAATCTGAAGCCAACAAATTTATCTTGATTAATCTTAAGTTACTATCATATATTAACGCACCAATAATAAAAGCATGCATCAAAGTAAGCAATATAAATAACATTAAGTCACATAAGTCCATCAATAATAAACGAAGGCCTATTACACTCATTTGTAAAGCTAGTACATGACGAATTCAAGCCTTGAAATGTAATTAACTCCCACGTATCATACAAGTTATGTATGTACAACCCTAATTGTTCAATGTAGTACATTACAGACACATGTAATACACTCACTAAAACTATGGGAATGAGGATTCTTCCTTTTGCTTCCCATGACATAATGACTTGTTAAGGCCTTCATGTCACCTACTAGTCACACCCATTCCATCTAAAGACATTTACGATTATTATTATAGGGTGCTATAACTCACTTTTTGCTAGGGTACTTGTTTTAGTAAAAACGGGGTAGACTACTCCTAAGGGCATTGAAGTAATTCTCCCACATGCGGTATGATACTCTTTCTTAGGTTATATTGGCCATCTCACTGTCATTCTATTGATTTGAAGTCATTGTCATCTCTAGAGGTTCTACTTTCAAATTGACTCATATTTTCATTCACACGAATGTGAGTGGTTTCCTTATAGGGTATTTTTATCATTTTGTTTAAGATTTTCCTAAACTCTAATGAGTATAACACTGGCCTCAAGGGTACTACTTGATGTCACAGACCCTTGATAATTTTACTAGCGTTTTACATGGTCATGAACCCCTTGAACTGACCTTAGTTTATTTAACGGTTCACCTTTAACCTTAGAGGTAAAATGGTCAGTTGCCCACTTACTGGGATATTTACTTACCAATTTTTTTATCTATATTTAGGGTACACATGTAACTCTCATGGACAATTTTCCTAATTTTTAAATCCACTCATAGGCCCATGAATCGAAACCCAAAGTCAGATAATTGAACTGTGACTTAGTTATAAGGGTAAAATGGTTATTTTATAAATAGTGAGATTTCCCCCAAACTAGAACTTGGTCAAGTCACTCTCAAGAAATTTTTGGCTAACGGTAATTTTCATAATTTTTTCCAATGAGTGAAAATATCTGAACTTGGCTAGTTCATCACTTTCCTCTTTTTTCTTTTTCATGGTTGAACCAAACTAGTTAGGGATAAATCCCCTTGGTCAAGAGGTCGTCTCCTTTGCAGAGATGCCTCCCAATTCCCAACCATGGTAGAAGTTCCGCCTCTGGCAGAGCCCCAGCCTGCTCCTCTCTTCTCGATAGCTCACCAAAGGTGAATTTTATGGCCTTTGGTGGCCACTGGGTCAAAGGAGTACTTGCCACACCTCCACTCTCCCCTGAACCCACTCCCTTTTCTGATTCACTTTGGCCAGCCTTGTTACAAAAAGTTGTCGGCATTGACGTTTCTAGTGGTTTAATTTTGTTTGAGGCCTGAGATCCTCCTGAATCTGGTTGGTGACAAAAGGAAACATGGAGATTTAGTGGGCAGCGGCAACAACATCTTCATCTCGAATGCCTGCCGCCCAATAGAGTTGAAGAAGAGTGGAAGAAGCAAGGCAACGACAACCACCACACTGCCAAATCTAGGTGGTAGGGATTCCACTGAGATGAAAAGAAGTGGAAAGTGAGAGACAATGGCTCGGCTGAACTGTAGCAGGAGGCCGCACCATTGCCTCCACTCTTCTTAGAGTTTCATCAATTGAACAAAGATAAGCATAAAGGGGAGGATTGTGACGCCCCGACCCAAGAACTGACCTGGGCCGGGGGTCCGAACACGATGAAAACCAAACCCAGAACCAAGAGCAACACACTCTGAGTGCAAGAGTCTTCTTGTTCCTCTACGTGCTTCAAAACTTTAGCGATCCGTTGCGCGTAGGCAAGAACAAACCTAATTATATAACTAATTCGGACCGGGCCAACGTTGCCTTGTCGTTGGTTGCCTACGTACATATCTGATAACATCCACGATGTTACTCCGATATGATCGGATCCGGACGTAGTTCTGCCTACTGGCTACTACATGCAACCGGCATACCAATAATACATACGTATAAAATACATCTCTGAATATTTAATCGGAGTTATACAAAAACCCGATAAAACACCGGCAACACACATCTCGCTCTATCATAGAGACGAGCACCACACAACCACCACAACATTCCTCACTCTATCCTAGAGCAAGACCATCACATTCACATGTCTCGCTCCATCACTAAGCCGAGAACGAACACACACCACACGTCTCGCTATATCACTTAGCCAAGACCACACACATCACACGTCTTGCTCTATCATAGAGTGAGACGGAACACAATCATAGGTCTCACTCTATCACTGAGCCGAGACCAAACACACACAACACGTCTCTCTCTAATCCAGAGCGAGACGGCACACATCATGGCATAAAGGCATAGTATATCATAATATAAACACACGCACAACCCGTCTCTCTCTAACCCAGAGCGAGACGGCACACATCATGGCATAAAGGCATAGCATATCATAATATAAACATACGCACAACCCATCTCTCTCTAACCCAAAGTGAGACGGTACACATCATGACATATAAGCATAGCATACCATAATATAAACACGAGCACAACCCGTCTCTCTCTAACCCAGAGCGAGACGGCACACATCATGGCATATAAGTATAGCATACCATAATATAAACACGCGTACAACCCATCTCTCTCTAACCCAGATGAGACAGCACACATCATGTCATATCAAGGCATAGCATATCATAATATAAACACACGCACAGCCCGTCTCTCTAACCCAGAGCGAGATGGCACACTTCATGGCATATCGTATACCCTATCTAGCACATGCATTCTATAATTAAAATAGGAGGTCAGAAATGCTTACTCCCCTAATGTCTCGTGAGGTAGCGGTATTCAGGGTGCTCGTTTCTGGGCGTCCTCCCCTTCAGATCCGGAGACAGCGGACAGAGCCTCCTCCAACCTCCATACGTTTCTTGCCTTGCACCGAAAGATGACCCGACCAACTCTCCCCTTTCCCGGAGACTTCTCGTTTTCTGCGCTCGTGGGCGGCTGACAGAACCTCCCCTACTTGGGGTGTTCCTCACACATCGTGGCCCTTCGGTGGAGAATGAAGTCTCCCCTACTTCAGGCCACTTCTCTTGATTTGGCCCGGTAACAGAGGACGAAGCCTCCTCTCTCACCGGGTCATCTCTCTCTCTCTATCTCACTCTCGGGGCAGGAGGGTGGCGGACAGAGCCTCCTCTTGCCCCAGGTCGTTCTTTCCTTATAGGAGCACCAACTTGAGGAATGAACCATGTCATTGTGTAGATCACCCTCGAATTAGCTAGGAATGCCTCAAGAATGACTTGAATCGGACTTAAAATGAGTGAGAAACGAAGAACAAAAGTTTCTGAACATGGGAGAGGAATGACAAAACGTGGGAGAGAATTCTCTTTTTTCTCTCTGAATGTCGTAGGTGCTATTTATAGAAAAATTGGAGAGGTGTGAGGCTGACACGTGTTAAGCTTATCCGCTTCGTCAGCAACCCTATCTGCTTGCATCATTGAACCTATCCGCTTCGTCAGCGATCCTATCCACTGCGTCGTCGATCATAACCAGAAAGATATTATTTCATTCAAATAATATCCTGACTTCAAAACGCGATAACTTCCAACCTTAACATTGGAATCACACACTCTTGATACCGATGGACTCGTGTCAACGAGCCTTTCGAAACAAGACCACACATGGATAGGTTATCCCGCTCTTTTTTAGTGGGCCCCGCCCATGCGACACGCTTCCTGGGGCTGTAGCTTTCGCTCCCGACCCCCATTTCGCGCGTTCTTTGATTCGCGACGCTTGTTACTCTGAGCTCTACCCGGATACGGGGATTTCACCTAATGAAACCCCCTAACCCTAATTATAAATTACCAAACTACCCTTAACCCACCCGGGTTAAGCGTAACCGAAAAACGGGTCACTACAAGGACAACGACAACGACTTCTCTAGCCGGTGCGACTCTTCCTCTACAACAAAAGAACAATGAAAAGCGGTGACTAATGGCCGACAGGCTAATGCCAAATGTAGGCTGACTGACAAATGCCAAATGTCGGACGACAGCGTTAGGGCAACCAATCCCCGCTTGCCTCCTCAAACACCTTGTCCTCCTCTTTATTAATAAATTAATAATGCAATTAAATCCCATTACCCAATTCAAATTAGGGCTTCCTTAATTGAACTACTCTATAGAGAAACTTAAGTTATTTGGTGACCCTACCTCGAGTGCTGGGTTGTTGTCAATCCACTGTTGGTCTTTGAGCTCACTCCTCTCTGCTATTGCATACCAACCTCATCGGAAGTCCTCCTGCAATTTCTTTTTCTTCTCCCCTTTCGGCTAAAAGCTCTTCTTAAATAAGCCCCACGCTACCTTTTTATAAGTATAAAGATTAGGAACCCTAATCCCCTTAGAAGTTGGGCCAAAACTTCTTCCCTTTGGTAGCCTATTGGGTGCTTAAAATTAATTTTTGTCATCCATAGCGCATCTGAAATGGCTCATTTGCGCATCTAATTTAGGTAAATGAAATATGCATGATATGTTTAATTTTGAACGGTCATATTTTCCTTATCTAAACTCCAATTCATACTTTCTTGGCTGCATTTTAAAGTTTTTTCTATCTACAGATGCACTATCATAAATTACATTTTTTTAGAAAGTTATTCTTATGAAAAGTTTAAGAGGTCAAATACCCTAATTTCTATATGACCATAAAAAATTCCCAAATATTACATTTTCAGCCTTGTTAATTTGTTTAATTCTTAGATGACGAAGACCTGCTTTCAACGAAACTTAAACAAGCTGGTAAAACTTTACATACTCGTATATTCACCAGGACACAAGGATGAGAGCATGGTATTCATGTAAGTTTAACTGCATGAATAAATAATATGAACACTGCCATACGTCACGTACTTGTCATTGTGAGAGTATAAGAAAAACAACATGGCGCCATATAGGATGTTAATATTCGGGACTGGGTCTCATGCATTTATCTTCAGTCATCCCAAAGGCACCACTTTCGATCTTAAGCTTTTAGTCTTGGGATCATTTCAATCCAATAGTGCTAGCATTATGCACAATTAGGAACGGCTCCATGGCCAGAGTCCGTAAGCATCGCACGTAGAAGTATTTTATAAATCAAGAGAGGCTTAACATGGTATATAACAGCTTGACATGGTACATAGTTATCCAGTGATCATGCTAGGACCATACGTATCATATTCATGGACTTGGTCATAGAGTCATCATCAGGCCGCGTCCTAGTGCAACTTTCAAGTGATACAGATGTGCTGATTTGAAATGGACGGCATTCCTTTGTCATGTGTAAAAGTACGTTTAGTGCAAGTTTCATGCCATAATGAATGGTGAACTGGTTCTTTATTTTAAATGGGTCAATTTAAACCAATGAGTTTAACTCAATTTCCCAGTAAGGTATCTGACGTTTTTTGTGTTATACAACTAATAAATTATTATGAGGTAACCTTTATATATACATTATTTATATATAGTTTTAAAATTATATTCAAACTCGAACTCGAGCTAAGTATAAGTGGAGAGTCAAGTGGAGTCTATCAAGGGTATGCTTAAACTTTTTCTCGTTAATACCCTTACTTTAGACCTTGCAATTTTAATTATGTGGCACTCATAATATAAGAGGCTGATATTTATTATCTAGCCAGTTTTTGAAATCATGTAAGCCGTCAGATCACAACACTCCTATGGAGGAATTTAAAAATTTTCTATATTAATAGTTGAAAATAGTAAATTAACAGGGTATTAATGAAATGTAACATGCTTCCTAAAGCGAAGGTCCTGAGTTCAAACTCTCAGTCCCTCCAAGATTATATCCCAATTTTACAGTGCATATAAGAGGCGGATTCCCCTACCCCTGGGTCGTTTTATAGAAAAAATATTGACTTTAAGTGCATGATAAATTGATGATATTATATGGTAGAAGGATTTGTTGAATTAGGATATAAATTTTATATTTCTAGGAAAACATAGTAATTACATATTGTGAACTTAACGCTATAAAAGTTCTATCCAATCCATTGACTCCTACTTTTCTGATGGGGTTTAATCAACTGGACACAACGCATGCAATGAATGCTGGCCATTAGAGTTAATTAAAATTATTTGTACACAATGTTAGATGCACAGTTACGTATGAGAATAGGCCAGTATTGTCTAGATTCTTTTCTTTTCAATAAAATAGTCATATTCTCCATCAATGAAATAACCACTGCATCTGCATGGGACCCGTAATTTAGGTATACGTGTTCCCGACCTGCATGAGGTTGGGCCAAAATTTTACTGATTACAACCCTTATTATCTCCGCATACCCCCCCCCCCCCCCCCCGCCCCCTAGCGGTTCATGATCAGCAGTACGTTTCCTCCTTTGTTTTGGCAGTTGTCGGTTGTTCAAAGAAAATTGACGCGATCCATGTTTTTAACAGTAATTTCTTAGGACATGAGCCCCGGTTCGTGTTCGTTAATATGAACCCGGTTATCGCAAATTATCGGGTCGAGATATGATAACACACATTAATAAAAAGGGTAGTATAGTTGTTGAATCAAAATCAGATGGCTCATGGTGCCCTGTACAAATTAATGTGTCTAACCATATGTTAAACTCAATCAAGGGGTGGGACCAAACTTGTATCAATTCTCATATTTTCCAAAAATGATGGATCCACAAGCGTAAATCAGACCAGAACCCTCCTAGGGTTAAGTTTCAAAGGTTGTTTAAAATTAATATTTCGTATGATATTTGACACTAGTAATGTGATTTAAAAGTAATTTCTTTTAAAACTTGATACCCAGCCATGGCCTAGATGGCTTGGAGTATTAGACAAGGACAGCGGCAGAAACGTGCGGAAGACAACCAGAGCAAAGCAAATGGGTGGAAGGTCGAACCGGCTGGCCTTGGACCATATGGTGCCATCCGCTCCGGTTGAGTGGCCAGCCCGGTTTGAGCATTATTGGCATTGGGGATGGCAGGGGAAGCAACAGATGAAGTCAACCGATGACGCAAGAGTCGGAACTACCAACGGGACTAATCTCCGCGAGTGGACAAACTTCTTTTACGCATCAAACTCGTCATCAAAGTTGGATAGTAATACAGGTTTGGAGCACGAGACCTCATTCAATTACGCCAACCGCCTCTGTTCCCTCGCCTCTCCGCCTCCGGCATCTGGTTCTCTTGCTCGCCGCCAGACGCCACCCTTCGGTTCTGGAAGAGTTCGTGAGTGTGCGTTAGGAACGGAACCCGAAAATGAGTGGAAAGGGCACGACAACACTGGAGGTGGGAGCTGACGGGGTGGCTCTCATAACGATCGTCCACCCTCCTGTCAATGCACTCTCCGTTGATGGTTAGTTCCATTCTCTGCTCCATTGTCTCCCCACTTCATGTCTGTTTTTTTTTTTTGAGGTATTTTCATTCCTTTTTTTTTTGGCTTCACTTGTAAGCCTCTGTTCGGGGATACAGAGCTTATATTTGTGCCAAAGAAATGAATACTTGGCTTATAAGGATATGAGTTTTCATATTGACGCAGATCCAGTTTGATGGAATTGGCTTTTACTTAAAAAATTGCCTTGGAGAGAGGTTTATGACTATCCCTTTTTTTAGACAGAGAAGGTTACGGTGATGAATGGCACTTGATTGAATTGATAATTAATTTTGGCAGATGAATTATAACGTCGTTCTTCTGAATGGTTTTTATGAGTTTGCTAGTATTTTTTTGTGCTTATTGTGATATACATGATGGATGCTCTTGTCTCTTAATGGTAAACTTCATGCTTGATACTTGTACTGTTTTAAGTCTTTATCGGGTGCATGTCGTAAGCGGGTATATGCGCGGGTAGTGGACCGTGGTCCGTGGAGTTATTAGCAGAAGATATTTTTTCAGAAGTTGTTTTATACATGTGGATACTAATTGGTGTTTGGCCCACACATTGATTCTACATTATGTTTGTGTCATGTTTAATATTGAAGTACACTCCAAAGGAGGTGCATGATTCATAATTTTTTGTCAATTCAAATCTTGAACTTTTTATTGGCCTTAGTTAAAAAATATTCTAGGCTTTGTTTAATGACATATAAATTTCACTTTTAAGTATTTTTTTTATGATACAATTTACCCTGTATGATTTTTTGCATTTATACTATATATAAAAGTTTCTTCTATAACGAGATGTTTTTAATTTCTCCAGTATTGTATAGCTTGAAGGACAATTACGAGAAAGCACTACAAAGGGATGATGTAAAAGCAATTGTTCTTACAGGTTAAATAAGAAAAAATTACATTATTTACTTAGCTTTATTTTCTCAATTATGGTGGTACATCTTAATGTTGAATTGGCAGGTTCTGGTGGTAAATTTTGTGGAGGCTTCGATATCAATGCCTTTAGCAGCTTGCGAGAGGGAAAAAGTATTATTATTAGTTTTTTCCCCCCTTTTTGTCCAGTAGAATAAGAGATGTTACATTTATTTATGTGAGGTAATTTTTGAACTTTACATCTTGCAGTAGTGCAGCCAAAACTTGGTTACAATTCGATAGATCTTTTCAGCGACAAGTTTGAAGGTATATTAGTATATATATATATATATATATATATTCTGTATGCTTTTTCTATTATGTCCATCCAAATCTACGAAATTTTCTTATGCAATTAATAGGTGCAAGAAAACCTGCGGTGGCTGCAATAGATGGTCTTGCTCTAGGTGGTGGATTAGAGCTTGCAATGGTTTGTACACCTTTGATTTGGCTTTTTGAGATAAATACCTGTTTTCAGTGACCTTTTCCTTTATCTTTTTGAGACATCAAGTTTACTTTTGTAGGCTTGCCATGGGCGTATATCTACTTCAACTGCTCAATTTGGTCTACCGGAACTTCAACTTGGAATTCTCCCTGGATTAGGAGGTTTGGGCAGAAAATTTTAGTGGCTTAGCAATAATTGATACCCTTCATCCATTCTTGTTATCGCCTAAAACCATGTGGTACATTGTCTACTTTGATGGCTCTTTTTATGTCCAAAGAGAATCATCTTCAACAGCATCTACAACATTTGGTTCGATGATGCCTTCTGCTGTTTTTTTTTGCTTCTGACTTCCTTGCTTTTCTGAAAAAAAGACCTAGCACCACATCTCTACCCTTTCTAGTGATCTACATTTATCAAAGGGAGGTGGGTTGGAGGAAGTCAAAGCAGCCTTGGCAAAGCTGAAGAAAGTGAAGACATGACAGTAGGAACTGTTGTAGTTCATATAGCGGTTACTAAATAAGGCAGCAACTGTTAGACCTCCTATTTACTTCCCCATTGAACTGATTTAAAAGTTTCTCAAGATTTATGTCGGTGTGTGATGTGGACAAGCCTTACGACTTATGTGCTAAGAGTTATATTTAGTGATAATGCTCTTAAAAGTGCATTCACACAAAGTCGAAGGGACGGGCAGCAAGGGGAGCTGGGATAGGACTGTCAAAATTAGTATGCAGCCAAATTTATTCATATTCCCCTTCAAGCAGTGTATCCACTTCCAGTCTTACCATCAGTGGCCGAAATTACTTTTTTGCAAGCTGATGATAATACAAGGATTAGGTTTTGGATAAGGGAATGCCATGAGAGAAATTTTTTATTGTGGTTGGCAATTAAATTGGTGCCCATTTCAATGCTTGGCACTTTCTAACTGAATCATGAACTTTCAGTGATTGAAATGGGTTTGAAACTTTACAAGTAGCTATGTTTTATTATGTGCATAGGTTGGCAAAGCCATGACCCCTGAGTTAAGCTACCAACCTCCCCTAGTCTAACCACTCTTTATCATCATGGGACCCTTGGACCCACTTCTTAAAAATGTTGACACTATACTGCCCTGTTAAAACTTTGAATAAAAATTTAGTAAACCACATGGAATGGATCTTGATTAAGTATGGATCAACAGGGTGAGAAGGAAATTGACTTCATGTTTTATTAAACCTGCATGTGAAGTGCGTATTATCTTATCTTTTTTACTACTAATACAGGAACCCAACGGCTTCCCCGTCTTGTCGGACTCTCTAAGGCCCTTGAAATGATTCTAGTAAGCTTTTTTGGTCAGTACATATGCTGAAAGTACTTTTTAGCCAGAAGATCAACTTCTAATTTTTTTTCCTATTTACATCCTCCACTGTGCAGTTGTCAAAGCCTATTAAAGGGGATGAAGCTTTTGCCGTGGGACTCACTGATGCCATAACTGCATCAAGTGAATTATTACCTACTGCTCGGCAATGGGCCCTGGATATTGCAGAACGTAAGAAACCGTGGTTAATTAGTCTTCATAGGACCGACAAACTAGAGCCTCTTGGGGATGCTAGAGAGATACTTAAGTTTGCCCGAGCTCAAACAAGGAAACAAGCTCCAAATCTCACCCATCCTATTGTTACCATTGATGTCATTGAAGAGGGAATTGTAAAAGGTCCACGTGAAGGTCTTCTGAAGGTGCATGTTATTTTCATGTAATGAACCCATACTTCGAAAAGATGACTAGTGAATATTGTACTTGTTGGTTAAGCCATTTTTCATGCAATTGTTTCAGTCTGTACTCATAAAAAGATGATTACTGAATGTTGAAGGACTGAGAAAATAATCCTGTCTCCATTGAAATTAATATGAAAAATTTTGAAGTATTTTGCATAGTTACTAATGATATTTATTATTTGGCAGGAGGCAGAGGCTTCTCAGCAACTAATTCAATCAGATACGAGCAAGTCTTTGATTCACATCTTTTTTTCACAACGTGCAACATCGAAGGTTTGAACAGTGAGAGTTTTCGTACATTTAAGAAAAATAATATCTTTAGTGCATTTACCCTGTCATATTTTATGGCTGTGTCATAAGATAGGTTCCTGGGATAACTGATCTTGGTTTGGTACCACGGAAAGTAAAGAAAGTTGCTGTTCTTGGTGGAGGATTAATGGGTTCTGGAATTGCCACTGCTCTTCTACTGAGCAATATTCCTGTTGTGCTTAAAGAAGTAAATGAAAATTTTTTGGAGGCTGGAATTGGTAGAATAAAAGGTAATGTCACCATGCTAGTTGAGTGATTTATTGCAGATTCTATGATGTATTGTTTTTAATTTTGATTTTGATTTTTCAGCTAATCTACAAAGTCGTGTTAGGAAAGGGAAAATGTCTGAAGAGAAGTACGAGAAGGTTCTTTCTCTTCTTAAAGGCGTTCTTGACTATGAAAGCTTCAAAGATGTTGACATGGTCATTGAGGTAAATTTTAGATGATATAGATTGGGCACTGAAACTGGCCTTCCTCATGTAGTCAATTAGGTTTGCTAATGGAAGATATCTAGTGTCCTAAGTTGCTTAATGTACATGGTAGTAAGCAAGCAATTACAACTACCAGCTTGTCTGCTAGTAGTACGTTCATTTTCAATGCTGTTTATTTTGGTTTGCCTCTTAGGAGGATGGTTGTGTTCATGTTTTTATCTTCTTGGAAACTGCCCCTCACCTTTCTGTGCTTTCTTTTGGGTTCTTTTATCTTTAAACAGGCTGTTATTGAAAATATATCTTTAAAGCAACAAATATTTTCTGATCTTGAGAAGTACTGCCGACCTGAATGCATACTTGCTAGTAATACTTCCACGATTGATCTGAATGTTATTGGAGAAAGGACCAAGTCTCATGATCGAATAGTTGGAGCACATTTCTTCAGGTGAACATGCAGTTTTCTTCAATAAGTATACATTTTTTTTTGGTTTCCTACTGCTGATCCATATTACTATGCACATGATTTAGTCCTGCCCACATCATGCCTCTCCTGGAAATTGTTCGCACAGAAAGAACTTCACCTCAAGTAATTGTTGATTTGCTGGATGTTGGGAAGCGAATTCGTAAAACCCCAATTCTGGTGGGAAACTGCACCGGTTTTGCTGTTAATCGGATGCTTTTCCCTTACTCCCAGTCAGCATTTTTATTAGTTGATCATGGTTTAGATGTTTACCAAATTGATCGTGCAATTGCCAAATTTGGAATGCCAATGGGCCCATTCAGGTATATTTTTTTATTAGCCTAGATTTCTTTCTCCTCTTAAGGATTTTTTTATTGGTTGTACTTTTGGCGTTTAAAATTTTCATGCTTTGCATACTTGTAGAATGGTTGACTTGGTGGGTTTTGGGGTTGCACTAGCCACGGGTATTCAATTTGTTGAGAATTTCCCGGAAAGGTGCTATAAATCAGCACTACTACCTGTAATGATTGAGGATAAGAGGGCTGGTAAGTGCTTCAGAACGGTTTTCTGAGGTTGAACATTTCAATTAGATATCCTTTATGTTGTACGACATTCTTGGTGCTTTTCAGGAGAAAGCACAGGCAAGGGTTTCTATGTATATGATGGTAAGCGAAAGTCTAAGCCAGACCCTGAAATCGAGAAATATATAGAGAAAGCGAGGAATATTACTGGTGTGGCAGCTGACCTTGAGGTAGTAAAATTTGAACCTATGATTGTGAAAGTTGTTCGTTCTTTTTTCAAAGACCTGGTAAATGATTAGTCTTAGCGTTAGTGGTCATACCTAGTTGCTTGAGCTTATGAGAGATTTTCATACAAATGATACCAGCCAGTCTCCTTTATTCAATTTTGTATTCTCACGGACTTTGCCACTTGGGCTCGAGTTGGTCCTCTTGGTTATTCAACGTGATCTTGGAGCTAGACAGTAAGCAAGTTAATGGGATCCTTTTTCAAAGACCTGGTAAATGGTTGATTTCAGGGTTACTAGTCACATCTGTTTGCTTGGGCTTTTAAGAGATTTTCATACAGTTGATGCCAGTCGGTCTCCTTTATTTAATTTTGCTTTCACATGGGACTTTGCCACTTGGGCCTTTATTCAAAGTGATCTTAGCGCTAGATATTAACCAAGCTAATGGGATTCTTTTTCTTTTATATCTTCCTTATGCAGCTGAGGAAGTTATCCGATAAGGATATTGTAGAAATGATTTTTTTCCCAGTTGTAAATGAAGCCTGCCGTGTCCTCGCAGAAGGCATTGCAGTCAAGGCCTCAGACCTTGATATTGCCTCTGTGATGGGCATGGGTTTCCCTCCTTACAGGTCAGTTTAATATTCGTTATGTGGATTCACACTCTTTGAACAGGTGTAGAATGTGATATTGATGTTGTGGCATTTTTATGTTACTAGGGGTGGTATTATGTTTTGGGCTGATTCGCTTGGAGCCAAATATGTCTGTTCGAGATTGGAGGCCTGGACTAAGGCATACGGTAATTTTTACAAGCCTTGTTCGTATTTGGTAGAAAGAGCTGCCAGGGATACTTCTTTGGTGAGTGGCCCCTACCCCTTCTTGAGTTTTCATGGGTTTATCTATAAATAGCGCTTGAGTTTATTATTTTCAATCGCATGCGTGCTGATGCAGGGTGCCTCAAAGGAGCAGACCATGTCTCGACTATGACAAGTGCATACTTCCATGAAGAGTCATGGCTCAGGCACGACAATTTAGCAGCTATAAGTATTTATTTAGTTGTAATATGTTTACAACTTAGATATGTTAAACATTTAGAATCGAAGTTGGAGCTGGTGTTGGCATATACTTTGTACCCAATAGCGCAGATTCACCTCTCAATAAGTTATAATTATTGGTCGAAAATTCTGTATTTTGATGATTCTTATTGTAGGATTACTCACTAAATCAACATAAATCGACTTCTTCAGAATTTTAATCCAGATCTGGCTGAGGATTGTTGTAGCAATTGGCCTGATAGCATTTATTGCACTTTGGATTTTGTGCACCTAAACAATCTAATTCTTGGGCTGAGATTCTCCTGAGGGGGAAGTTTTTAAAAGAAGCCAAAGGTCTTAACTTGGATGCTATCAGAAATGCTCCAGTAATTAGTTTTAACTTACAGACAAGATTATTGGCTTTATGGAAGAAATCTATAAGAATTCTCTAAATAATATGCTATCTAAACAAAACCTAAGTCTTTTATCTAATAAATTTATTACATCAGCGGCGGATGGGAGATTTGGTCAACATAAAAATTTACCAACCACCATGATTATTCTGTTCTATCATTTCTGGGGGAAATCATGTACACTCGAGTTTGATCACGGTTCGAAAGAGTTTTGGGTCTGCTAGTTAGAAAGGAAGATTTCGTTAGCTCCAAACTTAGGAAAGAAAAAATAACAAAATCCCAAAAAACACGGTTAAAGTTTGTCTTTCTCAAGGTAAGGCTTCCTCTGTTTGCATGATCCAAACAAAAGCTAAGTGGAGCAGAAATTAAGTTGACTCATCAGATCTATTTCTTATGAGATCTGCTCTATAATTTTACTTAATTATTCCAACCTGCTATGCGTACTCCAGTTCAAGTTTTGATTTGTTTGGATGTGGTCATGGCACCACCGGCAACCTGGGAGTGGGAAATGGGGCCACATACCATCTTCACGCCAACCATCCAATAAACTACCTGGCCCACATCTAATAGCTGGAAATTGCGACTCACGACCATGTGCAACCGCAATCCTTCCCCTTCAGTATAAAACGCAGTCAGACACATTCCTCTTTTGAACCACAAAAAACCTGCTATATTGTAGCAAGCCATGGCCAGCTTAAGCTTCATCGTGGGGATACTTGGTAAGTTCCAGTTCTCATTCACTTAAGAGACAATGACAATCATGACTCTTAAGCTTGATGAAGCAAAACAACTTCTTCCTGGTTCAAAGTTTTTGCAAGGGAACATCGTATCTATTCTAGTCTTCGCTTCTCCTATGAGAGTGATGTCTCTTTTTTCCTTGCTTTTTATCATTCCACCTCCCATGAATGGCTTAGAAGAACCCACTGGAAAAAACTGAAACCCACTGGAAAAAACTGAAAAGTTGACTTTAGGTTCAGCCGTTCATGTGCCTATTGGGTTTAACCTATTTATATATGCACGCAATTGCTGTCTTGTAATTTGATATTAGGAAGACCTTCTGGCGTGTGGTTAAGAGGAGATCAAATAGAGGATTACAAGGGAATTCCTTACGTGACAACGTTGCTCAGTGCATCTCTCTGAACTTATTACGGCCTCCATAAGCCGGGAGATTTATTAATTGTCGCTGTTAATGGAGCTGGTGCAGCATTTCAGTCCATTTTATGTCACTCGTTTCCTTGTATTTGCCCCAAAAGACACAATGGTGCGTATCTGCATGTGTCTTCTAACGAAATTAACAATAATGTATAAACTGAAGCTTCATTTGAACAGATTTCGCTTCTCCTCTATTGCCTAATTCAGATTAAGACGCTCAAATTGGTGGTTTTGTTTCCAGCAGCTGTTATTGCCGTCATTCGATTCGGCCTTCTCATTGTTGGATTCATCTGTGCTTGTTTAACGATAGCCATGTATGCTTCACCAATGGCAACCACGGTAACCTAGCTAGTCTAGCTTTCACACGTGGTAATGGGCATGAATTAGATATGATAGATTGATAGGGCGCTATCAGTGTGACGTAGCCTTTCTACTAGGAGAGTATTAGACGAAGGTTCACCACAAGAGCAAGATAGCGGAGACCAAGCTCGTCGAGTACATGCCCCTCCTCTTCCTCAACTTAGGCTTTTGGAGCATCCACGTTGACTGTCCGAGATTTTTCTCATGACCAATTTATCAAAATAATCTTTGAATATATTATAATATATAAAATACCATATGTATAAATCTCTACTAGTGAAAAAATTATCTAAAATATTTTTTATCTATTTTTTCTTTTTAACTTTATTAACTTTTTTTAATTATTATTTTAGCTTCAACTCTGCGACCTCTACCACCCATTTTACATCTGCTATTGACTTAATTACCTCGGTCACTAACTACATCATCTTTAGCATTGGCTCCACTTCGTCCAATTTCGTCTTTATTTTTCCTCCAACATTGCCTTCTCCTCTCCTCCTATTTTCTCCTCCCCTCCTCTTTCCTCCCCTTTTTTCCTCTTTTTCACTATCTCTTCCTCCTCCCCTCATCCTCTTTTATCTCCTCTTCTCCCTCCTTCCTAGAGTCATAAACTGTAGAGAGAGTTATTAAATCTTTTAACTTTTTATAAGCTCAAATTTTAAAAAATAAATTTATAAATATATTAAATTATTTAAAATTAAGAATGTTTATGAGTTTTTTAACGTTAACCCAAACTTTATACTTACAATTGATAGTTAATAATCAAATTTATTATAATAAAATATAAAATAATATTATAAGTGATAATATCTCTCTAAATATTATTAATAATTTAAATAAATAAAATTAATTTTAAATACGCGATTATCGACTATCTCGGATATCTCAAGTCAATCTCGATTCGAGTCATTCTCAATTAGAGCTGAGTTTAGTCAAGCTTTGCATGTAGGCTAGACTAGTTAATAGTCCTATTAACCAATAATAAAAAGCTACTATACCTATAAAAAAATAGTAAAAGAAAAACTTAGAGAACGGTATCAAACATGTTCCTAAATGCCCTTTCCACGTATCCACTGGTTATACAATATTATGATCGTAATGGGTGGTCAGGACAACATCTTTCAAACCGATATCAAATACGTGGGTTAGGGCCTAATGGGTTGAGTAAGGTAATTATGGCGAGGGACCAATATCTTGTTAGTTGTTATGACGATTGACCTTTGCTCACAAAAGATCTTCACGCCAACTCTCCAACCAAATACAGGGCACATATCCAATGGCTGCAAGTTAGCTACTTTTTGTTCCTTTGCTAAAAAAGGCCAAAAGTGGCAGGTTACAACCACGTGGAGAGAGCAATGCTGCCCTCAGCATATAATTACCAGATTGTGCACACTTCCGTAGTCGTGGATATTCCTCTTCTTTCACCTGGGAACCAGAAAATCCTGCTATTCTGTAGCCATGGCGAGCTTAAGCTTCATCGCGGGAATACTTGGTAAGTTTCAAATTCATGGACTCAACTTCTTGCCAACTTGTGAGCTTTGTTAATAATGTCGATCTTGTGCTCAAAATTGTGTTGATTGTTCTGGGTCAATGTTCTCTGGCAGGGAACATCGTATCTATTCTGGTCTTTACTTCCCCTTTGTGAGTATCTCTCTGTTCTTGCTTTGCCTTTTCACCTCATCAGAATCTTTTCTAAGAAGCCACTGTAGAAAATGTGTACTTTTAGGTTAAGGAGGCTGTTGGGCTTAACTTATGCGTGACACATTGTATGTTATTTCTTACAAGTAACTGCATTCTTGTAACATGATATTAGGGGTACCTTCAGGCGAGTGATTAAAAGGAGATCAACTGAGGATTTCAAGGCAATTCCTTACGTGACTACGTTGCTCAGCACGTCGCTCTGGACTTTCTACGGCCTCCTCAAGCCTGGAGGCTTACTAATTGTTACTGTTAATGGAGCTGGAGCGACACTTCAGGCAATTTATGTCACTCTTTTTCTTCTGTTTGCTCCACGAGACACTAAGGTATCTGCATCCTATCCTCCTTAAGTCTTCTAACGGAACAAAAGCTAATATGTAAGCTAATGCGCATTTGAATAGGATTCACTTCTTCTCTCTGGCCTGTGTCAGATTAAGACGCTCAAATTGATGGCAATACTGAACGTGGGTTTCCTGGCAGCTGTGGTTGCCGTTACTCTGTTGGCCATTCATGGACATTTGCGCCTTCTTGTTATTGGATTCCTCTGTGCTGGCTTAACCATAGCCATGTATGCTTCACCGCTAGCTGCCATGGTAACCAAGACTTGCTTTCATATTGTCACTTTGTAATATATATTTTTGTGTCACATTAATGGCTCTATTTAAATTAAAATCAATTCATTTTAAAAAATTAAATAGAGTTATTAATGTGAGATGGAGAGAGTATATAAGTAATTAAACTATTAGAAAACATGTATCTCTTAGCTACAAATTTCGTAGGGGAAGAGTTTTTTCTCATTTGTATTTTGGGTACATTTTCCTTTAAAGGTCCTAGTTTAAAATTGTATATTTTTTTATTATGTCCAGATGTTAGGTTTTGATTGATGTTTACACATGGAGATCAAAATATAACAGCCCATTTCTTAGCAACTTAGGCTACTGGGAAACATTACAGTTATTTCATATACATGTTGTCATAGCATGAATTATGAATTAGTTATGATGGATTGATAAAAGAGTTTTAGAATTAAGATTTAGAAAGACTTTGTTTGGTGCACCTCAGAGGATAGTAGTGAAGACCGAGAGCGTGGAGTACATGCCTTTCTTCATCTCCTTCTTTCTCTTCTTTAACGCAGGCATTTGGAGCATCTACGTTGTCCTCGTGGAAGATTTTTTCATTGGGGTAAGGTTTTTTTTCCAAATCGGCGCTAACTGATTTGCATGCCAGCTAAGGATCGCTTCAATTTAGAGCATTCAATTCTCTTGTCCCATACATTTGTTGAGCTGGCCCAAGTAGAGAAAGGCCACATTACTCAGGCTTTTTTCATTTATTTTATTCTATTTTATTTCTTTTTGCTTTATAGGCCCATAATGGAGGACGAAGTATTTTGTCCTCTTTATTTGGCACATGTTGGGATCTCTTTTAATTAGGAGCCATTGATTAAGAATATCGATTGTGTACATATTAATACAAATATATTAGTATATAATTTACACTACGTGTTAAAACGTGCACTGTTGATTCCTATGTCTTCTATATTCTCTTTATTTTATATTAATAGTTATATTTTTAAAAATATTAATTTTTATTAAATAATAAAACCCACAAAAGGAAAATAAGTTTTGCACATAAGTCTATTTAAGTTCTCAACTACTTAAATTAAACAAAATAAATCTATAAATATAGAATAAATTTTTTTATCAAATAAAGTTATTAATTTATAATGGAAGGAATATTTGTGAAGCATTTTCTATGCTCCTTATTGAAGCTAATATGTGTTCATCGATCTCAAATAGCAAAGGCTTACATGTATTCTTTTTAGGGGCTCACTGTAAACGAAGACCAGTAAAACTGTTTCCCTATTTTTGAAGGATACCTAACATTTTTTAGGGCGATTATTAAACTGACGAGGACGGAGGAAGGATGGGGGTTTCTAACGAAAGTGTTTCTCATGCTCCCGTATACAATTTACACTATACTTATTCTTAGTAACGGTTTATTGATACTAATATAGATTAATATACATTAGCGTGTATAGTACCAATCTCATCAAGAAAAGGTTTATATACAGACTCATTGTCAATAGAGCCATAAAAAATCTTCGTAACTCAGAACTCAACCCGCAGCCTCCAAGACCAAAGACCGAACCGTTGCACTGAATAATGGAAGTACATTACGTTGGCTCTAGCGTAATATTTGTGCTTTAAAGCACGTGATATTTGTGCTTTAATGCCAATGGGTCCCATCACCACTTACCAAAGGGCAAATGGTCGAACACAACTCCCGTTTTGAGGGCTGTCTCCATCACGTCTTCAGTGATGGGGTTGTCGTAGTCCAGATACCTATACTTGTTTGTTGGCTTGATGTCACAGATGTGGTCTGATCCAAATCCCGTACACTGAAAAATATCCAGTAGAAGGGTAAATCCATTCATTGCTTAACACGTTTAAACTCATTCAATGCCAATGTTCCCATTTTGACATTGACTTGTGTGGCCAAAACTTAACAGAGTAGACATGGTGGATCAGTTCCACCTGATAATTTCTCCTTGTCCGAACCCATCTGTCACCCCGTTAACTTGGAATTTGATGGCAGGCAAAGCCTACTGTTAAAAAAAAAATCTAATTAATGTTGACTGCAGGTTCCAAATTCAATTGGCTTCCTTCTGGGTTTCGCCCAGTTGATCCTGTATGTGGCGTACCGGAACAAGTCCACTGCATTGACAAGGTCGACGAAAGAGGAGGAAGGTTCAGCACGACTAGTGGAGATGGGGTACTACTACCACCAAGAAGAAGGCGGCTATAACAGTGACGGAGAGGAGGATGCAGAGGTTAGCCGCACCAGAGGGCGAAGCCTGGCCAAGGGCCAAAGCCTCCCCACTGGAAGTACTGTGCCTCACCATCATAGCCTGCACAAGATTATGAAGATGCACTCACTGAATCCTTACGAGTTGCACTCCAAACGGGACAGCCCTGACGAGGAGGAGATCTGAGCAATAAGCTACATTAACAGTGCAAAAGGATCGACCTCAAGAATCTCGAAAATTGACCATCAACTCAATTTTTCGAACCATGACTGGCAAGACTATCTTTAAGCATCTGTTGTCTATTAAGGACAAACTTATTGAGATAAGTAACTCTACTTATGAAAGAAGGTATAAAATATTTGGATAATTATGTGACCCATTCTTGATTTCTTGTAGCTAGCTAATCATGGTAAATTTGATTTTAGCATTTTACAATCACTTTTGAACAATAATATGATTGATTATTTAATTTGAAGAAAATGTCTCATTTACATGAGCCCGAATATTGCACACCATAAGACTTTGATATGATATGTACGGCCTACATAACGTAAGGACAGATTGATTTTTGCCTTCTAATCTCAATCCTACGGCCTATGCATAGGTTCACGTTAACATACCAAATATATATATATATAGACCAGTTTATATGAGCCCGAGCTCATATAATCTTACGTAAGCCCGGGCTCTATAGGCCATTGAATTTACATCCGGTGGCTCATATTACTCATAGGTTATACTCATTGGTTAAACTCATGAGTATTATGGGTCACCGGATGTAAATCCGATGGCCCATAGAGCCCGGGCTCATATAGATTTATATAAACATGGGCTCATATAAACTTTCTATATATATATATATATATATATATATTATTTAAAATTATTTTAATAATACGACTTGTAGTGTATCGGATAAAATATGTGCATTCTATCTTATTTGTATTCGTTGATTACTATTTTTTAATCAACACTTGAGGAAGCAGGGAACAACACGTGATTCACGACTTCATCAAATCGATATTATAAACATAGCATACCAAATGCTACCACATGCACACGTAACTGGAATAGAACCACCTTTTTTTAAAAAAGTACAAATATCGACAGCATCTGGCGTTTGAAGTGTGAGAGACTATGACATTATCATTTCGGAGTGTTTTTTTTTAAGTGTGTTTTGCATAAACTGATATATAGCTTCATCAATGAAGTTATGAGAAAAAATATTTGGACAACTAAGATTTGAATATTGTAAATATATGATTTCTATCATTTAACATAAATTATTGTCGCTTATCCCATTAAAAAATATAGCCCCTTTCCCAACACCTCTGGCCTAGTTGCCCTTCAAATCTACTATAAAGCACTCACATGTGAGTGCTCTCACAACAGCCTAGTGTGTCTTAAAAACTCGTATAAGGGTTCATAGCATGCTGACAGCCTAGATTGTTATAAGTGCTCCACAACATATACAAAGCCGCATGGTAGGGTAGGATCCATGTGTGGTGCAACAAGAGGGGACAGGGATGGGAAGAGGGGGCATTTCGCCAATGGGGGTTTGTGCCAAAGTAAAGCAAGGAATAGAGTTGAGTGGCATATGTAAGATAATCAAATATCCCCAATATTAAAGTTGGAGTTATTGGAAAGGAAAATTTATATATATATATATATATATATATATATATATATATATATATATATATTTATATATATATATATATATATAAATATATATATATATATATATATATATATATATATATATATATATATTTCTTTTATATTTTAACATCTTGTCTTATATACAAGCGTCTATTAAGGGCAATATATAGAACATAATTAAAGTATAAATACCTCCCACGGATTTATATTGGGGACCTCCCATAACCTAAAATTCAGATAACATGTAGAATAACTAAGTTTTCCAAACCTTTAAGTTTGGATAGCATGTAAGATAACTAAGTTTTCTAAAAGTTAGAGCCATTAAGAAGAAAAATTTTTATATATTTCTTTTATATTCTAACAATATGAGTTTATAAAAAAAAATATCATCTACGCAACATATGTACAATCTGTGTATACATTAACAGGTTGTAACATAATTCTCTCATAGCTACGAGCACTATACATTTTTCTGTAGCAACTTGAAGGTTGCCCTTTCACATAAACCAATCGCCTTCCCAAGTTCTTGTCTGATAAGTGGGACAAGTTTGCGTATTGCGTGGGGCCCAAAAATAATTGGTCATGAGTCATGACAATAATCCTTTTGGAGCTTATTATTTCCCCTAAATATCTACAACGTGCGTCAAACCCGAGAAGGAGTTGGTGGCCAAAACAAAAGAAATGTGGAAATGTAAAGTTAGTGAACGAATTTGTAGGTTGATAAACTATATCTACTTAGACAATATTTAGCCTTTGTTCTTTAATCAAGAAAAAATATAATTTGAGGCGAGTTGGGTGTCCGCGTAATAAGAGGTTTGATAACCATCCTTTTCGTACAACCAGAATGCCTATTGCTTAGTGTATATTATATTTAGATAAAAGGCTTATGTTACAAAGAAAAAATCAATATATTATCGCATATTAGAAAATACTGGACTTAGCGTGATGCTTATGGCACATGCGCGTCCACGCACGCAAAGCGAGACTACTGCATATTATGTCTTGACCTATCCTATCATAAATAGTCTGTAGGTGATATGTCTTATAGTGTACAGCCGACACAAATAGAAAGGAAAATGGTTCTACTACCGCAGCTGCCTATCATTTGCAATTGGCGTCCCATATCTCTGCTTTAAGCACATTCTATAACGCCTTTCCCCGACAACCATTTTTCTTTCTTCGTCTCTTACGTCTTCTTCTTATTCTTCTCTGATCGCCGGCACTTGTTTGTGTATTTGCAATTTTCATACTGAATAGGATGCAAACCTTGAGCTTCATTGTAGGAGTCATAGGTGAGAGATTACAACTTGAGAGTGCATTTGATGCTTTCCTGTATCTCCAACCCCTCTTTATGTTTATTTTCTTGACGAAGAAAAGTAGCTCATGTTTCTGTTTCTGCAGGCAACGTGCTGTCGGTGCTGGTCTTCGCTTCTCCCGTGTACGCATAAAGGCTCCTTCAAAACTAAGTTTGTGTCTTTTTTCTGCAAAATGGCTTTGATCGTCATGATTTATTTTGATCTTGTGACTAACGCCAGGAAAACATTCTTCCGTGTGGTGAAAAATGGATCAACGGAGGATTTCGAAGGACTTCCTTATGTGTGTACATTTCTGACCTCCTCACTTTGGACTTACTATGGACTTACAAAGCCGGGGGGCTTACTGATTGCCACCGTCAACATTGTGGGCATGGTGCTGGAGTTTATCTATGTTACACTCTTCCTCATATACGCGCCTCCGCTGGCCAAGGTGACTTATCTATCCCCCCAACACCTTCATTACGGTAACGAAATTCCCTTTAACACCCCCCAACGAAAAAAAAAGGGTGGGGGGAAATAAAAACGAGATCAGATCTTGCATCATATATCCTGTGTACAAGTTTATTTCAGGCAAAAACAGCCATCCTGGTAGGGGTGCTGGATGTGGGCTTTCTAGGGGGAGCTATCTTGGTCACACGCCTGGCAGTCCGTGGAAGTCTGCGCTTGGATGTTATCGGATTTTTGTGTGCAGGGCTAAGTTTGATCATGTATGGCTCACCTTTGGCCGCCATGGTAAGTAGAAACCCACTCTTTCAAGTCTTTTTTTTGTTTTGCTGTTGTTGATAACGAGTACTCAATCTTAATTAATTATCGGAAAAACTAGACAAAAACCAAAAGCCAACCGGCCGATCCGTGTCATGTGTTGTTGAATGGTGATATACAGCCAACAGGCTGAATAATTTCTCAACAAATAGGACCCTGTTGCCCTGCAAGGCTTGACAGTCGACTACCAAAGAAAGCGGACAAGTACTAGAGCTAGATGCAAAAAATTGAACGAGACCCAGACAACTGCATCAAAGTTGGGGCCCGGTGAAGGCCCAGTCTCGATTGTGTTGTCTTGGCAAGGTGGGCTCGTGACAGACTGTCATCCAGATTGTTTAAACAGATTCAATGACTTCTCTCAGCTGTGCAATAGCTGCTCGTCTTTGGCTATGAGCCTGAGCTACTGAAGGAGAGGGTGCAGATAACACGGGGATTAAGTACACAGCTTAGCCCTCGTTTTCTTCAGGAGTAACAAACAAACGTTTCATATATACAGCTAAAAAAAAAGAAGCAAAGGTTCATGTAATGTTTCCGGCACATGTCGCAGAAAACTGTGATAAGGACGAAGAGCGTGGAGTACATGCCATTCTTGCTCTCCTTCTTCCTCTTTCTTAACGGAGCAGTCTGGGCCTTCTACTCTCTACTTGTTGGAGATCTCTTCGTCGGAGTAAGTCCCTCTCTTCTCATGGCATCTTTTACTATTCTTTTCAGTCATTGAAAACCCTAACCATAACCCACATGCATACAAGAAGAGATCAAGAAACTTGATGTTTGACAATAAAAAAATAACTGCGCGGGAGTGGTTGAATACAGGTCCAGGTAGGGTCGGCGCAATCTTTCTGATATAGTGACCGTAGTGTCCGTAGCGATAAATATGCATGCATTGCAGTACAAAATAAGCATAGTAATGTGTAGGGTCATTAACAGAGCCAGCGGGTACGTAGCATGTTACGAGAACCACCGGGCTCCATCAACACAGTGCTCGTGACCATGCTAAATCAGTAAATTGGGCTATTGCAGCAGGGTCACGGACGCTGGTCACAAAATATTTTCGATGTAGAAAAGGGTTTCTCTCATGGTGAGAGACTTTAGTTCTTTACCTGCGTGTTTTCCCCGCGCGTGGGCGACAGAAACTAATAGGGGATCATAGAAGAACATGGCTGGGCGTGTTGGGTGATTAAATAACTAGGACAATGGGCGTGTAGGTTAATTAAATAAATAGGATAATATTAAGTTTCTAGAAGTGTTTGACTAAAAGAAAAAATAGTAATTTTTATTAAATAATAAAACTCATTTTAGAAGGAAAAAAAAGCTTATAATACTTTTTTTAAGTATTTAATTATTTAAATTGAATAAAATAAATTTATTAATATAGAATACATTTTTTTACTAAATGAAACTATTAATTTAAGACAGAGGGAATATGATGTTAAAATGAGAAATCTTTTATTGAAAATTCGTGCATGGGCAAAAGTTCTCATGACTTAGCAAAATATATTCATAGTTAATTATTACCCTTCCCTAGCTAGCTAACAACTTTACTTTCTTAAAGAAATGGTTTAAGTAACAAAATATAAAGTCCTCATTACTTAGCAAAATATATTTATAGTTAAGCATCCACCGTTCCTAACAACTTTACCTTCTGAAAGAAGTGGTTGAAGTAAAAAAATATAACGTCCATATATTATATTTATCATAGAAGATGCATGCATGATTTGTGGGAGGAGCTAACGAAATTTGGAGAAGCAAGGTCCAATTATCCTCCATCTTCATATCTTTGGTTATAAATCATATGATCTTGAAGTGAGAATTATTTTAATGACAGTGCAAATGTGATATGTTAAGCCATGCGAAGATCAGCATTATTTAAACTGCGCTACACTAGTCGGCAACGGGATCGTTTAATTATGCAATGTGATGGAGGCTATAGTGTAATAAAACTGGTCAAATAGCATTTCAATATCATAAAACATTTGGCATTGGGGTTAACTTTGCAGGAAAAAAATGAAAAAAAAAACATTAGTCAGTTCAATAACAATTATAGATGCTAATTGAACAGCATCAACCATAATTGTTGTAAAAAAAACCATTAGAGATCTAACTTCATTAATCAAGATCAAAGAAAATCTTTTCGGAGTGGAAACCTATGGCATGATTATTATTAGGTCTGTCAATGGAACAATATAGTTACGGTATAATCTATTTCACTACCATAAATATTTTTTAATTGTTTATCTATAATTGTTTCATTTAGGGGTGTTAACGAGCCAAGCTGACCTGAGTATTAGGCTGTTTCGGCTCGAGCTCGAACTGCTAAAGCTCGGCTCGAGCTCGGCTCGAAGCTCGAATAAACTCGAACATTTCAGCTCGAGCTCGGCTCGATTTAGAAATCCAAAGCTTTGCTCGAGCTCGAACTTGAATAAGTGAATCATAAGCCTTGACTCGAACTGGGCTCGAACTAAAAAAATAAAAATAATCTATATATAAATATAAAGTATATGAAGTATCACATATATTAATATATTTTTAGTATTAAATATTAATTAATATACTTCAACAAGTATTACGACTACACTGTGAATATTTAATTATAGTCACTATGAAAGAAGAAAACTATGACAAATAAGTTTTAGTTACCTATGCTAAAAAAATACAACATTATTATCTTTATCTCTTTATGTACATATAATCACTGAAAAAGATGTAAAAAATAAAATATTATTCAGGCAAGATCGAGATCCAACTGCGCAAGAAGACATAAATTAACCTACCTCCCAAGTTATGTGTGTTCTTATATCGTCATATGATGATGTATGATATCTATACTCACATAGTCGTGAGTGAGCCTTGACTCATATAAATGGGTCTCATATATTAATACGATATATAGTATTAGTATATAAATATGTGATTATATGTCGTTTTATATATTCCATTCGTCTTAAATTAATAACTCAATTAAATTTTTTAAAATGAACTAATCAAATAGAGCTATTAATCTAAGAATGGAGGGAGTATGTTATAAATATGTATTTAAATTAATAATTATGTTTATATAAAATATGCATATATATACATTATTTATATATAATTTTAAAATTATATTCGAGTTCGAGCTCGAGTCGAGTAGCATCGAGTTCGAGTTTCATTCGAGCCAAGCCGAGTCGAGCAGGGGTCGGCTCAAACTCGGCTTGAACTTATTCGAGCTTGAATCGAGTTCAAGTCGAGCCTGATTTGAGTCGAGTTTAACTCGAGCCAAGCCTAACCAAGGCGAGTTTGCTCACGAGCTAGCTCGGCTCATTTACAGCCCTAGTTCCATTATGTAAATAATATAGGTACTTCCATAATTGTTCATTTTCACTAATAATTGGCCAGTTAATCGGATAATCATTATCTATTATATTTTTTTAAATTGACTCAAAAAAGCTAAAATAAATATTTTTAATTCACTTAATAAGATATTATTAAGGTAAAAAACTAATACTATTACTACTGTTATTTATAGGAGTCCCGTTTATATGAGTCAGGGCTCATATACGCTTATGTGAGCCCGGGCTCTATGGGCTGTCGGATTTACATTCGATAGCCCATAGAGCCCGGGCTCATATAAATTTTTTCCTATTTATAGTTATTGCAAATAAATTGTAATGATTAAATATGAAACACAAATGGATACATATACTAGGCATATATACATAATAAAATTACTTATTTTCTAATAATTATTTCCTAGCATATGGGTCCAGCTCTAAAATATCCATCTACTACCTGTTTCAGAAGAATTTCAAATGTGAGAAGAATAACAATTGTTTTCTCACAACGAGCTGTTTTCAAAGGTGTATTGCAGGAAAAATTGAGAATACATATAGTGATGCATATCATCTATTAGTGTCTTTTTGAACCAATGTTTTAAAATCTAGCTAAGACCCTGACTCAGATTAGTGGCTGAGATGGGTCAACCCAGGTTGACCGGATGTTGACATCATCACCTAAAACAATTTAAAGGAGTCCCCCCCATATTTTAGAAAAAAAATCACTTAAATTTTTTCAAAGTTTCAATTAAACCTAATTTGTCATTCAAAACTTATTGATTCCAACATATTTCAATAACTAAATCGTTCCAAATTTTGCAATCTCATGCGCAAACATTATTTGTAGCATAATCATAATTCTAACCAACATATACCAAACTTGAAAATAAACCACCTATACCACTCATTCAAAGTTAAGCCAGATAACACTCAAACTAAGCTAGTTTGAGATGGGCCAAATAAGAGTTTGGTTCTATTAGCCTAAGTTTAAGCTTTGATTTAAGCTAACATGAGTCTAGTCTCAAGCAAAAAAGAGCTGACTTAGCAATTCTACTCTAAACCCACCAATCATTTTCTTATACAAACAAACACTCTATAAATTTAATTATCAAAAACAAAAAAGACTCGTGTGTTTGAGTTATGAAAACGAAATCTAAATTAACTTGAGAGTTATAAAAATATTTTGTATAAAGTGTTTATGTAGCTAGTTAAGATTTTTGTACATATGATTGAAGATGAACCGTGACCTAATGAGACCAAAAAAATTAGACAAAGTAACTAAATGGAAAACATCGAAGTGAAGTGAGTTTAAGAGAACATAAAAATATGCAGTACAAATAAATATTTTTTTATAAAAAATATAGTTAGATATGAAATGCTAGAAGGTGCAAATCATCTTCCAAGTACCAGCTTACAACAACTATAATGAATGAATGTAAGTAGTTAAATTAATTAAATAAATATTTAGGATTTGAATATCTTTCATTAAGTAAATTACTTTGATGAATCATGACATAAAAATTATTGTAAAAGACCGTAAGCCAATCTCTTTTAAAATTAAACCACTTAAGACTAATGAGTATATATATATATATATATATATATATATATATATATATATATATATATATATATATATATATATATATTAAATATGATAAACAAGTAACGAATAAACAAGTATGGAATAACTTTCCATTACCATCCATATAGATAACGGTTGGATAAAATTATCCTCTTATTTACCTATCAAATAAATTTAACCATACCATATAACTTTTTAATGTTATGGCACATACAGCAAAACATGTTCTCTTGGCAGCCCTAATTATTACATTTTGAGAAAAAAAAAAAAGAAGGTACATTATGATTAATCATGAATAGATCACACATTCAATTATTTTGTAGTTCCTCTTGCAATACAATATAGATAACACGTACAGGTGCCAAACGGAATAGGGTTCCTCTTGGGAGCAACTCAGTTGGTGATATATGCGATTTATAGGAACGCCAAGGGAGCTAAATCTAGAATAGAGGACATGGAGGATGCTCAAGAGAGCCTCATTCAAGAGTCACCTTAAAGGAAATGATGAAGAGACAAGACAGAATCGGATTATGATATAAATGGTCACAATGACTTATCCTTGATAGATCTGAAAAGAGTGGACAACATAAGTTTTGAGCGAACTATAATTTCCAAAGATTACCTTCGGTCATTCACCCCTGGTTTTATGTTGTGGCTTTAGTGTAATAAAAAAAGCTATTGTTCTTCTTTGTGGCAAATTTTGAAACGAATGATTTTTTTATTTTTTCTTTCCCATAAAAATTAATAGTAGTATTGCTATAATATTTTAATGCAAACTACTTTGTATTTATAAATTTGAAAGTTATATGCATAGTTTTGTGTGTTTCTTTTTTTTCCCTTTTTTTGTCATTAAGTTTTGTGTATTTCTAAACAAAATAAAAGGAGAAAATGACTAGAAAGAAGTTCATAACTCAAAGTCAAACGTAAATGAATTTTCTAAATTTCCAAAGCTGACAACATGAAAATTAGGGTGTTTCATCCCTTGAACTTCTCGTGAGAATAACTTACTCAATAGTTGGTATCAGAGCCATTTATCTAACTGCAAGTCTAAAGCTGTCTAAAAATTTATGATCTAGTTGTGGTATGAGACACATTACGACAATGGATTACTCTAAGGTTTGTTGTGCTAATGCATAATTAAATTTACTTCTGTAGCATCGCGAATACTCATGGTATGATAAATGAGTACTAGTGTAACGCCCCGACCTAAACCGGGGCCCAAAAAATCTCTTAATAAAATTTTTTTTTTCCTTAAGCAAGGAATTATCATCTGTGTACAAGAGGTACAATGTTCATCCACGCACTACAGAGCTTCAAGGTTTCCTTATACGTAGACTCAGATTGTAACAACCACATACAAACAACGAAGCTTCATAGTTTGTCCCGTGTAAAACAGAATAAAATTTATTATTATAATTAATTAGGATCGGGCCAATGTTGCCTTGTCATTTGTTGCCTACATATGTATTGGATATTATTCCAATACAATCGAATCTGAACGTAGTTCTGCCTAACAGCTACTACATACATCAAACATCACAAAATCATATACGTTAAAACATGTATATACTGATATCCAATCAAAATCATACTAAAATTTATAATCTCTCATAGTTAAGCGGAACTTAATAAATCAACGAAATCACACATCTCACTCTACCACAAAGCGGGATCAAACACATTCACACATCTTGCTCTATCACTAAGCCGAGACTAATTGTAACGCCCCGACCAGAACCAGGGCCCAGAAAATCTCTTAATAAAAAAATTTCTTAAGTCAAGAATCATCATCTATGTGCGAGAGGTACAACATTCATCCACGCACTATGGAGCTTCAAGGCTTCCTTGTACGTAGACTCAAGTTGTAACGACCACATACACACAATGAAGTTTCATAGTTCATCACGTTAAAATAGAATAAAACTTATAATTATAATTAATTTGGATCGGGCCAACGCTACCTTGCCATTGGTTGCCTACATATGTATTGGATGTTATTCCAATACGATCGGATCCGAACATTGTTCTGCCTAACAACTACTACATACATCAGGCATCATAAAATCATATCGTTAAAATATGTATATATTGATATCCAATCAAAATCATACTAAAATTTATAATCTCTCGGAATTAAGCGGAACTTAATAAATCAACGAAATTGTACATCTCACTCTACCACAAAGCGGGATCAAACACATTCACACGTCTCGCTCTATCATTGAGTTGAGACCGAACAACGCACACCACACATCTCGCTCTACCCTAGAGCGAGATAGAACATAACAACTAGCATCAAAGCATAGCAAATTAGAACACAAAAGATCAAAGCATGGCATGACACTTCAGATCATATTAGATAAAGCATAACAAAGTAATTCAAATCAGGACATCATAACGATTCATACATCTGAATTAGTACATTATTATCACTAATTAAGATGTGTAAGCGTACAATTAATTTAGCACCCTAAGTAAACTACTTAGGATGTATATGTATTCTCATACAGAAGATCAGGTATATTTACTTAAAGAAGGTCCTCCTTTCAGATGCGGATATGGCGGGCAGAATCTACTTCGAAGTAGGTGGACGTAGCATTCTGTAGCTTAGAGATGTTCCTTACTTTCCGTACTCGGTGCTAATGGATAGGACACTATCTTTTCAGAGACATATTTTTCCTTTTGTGCTTGTGAACTATGGACAGAGTCTCCCTTTAGCTCAGGGATGACTCTCTTACTGGGTAGTGGAGGACAGGGCCTCTCCAACTCTGGATTGATTCTCTCGTTGTGACCCAGCAACTGCGGACAGAACCTCGTCTTATTCGTGGTCCATTTTTCTTTCTTCAGTGATCAAGGATGACGGGTAGGGTCTCTCCTTATATTGGGGTACTTCCTCCTCATATAGTCCTCAACTTGAAGAAATGAACCCTCCATTGTGTAGAGCATGCTTGATTTAGTCAAGAACGGCTCTCGAATGAACTAAATCGGAGCAAAGATGTTCAGAAATGGAGAAAAAGAAGTTTGTCGGTGTTCGAGGACAATGGGCAGAATCTCTCCTTCTCTAGGGGCGTTACAACTAGGGTCGACATAGAGGTATTTTTACATGCACACTCCGAGTTATGTTACTTAGTGGTGATTCTTTTAACTCTAGTGCACAGTGGAAGTTCATGCTCAAGTGGGGGATTAATGTGAAACCCTAGAGGGGGGGAGTGTGCCATTTAGAGCTAAGCTTGTTTAATATTGGCCTTGGAGAATTGCAAGGACAAAATTCCCTTTTAAGGGGGGATGTAACGTCTGAGAATTTTTAAATTTTTTGAAGTTTACCACGTGGAAATTAGGGTACTTAACCACTTGAACTTCATGAGAATAACTTACTTAATAGTTGGAATTGGTGGCTGAGACCTATAAGAGAGAATGTTGACAAAAAAAGCTTAGAAATGCCACAAAAAATGCACAAATTGGAGTTTAGATGACGGAGTTACAACTATTCAAAGTTGAACATAATGTGCAAGGCCCGTTTAGTCAAATTGGATGTACAAATTGGCCGTTTAAGTCGCTCTATGTGCCTTGTTAATCAAAGTGACAAAAAATAGTTTAAGATGCCTAATTAAGTTTCTTAAGAGAGGTTTAGTTGACCTAAATATTTTTGGGGATTAGGAACCCTAATCCCTTTATTATAAAAAAGGCTAATTAGGGCTTCGAAAAGGAGTTTTTTTAGCCATAAGGCGGGAAAAATAAGAAGCCTTCAGGGAGGAATTTTTCGATGAAGGTGGTTGCGATGGAGGCGAGGAGGTGAATGCTCAAGGACTAGTGATATGGCAAAGTAGGAGGCCTAACTTTACATTGAATGCATATTAAAATGATAAGTATATGCTTAGTAGTGTGTATTTGTATATAAAAAATCATGTTAATTAGATATAATATGAAAAGTGGGATTTTGGGGGAGCCGGTGCGTTGATGGCTGCCATCACCAGTAGAGTTACACACAATTGTTCCCTACCTCAACAGTGAGAAGGGGATGGGCTAGCACCACTGCACACAAGTTCGGCACAAGTTCGGCTTCTACAGGACTTCTAGTCGGCAGTCGGAATGGCCCACACATGTTCGGATGGAAGATGCTTGTGCGCTACTCGTGAGAACAAGAGGAAGAACTGGGAGAAAGGGGGAGAGAAGGTAGGGGGTAGCAGCACGACAGATTTTGCCACAGCTGCCCAGTGACCGCCAAAGGCCAACATGGTCTTCAGTGGTGAAATTTTTAGACAGGGAGGGCCAAGGTAGGGAACTATTGGAGGCAGAGCACTGCCATGGCCAAAGCTCCAGTCACAGGACACAAAAACAAGTCTTTTGGCTCTAAGTAGTGCGGAGGCGGTCATGGACCGGTTGCAAAGCATGAGTCTCCAGAATCACCAAATCCCAGCTATCCAGTCAATCCCAGAGCCATGCCCAGCCGTGATGGATCATTGCTACGCCAATCAATCAGATGGCAGAGAATGAAAAAAAGGCCGGACTGATAAGTCCCCAGTCGTATCAGATGGCACCGAGGTTGGGTCCATCTGATTCACCACGCATAGCAATCCGGTGGGGCTTGGTCTTTGCCCACCATGGCATCCAGGGATGCACCCCCAGAGGACAGTAGCCAGCTATGGAGGAGACTACCTGCAATGTGGGTTGTCAGTTCCGGATTTGGGTAGGGTCGCTCAACCCGTTTTGACCCTAACCGACTCTTAAAAAAAAAAGTTACCATTGAACTGTGTCTGGTTCAGCTAGTTAAAGACTTGGTAAAAATTTAGAAAAATTATGGGATTGGGAGGGAAACATAAAGAGTGTTTGGACAAAGTTTTGGGCTAGGGACAAATCTCAGTGTCTATAAAATAATTATTTTACCCTTATAGCTATGTTGCGGTTCACTTACGCAACTTAGGGGTTCCGGTTCAGGGGCCTATAAGTGGATTGAAAAATTGGGAAAAATCCCTGTGAGAGTAATGTGTACCTTAAATATAGACCAAAATACATAGTATGAAAAAATACCAATAAGTGGATAAGCAACCATTTTGCACCTAGGGTTCAGAGTCAAGGGTTAGTTCAAGGGGTTCACGACCCCATTAAACACCTCGAAAAGTACCCACAGTCCATGATGTTAAGGAATACCCTTGAGCTCAATTATAAACCCATTAGAGTTCAAGAAAGCCCTGAATAAAATAATAAAAATACCCCTTTGAGTGAATTATAATGCCACACAACAGCACCTAAACAGAAGTAGCGGGAGAAGCCAACCAACCAGGATGCCAGCTAATCTAAATGTTTGTATACTAAACGATTTTCAATAAATTGGTGGTGAGCCCAACTCACGCAAAACATCCTCCAACGAAGAAGTTCAGCTTTAGTGCCAAATTAACATCTCCTGAATAGAGCTAACACTCAAAAAACTATTCTGAACCTTATCATGCTTGTGAACAAGTAAGGATTTCGAATTACTATCCCAAACCCTATCATTCTCATTTAGACTAGGGTTAAAACTCAAAACTATTATTGGTTCATCAACCAAGGCAAATCGTCAGGTCAAAAGCCTTACTCATTATATAAACTAGTCTTAGACCCCTCTTAGGGTATTTTAGTCTTTATTTGATTATGTGTTCTTGCCCAATCCAAAGCCATCTAACCCCCTTGATTAATCTTTCTTCAATCTTAAGTCAGTGATAAATTACTATCATAACAACAATAACAAACATTAAAGAAAATAAAAGCATAAACAGTACACACCCACACAGGTCCAAGTAAATCGTAATATCAAGAATAAAACTCAATGATGATATTAGAAATGTTTGCACTCTCGTGCCCTAACCCTCCTTAGGTTAGCTGATCAAACTTTTATGAAAATGGGTCATAATGTACCTAAGGGCATTGCAGTAATTATCCCACATTAGACATGATCCTCTCTATTGTTGGGTAAGTCTTTGACATCTCGAGAGGTTTTAGTATCAAATTAGCCCGTTAATTCTATTCATGCGAATACAGATTGGTCCACCCATAGGGGTATTTTTATCATTTTGTCTAGGGCTTCCTTGAACCCTAATAGGTCCAAAACCAATCTCATGGGTATTCCTTGACATTATGAATCCGAGGTAATTTTCTTGTCATTTAACGCAATCATTTTTCACTTCAATTAATAATTTTACCTTAACCTTAGGGGTAAAATAATTAATTATCTATTTACTAGGGATTTTTCCCTAGCTTGTACATTGGTCTATAATTAGGGTATACATACACCTATCATTAGAATTTATCTTTATTTTTAAACCCACTCATAAGCCCCTTAACCAAAGCCCCTAAATTGGGTAATTCAAAATTATTCTATGATTCAACTCATAAAGGTAAATTTGTCATTTTAAAGCCTATGAGCTTTTTCCTCAATCTAAAACTTGCTCAGGGCACTCAGCATACTTTCCATGTAGTTTGATAACTTTTATGATTTTTTTTCTAATTTATTAACTCACTAAGTTGGACCCTGTTCAGCTCCCCTCCTTTTTGTTTAATCAACCCAGACCGGGTCAATCCTAGTTGGGCCTGGTCCTAACCCGCGATGCGGGTCATCTCCCTCAAGTCTGGCCAGAGCCTCTAGAGGCTCCGCCATTGGCTGCCACAGTGGGGTGAAGGCTAGGCCTCACCGGATTGTTGTATGGCTGTGATTGCGATGGGCATGGCCTCGCGGCCGGCCGGGGTTAAAGCCCCCTTTATTTTTCCTCGGCGATTTTTCCATGGCAGATGTCGGTTGCTCATCACAACCTGGCAATGGGCTGGCTCAACTAGACTGCTATCGCATGGGAAGTTTGGGGCTTCTGCCCATCACCAGCCGGAGGAGCACTGTTTGACTCTCTCTCTCCCTTTCGTTCTCCCTGGTTCATTTGACGTTTTTTGGCCACACAAAACATCGATAGAATAGAACACTCGTGATTTGCCAGTGGATCAATGAACCAAGTGACATATCTAATGCTTTTCCTCTTAGTTTTACACATGAATATGATTAAAATTAAAACAAATATCTAATTTTTAAGGAAAATTAACATATTCCTTTGGTCTTCGTGCACGTCCCTCTCCAACTTTGTCCCATCTACCTTTGCGCATGAACTCTCATGGCGGCTTCTTCTCCCCACTAACACCAAAAGCTCCCCTAAAATAAGCCCTAGGTGGCCTTTTTATAATCATAGAAATTAGTATCTTTAATTCCCCTAGAAGTTGGGCCAACAAGGCTACTTGGGCTGCTATCTTTTTAGTTTACTTCACTTTAACTAACCAGCCCCGCAAAACGATTTAAACAACCCAAATACATGTCTAAATTGGGTAAATGGGCCCTATACGATATGTTCAACTTCGAACAATTGTATCTCCCTCGTTCGAACTCTTATTCACACATTTTTAGTGACGTTTCGAAGCTCTTTATGTATACTTTTAAATCACATTACTCTCAGCCATAAATTTCATCTATTGAGAAAATTATTCTACTAAGAAAGTCAATAAGTCAAAAACTCTATTTTTCACATGTTTAATTTTTGAAACGTAAGAAAATTTAGAATATTATATTTTTGCCCCTTAAGAAGATTGTATCCCTGCATTTCTCCATGGTCGATCCTAGACAAGCTTGGCCTTCAACTAAAAAACTCATTATGCCCTCTCTAGGGTTTCTATTCTGATCATATACTCAACAGAATTTTCGATGGGAAGTGTATATTCTCACATGACTTAATCCATTAGACATACATCATTCGGTGCTCTATGATCAGTCCCTTGCTTACCTAAGAAATTTATACATCAAGGAAAATGACTCCCAAAACATAGAATTAAAACCCGATGTTACTCTCCTAGCTTAAGCTAAAGGTCAAGTTGAGCCCCAAAATTAATAGTAAATAAACTAGGTGGCCTATATTATATTCTCTCTTTCAAATAACATCAATTGTAACTTATAATTTACATAGCACACATTAAATAATTAAAATCCTACAAAATTCAAGTTGTTACAATAGTTATCTCTTAGAGTTAACCATCTTTTCGTAAATTTTTGTGGCTGCATTCCTTGGATTCTTCTTTAAGTAAATGTCCCTTTCATCATTTGTTAGTAACGAGGAACTATAATTAAAAAAGAAAATTGCTTGAGTCACATCAAGGTTTTTATGTGATGAACCAGCTTCACTGTCTAAATATTGGTGATTAGTAGAACCTATTTTGCTAAGCCTTGTCAATCAAAGTTGTCTGAATAATGAAGTATGTTTATCACATGAACCTTGAGGTCATTGTAACATTACTCATTAGGAAATAATCTTCACTTGAAATGTATAATAAAGATGAATAAATTGAAGTTGTTATTTGTAGGCTTTAAAGCGTTTTATTTGTTCCCTTCAAATTGAGTTGCTCATGGACTGTGACAAAAACCATCAAGTACAGAATACAACAGAGCTCCTGCAGGAATATGCAAGAAACAAACTTGAAGAATTGTGCCTTGAATGTTCTTTGAAACTGCATAAAGAGGATGCTGAGCATTTCTGACAACACTACACCGATTTAGCATATGTATCGACTGCAATCCACCACTATCAAATTGTTATCTCTAAGCTACAAGCGAATTGTTTTCCTGACTTCATTTAAAACCTCTCTTTGAGTTATACCAAGGAGTCAATACAAAAAGTCATCTTTCAGGAATCAGGAAAAGTTCAAAAAAGAAGATTACATGAAAGGCCACGATAAAAAAATAATTTTAATCTAATTTGGACAATGAGAATCCTTGGTTTTTCGGAATCCTAATTTTGGACAAGGGCTTGAGGTTGTTGGACTGGGAGGTGGCATACTTTTATTGGACAAAGAAAATGAACCGTAGAACATTTTTTCTTTGTTTATTATAGCCCTTTTTAATTGTCTGAAAAAGCTACAACATCATAGATGTATGTGATTATTGTACAGAATGGATATAGCATTATCATTTTCTTAAGAAAACCCACTTAGACAATAGCCCTTAAGTCCTCAACACTACAGCCTAGCGAGCTGACGAGAGCAAGAACGAGAGGCAATGGCAGGAGAGACTTCTTTCTTCTCCTCTTATTGGAGGGGAAAGAATAGGATACAAGTCGGAAGTTGGGAAGGACTGAAGGCAATGAATTAAGAGAGGACACATTATATAGGTGATCAATTTTTCTTACAAAGCTTAGTGACCAAGAATGGAAGAAGATACTTATATCAATAGAAAAGTGGTTCATGGTAAATAATCAATAAAACATTTTTTGCAGGTTGTGAGGACATTTTAGACTAAAAATTATTTAAATATAAAATTTAAAAATTGTAACATAAAAAGTTGAAGTTTGGGAATTTCTTGAACTTAGGTAATGCAAAGGAGCAAACCGCTAAGGTCAGGGTAGAGGATTCCAAAAAGCGATGCTTATCCAGACCCCAATCCCTCAATACCCCATTGTAATTGTGATGAGAGCCCATTTATTACGGCCCACTTTAGGTGAGTTCTGCCATAAGACAACCTGGGCCTATTGCAAATTAGGTTGGGCCGTGAACACATGCAAGATGGGTTTCCGTACTATTAGTTTTTATTGGTACATTTTCTACGTTGTAGTTGGGTTTTATTTTAAAGAGTAATGTTATTATGACGTTGAGAAATCAACGTCCAAAATTTACATTATCATCTTAAAACCGTTAATGAGAGGGGCCTATTTACTATTAGCTTTAGTGGTACATTTACTCTAGTGTAGTTGAGTTTTATTTTAAAAGTAATACTATTATGACGTTGAAAAATTAACGTTAAAAGCTACGTCTTTATCTTAAAACCGTTGATAAGTGGGGCCATTATCTCACTCATCAACGGTTTTAAAACGATGAAGTAACTTTCTTACGTTGATTTTTTAACGTCACAAAAATATTTTTTTTATTTTAGTGCCAATCGCCAGCAAACCCGACGAATTACGACGGTTGCAGCCGAAGATCCCGCGGATTTCCCAGACCCGACTCCCTCGCCAACCCTTTATCGTAGACCTTACACTACTTTTTAACCAACTTTAATTGGATAAGAAAAGTGGCAATACATTCACTTTTCTCCTGATATATAAGGCCTAAGAATATTAAAAAAAAAAGTGTGTATTTATGATTTTGATCATACTATTTGCCACCAGCTTATGCCGTCTTGGCTACAAAGTAGAGTAATCGATTGGGGGGTATTTCAGTCAACAAAAAATATCCCACCTTTCCTTTCCATTCCTCTTCTTACGGTTACGGTCTCTCTGTCTCTTCTCTCCCCTTCCTTCCCCGTGCGACTCCACTCTCGATGACTCTCATTAGTGGAGCGCTGGACAGATAAGCGAAAGATCGGAGAAGATGCCGGCACCGCCGGCGCATTTGCCCTCCTCTAAGATGCGGCGGAAAGTGGCCCCACTCCAATCGGAGAACGGCGCCGATTCGTCCGAGAAGCTGGATCAGCTTCTCCTCTCCTCCGCCATCTGCAACGGCGAGGACCTTGGCCCCTTCGTCCGCAAGGCCTTCGCATCCAGCAAGCCCGATACCCTCCTCCACCACCTCCGCCACTTCGCCCGCTCCAGGGAGTCTGAGATCGAAGAGGTCTGCCGCGCCCACTACGAGGACTTCATTCTCGCCGTCGACGACCTCCGCTCCCTCCTCTCCGATGTTGACTCTCTCAAGTCCTCCCTCTCCCACTCCAACTCCGTCCTCCAGTCCGTCGCCGGCCCCCTCCTTTCCTCCCTCGATGCCTTCATCGAGACTCGCACCGTCGCCCGCAACACCGCCCTCGCCCTCGACTCCGCCCGCGTCTGCGCCCGCCTCGTCGACCTCTGCTCCCGTGCGAACGCCCATCTCTCCTCCTCCAACTTCTACCTCGCTCTCAAGTGCGTTGACAACCTCGAGCGCAACCATCTCCCCTCCTGCCCTTCGTCCACCCTCCGCCGCATGCTCGAGCGCCAGATTCCTGCCATCCGCGCCCACGTCGAGCGCCAGATCTCCAAAGAGTTCGGCGACTGGCTTGTCCAGATCCGTGTGGTCAGCCGCCACCTCGGCCAGATCGCCATCGGCCAGGCCTCCGCCGCTCGGCAGCGGGAGGAGGAGCTTCGAATCAAGCAGCGCCAGGCCGAGGAGCAGACCCGCCTCAGCGTCCGGGACTGCATCTACACCCTCGAGGAAGAGGAGGAGGACGATCCCATCGCCTCCGCCGCGGGCCTCGGCGACGACGCCGCTGACGGCGGAAGGCAGCTACGCGGGGAGCTAGGATTGGATCTGACCCCGCTGTACCGGGCCTACCACATCCACCAGACCCTCGGCCTCCATGACCGATTCAAGCAGTACTACTTCGAGAACCGGAAGCTTCAGCTCACCTCCGACTTCCAGGTCTCCTCCATGACGCCTTTCCTCGAGTCCCACCAGACCTTTTTCGCCCAGATCGCCGGCTTCTTCATCGTTGAGGATCGGATCTTTCGGACCGGTGGAGGCCTGATCACCAAATTCGAGGTCGAGAACCTTTGGGAGACGGCGGTGAGCAAGATGTGCTCGGTTCTGGAGGACCAGTTCTCCCGGATGCAGACGGCCAACCACCTTCTCCTCGTCAAGGACTACGTCAGCCTCCTCAGTGTCACCTTGCGCCGCTACGGCTATCCGGTCGACGCCCTCCTCGACGTGCTGAGCAAGCACCGGGACAAGTACCACGACCTCCTCCTCTCCGACTGCCGGAAGCAGATCAGCGAGGCCCTCGCGGCCGACAAGTTCGAGCAGATGCTGATGAGGAAAGAGTACGAGTACTCCATGAATGTCCTATCCTTCCAGTTGCAGACCTCCGACATCGTTCCGGCTTTCCCCTACGTAGCGCCTTTCTCCTCTACGGTGCCGGACTGCTGCCGCATCGTCCGGTCCTTCATCGAGGACTCCGTCAGCTTCATGTCCTACGGCGGGCAGCTGGATTTCTATGACGTCGTGAAGAAGTATCTAGACAGGCTGCTGGGGGAGGTCTTAGACGGTGCTCTGATGAAGCTCATTGGCTCTTCCGTCCACACGGTCTCGCCGGCGATGCAAGTGGCGGCCAACATGGCGGTGCTGGAGCGGGCATGCGACTTTTTCTTCCGCCACGCTGCACAATTGTCGGGGATCCCCGCTAGGATGGCGGAACGTGGCGCCCGGCGGCAGTTCCCGCTGAAGAACGCCCAGGACGCCGCGGAGGTGCATCTTGCTAGCTTGCTCAAGAAGAAGACTGACGGCTTCATGGAAGAGATGGTGAACATCAACTGGATGCCGGACGAGCTTCCGTCCAACGGGAACGAGTATGCCAATGAGGTGGTTATGTATTTGGAGACGGTGGTTTCGACGGCGCAGCAGATATTGCCCGTCCAAATGCTTCAGCGAGTTCTGTACGACGTGCTGGCTAACGTCTCAGAAAACATTGTGGGGTTCCTTTTGGGGGATTCCGTCAAGAGGTTTAATGAGAATGCGGTGCTGGGGATGGATGTGGACGTCAAGGCGTTCGAGTCGTTTGCCGATGATCAGTCTCATCTATTCCAGGACTTGGATTCGGATGCCAAGCCGTTGAGGGGGGCTTTGACAGAGGTGAAGCAGTTGGTTAATTTGCTCATGAGCAATCACCCGGAGACCTTCCTTAACCCGGTGATCAGGGAGAAGAGCTATAGCGCTCTGGATTACAAGAAAGTAGTGGCCATTTCTGAGAAACTCAGGGACCCTTCCGATCGGCTGTTTGGGAGTTTTGGAACGAGGGGTTTGAAACAGAATCCGAAGAAGAAGTCCTTGGACACTTTGATAAGGAGGCTCAAGGAAGCCAACTAAGAACCACACTCTTAGAATTTCAGTGCGTCTCCTTACAAATTTGTTTTCATCGTTTGATTCATTTTTTCCCCCCATTTTGTGGGTTCAGAGGGTTTACGCGGGATGATTTTTTGAGATTGCTGCTCTCCCTGCGCGCTTCCCAGGTAAGGCTTATTGATGCTTCAATTTGCCTTGTACGGTTACCAGTCCCAGTTTCGTTGTGTATGCTTCTCTTGGTTTTAGAATTGTTGTCCTGTATTATTTCTTTACTATTAAAATCAGTTGCATACAGATAATGTCCTCTTTTCAAATGTGTATGAAATACGATACATGACAATGAGCATAGAATCATATTTTACCTCATTTAGATTTATGCAACTTTGTCGTCACATTTATCAGTTTACTGCATTCAGTCATATTAATTATTTTGCAATTGTATATGCTGTTCGAATAGTCTATTTTGTGACCAAATTGCCACATTAAGTCATTTTCCTAGTTCTGTGTTCTTTAATTGTAAAACTTCATCGTGTTAAGCAAACTCAGTCTTTAGTTTAGAAGGCATGTGCAGTTAGGAGCTCTAATAATGCCCAAATTTTTGGGCGTTCGTCTTACACCGATGAACTGTCTAGTAAGCGTGACCAGATTTCATGATTAGGTCTTGAACTGTCTAGTTAGCGTGACCAGATTTCATGATTAGGTCTTGGTGACGACAATGGGAAGCTGCCACATCATCAAGAAGATGATGTAGTGAGAGAGGAACTTGAGAATATGATACAAAGGTTCCCCGTCGACACGTCTAATGGTCCTGCAAACTGGTCATGCCTCAATGCTTAGGAAAGCAATTTTCTATTTCTCCACTCACCAAATGACCTATTAGCATGTTATAACCGTCGGTGCCTTCGTTTCACACACTATGTTGATATGGTCGTTTGGTGAGGGGCTAATCTTTTGATCGATTAGGAACTTACGATTGAAAAAAGGCTTAACTAAACTTAGAGAGCTCTTGGTCCCTCTGCCATACACATTTTATGAGACTCCCCATCTAGTTTGACATGAGGTAGGCCTAGCTGTAGGAGTTTGGAGAAGAACATTGAGTGTATAATCAACCAACATGAACCGAGGTGAAGTGCTCTAACTCGATTTTCAATTGCGCTTATGAGATCATAGAAATCCGTACTAAGTATGAAATTTGCAATTGAATTCCGTTTCTTACCCAAATTCATTTGATATTTGAGCATATAATCTGTTGATGGTGGGTTAGGAAGTACCTACAAAATTTGACCTCTCAATGGAGTGGTATCATGACATGATGAAGTGGAATGATTTTAAATTCCTTACAGGATAAGTTGAACACCAGAGGGAAGTGGAATGTGGTGGTGATGATAAGTTAAAAAAAAGGGTTTTCTTCTGGACATCTCTTCTCACCAGATGGATTAATAGAAGTTCATCTCTATAATGAGAGAGTACTTGTTAATTAGCTGCAAGCAATGAGTATGGACATCTTTTTTCACCAGTCCTCCTTGTGAAGAGTAGTTCTGATGTAGAACGCGGAAACAACTTTGTAACAGGATGATCAAATACGAATTTTAAAATTAAATTTTCACATACAAAGAGAAGAAAGGGTTACATGAACTCTAAATCCATGGAGATGATCAAATACCAATTTTAAAATTAAATTTTCACATACAAAGAGAAGAAAAGGTTACATGAACTCTAAATCCATGGAGATTATATGAATCCTCATATCTATGATGTGCCCGGTGTGGGTACAATCGGTACAGGACGTTCTACGCAAGAGAGAGAGAGGAAAAGTAGTAAATTAAAAGAACTAACTCTGATTCATCATGCCGCCCCAAGGAGGAAGATGACCCCTATATGGGGAGTCGAGCCCCCATCCTTGGGACCCGTGTCGCTAGTGGGCCCAGACATGTCATGGCCCACTAGCGCACCTTAACCAGTTTATTACAATAACAATAATGTCGTTCTACGGCTGAATCAAGGGAAACTAGCCTAAGGTACTGAATTAAATAATAGTCGAAAGTACTCAAATAAAAACAAGTAGTGCATCAAGTGTACGTACACAACACTCTACCACGCTTCCGCACACACCTTATTCTCAAGGCGACCAAGAAGGATAACGAGAGAGGAACTCATCCTCAGGTAGCCATGTAGCATCCTCCAAAGATTGCCCGTGCCATGAGATCAACACTTCAGTAATAATACACCCTGAACGGCGAACTCGAAGCTTATCAATCAGCGCTGCAGGAGTAGGGTAAAAAGAGACCACAGAACCCATCAATGGAGGTGGGGAAGCATATGTGGCCAGAGAGGGATCACCGATACAATAGCGCAGCCTGGAAACATGAAAAATAGGGTGGACCAACGAACTCGGCGGTAGAGTGAGGTGGTAGGCAACTGACCCAATGCGTGCTTCAACATAGGGTCCATAAAATCGGGGGGTAAGCTTGGAGTGTGCGGGCTGAAATAAGGAGGTCTGGCGTTGAGGAAGAATAGAGACATAAACCAAGTCCCCCACAGCAAACTCGTGCTCGGTGTGATGGCTATCATAGATCTGTTTCATTCTGTTCTGAGCCGCAGACAGGTTCGCCTTAAGCTGGCGAAGAACCTCATCACGAGTCTGGAGCATATAGTCAACTTCGGCCACTGCAGAGCGCAGGGGAACATAAGAGAGCACGGTAGGAGGCAGCCGCCCATAGAGTACCTCAAAAGGAGTAAATCCAGCGCAAGTATGATAAGCAGTATTATAAGACCACTCAGCCCATGGTAGAAGCAGAAGCCAGCGGCGAGGCTGGGACATAGTAAAACAGCGCAGGTACTGCTTTAAACATTGGTTAACAACCTCAGTCTGCCCATCTGTCTGCGGATGATATGCGGTAGTCATGTGCAAGGAAGTGCCCTGTAGAGTGAAGAACTCCTGCCAAAACTGAGAGATAAAAATCCTGTCACAATCAGAGACGATGGTGTGAGGCATACCGTGTAATTTGGCCACATCGCGAACGTAGAGTTCGGCCACAAACTTGGCGGTGTAGGGGTGACCCAAGGCACTAAAATTGGCGTACTTGGACAGCCGATCCACCACTACCATGATCACCGACTTGCCCTGAACCAACGGCAAAGCCTCCACAAAATCCATAGAAACATCGTCCCAGACCTGATCCGGAATGGGCAAGGGCTAAAGTAACCCAGCAGGAGAGGTGGTGGCTGGCTTGGCACGCTGACAAACATCACAAGTAGCCACATAAGCAATCACGGGTCGTCGAACACACTGCCACAAGAAGCTCTGACTGACCCGCTTATAGGTGCGAAGAGCACCCTCATGACCCGCCAAAGGAGAGGCATGAAAGTGAGCTATGAGACGCTGACGCAGGTCAGTAACCGCAAGCACCCAAAGACGGTCCTTCCAGAAGAGAAGCCCATCCTTCCATGCAAAGCCAGGATGTGCTGAAGGGTCAGTCTGAAGGGCCGCAATCATAGTGGAGGTCGGGGAATCCTCGTGATATGTCTGCTTTAATTCATCAAGAAAAGGGTAAACGGGACTGGAAAGAGCCAAACACGAACCTAGATTGGTGCGGCAAGATAGCGCATCAGCCACAGCGTTGTCAGACCCCTTCTTGTACACCACCTCATAGTCATAACCTAAGAGTTTACTGACCCATCGCTGCTGAGTGGGCGTGGAGACACGTTGTTCAAGAAAATACTTGAGCGGCTGATGGTCTGTGCGAATAAGAAACCGCCGGCCAAGCAAATAAGGGCGCCACTTGTCGACAGCGAGGACAATGGCGAGCATCTCTTTCTCGTAGACAGAGAGGGACAGGGAGCGGCCAGCCAAAGCCTTGCTGAAGTAGGCAATGGGACGCTCCTCCTAAAGTAGTATTGCCCCGAGGCTGGCATCCGAGGCATCGGTCTCCATTACGAATGGCCGGCTGAAATAAGGAAGAATCAAAACAGGGGCGGTTGCCATTGCTTGCTTCAACTCCTCAAAGGCCGCCTGGGCAGTGTCCGACCAATGAAAGGCGCCTTTCTGTAACAACTGAGTGAGGGGGCGTGCAATCTCGCCATAGCGGTGGATAAAATGCCAATAATAACCAGTGAGGCCAAGAAAGCCTCGCAGCGCCCGGACGCAAGTATGAGCTGGCCAGGACAGCATAGCAGTCACCTTAGAGGAGTCAGTAGCCACACCATCGCGAGAGATGATATGACCCAAGTATTCAACCTGTGGACTGCCAAACGAACACTTCGAGCGTTTAAGAAATAAGGAGTGAGCTTGAAGGATATCAAAGACAAACCTGAGGTGCTCCAGGTGGTCGCCCCACGACTTACTATAGACGAGGATATCATCGAAAAAAACCAAGATGAAGCGGCGGAGGAAGGGCCGGAATAGGTCATTCATAAGGCTCTGAAATATAGAGGGGGCATTCGTGAGGCCGAACGGCATCACTAGGAATTCGAAATGACCATCATGAGTGCGGAAAGCGGTCTTGTGCACATCGGTGGACTGCATACGGATCTGATGATAACCGGAACGAAGGTCAAGCTTGCTGAAGATGGTAGCACCAGACACTTCATCCAACAGTTCCTCCACCACCGGGATAGGATATTTGTCCTTCACTGTGATAGCATTCAGTGCCCGGTAATCAACACAGAATCGCCAAGTACCATCCTTCTTACGGACCAGCAACACTAGGGAAGAAAAAGCGCTCGAATGATACCTGAAGAAAGCATATCTGCCACTAGACGTTCAATCTCAGCCTTCTGAACGTATGGATAGCGATAGGGATGGACATTGGCTGGAGCAGCACCTGGAAGAATAGGAATAGAATGGTCATGAGCCTGCACTAGGGGAAGGCCTTTTGGTTCAGCAAACACCGTGCCATACGCCGCCAAGAGGTCAAGGAGTTCCTGCGGCAGGTCCTCCTATACCACTTCCACCGACGCCCGCTACTGGAGAAGGAGTCCTTGCGATGCGAACCTGAAGAAGGACTCCATTGTTTAAGCAGAAAGAAGAGTGTCAGGCTGAGAGCCTTGGAGTCGTACCCACTGTCCGTGCAATGCAAAATCCATCACCAGGTCCTTAAAGTTTCAGATAACATCTCCAAGCTCCTGGAGCCACTACACCTCTAACACCACGTCCGCCCCTTTTGTAGGCAGCAGAAAAATAATCTGTTACGAATGTATGGCCTTGAATGGAGAGCGCTACCTGAGTACAAACGCCTGCGCTCCGGAGGTGCTTGCCGTCACCGATCAAGACATTGAAGGGTGCTAAGTTGGACATGAAACAGCCTAGGCGCTGGGCGACTTTGTCATTGATGAAGTTGTGAGTATAACCACTATCAATCAGAATGGCCACCTGTTGCCGCTTAAGATAACCTTGTACGCGCATTGTTCGCGGAGTGAATGCCCCGAAGAAGGCATGGACAGAAATCTCTGGTAGCGTCTCATCATAGTGGACTGATTCAGACCCATCTATCACCTCCCTGTCGTCATCAACCTCCTCCACCAACAGACTGCCCTTGACGGAACAACGATGCCCCGGGACGAACTTATCACAGCGAAAACAAAGCCCCTTTGCACGGCGTTCCTCCATCTAGGCAGGAGTAAGTCGGCGGACAATTTGGCCAGACGGGGGGTTTTGTTGGCCAAGGCGGCCAGCAACTGGAGTGTTGGCCGGAATGGCGAACGGGGCAGCAAGTCCAATAGGCCGCGGCAGGGTGCCAATCCGACCCCCACGCCGTTGGCGATTCAGTTTCTCTTCTTCGATACGTGCGTGACGCACCACATCCCGCATGTTAGCACAAGGAAAATGTCGCATCTCTTCAGAAATCTCTGGTTTGAGCCCCCTCTTGAACGTGCCCACTAAGGCTGCCACCGACCAATCAGGTAGTCGGTTGGTCACATTCATAAACTCCGTATAATAGGCTCTGACGGTGGATGCTTGTCGCAGAGAAGAGAGCATCTCGTTGAAGTCCTGGAACTCATTCGGGCTGAACTGGATGCATAATTCATCGGAGAAGGTGGCCCAAGTAGGGTAGTGCACCTCTTTCTCGAAGCTCTGGAACCATACCGAAGCATCACCGTCTAGGTGGAAGGCTGCTATGCGCAGTCGTTCAGCCTCTGAATGTGTCCCCTGGTAGGCAAAAAAATTCTCTGCTTTGTACAACCATTCAACTGGATCATCGTCCCCATTGTAGTGTGGGAACTGAATGCGGGCCAAACGGGGTTCCGCTCCTCCCCGAGGACCACCGCAAGGGCCGTGGAAGTCATCTCAATATTCGTCCATCTCTGGGAGTAAGTTTCGAGGAGGAGGCACCATTGGGGCATTCGACTGAACACCTGGCGCGCCTCGTGGTGGCCAGGCCGAACGTCCTCCATCAGCAGTTAGGGCGGCTTGCCCAGCTTACAGGGGGGTGTAAGGCTAACGTACCTCCCTTTCTGGCATAGTCGGAAGACCAATAGTGAATGGCGGTATCATAGAGGCATTTGCCTAAACACCTGGTGGGCCTCGCGAAACCCAGGCTTAATGTCCCCCTTCCACAGTTGCTTCTGCTGGTCCAATAGTTAGGGGAACATGGGACTGCCGCGTCTCCCTCTCCGTTGTAGCTGTAGGAACAGAGGCGTGTCCGTTCTATCCTTGAGAAGAATCCCCCAATTCCAGAACGGCATCCTGGGTCTGGACGCCATTGTTGCCTGAAGGCGTTGTCTGGTTGGACGTTAATTTGTCCACTCTGGTGGTCAATGCCTACACCATGACGACGAGTTGTTTGAGCGTGGTCTCCTCCACAGTAGTTGGGACGACCGTGGAGGCGGGTAAGGAACTGTCCGTTGCAACCTCCATCTCCTTCGCAAGCTGAGATTTAGGGGCGACAGCCACTTGTTTCCCTCTTGCCATGGTCAGGGATTGATAGAGCTCCGATACCAATGATGTGCCCGGCGTAGGCACAATCGGTACAGGACGTTCTACGCAAGAGAGAGAGAGAGGAAAAGTAGTAAATTAAAAGAACTAACTCTGATTCATCATGCCGCCCCAAGGAGGAAGACGACCCCTATATAGGGAGTCGTGCCCCCATCCTTGGGACCCGTGTCGCTAGTGGGCCTAGACATGTCATGGCCCACTAGCGTGCCTTAACTAGTTTATTACAATAATAATAATGTCGTTCTACGGCTGAATCAAGGGAAATTAGCCTAAGGTACTGAATTAAATAATAGTCGAAAGTACTCCAATAAAGACAAGTAGTGCATCAAGTGTACGTGCACAACAATCTACATTACAAATGCTGAATCCACAGCAGCACGAGAATGCCTCAAATCCATGAGACTAATCTAACCCTCTAAATCCATGACACATGGAAGAAAATGACTGAGAATCAATTAATCTTAAAGCCTCCCAACTAACTACAAAGAATTCTATTTATACTAATTTAAAATTTTAAAAATTACTAAAATGCCACCCCTTCACTTGAAGCCGCTGAATTTACAAATTCTGCCCTATTATTACAAGCTACTCAAACGGCATGCATCAAAGTTCACCTGTGACCTAGCCAAGAAAAAAAAGTTTTTGTGGAGCAGTTGCTGAATGCGTGTTTATCTTTTTCCCTTTTGTGGTTAAAGACAATTATCGCTTCTAAGATATGCACGCGGGGGGTTACCTTTACTGCTCCTAAAACCTTAGGTTCAAAGCTGGTTATTTGCAAGCTATGAGATGAACCATTGGCTTGAGTCTTAGGTCGAAAATTACACACGATTTGTCAATAACGTGTGTAAGTTATCATCGTGACATGGATGTGCTCACGTTGCTTATCGAGCTTATGGTTGTGATGCTAATCTGGGTCTTGGTCAGGCTGAATGGGTGGGAATCGCTTTTCACACTCTTCTTCAACGGCAATGCATAAGTTGCACGTGGAAGTTTTTTACCTATGAGATTAACGGTATACAAGTTAGTATATATTAATATAAATAATATTTACTAAATATATGTTAATATATTGATGTAAATAATATTTACTAAATATGTGTTAATGTGTGTATCGTCTATCTTAAATATTAATTAGGTTCATTATCGGCATGAAAAACACTTCTGAATGGGTGCACCAAAAAAAAACAAGGCTACGGTTGTGATGATCTGGCCGTCATTTCAATTAGAAAAATATGAAAATAAATGAGTCTTTGGACGTGAAAGTGTTTTCAAAGTGCGTGCGAATAGAAATCGTCAGATCTTGTAGGCCACGGTTCCCACCCATGTACTTTCGTCAAGTTTGTACGTGGAACTAAGTGAACGGGGGGGCTATGCAAAGCTTATCTTGTACAAGGACTAGTCAAATTCTTTTTAGTTTTATTTTTAATACATATCAAATACGACACCCTCCGGGTTGCGTCCGATAATCGAATCCAGATGAGTAAAAAAATGATATATGTGGTCATGTTTTCTAGGTTTTACATTAAATTTCTCTTAAATTCTCACATCTTGAAAACTTAAATTCCTACTCACTAAATCTTCATTTATTGTGATATTTTAAATCCCGCGAACAAACCATGGATTTTTTATAGAGCAAATTTATGGTATTTGATTTGACACAAGGATGCTGAATTTACCATCTTGAATCTTGATGAAAAATCTAAGATGAGCACACGTTTGGTGAGTTAAATGTGTCAACGATGCACCAAAAGAGAAGAAACGCGAATAATGAACCATGTTTCCAAAATTGACTTAGCCGTGTCCTGGATTTTTTTGTTCAATCGGAAGAAAAGACGTGTGGTTGTGTGGAAAGAAAAATGGCCCGGCCGCCACCGCCAGCTATGGTGTTGGTATAGATAGGTTGACTGGCAGGTGGTGTGCAGACCCACGGGCAACTTTGGGTTTGAACTTCTAGTTGAACTGCCGTTGGGACTTGGGAGGCTCGGGGGGGGTGGGGGGGGGGGGGGAGGGGGGCGGGGCGTGGGTGTTAAAGAATCCTGCTTTCACACTTTGGTTACTGGCGGTTGTAGAAGACAGGCAAGGAAGATGGCCTGGATCGGGAGTGTAAGATCCTCGCATCTCTGTGTGCTGCTTGTTTTCGCCGCCTCCTTTCCAGGGATCGTTCCTTCGCCGGTCTTCGTTCAGGACAACCTGTCGGCCTACGAAGCCCTAGAAGAATTCGACTTCCCCGTTGGCATCCTCCCCAAGGGCGCGACGGGTTACGAGTTGGATCGAACCACCGGCAAGTTCTCTGCCTACTTGAATGGAAGCTGCAGCTTCTCGTTGGAGGGCTCCTACCAACTCAGGTACAAGTCGACCATCACTGGTAAGATCTCTGAAAGGAAAATCAGCAGCCTGAATGGCATTTCCGTTAAAGTTCTCTTCTTCTGGCTCGACATTGTCGAAGTCGTGCGCGATGACGACGAGCTGAAGTTCTCCGTCGGCGTCGTCTCTGCCAGTTTCTCGTTGGATAATTTTGATGTCAGCCCGCAGTGCGGATGCGGGTTCGACTGTGTTAATGCTCCCCGCCGTGTGAGTGGCGGGAGCCCTTTATTCTCTTCTTCTTAGGACTTTGAGGGTGGAAACTGCTTGTTTGAAATTTTCTTTTTTGTTTATTAAGTGCTTACTTACGCTTACACTTGGTTCATTCTCGTAAAATTCGTCCATTTCGTCATTCCAATCAAGTGCGTTGCATTAATGGCTGTCATTATCTGCAAGGGCGGTGTTTTCCATTATTATTGATGTAGTTAAGAAAGTCGTATCTCTTCTTCTTCCATCATTGCTTAAAAAATGATTCGTAGATTTATTTATGCCTATGGACGATGGTAGTCGCTGAAAGCAAGGGAAGCAGTGGTTGAGAATCCAGGAGTTAGAACTTATGTCTTGTAGATTATGATCAATTCTCAGCAAGCCACAAAATTTTTTGCCTTTTGGGTACCGTCAATTATTTGCTTATCATCAACATGCACCCAGCCGTTAAGCTAGCGAAAAATGTAAACACAATTAGCATTTGCTGGATTTTTTAAAAAAAAAGTTGTCAAAGCTTGACATTTTGCAATGAGTGCTTGTTTCTCTCTGAATGTGAACTTATCCTCAGTTGTTTGTTGTTTAGCCAGTCCTTTTCATTTGTTTTCACGATGGTAGTCGGTTCTTGGTGCCTATCTCAGAACCATAAGGTGTTAAGACATACAGAGGTGCTTTCTATGCATGTAAATTATACAGAAAGGTTTTAGTGAGTGTTGCCGTGAACCGGGGCATCATGAGCTGTTGGATGCGTAAGGGGCAGGAAACCAATCTACTTCTTAAGTAATGTCTGCAGTGAGATTTTGATCCCATAGCTAATGATGCCCGGGCTCATCAAATAAGACTCAAATTATATAGAATAATTGATTTATATTTGGGTGTAGGCTAAAAAAGGGCGTAATTTAGTTGCTTGTCTAATTATAATTGCAAGAGGTTGTTTGGCAAACCCTTTCGAAATGGAGAGAGATTTTCGATGAGTATAAAAACGTCATATCATGGGGAGATTTTGATTTCTCTTCCAACCCTGCTGTTTACAAAATAGTTGCCCATCTTGAGCTCAATAGCTCATTGTCACGTTTGATGGTGAAGCTTATGGGGCATATCTGACAAACAAGATATGTCTCATTTGAATTTCACCTTGGGCCTCGAAATGTATTGAGCCGCCCCCGAAAGCGCCCATCCGATTTCAATGCCAGGACGTAATCGTGGACGAGAGAAATTAAAAAAGAGGATTTAAAGACTGCGGTTTACGTAACTGCTGACTGCCAACCTTCCGGAAATTTAAAATTTATTTTGGTGATTTTTTGTCGTCGTCATCATCCTCTTTGAAATGATCTTGATTCTTGAGCTCACCCTAAACCCCCTCTTGCTCCAGACTAAAGTCTCTGAACCATAAGTGTAAAAGATTCACCCTTCTTCCCCAAAATTTCCCGTGTAAAATATACGTTTTTATCCTTCTCAAGACATGTCTGACCCTGTTTTAAAGCAAATTCCAAATTTCTTCCTAGTTTGGAGAGCCCATAATGAGAGCTGAGAAAAAGATAAATGTTCGGGAAAGAACAAAGGATAAGCTTTAGAATCGAGTTGTTGGCATACTTCCCAATGTGCTATCCACGGGAAGGAAGACAAGGAGGAGATGGGGCAGCCAGACTTTTTTCTTTCCTTTTTTGTTGCTTACGCTAAGGAGAGAGAATGAGAGGGGGTGTGTTGTGAGAGAGGTGAGAGGGGAAGAGCTTAAGGCTCCTCTCTGCCTTTTTTATGCCTTATATACTATCTTCTTAAGCACATCTAGTAACTTGAGCTTACATCTAAACTTTACACGGATTCTATAGGTCTCATACAACGAATGCAGACTCAGTCTCATTAAGTCCATATAAGCCCAAGCCCATCTATACGACCATGTTCGAAACATGACCAACCCTTCGCTAACTACGGGTTTGAGAAAATATATATATTCTAAGACTGGGTCCTACAAAGTAAATATGTACACTATAATTACATGCCTAGTATGTTTGTGTATTAAATATAGGTCCCACAAGAATATGTGTTATAATACCCACTATCATTAGATAGCAACTTGTACCGGCTTACCCAAACATGGGCTTGAGCTCATAACATGGTCCAATATGAGGATTATTTATTCATAAAATTCTAACACTAACGTGTGCTAATTGCACTGTCAAATCTTAAAAATAAATAATCTAATATTCTTTATGTTAGGTTCATAGTGAATGAGAAACTTAACAAAACTCTTCGTTCCTTTTAATATACTCTTTCCATTTCACATTATAAGTTATATTTAAAAAATAATAATTTTTATTAAATAGTAAAACTTACAAGAATAGAAAATAAGTTTATAATATTATTTTAAAATATTAAATTACTTAAATAGAATAAAATAAAATTATTAATATAAAATAAAAAATTTGTTAATTAAAACTATTAATTTTAAAAAATATATAAATTTGTAATGATGAGCGTGTTACTTGGTAAACTTGCGACAGGGATATTTGACGAGTGAAAGTCACTGAAAGGCATAAAGAAACACCAGTTGAGAGGTAAACAATATTTCAAAGTTTTAATAAAACTCTTCGTTCTCTTAATATACTCTCTTCATCTCATATTATAAATTATATTTAAAAAATAATAATTTTTATTAGATAGTAAAACTTACAAGAATAAAAAATAAATTTATAATATTTTTTATAATATTAAATTATTTAAATATAATAAAATAAATTTATTAATATAAAATAATTTTTTTGTTAAATAAAACTATTAATAAAAATGATGCGCGTGTTACTCTTGCGGGATATTTGACGAGTGAAAGTCACTGAGAGGCAGAAGGAAGCACAACCTCTCAAAGTCTTTAACGACAACCATGACCTTTTGTGCTCTTAGGAGACACACACATACCGCCGCACTGATAACGGAGGGATTTTAAAGAAAAGCTGCTGTCTCCCTCCCTCAAATCTGCAGCATCATAGTGGGCACTATCATTATATATATGTGCATACAACGTACCTGTTCAATTAGGATTGAGAAGGGAGCATCCACTGAGCATATTGTATACCAAACTGTAGCATCTTAATAGTAATAGCTGGCCACTTGGGCCGCCTTTTTATTTTTCATTCTTTCTTTTAAAGCAGAATGTTCTTTCATTTAAATTTAAAATTCTGAATCAGTCAATCGCTATTTGATGAATCATAAAATATATTTGGCAAAGCCATCAAATGAAACTATATGTGCCTGCAACTTTCATATGTTATTGGGATAGGAAGCATCATCTATCAAGCAATTCGTATACAACGAACTATATAACTTGTTTTAAAGTAGAAGCAATCGTTGGCCACTGCTGCCTTTTCTTTTGATTATTTATTTCTTTCAAAGGCAGAAATGATATTTGACGCGCCTTTTAAAATTGGGAACGCCGCCCCAAAGCCCAAGTGCACTCCTCCACCCATTGCCGAACCCCTCAAATAACGTCAAAGATTAGTTGCGAGGTGGCCAATCTAGGCAAGTTCCCTTGCGCCGGCACCTGAGTCGCTTCGGCTTTCGGCGCAGAGCATGATGTCACGGGGGTTTCTTCTTTCCAAAACTAGAAGAGACAAAACAGGGAGGGGAGATTCATGGATCCTGGACTGGAGGCACCGCCTCGAGACTTCCATGACAACAAGCATGGAGCTCGCGAAACGGTTTACACGGCCGCTAGTCTGGAATGAAATTTGAAATGAGTTCTGATTAGATGCGATTGCCATTGTTTGTTTAATTGACGAAAGAAGGCGCCTGCTTCTTGATTTCTATGCTATTTAAAATTTCAGTCTTCTATGAAGGGAGGGCTTTTTAAGATTATGCCGATCGATTGTGTTCAATATGTAAAGGAAACTAACAAGCCATTAGAATAACGGGAAAGAAAGAAGGAACTGATATCGATAAGATTTATATTATGTAGAAAGATGGAGGAGAGGCCAGAAACAAGGAAGACCAATCGAACCCAGTTTTCCAATACATTGAGCATATCAATATGCCATAATGAGGAGACAAGCTGAAGATTTAAAATAAAAACGAAAGAAAATAAGGAGAAGACTTTGTGCTTCTTAGTAACGAAATTTATTTAGTGCTTCTGGTTGAGTACAAGGTTGCGCAACTCAGCGACGTCGACCTCCTCGACTCGGTTGGCGGGTCTGTAGTAACCGGTAACCGGATCGGGCACCCACGAAGTGGAGCCATCTTTCACCTCCTTCTTGATGGCCTTCTCGTCCCCCCTCAAAATGGCTGCGGCTCCTCCTCTTCCTCCTCTCTGAGTCGCCGCTGCAGCAGCAGCCGAGTAACTCCGCCTGGAGACGACTTGGGCAAGGCCGCTGGAAACAGCAGATAAAAGGCCAGCGTTCGCGACAGCCCGAGACATGTTGCAAAGGTTCCTGCGAGGATTTGTTTAGGTTGACAAGAGAGAAAGAGGCGGATGCTAATGCTCGGGCTCTCTCACTCCCCGGGGATCGAACCTATTACCACCTCCCAAACAAAGATCAAACCCCAAGGCAGAGAGGAGAAGAACCGCCCTTTGTAGCTCTCTCTTTCTCTCTTATATGTCTCTGTATCGGAGAAGGCCGAATGTAAGGTGGGGAGAGATGCCGGTGAGTGGGGAGGCATTTATAGGCAAGAGCATGAAAGGAAAAGCTGGAAGCGGAAGGTGGGAAGAAGGAAAGAGAAGACGTAGACCAACACGGAACGAGTCAAACTGTCTTGAGGGTCTCGTTTACCATTCCAGTGAAGAAACAACGCGTGGTTGCCTACGACATGCAGCCGTCTTGGGCTACGGAATCCTCATCCTCCGTTCGTTTTTGAGTGACCGTCAGAAGTCTCGAGTGGGGTCTATTCACAGATGATGGGGCCAGCGGCGGCGGAATTTCCACAATTATAACTGTCGATCGTAGCACCGCTTTATGTCTTCTGGAATGTCGCGATAAAAATGGTTCTGCAGGAAGCTAGCACGAATCAGTTGGTGGGACTTACCCCACCCCTCTAATAAAGGATGTTTGCCTAGTAGCTTCGTCCCTTGTAATTTATAAACTTTAACCTAAGTGTAACATTATTATGGAGTGGATGGATCGCACGGCTGAGAAACGTTTTTTTTTTTGGTTATGGCGTGCCCAATCTTTCAGGCGAATGACGGTTCATTGTCATTGGTGCTTGATGAAGTAAATTTTGGAAGAGAACCTGTATTGTATAGAAAGGGAGGGCACCTCTGATACCCAAGTTAGATGCATGTAGAAAGAATTTTAAAAAAATTAAAAGAGTCTCGCAAAGAGACAAACATTATAGTTTATGTAGGAGCATGTGGTGTAATTTTTTTATTATTTTATGTTGATTTCATATGTTGATTGCAGGAGGTGGTTGTAATGGTTTTAAATTAGTCAAAGAATTATTTCTAAATTAGTTAAAGCTTCACACGTCAAATTTTTACTAGTGGTTTATATTATCCTTGTCAGTTGCCCCCCAAGTCTTTTGTCTTTACATGTAGGACTTGTTCTGTATTTTTTTTAAGCGGTGCTTGATAAGTTTCTTGGTAGAGTTTGTCTCAATAATCCGTCCTTGCGTTTAGAGTTAATTATGTTGATATTAATTTTTAGGTCTCATTTTTTTAGCCAAATTGAATTAGGTATGACTATGATGAAACTTGGAATGCCCTTCCTTTGGCCAAGTTGACTTTAGTTTTTAACGTTCTTCCTTTCACCAATTTGAATTAGACATAGTCAAGATGACTTTAGTTTTATGCGTCATTCCTTCAGCCAATTTGGAATAGATATGACCAGGATAACTTTAGTTTTAAGCATCCTTCCTTTAGCCAATTGGGACTAGATACGGCCATGATGACTTTAGTTTTTAACGTTCTTCTTTCAGCCAATTTATACCAGACATGGCCAGGATGATATTAGTTTTTAGCATCTTTCTTTTAGCAAATTTAGACTATACATAGTCAGGATGACTTTAGTTTTTAGCGTCTTTTCTTTAGCCAATTTGGACTAAGACATAGTCAGGATGACTTTAGTTGTTAGCATCATTCTTTTGGCCAATTTGGACTAGACATGACTAGGATAATTTTAATTTTTAGCGTCATTCCTTTGGCCAATTTAAACTAAATATGGTTAGGATGACTTTAGTTTTTAACATCATTCATTTAGCCAATTTGGACTAGACATGACGTGGATGGCTTTAATTTTTAGCATCATTCATTTAGCCAGTTTGGACTAGACATGGCTAGGATTACTTTAGTTTTTAATATTTAAAATTACTAAAATATAGAAAGAAACATTGCTATTTTATTGCATTGAAAATGATGTTTTTACATTTGTGATAAAATTTCCTTAGATGATTTGCATTCCAAGGATGGAGCACTGCTTGTCCTTCGAGATCTTCAAGCCAATATGTCCCAGGTCTATTGATCTTAATTACTTTGTAAGGTCATTCCCAATTAGGACCAAGTTTTCCTGGTCTGACCTCTTGTGTAGTTTGGAATATCTTCCTTAATACTAGGTCGCCTGCATTAAAGGATCTCCCTTTGACCTTTTTGTTATAGTTTTTTGACATCCTCTATAGGTAAGATGACAATCTAACCAAGGCTTGTTCTCTCTTTTTTCTTTTATGTGAATGCATCTTTCTGGGCTGCTTTCACATCTTCTAGGGTAATATACTTTTAAGTCCTACAAAGAAGTTAAGTCATATCTACAGCGGGATTTTTGGTAAGTGAATCCTATAATCGTCTAAGGAAAAGGCCAACAGTAAGGGCAGTGGTGTCCAAATTGCCATCGCATTTGTCATTTTGTGTGAGTTCGTTGCTTAATAGAGACACAAAGCTCCTAATTGATTCACCTTTTCTTTATTTTAGGGCAAGGAGGTAATCAGGGCCTCGACGAAGTCTCTTGCTATGCTAATGAATATTTAACAAGTTCTTAAAACGAGTTTATTGACTTTGGTTGGAGGCGATGAAACTATGCAAGAATTGCTCCCTTAAGACTGGTTGCAAAAGCTCTACACATAAGAGGTTCACCTCCCCTATATAGGGCTATCAAATGTCGGTGGTACTGAAGATGGTCAATGGGGTTAGTAGTACAATCATATTGTTCAAACTTTGGAAGAACAAATTTGTTTGGTAGTTTTCCTCCCATGATTTCTTGTGAGAAGGGAGGTTTTGTGAGATAAAGGAGGGCCTTTGCATCTTTTGAATGTTGAACCCTCTCATTTTTCTTGATTTCTTCCAATTGAGCCCCGATTACGTAGAGACATTTGTCAGCATGCTCTTGAATGTTTGTATGACGAGATGATGCCTCATGGTTATTTTGAGGAATGCGTGATGGGGCTTTGATACTCTCACCCATTTTTGAATGGCTAGAGGGACGATCGTCTCTTCTAGAAAGAAGCCTATGATTATCATGATGGCTATAGTTTTCATTACAGTGAGTGTCTCTTCTATGATAGAATCGACATTTAGAATATCGATGGGATACTGGGCGAAGGCTATCCTCATGTTGACAGTATTGAGGAAGACTTCAGATGTGCTCATAAATATCATGTTGCTCTTGGCACAAGGCTTCAACTGTGTTGGCCAAAGTTTGAACATAGTCCACCAAAGGTTGTACTTAAGCACCAATGGCCTATCCCACCAAGGTCGATTGTGGCATCTTTCCTTCTTGGTTAGGAGGCAAGTGCGGTGATATTACATCCCCTGAGGTTTGACCGATAAGGGGGCGTTGTCCCTCACGCAACATCATTGCTTCTTGGTTGACAAGAACTTGTAGATGAAGCATAATACTTAAAGTTTGACCAACTAAAGAATATTGTCCTACACTTAAGTTATTGTCTCTTAGCTTAAGATAAGTTCTTCATTATGCATCTCTTTTTGAGGAGCAAATAGTTTTCCTAATCAGGTTGTCATCGTCTCACAATATAATTTTTTTTTTTTCACAAGTGCACTATTAGATAATAAGACCAACAATAAAGCCTCTCCTTGTAACAAGCTTGGTGATCATCCAAATTGACTTAAACTATTCCCCTCACTTGTGAATGTGATAAACCTCCAAAGCATAGACTTCACTTGGATTGCTCTATGGGCTGATGGGACCATTCAATTATAAATGGATGGACTTACTACTGAAAACAAGTGTTCAAACTGGCTTAATGAAATGAGTTGCAGACGGTCTTGTGCACTTGTACGTGAACTCCTTAACCACAGCGGGTTCCTTAGAAACGGAGTATTATAGGCAATTTTTCCCCAGCTTACAAACCGCACCAGACTTTTTTATGCTTTTAGAGTTTTTAATCCGTGGTTCAACTTCAAACCAACCATGTCAAGCTGATTTCACAGGTGTGATTCTAGTCTCATTCCAGATCTTCGAAACCATAGTCCAGCTTCAAACCACCCAGATTTTTCTTTTTTTGTCATAAAGAAGGATCGACCGAAACCGCACCAGACTTTGGCTCATTTCTGCTTGGAATCCCTTCAATGGAAAGTCTTCTTCTATCTCTGTTTTTTTAGATCTGAAACATGACCAATTTCGCAACGGAGAAAGTCTGTTACTTTTTTTTTATATCTGTCCCCGATGAAGGCGAATTTCAGATTTCACAACGGAAAAAGGCCTTCTTTCTTCTTTTTTTTTTAGATCTGTTCCGGCGAACTTCCAATTTCAAAACGGAGAGAGGTCGTTCTCTTTTTTTTTTAGATCTATATGGGCTCACGACCCGACTTCTACTGAGCCAGATCAATGTCAAGTAAAAATTTGACAGCAAGAGCTGTTTTTGAGATTGAGTCGAACGAGAAGTGAAATTCTATAATTCTTCAGTTCTTCTGCAACTTCTTCTGGCTTTTCGGATTTGTCAATAAATTTTTTATTACTGACGGGATGAGGACTAGCGTCTTCTTTTCACCGAGAAAGATGGAAAAGTGGAGTCAGAACAGTTTTGGTTCCCACAAATGACGCCAAACTGATGATGCTGATTTTGGAACATGACCTACGGGGCGCCCTAAGTCAGATGCAGGAAGAATTTTGAAAAAATCAAAAGTCTCTCGTGAAGAGACGTACCTCCTAGTTTATTTTGGAGCATGTGATATAATCTTTATATTGTTTAATGTTGATCTCCTATCTTAGATGCAGGAGGCAGTTGTAATAGTTTTGAATTAGTCCAAAGGATTACCTTTGTATTAGTTAAAGCTCAATACGTTGAATTAGTTAAAGGATTACCTCTAAATTAGTTAAAGCTTAACACGTCAAATTTTCACTAGCGGTTGTAAATTATCCTTGTCAGTGCCTATGGCCAACTTGTTTTAGAGGGCCTGAGTGCTTTCATGGGGCGGTGAAGTGAAGTATACTACATGTGACATTTACTAAGGTATATATATATATAGATATATTACATATTAAGTATATAGTATTATGAGAATTATTGGTAACATTGCACACCTTGTATGTATATATTGTAATAAATGCCTATAATATTACACAAAATATACGTAATAATGTGCACACATAATTGACTATATAGGGCACTTAGTTGGCTATCACATATTTAGATTTTTAAGAAGCTCTTTTCCCCCTATAAAGTGTTAGAGAGTATTGTGGAGTGTTTTAGGGATGTTTAGTAAACTTTAGAGTGATCATGTACATATTACCACTTTAGTTGTCACTCCAATTAAATACAAGAAATCTTTTATGCTACATAGGGAGGGGGGACTTAGTGAGATAAAATGTACAACTTGTTTATATAATGCCAGCCTTGCAATCAACTATCACATAAAGTAAAGAAGACTTGTTAGGTTTCTAGCCATCATTTTAGGAGCCCCATCCACTTGGGGGGTGGGGCTCTCCGACCCACGGGTTGGCCTTCAAACCTTATGGAGCTGTTGGAAAAAATGGCCTTTGTGTGCACTTGGTTGAGTTGTAATGTTCTTATATTCGAGTTAGATATGTGTATTGTAAGGCTGCATCCCCTTTCGGCTAGTTTGCTTGGGGAATATCCTGGCACGTCTACCTTATGATGGATTTGTTGTTTGGGTAAGCGGATTAGACGCTCAGTTAAATGACATGAGGCCATGACCTTGATGAAAAAGGCTTACTTGCTTGGCTATTTGACCTTGTGAGTGCTACATAGATGGTCGCTTATCGAGCACCTCCGTGACAAGTGGTATTAGAGATAATGTTTTGTCTCATTGGGCGACCAAGATGAACATTTGGAGAAAGAGTTTGAACATGTTGAATGTGATATTCTTCATCCTCGGCAATGCGAGGTGGACAGACAAACATGCAAAATGCAAGATGATAGAAATGTGGGATGAAACATATATGAATAGATGATGACTTATCAGTGGTTACTTCTTTGTTTTTGAACTAAGTGAGCAGCAATGCCATCACGAGCACAATTTTTACAAGGACTGTGTGTGGTCATGTTCTTGTTCCTTGGATGTTGATGCAACAATGTCATTGAAACAATGTAGATTAATGTTGGGACTCGAAAATGGTGGTAAGCTTTTGTTAATGGTGCAGTATGGGATGTATTGGTTGTAGGAAGCCTTGTAAATCTTGAGACTTCTCCATCCGACGATGTTGAACAATATATCTAAACCAAGTTGATGGGTATGCAACCAGTTATCTTTAAAAGTAAAATGCAAAACTCCTTGATGCGAGGATGAGGTGAAATTGAGCCTTAAGTGGGGCGGCCATATTGTGAATGGACACACAACCCGTTGAGATGTAGTGTACTACCAAGGGCACTCAGTTTCTTCTTGCTAACAAGTTACGAGACTCATTGGCAGGTAGTTTTAGGCTGAACTTGGTGTAGAGAGAAAAGGCATGTGAGAAGTGATAGGTCATGCGAACAAAATTTTCTGGGCCAACAAATTGAAGATTGTTGGACATGAACATAGTGGAACCTATCGAGTCCAAGTGACGAAAATATAGATAGTGATGAGTGAAACAATCCATTCTATGTGCAAGTGTGCATTTGAAGTGTGGACAAAAGAAAAACACAACAAAAAGGAAAGGAGTTGGCACATGATGACAACAGTCAACCGTGCCTTTTGTTGGGAACTATTGCAACAAGAGGCAACACAGTTTTTGGGGGTGAACAAGAGAAAAATATTCACACCCTAGGGTATTTTGGTTAGCATGCGAGTGGCGCATTAGAAGCGTGTTTGATCGGGGTGAGCATGAATAGGGCGTTCCCACCCTTGGTTTGCTAAACACGACTATGTATGCCTGTTACAACCTGGATTTTTATTTTTAAAATACAAATAAAATTTAAATTATAATCAGAGCTTGTTTGAGTCATGACTTGGAGACAATTTGCTAGGAACATAACAAAACATAGTTCATTTTCGAGGAAATACACTATGTGTATAAACAAACAAGTAAAAATATAAACAAGTCTTCTCAAACCCACAAAAGTAAAACAAAAACCTTATGACCTATTGTCCAGTCATAGATCTTTAGTCACCTCTTGAAACTCCTAAACAATGTCTTCTCACAAGTCCTTTTTACCCGCAATCTATTCCTCACCGGGTCATGCATAGCTTAGGGGGTGATGAGTATTTTAAAATACTCAATAGAAATATTTATTCTATCAATCATAAATTTAACATATGCAAATTTTTAAATCATGCAATCAGGTCTTATGTAGTGGAGTTGTTTGTCAATGCTTCCCATCTGGCCGCTTGAACCTTTGGGGTCATGCCATGGTTGATCATATATGTAACGCCTTGCATTTTTGGCTGGACTACATGCTCGTGTTTCTGTTTGGTTCCACTCGTCCTTTATTACCGTAGAAGGCTCCCTTTGTACGTTTCTCCTCGCTTATATATATCCTTGGGTGTTTGCATTAAAAAAATATGGAAAGTCACAATCAGTGCGTGTGAAATTTTTTTCTTCTCATATGACATTTTTATTGGACAAGTTTGACAAATTATTTTTGGTACTTTACACACACTAGACATTTTTTTGGGTAAAAAAATGTACTTACATTTTTTCACATATATTTTTTTATATTTTTGACGAAAGCTATAGCTCCTTATGGTCGAACGATAGTCTTTGTCTTTTTGCCATTTATTTTTAGCGTTAGTTTTCGTTATATTGTAAGATTTTTTAAAATTTACGGCAAAAAGAAGAAAAAGATTCATATTTTCCATGTTCAATTGGTTAACAGTGAATTCAGATGCTTGAGGGGAAACAATCAGGCATAAAATTGGCTGGTTTTGATAAATTCTTGTCCACGACAGCATTATTGTTCTCTTCCATATTCATCATTTTTTGCTGCTTTAAATACGGCTGTTTGGTTAGGAATTCATACAAGATTTCAACAATTTGATCAAAATTCAATGCAAAATTATCAGATTTTGGGTTGAATGGTAAATATAAACTGAATTAAAAATTCTAACCGAAATACATTTTGGACGTGTTTCTGTCCTGAATTACATGATCTCTTCTCAAGGAGATTCGATTAATTTAAGGAAAACACGTAAAAGTAAAAACATGCGTTCGTTACCCTATATTAATGGTTTACCCCTTTATAAATGATTCACTTTATGGATTTTTAAAAAAACGAAGTAAAAATTTTTAAAATTAATTTTAAAAATTTACCGTCGATTATGAATTCTGGTTAATAATAAAAAAATTAGAATAAATTTAGATAAAACGCAAAGTTAAAATTTCAAATTTCAAATTAATATAAGTCTCTCTTAGGCACATTCTTAGTACTATTTCATTCTTAAATTTAAAAAATAAATAATTTTAACATTTTAAAATAAGCCTTACACGTATAATATATTTATGGAGGCTTATCTTAATATAGAAAATTAAATATTAAAAAATAATAAAATTTATATTTTTTAAAATAAAGGTACAGAACTGGAATCGATAGAATCACCCCGTAAAGTGATTCGGTCGTTGCCACCAATTCTAGCTAAAAAAGCTTAAAATCAACTTCGGTCCTTCAAGGCTTCAACACAAATGTGATTCATAATTCAAACCATTCAAACCATGATTCTGAAAATTCAAGCTGAAATTTGGACGGAATCAACGAAATCTTACACAAATTCGGCACACAAACAGCCCCGGCCCTCCCCTCGCATTCCGCCGGAGCCGTCGAAGCCGCTGTTACTCTTTTCGTTGCCGTCGGAGCCATTTGTGCAGCGGACTTCCTTCCCCCTATTCGGCCGCCGATTTCTATCCCGCTCCTCGGCAGCTCGCCCGGCGCCGCCCTTCTGCGATTCGAAACATCATCGGCCGCCGCCTCCGATATGATCTGCTTCCGCGAACCAGGTAACGCCATTTTCTTCTCTCCTTTTCTTCTCTTCTTGTTCGATTTCGCCTTTTCTTCATGATCGCTTACTTTGCTGAATTTGTTGGCCTTCATGCATCTTGATTAAGGCGATTCCCTCAAATCTCACTGATATGTAAAAAAAAAACTCTTTTTTTCATGATCTGCATTCAAAATATTTTTTTTTTCATTGCTTCCTTCATCGATCAGGCGTTAGATTATTTTTTTTTGCATGATCTGTGGCCCAATGTTTGGGCGAAAAACAATACATTTACAATCTATACTCAGGGAGAAAAACAATACATTTACAATGAAAAAAAATACAATACGTGCACAAACCTGTTAGAATGTATTTTTCTGTGAAAGCTAAGTGTTAATTTTTAGTAATGTCGCACAATCAGTTCATGCATTGTAAATGTACTGTTTTTCTCCCTGCAAAAACATATTTTATAATTGTTACAGTATGGATTGTCTGAGATAATGCACGATTGCAAGTCTTTCTTCATTTTTTTTTCATTATATGTAACATCTTTCCTGTCTTCTTAGGCAGCCCTTATTCTTTTTCATTTGGGTTACATTTAGTTTAAAAATTTACTGCTAATTATTGTACTGTTGTTGAGTGGCAGTTATTCCTCAATGGAACAAATTACAAGACCCGATGATAAGTAAGGCATAATGCGAGATAAAAGGCTTTGACATTTTTCTGAATGTATAAAACGGGCATTCAAATTTGATTGAGAGCTCTATTAAATTGAATTAGAAAGTTGCTGCACATGTTATGGACTAACAAAAACTTTGAAAAGTTTCTGGCGGCACTCATATTTTACAACTTTGATATTTGAGCACCTTAACGACGACATCTACTGTTATGACGACATCTACTGTTATGAAAATGGTTAACTCCGCTTTAGATTGGGTTCTTATGGCATTCGATGCCCCTCTTGCTCGAGCCGTTGTTTTTGGGGTACATATTGATGGTAAGTTATATGCACACTTTCTTTGGGTTACTCTCTCTCTCACTCACTCAATTTATTAGTACCCCTTAAATTTTGTTGAATCTTTTGGTTGAAGGGCATTTTGTTGTGGAAGTCCTTCTTGTGGCAGTCATCCTATTTCAACTATTCCAGAAGAGTTACAAGCCCCCAAAACGGCCTTTGACAGAGAAGGTTGGAAAAATTAATTATTGTTTAAAAATGCATACTGGACAATTTATGAGAACTAATAGATTTAGTGACTGTACTTTAGGTGCATTCTCATCAACACAGCTTGTATTATGAATTTTCTAGAAAACATCGTTCACCAGATGAAGATTTATTTATTAATGTTTTTCCCTTCTGTTTCAATGCTTCACTGCAGGAAATTGATGACCTTTGTGAGGAATGGGAACCTGAATCTCTTATTCCTTCTTTGACAGGAGGGATGGAATATGAGCCTCCAGTATTGGAAAGGTAAATACTGTCAATTGTTGTGTATTTTTTCTATTTCCCTTCTTCACTCCAAGGTTTTGTCTGCGTTGACTTAGTTGTTTGGCCTTGGCATTGCTATATTAATATGTAGAAAACAAGAAAGTCTGTTTTTTTGTAATTAGAACGAATTAGATTGATAAGAAATGGATAATAAGAAACAGATGCTTTGATTTATTTTTCCTAATTGATTGTAAGCTGCTTGGAACTAATTTTTAGAATTCTTGCTTACGTTCATGAATTGCCTTTTGCAGTGCTGCGGGACCCCATACTATGATTGGTGGAAAGGAAGTTATAAACTTTGCTTCAGCAAACTATCTTGGATTAATAGGACATGAGATGCTAATTGTGAGCCTAGTGAATCCACTGAATTTTCCTTAATATCTTGGTGTTTTATCTCATTTTCATTTATTTCTCAACGTTACATATCTGAATTTTAGCTGCATCTCAGGAATCTTGCACCACTACATTGGAGAAATATGGAGTTGGTTCTGCTGGTCCCCGTGGATTCTATGGTACTATTGGTATGCTTTCCTGTCTTGACCTAATTCATCTGTTTCATTTGCTTCTTTTCTTTTCATATGTGGTCCTTGAAGAGTAATGTTTTCGTGAGAGGTCTATTTAGTACTGCATTCTGCATACTTTCCAGATTCTCACCTTGACTGTGAAGCCAGAATTGCCAAGTTCCTGAGGACTCCTGACTCAATTCTTTATTCTTACGGGATTTCTACAATATTCAGTGTGATTCCAGCTTTCTGCAAGAAAGGAGACGTAATTGTTGTGTGAGTACATGGTATCATTTTTCTTTTTCTAAATTAGTGGAGATAAAAGAAATAGCACAGAATGAAATTTCACCAAGTTAACGAGGATGTTCTCTTTATCTGGTAATAAGATACTTTTAAAGTACAATAATGTTATTCATGTTATGTGTTTGAAATATTTTGGGTCTGTAGCACATGTCCTCTGCTATTTTCCTTTTGATTTCAACTAAAGTTTTACATGGATGCATGACAGCAATACATTGAGTTTGGAATGCAGTAATGGTTCCGCTGTAATTAATCTTTTAGATGAGTTCTAGGATCTTTTTTCCCCATATTCTATTTTTTTTAGTAGACTTACACAGGTTAGATATTTAAAGCTGCTAAATTTAGTAGGAAAAAATTGAATTTGTTTTGTTGGTTGACTCTTCTTTACATTATCTTTGCATCTAGTGATGAGGGTGTTCATTGGGGTGTACAAAATGGTCTTTATCTCTCTAGAAGCAAAATTGTCTATTTTAAGCACAATGATATGGAATCACTCAAAAACACTTTGGAGAAAGTTACTCGAGAATATCAGTGAGCTAAAAAGGTTCGACGATACATTGTGGTTGAAGGCATATACCAGGTATTGTATGGTACTGCAGAAAGTTAAATTACTTTTATAGGTTGCATAGTTATTATTATCAGTATTTGAAATTTTGAAAAATGTAATTTTACTGCTTAGAAAAAAAAGTGATATTCTTTTATTTTGAAATATATATTTGTTGTTGGTTTATTTATTTTACATCCGAAGAAGTTTTTTACCTTTTTTTTCTCTAATGGTGGATTCTATGCAAATACTCCCATCAAAAGAATACAAATTTTATTTTTCTAAGTATCAGATTTGGAACATGCAGAATTCAGGTCAAATAACTCCATTAGATGTGGTTGTTCAATTGAAAGAGATATAAATTTCGAGTTGTACTAGATGAGAGCAATTCATTTGGTGTGCTTGGGAATTCTGGAAGTGGTCTCACTGAATATTATGGGATACCTGTAAGTTACTTCATCACTTTTTTATGCTGGTGAGTTATAATGAGTTATTTACTTTCCTTGAAATGTTGGTGAAATATATGGTTTGTGCAGATTGGAAAAATTGATATTATAACTGCTGCAATGGGGCATGCATTAGCAACAGATGGTGGGTTCTGCACGGGGAGCGTCAGAATTGTGGATCACCAGGTATCATTAAACTTGTATAATAGAACATAGGGAACTCTATTCAAGGCTGAATTATTGAAATATATATAAAAATTTGATTTCTTTATGTCCATTGTAATTGGATATGGCAGTGTCTTAGTAGCTCTGGCTATGTATTTTCTGCTTCATTGCCTCCTTATCTTGCAAGTGTGGCAATTACTGTAATTGATATCTTGGAGGAAAATCCTAAGCTATTAACAAAGTTGAAGGAAAATGTTTCTCTTCTTTGCAAAGGTTTGCTCTTATATTGTTTGCTGCAAGTTTATAAGTATACTTAAGAAGGTGTGCTGCTCTTTTATTATATGTACTTCAATTTAGTTATGCTGCTTTCAGAATTTTATTGCTCGTTTCAGTTTCATCCTCAATTCCGGTTTCTAGTTGGAACTTATATTTCCCTCAACCACTAGATACTCTTGTCTTTGAAGTGTCCATTTTGTTCTAAGCTCTCTAATGGCTCTCACCTATTTTCTGACTTCCCTCCAATCTGTTTACGAACTCATCTCTATGTCGGAGAATCAAAATATGGAAGAATGAAGTTCTCTGACTGTTTAAATAATTTATCTTGCTAGCTCTTTAATGGCTCTCACCTATCTCTTATGTCTTGCCAATCTGTTATGAACTCCTCTGTATGTGAGAGAATCAAAATATGGAAGAATGAAGTTCTCTAAATGTTTAAAACATTTATCTTGCTAGTTCTAAAATTATGCTGTAATTTTCAAAAATTTCTTTTTAGTGTTTTCTTTCCACTTAAAAGTCTCAATAATTTCCCCCGTCTTCTACCTATGTGGAAGGAGATTTGTTTGAAGCTAAGGAGATTTGTTTGAAGCTAAGGAGATTTGTTTGAAGCTAAAACATTTTGTTCCGCCCCTTTATCTGTTTACTGTTGCCTTTCAGTGGCTGAATTTATTATTGCTTTTCACTTGCTGAATTTACTGTTGCCATTCATTTACTGCTAAGAGTCGTCAATTGATGCCATTTTTTACTCGTCATTTAACCTCTCATTCTACTAGGGTATAGATAATAGAAAGGGTCAACTTCTCCTGCGATGAAAGGAGCAGCATGTGCTGGTATTTCCAATCACAAGAGTCTCCACCATTGCCTCAGTTTCAAGTTTGTTTAAAATCTTAAGCGTGGAGCGTCAACAGTATTTTAGCAGCCTTGTGTCTTTGAACAAAAGCAATCAGTCAAAACTGTATACTCAGGCATGACACCCTGTATTATTAAGAAGAGTGGACGCCCAAGCATGAGGCTGAAAAATTTGTCAATGTGTTATTAGTTCAAAAGCATTGATGATGAATGCATCGAGTTTGGGCTGTCCTTTTTTGTCTATGTTCAAACACTGTTTTTCTTTGAAATCTTTTTCTTATTTGATTTCAGTTTCTCAGGACTGTTAAATATTGCATATTTCATATATTTTTTCAAAAGATATTGATAATTTCTACAAGACTCTTGTAAATGCTTTGTTAGAGATCTGTGTGGCTATAGCAATTTCCTTTTGCAATTGAAAAACTTAAAATTTGACAAATTTTGATTAGCACAATGCTCACATGGAGTTTAGATAATGGGCCTTGGAAATTCATGAATGTAAATTGTGCTAACATGGAATTTAGATTATGGGCCTTAGAAATTCATTAATGTAATTGAGGTAAATGTCTGAATTATAATATATTACTATCTATAATGTTTTTACTATAACATGGCCAGAATTACTTGCATGTTCTAAAGATCACAACTATTCTAAGAATAAGAGACATCACAATTAGAATTAATGGGTGACATATCTTTAACGCTCCTAGAACAACTTGTTACTGGCATGTTGAGGATAATATTGCCAACATAAAAGACCTAAAATTTTTGAAAGAAACTGTATATCTTGCAGCTTTTACTTTGAATAAGATGCTTTATTTTACAACTCTGCAGCTAATGTTAAACTGATTAACCACTCAACTACAACCTGGTGGGCTAGTCACTGGAATGTAGATTTTTAGGGCCCAAACAATAGTTTTTGTCAGTGAATGCAAATGCATAGTTTTGGGTATATAGTTGGTATCTTTAGATATTAAATGGCTAGAGAGGAAGGAAGTGGAAAGAGGAAAATAGGGGAGCAAAGAGAGGAAGCAAAAGAGAGTGAGAGGGCAAGAGGAGAGGGACATAGAGAGAGAGAGAGAGAGAGAGATGAAGCAGAAAGGGGCAGCTAAAGAGAGATGAAGAAGACAATTAGAAGTTAGGATAAACATATCCTCCTCCGTGTATCATCCCTTTTTTTTCTTTTTGCTTAGCATATTATCCCTTTTCTTATGCAAATGCTTAGAAAAAAACTTCCTGATGCGAATTGTATCTTTTACAGAATAATCGTAAATAATTTCTACTCAAGGAGTTATAAGAGAAACTCATCATAAGTTAAGTATTATCACTTCCCATTAAATCCCCATTAAATCGGAAGCTGATCCAGTTAACTGCTTGTGTTATGAGTTCTTAACCGCATGGTGGAGTCCCTATGTGCATTTTGTAGTTTGTTTGAGATAATTCAAATTCAGAGTGTGTTAGTTTTAAAATTTGTCTTCCACTAGATTGCATTAAGCATTATGGCGGACAGCAAAATTGGTATTTGATATCAAAACATTATATCTCAAACTGACGGTCATGCTATAATGCATGCAAGATATATGATTTCCAAGGAGACATGCAATTTTAGTTGTTGGACTGGGTACTTTTGTTTTTGTTATCTCCCTGTTGTATACCTTATTAATTGTTTAAATACTTGTTTCTGTATAATGCAGGTTTACTGGACATACCAGGTCTCGCTATTAAAGTAATCCACTTTCACCTATTGTATTTCTCAAACTAAAAAATTCCACAGGAACCTTTGGCGAAGATTTAAAGCTGCTTGAAGAAATAGCTGAACGTGTAAGACCAAATCACGTATGAATCTAGCCCCTTGATGTAAAGAACATGCTAGCGAGGTTTCTCTAACAGTCCTTTCTTTCAGGTACTAAAAGAAGATTCCATTTTTATAACAGCTGCGAGAAAGTCCGTGAATGATAGGTGCAAACTTCCAGCAGGTCTGCGCCTGTAAGTCTCTGCAGCTCATACGGAGTCTGATTTGCTGAGGGCATCTGAAGCATTAAAAAGGGTTGCAGCCGCCGTGGTTTCAATTCATAAATAGAACTCTCATTGACATTCCTTAATGAAATTTATTCTTTCTGGCGTACTGGAGAAGTGAAGAAACCAAAATGGTCCTGAAACTTTGGATCAGTTCGTTGAAGATTTCCGTCACTTGATTTTGTAGTTCTTGATATGTAAATAGATGTTTGGCCACTAAATGTTCCTCATGGGAAATTTTGTTTTATTTGTTTGGTGCATTTGTAAGTTATTGGTCTCCTGTTAGATTTCGTGCTGGAGTCAAATCATTTTGTTTGGTAAAGTATTATTGTTATCATTGGAAGCAGGATCTAGTGTTGGAAATTTAGAAACATATTTGTTTCCGCTAGTGTTTTTTTTAATATACTAGCAGCTTCCTTGCTTCATTTTGTTTGGTATTATGTTATTGTTATCACTGGAGGCAAGATCTAGTGGTGGAAGTTTAGAAATATATTTGTTTCCAACAATGGTTTTATATTTTTTAGTATTTTTGACGTGCAGCTTCCTCGTTGGCCTTCCCATCTTTGGAGAAAGAAGTGATGTATCAATAAAAAATAGCACAATTGCAAGGGTAGTTTCTTTGTTAGGTCACGCAGTTATAATGCAATGCGGAAAGGTCTTTTTTAGTTAAACCCTCTCTAGAAATTTACTTTCAGCCATCAACATGTTAAAAATGCGGAAAGATATCTTTCCATTTCAGTTTATTCGCTCTTTTGCCTATTATGATGATTTTCTTGTTTTAAGGGTTGTATTTTCTATTTTTGCAAATTAGATGACTCTTTCAAACACACTATAAGAAGGTATGGTTTTCAGGGGTTTACAAGCCGAGGGAAAGGGCATCCAAATTTTCCTTTAACAAGTACGCTTTCAATATTGTCTTTCCTTTCTTCTCAGGACTTCCATCATTTTAATATCTAAGTTGCGAAAGTAAGAGCGTTGGGCAATATATTCTCCTCCCCTCGCCCTCACTTTAAAAAGAGTATATTACATTTTGATTTGTCATAAAAAATTTATATCACATTTAAAAACTCTAAATGCTATATTATTTTTTAATTTTTATAAATAATTAATAAAACAATTATTTCTTTTTAAAATAAAAGGAATAGACGCAATGAATATTTTTTTGAAAGTATTCCAATAAAGACTTGTCTTTTCGTGGGGAGAAAATACTTACTCTACTAGTTTTCGTGTAATATCATATTTTTCAATAAAGTTTAGATATGAGGGGTTAAATATAACTTTTAAAATTTAGAGGGAATTCATTTGGAATAGAGGGATAAGGCTTTATTGTGTTGACAGAGCTTGAAGAAACTAGCGTAATAAGTGGAAGAATGCAAAAAATGAAAAAAAAGCTACAACTTTAAGAAGCATGTCATATGTGGGTCTCATTTGAAAAATATAGGATAACCTACCCATGCATAATCTTGCTTTGGAAGACTCATTAATACAAGCTCAAGAATACTAAGAACATGTGAATCTTTGGAAGAAAATGTTATAACCTTGGCAATTTTTCAAGAAAAATGGGTTTTGTGGGCCATAGTTTGACATGTGGTAGCCAAATTATGGTCGAGCCAAATGGTATACAGTAAGCCACTGAGGCACAGAACAACTTAGCTATCTACTAGCTGGCAAAGCTACAGTGCCATGAACCACATGGCTCAGCTAAACAAATAAGCCGCAAGTAGGGGTTTTGGATAGAAGGAAACCCAATTCCACTCCTTCCTCTTGCCTTTATCCATCTAAACCATCTAAAAAAAAAACCCCTTGATGTGATGTTTTTTTAAACTTAATTTGGCCCATTCAAAATACCTTCCTAGCTAATTTAAATGTGCTCTACACAATAAGGGTCGTACAGAAGAAGAACCATGACAACATCAATAGCAGGCTTGCTCTCGTTATGAAGAGTGACAAATACACTCTTGGTTACAAAACCATTATGAAATCTCTAAGGAGCTCCAAAGGTTTTGTAAATCATTTTAACAGTACAAAGTTTGATATTTCATTTTAAACATTCTTGTGTATTCCTTAACAGAGGTTGGATAAATTGTGGTGTAATTTGAATATTTTAGTGTGATAGCATTTAAAGTGACACGGTGGTCCAATTTTATGGCATGACTCCTAGTTCATAAGAAATTCGATGCTATATTTTTTATCCATTTTTATTTATGTTGAGTAGATGTAAAATAAATATCATTATAACCTATTACCTAGAAGCTTAAGGTATTGGGAAGGTATCAAAGCCAAGGACATGGGATCACGTGGGAGCATTTTTTTCTTTATTATCTACCTCTTTTCAGGTTTTTTTATTATGTCCATGTATTAGTGTTAAGTTTTGATAGATGCTCGCACCTGTGAGGAGAATCTTGAGCTGAGTTATAAAATAAATATTAAAAATTCAAAGCTTAAGCTATTGAGAAATATTGATTATTTCAGAGCTTATAAGAGCGCCTCAATATAAAAAGTTAATTTCTACAATTTAATTATAATTTGTAGAAATATGTGACTATGATTTTAAAATCAAGTATTTTAAATTGTAGATTATTACTTTTATGTTTTGTTTGTCATCGCTGATTCAGGTAATCAGATTCTAGATCAACAGTTTAAACTATGGAGAGATTCCTATCACTGTTTGTGTGTGCATTAACAATTAAAGCACAATGGCATTATCGTTACAAATATTAGTACAAACCATCACTTTTTCTTTAAAGCTATTTTGTTTCCTAACTCAAGTATTTTTCTTTTAAAAAACTAAATAAAACTATTAATGTGGGATAAATAGAATACTTTAAAATTGCTTTCATTTTCCATCCAAAGTGCTCTCTAACATTAGAAGTCTTAAAATGTTATTTACATTAGTATGATTACCATATAAGAATATTAGAGTATTGCTAATGTCATGGATAGGCACATATCAAAACAACTTGTATGATTAGAGGTAGCATAGGGGCTGGTTGGCTTGATCAGACCTTACATAAAATAGGGCCCGAAACATGCCAATTATGCATTACTTGGTTCGGTGCAAGGCCCAACCTAACATTTATGGGCATTATGGGTAGAGCCGACTTATCAGAAGAAGGGGATGGTTGGGCTTAGACTCAGTGCGACACCATAAACGAACAAGGCTATGCCAAGCCCATAAGCCCCATCCATGGAAGATCATATCGATACAGATGACAATATCGATGACCATGAATACGGGTACACGCTGATGATACGCTTGGTACGCTCCAAAATGGGCGTGAACCCTTTTATACACATGAAAAAATACTATAATTAATAATATATTATTATAATATTTTTTTAGAGTATCATAAGACCATAGAAGACTTATATCTTCGAAGAAGTTGGGTTTGAAACATGTTTTTGTTTTTAGGAGAAAAAATTATTATTTTTTAAAAATTTTAAAATAATTTTTTAAAATAAAATAAATAATAAATTAATACCATATCGATACGTATCAGCAATATCGATACTTGCTGATTATTATGTGGGGGCCTACCACCCCTCGTACCATATCGGTCTACCCGTATTGGCCGATACATACCCATATTAGCCGATATGGCCTTCCATTAGCCCATGAAGCTATAAAAGGATGTCTAAGGAGGAGCATAAGCATAAGGCCTCTTATGCTTCTACAATTGATTTAAAAAAATAATAATTAGCGGGACCATAAATTATTCGATGTGGCCCAAAGCCAGCCACATCGGGTTAGTCCTATTGTTGGTGGTACACAGACAATGCTTAAACTAAGGTTATATTTGTAATTTTTTTTATAAATTCAACGATTCTAAAAAATACATAAATTTCTTACCTAAACATGATTCTATATTAAAACAATTCCAATTAAAGGGTATGTTTATCAATTTACCTAACAATTATAAAGATTCTGACCTTAAACACAATTCACTATCTAAATGTGATTCCATCTAAATAATTTCTTACTCAAACTAAATTCTGTTTCTATATTGAATCGAATGAATTAATTCCTAAAAATTTCAATTCATTACCAAATTAATTCAAAACCCAAACAACCCCATGTCATATCCCAGTATAGACAATATACATATTTTTTTTATAAGATGTAGACACTACATTACTTTAATGTTAGCTAGGTTCCTTAAAGGTTTATGGGTAGACTTATCTAAATGCTCCCTCAGTTTCACATTAATAGTTTCATTTGATGTGTCAAAATGATCTAAATTTTATTTATTTTTAAAAATTAAATAAAATTATTAATATAAAATAAAATAAAAAATCTTCAAAATGGCCTTAAGAGAGTCCACTGTCTTCTTTAATAACCGTTTTGTTAGGAACGAACCTCGTTCTGTTGATGAAAGCCTTTTGCATCCAAACCAATCCCATTATTAGTGTGTCGGATAAGACTCGTGCCATCGAGTGAGATTTCATGTTTGAGTTGAACCTGTAGCACATTTAGGAAAAGAGGGCGTCTTCTTTATGTATATATATAAAAAAAGAGCCTTTTGCAAGATGAATCACAGTTTACAAATTTTTTGGCAACAATTTATTGATTTTTTATATAAATAATATGCGAGGTACTTGCGTTGTGGATAGTAGTCTTGTTCAGGACCAAGTCAGCTCATTGGCTAATGAAATAAATGCACTGAAGAAATGGATGGAGGTGTTAGTATGCTAATGAAAGGAGAGCTTATTAGATACAAAACTAAGATAATTGAGATACAACGAATGTGGAAAACCTTCAAATGGCTGCCTCGTCATAGGTGTCGCGGGCATTTTTGTCTTTTGTTTGCTTGTGTTTTGTTTTTTAAATGTTGTATTTACAATGACTCGATCATAAGCTACTTCATAAGATCAATAGAGTTAACATGTTTGTGGTTGATGTCATGGCTAAGGGGTTACTAACTGTGACTTACTCTCGGCTCATTGTCAGTGTAAAATATGAAAAACACATCTCAGACTATGATAATGGGACAATGACAATATATAGGGTGTAAATGATATCCGTTTGTCGGGTATTCGCTTACGTCTTTATTTATCTACACTAAAATAGAAAATATTATTTTTTATCGATCCTCATTGCGAATGGATACTTTCAAAGGCTATCCGCACCTGTCAGGCTATCCGCACCTATCACTTATGTATTTTATTATTTTTATTTTTAATTTATACTGAATTAGTATCATATATCATGTAGTTAACCTTTGTAAAAAGATTAAAAAAAGTATATTTTATACTCTCACATATCTTTTATAATATTATTAATTATTTATATTTTAGATTAGACTATTTCACTAATATTATAGCTTATTTTTAATTTATTTTTTACTTAATTATACTTAATTTGAGAACAAATTTGTATATGTCAAACTTTAACCTTCAATTAAATCATTTTAATCGATATTCATTACGATTATATGTTGACGGACAAACACATAATTCACAAAAAAATAAACAATTGCATACATGCCTTATCCACATCCGTGTTTGTTCGTTTACACCACTAATATATTGTGCATAAGTACCATAAATTATTTTTTTATAAAAATAATATTTCCTAATTAAGTTATGCTGCTTTGGACAATCTTCTTTGCCTGTTGCCTTTTTTTTATCAGATTATTTACCTTTTTTAATTTGAAATAAGATTCTTTCCCTGTTACTTGTGTCTCTCCACCTACCAACTCGCATTTTTTTAGTACATTTTTGCTTATATTAAAAAATAAAGAATACCACATGTATTGTACACAAATTGTGCATCTATCGGCTATTGTCCACGTCTGTTTTTTAGCATCAGCTTGTTGTCGCACTAAATAAGAAGGCCATCCACGTTTTTCTTTCCAAGGTTTTCTCATTTTTGTGCGGGTGGAAGCCTGGAAGGCCCCATATCCGACATACTTGTTGGGCCGTATACGTTAACAGGACCCACATGCTTACTAACACACGCCACCAACCGAGTCTTCCTTACTAAACTGCGCCCCGCCCCCATGTGAGGGAGACGGAGACGGAGACCCTGCCTGGATCAGTTACGCGTTTTTGAAGGATTCAAAATTGATTCATCCTTCCCCGATCGCAGGCGTGAACTCGGACGGCTGCTCCCTTCTCCGGCGCACGAAACAGGTGCGGAGACAGACGTGTAGAAGAAACAAGAGATGTTGACTTAATGGTATGAAAATGCCTTTTGTGGCTTGTCTTCAAAAAATAAGGTTCAGATATCTGAGAAGTTGAACTAGGCGACCTGGAAGCGACGATGGATGCTAGTGGGGTTGTGGACGACATTCTACGCAGGCTTCTGGATGGCAAAGGAGGTAAGCAGGTCCAGCTCTCCGAGGCCGAGATCCGCCAGCTCTGCGTCACCGCCCGGCGCATTTTTCTCTCCCAGCCCAACTTGCTCCGCCTCCACCCCCCTATCAAAATCTGCGGTTCGTCCTCTGCCCGTTACCTCCTCCTTGTTCTCCTTCTTGTTCTTTTCTTCGACTTCATTTCAATTGGACTTTTTGATCGAAAAGAAAGATTGGAGTGATTTATGGAATCATGGATAATGGGGGAGACGCGATAGCTATATGATCCTTTGGGTGGTATTTCCGGGGCCAACAGCTTATCTAGCACACTAATCTGTGTGTAGTTAAGTGTTTATCGTAGACCAAAAGACAACTACTTCTCCTGTGCTATTCAAGTGTTTCTTTCGTTGTATGTGCGTGTAAATATGGTTATAAATGATTTGAAAGTTGTGTCTTATGTAAACGATGAACGTAGAGAAAGCAAAAAATTTACTCTACTTTCTTCGTCCTAGACGCTTTTGTCAACCCTTCGCAAATCGGTTTATTTCATATGTTCTGCGTACAGAGACCTAGACTCTTAAGAAGGCGGCAGATGTCTTTGAAGTTTACAACTTCACAGCACATTTGCGTAACTTTTAAGCAGGACATTATTAATTTATTATGATGGAAGAATTCTGAACTTTATTTTTTGGCTGGGGCAGACTCTTAGGAGTTAGAGGTTGAGTCTCTTCCCTCCCCATTGTTTTCTCTAACATGGTGATTCCCCTTTAGTAGGCGATGCCTATGGTTCCTTGTAGCAAAATAAAAAGGTCAACTGAAACTTAATATGGCCCCTGCTACTATAAAAATGTTAGTATAGCCTGTAGGCTTAGTTCATAGGGTTTTAGACTTATACCCTGGTATTCTATTCCTGCTTTGCTATTTGAAGAGGGTTCATTTGCTATCACAATTCACATACTGATATCCTTCACCATAAACACTCTATTCTACCTCCAGTATTTAGATTTAAAAAACTTTAAACGTGAAATAGGGTTGAGTGACCCGTGAAGGAAGTCACACTGTTCATTCTGTCAGAAAATTCGTACTTTGCTAGAATTTATATGGCAAGGAGGTGAAACTGGAATATGGTGATAATTTGTAAAAAGAGAACAACTACTGAAGCTACTTCAACCTTTGTTTCATTGGGCCAGCTGACATGGAGATGTTAAGACACATCGTCATTTCAAGAGGTTGCATATTTATTTAAGTGACTTGAAGCTTTCTGACAGTTTTTTCTCCACAGGGGACATTCATGGACAATATCTTGATTTGTTGAGGCTGTTTGAGTATGGTGGCTTCCCTCCAGCTTCAAATTATCTTTTTCTTGGGGACTATGTAGATCGGGGTAAGCAAAGCTTAGAAACAATATGCTTGCTTTTGGCTTACAAAATAAAATACCCAGACAAAATTTTCCTATTGAGGGGAAACCACGAGGATGCAAAAATCAACAGAATATATGGCTTCTACGACGAGTGTAAAAGGAGGTTTAATGTTCGGCTATGGAAGATTTTCACTGACTGTTTTAATTGCTTGCCCGTAGCTGCTCTAATTGAACAGAAAATCTTCTGTGTGCATGGGGGGCTGTCCCCTGATTTGCATTATTTAAATCAAATAAGTGAAATTGAGAGGCCTATCGATATACCAGATTATGGGCTATTATGTGACCTTCTCTGGTCTGATCCTGATCCTGGTATTGATGGGTGGGGAGAAAGTGACCGAGGTGTGTCATGTACCTTCGGTGCTAACAAGCTTATTGAGTTTTTAGAGAAAAACGACCTTGACCTTTTGTGCCGTGGTCATCAGGTTAGTAAACTTTGCACTGTCCGATTTAAACTTTCAGATAGTTTATGGTGTTCTCCTTACATTCACAAATGCTCAGGTTGTTGAAGATGGGTATGAGTTTTTCGCAAAAAGAAGACTAGTCACCATATTTTCAGCTCCAAATTATGGTGGAGAATTTGATAATGCTGGTGCTTTATTGAGTGTTAGTGAGTCCCTTACGTGTTCATTTGAGATCTTAAAACCTTCTGACAAGAAGTTGCAACTTGCAACTCCGAATACATCAAGCAAAATACCTTCGAAGGTAAATGTTATATTAGTTAGTCTGCCAATTAGTGCTGTCTTATTGAATGAAAATTTAGGTTGTACTGACAGAATTATGTGTTCCTATATATTGCAGTCATCAAAAAGTGGGAAGACCTAATTCCGTCTGGTTACTTTCGAGGGTGGTTTGTGCAAGAGAAATGAATTGGAGCCCCAAGACAACTAATTTCATATGTAAGGTTTGATAGCATTTTGAAAAACATCACTATGCAGTCTCTACATCAATTATTTTTAACAGCAGCTTCTGTACAGGAATAGTTGTGCCTTTTTCCAATTGCATTTAGAAATCTCAGTAGTTGGGTGAGATTTTTTTTTTCATGTTTTCACCAAGAAATTGTCTGTAAATATGTAATATAAGTTGCAGTTTGAAGGTTGCCACTTTGTGAAGGATCTCATCCTGTGTTTTCCAATTTAATTATAACATAGGGCCAGCAGTTACTGATTGTTTAAACTACAGTATATTTTACAGTCTTCTGTGTTTCTACAAGATAGGTACTGAGTTGTATAATAATCACCTTATCTAACTGCCTCAAATTGACTGGAGATAGCAACTGAACGGAGATAATTTGGAGTCTTAATTAACTGACAAGCCTCACAAATGGAATTAAGTTGAAGAAGTTGCCTATCACTTGCAAAATAAAGGAAAATGATATTCATACTGGCGTCAGTTTTTTAAATGGGCCGTCGAGTTTCTGAATCCCGCTCCTTTTCGCTGTGTTAAAACTTGGGCTCCTAGGGTAGTTAACCTGGCTTGCTAGTTTGATAGAAAAGGCTGCTCTTGTTTGGTATACATAAAAGGTCTGCTTAAAGCATAATGTGAAAGCCAATCCAGCTTTTTAGGCTGGTTGGATCTCTCCGGTAGTGTGTGACGTGTGACTGTGAGGGTGCCAGAATCTTTCCAATAAATAGTAAAAAAATAGGTAGCGTTTAACAAAGTGATCTTTTGGGCATTCTAAAAATGGTTGATGCTTAGACGTCTCTCTCTATTAGCTTGCTTCATGTTGCCCTTTGTTAAACACCCTTTCGATCTAAAAATATTATGAATTACTTGATCTAAATGTTTAGGGCCTGTTTGAGAGGTAATTTTTGTAAGTAAAAAGTAATTTGTTTATATTAAAAATTATTTTTTAAGCCAAAAAGGTTATTTAATATTAAAATAATATTTTTAACAAAAGATACTCAAAATTAAATTCCTCAAAGCGAGTTTTTTAAAAAAATTATTTAAAAAAATATAAAAAGATGTTTTATCCATTATGTTGAAGAATTTTTTTATTGTTTTCACATAAAAATTAAAAGTAAACTTAAACTTAAATTATTTGTCAAACGGCTCCCCAGAAGAAAGGATTAATTGCTCCCTAAATAGAGGTGGGCCCATCTAGACAATTGGACAAAGAGAAATGCTTACACCCACTCGCTAAAACCCGTTCTCTGTGTTGTTGCCTGTTATCACCCCCCACGTATCGCTTCTACTGCCTCACTTTTTCTCTTCACAGGAGATTCTCCCCTTGCCGAGTTGCCGTCCATAACTGCATTAAATAATGTCCATGTCAGTTGGCTTGCCTTTCGTTTTTCTCGTAACTTCTTCGTCTTCATTAATAAAGCTCAGAGGGTTTTACAAGCTTAGCCCCATTCCTCTCGCTCTAATGGCCATGGGATGAGCTTTTCACACTTCCATGTTTAAACCAAAATTAAATTCTTTCTAATTTTACATAAAAATTAACATTTATTTTATAAATTTTATTTTATATATTACCGTGTTAATATGTGTACGTCAATCTCAAGTATTAACGACTCTTATTCGTTTTTTATATTAGGCTCTTTATTAATAGAAACATAAAAAATACTTACCCACACTTACACATGAAAAAAGCATACGGATGCACAAACCAAGTGGTGCTGACTAATTAATACTATGTTTTAACTCATTGTATCCGTCTAACGTTGGATGGTCTGATGCGCGTGGTGGTGGATAAATACTACTAGATAATTTGTCTTACAGATGGCGCTGGCAGCGATGAGGGATTTAGCAAGCGGGCGTAAGCATTTCTCCCTCTCCTACTTGGGCTCTTCTGCCTATGGTATAATTGCAAATGTATTAAGAAAAAAAATAGTGAAAGCTATATTAATTATTGTTGTTAAACGAATTAAAACTATATTTTAGTGATAATATTATAACATTATCATTAGTTTTAGTAATTAATTATATAAAAAATGGCTTGAATTTAGAAAAAGTCATCGAGTTCGGATTCACAAGCTGTAGGATCAAAGGAATCCACTTAGAATCCAAACCTCACTGTAAACGGACTCAGCCTTCCCCACTACTTACAGTTCCACTTTCTTCTCATTTCGGTTTCTATCGTGTATTTTTTCTGTTATTACTACTGTAACTTAGGTTAAAATAAAATATTTCTAAACATTTCTTTATGGTTTCAGAGCAAGGCTGAGTCCGTTTACACTCACCAGCCTGGTCCACCAACCCTGACTCATGGTAGCCAGCGACTAATTATCCCCCGACTTCATTCAGCCTGATAAATGACAACGCAGATGATTCTTAGTTCAACCGTAACCAAGCGTAAAATTTCATAAACTGAACTTTGAAGCAGCGGGTCCTCTCTCTCTCTCTCTCGTTACATGCATTGACCATGAAATATATATCAGAATAATCAGGAAGGCAACGAACAAATGTCTAACGCATTGTGTGCGAATCATTTTGCGACAAACATCATCTCTTTATTATATTGATGCACCATATATTCGAGGCATACAATGATAGATGAGAACACAGACTTGGAAGATTACAACTATTCTTGTCGATTAGCCACCGAACTAGTGCTTGGCGGTACTATTGTTCCATAACACGCAGTTAAGAACTGCACCAGGGTGATCCCTCAACCGAGCAATGGAATGAATTGGAAGACGGCGGGAACAATGTTGGCGATGGACAGAAGGCCTTGCACAGTCTTCCCTACGATCTGCAATGGTGCCTGCAGAGTTCCCGCACCCAGCGAGGGGTTGCAGGTTGACAGTGGGGTTGTGACCGCTAATATGCAGTCATTGAGGAGAGACGAGAGAAGCATGGTCAGGGGGTTCAGCAGAAAGGAAAATACACCGGAGGAGTTTGTAGTTGTACTGGAGAACACCGTTCTGGAAGACCCACACTGGAGTTGTACCGCTGCATCTGCAAGATTAACCACAGTGATCAGTCATTGCATAAGAAACAGAAAACTAGTAGTATTTACTTAGGCCGGAGTGGATACTTTGAGCGTAAAAAATGTTAATTAGTTCGATAATTAGAATTACTTGCAAACACAGGTGTTGTGGTGCCATTAGTGCCCTGGCTACCATTGACACTGCAGAAGACTGTACCATCGATGCGGATCAGTCCAAGAAGCCCACCCATCAGTCCACCCACCAGTCCACCCAGTTGGGCTTGGGCTAATGGCACCACCATGACAAGCAGCAAAGCGGAATAAAAGAGGAGTTTTGAACCCATATCTGCGGTTCAAATGTGTGAAGTGAAGTTATTCTTCTGTGGTATCACTGCTTTCTTGTCTGCTTCGTTGTTCCAAATGCGTGCGTATTTATAGGGAAAAATGAAAACAAGTAGCCGCAGCTATTTTTGACTTGTGCCTTCATAATTGTATACTCCATGTTGCTGTTTTACTTCCATGTTCATGATACTTTTGATGAAAAAATGGAGTTACTCTGGAAGTGGGTGGCCAAAAGCCAACATGCAATATAAGCTTTCATGCGCGTGGTTGTCTGTCGATTTAGAGGCGCCCTTTGGCCTAATGCAATGTCGATGTGGACTAGCCACTTATTATCCTAGCATGTCAACCAGCTCGAAGTGGCTTGTGAAGCCCGATCGAATGTCACGCTCGCTTTCTAGAACAAGCCAGGCTCAGTTTGTTTCGCTTGGCTTCGTTAAAACACGAAGAAAATAATGTTGATAAACCGCAGTTATCTAACAAGAATACCATCTCACATGGAGCCCGTCCAAGATCGATCGCTCATACAGGGTCCAACAATCAAGTATCTCAACTGGGTGAGACAAGAAAGGATTCAAACTTCCAAGCAGAGGGGCCACCTTATTTTGGTCTCATTTGATCTCTGGTCCCGTTTTTTGTCTTCGTTTCATTAATACTTGATCAGATGTACTCGAGGGGGACCTATTAACAGAATAAGGCCACAATTTGTGTGTTCAACTTACTATAGCATACCTCAACTGTCTTGTTTTACACTCTGTCACTCTTATTGTTTCCATAACAAGCTGTTTATACTGGGCGGAGACCGGAGAAGTTCATTTCACACGTTCAATGAGGGAATGTTGGAGCCAACTAACTGACTGAAATGAACCGCCCTAGCTAGCTAGAGCCTAGATGGCGGTCTCATGCATGATATACGAGTGGTCATAAGCTCCCCCCATATGCCATCTAGTGTACATTGAATATTTGCTTCATTATCATCACAATATAGTCAACAGAGATCCTCTGCTTCATATGCATCACTACTAGAATGGGCCTTCCCTACTGGTGTCAAAGCTTGGAGTTGGGACCAACAGCAGTTAGTGCGCTCCCCCGTTGATTCCACGGAAACTGGAGAAATAAAAGGTCTTGAACGCCCTTTTTTGTTCCAACATATATGATGATGACAGTCAGCAGACTCCTGAGCCTCCAGTTCTTCCTATCAGCATTTCTATATGCTGCAAGGTGGTGTACGTTTCTCTGAACCAGCTGGCACCAAGCTTTCATCCAAACCCCACGCAACATCCAAGGGACATCGAGTTTGCAAATTTGTGCCCTTATACGTCTTTGTCTTTGCCATCTCCGTCAAAATTGAACCGCTTGAGGCTCTCTTTATCGCTAATTCGTTGTTTGAGAAAATTTCGTTCTCCTACAGCAAAGATAAGTTACTTGTCCTCTCTAGTCTATAATCCTCATGCATGCTGCATGCATTTCCCTCTTCCCAACGGCACCCAGAAAAAGTCCACAACTTGGCATGGTTCACCTCTCTGTTCAAGCATATAGGCATTACCCCGCATCTCCTGTTTTGACCAATGTAAATCTTCTTGGCCCTATCAAAATTTCACCGTCCTCGGTATATTCCTTCGCTTCGCTTACGACAAACACTTGCAAACAAAATCATTTGTTTGCACTAAGCTTTCAGTTCAATTGGTATTCTTTTCAACAATGACTAGACGTGGAAGTTAAAATAGTATCTTACATCAAATCAGTCTAAAAACCTTTTAATTAGAGTTTAATTGGAAATAAACTGGACCCATTATTGTCATATGTCGCTCATTTTTGTGTGTAATCAAAAGTTGTAAGATTTAATTATATGTATTTGTTTAATATGACTAGTTTTTCGGTTTGGTGGATTAATGCTGCAATATTGTCAAAAGAGTGGTAAGTGAGAAACTTTGAAACTGGTTCAAAAGGTTCCCAAGTTCCCCTCCACATATCCACTATCCACTAATCATGCATTGAAGTCATGGTGGGTAATAATATTTTTTTTATTATATTTAATATAAGATGTGAGTACCTTTTCATAAATCCTCAATTCGGGTTCATTGAATCATTAGTTGGGCAAATTAATTTGCCATGTAAAAGGGACAATATGATGCAAATAAGCGTCCAGACAATGCCTTAAGGCACACATTGAATCCGCTAATAAGGAGGGGATTAAGACTCAGTTAACAGCTAAAAATAAATTCAGACCAACACTCATATTTTACACTAAGTTTTCGGGCCTCCAAGAATTTTGTTTCAGCACATAAAAACTATAACATCTCAGAAATTTCTAAAATTTTGAAGCTGGCCACGTAGAAATTGAGGTATTTGACCCATTAACTTTTTTATAAAAATAACTTTATCAAAAGATAGACTTTATGGTTGAGACTTATGTGGATAAAAGTAGTCAAAAAGAGCTTCAAAACAACATTAAGAATGCATAAATTGGAGTTTAGATAAGGAATATACGACCATTCGAAGTTCAACATGACACACATAACCCCTTTACCCGAATTAGATACGTAAATAGGCCTAATTAAGAATGCCTAATTATGCATTAAGAATGCACGTTACGGGCCTAGTTAATTAGGGTAACAGAAATTAATGTTAAGAATGCCTAATTGGGCTGCCAATGGAGGTTTATTAACCCAAACATCTTGGGATATTAGAAACTCTAACCCCCTTTATTATAAAAACATAATTAGGGCTTTTGAAGGGGGAACTTTTTGCTCTAAGGGGAGGGGAGAAAATAAGCTGTCGGGAAAATTTTCTAGGGAAGGCGATCAATGACAGAGTCGGGGAGGAGCATCCACGAAGTCAGAGGCCGATGAGGTAAGATTGTTGGTTAAATATAATTCTTTCTTGAGATTAGTGTGAATTAACATGTTCTTTATTGGAATTATGGTTGGGTAATAAAACTCAAACCTTTGTGATTAAATGAATTTGGGAAAGAGGGTCGATGGAGAAGATGGACGCACAACCAATTGGCTTGCAGTTGTCTACTAGCCAACTCTGGGTAATGTTGCTAGTCACAATGAGGGGCATTGTTTTGGCCTGTGGCGGGAGGGGAGATCCAAGCGTCTCCCACACCCATCTTCCTATACTCCGGCGTGCTTGGGTCGTGCATGAGGGCCAACCAGGGCTCCACCTCGAGTGAGCTACGGCCTTAGCAAAGTTGCAGTTGGCCATTTTGGGGAGGGATCAAGAGAGCTTCAGTAAGGTGACGACTCATCTCACCAGGTAGGTCATTGCTGCCAATGACAACCAACAAAAAGTTGTGGGTGCTTTGTTTCTTCTTCTTGGTGGGGCATCACCACCACCGGTTGAGGGGCGCTGGGTTGTGGAAGGTGGTGTCGGTGCAATTTTTGGCACCTAGAAAACTTTCACTATGAGCTTGGCAATAGGAAATAGCTTAGCGAGGAGCTAATGGCACAGTCTAGAGAGAGAGAGGAGAGAAAAGCGAGGGAAGGTGACAATGCAGTGGGCTTCACTGCCGCCACCAAGTAGTCATCGGAGCCACGCATGGCTTCTAGCAGGGCATTCCAGGGTAGAAAAGGCCTAGCGGGTTGTCGAAGGCAGAGCTTTCATCATGGCTATTTTTAGAATGCTTATGTGAAGAAGATGACTTCTCGACTAGGTATTTTATTCTTGGTCCGGTAAAAAAAGGAATAAAATAGGGAAATGAACTGGGCCGGTTTATCCAAATTTTTTTATAAAATTACTAATATATCTAGAGAGGGGTGAGAGTATCCTGAATAAGTTTAAATTTGAAAAAAATCCCAAAGTTTACAAAATAAGCCTTTTGCCTTTACGATTAAATTGTCATGTAATATTTAATTACCTAAATAGGGGCTTAGGTTTAGGGACCTATGAGTGGGTTTAAATTTTTTTTAAAAAATCTCAGTAATATGTGTATATGTTCCCTAAATAAAAACCAATTCACATGGTTGATAAAAATCTCAGTAAATGGGTAATTGACTATTTTTCCTTTACGATTACAAGTGAACTATTAAGCGAACCTGATCAGGTTCAAGGGGATCACGACTCTGTTAAACGCTAAAAAATTTACCCCAAGTTCATAAAGTTAAGGAATACCCTTTAGCTTAGTTATAGACCCATTAGAGTTCAAAAAATTTATTTTCTAAATAAAATAATAGAAATACCGTTATAAGTTGACTACCCATATTTGTGTGAATGGAAGCGTGAGTCAATTTGAAGGTAGAACATCTAGAAAGGTCAATGATTTGGAATGAATGGAAGGAGAGTTAGATGTTCTTAATGACCTAAGGAGATGATTATATCCCATGTAGGAGAATTACCTTAGTGCCCTTAGGGAGAGTATTCATTTCGACATAAATAAATACCCTAATTAGGGGAGAGGGAAGATACCTTATAATAATGGTAAATACTTTTAAATAGAATGGTTGTGACCAGCAAGTGACATGAAGACCTTTACAGGTTATAATGTCACAAGAAATAAAAGAAAAACTCTCATTCTCAAGGTTTAAAGTAGCATATTACATGTATATGTAAATGTATTGCATCGATATGCTAGGGTAGTACATACATAAATTATATGATACATATGAATTATTTACATTCATGGGGTTAAATTTGTCTAGCCCTAGCCCTACAAGTAAGTACAATAAGCCTCTATTTATTACTAATGGGTTTGAATCATGTTAATATTCTCTATAAAGACTTGTGCAAGCCCATATTATTTATCTTTACTTACTCTAATACATATTATTAATGTTGATATGTTAGTATTGTATTGCCAAACTGAGATTAATACAGATTGTCAAAAGTTGGCTTTGGATTGGGGGAGAATACCTAATCAAGATAAATACTAAAATACCTTACATGGGGTCAGAGACTGGTTTATAGAATGAATAAGGGCTTTGATATAAAAACTTACCTTAGTTAATGAACTGATGATGGTTATGAAAGGTTACCATAGTCTCATAAGGACTAATAAGTTTGGGTTAATTTCTGAGTCACGGTTCAATGGATGAGCTATTCATTAGGCTGATTAACAATGTGACGAAGACCTAATTGGTTGGACGAATACTCAACTGAATAAAAATAATCGAGTCTAATTTTTGAATATTTTGGGGAGTCAGTGCTAATATAGACCTTAGGCTTCTATAAATTAAATTATTTATGTTATTAAAGATTTTTCTCCCAAAGTTGGGAGGGTGGAGGTTGTGTTATTTGTACACTTTCTTCACTGCCACAACAGTTTGGGTATTGTCTAACAATGTCTTTACTACGGGTTTTTCATAAGTCTTCATAGGATCATATAATGTGTACAAAAAATAGAGTTACATGAGCATTATGGAAGACTTGTATTTCTCGTCAATCTATGTCCATAAGTACAGTTGTGATCCACTTCTCTATATTAGTGACAAGTTATTAAAAGCCCTAAGGATTTGGGTCATGCTATTGTTTAAGTAATCTACTCCAATGTTAAAGTTGGGTATTTGAGAGTTTATTCGAAAATCGAGTTATCTCTAAGTAAACATATATTTATATTATGTTCTTATTTCCTTACACTGCGATTATAGTGTATTGACCTTCATTGTGAGTTATATTCTCTTAAACTTAGAGTTGGGTCAGAAAAATGAAAGGAGGTTAGTATCACATGTCATTCTAATTAATATATAATGTATTTATCTGTCCAAGGATTATACGTGGTCATTAATTATTAAACAAGAGTGTTGTGAGATTATTAATGACATTGCTTGCTATTGATTATTAATTAGCATAAATAAAATAATAAAAAGACTTACATAATATGTAGGTTGGTAAAAAATATTTAAGCATTGCATATTTGATGTTATGCTTCTGAGATACTATAGTTTCTAGATAAAACTACGATTGGATCCAATCTTGTTAGAACTAACATTGTAGATATTGTCTAGTGAGTATATAGGTAACTAATATTTGGTGATGTTGGCGTAATCCAAAAAATATTAATAAATTTTTTATTCTTTTGGAAACTCTTTTCTTGAAAGTGGAAAGATTTTGTTGTTATTTGGTTTAGTTTGTTGTATGTTCTTCAGGCAAGAACTAGTGAAACTAGGACTAACGAGTGTGGGATGTAGTTCCTCGTTTCTAAAAAATCTTTGGCATAAAAGCTAACTTGTTTATATATTTTCAGAGTAATGATGGACTTGTACTTAGATGGACAACTTGCTCTCTATAGATTTTAAGATGTATAATAATATCATATTATTTAATATTTGTATATATAAACTCCAGTTATCATAAATAGGATATTTAATCGAATAGTTTATTTTATACTTAAAAGAAAAAAAATTGTGACTTACCGTTTATATTTTTTTAAAAAACTTTTAAAAATTAAAGTCATGATAAAAATTGATGTCAACTCATGCATTTGGATGATTCCCTAAAAGTAGTTCTTCATAACTAGATGACCCCTCCCCAATGTAGCAACCCCCTAAACAATGTCTCAATTTCCCTAAAATTTAATTATTATTTTTTGCCCATGTTAGTCGATCTCCCCCCACCCCCTCAACCACGTTCTTCCTATGGATCCAAGATTGTCGTCAGGCATGCTTCAACAACCAACCTTGCCCCATCCAAATAACTGCCGAAAAAGAGGAAGAGGAAGGAGGAGCACAGGAAGGGGCAGTGTCTCATTCTTTCTTTAGCACGGGGATTGTTGCCAACCACGCTTCTAACCCCAACCTTGCCCCATCCCACAAGCTGTGGGAAGGAAGAAGATGGAGGATGAGATAAAGGGGTTGTGCATGGGTACACTAGTTGCAACCAAGCAAGATCTAGCCTACTCGCAACCAGCACAAGTACATGTAAATTGTGCCGCCTAAACTCGCCAAATGCCAAGAAGTGAATGAGGCGATGGAGCAGAGGCAAACTAAGATGACGCTGCCACTCTGCCATGCCCGTGACGGCTCCAACGCCATTATAGGTGGAAGAGTGGCCAAGTATGTGAATTATTTGTATAATGAAGTAAGAGTGAGGTGAGGACGATAAATTTTATAATATTTATTTAAGAAAAGTAAGACATTATTGGGGTGGCAATAGCATCGTTAAATATAGTATTTTAATATGAGAGAAGCTTGGGAGAAGTACATGATTTGACCCCAATATAGACATAAGGTTTTACCAAAAACAAAAAATAACTGAAGAGCAGCATGCTTCCTTTTATACTCTCTTTTTAGCAGTCATATACCAACATGCTTCCTTGCCTATATATTTGGGGAACCACACCAGCTAGCCTAATCCTCCAGCACAAAGCAAATACTAGAAATCCGTCTTCAAATTCGGGTGCATCCCGAATGTCCATCATTCTCCACAACAAGGTTCATCATAGAACTGCAGCTACGAATCAACAGAGATTTCTGTTTGGTAGCCGATCACTTTATTTGCAGTATCCTTTTTCTCAGCGCTAGCTGAACAAGGTAGAACGTAACTTAACCTTACAGGATGTCACAGAGTACTTAAATAATGACTCAGTGGGTTGCACTTCTAACTCATACTGTGGTTCATTTTCTTAGTTGAAGCTTAAAGCTCCATGAGAAGAACCACCCTTGAATGAATAGTACAAGAAGAACCACAGATTCCTCAAGAAATAACAGTTGTAATATAACTTTTTCATAGTTGCTCACTTAGTTCAAATTAACAGGTTAATAATAATATTCTAACAAGAGAAAATTTTTCAAAAGGCATTGTTGAAAGGCATCATCAATTTAACAGTCAGAATTTTCAAAAGAGAGGATTAAAAAACGATCAGCAAGACAACAATTTCAATCATTGACTGGAAAGCTAATTTCAGAATTCTTGACCAAGGAACTGTTCCTTTTTTTTTTCCAGAAAACGAATATTCTCCACTTGGATGGTACCTGTAAAGCAGGAGTCAAGCACAAAGTAACGAGAGAAACTTTCTTAAGAATTTGCTAGTTACTTGCGTGCCTCAAGTCTTTGAAACAGTATTTTCTCGTGGTATTACTAGAGACAATACTCAACTAGAGGTTCTCAACAATCATGCTTGAAAATAGTGTTGCCTATTACCAACTCTAGGCTGCAGAGTGGAAAGCATCAGCTATTTGCAAATTTCATTCATCAAGGAGAGTCTTGGGGCAAAAAAATATTGGTGCAATTCACATCTCAATTTATCACACCTGTTTGCATTTGCAATCTGACTCACCTGTGACAAAATTAAATACGCACACACACATGCATATCAGAGAGATAACCAAACTTGTAAACAATGTAATAGCTTGGATAGACCTTTCCTTTAAGAAACAGGCATTCAGATAAGCCCATAATCAGCAGTTATTCTTATCAAAACTTGAAACAACCTTGGATGGTCAGCATGAATTTGTTGATTAACAACTTTAGGAGTTCTCTGACACATTTTTGAAGTTTTTCATTTTATCACCACTTATCCAAGTAGTAAGAGTTGGGAACATAGGTTTGCAGCCCACCATTGAGTTTATGATAAGCCTTTTCCAAATTTTCAACTCAAATAACTACGAGTCTATTTCTCACTAAGCCCTAGTACTTTCATTAGCATGTACATGATACAATGTTTTGAAATTTAAAATCTAAGTAATTGATTTTATTAACCAGAGGAAAACTATTCTATGGATCACATGCATGTGTTCCCTTACTAAGACAAAGCAGGATCGGGACCACAACACAAACACACATAACAGTGTCCAGAATATTTATTTTTTGGGATCTTTACAGATTATTCTTTAATATGTGCTGACACCAGTAGCTCATACTATTGTAAGCTTTTCATGCCTATTTCCTGTTGCATTTTCGTTCTCTTAGAATGCTGTTAATAAAAGTGCTTAAGCCTCTAACATCGCAAACTGCATCAGTTCATGATCTGTAAATTGCGTTCTAAACAATATCTCTTTTGTAAATGATAATAGTCGTTGGGGTACATAGAGAAGCATTTTATCATTCTTAAAACTACATTATCTTTCCTTCGAAAATTAAAATGTTGTAAATTATACATCATTTCAAGTAGTGAATTAACAAAAGCGAAGACAATAGCTTCATAATGGCTTTTGTTCACAATGCAACTAAGGTCCAAAATGACATACTCATGATGGGGACATCAATGGCTATAGCAAAAGATAAAGTGACATAGACTAGTCTGGTAGCCAAAACACTTATATCGTTCGATAAAGTGATCAACCTTTCTTCTAAAAAACATGCCAAGTTTTTTTAGGATCAAAACAAGCCAAATTTTTAATAACAAGTCCCCCTTATCATGCAAGAGGAACTAATTAGGCTTGGTACATGGAAGACAATGCTAGATACCACTAAACAGGCCTCCCAACACTCTCCAAATCCACGTGTAACTCTATATTGTTCTGACCAGCCTCGCTACAGCATGCTTATGAGCCACCATATATATACAAATGATCAAATTGATTCATTAACATATATAATTATATATTGTTTCACAATGAAAAAAAAAAAACAAAAGCAAACCTATAGAGAGATGTCGAGCATAAATCAGGTTGGGGAGATCTATTTCCCCACTTTTCTGACAAGCGAAGACTGTTGATTGACCCTAGCTTCTACTCTTCTTGCAGTTCGGAGGATAGCAGCCTGCTTCTGGCGGTAACTATGGCCTTTTCTTTTGCTGCAGATAGAACATATGTTCCACCAAATAAACCACGTGGGCATGATGAACGTACAACTTAAGCTTAAAAAATGTCAAAGTGATCAGAGTCATTTATAAGAACAAGAAAAGGCACCTAACCAAGCAGAAAATGAAGTAATAAAGGGGAAAGGGAGGAAAGACAGATACAAAGTGCAAAGGAAACAGATAACTATTTTATAAACTATCAACTGAGGATGATGATTAACACAGTTTCAAGCCTATCTTTTCTTTCCCCTTTTATGACCAAAGTGAACAAACTGTTGCTTGCAAAATTATTATGTTATGTGTTAAGTAAAACTAAAAAGATATAAATTTTTCATCAGACTGACCTTATCAATACTAGACCAGCAGTAAGCACCATTCCACCAACTGCCCATGAAACCCTTTCACTAAATGACATATCTTTGATTAACTCAAAGATATTGTCAACAATTCCTACACTTTCTGTTTTGTGAGGCATTCCAGACTGAGAAGTTCTCCACGAGTTAGCGATAGAATCTAGACTGGATTTCCCACCAAAGCAAAATGGCTCTTCACTATCTTTATGTCTATCCCCAGCGACATACACTGAGAAACCCGCAAGATGGCAAAGCTCCGTACCATTAGAAGCCCATTCAGTGGCTCTACCACAAAGTATGTCATTCAATCCACAAGGTGACAAAAGCTGAGGTAGCACCACGTCATCATAAAATGAATAGTTACCAAAAAGTATAAAACTAGGGAAAACCAAAATTTATAAATTCCAACACAAGTGACCCTAACTATTAATGTACTTTATGAATATCTTGATAATAAGCATGGTTGAGAAGACATACATGGTTCTTTGCGTCCACAGAAAAATAGGCATTTGAGCAAGCTTGCATAATTATGTCACAGAAAGAGACACATAGCAGGGGAGGTCCAGGTTTAACTCCAATGCGTGGATCACATATGGCACACTCCAAAAGTTCCCACAAATGCAAACATTCTTGGCTTGCCTCTCCAGCAGCAGCTAACCTTCTAATTGATAAGAAGGCAGGATGCGTCTGGGTAATATCACAACATGTGTTTTTCCGGAACACCCTGCAAAAAGTTAAATCTTTGGGTCCTTTTTTTACTGCCCTGGGGGGTTTCCCTTCAAAAGGGAATGGAGGGAAGCGACCACCAGAAGAAATACATACTCCACTTGATTTTTCTGCATCCAGATTATACCATAAGCGCATTCATTAATCTTTATGATTGGGTTAAAAGGACAGAAGTAAGCCATCTTGATTTTCCATGTCTTATTACAGAAAATTAGAAAAGTTTCCTGGCAGTGACAGGTGATTTTACAATGTTAAGTTACACATTTCTAAAATAGAACCCATAATTGAAGAATGCAGGAAATGATAGATAACTTCGGTAATATTTATACTTCATATGCAATTTGTTTACTGTGAATAAGTAGTAATATTAGTATTGCACAGATGGGGGTTTTGAATAGATAAGGTTCTAGACTTTCCTGTCACTGAAGCATCCTCATTCCGTCAGTTGTACAACCTGAACATGGCTCACTTAAAGGACACAACGTAAAGAGTTTGCAACTCGTCCGATGTTGATACTGCCCTTTCAACTAACACGAAAAAATATCAAGTTAGGATATAGTTACGAGGGAGGACTTGCTGGCCATGATCTGTGCTTGCACGTCATGCTTCACTACGTCAATTATAGGTTTGAATTAAGCAAAAAATTCTATCTTTTCAGAAAAGGCTACCTCGAATGTATTTAATATTTGAAACATGAAAGGACACATACTGCCAGCAATAATCAAACAAACACAACTAGAGCTAATGAGCTGATCACATACTAAATACTCCCTCTGTCCCCGTTCAATAGCTCCATTTGGTATTTCAAAAATTAGTTCATTTTGAAAAATCAAATAGTAGTTTGTTTTGAAAAATCAATGGAGCTATTAGTGTCGGACGGAGGGAGTATAATTAATGAACAGGCAAGATTTTCAACTATTTTTCACTCTTTTTATTTAGTTTAATCATGGTTGACTTGAAGAATAAAACAGAAAGTTAAACCCGAAACTAGTCTTTACAATTCACACCTACAAGGAAATACGGAGCATAATTTTACAGAGCACAAGGAGGCAGGGGAATAGAAAAAGCACCAGCATTCAATCGGGGAAGGAAAATAAACGTAAAATGAAGGCTGGTGGGGGGTTGTCATTACCGGAGAAGCAGGGGGTGAGATGGAAGTTGAAGAAGAGCAGGAGCAAGGAGCATAATTTCTCAAGTCCAGACATCATCCCCACAGGATCAAATGAATCTGTTCGGATCGCGTTCGTTCAGCCCGGCGTGAAAATCCGTCTAGCAGCTCCTACAAACTACGACTACGCCATGGCGGAGGCAGCCCAGACTCCCCCCCTCCAGGGTCCGGAGCTCTGAGCCGAAGCTCTTTTAAGTTTTTAATCGGACGGAGCGACTTGGCGAGGCCAGATCAGATGGATGATGGATCCACATCAGAGCTTCACAACTATCAAGGCCCAGTAGCAAGGCCCACTATGGAATGTAATTAAAGCTGAAACCCATTAATTAGATTCAGCAACCGTGTTATTTACCTTTTCATAGCTGCAGCAATGCCATCGCTTGAAAAGTGGCGTATGTAGGAGGACACCAGTGCGTCGTGGGGACCACTACCGGTCCCACGGTGGTACTAAGAGGATCACGGAAACCTGGGTCCACAATGAAATGTATAGACTCTGTTTTTTGAGACAAAGAATAAACTCAAACAAAAGCCTAAACGCAGCACTTAGGCTGATTAAACATTGCAGCCCACTTCAGGACAGGGAGGGGCACACAGTCCGCCTAGACATGCAACGAAGGAAAAAACTAACGTATGCCTGGCCAAACAATGTGTCACCCCATTGGCTTGTCTTCTACAAACTGTACCTCCAAAATTTATCCACAAGTTTTTAGCAAGATGCCCATCTCTTCACCAATTTCTCCTCTTATCAGTAAAATCATTCACTACTGTGGCAGTCACTCTAAAAGATGACCTTATCAACCCTTAGGTCAGCTGCCAATTGAATTGTTTGTACCACATCCACTCTCCTCAGGTTCCACCAAGCTAGGCACCATATGGCACATACATGTAATGATCCGCTCATCTGAGTTTTTCAATCAAACACCAATCCAAATCCAAAACAATCATACGTTCTCAGCAAACAAAGCACCATCAAAATTTGCCTTAAATCACCCCAAGAGGAGGAGGAGCTTGTAGAGTGGCCGGCTAGCAGCGAAAGCAGTGGTGGGAGAGGATGGCGCACAAAAAATTGAATCTTTAAACAATATCTACACATACATGCAATTCTAATTACAATTAGTAATAACCATGCATATATTATTTAATCAAAGGAAGATATAATTAATTCAAAATGAAAAGCCCTTTGATTCTAATAGTAGATCAAACGATTTAAGGCAAAAACCCCAATTTTACCGATCTAAACCTAGACCGGGTAAATTTAATTTGGATTTTCACCAAATCAGCGGCCAAACCTCCTCCCTATTGGCTTTGATACCACTGCTTCCGCTGCTGGCCGGCCACTCTACAGTGGTATCAGAGCCAATTTCAGCAAAGCCTCTCTTTCAAGCCTCAAATCAGTGAGCTCCTCTTCCAACCTTGCACTACACACCGTAGGAGAAGGAAGGGAACTTCTAGAGGAAGAAGAAGGGGCGGTCAACTCTAGTACAAGAGAAAAACCACAACCCAACAAAGGAGAGAGGAGGGGGGCGACCTTGAGAGAAAGAGAGAAGGGAAGAGGGGATGAATTCAAAAAATGAATTCTTTAGATCCACCAAAGAGGGGGCCGTCCCATTTAGTTTGGGAATAAGGGAGAATATTCTCCCTTATTCTCTCCCTCTCCATAAATCTCCTTCCTTTCCATATATGGCACGTGCCAGAAATGGACATCCTCTCATGGGCTCACTGAACGGGCTGAAGACAATGGGCTTAAACGCTAAAAACACTGGCTTAATACAAAAGGGTCATACACAACAGGTGCGGGCTCTGTCTCACAGAGCCCGCGGAGGCTTGACCCCTTGCACATGGCCAAGCCTGCGACAGGGTCGACCCCACGCTTACTACGTGTCCTACCCTCTAACACCTAATTTGCCCGATTGGGCCCCACAATGTGTAAATGCACACCTAGATGTATGTCTAATTTATGTGTGTGACATGTGTGGGTCCCATATGAATTATGTGTAACGAGGAATCAAGTGGTGCTGGCGCGTCTGCCCCCACCACCCTAGGACCACGTGACCCATACCGGTTCACTCAGACCACGACACGTTGGACCAAACCGGGCCCGAGCCCATACTATGGTCCAACATAGCCCACTTAAAAGATTCAGATTTCTTACTGCTCCCTCATATTTGCCCTCAAGATATTTTGTACTCATTAAGATAGTCTAAGGCAAACTGTATTAAAAAACTAGCATCAGACTTACCTTTTTCCAGGTTTTTCTCATTTCGTCTATTTCAAATAGCCCAGGCCGAGGTGAAGAAGACATCAAGCTTTTGAGAATCAGGGTGAGAGAGAACGAAGTCCCCTACGTCACTGGGAATCAATTGTCAAAATCATAATGACTCGAAGGTAAAAGTAAATAAAATTATTGCTTGCAAAAAATAATTTATTGTGTGTATTCTTAATAAAATATATCAAACATAAGTATAAATAAAAGAAAAATATTCATTCCAACAACCTCAATCATATGATAGGAAAACTTTTCAAATGTGTTAGACGTTTCTTAGTTATGAAACCTTGTTACAATCCTCAATCTACATAGGCACCAAGATAAAACTAATCCTAACTCCTAACTCTTGACAATTAACTTTACTTCACCATGGGAACCTGCAAAATACAACAAAAATGTCAATGAGCAATGATCATCGTGAACCATTTAGCCTCAAACAATAGTGAGAAAGACAAGTCATACTTAGAGCAATCAATGTCCTTCCTAATCTAATAGGGAAGATTGACACCACAAATGTAAGTAAGCAGCCTATCATTACTTTGGTTAATGCCTGAATTGGTAGTAGTTGCTGCTCTTAATGTAAGGTCCTCACCATGACCCTATAGCCCCTGGACCCGAACCTGGCTAACAAGGAATAACAAGGGTGTGATGAGATGAATTTTAACTCAAACCCGAGCTAGATTGAAGTACGCAACACCCACATTCTATAAAAGTAATTACCAAAAGATTAAAAAAATAATAAAATCTATTAATCATTCTCAACACTATATATAATCTCATAATCATAAGGGAGTCTCAAGCCTCTAAAAGTAATAAACAAGTTTACGCTATTAAAATGAAAGACTCTCCCACAAAATAGTTGTGTCATTGTTACATTATATATCAACTAAAACTATCACAAAATAAGAGAACTATCTTCACTCTATGTCCATTCGATAAAACAAATAATCATCAACACCTACATAGCATAACCATGCATAGGAGCCTAAAGAGATGCCCCAAAACAAAAAGGTAAATGGGTGAGCTTACCTCAATAAACGTTTAAAAACATCAGCTCACACTATGACCATAAAGTCACATTCTCAATATGCATACATAAGCCTTATACAATATCAGTGTTAAATCCACAAGAACAAGTTAAATCCCAAACACTTAAGACTTGTGCAATAACTAAATCATGTATTATAATTCATACACAAAACTTTTGTAAATAAGCATCATAACTATCTGAATAGGTTAAATTTAGGGATGAGACTTATATGGTTAAAAATTAGATAGAAAGAGCTTTAAAACGCCACCAAGAATGCACAAATCGGAGGTCAGATAAGTTAGATATGACCAGTCAAAGTTGTATTAGATGCATTATACCCATTTACACGATTTAGACATAAATTAGGCCTTTTAATTAACTTTGTGGGTGTATTTAAAGTAAGTTACAAAAATAGTAGTTTAAAAGCTAATTTTAGTGGCCTAAAGTTGGTTTAGTAGCCCAACCACTAGGAGGATTATGAAACCCTAATCCCCACCCTCTATAAATAGGTTATGAGAGCCTTAATTAAAGAATTTTACAGATTTTTTTAGATTTGACTGAGAATTTGTGGTGTCTTAACATCCTTCAATGTGAGTAATTTAATTATTTTCTTCTTAATCATTTAAAACTTAATGAGGAATTGAAGGTTCTTCATACTTAATTATAATGCTCATGTCTCTTCTTTCAAAACCCCCAAAAATTTCTTATTTCATGCCAAATATAATGATAAACTATATTTTTGTTAAATATGGATCATTTGATTGAGGAATATTTGAAGAGTTTCTCTATTATAGAGGTAAACGATTTTTGTTTAATGATGTTTTACTTGTATTAACACCGTATTGTGGGTAAAATCATGTTCTTTATTAATAAATATGACTTCAATCATTTTTAGTCTCTGTTTTGGATTCCCGACTATGTTTCGGATAATTTTACTTTTGCTCTCAAATTTTTTCTGAGAGTATATTATCATGTCAAGATCGTATTTATAATTTTTCAAAATTTTCCAAAATAATATGTATTTATTATATGTTTTGAAATACATGTTGTACAATAGAATAGATCTCTAATTCTGTGTTTAGAAGCTTGTTTAGGGATAAAAATAAATAAATTTTGGGTCTTTCTTTTTATGATGCATTGATATATGTGTTAAGCATCCTATAAAAAAAATCAAGCCGTTTGGAGCACGATAAGTTAATGACATAATCATATATTTGTAGGTCAACAGTTCTAGTGAAACTGCACAGTCGCATTAATTAATTAACGAAGATAATTTTTTGTACTTATTTTTACATTATATTTATTCATATTCTAATTAAGACTATGATGTAGATTTCTAAAAAAATTCATTAATAGGAGTTTATTTGCTATTTTTTAAAAAATAAATAAGTTACATGTTGTGATTACGCTAAAACATCTACTTAAACTAGTATAAGAATAAATGAGATATATTTTGTATTGTTGATTATTTTACTTTAGTACCTTCAGTATGTTTAACTTTATTAAGGATATGCATGTATATATCTAAGATTAATTTAGCAAATCCATGTTTTATACATGTCTTAGTGCATATGATCTTATTTAATAAATTATATCTTACATAATATTATGATTACTTTGGGTTGCACATGTAGTCTATTTATAATTCATTACATCATAAAAATAATTTGTAAACTATAAACTAATCGTGGTTTGTCGAGGTTTTTATAGTTACTAGATTAGTCGCATCAGAGGTTTATTAAATCAATTTTTTGTCTAAAATGGAGGGGTTTTATGTCCAATGGACATGGTTTTACATTCAAATTGATATATTATTGCTCCCTTACGCTGAGATAATTGAGACTATTTATTTAATAAGACTTTTGAAGTTTGCTCTAAGTTTGTCATAGCTATTTTCCACTGGCGTGACGAGGGATTTTTAGTATTTTTCGATATTTAGGATGTCAGGTGACAAGTAACATGCAACCGGCGACAAGTAATAGATTTTGATTGGTTGCACTATTTTATTATCATGTGATGACTTTTAATATTCATTTACACTGGATTATCGTGTAAGACTCTTATGATTGAAATGCTGAGATTTATTTAAACATATTTTTTTTGTGTAAAGACTTTACTTTAAATGAACTCATGTGTTATAGTGTAAATGCAAGTGTTTTCAAAGCCTTACTGAGTCTTTACTCACCTTTTTTTTATTTTTGGGAATCCTTCAGGATCCCTTGTGTGATGGTGTCACACAGGTGCTCATGACAACTTGTTCTTTGAGCATAACGATAATTAAAGAGCAACAGAGGAAGAGATTATGATTTACTAAGGGATAATTAGTAGGATATGTATGAAGAGACTTAATAAAACTTTATATCACTTGATAGTGTGTTTATTCTAGTTGGAAGTTAATTTACTTTAGTTTGAGGCATACGTTATACTATTGAACTGTAATTCTAATAAATGGGTGTTTAATCATAGTTATGATAAAAGTAGTTAAATTTATTTTTTACATTATTCTTTAGGTTGTTTTTAAGTAAAGCGATGGCTCAACTTTGCAATTCCAATCTAATCGAGGGTTGATTTAGGAATAGTTGCCCCTTTGGTCGGTTTAGGATCAAGGGACGTGACACTTAAAACTTGTGTAAATAAGCATACACAAAACCTCTATAAATTAGCATCATATGTTATACATAAAACTTGTATAAATAAGCATTATAATAATCCCTAAATCATTGATATATTAAATCTGGTACCTAAAGATACCTAATACATGCTTACCTAGTATTCCTAAGCTGAAAATAACAAAAGTAGTTGGCAAATCTCGTAACTAAAAATGCCCCTAGTTACCCGGTGCACACGGACAAACCGGTCTAAATCTAACTCCAAAAGTCTCAATTAGTGTTCTCAATATAGGATTCCTCTCTTCTCGACCTGGGAAGGATGAACCTGACCTTTTGGTATAAAAAACTCTAGCTTTTCGGATATAAAACCCTACCTTTTTAGACTAAAAATTGATTAATTCAAATCCTTGATACTGCTAATCCAAAAAACTATGAAATATTATAATTAATCATGGTTTAACAAACTATTTTTATGATGTATGCAATATAAGTCATCCATGAATAATGCTAAGTGCAAGCAAGAACAAATATTCATACCAATCAACAACTTTATCTTGCATGTGACATAGTTTTTGTGTGGATAATAATGTTATGTAAGCATCAATGCATGTAAATATAATCTACGGTGTTAAAACATCATCAAAACATATATTCAAGAAAACAAAGCTCACACATCTAACATGATTTAACATACATAATCTATGGTGTTAATAAAAGGAATACTATATCAAACAAAAACCTTTTACCTCAAATAAGTAGATAGTTCTTTCAATCTCTTCCCCTTATTAAGGACCCTTAACTAACAAATTATGTCACATTAAGCCAAAACTATATGTTTCTAATAAATAGAAGTTCAAAATCACTACTAGAAAGACAAATCAATCATTCTTTCATGTCCGAACATAAATCACAAAAGTAGGAACAATCACCAAGGACTCTAAAGTATGGGTAAAAGAAAGAACATTGAGGAGAAGAAAAGTGGAACCAAATACAAGAAAAGAACATGAAATTCGAGGTAAAAATATAATAAATCATAAAGGAACTTAGCTTATCTTACCTTAGATGAAGGTTCCCCTTATCGAAAAAGTCTCAGCCACCTCCAAAATGAATGTAATAACCATAAATTTTTTGTACGATTATATGTCTCTAATATAACTAATCTCAATTTAGCTTTGAAAAATCTAAAGTAAACATAGATCTAGTGTTTTAGAAGCCTAAAAATGAGATTTTGAAGATTAAAACTTGGAGAAGAGATGTAAATTAGTAGTTTTAATTTTTCAAAACGGATTGAAACCATGATTGAAGTTAATATTAAGAATGGATTAAGGGAAAACCTAGGGTTTAGACTTTATTAAAGAAGAAAATATCTTAATCCCTTTGTAATTCGGGCCTAATTGGAGAATTAGGCCTTAATTGCCCTCTCTCAGCCTATTCCCAAATGGGAAATGACTTAGTTTTTTCTATTTATAGTAAGACTTGGGGTATATTTAATGAACTAATGGGGTGCAAATAAAAATTCTAGTTAAAATGAATATTTTGAAGATTGGAGCACTAATTAAATCCAAACAAAATTTAAAATTTTTTGTATAAGCTTGTGTTGATGCTAGGGTCATTTTGGTTTAAAAACTTCAATTTTGTCAGTGGGGCCCATAGGGGGGTCTCACCAAACTCTAATTTTTAAAAAATTAGTAAAAATTTAGAAAAATCCAAAAAATTTAGGTTTGACACAAAATTACTTAAAATTAATAATTGTGAAGTTAGTTTTGATTAAAACCTTTATAAACCCATTTATTTTTAAAAATGACCAAATTTAATCAAAAAATACTTAAACCACACAATAACCAATAAATAATCATTAAAATAAACCAGTTTAAGATGAGAGATCTTACTTCAGTTATCCTTCTCACTATACTAAAAATCAAATTGACCCGGCTCCTTAGCACCCCTATACATTACACATGATATAAATTATTTGAAAATAAATATTTTAAATAGACATAATATACATATGGTATATATGTGATATTTATTAAAATTTATATTTATATATAATATAATTAAATGATATACATTTATATATGATATATCATATACACAAATGTAGTTAACTACAAAGGTACTAATTATTTTTTTGGTGGTTATACGATGATACATGAAGTAAAAAGTAAATACAAAGATTTAGAAATTTTAGGTTATCAAATAATGAATATATTTCACACAACCGAAAGAAGGTTGGTGTATGTGAAGAGGTTGTGGTGCCACCTATACATATGACATATATATGTAATAATACAAGATTGTATTTATAAATATTTTATTTTTCCTACATTAATAGCTTTATTTAATTTTTTAAAATTAATTAAAAATATTTTTTTTAAAATTAAATAGAGTTTTTAATTTAAGACGAGGGGTGTCACGCCCCGGCGATGCCCGACCCGAGCCGAACCCGGTCCAGGGGCCGGTTAAGCGCGCGGGGGCGACGAAGTGAACATTTAGAAAACGATCTAGCGGAAGACATAACCCTAACCACGGGCGATTAACAGCAACACGGAGTGCGCACAATCCTTTGAGCAAGAGTAACTAAAAGGGAAGAAAAAGGTGTTGCTTAACACAAAGTCAACAACAAATCTCAAACCCACAAGTTTCGTTTAAGTAAAGCCCACACCGGCTCAAAATAAGTCATAAGCATCACAACTGTAGTATACGACATAAATCCAAAACAAGAACCCTACACAAAGGTTCGAACATAAAGCATGAAATAAACGATGATAAGTCACGCAATGATCTCCATCATCACACCCAAGCTACCTCTGACCTTTCCTCAAAAAGGCAATCCTATCCGTCTGCGTGTCGCACCACGCAGCCCCAAATCAAAACACAAAAGAGGGGTGAGTTTTAACACTCAGCAATTGTTTTTAATATCACTGTCAACGTAGAAAATACAATAGCTTAGAAATGAGATCGTTCAGATCAGAGATTTACATGGTGCATCACTTTCTGATCACACATTCATATCACCTAACACTGCATCATCATGCATAATTCAACCTGCATGGATGTATCTATAGCATACATATTCCCACATGCATTCACATCATAACCAATCCCGCATGGATGTATCTCTAACATACATATTCCACATGCATAACATCAAAATCAACATGCATGGATGTATCTCTAACATACATATTCCCACATGCATAATATCATCACAACCTGCATGGATGTATCTCTAACATACATATTCCACATGCATAACATCATCACAACATGCATGGTTGTATCTCTAACATACATATTCCACATGCATAACATCAAAATCAACATGCATAGATGTATCTCTAACATACATATTCCCACATGCATAATGTCATCACAATCCACCTCCATCAAGGAGTAATCACACGTTAACGTCACACAGACAGGAACATAGACAAGGCCACGAAGGCGTGTCAGGGTACAAAATTCTACACAAGAATTCAAGAAAGATCGGGGTTGTCAATCCCTAATACTGCTCGCCCTGGACGATCCTGGCCAAGGATGTCCCATTCTCACACAGAGAATCTAGAGCAGGGGTGTTCGCCCAGGGACATCTCCTGCGGAGGGAAGAGCCCGAGTTCTCATACAGAGAACCCTAGAACACGTGGTAGCGGGGTGCACACGGCATACCACACTGGATTCTCAGGGTCCAAATGACACACATAATAACATTCTCACATATCCGCAAGACAAGTACACAACTCGTCCCCACATCATTCCATTAAACAAGACACAACCCGGGGAGTGCACTCGTTCCACACAGGAACTTCAAATCGTTCCACACAAGAACTTCAAATCAAAATATGTCCTTTCGGACCAATCAACTTGCGATTAATCCACGACCGATAAACCCGGCACACAATTCCATCACATTGCATCCAATCGGTCAAATTCGATTAATCACGATGAAGCCTCAATTGGAAATTCCATTTTTATGATGCGTGCAGCATGGTACATGCGTGGGCAAAGCATACATGAATCCTAATCATGATAAGTGCTCTCACCAGCCCCTAGTGCATCATTCATAATCACGATATTAAGCTTCAACATCATCATTTAACCCCCACATGTGTGTGTGTGTAACTAGTAGAAGCCTTTTACATAATGCATATTAACATGCTTGAAAATCAACTCACTACCACACTACACATGTGAATTTCTACCTAAACATGAATTCCAGCGGAAATCATAGTAGAAGAATCGTTGAAATCATAGTTAAATGCAAAACTCAACCACAAAGGCTAAACATCTATAACATCACTCATTTCATCATTGAGTCATGGCAATCACCAACATTCACACACCATTAATCACAATTTATCATGACAAATCAGTCCAACAATGATTGTAGTCCTACTGAAAATATATGCTTATCCAAAGGGAAACAACCGTTCATAATTTCAAGATAACGATTCCAACATCATGCCACAAAACATAAGTCATCCCACCATCTCTAAGCATATGTCTCAACTCTATAAACTCAATAGCATGTATTTCCAGTAGCTTAATATAGCTTAGAACACTCCACATTCATATAAAATTGGCAAACTAAAGTGGAATCATCAAAATAGACATCATATGCACAACACACAATTTCCTGTGTAGCCGATCGATCGCCCTTCAGGCCGTTCGATCGGTTACACGCAAAAATTTGAAATTTTTAGTTCAGCCGATCGATCGCCCTGCAAGGCCGATCGATCGCCAACACGGCAGAATAGTCATCTTCTTCCTTTCGCAAAATCAAACCGAAACACCATAGATAACACTTCAAATCCACATCTAGCACCCTAATCATCATTAAAAGTCCTCCTTGACTTCCAGAATATCAAACCAAACCATAATAATGCAAAACCCTAAGAAATCGGGATTAAATAATTCCATTTTCTAATCTTACCATTAACACACTAAATCAAGCAAACCATTTCGAAATAAGCCAAAAATGAAGAGTTTTACCATGGATAAACAGAGATTTTGAAGACCCATTACCTCAGCACTTGATTAAGCTCGGATTGAAGAGTCACCCTTCTTGAAATCCTTGAAAACACAATGAGTTTGAATTAAACTCTAATAGAAATCGATTTACCCAAGAAATCCCTAATTAAACCTTAGATCTATGGCTTATTGGTAGTAAAAATCGAATTTTGAATGTTAAGGTTTGTAGTAAAACACAAATTAGTAGCTTTTGATGGTCAAAAATGAATTGAATATAGGGGAAAATGGTAGATTTGGAAGAAATTAAGAGAAAAGTCATGGATTAGTGCTTAATTAGAGTAAGCTTACCTTAATCGGCTTCTAATTCGGGCCTAAGTGGGGATTGGGCCAGCCCTCCTTCCTTAGCCTATTCCCAAAAATGGAAATGGCTCAGGTTTGCCCTTTTATAGTAAGGGTTGAGGTAGGCATAGGTAAGTTTTGAGGTGTAAATATGAAAAGTAGGCTAAAAGTGGGTATTTTACGAATTTAAGCACAATTTAAGCCTAATAAAATTCTGAAAATTTTTGTGGGACCTTAAATATATGTCTAGGTTCATTTGACAAAAAAATAAAAATTTCAACGGTGGGGCCCACAGGGGTCCCGCCGAAACCCTAATTTTTTGGGAAAATAGTAAAAATTCGAAAAAATCTCAAAAATTCACATTTGGTTTAAAATCACTCAAAACCACTAATATTGAAGTTAATTTTGGTTAAAACTATCACAAACACTATTTATTTACGAAATCACCGAATAAGATCAGAAAACGCGTAAATCTCACGATAACCCAAAATTAAAGAAAACTAAAACCGGTTTAAAGATGAGGGTCATTACAAGTGGAGTATTTAATAATATTATTTTTTATCAAATAATATATTAATATAATAAAGTAAAAATATTAATTAAGTTTTTGTACTCTTTTGTATGCATTAAAATATATAATCAATATAATAAAGTACAAATATTATTTAAAATAACATAGCCTAAGCATATAACTTTAATGATTGAATTATAAAATTATATTTAATAAAAAATATATATAAATTTTCAGAATCTTATATATATTTAACAAAATATTTAATACAAAAGGTATTGTAGGCAAAATAGTCACCAACTTTATTCTTTATGGCTGAGATCTTTTTAAATTTTTATTAACTTATTTAGTCAAATTTGATTTAAGCTAAGCTTATGTATAGTCGAATTTTGAATTTACAGCAAAATCAAATTTAAGTTAGGTTATATAATTATATACTGAGTATGAGCTCAAGCACACGCCATATTTTTTAATTCTTTCTTGAGTCGAGCGATGATTAGTAATTCGACTAAGTCATTACCACCCCTCGATAGCCTGCTCTTATAGTCCTGAACACCAATAGTAAGTGACGTCGCTCGTACCCTCCATCAGTTGACTATCAAATCAAAACAGACGACCCACGTTCTCATTAATGCTAGGCTTGGCCTTATCTGTACCTAATATTTTTGCCGGGCCCGCCGTGATACCACTATGACTTGTGACTTTGCCTGGCGTCGTTCATCCTCGACGACAAAGTTTGATCAGGAGGTCGGTCAGAAGTCGGTACTCTTGAGAGAGAACTGGCGGCTGCGATGGTGCTTCGGTGAAGGTCTACTACCAGTAGATCGTCTGTTCATTCAATGTGGGCAGCAGTGGGCGGAGTTTATCCCCGTCCCCTTTAATCCAACAGGCTGGCTTACTACCAAAAGGCTGTCTTACTATACTAGCTATCTTTCCCCGAGGAAATTGGAAAAAGCCGGTGCTAAAATGTCTATCGAGCCAAGATAGTCAAGTAATTTTCCTTCCACATTTTACTTGGCTTGAACTCTAGAATTGAATATACATGGACAAAAGTTATTATAATTCTTATTCTTCGTTCTTATCCTGAAACGAGTTAAATATAGATAACACCATCCTAAAACAGAGACATAGCTCAAAAAAGAGTTGACACAGTTCCAGCCTCCCGGAACCAACTGCCAAATGAGGTAGTCAACCAGCTACAGTTGTCTCATCTTAATAGTTCTCATGTAATAAGCGCTGCGTACGTACTTATATATGCACCAAACATACGGAAAATCCCAGTCTGACTGTCCACATCAATACATCATGCATGCACCTGTCTAGAATGGAGGCCGGTCACCTTGTTTGGCCCTGTGACTTGGTAGTTTCACGCATGAATGACGACATATATCATTCCTATTCCTATAAAGATCGAGAACGCAGCCAGGCATCGTTTACGTACGCACCACATAGTCCAGAAAGAACGCAATTGAATTTTAGGTAAAAAGCATGGGAGCCCTGAGAGATGCAGGCGGTGGAGAAGCTCTTACTGGCCACCCTGGCTTCCCAGTTGTATTCCCCAGCCTTAGCCTTTGCTCTTCTTCCACCTCTTGTCTCACTGTTTGGAGAAAGTCTCTGATCTTCAATGGCCATGGTTACGCCGTGTATGATGATTCTGACGGGAGGCTAGTCTTTCGGGTCGATGATTACTCCTACAACTGGAGAGACGAGTCATTTCTCATGGATGGCAGCGGACGCGTCTTGATCACAATCAGACGTCGAAGAAAGGTATATAAAATTAGCTAGCTAGCTAGCATCTCATCCCCCCAGCTCCAGTGGATTAAGTATATATCCGACGCCGAATCTGTCTATATCTAACCAAGTTTTTCTGCTGCACTAGAAATGTGGGATTTGGGAAGCATACAACGGCGACATGGAATTGGGTGCTCAATCAAAGCCATTGTTGACAGCTAAAAAGGCCCTGGGAAGCCATAGCTGCAGCGTATCGGTGGCCACGGCCACGGGAGACGGACCTCGTTCTTACCGGATGAACTGGTGCGATAGCAAAGAATGGTTGAAGATCTACAACACAACTTCCAGCGGATTATCGCCAGTGGCGCAGGTAGCTGCCAGTGAACCCCGCTGCTCCAACTCTGACTACCTGAAAAAAGCCAGAGAGAAAAGTCTGCGGTTGAATTATTCCACAATCATCAATGGCCTTTTTCGGACAGAAAATATCTATCTTAACGTTACAAATTTTTTTGATAAGTCTGTCATTGTTTCTGTTCTGATGATCAGGTCAACAGGAAATGTGGGCCGAATAGGTTGTACAGTAAAGATGTTCTGACATTGATGGTGCAGCCCGGCATGAATCTTACCACTGTCATGGCGATGCTCATGATGAATGACGCCATGAGATGAACAGAAGTTTGGATAACTCAATTGCAAATAGAATCATTCTTTTATTTTTTACAAAAAAACTGAAACTTTTTATTCTTTTGTTTTACAATGTAGCGTAGGTATGTATGCATGATTGATATCAAAAGGATAATATTACGCAATGATATTTATACATGGGACAGTTCATGATACTACTTAATTGCGTGTCTTACTTTAATTACGTGTCTATATGTAATAAATGCAATGATCGTCGTTTCAACGTTGAGATGCCTTCGAGAAGAGACACTTGACAATTGATAGTTTCGGTTTTAGTTCAAAAAATGGAAAAGATGCGAGGGCCCAACCGGGTTCGAACCGGTGACCTCTTGATCTGCAGTCAAATGCTCTACCACTGAGCTATGGACCCGTTGTTGGGCATTCTCACAAATATTAATACTTAGACAACTCACAACTACAATACATTATTTTTCTAAGAAAGCGAGACAATAAACTTTGTGCACGCATCTTTTTAAAAATATATTAGGATGCAGAAAAAAAATGGGAGGCTACGAAGATACACTGTTGGCTTAATGAACTTAATTCCCTACAATTAATGCTTAGAGTTGCACTAGATTGATTAAGATGCGCTCTGGTCTGCCAACAGATTTCGCAGCCACAACCAACCACATTAGATGAAACATTAAGGGAGCGACCATTCTCATTTTACCGAATTAAAGTGTAGTCAAAATTGCAATGCGGTTTGAAAGTGGAATGTGGTCCAAGGGACTCATGCACAACACATTCCCGTTCTCATCTTAGTTTGGATAAAGAAACGTGGACGAAAGGCAAACAGCCCCGCTCGCGGACACATACTTGGTCCCACCACTACAATGAGGCCCTTGCCAAGTCCCCAAAATGGGACATACAGAACTATTCCTAATTTATTTTCATTTTTAGGGAAGTAAATATATGAATAAAGTAAGGTTATGTCAATATGAGAGAAGATTTTTTTAGGTTAATTTTTAAAAGATAATTTTTACTAATATTTGTTAATGGTGGGAATAAAAATAATATTATAGAAAAGCATGAGAAGCCTCCCACCTTCTCTTTCAGTTTTGATCCTCCCCTCCCCTCAACATAGTATGTAGATATTTACCGATAATGTATATGTGTGGATTTGCTAAAACAGGGGTACCACTGACACTCTTAATTCTATAAGAAATGAGATTATTTATCATTGCACTTCAATGTCACCATTAAATTAATAGTTGAGATTAAATTTATAAATTAAGTTTTTAGAAATATAAGATTGGTGTAAAACCAATAAGGATTTAAATATCATATTTGAAAATAAAAGTTTATCAAATTTAGTGTCATTTTAAGATGTAAGGATTATTTATTTAATAACAACAAATTTAAGTTGTTAATTTGAAGTTGAAACCAACCTTGATGACAAGTCTCACTCATTAAAATAAGCCCAAAATGTATCAATCTTGTTAATTCATAATTTATCACATATTCTTTTTAGTCCATATTCCCATTTTATAGTTGACATTCCCGTGTTTATATGAAACATATTTGGTCCAACCTACCCTATTATACATGTGTGTTGTTAAATTGAGATCTAACAGAGCACAATATTGTAATGGGCACATGCCAATGCACCTGGATATTGTCATAGACGAAGAATTCATCGAACCAACCTAAGGCCTAAGAATATCGTTCAGATTTGTTATGAGTTTATTTGGACTACTTGTAAAGACTTTGAATTTCCAATACACTTTTTAATACGTAAAATTTGAAGTTTGTAGCATTCTTTTAATTAGTTATAGTGTGTTACATATTTAATCTTATGAGATTATGGTAATGTGCGAAAAAACAAGTGTAACGGCTTTCGAAGCGCTTGATTTGGACACCGGGGCCGAAAGTTACGGCCTTGGAAAATGTGTCATATGGGCAGGCCCACCTTGGAAGTGCGGGATAACCTACCCATGTGGGGCCTAGTTTGGTAGGGTTCATCGATACGAGCCCAACGGTGTCTAGAACGCGTGAATCGGAGTCCGGGTGACAAAGATATGCGCATTTAAAGTTTTTGTAAAAAAAAAATATATTATAAAAATATTGGCTGATGCATGCGGCCGGCGTCAGCAAGCGCCGCGGTGGTGGAGCAGCGTGGACCCAGGCCCTCGGGACCGCAGGCCAGGCGCACAATGCGCCGCGAACCCGCGTGGTGGGTCCGCTTCACGCTGGGCCGGGCCCACGACGACGCGCGCGACGCGAGTCACGTGTGTGTCGTGACTGTGGGAAGCGTGCGTGATGTGGCACGTGCGGGCCCTACGTGTGCGCGCACCTTTAAATGGGGCATGCGGCCCTTTTTTTCTCTGGTTTCCAATTTTCCACTTTTGAACCCGTTTTCCTCCATTCTTAACCATTTTAAGTCCGAATCAAGTGATTTAAAAGGCATTTCCTACTGAATTCAACATTCCGGATACTGTGGTGGGGTCGGTTTCTTTATTCGGGGCCTCTACGGTTACAAAATTGTAACCAAGGGTTAAGGTAGGGGACTTTAAACTCTAAATGTGTGTTTAGTATAACTTCTTTACGCATGATTTAACATGATTAAGCTTATGTGATTGATTGACATGTTATGTGATGAACTATTTTAGCATGAATATTGCTATGTTTTGAACAACGTGATGATTCATTCCTGGGCTTAAGAACCCGGAATAATCATAGAGTGATGATGCCTGCCGAGAAAAATAAATCTGCAAGTGGCGCGCACAGGGTAGAGTATCGTGGGAAAGCTCTGTCCCTAAGTGGCCCTCGTTTGCCCCATGAGTGCCAAGGGTAGGCCGTAGGGTGTCGCAACTTGTGGGTTTATTGTGATTTAGAACCGGTTGTTTTATGCACAATTTATCGTGGTAGAGGTTTCTAAAGAAAATTTGTAGGGTTTTCAAAGGGATTTCTTCTTAGCACCTCTATTAGATTTTAAATCAACCTTCTGAGTATTTTAATATACTCACCCACCCCCAGATTCTGTAGGTAATGCAGCAAGGGCGAAGGTGAAGGAAGTGTAGTGTTCCAGATATTTTATCTACTCTCCGATTTTGAAAAATATGTAATATTTATATGACTGCAGATTAAGGGCACGATATGCCCAAAGACTTGTAAGGCTTGTAAAAGTTCAACTCTACGAACCTAAGTCCATGGTTTGTGTGAAATATGTTATTAAGCACATGAATAATATTTTGTTGTGCTATGATTCCTTGATATGCTCATTTTTGTTAATATAAAGCATATCTAATTGTGATCTGCATTGACGGCTGTTATGTTTGAACGCATGTGTGTTGGCAGAGCGTGTGGAACATTGTGACGATATATTAATAATAGTTTAAAAAAAATGGCCATCACAGTTGGTATCAGAGCCCAAGGACTTAGAGTTTGTGGAGAAGTAGTTTTAATCAGTCATATACATATTTACTAAATTCATTTATGTTCTCTGACTAATGTTTTGATGATTTGTTTTTAATCATTAGTAGTGATGGGGAAATCAAAGATGAAACATATTTCAGGCTCACTATACCATTCCACAGCAAGAAAATTACCCTTGTCGACCAGAAGAGAGGGGAGTAAAGGAGAGACGTTAAAGGAATCAATCACTGGAGGAACCTTGGGTGATTCTCAACCCATGGCCACACCTTATTCCCCCTCACACAGTGATGACGTGCAGGAGGTGATAAATGTGCCAGAATCCCCAAGTATGACGGAGGATGACGAGGGGGACCCAGAAGAAGAAGAACCCTTTGAGGAAAAACCTTTCGAAGAAGAACCTTCTCCCCCCTCACACAGTGATGACGTGCAAGAGGTGATAAATGTTCCAGAATCCCTAATCATGACGGAGAATAACAGTGGCCTCACTTCTATGAGATAAACTATGCCACAGGAGGCTGAGAGCACCCCACTTTCGGCCGTGCTCACTATCATATTCCCCTTACTCCGCAGCCGCAGCGGTGGACCACCCCGCCGCCAACGTGTGAAGTACGAGCAGGCGGTGCTCTTCGTGGCCACGCTCATATCTATCTTCTACGCTGTTCGCAAGATTCGTGGGGAAGACCCACCATGGCCCAACAGCATCCCCTGTAGGTACATTTACATACTCAGCGCGCTGGTCTTCGTCCCCTCTTCCATATATGCGCTGATACTCCCCCGGCAGCACGACCAGGTCTCCGCGCGGCTAGCCATTGGGTCTGCCCTCCTGGACCCCTATCAGGGAGACTCAGTCGAGGAGGACCTAGAAGAAGATGAACCCTTTGAGGAAGAACCTTTTGAAGAAGAACCTTATGAGGAGGAGGGGGATCAAAACTTCCAGGAGGAGGTGGTTGTGAGAAATTTTAACTTAAACAAATCACCCCTTTCTGAAGAGAATGAGGAAGAAGAAAGGGTGGAAGCTCTGGATTAGTGCAAGGGCAAAGGGCTGTCATGGTACACAGCATCTTCCAGAAATATGTGTTTTTTGCGGAATACGAGGGCACTTCTTCGAGTGCCCGACAAGGAAGATCTTCCCTTGGTTGGTTTCAGAAACCTCTATCAATGTGTGTTTTGGTTTTTAAAAGTGTGGTTTGGCTTGTTTGTAAAATGAAGTAGTTTGAGTTGTTTTGTAAATGTTTGATCAAGGTGTGTCTTGACACACTTTTGTTTTGTAAAAATGTAAACGTACGAGTGTTTGTGACTATGTTCATAAATAAACTTGGTGTGTTTTAAATAACTTAAATGGAATCAAGGTCATTATAATCTATTGGCTCCCTCGAGATGACTTCCAATAGTGGTAGAGAAGTGCAATTGTCTGATGATTCTACCCAAGCTGAAGCAATACCTCATGGTGTTGTAGCACTAGAAAATCAGATGGAAAATTTCTTCGATTTAATGATGCAAAGAATGACACAGCACCTACAGAACCAAGGATTTTAGCCTAGCCCGAATCCTTTAAGTAACACAATTGATTGGGCTGAAAGTAGTAGGCATGAGAAAGATAATCTACTTGAGCGGTTCAAGAAAATTGCTCCTACATTTACTGGAGAGGATGGTCCAGAGGCGGCTGAGAAATGGGTATTCGAGGTGGAAAGGATTTTCAAGGCCATGAAAGTTTCAGAATCTAGGAAGGTGGATGTGGCCACTTTCTCAATGACAGGAGAAGTGGCCTTTTGGTGGCCATCTGCAGAACGAAACTTTTTCTCTGACAAGGACAACATCAAGTGGGATGAGTTTAGAGTGGTTCTTTTTGACAAATATTTCCCTATCTACATTCAAAAAAAGAAAGAAAATGAATTTTTAGACCTGCAACAAGGAAATATGACGGTTGTTCAGTACGAAAATAAATTCGTACAACTAGAGCGTTTTGCTCTCGATATCTGCCCTACAGAATTAAGGAAAGCCGGGAAGTTCGTAAGAGGGCTGAACAATGGACTTCGTGGTAGAATAGTGGGTTTCCAACCTACTACTTTCGCCAAGGCGGTGGAGCTAGCCTCTTTATTAGAAATAGAATATCAAGAATTCTTGGCAGGACGTAAGGGCCACGGTCAGAACAGTAGTTCTAAAACTGATGAAAGAAAGAGGAAGGTTATATCTCCTAATCAGAGCAGCAACCGCACCTTTCAGAAGCCTTTTGGTACACAAACACAAGTTCAGAGGGGGAAGAGATTTGAAAGGTGTTCTAAGTGCGATCGGTTTTATCCTGCAGGAGGTTGTTTTCATAATGAAGGACGGTGTTTTGGCTGTGGTGAGTTGGGACATCGAATTAATAGTTGTCCTAGGATGAAGAGCCAAGGGTCTGAGGTACGATGTTTTTCTTGTGGCGAGCTGGGACATAAGATCAATGTCCAAAGAAGCAGAAGCTGGAGGAGATCAAGATGGAATCGAAGCCTAAGGCTTAGGGTCGGATCTATGCTATTACCGCTGAAGAAGCTCAAACTTCAGCATAAGTTATTCAAGGTACACTTCTAATCTTAGATAAGATTGCTAAAGTATTAATAGATCTAGGATCGACACACTCTTTTATATCCAGTGATTTTGCTTTAAGTACTGGTCGTTCAATTATGGAACTAGGATATATATTAGAAGTGTCAACTCTTATGGGAAATACCTTTCTAGCTCAAGAGTTTTTGCAAGATGTGTTAGTGTCTTTAGGAAACAAAAAATGGGAGGTCAACCTTATACTTTTAGGTATGACTGATTTTGATGTCATCCTAGGAATGGACTGGTTAGCAGAGAATGAAGCGATGATAGATTGTAAGAGAAAAAGAGTTATGTTCTATAAGAATGGAGAAAGAACTTTTACCTTTTATGGAAATAAGGAACATATAGGGGCATCTATCATCTCTGCTATTAAGGCTCAACAATTAATGTCTAAAGGATGTCTGCGTATCTTGCCACCGTGATTTCTGAAGAGCCTTTGACTCATCGTTTAGAAAGTATTGATGTGATATAAGACTTTCCTAATGTGTTTCCTGCTAATCTCCCAGGGGTGCCACCAAGAAGAGAGATAGATTTTAACATAGACTTAATACCAGGAGCAAGTCCTATCTCTAAAGCACACTATCGGATGGCTCCTGTAGAACTAAAGGAATTAAAGAGTCAATTACAGGAGTTACTCGATAAAGGATTCATTAGACCTAGTGTTTCACCGTGGGGAGCTCCAGTCTTATTTGTAAGAAAGAAAGACGGGTCTTTAAGACTATGCATAGATTATAGGATGCTTAATTCAGTAACTATAAAGAATAAGTATCCTTTACCCCGAATTGATGACTTGTTTGACCAGTTGCAAGAAGCTAGAGTATTATCCAAAATAGATTTGAGATTGGGGTATCATCAGTTAAGAATACGGGACAAGGACATTTCAAAAATAGCTTTCCGTACTCGTTATGGCCACTATGAATTTTAGGTGATGCCATTTGGATTAACAAATGCTCCTACAGTTTTCATGGATCTTATGAATCGTATTTTTCATGCACATCTGGATAAATTTGTAATTATTTTTGTTGATGATATTTTGATTTATTCTTCTACTCTAGAAGAGCATAGAGAACATTTGCAGATTGTACAACAAGCCCTAAGGGATCATCAACTTTATGCTAAATTGAGTAAATGTGAGTTCTGGTTAGAACGGATTGTTTTTCTGGGTCATATTATTTCTAAGGATGGAGTATCTGTAGATCCAACCAAGATTGAGGCTATGATAAAGTGGGAGAGACCTAAGACAATTTTGGAAATAAGAAGTTTCCTAGGCCTCGCCAGCTATTATCGAAGATTCATTCAGGGATTCTCAAGTATAGCTTTGCCCTTAACCAAGTTAACTAGAAAAGGGGTGAAGTTTATATGGAATGAGGAATGCGAAAAAGGCTTTCAAGAATTAAAAAGGAAGTTAACTACCACTCCAGTCTTATCCTTACCATCCAACAGTGGAGGATATGTAGTGTATAGTGATACTTCTGGTACATGACTTGGGTGCGTACTAATGCAGAATGAGAAAGTAGTTGCTTATGCTTCAAGGCAGTTAAAGAGACATGAAAGTAATTACTCCACTCACAACCTCAAATTGGTGGCGGTAGTTTTTGCCTTAAAAATTTGGAGACATTACTTATACGAAGAAAATTTTGAAGTCTTTACAGATCATCAAAGCCTGAAGTACACATTCTCTCAACGCGAGCTTAATATGAGGCAAAGACGATGGATAGAGTATATAAAAGATTATGATTTTTCGATCCATTACCACCCTGGAAAAGCAAATGTGGTGGCGGATGCTTTGAGTCGTAAAGCTGCGGGGAGGGTCACTCATTTACTAGCCCAAAGATGGAAATTGATGGAGGAAGTGATAGAATTTCAACCTAGGTTGTAGTTGGGAAACAAGAGTTCCCTTGTGGCCAACTTGAAGGTGAAATCCGAACTAGTCGAGCGCATTCTTGAGGCGCAAGAAAAAGATGAAGAAACACAGAGTTCACTAGAACGGCCTGACTTCTGCAAAGGCTCTCATGGAGGGATAAGATTTCAAGAAAGATTAGTGGTTTCGGCAATACCTGATTTAAGGCAAGATCTGTTATATGAAGTGCATAAATCTCAGTACACCATCCACCCCGGTGGAACGAAGATATATCAGGACCTAAAAAGGAATTTTTGGTGGAATGAATAAAAAGAGACATAGGAGAGTATGTCTCCAAGTGTTTAACATGTCAGCAGGTTAAAGCTGAACATAAAAAATCCTCTGGTACCTTGCAGTCAATTGAAATTCTAGAGTGGAAGTGGAATCATATATCTATGGATTTTATTTCAGGTTTGCCTAGAACATGCAAGGTCACGAGATTATTTGGGTAATAGTAGATCGACTCACCAAAAGTGCACATTTCTTGCCTCTAAGAAAGACTCAATCATTAAATGCTTTGGCAAGGATGTATGTAAAGGAAATCGTGAGTTGGCACGGAGTGCCGTTGTCTATAATCTCAGATTGGGACAGTCGTTTTACCTCTCAATTTTGGAAAGGATTCCAGGAAGAGATGGGTACTAATTTACAATTTAGTATAGCTTTCCACCCTCAAACAGATGGACATTCAGAGAGAACCATACAAACTTTGGAGGATATGTTGCGGGTTTGTGTCTTGGATTGGAAGGGCAACTGGGATGAGTATCTACCATTAATTGAGTTTGTCTATAATAATAGTCATCACTCCAGTATAGGTATGGCACCATATGAAGCTCTCTATGGCCGACCATGTCGATCCCCGACTAGTTGGAGCGAAGTGGGAGAGCGAAAATTATTAAAGTTGAAAATTGTATAGCAGTGTGCTGACAATGTGAAACTCATTAGAAATCGGTTGATGACAGCTCAGAGTCGTTAGAAGAACTATGCTGATCGAATAAGGAAAGATCTCAGCTTTAGTGTGGGCGATCAAGTATTCTTAAAAGTCTCGCCAACCAAAGGAGTTATGAGGTTTGCAATTAAAGGTAAATTGAGTCCTCGTTTTATAGGATCGTTTGAAATATTGGATAAAGTGGGACCAGTAGCTTACAGGTTGGCCTTGCCTCCTCAGCTCGAAAACGTCCATAGTGTGTTCCATGTATCCATGCTCATAAGGTATATGCGAGACTCTTCTCATGTTCTCGATCAGTCCATTGTGACCTTAGAACCTGATTTATCTTTCGAAGAGAAACCGATCAGAATTCTGGACCATAGGGAACAAATTCTTCGGACAAAGAGAATTTCATTGGTAAAGGTGTTATGGCAACACCACTCCTCTAAAGAAGCAACATGGGAATTAGAAAGTGAAATGTTACAGAAATTTCTGGAGCTTTTTAAGGACTGAAAGGTATAATTTCGATGACAAAATTTTCTTAAGGGGGGTAGAATGTAACGACCCTGAATTTCCAGTACGCTTTCTAATACATAAATTTTGGAGTTTGTAGCATTATTTTAGTTAGTTATAGTGTGTTACATATTTAATCTTATGAGATTATGGTAATGTGCAAAAAAAAGAGTGTAACAGGTTTCGAAGTGCTTGATTTGGACACCGGAGCCGAAAGTTACGGCCTCAGGAAATGTGTCACATGGGCAGGCCCACCTTAGAAGTGCAAGATAACCTACCCATGTGGGGTCTAGTTTGGTAGGGCTCATCGATACGATCCCAACGATGTCTAGAACGTGTGAATCGGAGTCCGGGTGACAAAGATATGTGCGTTTAAAGTTTTTGTAAAAAAAAATATTATAAAAATGTTGGTTGATGCACGCTGATGCATGCGGCCGGCATTAACCGGCGCCGCGGTTCTGCGTGGCAGGTCCACGTAACGCGGGGCCAGGCCCGCGATGACGTGCGTCGTCGCGCGTGTTGCAACCGTGGGAAGCACGCGCGACGTGGTGCGCGCAGGCCCCACGTGCGTGCGTGCCGCGCCTTTAAAAAGGGCATGCGGCCCTTTGTTTTCTCTTGTTTCCAATTTTCCACTTTTGAACCCGTTTTTCTCTGTTCTTAACCATTTTAAGTCCTAACCAAGTGATTCAAAAGGCGTTTCCTACTGAATTCAATGTTCTGGAAATTGTGGTGGGGTCGGTTTCTTTATTTGGGGACTCTACGGTTACGAAATTATAACCAAGGGTTAAGGTAGGGGACTTTAAACTCTAAACGTATGCTTAGTATAACTTCTTTACACATGATTTAACATGATTAAGCTTATGTGATTGATTGACATGTTATGTGATGAATTGTTTTAGCATGAATATTGCTATGTTTTGAACGACGTGATGATTCATTCCTGGGCTTAAGAACCCGGAATAATCATAGAGTGATGATGTCCGTCGAGAAAAATAAATCGGCAAGTGGCCTACACAGGGTAGAGCATCGTGGGAAAGCTCTATCCCTAAGTGGCCCTCGTTTGCCCCATGAGCGCCAAGGGTAGGCCGTAGGGTGTCGCGGCTTGTGGTTTTATTGTGATTTAGAACCGGTTGTTTTATGCACAATTTATCGTGGTAGAGGTTTCTAAAGAAAATTTGTAGGGTTTTCAAAGGGATTTCTTCTTAGCACCTTTATTAGATTTTAAATCAACCTTCTTAGTATTTTAAAATACTCACCCACCCCCAGATTCTGCAGGTAATGCAGCAAGGGCAAAGGTAAAGGAAGTGTAGTGTTCCAGATATTTTATCTGCTCTCCGATTTTGAAAAATATGTAATATTTATATGATTGCAGATTAAGGGCACGATATGCCCAAAGACTTGTAAGGCTTGTAAAACTTCAACTCTACGAACCTAAGTCCATGGTTTGTGTGAAATATATTATTAAGCACATGAATAATATTTTGTTGTGTTATGACTCCTTGATATGCTCATTTTTGTTAATATAAAGCATATCTGATTGTGATCTGCATTTACGGCTGTTATGTTTGAACACATGTATGTTGGCAGAGCGTGTAGAACATTGTGACGATATATTAATAATAATTTAAAAAAAAATGGCCATCACACTACTAATGTCAAACAACATTTTAAAGTAGAGTAATGCTATGGCGATGTGATGTTTCACACGTCAAAAACTCACTTCATCATTCCCACACCATTGATGAGTGGGTCCTATAAAAATAGGACCCACTCATCAATGGTGTGGGAATGATGAAGTAAAGTTTTGACATGCGAAAAATTAAGTTGTGAAAACATTTTTCTAAGTATAGGGGGTAATCAAAGCGTTTTCTCTTGCGTCCTTTTTTGAGTGCCAAATTTGACCTGGAAAGCAAAATGACAAGCAAGAGCCTTGCTTTCCCTCAGCTCATTTTTTTGGACACTCTCCACAAGTTTCATATTGGATGTATCGATAAGTATCAATCCAAACTGAACATCTTAAAAACCACCCCTTCTAACCTAAATTAATAATTTCACTTTATTTAATTTTTAAAAATAAATTATTTTTTATTGACTTAAACAAATTAGATGGAGCTATTAATATTGATATGGGATAGAGGGAGTATAAGGTGATTTTGGGATGATTTGAGCATGAGCATTCTAAAGTCTTCAATAGCTAATTGTGCTAACGAATTGCATCCGGTTTGTTTTATGTCTTAGTTTTTTTATTTTTTTATTTAAGGTAATGTAAAGAAAAATTATTTATATCTTTTTAATTAACAAGCACTACATTGAAGGTCATGTTAGCCTTTCTTTAAATAATTTAAAATATATATATATATATATATATATATATATATATATATATATATATATATATATATATATATATATATATATATATATATATATAAATGACTTATTATTTTTAAAAATGAGTTCTGAATATATGAGCATGCACACACGCTCCTGAGTGTGTGCCATATACTTTGGGGTCGAGCTACTTTGATCACACAACTCATGTTACTCACGGGCTAGCAAGTTTCAATCTATATGCCAACCTTGTGGATTGCAGTACATGCACTCAATGAATTCTCAATCTAATGACGCGTGATGCACTAGGTGCACACCTAATGTTTGCGACCGAACACATATTAACTTTATCCTTTTAAATATTAATATGACTTGCTTAGTCACCTATTTATAAAACAACTTCCCTAATATAAATTCATAACACTTAGTAGAATAAACTGCCCTATATAATTTTATTAGAGTACTAAGAAAAGAACGATATAACTATTTCATTTAGACCATTAGATTTTTTTTTTTTTGCATAGAAGAGGATTACTATTAGAGAAAATGAATCCTCTTTCTAGTTTTGACCTCACAATTTTTTTGTATTATAGAAAGTCTTTTATAGTAGATACAAGAGGCTTAAGTATGGATTCTTAATTTGATTTTATGATAACTTACTATCTTTTTTAATTTGATTGTGTTATAATGATATTTTGTGAGTTTTATTAAATTTTAATACTCCGTCCATCCTATCGATGCCCTCATTGTTGTCTCCTATGGAAACTTAACAATTACATTTTTCTACTCTATTAATTTGTGTGGGTCCCACTATTTAATAAAAAATTACAAAATTTTTAAATAGAGCTATTAATATAGGACACATGGAGTACTATGTCTTAACAAAACTTGTCTAAGTATTTTGGTTGGACAAAATAAGTGGAGTTTCATTCATATGTGCCGAGCTCATATCCGCCACGCAGCCAAGGTAGTAAGGGGAAGAAAACTACACCGGTGGATCACGATCCACTAGCTGAGAAGCGCTTCTCAACAATTCCAAAATTAGTGAGCATCACATAAGGCCCACTTGGAAAGTTTACGAGCAATTGGGTAAAAAAGGTTATGAGTGGGAGCATGAGAAAAATTACCCAATTGTATTTGGTATCCAATTTTCTACTATACAACGTTGCAACCTCTCATTGTTGGTCACCCGAAATTGGTAAGGAAGCATGCTAGATAGATTCTTATCATTTTCATCCATTAGTTTCCCTCGACTCACAAGACGGGAAGGTCATATCAATATCAATGTTGGTATTGATGACTATTGATACAAGTACACGTCTATGATACACTCAATACATGCTAAAATGGGCACAAAACTTCTAAGATATATTCCCTCCATTCTATATTAATAGCTACATATGAAAAGATGGCTTTTATTGAATTGTAGAATCACATTTAAGAAAAGGAAAAATAAGCTTGTTATACTCTCTTTTAAGTACCCAACCACTTAATTTTAACAAAATAGAGCCATTAATATGGAACATACTTTTTTCGGGTGGGCAGTTGTATGTAGTTAGTGGTATTGAGGTCGACAATGTGCATGCAGGTGAAGGTCAAAGCTGGTAGTATTGGCGGCAATAAAGCTAAAGCAGTGGTATGGGGTGAGGTTGATGAAGCGAGCGAGCTCAATGATATAGATGTTGTGGGTAGAGTGTGAGAGGAGGAGGCTCTGACCCAACATCATGGCCTTCATCTTTTGTTCGCCCTGATTGTCACTTTAATCTTTGCCAACATTATGGATGCCACTTGGTTTGGGTATATGGTAAAACTCAACCCAACCTTAATGGGTTACATTTGAGTTTTTAAATTCAACCCGAATGGTAATTTGGGTCGGGTTTGGGTTTCAGGTAATCCAACTCGACCCAACCCGATTAAGGTTATAAATATAATTTTTAAAATTTTTTTATGTATTTTGATAAAAACCCGTCCTAACTTACCATAATGGGTCAAATTTGGGTTTTCAAATTTAACATAAATAGTAATTCGGGTTAAATTTGAGTTTACCATTTTTTAAATAGTACCATAATGGGTCAAGTTTGAGTTGGTAAAACCAGACCCCTTTGCATCCCTTAGCAAGAATGACTATGTTTATCTTATACTATGCGTACAATGGCCAGGCTATTAGCGGCACCCCCTTCACAATGCTCTTCAACGTCGAGTTCCACCCACAGTGCATCGAAAATTGCCCAGTGGATTCATGGCCCAGCACCCATATATGGGGCACCCATGATAGCACCAACAAGCTCATCCCTTTGGTCTGATTCAAGAACCCAGTAGGCAGGTTGTCACGCCCCGGCGATGCCCGACCCGAGCCAAACCCGGTCCAGGGGCCGGTCAAGCGCGCGGGGGCGACGAAGTGAAAATTGAGAAATGATCTAGCGGAAGACTTAACCCTAACCACGGGCGATTAACAGCAACACGGAGTGCGCACAATCCTTTGAGCAAGAGTAAATAAAAGGGAAGAAAAAGGTGTTGCTTATCATAAAGTAAACAACAATCTCAAACCCACAAACTTAGTTAAGTAAAGCCCACACCGGCTCAAAATAGTCATAATCATCACAACTGTAGTATATGACATAAATCCAAAACAAGAACCCTACACAAAGGTTCGAAGATAAAGCATGAAATAAACGATGATAAGTTACACAACGATCTCCATCATCACACCCAAGCTACCTCTGACCTTTCCTCAAAGAGGCAATCCTGTCCGTTTGCGTGTCGCACCACGCAGCCCCAAATCAAAACACAAAAGTGGGGTGAGTTTTAACACTCAGCAATGGTTTTAATATCACTGTCAACGTAGAAAATACGATAGCTTAGAAATGAGATCGTTCAGATCAAAGATTTACATGGTGCATCACTTTCTGATCACACAATCATATCACCTAACACTGCATCATAATGCATAATTCAACCTGCATGGATGTATCTCTAGCATACATATTCCCACATGCATTCACATCATAACCAATCCCGCATGGATGTATCTCTAACATACATATTCCCACATGCATTACATCAAAATCAACATGCATTGATGTATCTCTAACATACATATTCCACATGCATAACATCAACATCAACATGATGGATGTATCTCTAACATGCATATTCCACATGTATAACATCAAGTCAAACTCCATCAAGGAGTAACCACACAATAATGTCACACAGACGGGAGCATAGACAAGGCCACGAAGGCGTGTCATGGTCCAAAATTCTACACAAGAATTCAAGAAAGATCAGGGTTGTCAATCCCTAATACTGCTCGCCCTGGACGATCCTGGCCAAGGATGTCCCATTCTCACACAGAGAATCTAGAGCGGGCGTGTTCGCCCAGGGACATTTCCTGTGGAGGGAAGAGCCCGAGTTCTCACACAGAGAACCCTAGAACACTTGGTAGCGGGGTGCACACGGCATACCACATTGGATTCTCAGGGTCCAGATGACACACATAACAACATTCTCACATATCCGCAAGACAAGTACACAACTCATCCCCACATCATTCCATTAAACAAGACTCAACCTGGGGAGTGCACTCGTTCCACACAGGAACTTCAAATCAAAATATGTCCTTTCGGACCAATCAACTTGCGATTAATCCACGACCGATAAACCCGACACACAATTCCATCACATTGCATCCAATCGGTCAAATTCGATTAATCATGATGAAGCCTCAATTGGAAATCCATTTTCATGACGCGTGCAGCATGGTACATGCGTGGGCAAAGCATACATGAATCCTAATCATGATAAGTGCTCTCACCAGCCCCTAATGCATCATTCATAATGACAATATTAAGCTTCAACATCATCATTTAACCCCCACATGTGTGTGTGTAACTAGTAGTAGCCTTTCACATAATGCATATCAACATGCTTGAAAATCAACTCACTACCACACTACACATGTGAATTTCTATCTAAACATGAATTCCAAATGAAATCATAGTAGAAGAATCGTTGAAATCATAGCTAGATTCAAAACTCAACCACAAAGGCTAAACACATATAACATCACTCATTTCATCATTGAGTCATGGCATTCACCAACATCCACACACCACTAACCACAATCTATCATGACAAATCAGTCCAACAATGATTGTAGTCCTACTGAAAATATATGCTTATCCAAAGGGAAACAACCGTTCATAATTTCAAGATAACGATTCCAACATCATGCCACAAAACATAAGTCATCCCACCATCTCTAAGCATATGTCTCAACTCTATAAACTCAATAGCATGTATTTCCAGTAGCCTAACATAGCTTAAAACACTCCACATTCATATAAAATTAGCAAGCTAAAGTGGAATCATCAAAATAGACATCATATGCACAACACACAATTTCCTGTGTAGCCGATCGATCGCCCTTCAGGCCGTTCGATCGGTTACATGCAAAAATTTAAAATTTACAGTTTAGCCGATCGATCGCCCTGCAAGGCCGATCGATCGCCAACACGGCAGAACAGTCATCTTCTTCCTTTCGCAAAATCAAACCGAAACACCATAGATAACACTTCAAATCCACATCTAACACCCTAATCATCATCAAAAGTCCTCCTTGACTTCCAGAATATCAAACCATACCATAATAATGCAAAACCCTAAGAAATCAGGATTAAATAATTCTATTTTCTAATCTTACCATTAACACACTAAATCAAGCAAAACCATTTCGAAATAAGCCAAAAATGAAGAGTTTTACCATGGATAAACAGAGATTTCGAAGACCCATTACCTCAGCACTTGATTAAGCTCGGATTGAAGAGTCACCCTTCTTGAAATCCTTGAAAACACAATGAGTTTGAATTAAACTCTAATAGAAATCGATTTACCCAAGAAATCCCTAATGAAACCTTAGATCTAGGGCTTATTGGTAGTAAAAATCGAATTTTGAATGTTAGGGTTTGTAGTAAAACACAAATCAGTAGCTTTTGATGGTCAAAAACGAATTGAATCAAGGGGAAAATGGTAGATTTGGAAGAAATTAAGAGAAAAGCCATGGATTAGTGCTTAATTAGAGCAAACTTACCTTAATCGGCTTCTAATTCGGGCCTAAGTGGGGATTAGGCCAGCCCTCCTTCCTTAGCCTATTCCCAAAAATGGAAATGGCTCTGGTTTGCCCTTTTATAGTAAGGGTTGGGGTAGGCATAAGTAAGTTTTGGGGTGTAAATATGAAAAGTAGGCTAAAAGTGAGTATTTTGCAAATTTAAGCACAATTTAAGCCTAATAAAATTCTGAAAATTTTTGTGGGACCTTAAGTATATGTCTAGGTTCATTTGACAGAAAAATAAAATTTTCGACGGTGGGGCCCACAGGGGTCCCGCCAAAACCCTAATTGTTGGGGAAATAGTGAAAATTCCAAAAAATCTCAAAAATTCACATTTGGTTTAAAATCACTCAAAAACACTAATATTGAAGTTAATTTTGGTTAAAACTATCACAAACACTATTTATTTACGAAATCACCGAATAAGATCAGAAAACGCGTAAATCTCACGATAACCCATAATTAAAGAAAACCAAAACCCGGTTTAAAGATGAGGGTCCTTACACAGGTAGCCTAGCGGATCACACTGGCTAGCTCTTGATCGTGAAGTAGTTGGTGTTAAATTTCTACTTGGTTGGACTCCACACCACCCACAAGAACATCTGCTCACTCAGCACTAGTCCCAACACTAGTTCCGTCATCTATTCTGCCGAGAGGGTACCAATGCTAGCGAAGAAAACCCAATGGGTTGCTCGTCTAGCCACTCAATACATTCAGAGCCGCCCGTGTCTAAACCAGACTAGATAAGATGACCCACCTGGGGGAACTCTGGCTCCATGGACTTGAGCCCACAAATCGGACCAAGCTCTAGGTATGCGAAGTTGTTAACGAAGATGCCATCAACTTCCTTGTAGTGCCTACTCTGGTGGAGCATCCATTGGTACATCTCGTTCTTCCGATTTTGTACCAGGTCCAGCAGGACATGTAAGGACTTTCATTTCTAAACCGGTTTTCGTTTCTTTTTAATTATCGGTTATTGCATAGTTAACTCATTTTCTTATTAATTCGGTGGTTTCATAAATAAATGGTGTTTATGATGATTTTAATCAAAATTAACTTTACAACAAGTAGTTTTAAGTGATTTGAGTCAAATGTGAATTTTTGGGATTTTTTTGAATTTTTACTATTATTTTCAAAAAATTAGGGTTTGGCGGGACCCCTGTGGGCCCCGCCATCAAAATTTGGGTTTTTATATCAAATTAACCCAAACATCAACACAAGCCCTTATAAAAAAAATTTCATAATTTTTTCAGGTTTTATTAGTGCTCAAATAACTAAATTACCCATTTTAGCCTATTTTTCTATTCATATCCCACAATTTACCCATACACACCCCAAAACTTACTATAAAAGGCAAGACCTGAGCCATTTCTATTTTGGGAATAGGCTGAGAATGAGAAGTAAGGCCTAATTCCCAATTAGGCATGATTTGGAAGGTGTTTAAGGTAATCCCTTCTAATAAGGCACCAAATCCTAGCTTTTCTCTTAATCTCTTCTAGACCTACCATTTCCCTTTTGTTTTGATTCATTTTTTAAACATCAAAACTACTGATTTGTATCTTTACTTCAAACCCTAGCTCTAAAAATCTGATTTTTATGTTTAACAAGCCCTAGATCTATGTTTTTAATTAAGGTTTTCTATGTTAAATCAGTTTTAATGGAGTTTAATTTAAACTCTATATCTTTGTAAGGTTTTCAAGAAGGGTGACCATCAAATCCAAGCCTAATCAGGGGATAAGGTAATAGACATTCAAAATTTTAGTCTTCCCGATTTACTTGATTTAGTGCTTTAATGACATGACTAGTAAATGATAATCTTTAATCCCGATTTTATAGGGTTTCATCTTGTTATGATGTAGATTAGCTTTTTGGAAATTATGATGGAATTTTATTGACATTTAGGTTGTTAGATGGAGATTTTAAGGTTTATCAATGGAGTTTCGGTTTGAAAATTCGAAATGAAGAAGAAGGTTGATTCTGCCTTGTTGGCGTTCAAATGGCCCTCCTGGGCGTTCGAACGGCAATACTGTAAATTCAAAATTTTCTTGTTTAGCCGATCGAATGGCCCTCCTGGGCGTTTGAATGGCTACACAACAGATTTTTGTATTAGGTGCATGATATTTATTTTGGTGATTCTACTTTAATATGTCAATTTTATATGAATGTGAAGTGTTTTGAGTTATAGTATGCTACTGAAAAAGTATATCATTGAGGTTATGAAGTTGAGGTATATATTTAGAGTTATGTAGAATGACTTATGGTTAGAGGTATGATGTTGGTATTGCTATCTTGAAGTTATGAATGATTGATTTTTTATGATTAAGTATATTTTTAGTAGAGCTACAGCCTACTAACAGGCTGATATGTCATGTTAGGATGTAGTTAATTGATGTGTGAATGTTAGTGAACGTCATGGCTTAAAGATGAAGTGAATGATCTTATATGTGTTTAGCTTATGGTTAAGCTTTGATTTGAGTTATGATTTCAATGATTCTTCTCCTATGATTTCCACTAAAATTCATGATTAGATGTTAATTTACATGTGTAGTGTGGTAGTGAGTTAATTTCAAGCATGTTGATATGCATTGAGTGAAGCGCTTCTACTAGGCACACACACATGTGAGGTTTAATATGATGTTGAAGCTTGATAGTATAATTATGAATGTTGCATTATGGGTTGATGAGAGCACTCATAATGAATTCATGTATGTTTTGCCACGTATGTAACATGTTGCATGCATCATGAAAATAGATTTCCAATTGAGGCTTTATCGAGGTTAATCGAATTTGATCAATTGGATGCAATGTGGTGAAATTGCGTGCCGGATTGATTGATCGTGACTTAATCGAAACTTGATTAGTCCGAAAGGACATGTTTTGATTTGAGTTCCTGTGTAAAACGAGTGCACTCCCCGGGTTAAGTCTAGAGAAATGGAATTATATGGGGACGAGTTGTATACTTGTCTTGCGGATTTAAGATTATTATTATGAGTGTCATCTAGACCCTGAGAATCGAGTGTGGTATGCCGTGTGCACCTGCTACCACGTGTGGGAATTCGGGCTCTCCCCTTCGCAGGAGATGTCCCTGGGCGAACACCCCTACTCTAGATTCTCTGTGTGAGAATGGGACATCCTTGGCCAAGATCGTCCAAGGCGAGCAGGCTTAGGGATTGACAACCCCAAACTTATTAAATTCTTTTGTAGAATTTTGGACCATGACACGCCTTCGTGGCCTTGTCTATGTTCCTGTCTGTGTGACACTAAATTGTGATTACTCCTTTATGGAGGTTGATATGATGTGATGCATAATTTGATATGTATGTTAGAGATACATTTAATGCAAGTTGACATGATGTGATACATGATTGGATATGTATGTTAGAGATACATTTCATGTAGGTTGATATGATGTTGAGGCATGATTTGATATATATGCTAGAAATACATTTCATGCAGGTTGATATAATGTGATGCATGGTTGGATATGTATGTTAGAGTTACATTTCATGCAAGTTGATATGATGTTGAGGCATGATTTGATATGTATGTTAGAGATACATTTCATACAGGTTGATATGATATGAATGACACTATTTGGATTATACACTATGATGCAGGTTTAAGTGATGTGTATGTGTGATCAGAAAATATTACATCTTGTCAATCTTTGATTTGGATGATTATATTGTTATGCTATCGTGTTGCCGATATTAATAGTATATTAGAAAAATCATTGTTGAGTTTGTTTAAACTCACCCCTCATTATTGTATTTTGCTTTGGGGCTGCGTGGTGCAACACACAGACGGACATGATCTCCTCTTTAAGGAAAGATCGAAGATGACTTGGATGTGATCGTAGAGACTCTTATGTGACTGATTTTCCTTGGTTTATGTTTTATGTTTAGAACCTTTGTGTATGGTTCTCTGTTGGATTTATGTTACTTTATACAGTTGTGTTGTCTAAGACCTATTTTAGAGCCAGAGTGGGCTATAGTTGGCTAAGCATGTGGGTTTGAGACTAGTTGTTTATTTTGAATTGAGCAACTCTCTTTCTTTTCTACTTATTTACTCTTGCTCAAAGTAGTGTGTATACTCCGTAATTCTGTTAGGTTGCTTGTTTTTAGGGTTAAGTCTTCCGCTAAACCACATCTCAATTCCCCCCATCGCCCCCGCGCGCTTGACCAACCCTTGGACCGGGTTTGGCTCGGGTTGGGCAGCGCCAGGGTGTGACAGGACCGACCCCTTGAACTCGACGTAGCCTGAGAGGCAGATTGCGTCCGACGAGTCTTGTACTCAGCCTTAGTGGCCTTGTTTGGGGCTGGGAGCTATAGGTAAATAAATTAAGAAGGATAGCATGGTGTAGGTAGCAGGGTAGAAGATGAAAGGCCAAACACCAAGCTCCCGGGCATGAAAAATTATCCAGTGGGACATGTGGTAGAGCAGTTAAGTGGCACGTTTGATGAATTTATATATCTTTAAAGATAGATAGACATATGTACAAACACATAGTAGAGCAGTTCAACTAAATACTTTCTCCCTAAGCACGTTGAAGACTAGTGCCCAAGAGGTCGACGACAAGTGCGGCTAAGCTAGGTGGCAAAAAGAGTCTAACAAAGTCACCACAAGTGAGATCTACCCTCTAGAGTTGAAAGGCAGGTTGTATAACGAGTGCACCACCAGCGACGTGGTGACTGTTAGAGGTGGAGTGGAAAGCTAAGTGAACCGCATCACCGAAAAAGAGTCCACAGGATGAAGCTAATCAGCGATGCCAACCCGGTCATCGAAGCTGGCAGAATTTTTGCTTATGCCCGAAAGATGGGGATGATTGCTACCAATGGCGGCGGACTCAAGATTTTTGGTGAATGAGGTCATGATTTAACAAAGCTTTAAACAAAGGGTCAAATAAATTAGAACATAAGTCTAGGTCAAATAAATTGGGGTCAGTATAGGTTAAAACATAATTACCTAACTTAAAATATATACAAATTAGAAGGGGAGGTCTTAAAGAAGCAAAAAGTCAAGGGGGTCATTTGACCCCCTACCCTATAACGTACATCCGCCCCTGATTGCTACTACATAGAGCTGCCAGTAGATTACCCTCTCCTCTTTTCTCATTTGTGCCATCGGAAGAGCTTGACCGAAGGATAAAAATTTAAGTGTCGATGCTTTTAAAAAAAATTACCTCCATTAATGTAAGACGGATGGAGCATTCATTAGGCGGATTTTAAGAGCCTGTCTTCGTTGGCTTGCCGGTGGAATGTGCTACTGAACCGTTTGAACGTAACAAGTTATTGGGCCTAGTTGCAAACATTAGCCCATGCCTGATAAAGATAGATTAATATACACTAAGCGTAAGAAACGTTTAAAAGCTATTAAACTTTAGGGGCATTAACGCATAGAGACAAAGAAAATTTATTAATTATAGAAACCTCAATTAATAACTTTACCTAACATAAAACGTCATTAATGGAGGTGGTTGTGTAAATAGACGAAAATACCCACCCTTGTAAATCTTCTTTTCTCTACTCGTTTATCTATTTCAAATCAGATCACTCGAAAGTTTTTCCTACTGTGGCCGATTTGCTCCGGTGATTTTCTCCTCCTAGCGATTTCGTCCTCCATCCTCCGGCGATCATCTTCTCCATCCTTCGACGATTAAGTTCTCTATCTTCCGGCGATTTCTTCCATTCTCCGGCGACTCTCTTCAGTCCTAAGGCGATTCTGTCTTCAGTCGTTCGGCAACTTTCTCTTTACCAGCGAATTTCATCTTCAAACTGTTATTTCAAGTATGTTACACATAGTTTTTTTACTTTTCTTCCATTTTAGGTTAATGTTTGCTTTAAATCGATTTTAAAAATTTTCTATTCTTCTTTTGTCCACAGCTTTTTGGTCCAACTTTATCGAGATTCTTCTTAAAAATTTTCTATTATGTCCGCTTAGGGCTTTCTTGTTTTCGCCAATCTTGACTCGTTTAACATTTTTTTCCTGTGCTTCACTTCACTTATTTTCTTCCTGTTGTTATTGATTTGTTTTATTTGCACCATTTTTTAGTAGATAGTGATTGTTGATGAAGTTGATTACTAGAAATAAGAAATTTTCATTGCTGAGAACAAATTATTGCAAAAGGTGTTTGAGAATATGTTGGAAATTTGCACTAAATAAAATTTACTGGTATTTAACCTTTAAAAAATATTTGATGGGAATTTAACTAAAAATATCTGATTATGCTTTTTTACAGAAGAGTCTTACGGAGGATTATGATGCAAAGTATTGGCAACAACATTATAGCCTTAAGAATAACATCCCTAGCTTCCTGTCAAATATGGCTCAAACAATTTGATTACTGGAAAATATTTAAACGTCATGAGAGAATGTGGGCATAGCATTCAGGTTTTGAGATTCTTTTAATTGGTTTTATTTCATTTTTCATTTGTTCTGTTTCCGGTGCTCTCTTTTTTATCACTTTAAATGCTTTCCATGGAATAGGTTCCTATGTCAGAAAAGTCAAACTTGATGAGCTTTGGGTCAAACCATTTGTATCTTGAGCGTATTAAGGCTACTTATGACTTTGCGAGTGGGGAGTTGTTGAGCCTTATTAAAGAAAAGGTGCAATGTATTTTTTGTTTTCATTCAATATCTTGTTCTGCTCATTTTTTTAGAAGAAGGTGATTTACGTATGTTTCTGAGATACCATCAATTTGTACAGTATGATCTCATGGGAAAATTGAGGTCACTCAAGAGTTATCTTCTTCTTGATCAGGTATTTCTCATATATCCATCTGTTGCTCAATTTCTTTGTTGTCAAATAGGAGTTTTTTTTCTTTGATTGATAAAGTTGTTTCTTTGGGAAGTTGCTCCATCATGTGTATCTCAACTTGATTTGCTGCCATGTAGGGTGATTTCTTGGTTCATTTTATGGATATAGCTCGAGATGAACTTATTAAGAAGCCTAATGAAATATCGGTTGAGAAGCTACAGGTTGGATTTTTTTTTTAATGATTGAATTCTCTTAATAAGAGCTGAAACTGATTTAAACCTTTTTTATTGAATCTAATGAAATAGTCTCTCTTGGATATAGCTTTGTGAACCACAACTGCTCAGACCCTTGTCATGAAGAGTTGACATGTTGTGTGGTAACGATTAGCCTATTTTCCTTGTGTTATAAAAAATTTACATTATCATTTATTCACGTATGCTTCTCTTGCCGCCCAAGAGATGTCTTCTTTACTTATCAGGTTAGGCATGTTGAAGGATTTGGAGTCTAGCATGAAAATTTTATACGTTCAAAGTTCAGAACCAGTTAGAATTACTGGTCTGGAGACATTCTCTCTGAGTTATAGGGTCGAACTTTATTTTTAAATTTGTTTATATTTTTTTATTTTTCAAGATTGTTAAAAAAGGTGAGATGAAGCTTGTGAAGCATTTCACCTCCAAAGTGGTGAGGGATAAGCAAAAAGCCTTATGTTTGTAATTCTTTATAATACCTAGTAACATATGTTAGCTATGGTAAATAACAAATACATGGAAGAATATAGAACTATAAATAAATGTACAAGAGAGAGAGGACCACATAATCGCCTTGAGGTGTACCTTGCATGTGAGGTATCCACCTAAAATAGGTTGAGTGACATAGCTGTATTTCTTGAAGTGCTTCTGGATAATACCTCATAAGGCATTTCATATGCCATGCCTTGAGGCACACCTTAAAAGTACATGTTTGGAAAAAATAAAATAAAATTCACTAACATTGGTTGATTGTTACTAAAAAGCCTCTATCCCTTGTTATCTCAAGGATGGCTTTAACAAAGTATCAACTCATCTTTCGCTTTTTTGAAATCCACTAGAAATTTAGGGCAGCATGATCATGCTGCCTTGAAATTTTTAATAAATTTCAAAGGAGCAACACGATCATTCTACTCTCCACTGATTTAAAAAATGGACAACATGAACATGCAGCCCTTCATTTTCCAATTTATTTCAAAAGTGTAGCATGATCATGGTGCCCTAAAATTTCTAATAGATTTCAAAGGGGCATCATGATCATGTTGCTCTCCATTTTCTAGTTGATTTAAAAAATGGGCAGTATGTTCATTTTTCGGTTGATTTCAAAGGTGCAACATTATCGAAATTCATGGCAGCATGATCATGCTGCCCTGAAATTTCTAATAGATTTCAAAGGGGCAGCATGATCATGCTGCTCTCCATTTTCCAGTTGATTTAAAAAATGGGCAGCATGTTCATTTTCCAGTTGATTTCGAAAATGGGTAGCATGATTGAAATTCATGGCAGCATGATCATGTTGCCCTGAAATTTCTAATAGATTTCAAAGGGGTAGCATGATCATGCTACTAATATGTATTTACATGCGTTAATATGTATTTATTTATTTAATATTTTTAATTAATGGGAAGTATTTTTATTTATTTTTTCTTATCTAATATGTATTTACACGAGTTATGTGTGTGCATTCTTGCTAATACAAATCAATTTAATAGAGCTACTTTTAAGTGATAGACCTAGTAGGACAAAATGATGCTTATACTAGGTGTCAGGACGATATAGATGTACATTGTGTTTAGCATTGCATATATTTCAAATAATTTAACTGTTTGTTTTGTTTTGACATTAATTGTATGTATAGATTGTTGTTCAGTTTTCTTGATGTCAAAATTCTATTGCATAAAATGTTGAAGAGTCATATCAAAGCTTCTGTTTAATCTTCTGAAACTCTAGGTAAAATGGCCCAAGGCTATCATGATGGCGGCTGCTAAACTTTCAGCCTTGCATCTCAAAGATTTACCTTCCGGAAATCATCAAAGAGGAATCAAGATAGATAAAGGAAATCAAGTATTTCAACTTCTTACTTCTTGATAAAAATGGAGATGACAAAATAAGCCTTGAGGAGCTTACTGAAGTGGTGGAAGAGCTTGGAGTTGAACGGGAAGATGCAAATGAACTTATGCAGCTTCTTGATGCAAATCAATTTAAAAATATGTTGGATGAGAAGCTGCAAATGAACGACAACAGTGGGCTAATTTAGGTGTACCTGAAAGAGTTGGGCAATAAGAGGATTGGTGGATGAAAGGTCGGTAGCTCATTGTTCAAAAGGGCAGCATGATTATGCTGCCATGAAATTTCTAATAAATTTCAAAAGGGCAACATGATCATGTTGTTTTCCAATTTTCAGTTGATTTAAAAAATGGGCAGCATGAGCATGTTGCCCTTCATTTTCCAATTGATTTTAAAGGTGCAGCATGATCGAAATTCATGGCAGCATGATCATGCTTCCATGAAATTTCTAATAGATTTCAAAGGGGCAGCATGATCATGTTGCCCTGAAATTTCTAATAGATTTCAAAGGGCAACATGATTTTGCTGCCACGCAATCTCTAGTGGATTTAAAAGGGCAGCATGAAAAGTTAATAATTTTAATTAGATACTTTTCTTTATGTATGTGTTTTCTCGCAAGAGCATTCTATTTGTACAAGTGTTGTGTTGCTTTATAAATTCCTAAGATTGTTTATACTGTTGGCCTAAAATAAAATTTCTCCTAGTACATTAGTGCACTTTTTTTTGTTTAGTTTGTAGTTTGTAAAGAATACTTAAAGGGATCAGTAGAAGGCCTGAACTTCTCTTGGGATACCTGCGATCATTGGAACTTTTCATTCGCTATAAATACGTTGCAACTATATTACACTTGTGACTGGTTTCTATTCTGATCCTGATGATGTAGATATTGTTTTAAAGAAGGCAAAATTGATTCAAGAAGGAAAGACTTGCACAAATATGTCTGGAGGGGCGTATGTAGATATGTTTGTTGTATACTCTAGAGACCTAGTTCAAGTTATTGCCAGGGTACTTTGCTTAAGTTTTTATGATTACTCTAAGATATTGCTTGCTATTTTGTTTATTTTGATGATAAGATCTTTTATATTGCAGGGAGTTCTGGTTCCAGCAGATGGCTCAATTGGTGATGAGAAAGAAGGTCTCATGGATACTTCATGGTCTGGATGTCTCTTGTATGAAGAGATAGAAGATGACCCAGAAAGGTAATAACCTCCTAATCTTCAGCCTATTCATAACACTTCTCCTTATAGTCCTTGATAATTATTTAAATAATCTCTTACTCCGACTCATCATCTGAGGTGCTTTCATTGAATATTTCCACTTAAATTTGACCTAAGGTGTTTAGCATAAAATACATTTTTTTCTCATGATGTTAATTTTTTCTCAGGTTGGTCTAAACAATAGACAATGGAAGAGTGGGTTGAAACAGAATCCAAGTCTAGGAACGGCGTCAGGAGTCCTAGACAAGGGATGGAAAGGAATGGAGAAGGATATCAATTAAAATTGAGGTCGCTTATTATTAAAATAAAATTTTAAATTTGCATGCTGCTGATAGTTTGATTATGAGTTGGCCTGTTGTTCCGTGTTATTTTAGCAGTAATTCAATTTCCAGTGTTCAAGTTACTCAAACAGACAGAAAGGGGGAGCACATTAATAGAACTTATCTTTTCTAACGTCATTTAAGTTGCATCCCAAGAGGCCAAGACATAATCATGACCCCTCAACTATTCTTTAGAAAAGCGCATAGGATGAAGGACATCGTTTCATAGCTTGATGGCTCCTTTGACGTTCCATATATGGCCTCTGAAAGTATATTTTTACTCAGCGATCCATCAACCTGAGTGGTTTCTAATTAGATTCTATCACCAGGACTTGCATAACATTTTTAGTAATACAGCCACTTGTATCATGCTTGATACCATCTTCATCGAAGATAATTTTTCTTGTTTCCAACGCAGTTGATTGTAGAGCTTCCACATCTTGCAGTTTATCAGCAGCTATATCATTCGAAGTTGTTACTGTCTCATCCATGTTCCCTCCATGGCCATAACTTTCTCATGTAGTTAATTTTTTCTCATGTGGTTAATTTGGAGAGCTCTTTTGTAATGTTTTAAATAATTTTTGCAGTGATAAGGTCTATTTACTGTTTTGCTGGTGTATTTGTTTTTGGGTCCAAAACATTGATAAGAATTCAGTTTATTTAATTGCACTCTGCATTGCATTTGTGTGTGAGGTATATTGCTAAATATATTTCTACAGGATTGTTGATGCTGAAGAGAACTTGGGCGGAAGTGAAGTGCAAAAAGCTCACTTGGCGAAGTCACTGTTTTATATTAGGATCAGTGACAAAGTAATAATGTGATCTAAGACCAATTTCTATTTTTCCTTGTAGACCTAAAGCTGATTTAGATTTTTGTGCACCTTTGTTAATTAGATTTTTTTTGTTCTCAGAGGAGAAAGCTTTAGAACAACTAAAGGTGACAGAAAGTAAAACAGTTATCGTTGGGCAGAAGATGGATTTGGTTTTTAATATTCTTCAGCTGGGCTTTGTTTATATGGATTTTGATTTGATATACAAGAGCATTGAGAAAGCATTCAGCTGGGCATCTAGATGCTCTTTGTTGTATTTACCTTAAGTGCAATTTGTACTCTTTACAAATATATTAAAATCATAATTGTTCACATTGCAATTGGCAGCTTATTTGAGGAGGGAGGTGATTCGGAGAGGAAAAACCGTTTGAAATTTTTTGTAAATTTGAAAGATTACATGATTGCACTTATTTTTGTTTTGCTGGGGTGTCTTTTGTTATTCTTCCAGCTTGGTTGACAAAGCATATCAAACTGGATCGTTATCTTCTGCATTTGGAGTGTCGGTAGACTTCATTGATATGTAAGTCTGCTAGCCATCCCCCTCTTGTGCAAATTTCATTTATATCCTGTGGTTGATATGCATTAATGCACTTTTTAACCAAACATGTGGCAATAATGCATTATATGCTCTATTACATTTTCCATGGAGCTATTTCAGTTTATTGCGGCAGGAAACTTCATGCAAAGATTGATCGAGTAGCTGTTGTCATTAAAACTAACATGTCTTATGCCGAGAATGCATTGTACTAAGAAACAATTAAGCAAGGGGACTCCTTTCTAAATAGAATTCAAATGTTTTCTGCAGGGGCTGTAAAAGGTGATATAAATCCAAATAATTTTTCAATGCCAAAGGATCACAAAAGTTTTCAGAGGCTCATGGCCTAAGTCAGTGGTGGGCTGATGATATGGAGCTCTAATAGGCCATCGAGAACAACAAGCTGATTTACATGCGGCTCAAATCCATGTATAGTCATGCAGCAACAATGCAGAAAATGTCTCTATAATAATTGTTCTGAAGTTGCTTTTTTTCTTTTTAACCATCTAAATGCTATGTAAATTTGGTCATGTTGCCATACAAAGTAACTTTGGCTTCCACATTTGAGGTTTTGTCTGCAAAATAACATTATGCTCGAGATATATAGATCAATGCTCAATATAGAACCTCAAGCTATTTATGCTTTTGGTTTTGAATTTGGTTGTTTTGTAAAGCCATTTTCCACTTGCAGTAATAAGAAATTTTTGAAATCTAGTCCTATCAGGTAAATTTTGGTGTTGGGTTAGACTGTACTTTAAACTTTTGCCATTGAATTTGTATAAGCACCCAAAATATAACTTCGCTAATTATGTATTATAGGTAGTCATGCTAAAACATAATGTTTTGCAGGCCCCTCAATAAAGACACAATAGTTTATTTAAAAAATCTCAGGTACAAAGAAGTAATGAGAAGAAAATAAGATCTTTAATGGGATAACATGATAGTGTCATGACAGAAAAAGGCAAAAAACCTCATGTGTACAAAAATTTTAAACTCTAATTGAATTCTATTGTCTAAATAATCATAAAAGTGTAAGGCATTAACCACATTAACTTTTATAAAATTTTAAAAACTTAATAATGTAATTTCATGGGACAACATGATAGTGCTGTGGTAGAAAAAGATAAAAAAACACATATAAGGACAAAAATTTTAACCTCTAATTGAATTATATTATCTAAATTATTGTAAAAGTGTAAGACATTAATGATATTAACTCTTATAAAATTTTAAAAATTTAATAATATAATTTTATGGGACAACATGATAGTGTTGTGACAGAAAAATGCAAAAAAAATTCGTATAAGAACAAAAAATATAAACTCTAATTGAATTATATTGTCTAAATTATTATATAAGTGTGAAGCATTAACCACATTAACTGTTATAGAATTTTAAAAATTTAATAATGTATTTTCATGGGACAAAGATGATAGTCTTTGTGGTAGAAAAAAACAAAAGAAAATCATGTTATGTGAGTAAAAAAATTATAATTCTATTCAATTGCGAATAGAGCATTGTTTGGTTATGACATTGTGTTTTTCTAGAGTGAAAAAAAGAACATTATGTTCTTGACTTCTATTGAACGCTTGACTGGTGAATATTTAAGAAAATGAGACTATTGAAATAACAAAAATGTGTTATATTGGTACAATGTAAAAAAACTACTACTCATATTATTACACCAAAACTCGCTTCAAGCTAATTACATTCTTGTGCTATTTCTCCTCCCCCACCATTTCTTTATTGCCTTATCTGAGTTCGCATCCTCACTGGCTAGCTTCTGAAGAATCACCTTTGTTTCCCCCAACCTTGAGTTGTAATCATTCTTCCAGGCATCAAACACTTGTTTTAGCCTTCGAAGCTCACATTCAGGATTCAAGCTTGCCTCCGCCTGTCCAGATTTGATCTCCACCAAGAATTTGGCATCATCACCAAAAACCTGGCTTTGATACTCAAATTCTTCTGCAAGCCGATTTCTAACACTCAATCCAGCATTCATCTCTCTGTCCATTACCCGCAACCCAGTCCTCACCCCATTAATCTCCCTCGACCTGCTGTCGCCATTGAGGTCCCATTCTAATGCATCAGAATCCTTTTCTGCCTCATCAACAGCAAGGCTCTTTTTGGCAATAAAGAGGATAGACTGCAAATATCTCATCCGCTTCTGCCATATCTCTTCCATGGATTTCATCTTCAGTTCATACTCAGACCAACGGTTTTCATACTGTTGGAGCCTTTGGTTTAAAATGTCACACTCTTCCTCTTTCTCTCTTAAAGCAGCTTCGGCTTTGAGAACTCTTCTTTATAGCTCAATTAGCAATGATGGCTTCACCAGAATTTGATCAGCTTCTGATCCTTGATTGCAAATTTTGGTCATTTATTACTTATTTAAATACAGATCACTCAGAGAAGAGATATCTTCAAAAATTAATAATACCTTTGCATTTTCATGTTTCCTTGGTAAGGTTAGTAAACTGACATCACCTAAACACCTCCAAAACAGCCAACCACGAATAGCTACAAAAAACCATGCATCACAAATTTTGTCATTTTTACGTACTTGATTCTACACCTGATTGTAGTGTATGAAAGCCAATACACTGTGCCAATACATACCAGATTGAATAACTATAGAGGCATTGCGTACATTCACATAATCTTGTCTACTTTTCTTGCATTTCATCTGTTTTTGAATAGTAACAGCAGCTCTGTGTTGTTGAATCAAAACAGCAAACTCATGTCTTGTTTTCTCACCCCGTATAACTGCAATAAAACATATCAAGGATAAATACATACATCACAACCTTACTTAAATTGGAACAAACACTAAAGCATGAGAAGGAAGACTACATGGCTGCAATGTGGAAATTCCATTTTTAAGCTTTCTGACATAGCAACAAGCTTGATGGCCTCTAAAACAGCCCTGCACCCTTAAAATGCCATGCAGAGTGCAGTTTCTTGTATCTTCCAACACTCCAATCTACATGGAATAAATTAAATGAGTACAATAGGCAGTTGGGGTTTCATTGGAGTTAGAAAAAAGAGTAAAAAAATTACTGGGATTGTTAAGGTATGTAGTCCAAAGTACACTCAAGTTTCAAAGTGATCAACTGACTGGACCGGCTCAGCTCCTCGCCAATGTGATGCAGCATGAAGCAGCAAAAGACAAACATGAAATGAGAAAAAAAATCACTTTCACTTTAAGAGTAGAGAATAGGCCACTTCCAGCTCTTTGCCTCTCTGTTGTGACTCCCCAACTTTCTTGTCCTCTTCTTGCCCATTCTCCGTGTCCCAACCGTGTGGACACAAGACAATGATATAAAAACCTCTTCAAAGAAAACTACAAAAGAGGAAAGTGGAGGCGGACTTCCTTCCTTCCATGCCATCAATGGCAGAAGACAGAGTCTGTGTTGGGCTTTTGGTGACCATGCTGAGCTCATGAATAAGGTAGAACCCCATGTTTGCATTCTGCAACGTACCTAAGCATCCCCTCACCTTCTTCCAATGCCCTCATTAGGGACAAAGGCCGGCTCATTAGGGATAAATGTTGCAGCCACCATTTTTTTAAGCATAGCAAGGGACTTCTTTCACTGTCCACTTTCTGAGAAACCAGAAATAATAGCACTCCTTATAGCTGCATTCCGCTCAGGCATCTCATCAAATAGCTTCTATGCATTCTCCACATCTCTAGCTGTTGCATACTCACCAATCATGGCATTCCAGGAGACTTCATTCTTGTACAACATTCAATAAATAAAACTACGGGGAAAACGTAAATCACCACAAGTCACATACCTACTAACCATTGAATAGACCATATCAGCTATCTCAAAGAACTCATTCTATGAATCTTGTATCATGCTAATCAAATTTGTTCACAGCATAAACGTTGGTATATAACCCAAGCTCAATCACATGATACAAGAGACTAAACTTCCATAAGAACACAACATACATGATACATGCAAAATGGAGAAAAAAAAACCGTCAGTCACCCGTAAGATTTGAACCCAACCCCTAAGGCTGACCACATCTAATTACGCCATTGCTTGCATCAATACTGAATTTTGACTAAATAAAAATCACAAATTGAACACTAACCTAGTCATTTCAGTATCCCTTATATTGAGCAGATTGGACACATTAGCGAGAATTTGCGTAGACGACGCAGCATTGGGCGAGAGACCATCTTTGGGCAATCCCACATCTTCCAGTATCTCTTTAATTCTCGCGGCTGCAGTGAAAAAGGAATCAGGTACTCAGAGGCCTTCTTGCAGAAATCAGCGGCAACAATCTCGGCAGCCTTGGTCTTGGCCTGGGAGAGGGAAGCAAGAAAATTGAGGTGAGCGAGGACCCTGGGCGTGTACTCGAAATCGGGAACGCCCTTGCCAGCGGTGTCCAACTAGGAGGCAAGACAAGACTTGACTTTGGCGATCCAGGCAGGGTCAAAGTCGAAGCCGAGTAAAAGAGGAAGGGAGAGAAACGCCATTAATGGCACATTGGAGGAGGTGGTTATGGCGGAAAAATGGGAGATGAATAGGTAAGGGTAATTTAGGTATTAATAAAAAATACTTACCTAAGTAGATACATTTGTGTCGTTATATGTAAATTTAAAATTATTTATAATTATTATTTAAGTAAAATCTTATTCAAATAAGTTATATAAAAATAAATTAAAAATTATGACGGTACATAGAAATTTCTCTAAACTTTAATATAGGTAGCACGCATGTTAGCGCACGTTTGTATGATAATGTATGTATTACCCATCTTAAAATGCAACCGTTGTCATACGTTTCTTAGTGCACTGTGAGGGTGGAGCATAAAAAATGCTTTCCTGTAAATAGGCCCCATCTCTCACGCAGACGACTGACGTCAATATGAAACCTATCACGTGGCATCGATCCTGAGGAGGCGATTGTCACAAGAAACCCCCACCACAGTAGGAAGGGCTTTGAGTGGTTGGGAAGAACAACTTCCATTGCCCCCAACCAAACTCGGCAAACTGCATCGAGTGCAAATGGTAATCTCCGGGCGTGAATTGATTTCGGGCTCCAACTCGATCGGGAAGAAGAAAAAGACCAATTCCCAGGCTTGCAGAACCGCTGGTCACTGGTGCAAGACTTGAGCATGGCACGCAAACTGCACCTCCTGCACTGGCCATCCATTGTCTCTTGTCTCATGCATAATGTGTTTGAATTCTCAACTACTCCCGAACACATCCACTCCTCTCTGCTCGGCCTGAATCGCCTTCATTTATAAGCCAATGGCTTGAGACGCTGCCTGCAATCGGGGTTATCTATACCGAGTTCATCATGTCCTTAACTGAGCGAGCATGCTCCCGTCTAATTAATCCAAAGCGAGAGTAAAAGTTAAAATCATGGAGCAACGTGGGCTGATAAGTAGTTAAGTACCACGTTGAGTTCTATTTTTTCAGCAATTTAGTGTAGGAAATAGTCATCTTCGTTTCTAAAGCAAAGCCAATCAAATGACCGATTAGTCCAGTACTAAAAGAAAGAAGTGGACAACATTTTCTTCTTATGTAAGAAACACAAAAAATGCATTGGAATTTATTCATCTTAATTATGGCTATTGACAGCGATACTAACTAGAAAAGCAACAAAGTTTAAGATATATAAAAAGCTTCAGATCGATCGATTGGTGTGGATTAATCGATCACCCAGTCCGATAAATTGATCAATAACTCTTAGAAATTTTTACTTATATATATATATATATATATATATATATATATATATATATAGATATTTTCTGGCGATTGATCGATCGTTATAAAAATTGTGATTTACTTTTTCAAAAGTGATTGATCAATCATTTGGAGAATTGTAAGTGCGTTTTTCAAAAGTGATTGATTGCTATTTGTAGGTGATCGATCGCCGTATATATTATTTTATATTTTAACAGCTAGAAATATCTATTGTTGAAAGGTTTTGATATCTTTTTATTTAGGATGACTGTTTTACATAATATAATATGTGTATGTGTTTTGTAATAGTTTTTTTTATTTTTTTAAATTAAAAATTAATAATATTTTCACAAAAGTTTCAAGAAGAGAACAAGGAAATTCGAAATTCTTCAATTTTGCCGAGAAGAGAGATCTTATACGGCTCTAATTATTTTAAAAGAAAATTTTACTTAAGAACTCCACAGTAATTTAGTTTATTAAAAAAATAAATATTTTCTTAAAAAAACTATGCTCTACCTAATTCGAAGTCATTATTTATGTATTCTTAGTCAAATTCAAATTCTTTAATGTAAAATATCTAAACATAGTATATTTGTGTGGCCTTTGGTCTTTATATTCTGTCGCGTCTATAGCCAAAGACAGGAATCTAATCAATCTAGGGACTCTCGCTCTTGGGTTCGTCTCTCATAAGTCTCTTTATACATAGATATAAAGACGCTTTTTTCCCCCTCGAACACGTCATCGACGTCCAGTTGCAGTTGTTGTTTGTTCCATTGCCCCTGTTGCGAAATTCTGCTTGGCGATCCCCCTGTAATTATCGTACGTAAGCGTCCTACCTCTTCCCCAATTCCTGCAGCAGTTCCAGCCACGGTCAAGCCCAACAAGCCAGTGCCAACTGCGGTAGTGTCCCACCCACCCCCATGCTTCGCCCTTTTTTGCCAGCTTTAACCAATATCTCTTCCCATCTTGTCGCTTTCCATTCCATCTCGCGTTTTGTAAGAAAATCTGTTTTCAGCAATTACGTATAATTCATATCATTGTCACCTTACATTTCACATTTTCACAAGTAATATTGCTAAAAGCCCACCCATCTTAGTTACCCTTTTTTAATTATTTGCTGTCATCCATCTTAGTAACTTGCTCAGCTGAGAGAATAGCATGTAATGCACGACTATATAATAAATAGATATCTCATTTCCACGAGAAGCATTAATTAAAGGAGACATGCCCTTACATTTGCATGAGGTTTTTGTTCATTCCGGGCAATGATGACGTCTTTCAATGAAACCAGATCTGCAGAAAGAGAAGCGCTGAGGGAGGGATGGAGAGTGTCAAAGTGTGGTGGTGTTCAATACCGACAGGGCCGCGAGGTAGCTCTTCTTTGGATTTGAAAGTTGAAACAACCTTTATCTATATGGAAAAGAAACTGGCGCAGACCTCTATCCTTGCACTTGATTGCTCCATGCCTATAAATTCAAGCAAATCTACTTCAGGACTCCACTGGTGATCGGCCCGTCATCATCACTCATCAACCATCACCTCTCCCTCCCCCTCCCCCTCCCCCTCCCCCTCCTCCCCCTCGCTATAAATATGTAGGGAAAGGCGTATTTGCCCCCCCTCCCCGCAACTCGTCTGTTGCCTCTCAATGAAGAGCTCCTTCATGGTTCATGGCGGGTGGACAGTCCTTGCTGGAGAAGCAGGGCACGTGCAAGACCATTTGGCTTATGTTTTGTTCCACAGCCACGTAAACTCTTGCGCGTGCTCCACTTCTCCAACATGGGCTTTTCACCTTTGCTTGCTCTTGCCCACTCTCTGATAGTCTCAACTCGCACCATTCGTTTGCACTGCGTCTGCATGCAGGTAATTAGTGGCAACACACACACACACGCATTCGCTCCTTAATTGGAGACATTTTTCGGTTTACTTGTCTTTGGTTTTCATACTATACTTCACCGATACCCTTGGACGCCCGCATGGTCTACAATAAACACGTATGATCAGTTTGCTAGTTTTGTTTGGCAACCGGCAACGTCATTGATTTTTTACCACTACACACTTACACATTCATATAATTTTCATGTCGATGCTCTATTTTGTATGCAGCATTTTATTTCGGATATCCACTCCCCAAAGGTTTAAGCTGACTGGGATTAATGTTCTTGCGAATGCGTATAACCAGTTTTATCGGCTATTGTTTAACATAGAAATATTCTATCTAGTCAACTTAATTCGCATACAGCACATATATTCAGTATATATGCTTGGCATGAAGATTTATGAATGTCTTGCTAGAGTTTCAAACTGGCTATATCACCCGTATCAGTAAATCAGGAGGTAAATTCCACATGCGGCTTGAAATTCATTTGTAGTATAGAAGCGTTCGTCCTTGTTTAAACAAACTTCTGATCGACATAAGAACCAAGAATTCGCAAGTACGCGACCCAATTTTAGGAGATGAGCAACATAAATAAAAGACGTATACTGTCTCAGCGCCGTCGGATGAAACCGTGCCTCTATTTAATTAGAGATCATATCCAAATTGCTGTCGGGAAGAAGTCCAAGAAAGATGAGGGGAGAGGCGCTGCTGAGGGTGGGAGAACAGTACATTTCCTAAAAACATTATGGCCAACGTCATGGGACCGTGCAACCCCCCCTTGCTTCGGGAACTGCCTACAAATGTAATAATGCTCGGGAATGACATTCGACCTTGGTCGAGCCCCCCATTATTCGTGGTTAAGAAGGAACAGGATTCGCAATCTAAGGTGGAAAGAGGACACGGGAAGTGGCGGTCAATTGTCAAAGGAGGTGGCGTGAGGTTGAGGCAAGCAGCTAACTTGTGTTTGCAGGCTGGGGAGCACGGGGGCGTGACTTTGGTATGGTTGGGTGGTTCACTTAATCGAAGAGAGTCGCCACACTGATCAAACGCAAGGGAGAAATGATGGGGGTGATGGGAATCGGCGATGCCCCACTTCACTTGCCCCCGTCCCCCGTTAATAAAGAGGCCACAAAGAGTGAGTGTCAAAGGTGAAAGGGCCAGAAAATCTTGTGAGATAAATTCTAGGGTGTGGTTGACACGCAACTCGTCACTCAGTCATCAAGGTGAAGACTTCAACCTGGTCACTTGTAAGAGTGACAAGGAAGGAAGGAATGATTGAAATGATGGAGAAAGAGACTTCTTACTATCTTGAGTGCACTTCTTCAACTAACATCAGTTCATTCCTATCTAATCAAAGGATGCTTGTCTTTCTAATCTTCACTTGGCTAACGCCACCCTCAATTGCTTCAATACTCGATAGTAGAGGGTTCCACATTTCTTGCCTTCCATTTGATTCCACGATTTTGGCGAGTAAACTTGGTGTCTGATCATATTACCCCAAATCTTCTGAAAACGGCCCCACAAAACTAGAGAAGGCCTCGAACCTTTTTGCCACAGTAAACTCTGCAGCTACAGCAACTAATAGATCATGACTCCTTGAGCTGTAGTTCCTTGGTCGTCCTAATCATGGCCCCAATGGTCAAGGAACAGCTCCTTAACCGTCAGATATAGCTCCTTCGCCCTGATGGTCAAGGTGCTGCAATTCAGGCTATTTTTTTTTCCATTTACAATTGTCTCATTGCAACTGGCACTAGCTAATGTGAAGCGCCAATAAGCCATGCTTCACATTAGCTAGAACTAAAACGATCTCCGCTCCTAAATTCTAAGTATCGAACAGCCGGTCAGGTACAGGTAAATTTGCACTGTGAAATTGTCAAGTCAACCCATTACTGATGGAGGAACATAAACGCACAGCCCTCCCCATGTCCAGCAGTTATCATTTGCAGGAAAAGAAAAGTGTAATTGAACATTATTACATAATCCATTTCGTTAGAGAAGAACAAATGTGCGTCGCAGTACAGATACAACGCGGATGCACCAACTGCACCTCTGCTGTCACCTAACAACGTTAAGTACTCCTTTGGCGGTTGCCTGTAGTTATCAAAAGTACCAAGAAAACTTTCTGAGTCATAACGAGAGAGGCAAATACGAGAGTTAACGACTAAAAATATATCTACTATCTTGAACTAATGATTCATGATAGTTAGTATAAGAAAGGTTAACTCATTAATATTTACCTCAAAAAAGGAGTTGAAATTTAAGCGCAACAGAAACCTCCGCAAAAAAGGGGCTCGCTGGCTTCCTGCAAGCCTGCTACTGCGTAATATTGTGTACAATGAATTCGATTTTTTGTTAAATTCCTGCAAAAATAGTTATAAAATTTGTAAAAAAAGAACCTCATAAAGAAAGTATAAAATATGAGAGAGAGAGAGTAAAAGAACCTCGAGCTAACAATATACAACAAAACTTGTTTGGATAGAGATAACACGGTTTTTTGCTATGTACAAGAGGAACTACCTCAATAACATGATCAAGTTCAGCAGTATTTGAGTTGTTGTCGTCATGTTCAATGATCCAACAGAACTGAAGGCAAAGTTTCATTATGTTGTCTAGTATCCTGGAGACAGATCCAATGTCTAGGAAGGATTGTGAAATTAAAGCTGTCAAATACCTGCGTATCACAATACATATCATCATATAAGGCCTAAAATTATCGTAATAATTTTAAAATGAAAAAATAATGCAACAAATAAAAAAGTGTGCGTTCATTCTGGGTTCAATGATCTTGACCCTTAATGATAGTGGTCACCAAAAAAAAAAAAAAAGAGGAACGTGAAAATCTTTATTACAACCCAAGTGACTCACTCTTGGTGGAATTCCACAAGTTCAGTGAAATCATGAGAATCTTGGACACGAGATTGCAAAACATTCCACTGAGATTCAATAACATCAACCTGAAATTCATCATAAAATTGCACTGAGATACAGAAACCATAAACTACGGAGCCTCCTCTGGGCTGCATTGTGTCAATACTGTTAATAAACATGGTAATTGCATAACCTGGATATAAAATTGAAGATTTCTAATTAAGAAGGCCATATGCTCCCGAACCCGCCACCTAGGTCGAGACTGTAAGTGACGCCGCTGACACTCTGAATAGTTAGTGCGGTCTTTCCGATGTTTGGCAAAATATGTATGATCTTGATGCATCACTGCAGCCCAAGACTTTTCCAGTTCCATTTGTGTTCTTTTAAGCCTAAGCAAATATTGAAAAACTCTCTGGTACCTACCAAGCACAAAATCTTCATCTCAATGTAAAAGAAATCCAGAGAACAGAAAAGTATTATCGAACATAGAGCCAGTATTTACATAATCTGCAACCAAGAGACTCTGCAGGAGCTTACTTTGAAAGGATTTCCTGCGTAAAGAACAACTGCAAGGGCCAATCAACTGAATATTCAAGAGCAATACCATCCCACCCATCAAGTGGCAACTCAGAAGGACCACTTGTTTGTGATGTACCACCCACGTTGCCATCAAATATGCTCACTTTGGAAAAGTCCAAAGATGATGCCACTTGAGTCCCAAAAGAAGGCATTCTGATAAGGGCAGAAGAAACAATCGTGTGCATTAAACTTCATTACTGATAAAGAACCCACAGAACATTAAAATGTAAGCCTGGCATGAACATAACAGAAATCAAAACTAATATCTTCTTGATGTTAAAAGTTGCAACCTGAGTGATACTCTTTGAAAGTATTGGTCATCATCAGTTATCGTCTTTATCGCAGCCTGCAGTACAGATAGCATCAACAATGTGATTTTTGAACAGAATAATAAATGTCAAAAGTGGAATTTTGGGAAATAATTCAGCCAACAACATCCAATGCTGGTTGTCAAACACGAGAGACATTGTTGAGGATTTATACAATAGCCATTACTCCACGAAAGTTTCAAACCTCCAAACATAAAGACCAGGTGACTATCAAATGCAATGCTCATCATGCGCATAAATGTAAAAACAGGGTGCATCGCCAGTAACAGGTCAAAACTAATGGGAATATAAATAAAATGAGGATCATTTGAAAAGAGGTAAACTAAAAAATAAAAAAATGCACAACAGTGGAAAACATGAAAGAATATATAATTGATAATGTAACTTGCCAGTGGACAATAAAACTTACCAGCTGAAAAGGGACCATGAGATCAGCTTCAGCAGTTGACTGGCGAGGTGGCAAACGCATCAATTGACGACAATCCTCAAGAAAGCACTGGAAAAGAAGACATATATATTTTATTTACTGTTCATGAAGAGAAATCGTTCCATGTAGGATAGCAAAGTATATTACCTGGAAGAAGTCACCCTTTGCTAAAAGAAAATAATCTTTCAGAGCCTTCAAATGACCGTTCAGATCAGCACGCACAACCACTAGCTGTACATGATTAGGAAAAACAGTAAATACATTACTAAAGAAAAGTAACAGCAACTGAAACATGTAATCACCTGCCAAAGGTGATTGGCTGCAATTGTGCGAATGGAGTCAATCGCATTTTCAAATGACCTCTTGTGAAATTCAGGTGAATCCTACCAACAAACAGCAGCACACATATATGTTAAACAAATGGACATTACAAAGAGCGTGCTCATTCAACAGTTAAAATGATAGCAATGAGATCAGATAAATGTCCTCTAACCTAAACATATATGATCTACAGGCTTCATAATTGTGAATACTTTCTCAATTGTTGATATTATACATAACTACCCAGCAAATCCATCCTCTTATCCAGGATCAAAACCACAAATACTACACAGCAAAAGGAAGATAGCCTTACCAGCCCCCTTGTCCGTTTGCCACATATTTTTGCACAAACAAAATGAACCCAAGATCTCACAATTAAGCCCTATGTAGGTCCACCAGTTGATCAACTAATACACTTAAAACAAATCAGAACGTACAAAAATGATACCTTCAGATCTTTAAGCATGTGAATAATTTTATCTTCGTCAGATTGTGGGAGTAATTCTTCCTCAATCACATTGTCATCAACAGGAGGTTCTTTATAGAAAGCCGCATGTTCCACAGAGCCCTGAAGTTTATTCAAGCTTCCTGTAATCTGAGGATGAAATAGAATGCCCTGGCGCCAGTGACTACAACCAGGATTTCTTAGTACCCGAATTGCTTTACCAGCAAAAAGTATTGACTCTGCAACTCGCATATGAATATGCTCTGGAAGCATATCCTGTATGTTGTAAAAAGGTTACCAGATAAACAAGTGTGGAAAATAAAGCTTTCTTTCCAAGAATTCTTTTTCCAGAAAAATGGAAACTTATGAATTTAATACAAAATAAAAAAATGTTAAAAAGTTAATTTGCATGCTCTGATATAAAATTCAACAGGATGGGCCACTTGGACATCTTTGACAAATTAAAAGAACTTAAATTTCGTGTGTAATTAATATATATAGAACATTATCTAGAAAAATTGCAGAATCATATTAAACAATTTCATCAATTTTAAAGACAGAGTGCTGCATCATCACTGGTTTCAAATTCTGGTAACTACAAAACAATAGCAGGAAGACATGTGGACATTGGTTTCGGCAAAACCACTTTTTCATTTGCATATCATGGATACAAATAACATCCTAAAAGAAGCACAATAACACATGTGGCACCCAATATTCACAAACAATTTAATGTAAAAAGTGAAAAAACAAAAGAAAAAACACCAACCACAACATAATAATTACTGTCCAAAACCATTTTGTCAATTTGATAATGAAGGATAACCTCAGCCCGCCAAGTTGGGATTGAAAATGGGGGCCTTGCCTCAACATTACAAGTAAACAGGTGCCTAAGGCGCTCTCCTAGGCACACGTCAGGCATAAATGCACTCACAAAGAGCCCCCTTGTGCCACGTAATGATAGCTACCAATGCCTCAAATCAAGTACGACATAAGTATATATTGAGAATTATTTTCATAAATTATTTACATCATCATGAAGATACTCAGGCATTTGACAAGGTGTGCCTAAGCATTCAGGTGTTATAGCAGAGGACACCGCCCAGGCACCACCTGGTCGCCTTAACAAGAATGGCTTGAAAAACATTTTTGGAGAAATTAATAAGCACTAAAGGGGGTGAAAAGAATACTTTTAAATAAACATACCAAGGAGATATGGAACCCCCGGTGCCAATCAGTTAATGATGCATCATGCTGAGATTTTCTTGACAACCTATCAAATGCATCAGGATGAGGTGACTCATTCTCATTATCTCTCTCTTCTTGCCTACAAGAATATAAGGTACTAACTCGCATTAGATAAATGGTAAAATAAACATAGCCATACAAATTTCAATGAAAAATTTTCAAAAAAAATCAATGATCAAGTAAAGCAAATGCAAGACCAAAACAGTCACTACCAAGCAACATAGACGAGATAATTGTTGTAGCGCGTTGCTACAGCAGGGTTATACGTAGGAGAAATGGGAGAAAAGATTGAAAGCAAGAAGAAATAATAATCTGGCTAATTCTGAATTCTTATTGCAAAATCCTTTTTGAGATGAAGTGTCCTACAATTTATAGGCTTAATAGCACTTTATTCTAAGGAATATAATCTAATTAGGGAAACTAATCAAAACAAGTATCCTACCATTAATTAAACATTAAATACTAAGGAACCTACTTATAATAGAAATCCTAATTAAGGAAACTAAAATCTAATTAAAGAACCCTAATTTGAATTCATAACAATCCACCACTGCTTTCGCTAAGCCTTGTCTTCAAGGCTAGGAAGGACCAAGACATTCATCAACAGCAAGAGCCTGAAGAATCCAATGATACTTCGGAGGAGGGCGTTGAATGATGTGCAACTTATCTGGTGGTTGGGCAGTAGGGAGGCATTGGACCCCATTAAGCTCAAAGCGCATATGCATGTGTTCAAAATCCCATTTAACCATTTGCAATATGCACAACCAATCCATGCCAAGAACGATATCAGCTCCCTTGATAGGCAAGACATGCCTTATAACAAACCCCCATACTACGAAGCTTTGCACCATCCCCGACCATAACATTAAAGTTAGGACAACCAGAGATCTGCAAACCTAACTCTTTAGCAATGTCTTCGTTAATGAAACTATGAGTGCTACCAGTATCGATAAGAACTATAACACGTTTTTCCATTTGCCCATTAATGCGCATAGTATTCGGAGCATTACCACCTTCATAGGCATAAAAGGACAAGTATGGGTCCACATCATTTACCAAGGCAACAAAGGCAGGGTCAAACTCAGCCACAGGGTCAAGAGAAGCCACGGGGTCAACGGGGTCAAGTGTATCTTCAACAACATAAGCATGAAGAGTCTTGCAACAATGGCTAGGGGTATACTTTTAATCACAATTGTAGCATAAGCCCTGGGAGTGACGAGCCTCCATTTCAACATGAGATAATCACTTAAGAGAAATATGAGGAGTACGCCTCATAGTGATGATAAGACCACTAGTAGAAGAAGACTGTGACACCTGTGGAATATGTTGTTGATGCTAAAGCTGCTCTTAAAACATGCAAGCGACACAAATTATCTCAGTCAAAGTGCGTGGCTTGAAGATATGCACTGAAGCTTGCAAGTTGGGCCTCAAACTACCCAAAAAAGTACCAATCAAAGCGGCTTCTGACCAATTAGAAACCCAATTTGTCAAATTCATCCTAATAAGCTTCAATGGTGGTAGATTGGTCCTCATAATCAGTAGGCCCAAAGCAGACAAAAAGAGCTTGCTCCACGTCAGCCCACATAGCATGCGGAGTGTGAGACAAAAAGTACTCGAGCCACTGCAATGCACGTCCTTCCATGTGAAAGGAAGTAAGATCAATTCGTTCATGGTCTGGTGTACGATGGAAGTGAAAAAATTGTTGGGCATGTGAGACCCATTCCTCCGGTTCATCACCCTTGAAGATTGGGAAAGTGAGGCAAACCGGGTGGGCTTGGACAGCTCCTTCGTAGTCTCTGAACGCGGCATCATAACCCGGTGGACGTCCTCCAAGTTAGGATCCACCATGCCCACGGTCTAGCACAAATAGTACAAGTGGCCCATGGTAGAAGTTGGGCCTTTTGTAATCTAAGGTCTGCCTAAAAACCCTATGCCTACATCAAATAATTATTATTATCATCAAATTCCCTAGCACCAGGTTGTGGAAGTGAGCCATGGATCTGTCAGTTTAAATCTTCGCTCAGATGGCTATGAATCGGCAGGTGAGAGTCATGAACAACTTGAGGATAAGTGCCTGGAGATAACCCAAGTGGGTCAGATCGTGTAAGGTATGGGGCTGGACTCGAATGGGATAAGAAATCTCGTGAATCTCTTGTTGGACCGGTATGGGAGCCGGGCTCACCCAAATATGAGTTCAACCCGCCCATAGAATGCCTCACATCCACAGTTAACCCTAATGCCTCATATGTTTCTACAATGGGCATGGCGGCAGCGAAAGATCCCATCAGCATGCCGGAGGAGCAACGGCTAGCCAGAGTAGGGAATGGTGAACCCAGCAGCAACAGAATTGGATGGAGAGCACACAACGAGGCATCCAAGAGGAGAGGACCTATCGGAACCAAAGGAGGCAAGGAGGCGGCCACGACAGACGAAGCCCATGTTACACTGGAGGAGGATTGGAAAGCGATGACCTTGGTCATCGTGGGGCAGAGTGGCAGCTGGCTAGAGACTATCGAGAGAGCAGATGAGAAAGAATCCACCCTGACCGTCGCAGGAAGGGTTTCGAAACAGCTAAGGGAAGGTCCGGCGATGGCGGGTACAGTTGTCTCCGCCTCATGGACATGGCTGCACTTTGAGGTGGCGTGCTGGGATGATTGGGGAAGATCCGCAATGGCAGATGACCGGCTTCAACCACTAGACGGAACTCAGGGGCCAGTGAGGTGGAAGAAGCGCTGGGCGAAGTTGAAGATGATGACCCCTGATTCAGTGTCAGCACCGGAAGTCCCTGAGGCTACAATTCGGCGGCCAGTGTAGAGGGTGGACGGTCTGCGAGCTGCTGGACGGAGGTAGTCAAAGTCACATCAGCCAGCAAGCGAAGCCAAGGAGTCTTGTTGGGCTTTTACGACTGCAGCAACCTCGCGATGTGACTGTGCAACGACCGCGAGGGTGTCTGAGAGCTTCTGAAATTACTCCACCCAACTATCGGTCTCTATATTCTGCTCTAGGGCTTGGGTGTTCGCTTCGCACTGAAGCGCATCAATTTCCATCTGAGGGTGGGCAACGGCTGCATTCGAGGGCTCGACAACAGAACCGGAAACCGCTTTCTTTGGACATCCCATGGCTACAATAAAGCGAAGGTGCAGGAAAGGCATGTTTTGATACCAATGTTGTAGCTCGTTGCTACAGCAGGGTTATACGTAAGACAAAGGGGAGAAAAGACTGAAAGGAAGAATAAATAATAATCAAGCTAATTCTGAATTCTTATTGCATAATCCTTTTTGAGAGGAAGTGTCCTACAATTTATAGGCTTAATAGCACCTTATTCTAAGGAATATAATCTAATTAGGGAAACTAATCAAAACAAGTATCCTACCATTAATAAAACATTAAATACTAAGGAACCTACTTATAATAGAAATCCTAATTAAGGAAACTAAAATCTAATTAAAGAACCCTAATTTTAATTCATAACAATAATTTTGTTCTACCTTTAATTATCTTCACTTACATATTATGTTGAATAATAAAATCTTTTATGAAATTTTGTGAAGTTTCATACACCAGAATATGAAATGCATTCTCTAATCATTGTGGTTGATAACTCTGCAAATGTAAAACGACGAGGGACAAAAGAGTACCTTCTAATAAAGAATTCTCCCTGCTGATCCTGAAGAATTCCATAAACCATCCAAGAGGCAAGGTGGTGATACATTACCTGATGTCCATGCCAAAGCAGCCTACAGTTTGACATGTAATTTGCAATAACACCAGTTGCAGATGTGTTTTATTTCAGAAATTAAACAAAAAAGACAATATTTTAAATCAATTTTTTCTGTACTGAACTATGAATAAGAAAGAAACGAGAAAGGCACAGGCATACAGTCTGAATTGCAGATTAAAACTAGACAATGGGGATGACGTTCTATTTTTATTATAAATTTGGCATGATCATATGACAGGAGGAAGATCTGTCAATACACAAATCCGTCTAAAACAAAACTAAAACAGACAAATTTAAACACATCTCCATTTCAAAATAAATGAAATCCATCATCCTTGCATAGAAAACATAGATGTCACTCTTAGAAGATTAGAAGCATATAAAGAAGAAAATAGCTCACGTGAGCTACTAAAATAATTTTCCTTCTCAGGCTAATATTTTAGTCAATTTACCTAAATATTAATCACCGTATTTAACACGATAACAAAATAGAACATGTTGAAATTTATTTCTGTAAATTTTAATATTAACAATCAACACATAAGCTCATTGAAGCAATCATCACCAGCAAACTCTGATATATTCTGGCTTATTCAAGCCCCAATTTTTCATTTTTCCCTTTATGATTTCATTGCTTTTTGGGAGTCAAAATTGCAGGATCCATAATAACTTCCTGTCAATTGTGGATTCAGAACTTGCATATCAAGTAAATTGCACGCTCATCATAATGATAACAACTAAGTTCAAACAATGACATAAAAAACAGCTTCTGAGACAAGAGATAGTTTGCATTAGTTCAGTCCAGCCTTCCAACCCAATCTGCATTCAAAACAATGACTTTTCGGTATGTACATTCCCTACCACGTGATACTTTGGAAACAGGAATTTTACATCATTGTACTTTTATTCCTGAATGATTGTGGCACATTGAAATGGTTCGATAGCTAAAATGGCGAAATTCCAGTGTTATCTTTTCTCATTGACAAGAGCATATTAATAAAAAGAAAATTCAGAATATATAGACTTAGAAATTGAACAGTCTCTATTTTCCTCGTACCTCTGAATACATAACTGCAGTTCCGGTACCCCACAGTGGCAACGTTTGTGCAAAAGGTTGAGAAGCTGTCCTCCACGAACGTTGTCACGCTCAATCTCCAAGATGAGCTCATGCAGTGGCGGCAGCAGAACATGAAACTAAGGAGAAGCAACAATATAGAATTGCATCAGGAATAGGAAATATAGATACAAGGGATGAAACAACAGCCTAATGGAAAGAGCAGACACATTTGTCCTTATAGTACAGATCAGCAAAAAATAGGACTTTCCAGAGACATCCTACATCTCCACGAAGGAAACATGCAATAAGCATTATTGAGTTCAGATAAGCATAAAAGAAATCACAAAGAACCTTATTGAGGCCCTGAGTTACAGTCGCCAGTATGGGAAGAGGATCGGACAACAGCTTCTGTTCAACCTGTAGAACAGCAGATCTATATAAGGATAGAATCTCCACAATGCCATTGGCAATGGCCCTACGATACACACTTGGCGTTTCCAGCTTCGATTTAAACACCCCTGAATTCAGCACCGAAGCATAATCCTTTCGAGACCGTATCCAACTTAAATTACGAGACTTGGCTGCGAAGCGCTCGAGCTCCCTATAGTAAAAACCCAGTGGGATAAGCCTTTGCATAGCATCCCTGCAAAAAACAACAAACTGTACTGTGAACATACAAACACACCGTACACAGACATGGGCACCAAAAAGAGTATCCAACATCTGAAAACATAGAGCACCACCAATAAGTGAGAATCAATAATAACCTCTCGGATGCTTCGATGAAGGAGAGGTCGGGAGCGAGCTTGAAGGTACATTGGTGGGCAATTTTGGCGTCGCCTAAGCCAAGGGACTCCTCATCTTCTCTTTCGTCGATTATGAGGTCACCTGTGTATCCGACGAGCGCCAGCAGGAGCTCGTGCAGCATTTTTCTCTTCCCAAAAGTAAGAAAGCTCAGTGACGAATACTCGCCCTCTCTCTCAAGTAAAATGGCTGCTCACTGATGATATTGCACTCAAATGAGGGAGGTGGTGAAGCAATTTAACCCTAGACATGTGCACAGTTTCTAAATTTCGGCCTTCTCCCAAATCGAACTCCGCCTCCGTCCAAATCAACCGCCCTTCCTCCTTCAAAACACGACCAAGATCGCCCTGCCTTACCCGCCGAACCGCTAAGTCAGCCGCCTTTTCCAAGATCGAAATGTAGCCCGCCTCCTTCAATATCGGTAATTCCTCACGCAGCGGACGTCCGCCTCGCCCCTCCGCTGAGCCGTATCCTCCGACATCGGCCGCCTAACATTAACTCTGTCACCCTGCTCTACCACTGCGAGCGCCTACCTTGCAGTCTGCAGCCACCAACTTAGGTCCGGTAATCGGCCTCCCCGTCCTAGTCCCCCTCCTCCCAAGTCCCAACCTCGCCGGCCCACCTCTCCGATGTTGTCTCCGTTGTGCATCATCTCTCTGAATCTTTTCCTGGCGGAGCCCGACGAGAGGCTGGCTGATCGCTGGACGTCCTCTCACTCATTTCCAGCAAGAACTCTATAGAAGAAAAATAAAAACTGATCGAGCTTTACATGGGAAACATTTTCCGGTTCCATACTGACCTGACGAGCCTAAAGTGTAAGGAACGGGCGGGACGGGAGCCCTCTATGAAATCCTCTCTCCATTTTTAAGATTGACGGCTTCATGCGTTCGCTCACTGTGTACATAGAAATTACGCTTCATTGTCACTAGTAGGGTGTATCGAAAATACTTCCATTTATATGTGGGTACTTAAGTTTGTAGTTCAAATTTTGATCTTTCAATCTCACGGCTTTGGATCTGCTGTGGGGGACTCACAACAGCCCAGCGTGCCATAAAAAAAACTCGTACGAATTTTTATCACGTATGACTGCTCCTCACCGGCTTTGGGAAATCTCACAAAGTGTATATCCTTACTTATCAAAGGACTTTAGTCCAAAGATGTGTCAACAGGGAGAAAAATCATGTTAAATGTTAACAGTTTGAGGTCTAGGAAAACAAAGAGATGCGATAGATTATATCACCCAAAAATCTACCCATCAAACCTTCGAATTCGGTTTTGATTGGAAAAGATACATAGGCCTTAACATAAAGTTCACTTAGCTCACATGTTCTTTCCAGCAAAACTGGGTTGAGAAATTTTGTTGGGTAGTTCTTTTGGGTGATTATTAATAGAAAAATAAATATTAGTATTTTTTATTTTTAATAATAAGTTATAAAATAATATAAGCTTAATTTTAAGAAGAAGTATTTTTTATACTATACTTTGATAATGAGTCAAATATAAGAAACACATGTGAAGTGTTTATTTGCAAGATCAACGGTATATATTAGCACATATTGGTGTAAATATTACTCGCGCTAACCTGCAACAATATGTCCATTATCGATCTTGGAAATTAACACTTTATATATATTCCCTACACTCAGGCTTATGGTGAGCTGCAGGGAGTATGAAAAAATGATTGTCTCAAAGATACTAAAACAAGCAATATATCAAATCTTAAAGAAATGTGAGTATGTATATATGATATTGTTTATATGAGACTGACCTCGTACGGGATCCATGAGCCAACTCTTTAATTGTCCTTGGGCTTATTTTGATCTTGGGATGAGTAAGCCTCTTAATTATGACAACCTACTTAGGATAGTGGGATATATCGGACCCATGAAATAGCAAGTCCATTAAATGACTTGCACCCAGAATTGCCTTGACTCCTACTAATAAGCTTAGTAGTAGGCGACATGTTTTTAATTTTTTCAATTATAAATTTTAGTAATTTATTTGAAAGAAAATTTATTTTATATATGTATATTTTCTTTACCGCCTTGACTAAAATTTATGTGTTCACCATTGGATATATCCCTCTTATGTCTATTTCCTTCTAATCCCCCGCACCTCCCTCCCATTCCTCTATGCATCTGCCACTCGAATTGGTTCTCCTTTGTGTTGCTAGTTTTTCCTTTGTGTTGCGCGTGTCTCACCCCATCACTAACCACCTCACTGAAATCTCCGTTGTGCCAACCGTTGAACTCCTTGTTGCCATCTACCACACTAGATTCTCATCTATATTCCCACCAAGCCAATTTATCCTCCGCTCTCCTAGACACTCGAATGCTTCATTCCACCTGCTACTAAACTATGTATCGCCCTCCGCCCTACTGAATTCTCGTCAATGCCACCCACAGCAAAGTAAGGTTCTCCCCCATGTCATCTTCATGGTCGAGAAAGACGACGAGCTCCACGGTCCCGCCATACATGGGCTAGACCCCTCTTTCCCACTAATATTGTCTACTCCATCTACATCTACGACTACAAGGAGGGGGAGATGGTCTAGACGCTACCCGATTGTCGTCATTACTTCCACCTTCTTGAATTAATACCTGGCTCCACCTCAACACCTCCTACCCCGCCTATCAAACTTCCCCCTCCTGACTTCCATCTACATAGGGGTGCTTATGAACATTTGTTGTCCGTATATTCATCCGTGTTTGTAATAGTTTTTATATAGAATGGACAATTTTTTTTGGTCTAGGGCAAACACGACGCTAATACATGCCAAAGTTTTTTGTATACGCTAATAGGGAACTATGGACACAGAGATATCCTTGTTCGTGTCCATAGACGTCCGTATATGTCACGGATTGCATTCCGGACACCCTACCAACTTCCCTTTTACTTTCCTTATATGTATTTTTCTTTATTTTTATATATTTTTCTTATTTATATTTTAGGGTACAACCATGCCCGTACAACCACTTTGGCTGTCACTCCAACAATATGCAAGAAATCTCTTATGCTATATAGGGGGGAGTGAGTAGTTGTGCAAGTTGGCTAGTGTTGTTGCACCCATTGTTTGTAAACATGTTGATAGTGAATGCATTCATTTTTCGTGCTTATGTTCATTCGTTTCCTTGCAAATATGACTCGCTTTTGCCCCCTATCCTTTTGCTTTGCATGAGCGCCCGCAAGTGATTGCGCAACGCATCAAGTGCAAGGCAAGCCACTCATCCCAAACAAAGGCTTGCTTAGTGGGCTTTTAGCCTACAAGCGTCGCACAGCCAACTGCCCAAAAACTCCGTCTGTGACAGTTGGTGCCAAAGCCAAAAAGAAAGGACCGTCCATCAAGCTTCCACTTGCGATGCCGAAATCTGTGGCAAGTGAAGCTAGTGGGGTTGAGCATGCTGCTCCAGACCCACAACCCAAGAAGTCTTCCAAATGGCAGGACTGTGTTGATTCCTTGGAGAAGCAAGTTGCCCCCATGGTCAATGGGTTTCCTATGTTGGAAGAGAAAGTGAAGTCCCTTGAAAAAGCAAAAAAATGAAACTGTAAGACAGGATCACAAAATCGTGATGTCAGTTTTGAGAACCGCATGTTGATCAAAGAATCGCAAGTGGATTGCGTGAGGAGGTACAAAACTTGGTTACACAAGTAAGCCTTCTCCTCCGAACAACAGCCTAACAGGAACCCGTTGTAGTCGTCAAGCGCCCCAAAGTGCCGGAACCTAAGGTCTATCAGGGAGTGCGAGATGCTAAAAAACTGGAAAATTTTTAGTTTGATATGGAACAATACTTTCGGGTTGTTTGCCCAGAGTCATAAGAAGAGAAGGTCACAATGGCCACAACGTACTTATCCGGCGATGCCAAGCTTTGGTGGAGGATAAAGTACGAAGAAATTTTGAATGGTCGCCTTAAAGTAAATACTTGGGAAGACCTGAACGGTCGCTGAAGACCCAATTTTTGCCACAGAATGTAGAATTCATTGATCGACAGATTCTCCGCCGCCTACAACAAACAAGAACCATTCACTAATATGTCAAACAATTTTCAGCCCTCATGTTGGACATTCGCGATATGGCCAAGAATGACATATTGTTCTACTTCCTTGAAGGCCTCAAGCTTTGGGCCCAAATAGAGATGAACCGGCGCAAAGTGCGTGACTTGTCTATGGCCATCACGGAAGCCGAACGTCTCACCGATTTCACTGCCTAGGACAACACAAGGAAACAGGGATATTTTGAGAAGGACCAAGGTCAGCGACAGGGCCAACGAGAACAAAGTTATTCTATCGAGTCTCAAGACAAGGGCAAAGGTAAAGTTGGTGAAAAGAAGCCTTTCTACAAAGGATTTGGGATGAGAGTCGATAGTTCTACATCTGCCTCTTGGCCATTCCAACCATCCAATTGTATTAGGGGTCCATTATCATGCTTACTATGTGTTGGACCTCATCTTACTTGGCAGTATCCTCAAAAGAAAGCACTCAATGCCTTCGTTGTGAGAAATTCAGCCCGACTTGAGGGAAACTACGAAGCCTCCAGTGATGAAGAAGGTGCACCCAAGATGGGAGCAATGAGACTGCTCAATACCATTGAGGGTACTTAGAAAAAGCCAACATCTCGAGCAAAGGGTCTAATGTACATTGACATTTTCTTGAATGGCATGCCCACAAGAGCAATGGTAGACACGGGAGCCACACATGCCTTCATATCCAACAATGAAGCTAGACGCATAGGGCTGTGGCTCGTCAAAGATTCCAGTCGAATGAAGGCAGTGAACTCTGAAGCTCGCCCTATCACAGGGTTGGCCAAAGATGTTCCCATTTAGATTAGTGACTAGTCCAACGCAACAAATCTTATGGCGGTCCCCTTAGACGACTTCCAAGTTATCCTTGGGATTGAATTCTTATAGAGAACGAATATTGTGTCGATGCCACACCTCGGTTCAGTCTGTTCATTTGAAGCTACAAGCCCCTGCATGGTGCTGGTTGTTCAGAAAAGCAAGTCCGATGTGGCACATTTGTCCACACTCCAACTAGACAATGGGTTGAAGAAAGGTGATCCAACATACCTTGTGGCTCTTCGCATGGAAAACCAACCATAGAGGGATCAACCCTTGCCAACAAAAGTCCAAGTTGTTTTATCGGACTATGTCGATGTCATGCCCGAAGCTCTACCGAAGTGTCTCCCTCCGCGGAGGTCCATTGATCACCAAATCGAATTGGAACTTGGTACAAAACCACCAGCCCACGCTACCTACTGGATGGCGCCCCCTGAACTCACAGAAATTACGTAGACAACTTGATGAATTACTTGATGCAGGCTTTATCCGCTCCTCTAAAGCACCATTCGGAACCTTGGTCCTCTTTCAAAAGAAACACGATAGGAGCCTGCGCCTTTGTATCGACTATCAGGCACTAAACAAATTGATAGTGAAGAACAAGTATCCCCTACTGCTAATCGTGGATCTGTTCGACCAACTTGGCAGTGCTCGTTACTTCTCCAAATTGAATCTTCGTTTGGATTACTACCAAGTACGTATTGCCGATGGTGACGAAGCCAAGACAGCATGTGTTACTCACTATGGGGCGTTTGAGTTCTTGGTTATGCCTTTCAGCCTCATCAATGCACCGGCTACCTTTAGCACACTCATGAATAACATTTTCCATGGGTTCCTTGATCGCTTTGTTATCGTCTACCTCAATGACATTGTGGTCTATAGCAATACTCTTTATGAACATATTACCCACTTATGAACCGTGTTTGAAGTACTCTGGCAAAACAAACTATACGTCAAGTTGGAGAAGTGCTCCTTTGCAGAAGAAGAAATTATCTTTTTGGGACATCATATCGGAGGTCGACAAGTTTGAATGGACCAAGAAAAGATCAGGGCTATTGATGATTGGTCGGCCCCTACCAAAGTAAAATAATTACGAGCTTTCTTGGGTCTCTCCATGTAACGCCCAAGATTTTTCATCACATTTTCTTAAAATTCACAGAATTTTTTTTTCAATATAATGGCTGTAAATGGAGGAAAAATGACGACATACAAAACATGTAAAAACAGTTTATAGTTTAAAACACTAAACATCATTTTTCCCATCCAAAATGCTCCTCATTCGGTCAAACATCATACGGCCAAAGCAAATATCCTCAGGCGCTACTCAAAAACAAATGTACGATTAAATTACTATGATCATGGATTTTTAAATGCAAATAACTCCTAGGCGTCCCTGAGTACAAGTCCCATAAACAGTCTACTATCTGATCCAAATTAAAAGTCTAGATGCTATAAACACTTAAATCTCATCTCACCAAATACATCAGATCATGGCACCAAATATACACTCATTGAGTCAAATATACCTGAATCAAAAGGGGAAACAATCCACTGCAGAATCGAGCATCCATCTCCAGGAGCTCTCCAACACAACCTGCAAAAGCCTCCCGAACAACAGGGCTAAAAAAGTAGGGTGAGTATTTTCATACTCAGTAGGAAAATACCCAGTAGGGGAATCCAAAATGGTGAACTCAATAAGTTCATAAGTACATCCATTCATGCAACTCAAACATGAAGTAGTTAACATAATATAAACATATACATATGCATATAATAATGCATAACACACTAATGAAAGCAAACTTACACAAATACCCTTAATCAGGGTCTTACAACTTACTCGTACCATCGTACACATACTCAATACCTTACACATACTTGTACGACCTCACTCATACAATCTTACACTTATAGCCCTTTTTAGAATCATATACTTACAGTCCTATTCAGAAACTTACACTTACAACATACACATACTCATATGACCTTATTCGTATGAACTTACCTGTATGACCTTACTCATACAATCTAACTCTTACACATAAATATACTCTTACGTCTTCCTTACAAGCTTACACTTACTATCGATCTTACACATACAACTTACTCAGAATCTAAAACATACAACTTACTCTTACTATTGTACACATACTACCGACAACTGAAGCTCATTACAATTAATAAGCTCCTACGTTGAAAAGGAAGGGAATGTCATTGAGGCATCACCTTAACCTTTGGGGAGCAACTAGATGCTATGGACTTTTCTGAAGGCAAGGCACACCCTCATGGGGCACAGGATCAAACAGGTAAGAGTAGGTCCATGATACTACTTATTTGAGCATGCAAATGCCCACTCTCTGGGGTCATACAATGCCAACTAAGGGCTAAAAAACATATAGTGTCACTCTTGGGCAGAAATCTTACAGTGCCACTCTTGGGCAGAAATCTTACAATGTCACTCTTGGGCAGAACATACAGTGACATCTGTAGACAGAAAATATATTGAGCCCACAAAGGTCAGAAACTTATAGCGCTCTCAACATAGCATCAAACATCTAGGCTTAATACAGCATACAAACCAAATCAAAAATATGTATCGCTCTCAACAAAGCATCAAACGTTCAGTGCTCTATACAGCACACAAACCAAATCAAAACATACATCGCTCTCAACAAAGCATCAGACGTCTGGTGCTCTATATAGCACACAAACAACATCCCGTAGGAATAACTACCATGGCAAGACACAAGAAATACTTAGCCGATTCATTATCAGCTAGCCCAAACACGAAACTTAATCTGTCAAACCCTCAGGTCTCAAACTCACAACGCTATTATTAGCTTTCTCATAATTCAAGTTTGAATTAAGTATATTATGCGGTACAATTATTCCACACAAATTCACAATCCTCGACTGATCAAACTAAAGCTAAGTCGTATCAGAACCCTAGTTCGGCAGGGCAATAGACTTCTCTTAATTCGTCCATATCATGAACAACTCACCATACATCAAATCCTTACATAATCATACAGCCTCTGACATCCACCTTATGGTCAAAACATCTTACTTATGTCGTCAAACTGAGCTCCTCACAGCAGATCCCCATTATCACCCTCTTACTTAATACCTCACTTATTATTTTTATTTTTCACTTCATAATCTGTACATTATGCTTGTACAAATATGCACGTTCTTACTGTCTAAGAAACCCCCATAAGGCTCTAAGCCTAAGTCCTCTTACTTATCGAGCTCCTGACGTTGCTCCAAACCAATTCTCTCAAATCCTTGCCTGTCAAACTTACGTCTGCCATCTTTTATCACATGCTCACGCATTCACATTCAACTCCACATCCAAATCCTTACCAAACACCTTGCCACTTCTTATCGTCCATTGCCCATACCATTGTCCACACACACAGTCCACATATGTAACTTACTCAAAATCGCTTGCCATCACTAGCACATACCTATAACACATCCAAAAAACATACATACAGCTCATACATACCAATCATACTTAGCACACATATCACACATACATCAACCATACTTATAGCTCATATGCATACCATATGTATCTAAACATACCATATAATCATGATATGCACATCATGCAATCCTAGCATGTTACTACTCATTCAAGCATGTTATCATGAAATTACGAGTTCAAAGCTCCCCTATCTCATAATCATGACATTTGATGGCGAGCATATGACAGTAGCGGTGTCGGTGGCGGAGTTGGCAGCCAAAAGCTTTGCCAAGTTGAGAGAGTTGTTGTCCAGAGGGTTTAGGAAACACCGAAAGCACTCACGACCAAATAGGGTGTCAGAAGACAACGCAGTAAAATCCACAATCCACGGAGGCACACTACGGGTGGCCGGGAGAAAGGTCATGCCAATGAGTAGTAGGTGCGACCGAAGATCCAGGTGTTTACACTAAAATTTGACCGGCTGTTGAAAACTACTCAACCGGTCACAAGACATCAAAATCGATCGTGGACAGCACCCAACAGCATCGATTCCATGTTTACAAGGGCCCACATAAGGGCGGAGGGCGTGGGTGACACTCAAGGACGGAGGAGAGGTGGTGGACTCCGAAGTCAACTCCAGATGATGGCGGAGCTATCCTGTAAGGACCCTCATCTTTAAACCGATTTTTGGTTTTCTTTAATTATGGATTATCGTGATATTTACGCATTTTCTGATCTTATTAGGTGATTTGGTAAAATAAATAGTGTTTGTGATGGTTTTAACCAAAATTAACTTCAATATTAGTGGTTTTAAGTGATTTTAAACCAAATGTGAATTTTTGGGATTTTTCAGAATTTTCACTATTTTCCCAAAAATTAGGGTTTTGGCGGGACCCCTGTGGGCCCCACCGTCGAAAATTTTATTTTTGTGTCAAATGAACCTAGACATATACTTAAGGTCACACAAAAATTTTTAGAATTTTATTAGGCTTAATCAGTGCTTAAATTTGCAAAATAACTACTTTTAGCCTACTTTTCCTATTTACACCCCAAAACTTACCTATGCATACCCCAACCCTTACTATAAAAGGGCAAACCAGGGCTATTTCCATTTTTGGGAATAGGCTAAGGAAGGAGGGCTGGCCTAATCCCCACTTAGGCCCGAATTAGAAGCCGATTAAGGTAAGCTTACTCTAATTAAGCCCTAATCCTTGACTTTCTTCTTAATTTCTTCCAAATCTACCATTTCCCCTTGATTCAATTCGTTTTTGACCATCAAAAGCTACTGATTTGTGTTTTACTATAAACCCTAATATTCAAATTTTGATTTTTACTACCAACAAGCCCTAGATCTAAGATTTAATTAGGGATTTCTTGGGTAAATCAATTTCTATTAGAGTTTAATTCAAACTCATTGTGTTTTCAAGGATTTCAAGAAGGGTGACTCTTCAATTCGAGCTTAATCAAGTGCTGAGGTAATGGGTCTTCAAAATATCTGTTTATCCATGGTAAAACTCTTCATTTTTGGCTTATTTCGAAATGGTTTGCTTGATTTGGAGTGTTAATGGTAAGATTAGAAAATAGAATTATTTAATCTCGATTTCTTAGGGCTTTACATTATTATGGTTTGGTTTGATGTTCTGGAAGTCAAGGAGGACTTTTGATGATGTTTAGGGTGTTAGATGTGGATTTGAAGTGTTATCTATAGTGTTTCGGTTTGAATTTGCGAAAGGAAGAAGATGAACTGTTCTGCTTTGTTGGCGATCGAATGGCCCTTGTGGACGATCGATCGACAACACTGTCGAAACGTTGGTTTTCCAGTTCAGCCGATCGAACGGCCTGCTAGGCGATCGAACGGCCGAACTGTAAATTTCAAATTTTCACATTTAACCGATCAAATGGCCTGAAGGGCGATCGATCGGCTACACAGTAAATTGCATGTTGTGCATATGATGTCTATTTTGATGATTCTACTTTAGCTTGCCAATTTTATATGAATGTGGAGTGTTTTAAGCTATGTTAAGCTACTGAAAATGCATGCTATTAAGTTTATGGAGATGAGATATATGCTTAGAAATGGTGGAATGACTTATGTTTTGTGGCATGATGTTGGAATCATCATCTTAAAATTATGAATGGTTGGTTTCTCATTATTAAGCATATTTTCAGTAGAACTATAATCTATTATTGGACTGATTTGTCATGATAGATTGTGGATGTTGGTGAATGTCATGACTCAATGATGAAATGAGTGATGTTATATGTGTTTAGCCTTTGTGGTTGAGTTTTGAATTGAGATATGATTTCAACGATTCTTCTCCTATGATTTTATGATTTCCGCTGGGATTCATGTTTAGATGGAAATTCACATGTGTAGTGTGGTAGTGAGTTTAATTTCAAACATGTTGGCATGCATTATGTGAAATGCTTCTACTAGATACACACACACATGTGGGGTTAAATGATGATGTTGAAGCTTGATATTGTGATTATGAATGATGCATTAGGGGCTGAAGAGAGCACTTATCATGGATTAGGATTCATGTATGCTTTGCCCACATATGTACCATGCTGCATGCATCATGAAAATGAATTTCCAATTGAGGCTTCATCGTGATTAATCGAATTTAATCGATTGGATGCAATGTGATGGAATTGTGTGCCGGATTGATCGGTCATGGGTTAATTGCAAGTTGATTGGTCCGAAAGGACATATTTTGATTTGAGTTCCTGTGTGGAACGAGTGCACTCCCCGGGTTGAGTCTTGTTAAATGGAATGACATGTGGGGACGAGTTGTGTACTTGTCTTGCGGATTGTGAGAATGTTATTATGTGTGTCATCTGGACCCTGAGAATCCATTGTGGTATGTCGTGTGCACCCCGCTACCACGTGTTCTAGGGTTCTCTGTGTGAGAACTCGGGCTCTTCCCTCCACAGGAGATGTCCCTGGGCGAACACCCCTGCTCTAGATTCTCTATGTGAGAATGGGACATCCTTGGCCAGGATCGTCCAGGGCGAACAGTATTAGGGATTGAGAACCCCGATCTTTCTTTAAATTCTTGTGTAGAATTTTGGATTAGGACACGCCTTCGTGGCCTTGTCCATGCTCCCGTCTGTGTGACATTAATGTGTGATTACTCCTTGATGGAGGTTGATGTTGATGATATAATGCATGTGGGAATATGTATGTTAGAGATACATCCATGCAGGTTGATGTTGATGTTATGCATGTGGAATATGTATGTTAGAGATACATCCATGCATGTTGATGTTGATGATATAATGCATGTGGGAATATGTATGTTAGAGATACATTCATGCAAGTTGATGTTGATGTTATGCATGTAGAATATGTATGTTAGAGATACATCCATGCAGGTTGATTATGTACTATGATGCAGTGTTAGGTGATATGTATATGTGATCAGAAAATGATGCACCATGTAATTCGTTGATTTTGAATTATTATATCGCTATGCTATCGCATTTTTCGATGTTGTTAGTGATATTAAAACCATTGCTGAGTTTGTTAAACTCACCCCTCTTTGCATGTTTTGATTTGGTGCTGCGTGGTGCGACACGCAGACGGACAGGATCGCCTCATCGAGGAAAGGTCGGAGGTGGCTTGGATATGATCGTGGAGTTCTTTGTGTGGTTTATTTTCCTTAGTTATGCTGTTGTTCAGGACCTTTGTGTAGGGTTCTTGTTTTGGATTTATGTCATATTTTACAGTTGTGATGCTTATGACTTATTTTGAGCCGTGTGGGCTTTACTTAACTAAGCTTGTGGGTTTGAGATTGTTGTTTACTTTGTGATAAGCAACACCTTTTTCTTCCCTTTTTATTTACTCTTGCTTAAAGGATTGTGCGTACTCCGTGTTGTCTGTTAATCGCCCGTGGTTAGGGTTAAGTCTTCCGCTAGAATAGTTTCTCAATCTTCACTTCGTCGCCCCCGCACACTTGACTGGCCCTTGGACCGGGTTCGGCTCGGGTCGGGCATCGCCGGGGCGTGACACATCCTATAGTCAGGCAGTGCCAAAGAGGCACCTAAACTCTAAACTGCACATACGACTACTTGCACACTCAGCCAAAGAGATGGGGAGAGGTCTAGACAGAGGTGGTCCATGGCTCATAAGGGGATAACAGGGCTAAGGCCCTAGTGGTGGCCAATCAAAATGGTGACATCGCCGATCACCCGCCCACAACCAAAACTAATGGTACGGGTGGTTGTGCATCTCATACGACAGAGGGCAAGGGAAAGTTCAGGGTCGGGCAAAGGCCACTAGGCCGTCACTGGCCAATGCCTGTGTAGGTGAACTCGTCCACCTTTGGTCAAGGTAGGCCAATCAGATTCTTACCAGATGTCATCCGGTACTGACAAAGTAAAATGGGCAAGAGGGGTCAATGGGCAAACATGTCGGTGAGTAGAACTAGTTAGGGCTACGGACCATAAGGGTAAGCATGGGTCTAATGAGGTCGAACTAGCCAAGGGTGATGACCTAGCCATCTCAGGCTAAAACTTGCCAAAATGAGGTGGTCTAAAGGTCACCCGGTGTCCAAAGGTGATACGATGCCCCAAAACATAAAGGGGTTGGGGGACATGAGGAGGAAGCAATCACACCGGGTTAGGTGGGGCCAGGCTAGGGTGGCCCTATCATCACCAAGCCTGGCAGAGATGAACACAGGTCTGCTAAGACAAATCCGATGTTTGACTAGTGGCGGCAACCCGTCAATATCCCAACACAGCGATTTGGGCTGAAAGACACAGGGGAAAAGAGCAACCCTTTTTAGGGCGAAGGGGAAGGAAGTCGAGTGGGGTGACTTCCCACCATCGCCGGACTGAGATGGGGCCGGCTAGCCATAACCAACCACCCGCAGCGGTTGTGGAAACAAAACCCAGAGGGGGCAATTCTAGCAAAAGATAGGGGCGGAATACACTAGTGGAGGAGAGAAGGAAGCAGCGGGAGAGGAAACAGACTGAGTGGGGTGGCCCACTACCTTCGCTGGGTCAAGGCGGAGCCGAACAAAGGTCCAATCGGCCATGGATGGCCGCCGCCAACCACTGTTTACCCAATACAGTGCACCAGCAAAACAAGGCAGAGAGGGGAAAAATGAGTGGGGTGGCGGAGCAGAGGCCCACTGGGCTGGGAGGGGTGGCCTCTTGCCATTGCTGGGCCAAGGAAGAGCCATGGACGGGCGGGCGGCCCTCGCCGACTCACAACGGTGGCGGTATCACAACAAATGCAAGAGAGAGGGGTTTGACCAAGGAGGAGTAAATCCGGCAGAGGAAGGGTCCAGAAGGCCGGGAGGGAAGGTCTCTCGCCGTCGTCGGGCCGGTGCGGAGCTCAAGGCATCCGGCCGGCCCACTGCGGCGACTCAATTCAAAATGCATAGAGAGAGGACAAATCGGGGAGGAGCTCACGTGGGTGGCAAATTGGGCTAGGGTAGCATCAAGGAGGCAGCCTGGCAGTCGCTCGGCCGTCATCAAGCCGAGGTCAGCCGGCGGCCATCTAGCGGCGCTCCTTTGGCTCGGACAAATGAGAGAGGGGGGGGTCGTCCTGTTCTAGAAAGGTCTGGATTGGGCTTAGCCGAGCCTGAGCCTGTTTTCTTTTTATTATTATTATTTTTCCTTTTCACTCCCTTATCCTTGGTAATACCTTCTTTATCGATTTTTAGCGCCGTAAATGCACGTCCATGCCTGTGGCCTACGACTGAACCCCACACCCAACTACGGGTATAAATACTTAAGCTAAAAATGCCAAAGCACCATATTTTTCTGCCAACAATTATAAGAAAATTATAGGAAATCGTAGGGAAAATCAAGGGCATTACAATCCAACTACTATCGGTGTTTTTATCCAAGGGTATTCACAAAAAGCTGCCGCTTTAACAAACTTGTTAAAAAAGGATTGTAACGCCTTGACCCGTACCACCTGACCCAGCCAGTTCAGAAAACACAATCGGAGTGTGTAAAATAAGCGAAAAAACTAAAACCAACTGACCAGGAGCTGTAGACTCTGAGTGCGAGAGTCATAACGTTCATCTGTGCACTGCGGAGCTTTAATGTTTTGTTGTGCGTAGATCAGATAAACCTAATTTTATAACTAATTTGGATCGGGCCAACGTTATTTTATCATTGGTTGCCTACGTACATATTGGATACCACCTCTGACGTTATTCCAATATGATCGGATTCGAACGTAGTTCTGCCTAATGGTTAATACATTTAACAGACATCAGAAAATCATATAGGATAAAATATGTATACGTTATATCTGAATGATTCATTCGGAATCCAACGGAAATCTTATCAGTTATCGGAGTTAAATGGAAGCCAATAAATCAAAAACTACACATCTCACGTAGGTGAGAAGAATACTAACAAAACACACATCCCACTCTATCATAGAGCGGAGCAGAACACACTACAGAGCCTGTTGGATCATATCAGATCATATAGGATTTTATCTGACCATACTGGTCATATCAGATCAGAGTATGTCAAGTCATAGCAGAGAGCATTTAAGATCACAACAGAATAAATCAAGATGTGCAGTCATATAAAGCATATTAAACTAGATGATCAGGAAAGCATACTCCCCTCCAATTCCGGAAGTGGCGATGTTCGGAGTTGCTCGTTTCCTCAGAGCGTCCGCCCTTTCTGATCTGGAGACTGCAACCAGAACCTCCTGTAACTTTGGAATACTTTACCCTTCTTGCGTCCGTAGACGGAAGACAGAACCTCCCCTTACCCGGAGACACTTTACCCATACAGCGCCCGTAGGCAGCCGACAAAACCTCCCCTTGTCTGGAGACACTTTTCCCTTCCAGTGCTCGTAGGCAACAGGCAGAACCTCCCCTTACCCTTGGGATGTTTCTCTTACATAACATTGATAATTTGAGGAGTGGATGCTTCCATTCCGTTGCTCACCCTTGAATTAGCTAGGAAGGCCTCTTGAACGACTCTAATCGGACTTAAAATGAGTAAGAAATGAAGAACGAAAGATGAGAAAACGTGGGAGAATTTCCCCTTACCCAGAGATATTTTACCCTTTTCGCGCCCGTAGGTAGCGGACATAACCTCCCCATGGCCCGGGACGTTTCCCCTATATAGGGTTGCTAACTCGAAGAATTGACGCTTCCATTGCGTAGAACACCATCGATTTAGCTAAGAACGCATTTTGAATGGAAGAAAACGGACGCAGAATGACTCCAGAAACTCCCCCGGAAGGATAAATGGAAAGATTATTTATAGTAGAATGGCATGCGAGCGTATGGCAAAATTGGGAAAATGCACGCAGGTGCTCGCGCAATGTGGCGCTTCATAATTGGGCCATATTTTGAGGCGGCGCGCATAACGCGCATGTGATGTGCGCGGCGTGCAAGATCGCGCCGTGCGTCTGACGCGCGATGGCCACGATTGTGCACCGATTTCGTGGTGCGATGGCTCAACAGTGCAGCGGCGCGGCTCTTTCTCCGGCCCGGCTCGGCTCGGCTTGCTGACGTCAACTATTCCGTCTTTTCTGAATATTTTATTATTATTTCATTCAAATACAGTTTTCAAAACGTGATAACTTTTTATCCCGAAGTCGGAATTGCCCGATCTTGGTACCAATGGCCTCGTATCGAGGAGCCCTTCAAAACTAGACCCAACATGGGTAGGTTATTGATAAGTATGAAATATATATCTATTTTATATATTTTTTTACCTTATTTGCTAGTATAGATTAGGTTAATTAAGAGTTAGTTATAGTTTATTTAGATTAAGATAGATATTAGTATTTTAGTTTAATTATTAATAATTTTATAGTTATTAGTAGTTTAGACATGTATTTAAATCAAGTTAAAATTTTAGTTACTTTCTACAGTCTAAAATATGATATTTTATGTTTTGTAGGTAAAATGCGCTTATCGAGGTACTTGGGCGATGTTTAAAATAATTAAAAATAGTCTTAACATGCTTTAAAGTAATTTGGACAATTTTTCAGAGTTATAAACAAGTTGAAAATTAATATGGACATGAAGAAAAGCTTAGCGAATAGAATATGGATTGTCTAGGAAAACTGTCCAAAAAAATTATCCAGATTGCAGAAACACTGTAGCCGTTTGAACGGGGTCACTTACCGTTCGATCGGGATAACGTGAATTCAGACAAAAATATAGTTCAAGCATTCGAACAGGCAAGCAGGGCGTTCGAACGGCATAACGCGCAGTTTCCTTGTTTGACCCAAATTTCAATCCTTTTCATATTGGACTTCTTCCTACGGAACTTATGCCTATAAAAAAACATATTTGGCTTAAAATTGGGGGATTCGAGGAGATTTTATGAAGAGAAAAAGGAAGAAGAAGATGGAAGAGAAGTCAAAGCTTTCAATGGAGATTCAAGTGTTTTCTTCTACAATGGAAGGCTAGACTTTTCTTTTACTTAGGAGTTGATGAAGCTATAGATAAGTTTCAGTTTCTTTTCTTTTTAATTTAGATCTCAGTTGTGAATGATGACAATTGTATGATATGGATTTCCTTTTTAATAGAAGAGCTTTTCATGTTTATTCAAGTCTATGTTGATTTATTGTCTTGTAGATGATATATTGATATGGTTTTGATATTTTCATCGATTCTAATTTCTGTAATTTAGATGAGATGGTCATACAATAGTTTTAATGTTCAGATAATTAATGACTTGGATGAGTTATACTAAGATTAGATGGGCCGTGCCTATAGCTAGTTTAGTGTAGATGATTCGTGTTATTGTCGAAGATAGTTCATGTCATGGAAGTTAATTAATGATTCTTTTTGAAGTAATTCTAGCTTGTAGCTGAGAATACTTGTTCATATTCACACTAGATTTAGATTAAAAGTTAAAGAATTGTTATGGTTATATAGTGGATTCGATTTCCTAAGTAATTTCCATCATATTAATCTCTTATTTTTAAACTAGTTGATTTCTTTCTTTTGCTTAATTAAAGTTTAAGTTTGTTTTAGTTTTCAACTAGCAAATTCCTCTTTAGATTTAGTGATAATTCATCCATCCCTGAGGTTCGACAACCCTTAAATACTTATCCTAGTACAATTACCTTGTACACTTACAAAGGGTTTAATTATAAACGATCAGTTATCTCGTACTTTTAAAGTGGGTCCTGCCCATGTGGTACGTTTTCCGAGGTCGTAACTTTCGTTCCCGACCTCCGTTTTGAGTGTTCTTGGGTGTGTTGTGTTCGTTACTTCGAGCTCTACCAGATACAGGGATTTTACCTAATGAAACCCCGTAACACTGATATCAAATTACTAAATTACCCTTAACCCCCCCGGGGTTAAGCATAACCGGAAGACGGGTCGTTACAAGGATTGCCCGTGGTGTTGGTCCACACGCTGTGAGAAGGCTTTCACTGACCTCAAAGCAGAGATCACACAAGAACCAGTCCTTCGACTCCTGGACTACTCCAAGCCATTTGAAGTGCAGACAGACGCCTTTTATTATGCCATTGGAGGGGTTGTCTCACAAGTCGATTACCCTGTTGCCTTTGAAAGTCGTAAACTCAATGACATGGAGCAACGCTACATGGTACAAGAAAAGGAGATGACCGCTGTTATCCACTACCTGCGCACCTAGCGCCATTACTTATTGGGTTCTCGCTTCATCGTCAAAACAGACAACATTGTGACGAGTTACTTTCAGTCCCAACCCAAGTTATCCCCCAAGCAAGCTCGATGGCAAGATTTTTGGCTGAATTCAACTATATATTGGAGTATAAACCTGGGCGAAGCAATGTCGTTGCCGATGCACTTAGTCAGCATGCAGAATTGACCAAATTAGCTTCCCTCCATCTTGTTAGCATCAGCTCGTGCTCTAATGATCTGCATCATCGCATTCGGGCAGCAATGGAAAAAGATCCCTTGGTGTGCACCCTTCTACAACAAGTGAAAGAAGGCAAGACTTGTAAGTTTTGGATTGACAATGGGTTATTGATGACCAAGGGATGGAGACTTTATGTTCCAAAAGCAGACCATTTATGGAAAGAACTCCTTCACAAGTGTCACGATACTCCTTGGGCTGGCCATCCGGGCATCCACTGCACTTTGGCCCTCTTGGAGCGGGCATATTTCTGACCTCACATGGTCGATGATGTCGTGGCATATGTTCGAACCTGCCTTACTTGCCAAGAGGATAAAGTGGAATGTGATAAATCTCGAGGCCTCTTGGAACCACTACCCGTACTGGAGGGACCCTGGAAGAGTGTTTCTCTTGACTTCATCTTAGCTTTACCCAAGGTTGGTGGATACGGATCAATCTTGGTGGTTGTCGACCGTTTTCTCAAAATATGCTACCTTCATGCCAACTCCCAAGCATTGTATAGCTGAAGAATTTACCCACCTCTTTCTCAAGAACATTGTTAAATATTGGGGTGTGCCCCAGACAATTGTCAGTGATCGAGATGGAAGTTTCACAAGCCGCTTCTGGACAGAACTGTTCAAACTACTTGGTTCCATATTGAGTTTCTCCCAAGCATGCATCCTCAAACCGACAGCCAAACTGAGTGAGTCAATGCTCTCCTTGAAGAGTATCTACGTCACTTCATCAGCGCCAACCAAAAAAACTAGGCCAATCTCCTTGACATTGCTCAATTCTCCTACAATCTGTAGAAGAGCTCCGCCACCAACCAGAGCCCATTCGAGTTAGCCACCGGCCGCCAACCTACTACGCCACGCACATTGGCTTTGGGTTATACTGGAAACACCCCCCCAGCCTTCCTCCTTGCACAAGATTGGAATATGAACTCTAAAATTGTTTTTGCCTATCTCGAGAAAGCCGCCACTCGAGAGAAGAAGTGGGTCGACCGAGGCCGCCAACCTTCCACCTTTAGCGTGGGGGATCTCATGTTCATCAAGCTCAATCCTGCTCAACTCAAGCTCTTCTGCCAACATCACAAAGGCCTCATCCATAAGTATGAAGGCCTCGTCCCCATCCTCCAGTGGGTCAGGAAGATCTTCTATAAAGTGCAGTTACCACCCTGGATGCATATCTATCCCATCGTCCAAACAGCTGTCTGAAGCTATATCATGCTGATGTTGAAGACCTCACAAGAAACTACCTTGTTCACGGCAATCCCAAAGTCACTATTGATGTCAAAATTCTCAACGAGATCATCGTCGATCGCGAAGTTGAATGCGGCAAAGAGCACATCCACGAATTCTTCATCAAATGGTGAAACCTTTCATACAGCTGGGAGCCATAAGAAGACCTCCTCAACCACCATGTTGATCAAGTCAAAGCCTACCTCTAGGAGAAGCGTCAATGAGGATGTTGACGGAATTGAGTGGGGGAGCATGTCACGAACTACATTCCGAACACCCCGCCAACTTCCCTTTTACTTTCCTTACATGCACTTTTCTTTATTTTTATGTATTTCCCTTATTTATGTTTTAGGGTGCAACCATGCCTGTATAGCCACTTTAGCTGCCACTCTAGCAATATGCAAGAAATCTCCTATGCTATATAGGGAGGAGTAAATAGTTGTGCAATTTGGCTAGTGTTGTTGCACCTATTGCTTGTAAACATGTTGATAGTGAATGCATTCATCTTCCGTACTTGTGTTCATTTATTTCTTTGCAATGTAACTCATTTTTGCCCCCTACCCTTTTGCTTTGCATGAGCTCCCACAAGTGATTGCGCAATGCATCAAATGCAAGGCAAGCCACTCGTCCCAAACAAAGGCTTGCTTAGTGGGCTTTTAGCTGATAAGCGCCGCACGGCCGGCTACCCCAAAACTCCATCCATGACAGTCTGTCACCCTTACCTAACACTCATTTAAATATAGTAGTAATTATTACTAACTATTAGAAGAAGAAAAATAAAATAAAATTCCTATGTAGCATCTTAGGATATTCCTAACGTGCTACATAGACAATTTAAAAATATAAATCCAGAACTTATGTAGCATATTAGGATAATTTTAACATACTACATAGGTAGTAGACAGCTTATTAGTAAACTTATGTAGCATGTTAAGACAGTTTTAACATGCTACAAAAGTATTTAAAGATTTGAATTGGGATAAAAATTTAAGTGTTAAAAATTTTGTCCAAGTCTATCCGTGTCTGCCCATATTCATAGCGGACGAACTTAGACAAAATATGATACAAACTAAGGCGAATACAAACAGACACAAACAATGGATATTCAAATAGGGGACGAACATGAACAACCCTCTGTCTATGTCCATTTTTGTCTGTGTGCATCCCTACATCTACACCCCATTGACTGAGGTAGTCCTTCTATCCCAATGCCCTGCCTGCTCACCTGCCCCTTATTCTCTCCCTCCTTTGTTTGTGTGCCTTTTGTTTTCTTGGTTAACAATAATATAGCAAATTAGTAGCTCTTGTAGTTAAAACTAGAGATGGCAATGGCCAAGGTCTCCCGACCAGGATTTGGGGCCGAGCTTGGCCCCGTAAAATGAGGGGGGTTGTGCCGGGCCCAAGAGGAGGACCAAGGCCTAACCTGTTGGGCCTCATGGGCCGGGCTGTCACGCCCCGGCGATGCCCGACCCGAGCCAAACTCGGTCCAAGGGCTGGTCAAGCGTGCGGGGGCGACGAAGTGAAATTGAGAAACGATCTAGCAGAAGACTTAACCCTAACCACGGGCAATTTAATAGAACAACGGAGTACGCACAATCCTTTGAGCAAGACTAAATAAGAAGGAAAGAAAGAGTGTTGCTTATCACAAAGTAAACAACTAATCTCAAAACCCACATGCTTAGTTAACTAAAGCCCACACTGGCTCAAATAAGTCTTAAGCAAACATAACTGCAAAATGTGACATAAATCCAAAACAAAGAACCCTACACAAAGGTTCTAAACATAAGCATAAAACCAAAGAAGATAAGTCACACATCAATCTCCATGATCACATCCAAGCCATCTCCGACCTTTCTTCAAAGAGGAGATCTTGTCCGTCTGCGTGTCGCACCACGCAGCCCCAAATCAAAACACAAGAAAGAGGGGTGAGTTTAACAAACTCAGCAACGGTTTTTAATATCACTATCAACATCAAAAATATGATAGTATAGCAATAAGATCATTCAGATCAAATATTTACATGGTGCATCATTTTCTGATCACACATACACATCACCTAAAACTGCATCATAGTGCATAATCCACAAAATTTCATTCTCATCATAACATCCTGCATGAAATGTATCTCTAACATACATATTCCCACATGCACCACATCATAATCAACCTGCATGGATGTATCTCTAACATGCATATTCCCACATGCATCACATCATAATCAACCTGCATGGATGTATCTCTAACATACATATTCCCACATGCATCACATCATAATCAACATGCATGAATGTATCTCTAACATACATATTCCATCATGCATCATACCATAATCAACCTGCATGGATGTATCTCTAACATACATATTCCCACATGCATCATATCATAATCAACCTGCATGGATGTATCTCTAACATACATATTTCCACATGCATCATATCATAATCAACCTCCATAAAGGAGTAATCACACGTTGGTGTCACACAGACGGGACATAGACAAGGCTACTAAGGCGTGTCATGGTCCAAAATTCTACACAAGAATTCAAGAAAGATCGGGGTTGTCAATCCCTAAAAATCTGCTCTAGATTCTCACAAGAATCTAGAGCAGTGGTGTTCGCCCAGGGACATCTCCAGCGGAGGGAAGAGCCTGAGTTCTCACACAGAGAACCCTAGAACACGTGGTAGCGGGGTGCACACGGCATACCACACTGGATTCTCAGGGTCCAGATGACACTCATAATAACATTCTCACAATCCGCAAGACGAGTACACAACTCGTCCCCACATAATCCCATTTAATTAGACTCAACCCGGGGAGTGCACTCATTCCACACAAGAACTCAAATCAAAATATGTCCTTTTGGACCAATCAACTTAAGATTAATCCACGACCGATCAATCCGGCATACAATTTCACCACATTGCATCCAATCGGTTAAATTCGATTAACCTCGATGAAGCCTCAATTGGAAATCCATTTTTATGATGTATGCAGCATGGTACATACGTGGGCAAGGCATACATGAATCCTAATCCATGATAAGTGCTCTCATCAGCCCCTAATGCATAATTCATAATCACAATATCAAGCTTCAACATCATCATTTAATCCCCACATGTGTGTGTAACTAGTAGAAGCATTTCACACAATGCATGTCAACATGTTTGAAATTAAACTCACTACCACACTACACATGTGAATTACCATCTAAACATGAATTCCAGCGGAAATCATAGGAGAAGAAACGTTAAAATCATAACTCAAATAAAAACTCAACCACAAAGGTTAAACACATATAAGATCATTCATTTCATCTTTAAGTCATGGCATTCACCAACATCCACATATCAACTAACTACATTCTATCATGACAAATCAGTCCATTAATAGGTTGTAGTTGTACTGAAAATATGCTTAACTAAAGGGAATCAAGCATTCATAATTTCAAGATGACAATTCCAACATCATGCCACAAAACATAAGTCATTCCACAAATCTCTAAGCATATATCTCAACTTCATAACCTCAATAGCATGCCTTTCCAGTAGCATAATATAGCTTAAAATACTCCACATTCATATGAAATTAGCAAGCTAAAGTGGAATCATCAAAATAAACATCATGCATTAGAACACAAATTTGCTGTGTAGCCATTCGAACACCCTTCAGACCGTTTGATCGGCTAAACATAAAAATTTAAAATTCACTGTTTGGCCGTTCGAACGCCTAGCAGGCTGTTCGATCGGATGAATTGGAAAACTGTCGTTCCGACCATGTTGCCGTTTGAACGCCCAGAAGGGCCATTCGAACGCTAATAAGGCAGAATTGAACCATCTTCTTCCTTTCGCAAATTCAAACCAAAACACCATTGATAACACTTCAAATCTACATCTAACACCCTAATCATCATCAAAAGTCCTTCTTGACTTCCAGAATGTTAAACCATATCATAATGATGCAAAACCCTAAGAAATTGGGATTAAATAATTTCATTTTCTAATCATACCATTAACACACCAAATCAAGTAACTCCATTCGAAATAAGCCAAAAATCAAGAGTTTTACCATGGATAAACTGAGATTTCGAAGACCCATTACCTTAGCACTTTATTAAGCTCGAATTTGAGGGTCACCCTTCTTGAAAACCTTACAAACACATTGAGTTTAAATTAAACTCCATTACAAATCGATTTACCAAAGAAATTCATAATTAAAACTCAGATCTAGGGCTTGTTGATTATAAAAATCAAAATTTGAAACTAGGGTTTGTAGTAAAATACAAATCAATAGTTTTTGATGTCCAAAAACGAATTAAAACAAGGGGGAAATGGTAGATTTAGAAGAGATTAAGAAGAAAGCTAGGGTTTAGTGCTTAAATAGAGTAGGCTTACCTTAATCCCCTTCTAATCCGGGCCTAATTAAGGATTAGGTCAGACCTCCTTCCTTAGCTTATTCCCAAAAATGAAAATGGCTCAGGTTTGCCCTTTTATAGTAAGGGTTGGGGTATGCATGGGTAAGTTATGGGGTGTAAATAGGAAAAGTAGGCTAAAAATGGGTATTTTATAAATTTAAGCACTAATTAAGCCTAATAAAATTTTGAAAAATTTTGTATGACCTTAGGTAGATATCTGGGTTTATTTGACCCAAAAATTAAAATTTTGACGGTGGGGCCCACAGGGGTCCCGCCAAAAACCTAATTTTTGAAAAAATAGTAAAAATTCAGAAAAATCCCAAAAATTCACATTTATTTTAAAATCACTTAAAACCACTAATCTTAAAGTTAATTTTGGTGAAAACTATTATAAACACTATTTATTTCACAAAATCACCGAATAAATCAGAAAACGTGTTAATCTTATGATAACCAACAATTAAAGAAAAACCAAAAACCGGTTTAGAGATGAGGGTCCTTACATGGGCTGCCTATTGGGGATCGTCATATCAACATTGTAGGATTCAAGAGAGCTATGGCTTGGTTGTTACGGGTAGGGAGGTGAAAGGTGAAGGCGAGGGCTTCTAGATGGGGAGTCCGTAGGTGAAGGCAAGGGCTCATGGATGGGGAGGCCACATGTGAAGGCAATGGCTCGTGGATGGGGAGGCCTAATTGAAGCTGTGCCGCAGTAGAGGGAGGGACCAGAGGAGAAGTTGATGGAGAGGCCTAAATTGAAGGTGTACCGCAATAGAGGGAGAGACCCGGAGGAGAAATTGATGTGGAGGCTGGATTCGAACAGGGCCGAAGTGGAGGCCGTGTCTAGAGAGAGGTGAGGTGGATGATGCATTGGGAGGGCCCGAGGTGGGGGCCATATTCGGAGGGATGCATTTTTTATGCTCCCTCTTCAACGTGAGCCGAGCGAAATGTTGGATTTTAAGATCCACGATACACACGCTAGTGCAAGTTAGCGTAAGTATTATGCTAACGTGTACTAGAGTGTGCGTCATGGATCTTAAAATCCAAAGCTTCTTAGGCCTTCCTTACGCTCCACTCACTATCAAAGCGGAACATAGAAAACGCTTCCCATCTAGAGTGGAGTCAATCCACGTCCAGGGGAGGCTCGGGACCACCCTGAGGGGAAGATGAGGTAGGAGGGCCCAAATATCAGGAAAAATGGGGAGGCCAAGGTGGAGGCCACATCCGCAGATGGCCAAGGTGGAGGACGTGTCCAGGATGGCCTGAGGTGGAGGCTGCGTCGGTGGTGGAGGCAGGCTCGATCTCGAGGCCACCCCAAGTGAAAAATGAGGTGGCCAAAAATATCGAGGGAAAATGAGAGGCAGGGTTTCAGTGTGGGTTAAACTAAAAAAAATTGTGGCCCTTGGATCAGATCCAAGGGTTGTAACTTAACTATGGCTCACATACACTCTTCTTGCATTAATATCTAAACTGTTTGCATTTTTTTGCGTAAATCTTATTTTAATTGGAACGTTGAGCTCTGCACGACTGGCCTTTACTGCTATAACCCAAAGATTTTTTCTTGGATCAATTTACGCGTGAAACAATTAATAGTCAATGTGTGTTTTTTGAAAACAAAATTGAAATTTTTTTACGGTAGGTTCGGGTGATTTCAAGTTGGCTTAAATTTTCTATTGTTAGTACTAGACTGATAGCATTGAAGATAACGGACTTCTAAAAATCTGTCTGTGTTGCTGTTACAAAGTGTTTTTAGGTTTAGGGCATTTAAGTGGACTCTTACTTAGTGTTGAGTAACCTCAATCTAAACTAAAAATAGAGTTTTCTTTTGGGGTCGATAAAACAATATCTCATTGATAACAATAGCTGCTAATGGGCATTTATATATATATATATATATATATATATATATATATATATATATATATATATATATATATATATATATATATATATATATATATATATATATATATATATATATATATATATATATATATATATATATATATATATATATATATATACCACGTGAGACCTGAAAACATCAACACCCATGCCAGCTGACCTAAGATGTACAGTTAAATTTATCTAGATATATCGAAAGCCGTTGTCTCACACTTGCATTTAATTAGTCACTTCTGATGTATTACCTTCAGCCTGTTTTAATTGTCCGTATTTGAAAAAAAATTGACATATAAGGACGTTAGCTCAGAAATGAGGCTCACGTCTCATATTAATTAATTAATTAAAGATTCACTCATTGTTTTAGTCATTTATTAGCATACTTTTTATGTCCTATATTAATAATTATATTTAAAAAAATAGTGATTTTCATTGAATGGTGAAACCCACGTTTAAGAGAACAAAAAATAATTATATGATATTATTTTTTTAAGTACTCAACCACTTAAATTTTACAAAATAAAACTATTAACGTGGAACAATCTTTTTTTCTCTAAATGAATCTATTGATTTAAGACAGAGGGAGTAGGGGTGTAGCCAAGTATTGTCACGCTTGAGCTTGAAACTTTAATTTCGAGCTCGAATCAAGTTTGAGTCAAGCTTGAGTCGAATCTAATTTGAGTCGAATCGAGTCAAACTGCACTACATTATGATCATTGCTTTGTTATGTAATTAGTGACCCAAAAATTTTATAAGAAATATCACTAATATTAACATAGTCAATAGGCGGTCCAAAAAGTGTTAGGATTAGAAAACCAAATAACTAGTCTTAGTTGATTTTGATTGTCTAATTTTAACTATTAGAGAAAGTAAAGTTTTATAAAAAAATAGTTATAGATCTCATGGGACATTATCTTAAATGATATATTTTATAGGAGTTAAAACTTGGGAGACATAAAAATTATATATAATATGTAATATGTGCATGTATATATTTGAAAAAATAATATATATTATGTGAGTTTAAGCTTTTATTAAGCTTTGAACAGAGCTGAACACATATGTTCAATTTTGAGTTCAAGCTCAAATGCGAGTCAAGTCACATTAAATGTCAACCAAATCAAATTTTTGAGATTACTTTAACACCCTTAGATGAGAGTATTCATTAGATTATTATGGGATTTAATATGAAATAGAGGAAATATAACTAACAAGTAGGCCTACATCTTATGTATTGGAGTACTAAATTAAAGATGGATCATTTTGCTTCAGCATCCGTTTTACTCCATCGTAGTATCCCTTTTACTCCCATCAAAGTATTTTACCCTCTAATTAAGACAATTTGTGTTAATTTTTCAATAAAGACAACTAATATGAGTTTTTTTTTAAATCAAATAAAAAAAGGATGAGGGGAATATTTTACTTTATGGGCCCAAATTATGGAGCCACAAAGTAAAATATTTTATTTTCTACAACAAGCCACAATGTTGCATGCTTATTACGTAAAGAATGATTTTCTACACTGAATCAGTCCAATAAAACTGTATACCTCAATTTTAGCTTGACTAAACTTAAATATAAAACTTTGTTTTAAGTATTTAAATTGGACAGATTCAGTTACGTAAAACAATTAGAGAGATCGGTGGCATACAATGAAACCTAGGCAGTTGGCTTTTACCAAGCCAGGTCAAGTAACATTTAACAATGAAAAATGCTTAAAGACTTTCATACGTTAAAATTTTACTTCATTATTTTAAAGACATTAATGATTGTGGTTCATTTTTTCCCCCACTAATGTTGAAACGAAGAAATAAAGTTTGACGTGTAAAAAGTTTGACGTCACTGTAGCATTATTCTTTAACAATTGTAGTTGGACCAAATCGATCGGTGTACCCTTTTGGCCTTCGGCAGTTCTTCAGGTCACCATCGGCCATCGGGCCCCGTTCAATGGATTTCGTTGAAAGCTTTGTCTGTACCTCATTGCCGATCAGCCCGCAAGAGTGGCTCAAACTTGTAACGTGTACCCACAAAGTGGTTCAAACTTGCAAAAAACGCCTCGTGCCTAACCCTTGTACCCTCACTCCACTTTCAGATTACTGGCCTGCAACAAGAAGCAACCCATGGGGAGGAAGTACAATGCAAGAGGGCAATAAAGCGTGGGAAAGAAACATTTTCTAATCAAAATTGTCTGGCCAGATGGTATCATTATCATCTCACTGTGGCATAACGTATGACTATAAGATCTATCTGGTGTTTCTAGAGAGATATATAGTTGACATTGGAAGGATATATAGAGTCATTGGTCGCTCACTTAATTCCTCTCAGAAGGATGCTATTGCCCCAATAAAGACTTACACCCCATCATTTACTTCTCATTTTAACATTCTTTAGGGGTACTGACTTTTTCCTGGATGTGGGTCACGTTAGCGTTATTTAATCCTTCGCAAGACGCAACTGCTTCATATCTCAGCAGTAGTGCCGTTGCATTCCGTCCGTCAAAAAGTCAGAGAACTGCCTTTCAGTGGTTGGTCTCCTTCCCTCCTCCCATCTTCTTCCAGGCTCATCTCTTCCTGATAAACGCAGTATCCTTTTTTCGTCCCATCGGTCTGGGATTTGATTTGTTTATCTTCATGAGATTTCCGTTCAGTGTAGATTGTTTTAACTCAAGGTGTTCGCTCTCTTCGCCAATCCTACAGCCTTTCACAGCTATCCTACAGGCTTTCGGACCGATTTCTTAGTGATGAAAATGTCCGTGACTTATCAAGAGGTGGACATAATTTCGATTTTTTGCTCAGAAGACACGAAAATAATTCATTGTTATTTTTATTTCTCTGTCACTCGCTGTTCAAATGATGAGATATTTCATTTCTTTATTTTTTTGCGGTGGAAATGGCAGGACTATATAAAGAACTCCAGAGGAGTGTTGCTATTTACTTGCAGGTGGCTCCCGAGAACCACAAAAGCCCTGGTTTTCCTTTGTCATGGTATACAACTCGAGCCCAATGTCTCTGTTTTATTTGCATGTCGTTGTTTTTGCTCTGCTATTTGATGAACTCGCTCCCTGTTGCTTGTCGGTTTTGCAGGCTACGGCATGGAATGCAGCGTTTTCATGAGAGGTAACCACAGCTTGTTTGTATAAAAAAAAAACACAGCTTGTTGAATCTAAAACCTGCATCTAGTTTTCATTTGCCACCCAATGTCCATTTACCACTTCAACGTTCTCCACACAGATTTGGCTTTGAATCAATGAAAGGCACGTCAGGTTGATAGTGGGCGGTGGACTCACATGTTAAGAGCAAAAAGGCCAATAATGAAACACTGAATTTACACCAATCTGTCTCTTTTCCAAAGATTTTCTTATGTGCATCAATATTTTTTTACCTCTCAAGAGAAACCCATTAATTTTGTTTGTATACAATGAATTGATATGGCTAGCTTTTACTGTTGATGCAATAACGCTCCTTGTCAGAATCATTTACATCCCCTATAGGTTAGGTTATCGACTCACATGCTTCATCATCCATAGCATTTGTTTTGGCCAAAGGAGTGGAGCGTTGTTGTTGAATCGGCTGTACCCCGCGAAGTAGGTCCAATTGGTTGGTCGATACACCAAACTCCACCGTCATGCATTGCTCAGAGAGCCCCTTTTGTGCCCTTTTCCCCCCTTCTGTTGCTAGTTTGACAGTTTGCGAAGTTATTTTATTTCGCTTATTATTGTAGCCTGTCGAACTCGAAATAGAGTATAACATGGATAGCATGGGAAGGAACTGTCCAGTACTCTCCATGTACCGGTGGGGTTTGTTGAAACTCAACTGCCGGAAAGATTGGAGTTTTATACAAAAACTTGTTAAAAGTCATTTGAAAATGAGGTGAACGCTTAGAACATGAGCAACTTGATTGTAACGCTGATGATAGTATAGTGATTAGTGACTTTGAATGATAAGCTAATAATAATTACTAATTAGTGGTGGGTGATGACTGATGAGTGATGACTGATGACAGAGTGCGGGGTGAAGCTGGCGGAAGCCGGCTACGCTGTCTTGGGCATCGACCATGAGGGGCATGGCCGATCCAAGGGGCCTCGCTGTTACATCAAAAGGTTCGACCACATCGTCGACGACTGTCACAATTTCTTCAAGTCGATCTGCGGTAGGTGGTGTGGTTTTGCAACTCTTCCGTGACCAGCTTGACTTCTGTCCTAACAAGTTACAAGTTTACACTCTTTATCTGATAATATGTGCATATCTCCTTTGTCATTGCATGGCAGATGACAATGCTTACAAGGGAAAGGCAAGATTTTTATACGGAGAATCAATGGGTGGGGCGGTGGCACTGCTCCTCCACAAAAGGGACCCGACCTTCTGGAATGGTGCCGTGCTCGTGGCCCCCATGTGCAAGGTACAATTTATTTCAACTCGATCTGAATGTCACAGGGCATACGTGTTACCCATGTCATGAGTTATGATACTGTGCTGTCATAAAGTGGTTCCCTCTTAGGGGTCTCTTGCCAGCGAAAACAAACAAAAATAAAGAAAATACTGTCACAAATTGAATTCGGTCAATTAAACTTTGTTGGAGGGGTATTGAATTGATTGGGCCTGGCCATGGTAGATATCCGAGAAGTTGAAGCCACCGCCAGTGGTGGTGAATTTGTTGACGAAGGTGGAAGAGATTATACCCAAGTGGAAAATCGTTCCTACCAAGGATGTCATCGACTCAGCCTTCAAGGACCCCATTAAACGCGAAGAGGTAAGCTTCCATGTTCCTAGCTCTTCTGCCTGGTGGCAAGCTGGGCTGCATATTTTTTCTTAAATTCCAAATGACAGAATAGATCAGTAGTATTATGTGGATTAATTCTTTTTTTAATATTGGTAAAACGTGCAGATACGGAACAACAAACTAATTTACCAGGATAAACCAAGATTGAAAACAGCGCTGGAAATATTGCGCACGAGCATGAACCTGGAGGACACTTTGCACGAGGTGTGCATGTTTTCATGTTCTTCACTATGCTTCATTCAGTTCAGCTCAGGGAGGATTTAAATAAATAGGTGAATACATACAGACACACACAGAAAAAGAAAAACGGAGTTGCTTAGCCGTTAATGCAATGAAATATAACTTAACTAAAGATGAACCTGGCCAATATAAAAGCCTCACCCCCAATGTTAATCTGAACTAAATACATTATTGGCCAGATCTCTTTGAATCAGGCCTGCATTTACTTCAGCCGACCAATTTCGGAAATTTCTTCAATGCATGCATGCACTTTGGCTACCAGCCGACCATGGCCATACATTTAACAAGAGTGATTAAGCAATGCACTCAACCAAACAGTCAAAATTTTTGTTTGATGAATTGGCATTGACATGCATCTTGATGATTAAACATAAGGGATGCTTTTAGTTGACGTGATATGAATACGTCCGGTGCGCTGGGCAATTTACATGCGAACTATTGGCATTGACAAGCTAATTATATATACAGATGGTAGAATTATGTACACTATACACAGACAGACAGTAGATATCGGTGACGGTAAATATAGGTGTGGCTGAACAGGCCGGTTGGCTAACAGGCACTATCGTTGTTTGTTTAATCGGACTGACAGGTGACCCTGCCATTTATCGTACTTCATGGGGCTGCAGACAAGGTGGTGGACCCGGACGTGAGCCGGGCCCTCTACGAGCGCGCGGGAAGCACGGACAAAGCCAGGAAGCTCTACGAGGGGATGTGGCACGGATTGACCTCGGGCGAGCCGGACCAGAACGTGGAGATCGTCTTCTCGGACATCATCTCCTGGCTGGACAAGCGCGCCAGCGCCGGTGCAGTCGAACATCAGGCCGTCGACCAGGCTCCCGACTGGCGAGGTCCTCGTAACCACCACTCGGCCATGTAGTCATGCGCCCCGGCCGTTTCTATAATTAATTATTTTCTCTCTTGTACGTACTATGCGTATAATTGAGTTTGTAACATACTCTATATATGATATATACACGGTAGCCGGTAGGAAAGAGAGCTTCTCACGCCTTATGAGGCTGTGACGAACCTTACGTTCCAAGAAATTGCTTCGGCAAATCAGCTCATTTGTTTTAGGTACTTGTGACTGATTTTGTATGTCTAGTTTATGGAGATCTGAAACCTAATTACTGGAGATGGGTTTAGTGTTGACAGAATAACAGATGGAAAAGCATTGCTAGAAGAACTCGCATTTCGTCATGGTCATAGTTCGTGTATAAATTAAAGAAGCGCGGGTAAAGTTAGTAGAGTCTATGGAAGACAACCAATACGATTATAACATCAACACTGTAAAGTGAGGCAACCGGTTTCATTACCGACATTTTATATAGATGTATATTAACTATATAAAACTTGCAAAATACGAAATTAACCTGAGTAACTTACAAAAATCATTCTATCTACTTTATGCACAAGTTAAGATGTCATGTCCTTTTTGTTTGTTGCTATATATAGAGATGCATGTCACTTAATAAAAATCCTTCAAGGGGGTCATTTAATGGGCACTTTTTTAGTATGTCCCAAATGAGACCCAATACATAGTTGACTTCATATGTTTTAATCATCGGCCATGGGGGTCATATTAATTTTCAAAACTCTCTCCAAAGCTTATTTGAGTTTAGTAGACTGAGAGAAACAACATACTCAAAATGGAGTCATATCTGAAATTTTTGAATATGTTTATAATTAAAAATATGAATATGGTTAAGTTATATGTAAAATATTGACTTAATTTGATGATTAAAATAATATCAAAAGATGTGTAATTTGAGTCATAAAAGTGTTTCAATTATTATTCAAGATTCTATATGTTAAAGATGGAGCATAATTGAAGACTCATTGGTTGTTTAACAGGTAAAAATACACACACTTGAGAATTATTATATGAGGGTATGAAAAAGATGGATAAAAATTTGGAAAAAGAATGTGATTTATTCGTCAACGATTGATCACTTGTAATTAAACAATTGATTGGTCGTAAATTCTTTGAAGAATTTCTCCAAAATATTAAACAATCAACAATATTGTGAATCAATTGATCTAGTCCAATTAAACGGGAACATCGAATGATCAATTGCCCTGTGAACCAATCGATCACTCATGTGCCCGAATTCAAACAAAATAGATTACATTGTGAAACAATTGATTGTATTGTAAAATGAACGATCACTAAATATCATAATTGCCTAAAATAAGACATTCTATGTATATTTTGTTTCTTATTGAAAGTCCAACACTTTAACTGACATAGGGTATTTAAAAATGGGGTTTGAATAGGGGTGGAACCGGATTAGGTAGGCTTGGGTCAGGTCCTGCCCATGGGCATGGGGAGCGAGCCTAGCATGACCCGCTTAGAAGGGGCCACAGACCGAACCAAGTTGTTAAGCTTACTCCGCTCTTTTTTCCAAAAAAATAAAAACCTGACTCTATTGACCACAAGGCCTCCCCCGCCATGGTTGTGGCCTGGCCTGGCCTGGCCGTTGTTAGGGCAGGGGGCAGCTAGGCGGGACTGCCTAAGTTTGGGCCCTAGGTGGTCACCCAGTGGGCTGGCCTAGCCCAAGTCATATCTCAAAGGGAGCGAGCCTCCTAGACGGGAAACCCATTCACTCCCATAGTTGCCAGATCTCCCACAGTCACCGAATCTTCACGCTTCGGTGCAGGCTATTTTCTGGAGCTGCTAGATCTCCCAATCACCGAATCTTCACATTTTGTCTCCTTTCAGGTTCTTGGACGGGACACCGGGGAGGAAGAGAAATGATGGTCATCATCGCATACTCAAGGACGTGCCATCTGCCACTATGGTTGGCGCACCGGGGACAAGATGGAGGGGAAGGGGGAAGAGGCTAGGAGCCGACGTAGAAAGGGGAAAGGCGGAAAGGAAACCGGGGAGGAGAGGGGAAGGTGGAACTGGCCCCCGCCAGCGCCGCATCTCCCTTCCCACCCTCGTCTAGGTTTAGAAAAGAGGGGGCCAACTATGTATACCTGTAGTACTCGTGTTCCGATTACGCTTAGCCTCAAAGGGTTAGGGGTAATTATGTAATATATGTCAATTCTTTAAGGGTTTTAAGAGTTAAAACTTTTGTATTTAGATAGAGCTCGAAGTAACAAGCACAACGCATCCAAGAACACTCAAAACAGAGGTCGGGAACGAAAGTTATGACCTCGGGAAGTGAGCCACATGGGCGGGACCCACTTTAAAAGTTCAAGATAAGCTATCCATGTGGGGTCTGGTTTTGAAGGGCTCGTCGATACGAGTCCATCGATACCAAGATCGTACAATTCTGACTTCGGAATAAAAAGTTATATTGTTTTGAAAATATTCAAGAAAAGACGAAATAACTGATGTCAGCAAGTCGAGCAGAGCCGAACCGCTACGCCGCAGAAATGGTGCACAATTGCGGCCATCTGTGTGTCCGTTGCGCGTCGCGTGGCGGTTATGCTTAACCCGGGGGTTGAGGGTAATTTGATAATTTAAGATCAGTGTTAAGGGTTTTTAGGTGAAATCCTTGTATCCAGGTAGAGCTCATAGTAACGAGTGTAACGAATAGAAGAATGCACAAAACGGAGGTCGGGAGCAAATGCTACAGCCCCGGGAAGTGTGCCATATGGGCGGGACCTACACAAAAGTGCGGGATAACCTACCCATTGATGGTCTTATTTCGAAGGGCTCGTAGACACGAGTCCATCGGTAATAAGAACGTGCGATTCCAACGTCAAGGTTGGAAGTTATTGTGTTTTGAGGTTAGGATATTATTTGAATAAAATAATATATTTTTAAATAAGATTGTTGACAAAACGGATAGGATTGATAGTGGATAGGATTGCTGACAAAGCGGATAGGATTGACAGTGGATAGGATTAATGATGCAAGCAGATAGGATTGACACATGTCAACCTTACATCCATCAAGTTTTTCTATAAATAGCATCTACAGCATCTACAGAAAAAAAGAGGAAAGGAGAGACTCTCCCACGTTTTTGTATTCTCTCTCATATTCAAAAACTTCTGTTCTTCGTTTCTCACTCATTTTAAATCCGATTCGAGTCGTTCTTAAGGCGTTCCTAGCTAATTCGAGGGTGATCTACGCAATGGAAGCGTCAATTCCTCATGTTAGAAACCCTATCTAAGGGAAATATCTTGAGGCATGAGGAGGTTATTCCCACCGCCTACAGGCACGAGAGGGGAAAAGTGTCTCCGGGTAAGGGAAGGTTTTGTTTGCCGCCTAGGGGCGCAAAAAGGGAAAGTGTCTCTGGGTAAGGGGAGGTTCTGTCCGTCGCCTACGGGCACAAGAAGGGTAAAGTGTTCCAAAGTTAGAGGAGATCTCGGCCACCATCTCTAGATCAGAAAGGGCGGATGCCCTGAGGAAACGAGCAACTCCGAACATCACCACTTCCGGAATTGGAGGGAAGTACGCTTTTCTGACCTTTTAATTTAATATAATTTATATGAATATACATCTTAATTAGTAATATACTAATTAAGATATATTATTTGCTATGATGTGATACATGCTGAAATGTTTCTATTTAATCTACTTTGATTTATTTTGTTGTGATATGAAATGCTTTGCTATGACTTGACATACTCTGATCTGATATGACCAGTATGGTCGGATAAAATCCGATATGATCTGATAGGATCTGATATGATCCAAAATGCTCTAGAGTGTGTTCTGCTCCGCTCTATGATAGAGTGAGATGTGTGTTTTGTTAGTGTTCTTCTCGCCTATGTGAGAAGTGTATTTTACTGATTTATTGGCTTTCGTTTGACTCTGATGAGTTATAAGATTTTCGTCGGATTCTGAATGAATTATTTCGATATAAAGTATACGTATTTTATCGTATATAATTTTCTGATGTCTGGTGAATGTATTAGCCGTTAGGCAGAACTACGTTCGGATCTGATTGTATTGGAATACCATCAGAGATGGTATCCAATATGTACGTAGGCAACCAACAATTAAATAACATTGGCCCGATCTAAATTAGTTATAAAATTAGGTTTGTTCTGATCTACGCACAATGGAAAGTTAAAGCTCCGTAGTGCGCATATGAACGTTACGACTCTCGCACTCAAAGTCTGCAGCTCATGGTCAGTCGATTTTAATTTTTTCGCTTATTTTATGCACTCCGATTGTGTCTTCCAAACCAACCCCCAGTCCGGGTCAGGTTTTGCAGATCGGGACGTTACAATACCAATCAGGTATAACCCGGGTTGACCCGTGGTTAAACCCAGTTGAACCGACCCAAACACCAATCCAAGTGGGTGTCCAGGCCAGGTTTTTAGATAGAGAGAGAGTAAAAAATCTAGAAAAATCATCGAGAGACTACTCAATTAAATTGAGAAGGGAGAAAATTTTCATGACTATTAGGTTTTGTGAGAGACTTCAAAATTAGTTATTATAACCTTACAAAATTAATGTTTTTGTCTTTAGCTTCATGATTTTTTAATGAGAATTTCTAGTGAGGATGTGTTGCGCATATACTTAAAGATAAAATATTGAAGAAAGGGAATTTTGAGATTATAAAATTCTTTCTAGTTTTATCTTTTAAATGTTGCTAAGAGGATCAAGAGAGGACCATTCAAGCTAATGGATATGTATTGAAGATCGAGAGTAAATTATCGGGGTGTTGATATAAGAGTTTAGAGTAATGTGAAGATCAATTGAGTGAAGAAAAGAATGACTATTTTGTTGTATTCAATAACTCTATATTGTGTTTATATGCTGCATTAATTGGTTTGGACAATATGTCTAGCGGTTTTTCCCAATGAGGGTTTTTTTAAGTAAAAATATCTTGTGTCGTGGCTTTATTGCTTTTCATATTTGTTAAACACATGATTTTAGTGTTGTTAGTAGACAATTTTTTATTTAAATTGCAACTGAAGGAGGGAATACATCTTTCAATTCTTAAGTAAAATTTTGAACTAGGAGCACTGCATTTTACTTTAGGTTTGGCCTTTACAAACTAACATATATTACTTGAAAATTGCTTTAATTATCTCTAAAGTCATGCCTGCACGACCCCATGACCCAAAGTGCCAGTCACTCTAGGCCCAAGCTTGCTAAGAGCCCAAAGGTTCTAGCCCGTTGGGCCCAACTCAAAATTATAAAAACATATTTAAAAAATAATTACAAAGGCCCATAAGGCTTTTTCGGCTGACAGGCAAGCCCAAAATGACTTATAAGTCATGCTTATAAGGCCTAATGGACATGACCCATAAGGCCAATAATCATGTTTAGGGCCAACAGGCCAAAACCTTTGGGTCGTGACCAAGCTTAGGTCTAGGTTGACTGGGCCTGATCAGGGGTTGGGCCTAAAATTAAGGTGCGACCTGTTGACAATAGGCCCCACCCTAGGTTTGACTTAAGAGTCGATGAAGTCAATCACAATGTTATATTAATTTCGGGTCACCATGAAGTTTGCCCAAGAAAAATAAGAATAAAGTAAAAACAAGGAGTAGTCAAGTCAACTTCATGAGTTTGTGGAATTAAAATAAAATTTTAACACAATATATGCTATGGAATTAAAATAAAATACTACACTCCTGTCAAGGTTCATACGTGATGAACCAACTTCGACATTTAAACAATGAAACTATTTCATTATCTAAACACTATTAATTAGTTACCATTTTACTTGAGCAATTTTTATGAAGTTCATGGGAACTTATTGTCCAACTAAATTATTTGGATGTGAACACAGCTAAGCTAACTAATTCATATGAAGGGAAAATTATTTAAATAATAATAATAAAATAATTACCATTTTAGATTATTTTGAGAAATATTTCCTAAAGTGGTGTTCATTTTTGTCACGCAAGTGCCAACCAAGTAATTGGCGTCTGTGTAGCTTTTTCAAAAAAAATATAGATGATTTCATCCTTTAAGTTGATTTCGTCATTCTAAACGACGAAATCGATTCAACGTCTAAAAAAGATGACTCGATTTTATTCTTTAGAAGGATGAAATCACAATTTCGTCTTTCTAAATAACAGAATTATCGTCGTCTTAATCCGCTCCGCTCCAGTTCACGCTGCAATCTGCTCAATCCACCCCCCCCCCGCACCATCGCGCTGCCTTCTGCTCAATCTGCCTCTTCGCTCCGTCGTGCCTTTTCTATTTGTTGCGCTAGATCCGCCCTGCCGTCGTGCTCTATCCTGTCCTCCGGTGTCATTTGCCTTCCCAAATCCCATCCTCTGTCGTGTTTCAAGTTTGTTTCCCCTAAATCTACTGGTGTTATTACCCTAATTTCCTCTAAATTGAATATCTTGTATGAGTCTGTATTTTGAGAGTTTTTTTGTCTATTTACCTTGTGTTCTGTATTTTGTTCAGCTAGCATAGGTTTATTTCCGTTGTTGGGGTCGGACTAGGTTTGCTCTGTTAATTCATTCTCAGACGGAATTTAGTCTCGTAGGTCCTTTTTAGGCTTCTATTTTTGACTTCTTTTGTAGATACATTTAGGCTGTTGTGAATTGATTATTTATCTACTTATGTGGTTTATTTTAATTCAGACTTTTCTTCTTGCTCTTTCTTAGTTTGTGTGCTTACCCATTTCCGCTTGATGGTGCTCCACCTGCTCCATTATTGTTTGTTGTGGTATTTTATGCCTCTACTGATTGGCATTTTTATGGGATTCAATAGCTTATACGTGGCTACTAGTCTTGTTCTTCCTATTGCAATCTTATGTGGGTCTAATGTTTCATAGTTTTTCTTCTTGATGATAAAATATAGGTGTTCTATAGACTTAACTGTGATTTGTGAGTATTGAATTTCTACTCCACTTTATTTAAAATCAAAGCCTAATTTAGTAGAGAATATGAGTTATACCTAACAATATGAATTGATTTTGCCTGGATTCCCAACACTCAAGTGACCGAGAATTCACTAAGTTAGCTTAAATTTAGTTTTGATATTATATAGAGAGATTGTTAGTAATAGTTTAATATTTTTATCAATAGGGTAGATGTAATATTTGGAGAAGTGTATGAGAATATTTGTTGTCTTGTTTAGATAAGAGAAGAAATATGTAAAGAAGTGTATGATTATTACTCGTTAATATATGAGGCAATTGCTTAATCTAATTTTAGCCTCTTAGTTTTGAGACAATTGCTTAATCTAATATTAATTTAATCTATTATTTATGAATTAAGTGAATAAAGATGATAGAAGAAATGGTTAGTTTTTTATTTAACTATGACGGATGCGCATAAATATTATTAATTAAGAAACCGTCTACATATGATGAATTTGGGATGCAAGTAGCAAGCAAATGTCACGGGGTAGCGGAGCGGACTACCCGTGACATGTGCTGGGGCACACACACGTGGGAATGTGTTGTATACGAGGTGTGCATTCATTTTGGGAACTGCCCTTAGTGTTGCATATCATGTGTGCAGGCGTTGCGGGGAAGGCCCGCAACGTTGCGCAACATGTGTGCGCAACGTTGCGGCATTTTTGAAGATGGTTGGCTATGTTGGGACACATAGCCAACTAGCACCGTTTTGGATTCTAAAGATGCCCCCACCTACCTATATAGTGTTTGAGGGTCCTTGGGAGTGTTCTCGGGTAGTTTTGCGGAATTCGGAGATACCATGCCCGTACGGCCACTTTGGCTGCCACTCCAGAGAAACACCATAAATCTCTTATGTTATATAGGGAGGGACATGGTGAGCTTCATGGACAAGCTATTGGTATGATGCCTAGCCTTGCAATAGGTTGATTCGGATGGCAACGAAGTATGTTGTCTTGCTAGCTATCATGCCAGGAGCCCATCCGCTAGTGGGATGGGGCTCTCCGACGCGTAGGGCGGCCGTCCTGTCTTATGGTCGTGTTGGTAACAAAGGCCCTTGCATGCACATGGCTGAGACGGATTGTTCGGATGACCGAGTTGCCTATGTTGGATCCGTGCATCGCAAGGAAGTGGCCCTGTCCGGCCAGCTCGCTTGGGAGATGGTCTAGCACGTTCGCACGTCCTCCTTGGGACGGGTTCGCTGCTTGGCTTCGCAGGCTGGACGCTTGGTCGAATGGCAAGAGGCCATGACCTTGACGAAGAAAGGCTTACTCGCTTGGCTATTTGGCCTTGCGAGCGCCGCACGGCACCTTTGGATAGCTAGGGCTGTGACACAAGGTTGGGTGTGATTAAAGAAGATGAAAAATTACTATAAAATGTAGTATTCCATACAACACTGTCAAGGATGAGGACGACGTCAAGGACATAGGAGATTATGACATTAACTTTTTTCATATTTATTTTAAACTAAATATTTTTTCGACTTGTGAAATAATATATTTGATAAATATTTATATTTTATGTTTGTCTATGATGTCAATAATTTTAATGTTATATTTGTTATGCATGGAATGGGTGAAATGAATGCAATTGTGTACATATTGAATAAATGAACATGGACATGTGTTAAAGTTAGTTTAAAATAGATTTTAAAAAAATTAATTTAATTTTATCCTTCTAAAGGACAAAATCAGTACATGATTAATTTTGTCCTTCAAAAGGACAAAATCAACTTCGGTTAAGAACCGAATGGCCAAAATGTGCTAAGGGTGATGATTTCGTCATTTAGAAAGACGAAATCAGCTTAAGTTAATTTTGTCCTTCTAAAGAACAAAATCGGGTCAAGTCTTTTTAAGACGTTAAACAAAAAAACCACACAGGTGCCAGCTGCTTGGCTGGTGCCTATGTGGCAAAAAAGTACACCACTTTGAGAAATATTTCCCAAAGTGGTCCAAAATGATAATTTTTTTATTATTTAAATAATTTTCCCTCATAAGAAAGATAAGTTTCAGTAGCTACCTAATACAGTCTAAAAAAAAGTCCCCATTAATATCATACATAAATTTAGCTAGTGCAATGAGTCCATTACAATTGATCCACCACATTGGCTAATTAAAATTTCATTTATATTTACACACTGAATTGTGTTAGAATTTTAAATCACCCATTTTAATGTGTAACTTGTTAAGACATACTTAGTAGTGAATGAAATTATGCACTAGCTATGTGGTGTCATTTCCATGGGATAACTTCTCATGAAGCCATTTGTTGTTATTGTACACACCTATGACATTGGCCCCTAAAGATGAAAGAGATAAATTATTAGTATACTTGTGTATGAGAAATATTGCTCTATAGTATGGGTATGAATTTTTGAATAAGATTTTTTTTAAAATGTACATGTGTTATCCATGTAAAATAGATAAAATAAAATAAATTTAAAATAAAATATATATTGAATAAAAGTATCTCTTGTATGATATATAGTTATAATACATTGTTTTGAAGATCAACGATTAATAATTATACACAAAAGTTCTACATTAACTCATATAAACTTGTAGTAGGTAATTACAAATCTAAATATTATAAGTTAAATATTATATAATAAGTTGGCAAAGACAATGATATTAAAGGACTTTGTGTCATAGAACACTTTATTTATATTGAAGATCAGTTAGGTATCTCATTTAATAGAGCTTTTTAGGGGTTTCATAAGGGCATTAAAAATATATAGATTTAAATATTATATATATATATATAATTATTATTAAAAAATGTGTTATATATGTATGTAACGCCCGAGATTTTTCATCCCTTTTTCTTAAAACTCAGAAATTTTTTTTATACGTTAAATCGGAGTCAAACGATAAAATCAAAACCCGTATAAACAGTTTATAATTTTAAACATGATACGGTTAAACATCGTACCGTCAAATCAAATATCCTCAGGCACTACTCAAAAACATACGTACGACTAAATCACCATGATTATGGATTTTTAAATACAAATAACTCCCAGGCGTCCCCGAGTACAAGTCCCATAAACAATCTAATCTGATCCAAATTAAAAGTCCAGAATACATACACTTAAATCTCATCAAATACATCAGGTCGTGACACCAATATACTTGAGTCGAGGGGGAAACAATCCACCGCAGAAACAAGCGTCCATCTCCAGGAGCTCACCAACACAACCTACAAAAGCCTCCCGAACAACGGGGCTAAAAGAAGTAGGGTGAGTATTTTCATACTCAGTAGGAAAATACCCAGTAGGGGAAATCCCAAACGGTGAACTCAATAAGTTCAGAAAACATGCGTCATGCAACTCAACATAAGGCAACCAACGTACAACATAATTATGCACATAAGCATATAAGTAGGCATAACACACCATCATAATCATATCAAACTTACGCAAACACCCTTAATCAGGGTCTTACAACTTACTCATACCATCAAAGGCATACTCATATAGCTTACACATACTTGTACGACCTTACTCGTACAGTCTTACACTTACTCGTACGACCTTACTCGTACAGTCTTACACTTACTGTAGTCCTCATATTCAAACTCTTACAGTCGTACTCATACTCACTTTTATAGTCGTGCACATACTCATCATCATACGCTTACTCAAAACGTACAAACTCAGTCATACAGTCGTATACATACTATCGACCACTGAAGTTCATTACAGCTAATAAGCTCCAGCGTCGAAAAGGAAAAGAATGTCACTGGGGCATCACCTTAACCTCCGGGGAGTGACTAGACGCCATGGACTTTTCCGAAGGTAAGGTACACCAATGCTCATGGGGCACTGGATCAAATAGGTAAGAGTAGATCCATGATACTACTTACCTGAGCGCGCAAACATACACCCACACAAGGGGTCATACAATTGCCCACACATAAGGGGTCTTATAGTGCCATAGAATTGCCCACCATAATGAGTCTTATAGTGCCAGAAAATTGCCCACCATAAGGGGTCTTATAGTGCCATTGCCACTCTTGGGCAGAAAACATACAATGCCACTTGGGCAGAAAACATACAGTGCCACTCTTGGGCGGAAACATACAATGCTCTCAACATAGCATCAAACGTCTGGGCTTACATAGCACACAGACCGAATCAAAAACATATTTCGCTCTCAACAGAGCATCAGACGTCTGGGCTTCATATAGCACACAGACAAAATCAGAAACGTACATCGCTCTCAACAGAGCATCAGACGTCTGGGGCTCTATACAGCACACAGACAACATCCCGTAGGATAACACCATGGCAAGACACAAGAAGTGCTCAACCAATTCATTATCGGCTAGCCTCAAACACGGAACTTAATCCGTTGAACCCTCAGGTCTCAAACTCACAACGCTGTTATTAATGTTCTCATAATTCAAGTTTGACTTAAGTATATTATGCGGTACAATTATGCCACACAAACTCAGTTCTCCTCGACTGATCAAACTGAAGCTGAGCCCGATCAAAACCCTAGTTCGTTGGGGCAACAGACTTCACTTACCCGTCCAAGTCACACATAGCTCACCGTACACAGTCCTTACATACTCATACAACCTCTGACATCCACCTTACGGTCAGACATCTTACTTACATCTTCAAACTAAGCTCCTCACAGCAAATCCCCGTTATCATCCTCTTACTTAATACCTCACTTATTATTCTTACTTTTCACTTCATAATTTGTACGTTATGCTTGTACAATTATGCACGCTCTTACTGTCTAATAAACCCTCATAAGGCTCCAAGCCTAAGTCTTCTTACTTACTGAACCCCTGACGTACACTCCAAACCAAACTGACCCATCTCAAATCCTCGCTCCTCAAACTTACTTTCTCTGTCTTCCGTCATGCGCTTACACATCCAAATCCACATCCAACTTCATACCAAACCCTTACCAATCTTACAGTCCATCGCCCATACCTCTGCCCACACACACAGTTCAAATACGTAACTTACTCGACATCGCTAGCCATCACTAGCACATACATCATACACAAAACATGCTTACAATTCACACACATACATACATGTATCTCAAAGTGGCATAATTCACTATCTTACATCATGCATACATGTCATGATTTAATATCCAAAACGTGAAATCATACAAGCCTAGCATGCTGCTACTCATTCAAAGCATGTTGTCATGAATTTACGAGTTCAAAGCTCCCCTACCTCGTAATCATGACGTTTGATGGCGAGCACACGACGATGGGGCGTCGGTGGCTGAGTCGGTGGTCAAAACCATTGCCCAGTTGAGAGAGCTACTGTCCCGAGGTTTAGGAAGCGTCGGAACCACACATACAACGTTGATTTTGCCCACCGGTCAAAATCAACGCGGCAAAATCCGCGATCCACGGCGGCACACTAGGGGCGGCCGGGAGAAAGATCGTGCCAACGAGTGGCAGGTGCGACCGAAAGGCAGGGTGTACTCACTAAAATTCGATCGGTGGTTGAGTAATACCAAACCGGTCACAAGACGTCAAAATCGGCCGTGGACAGCACCCAACGGCGTCGATTTCACATTCACAAGGGCCCACATAAGGGCGGAGGGCGACACTCAAGGACCTAGGAGAGGTGGACTCCTATGGTCAAATATAGACAATGGCAGAGCCATCTGACGGTCAGGCGGTGTCAAAATGGCACCTAAACCCTAACCCGCACGCGCGGCTACTTGCACACGCGGCCAAAGGGAGGGAAGAGAGGGCTAGACGGTGTCGGCCCAAAGCTCATAAGGGCGGTAGGGCCATGCCCAAGGGTGGTGACCGACAAAGATGGCCTTTGCCATTGTCGTGTCGAGGTAGGCCGACTAGAGGCCATATGGTGTCCGGTGGAGGTAGGACGATCAAAGGGCAACACATGGTGCTCTCTATAGAGTGGTCAAACACAATCGGCTGAGGGGAACCTGGCCCTTGCCGAAAGAAGACGGGCGGTGCTACATTAGGGTGGCCAGCAATCCCCAGGCTGAGACCCGCCACACTAAGGTGGTCCAAGGGTGTTCGACATCCAACGATGCTCGATGGCCCATAACGGGTGGAAAACCCTAGGGGCACAACGATGAACAGGGTTTACTGGCAGCTCTGGCCCGTGACGCCAGGGCCCTAGTAACCAGGTAGAGCTGGGTGGAGGCGGCTACACCAGTGCCGCTAGGCTGAGGCTGGCCGACCATAAGCTCACCACCAGCGCGGCCACAATTCCCTTCAAACCAAAATAGGGAAGAGGGACCGACCGGGGGAAACCAGCCTAGGCGGAGCGGCTGTGGGGGCGGTAGACCTAGCTAGGGGCGGTCCTACCGTCGTCATCCCAAGGCTGGTCAGCAAGAGGCGAGCCGAAGGCTGGCTCTCGCCGGCGCAACCCCCAAAGTCTGTCACAAACAGAAACAGGGGAGATGCGAGGCGGATCAAATCGGGCCGGGGCAGTGCCGAGGCAGTTTGGCCATCGCTTGGCCGAGGCAGAGCCAGACGGAGGCCAGGCGGAGCCGTCTTTAGCCAAAGGCAGCAACTTCCGGCGCCGGTAGTCCCAAACACACAGGGGCCAAAAACAGGGGACCGGATGGAAGTGTCTGGCTGAAGGAAAGAGGAAGGGCGGAGGTGGAACCAGGTGGGGAGAGATGGTCCACTACCTTCGCCGGACCAAGGCGGGCCTGGACGGAGGTCCGATAGGGCGTAGCTCACCGTCAGCGGCTACTGTTGAACAAAAACAGTTTGCCGGCGAAAACAGAGCAGAGGCAAAAATGGGTGGGGTGGCGGAGCAGAGGCCACTGGGGCCGGGAGAGGTGCCCTACCGTCGTCGCCGGCCCAGGGCGGAGCCGTGGACGGCCGATCGGGCCTTGGCGGCCCACGGCGGCGGTACACAAGACAGTGAGGGAGGGAGAGAACTCACCAGAGGGAGAGAGAACTCAGGGGCCAGCGGGACTGGCCAGGGCGGCATCCCTGTCATCGCCGGCCTGAGACTGGCCGGACGGAGGCCGGGCGAAGCCCACCAGCCACCGCCGGTGCCGTCACAGCACAAACAGAGAGAGAGCAGAGAGTCGGTCGGCAGAACAGGGGCGAGACGGGGTGGACGGCGGAGCGGCCGTGGGGCTGGGATGGCGGCCCCCCTGCCGTCGCACGGCCGGGGCGGAGCCGGTGGCGGCGGCGGCCTTTCGGCCCACTGGCAGCCGACAGTGGCTGGGAGAGAGACGCCGGAGAAGGGGCGGAGGAAAAACATTGTTCCCCTTTTTTTTTTCTGGATCGGGCCGAGCCCGATCTGATCTTCTGCATTATTTTTTTTCTTTTTGCTTACTTATCCTCTGCTGTTTCGATCTTCAACGATTTTTTGTGTCAAAAGCGCGCGTCGAGGCCTGTGGCCCATGACTAACCCGAGACCCGACTCTACGGATACGAATACCGAGGTCAAATATGCCGAAGCGTCACAATATCTTGCTGAAAATGATCAGATAAAAATAGCAGAAAATCGTAATAAAAATTTAGGACATTACAATGTAGGGCATATAAAAAGTTTTAAAAAATATAGTAATGTGAAATATCATTTAATAGAGCTTGTTGAAAGCTCTTAAACGATGCAAAAAAATGCGAAAATCTAAGTCTATAAGTATAAGATATAATATTATAAAGTTAAAGTTAACATAACCTAAAAATAAAGATTAATATTATAATATATTTTATCAATTCTAAATTAATAATCCTATTTAGACAAAAAGTTTGTTTTATATTAATAATTTTATTTTATTAAATTTAAATAATTATGTACTTAAAAAAATATTTTTTTTCTTCTCTAAGATATAAATTTTACTATTTAATAAAAATTATTAATTTTTAAAAATAATTATTAATATAAAATAAAAGAAATATTTAACTTTTTAGGGATTAAAAAAATTAATAAAAATAAATTAAAGATTAATAGTATAAAAAATAGTTCAAATAATCCAATTTTGAAAGTTCTATGGCACATTAATTTACTTAATATTATAATTTAATATGGTATTATATGATACGATAAGTGATTAACCTTCCAAACATCAATGATTAGTATAACCTATTTTTATTGAACACGATTTTTCGTACGCATACCTGATAATTTCAAGAGATGAGCGGGCGTCCACTCACCGGTTGTCAGTTAAATGTCGTCCATTTTAATAAAATGGGGCAAATAGGGCCCCCAATTCATAAAAAAAATGGGGCCCCAAGTCTGAAAAACCTCGCATTCCATTTCTGGTATTTTAAAATCCTCCTGGAGCTTCCTTCGTGTTGCACAGTCGCCACCGTCCCTTCCCTGCCTGTAATACGATATTCATCGTCGGAGGTCCGTACAAGTTTTCTCTTTTTGATTTCTTTTTGTATATTTTTGTTTTGAAATTTGAACTTTCCATATTTGAGTGCAGAACTTCAGTCGTTGCCAGGAACCGTCATCTCTGACTAATGAGAAAACTGCTTTTGACATTGAAGGCTAAATTATGAGTCCCTAACATTTTGTCGTTCATCTTTTATGTAAGTATTTAGGAGTCATATCGGCTTTCTTTTGAGGTGTGACCTCGAGCAATAAACATGTGGATGCTAGTAGTTAAAATTTGAGCGTGGAAATTTAAAATGTAGAAAATAAAACTGAATCCCATGTCAGGGAAAGGTTATTATGGCTAGGGTTTAAATTATGAAGCTTTTTCAAAGATTAGACAATAACTGGAGTTTAGAATAATGTCAGTGTGAGTTGATGGTGAGATAGTTTAAGATAGAAGGTAAGGTGAATTACAAAGATGGTAGGCAACCCAAAATATACTATATGAAAGTCGTCAGTTATGTGTCTGAGGCTTTGTTCAAATTGATCCCTGTAAGGAGTCCGGATTACCTTTCCATAGAAGTACATGAACATGTAATTCGCATATTGTAGAAAATACTGTTTCCGTTTGGGTTGAATTTCCTTGTTATTGTGCCTGTTTATATTGGTGTTTCACACTGACACGTGCGTTCAAAACAGTGACCAGAGTATGGGTTAAATTATGGATACTTTTATTGCAGATGCTTAGTCCTTAAAACTAGATAGTGCAGTAGTTTGAAATTTTTTTCTCCCGTGAATATATATTGTTATGAACCAAACCTATGATTGTAAGGTGGTTGGCCATGGTAATTAATTTTGCGATAGTGATTGTCAGATGCTTCTGATGTTTCTTTTAAGCCATATCTTTTATCATTAGTTCATTTTCCTTTTCTTTTATATAATGATTAATAAGAATACTATTATGTAATGCCCAATGAAGAAGCCTGTTGGTGAAGTTGCAAGCCTGACCTTCCCTTGGGACACCTTGAGATGTCCTTCCATAACCTCAAGGGTATGGACAGATGGACTTAGTTTCCTTTATGTTGATTCTGTATGGTTTTGAATGTTTATTATACGAAGCTTTGTAGCTTTTGGTTTCTAATATTTCACTCTACTATGTCATATTTTAATGGTACTATTCATACTTGTTGGATATCTATCAACTTAAAATGCTACACTGCTATAATATGCGAGCCACATATATGTATGGATATGTGTTGTGTTCCATATTTCTGTTGAACTTTATGCAATAATTTCATGTAAACTAATCATCATTTTCTGTCTTTCTTGTAGGTTATTGGACGTGGATGCCAATGTGTGTATCAATACTTTCTGGAGGATTCAATCCTTTTTACTAGTGAACAAAATATTTTATACCTTAAATAAAAAATCTATTATTTTTTCTGATTTTAAGAAATGTTATCGCTTATGAAGTGGTTGACAGATACAAAAGATGGGAAAATGGTGCACAAGAAAACAAAAAGGGAAGAAGCAAATTGTAATTTAGTACACTATTACTCTTATATGCTATGTTTTTGTAAAAAGAATTCTTCATTAGCCATGCTCACAGAATTTAATAATAAGAGTCCTCTGACAGTAGTAAATGTTAGCTTATTGAGACTATTGTGCTAATGTGGAATCGTTGAATTTATTTCAGTTAGGGATACTAATATAGTCATCTATAAGTGATAACTAATATTTTTCATTTTTCATTTTTTTGACGAAGAGTTATTACTAAATTTTGCGAGAAACAGGTTATGGGTAAGGATATTGGGTATTCCTGGCTTTTATGTCATGTCATATGAAGAGCTCTTGTGTTAAAAGTTTGGCACACTAATAATAAGAAATCTAAAACCAATGAAACAAATTGCTCAAAACATTGGTGACTTGGCTGATTTGAAAATTTTAATTGCGAGTTCTGTAAGTGCTGACATATCAAACATTGTGTATTTGTGCCTGTGAATAAGAAGCTTGTTTTAGTTATCATGTCCTGAAACTCGAAAAGTACATATAATACCATATGCCATAGAATTAGTTCTGTTTTTTCTTTTACAGAGTACTGTGCTACTGTTCATTAAAAAAAAAAGTGAAATGCTACTTCACCCGAAATCGTCTGAACCCGGTGTTCTGTGTATGCAGCCACCCTGTTTTATAGTTGTTTTGTTGCTTGACCGTTATCTGCTTGAAGTGAACATTCCTTTGGGTGTTACTTGACAGGGTAGCAAGAATGAAGGAGAGGAGTTTACCACAGGTTCACTCTCTGTTTTATGGATGAGTGTTAAAAATAACATTCAGGTATTAACTTTTCTTTATCTATCTTTTTAATATATCACATATGATCTATTCTAATGCTGCTCTTGCTCATTCTTAGGTTCTCATTAACTGTCGGAACAACAAGAAACTCCTTGGCCGTGTTCGAGTCTTTGATCACCACTGCAATATGGTTCTTGAAAATGTCAGAGAGATGTGGACCGAGGTTATGTTTTTTCCTCTATTTATTTATTTTTAATTGCTCAAAGATTCCCTTGACCGTAGTTGTAGATCAACCATTTATATTGGCCCTTTATAAATACCAAAGATAGGTAAAGGCAAGAAGAAAGCTCTTCTTGTCAACAAGGATCGATTCATCAGCAAAATGTTTCTCCGGGGCCACTCAGTTATAATTGTTCTGAGGAACTCAAAGTGACATACACCCGGTGTAAACTGTAATTGCTGATGTTCTTGTCAGGAAATGCATGTCTACTTCTCGTACTTAAATGGAACAACTTCAACTTTATATGTCCGACTGCGTTGCTGCTGATACATGGTTGAAACCAAATAATATGTTTCACCATGGGGAGATTATAATTGGATAATGTGTTTAACATTGTTTGGGGAATGGACTAGGTTATTAAAAATTTAACAGAGGTGACATTCAGGGTAGGATTTTTTTGGATGATTGGGCAGCTCATTATATGAGCTACGGTGTATACTTTTAAAAAAATTTAATCTGAGAAAGATCTTGGAAGTGGTTGATCCTACACGCGCCTGAGTAGAACCAGATCTAGAAACGGCTATGGTATCATACCCATGCCTCCTCTTTTGAGCGAGCAAGTCAGGATATGGAAAGGAAAATAATAAACACCTAATGAATTTACCCAAAAAACCCTTTCAGCTGAGTTTTTGGTTGGCTTAGAACATGTAGGCCCAAGTGAATTTTGTGTGAGGTACACATATTAGTTAAAATGATTTGTTGGGTAGACCATATAGAGGATTAGGCCTAAGTGAATTTTGTGTGAGGTTGACATACTAGTTAAAAGGATTTTTGCGAGATTTGTTAAGTGGTAAATTTAAGTGTCTTGTTACATGTGACTGAACTTGTCTAGGTTCCAAACCGAAGTAAAATTACTGGAATTTGGAACTTTTCATGGGCTGTGACCGCTTGTTACACGTGACTGAGAACTTACCTAGGTTGCAAATTGAAGTAAAAATTATTTACTGGAATTGGTAACTTTTCTTGGGCTCTGATATGACAGCGGGTGGGAATTTCCGAAAGAAAAATGATTTAGTGGAGCAGTTCCACGGGCCATGGTAGGTATGCCCATTTAGTACTTTAATTTTTATGTATTTGAAAGTGAGTAAATTGAGACATAAATATAAATTTATGTATTAAAATATTAATAGACATATGCATGGTGTCACGAGCATGGAAGGCTATATCGATGCGGATAAAAGTATCGATAACTATGGATACAGGTACGCGCCGATAATACGCTTGGTACGCGCCGATGATACGCTTGGTACATGCCGATAATTCGTTTTGTATGCGCCGAAATAAGCATAAACCCCTTTATAAACATAAAAAATATTATAATTAATAATATATAATTATAATACTTCTTTTAGAGCATAATAAGATTGTATAATGTCGTATTAATTGATATGGGTATTCTAAAATTTGTTCATTTAGAATTATACACTATTATGTTCTTTGTCTCATATAAATTATTGCTCATTCTTTCTCTGTATTTTAAATTTTATTTATTTTAAAAATAAATAGTATGCTTAATATGAGTATAAGTTATATGTTTAAATAAATATATATTTGTGGAGTTATATGTAAAAAAATAATTATGTAAATTGCATGAACCTACTCGTATTGATCTCATATAATTTTAAAAATATTATTTTTAATATAACAAAAATTTAAACTTTTAAAGAAGTTGGGTTTGAATTACGTTTTTGTTTTTAAGGAAAAAAATTAATTTTTAAAATTTAAAAATATATTTTTAAATAAAATAATTATTTTTTAAATGGTATATCGATATGTATTGACTCTATTGATATGGTATAGTTGATATGTATTACAGATACATATGGGGGGCATATCGCCCCCTGTATCGTATTGGCCGATACGGCCTTCCATGGTCATAGGTGGTTGTCGTGCAACGGAATGGAGTGAAGTAGGACTAGACTCAAAGAAGTTTTCAGCCCGATAAAACTTCTCCCCCATGATCGGCCTGCTTGCCACCAAGGAGAATGGCAGCCTACTCCCTCCCAAGTTCAGTATGCTTGTGTGTGACTGTGTGAGACTTGATACAAACGTCCAACAAAACACCTTACAACAAAGACTAAGTTCATAAATCAGAGAACACTCACTATACAATGGGAGTGCACACACCCTTACAATATCAATCCATGTCCCCAGGGAGGTCACCCATACAACACCCTATTTACACAAATATAGAGTGATAGACAATATCTTCTTACGCAAGCAGCTCTTGGAATTGAGTCCCAGACCTTTTCCCTTTGCTTGTTGCATGCTCAGCTGACCGTCGCCTGCCTTGTATGCTGTTGGATATCACAGGATGCGCCATTCCTCCTTGTTGGGACTGAAGTGCTTTGCTCCAACAACCAGGGACTCCTTCACCTGCACAAGATGGGAGACAACACGTTGAAGCCCTTCCCCTTCACATGTTGTGGCTGACCCCGGGTCTGATCAGCAGTGTGCCTCCTCCTCTGTGCCTTGGTATTCCCTTGTTGCCTTCACTCCGCCTTCAGCATGGTGTCCAGCCTTCCAAACCTCTCAGCCCTTTGAGCCAACCTTCCAGCCTTGCGAATCAACCTTCAGTTTGCCCAGCCAACCAAAAAGCCTTTCTTCCAACCTTCAAAGCTAGCCCAAGCCTTGCTGTGTTGTGAGGCTTTTATAGGCGAGGGAGGAGCAGTTTGGGCAAAGCCTATGCTCCCCATCTCTTCCTCTTCGTGGTCAGCAATTAGGGTTGACCACTATGACACTCCCAACATGCCCCTTTACGTCCACTTCAATTTTTCCCATGTTCCCATTAGCGTGATTCCACCTCTCATAACCGTTGTTAACTACTGGGGGTGTGGCCACGTCCAGGGAACCGCCACCTCCCATCAATCCATTGCTAAATGTCAACTACTCCCCTTCCGAATGTGTGATCAGCCCATGACCCTTGCATGTCGCTGGGGTCATGGTACTTGTCCAGTCCAGCCATCATCTGTCCTTGGGTCCAACCCATAAAAGCACATATGACCATGTCATTAGGAACACTTAGTCACGTTCTCCCGCCCTTAGCTTTGGGTGCAGCCCATACTACATACCTATGCTAATAGTCAGGACCATGCTTCGGGCATTTACCTTGTCAATGTGTGCATCAGCTCCCAAGCTTACCTTTGCGCACCTATCATAACTTTGTGCATTCATCGTCTGCACCGTTTCGCCTTAGAACCGTGTACACATTGCACCTAGCGTGTTGTTGCACCTATGTACGTGCTCAAAGCTCCCGCAACTCGGCTAATGCTCTGTTGCGCAATCTAGGTAACATAAGTACATGGTGCCATTGCTTGTGCTTTCGTGGAAGCACGTTCATCTGCCTCCTTGTGCCCGCTTAGTGCCGGCATTCGCAATGTGCATCGTTGGCCTCCCGGTCTAAAGCCTGTAAACATGTGTGTGCCATTTGAATAGTAGCTCGCCTTAGGGGTGTAACACACCCGCTTGGTAGAATGATTCCACTTAATACCTTCTCCCATTCAAAAGCCTAAAAAGCATAATCAATGGGTCCTCGAAGTCAAACTTGGTTGCCTAGAACGAGACACTTTGAGGAATTATTGGCTAGAGTACCAAGAGGATTTATCACATTTTACACTGGCTATCCATTCTTAAGATCAACCGGTGTGCATACGTTTGCGCAATTAAGAGTCCAGGAGTAAATAATTTTCCACGTGCTTCAAATGCTTCTAAGCCTTAACACTTTATTGACGCCTGTATTCTCCATCGACAATTTGACACGCAATGTTTCATGAATATGCTGACTAGCATTTGTCATGACTCAATTGGACTTCTTGAACTGCGTTGAACTCGCCTCGTTTCCATTGGTTTCGAGTCAAGTCAGAGCTAATCCGACTCCAATAAGATTTTTCTATTATTAGTTACTTTAACATTTGCTAATGTATGTGGTAACACTTTAAGGAAATAATATAAACCCTTCGTCCCGGGCTTTAGTTAATTTTTATAGGACAAATAGAATATTAAGTTGTCTGTGCAAATGACTTTATTTTTAGTATAAATATTTAACGTAAGAGTTTCCAATTTGACTCCATAAAATTTTTCATTTTTTTATACAACCACCACCGCGCAGGCCCAGCTCTAAAGCCTTCCGAATATGAGGAAATTGGTCTCTAGTTTTAAAACATTGTTAATTAGTCCCTTTTCTTTCCTATCCGATCACCATCGTATCTATTGAAGCTTTTTAGTCCTAAAAAATATCTATTGAAGCCAAAGGTTTGCAAAAAAAAACGAATGGGAGCTTAATGTAATTGATTTTATTCAAGTGCCTAATTTTGTTTTTTGGGTGCTACAAGGAAGCGCATGCACTAGTCCCTCGGGGGAGGACCACCACGCAGGCTCGTTGTCCTTCCCTTCTCCTTGAACCCAACCAGTTGGGACAGGGTCCACTGGCTTTGGAGGAACGATTACGAAGTGAGCCAGTAATATCATCATGGATCACCAAAGCCGGCTTCTCCAGAAGAAGCGAGCTTGGCCACCAGGGCCAGTGCATTGCTGGTGAAATAGGTGACATTGGCAACCCGAGCAGAAAGCGCCCTGGCTCGGCCATCCTTCCTCCCACTAAACCCTTCTAGGCAGGTGTCCTCATTCGTCAGAGCCGAGCTCATCCATGTCACCACATTCTCCATCTGTGACGCGAAGGTCTGACTCTCCAGCGTCCTCAGCTCGCTGAGTGAATCATGAAGCTCGTCAAGGGCGTCCTGCATGCACTCCATGCAGTCCTGCAGCGCAAGACCTGCTCTACCCTTCATGCGCCCTTCCTGGTCCAACCCTGACAGGAAGAGGCTGGTACTTTTGGCCTCGGTGATCGTCACGGAGACGGCGGCCCGGGCCCATCTGTAAGGGCTGCGCTTGGCGGAGCCGGAGAAGGAAGCCAGCGAGTGGATGCAGAGGTCCTGGTAGCGGGTTACGCTGCAGGCGTCCCTCACTCTGTCATCCGCGTCGGACATGGCGCGGTGACTTGTCGCAGCGAGGACGAGGAGGAAGAGGAAGAGGGGAGCAGGAGAAATACTGCTCTTGAACTCATCTTCTGACATCATTCTACACGACGGGCGTGATTTTGATTCACACATATAATTGAACTGAAGCACTGGTGGGGAGTTCTACGTACCTAGTGGACTCTACATAAAGGGAAAGGAGTAGGAAAGCAGCTGGGAAGAGAATGTGGCTGAATATATGATCCAAGAGAAGAAGGGAAGGGATTAATAGCTGATTAGACACGCTACGATTTTATAAGCGTTATGAAGTGATCCAAAGATACTCCTCCATGTATGGCGCATAATGGGAGGAGCTTTAAAGACCTTGAAGAAGACAGGAAAGTGGGATACTTACACATCGCCTGGTGTTTATCTTTAGGCTTTACAGGGAATCTTCTGCTGCCAAACAACCAAAGGCAGGAGAACGGTGATTTCCATTAAAGAGGTAGGAGGGTAAGGGACGAGGAAAGGGAAGAAGTTGAAAGCAGGCGATGCAGATGGTAGCATGTGAATAGGAGGCTGGTCTCTCGTGAATCTCTGCCAGGTTGGCCGAGCTCGTGTCGAATAGCCCGCAGTTTGTCGCTTCTCCAATCCGTGTTACTTACCTGTTTTAACTCTCGTATCACATGTGGGGACGCGAGGAATCATCTGTTGTCTTTAATTCTCCACCTAGCGCCAAAACAGGCTAAATAACCTTCCTCACAAATTAGAAGCAAAAACTTGAATGACTAGGAACAAAAGCATTCTTTTGCGCCGTCGAAATGTTTTCAGTGCCCAGTCTATAGAGCTGCTTTTAGCAACTTTGAATATAATACTCCCTCTCTCCCATATCTATAATGTTATTTTATTTTTTAAAATAAATTTATTTTAAAAAACTAAATAAAGTTATTAATTTATTGTTGAAATAATAAATATCCTTTCTCAAAATATCTTTTTATTTTGTATGCATGTGTCCTATTGAGCTACGTTTACATTTTTTCCGTGTATGTGCATATGTCTCTAGAAATTAGTCACACCCGTTTACAATCTATTTAAACAGGTCTTTTATATACACCCAAAATAAAGTTTTTAATTCTGCATAGTTCAGTTAAGTCTATAGAATAAAAATAAAGTGTTTCACCGTGATTCGGCATTAGAGTACTTCCTTTAGCAATTTTAGATCGTTTTATGTTAAGAGATAGATGTCCTTAAATCCTAAAATACCAGTAGGGAGGACAAATTTGTCTTAAAGATAATCTCGCTAGACTCGAGCTCTTTTACTTTCACTACTTCATTTATAGCGTGCAAGTGCAACAAAAGAATCGTTATAAGGCAACTGTGGAGAAGAAGACTTTCCAACAGGAAAATTGTATCCTTGCTAGCCATTTATCTACCACAGATCGCATCTTGTAGTTTATATTCTGTGCTTCGATTTCTGGATTATGGTTTATAGATCACTATTTGTTTTCCTATATTCCAGTACTCCAGTAAATTAAGGGTCCTCCTACCTACCCTTTCTCATAAGAGAATATAGTCTGATAAGAGAATTCTTTTTAGTTTTGGTAAACTCATTGTCAGTTCCAAATTCCAAATACTGCCAGCTTCTTTACACATCTTCATCAGTGAAAATTTACAAGCCTAGGAAATGCACCCAAGTTCAACATGTGAATATGTGATGTTAGTTCCTGAGACTGGCTGCTAGAGTGGAACCCATCCCTGTCATTCATGAAAATGAAGATCCATCAGTTGTTTTGAGCATCACTGGAGGAAAAGTAAACAGAAAATATAGTGACAAATTGTCAGGCAGCAAAACCTTGATCACCCCTGTCTCGGTCCCGCACAAAACAACGTCATTGGCAGTCAGGAGGCTCGTAATCCTGCTTCCGGCTGATAATCTCCCTACTTTCCGTTGATTGCCTCTCAGCCATATCTAATTTGCAGAAAATAGTAGAAACAAGAAGAAAAGAAAGAACCCGAGTCAATAACACCATTAACACATTAAGGCTTTACCTAGCTCGTTGGAGAAAGCAGCCACGACCTGGAGTATGTTGGAAGAAGAGCTACTGTTGAAATACAGAAAATCCTCCACTGCTGCCAGGGCCAATATTTTTCTTCTTTTCAGCATTGATGTGGAAAATATAGCCCCACTGTTCCTGCTTTGCTCCTATATCATTTTCAACAGAAATCAATAGGATCATACCTATATACTTCAGCGCTTATAGCTTCACATGTCGTTTAGTAATGAATGCACACCTTTGAATTTGAGCTCTGTAAAGAATCGGCACCACTGTATATGCAATCCTTATACACACTAATTGAATAGATTGGTCGTCTGCGCATCCACCAGCACTTTTTAGGCGACTTCATCTCTTTCAGTTTCTCGCTCGCAAGATCCATCTCCTGTTTAACATTTTGTACGCTTGTTCATTTGGAGTCTGCAATGTTTTGATAAGACAGACCTTGTACGCACATGGCATTTCCTGAACCCACCTGTATGCTTGAATCCGTGCACCCAAGATAAACCCGGCCCTGATCCACAGCTATGCACTTGAAACGTTTGCTTCGGCAAATGGTTTTGACATTTCTCGATGCATCACATACCTAATAATAATTGCTTAGTCCATTCTTATTACTTGTTTTCTTTTTATGGTGGTGGTTGTTGCGGGAGAGAGGGAGAGGATAGCTCAAATTGACAAGAAAATTTAAGAAAGAAATTAGCCAGACCTTTAAACCATGACCGCGGGTGATCACAAATATTTGCTGGCCATGTGTCTCCATTTTGAGAATTGGTTCCTTCATCGCTATCGTGTCAACAGGTTCTAAATTTCTCTGTATCATTTGCCACACCTATAAAGCTAGAAATAATTAATTGTGCAGCAAAATACACTTTCTATATGATAGGTTAGTGCTAAGAAAAGAAAGTGGAGATTGGTTCAAATTGTTAGAGAGCAGGTGAAGTGTACTAAAATATACTACTTAAAATCTGTTATCACTTTGATTTAATCTGTTTCTCCCATAAGTTGACAGCGGTCAATTGGTAATTGAAACATTTCTCTAAGCTGGTAGAGCATCAAAAAATGGTAAAAGTAAACTACCTTGATGGTTTTATCCGCTGAACCGGTCAGAAGACTGTCACCTGCTTCGACAAGTGCAAAGCATGTGATTTTCTTTCTGTGTGCCTTAATTTCCCTTACCAGCTTCGCTGTCTGCTCCTTGATGTCCCATATCTATTTCATATGAATTCGTGTCAATCAGATTTTGGCAGAAATATGAAATGAACTGACTTTTAGAAGACGCTAAACCAAGATCTTTACAGAAAATTACGTACCTTGATGGATCCATCTGAATATCCACTATAAAGCTGTCCCTTGAAGTAGATGAGAGAACTAACAGCTCCGTTTCCACTATGGCCTGCCTCCAGTATTTGTGTATGAACGCATGAGATATGCTGCAATTATCAGCACATTTTAAACCAATTCAAGCGTATGGTTGTAAGAAATTAATTACAAAAGTCAAATGAAACCTACTTGAAACTTAGGTAGCATGCGAAGTTACTCAGAGTTAGCAGAAGCAGGGATAGAAAGTGATACTCACCGATTTCCTAGGAAGTACACTATCAGCTAATTTGAGCAGCTCTTCGGCCATCCATGTGATACTAGAAAGTCGTCGAAGTGACTCCCTGAGTCCCTCTGTGATATTGATAGCATTTTGTATGCCTACATATTTATAATATCGCTTAATTAGTTCTGTATGTTAGAATGTAAATCACTAAGTGCTTTCTCTGAAGTGTAGAAAGGATCCATCACTCATAGAATTGTAATTTATGAGGATAACACCTAATTAAGTAGTCTGCATGCTGTATTATTAATGTCTGGACTACCTCTGCCCAAAGTGTGATTGTACAAACAACTGCAGGCCAGAAGCCTCTCTTCGAACTCCAACCCTGGGCGTAGAAAACGCACAAGTGAATTTAGTAGGGTATCACGTGCAGTATATCTGAAATTAGTTTGGCTCATTGCTGCGACTTCACATCCGATCCATGCAATAGCCACTAGACAGTCCCGCGAAACACTCCTTATTTTGCTTTCTAGTCCCTTCTCCAATGCTTGAAACACTACGTCCCCAATCTTAAGAAGGCTTCTTCCAATCTTACTGCACCACGCATCTGTACCAGTATCCTGCAACATTTGCTAACATGTGTTAAGAGTATATACATCGCCATCAAACTGAACATTCAAACATATATGGAAAACATTTCTTTCTCTGCCTTGCAAGGGAGGTTGCAAGAGTGAGATCAAGACTGATAGTGGTTTATTGTTTATGGAATTCCCTTAAAAGTTGGAAGCATACATGGCTGATTACCTGTAGAGCAGGATCCGACCAATCATAATGTTTAATCATATTCATGTGATACAAGGAAGAAAACCCCATCTTCCTTAGTAGCCATGCAGCTGTGCATGGTTCTCCTGTCTTCGCAAAAGTTCCACCCAAATTTGAAAGTATAAAAGCTGATAATATTTGCATATCCGGGTTGCCCTCTAATAACAATGACTCAACAAGAACCTCCACAGCCTCTTCCCTGAATATACTCCTGCTGCCGGTGTCTTCCTGCAACATAATTCAATCTTTTAACCCACTTTTTCAAATCCCTAATTTCTTCACATGCAATGATCTAACATAAAATGCAGCAGTTGGCGTGAGCAACAGAATCAACAAGCACCATAGCATCAAGCTGAAGCAACAAGTTTGCCGCGAGGATTCGGTTTTCTGGTTGTGCTTGTTGGATGAAGGCCATCAGAGAGTGCATAATGTTAATCTTTCCTGCTAGTCTTATCTGATGCAGTAGATTAGTTGCCAATGCCCTGAAACAAATGAATATTGAACACTGGAAGGAACTGATAGAAGAAAGCTAATAAAACTAATATCAGATATTTTCAGGAATGTTGATAAGCCTCTACATCAATGTTCCATTTTCTTAGGTCGTTCGCTTTAACGTTGTTTCTATTTTGTAAATTTACTCAGTCTTACCTTGGAACGCGAAGTATTTCATGGAAGAGCTCAAGTGAGGTAAACTTGGCTTGTCTGTCATTACTTCTAAGGAGGTGAAGCAGCTCAGCCACCGGAGCAGCTTCGGAGATATAACTTCTGCACCTTCCATCATACTTCATGCACATCACAAGTATATTGGCCGCAGATGTACCTTCTTCCGTGTTTTTGTACCTTGTAGATTTCAAGAGTACTGAAAGGAACTGCTGAGAACTGATTACACGTAGGTTTTTGCAATTTGTTGCTAAATCAGATTTAGTAACAAGCACTTCAATCATTGCAATTGATGCTTTTGTGGGTGTCAGTGAAGATGAAATGGTGCCCGCTTTCCACTGTTCTGCACTGCCTACTATCTCCACCAGATAATGCAAAATATCTAATTTTTTTAGTTCTGGAGGTGATGGATTGAGCAAATAGATGAGAATAGCGGCCTCGTGAATGCCTCTTTTAAGAACACTAGCTAGATCATACAAACATGTTTTCTTTTTCATGATGTCATCTATTACCAATCTGTTTTCAGAGATAAGAACCAATAGTATTGATACTGATGCCTCTATCAGTTCTTCTTCTTTGGAAGTTGAAATGACATTCAGGAGTTGGTCTAGAATTACTCCTTTGAGAAGTTCATATCTTGAGTCAGTTTTGGTATGTAAGATCTCCCATACGCTTGAAATTTCAGAGCTCGTATCCGAAAAGGAGAGAATTGATACTGCCTTCTCAAAACCTTTCAATATATCAGCCTGATATCCAGATTTTGATCTATTATTTAAGCTTCCCTGATTACCAAATCCGGCAACTTGAACTGATCTTTCCAGTGTTGCTACATCTACTACATTGCAATTGCAAGGCCTCTCTGGATCAATATTGCTCAATTCCAGGGTATTTAAATTTATATTTTGGTTCAAACTTTGTGACCTCCAAGAAAAGGTAGAACTTGCATTTTCTTCATGAATTGTGTCCTCAATAGCTTCTGGGGAAGATATATCTGAAAGCAAAAGCTTCCTGTAAAAATCAACTTAACAGTTAGCATCAACGAATTTTCAATTAAGGAGAAGAAGAAATGTATCTTCATTAAGGCAATGTCATATTGAATATTGTATGGACCAACCCATCACAGACTTGAGACCCTAGAATTTCTGGGTATGTTGTGGAGATCTTCACTTTGCCGTTGTTGACATGATATATTTCCTATGGTAAGGCAAACAACAAGTTAGAATCATGGACCTATAGTTCTGTGACGGAAGATATCAAAACAGGGACTACCAGTTTGCATTTGCGTGTCATGACCCAGACTACAGAGCTTATAACAACAAGACAAATGTTTCACGCATAAGTTAACCATTTTCTTTTCTTATAAAAAGAGTAGCCTGATCTGAAGACTATATATGCATTATGACCTCAGCCCGTCCATGTCATGCTCTGAGGGCTTACAAAATCACGAAGTACCACATGAGCTATGTGCCTTCATCACCATTGGTAATAATGGCTATACCAGTGTTTTTGTTTTCTTGATACGATCAGCTTTCACAGATTCAACAGCTAAAAAAAAAAGACAGATTACCTCCGACTCGGAACCTTCTAGAGAACCAACATGAGAACAAACTGATATTGACGTATCCGACTCCGGCACTTTCAGCATATGCTGCAGACATTTGGTGCTAAGGTTATCGTCAACGGGGTTGTCTTCCAAATATTTCAGAGACAGCCTACCTTCATCATTTGCAATGGAGCACTTGCTATTCAAATTGACTCCGAAGGCTTTCACTTCACCACTGATATCCTTGCATAATTTTTTTTTAAAATTAAGATGATTTTCCACTATCACCTGCATAAATTTCACTTTTTAATTATAAATATGAGTAAGAAATTTGAATAGATACCTTATTAGAACCACTGACTTAACTTTGCAGTCTTAAATATAAACAAAATACTTTTATGTTGTTATTGTCTTCAGGTGAAAAACAGATGAACCTCAGACTAACATGAGAACTTTCACCCTCTCCAAGTAGAAACCTTGTTCATTATGTCTAATATCCAAGTCTGAATTTCGTCTCATAATGTCAATATCCTTTTCCAAACCTGCCTCAACATTTGTTTTCTAATTGACAACATTTTGGTCTTGTAAAACCTAAATTCTTTGTAGCTTTTCTTTTATCTTGCTGGCCAGTCCACTTCGAGTTGAAAATTTTGTGGTCGAATTTGATGAAGCAGCGAAATTGTAAGGAGAAAAACAAAAACTAAATTTGTAAAACAGAATGGGCATTGAAATTTGAGGCGTCTCAACCATTTCTTACTCGGATAAGTATTTGTTTGACAATCTTTCTGCATTAATTTCATCTGTATCATATCCCCACAAATTCTGATACATTCTTAACAATGTCAAATAATATTTCTAAGGAAAAAGGAAAGGATAAACTCCTGTATCTATAAATTAAGAAATACGTGAGCCAAAATTATGTTAAAAAAACTAAATTAGCAAGATACATACGTCATCAAATGTTGTGCAAACTGTAACTTGTTTATTGGTTTCTACATAATTGGCGCTGAAAGACCTTCTATACCTGTTCAGAAAAAACGAGGCGACTGAGGATGAAGACAAGAGTGAATTACAATTTCTAGATTGAAAAAGCCATGTGCATAGAGGACTCACATCTGGTTCCAGGGCTCGCATTTGTTGTTGTAGGAGGCTGCAAGACACTGTCTCGGTAGCCATTGAGGGCTAGGGGTGTTCCTGTGCAAAACAACCTGGTAATACATCATCCAATTCTTGTACCTCCTCGCCAGCTGCCTTGTCACGTCGTCGATGGCCTCTTCACAGAACTCAGCAAGATTCTCTTCCTGGTTCTCGACAATAATGTGGGACAGGAAGAGAAACTCCCAAATCTCCGGGGCGAAGTGTGTCCTTACCAAGCGTGGGGAGACGAGAATCGCCTGAAGAACGTGTGATGCCATCTGCCACTCGTCGTTCTGAAGCTTTCTGATAATGGAAAGGTAAAAGTAAGAGCAACAAACCAAGAACGCATTGGAAATCCCACTGGTGCTTCCATGCTCGTCGAGCAGAGCAGGGACCTGAAGCATATGCTCGGAGCTCTTCAAGCGGGAGGTTCTCTCCCCTTCACATTGAGCCCGGACTGCAGCTTCGAAGTTCTCGATCCCCCAGTAGAGGTTTGAGAGGACAGAGTGTTCAGAGAACTCGAAGAATTCTTGCTTCTGTGCTTTGAGCTTGGAGTGACAGCTCAACTGGATGGATTTCCGGGCATCGGAGTCGAGGAGAAACAGATCAAAGTGTTGATTGACAGAAAAGACGAGGACCCGGACTGAGTTGAGGTCCAGTTTGTGGTGGTCTCGAGGAATAGAGCTAGAAGAGGAAGTGGGGAACATGGAAGCTGGAGGGAAGAGCTAGCTCAAGGCGAGGAAGTACTGTTTGTGGGGATGGAGTAGAAGCAGAGCAGTTGTTGAGTAAGGAGGGAAGGGAGCTTGAGACAGGACATTCGCTCGTGACTCGGACCGGCCAAAAGTCCTACATTGGATGGGACCCCTTTTCATGACTATGCTGGCTACAATACAAAAATTCGACCGTTGCTTTGGGAAATGCCATCAAACTTTCTAATCCATTTCCTTTCTTAGTGATTTCCATATACCTGCATTTTTACAGATGGAAATTGCAGTAAAATCCAGCCACAAAATCATGCATCAGGCCAACCAACAACATGCTAGCGCAGGATCTTTCTCTTTCATGTGCTATGCATGCATGCGGTGGACAAGAACCCTTATAAAAATTTTATCTCTGCTGGTCACGTCTGAGAAAAGAAGTCATGGGCTCCTCGCTGGAAAAGAAAGATAGACAACTTCTGAATCTGGTTTTTAAGTTAAGAAAAAATCACAGTTTTCGTAGGAAGGGTCTGTTGACGGTGAAATCAATTACGGCTTATCTTTAGTGAAGGGCAGTCTTATTCTTTACTCAGAAGACCTAAGTTATAAATATGCTTATTAAAGGAGGTTTATGAGATTGAGACGTAAAAGTGGATTCTGGCGAGAGAAGAATTTTGGACCAGAGAAGAGACTTTCAACCGCTACGAACCAAAATCGGAGAGTTCAACACAGAGGAACACAGAGAAAAGAAAAACAAGAACTTCTGGGAGGAAAAAGTTGGAGTTTTCTTCTTGTGTATTGCGTGAAGAGCTTTGCTAAAAAATCTTGTAATTCTCTTGTACTCTGATTCTCTATTTAGTGGAATTGTGTGATCCCGTAGACGTAGGTAGCAAGGCCGAATTACGTTAAATTCTCTTGTGTATTTTGCTTTCGTATTGGCGTTTTACATTCATATTTCTGCAGTACATGTAAGGGAACAGTAAAATTATACTCTGTTCGTTCAGAACTCTAGAACAGTAAATATATACTATATTCGGCCAGAACCAGAGTACAGTAAAATTATACTCTGTTTGGTGAGGCTAGTAGTTTTATTCCCTACAGGGTCTAAAACATATGGATAACTACTACGCTTACTTGCCTATAGTATGTCGATTGATGATGAGGGCAAACTAACAGTCAAATTCTAGACCTAAGATCATAAAAAAACCATTTCCATTCTCTAGGGGGAATGAAAATGCAATGAACATGTGTTTTAATTCATTTTGAATATCTAAATAGTACTCTTAATTGGGATTTGGGACTGAGAGAGTACAGGTAAAGAATTGCTATCCATCTCCATGTTCTCTTTTTAGTGAATGTGTTTTTCATGTTATGCTTTGACGATGAGCCAAGTATAAGGAATGCTTAAGAAGTATCCATTTTCGAAATTGACAGCGTACATGCTAACCACATTAGCATAAGTATTATAGCGCACGTTAATACTTACGTTAGTGTGTATACCATCGATCTCAAAAATTGACGTTTTTCTGACATTTATTATGCTCGGCTTATATTAAAGAGGGAACGTAAAACAACGTTGTACCTTTTTACATGTCTATTGGTCCTAGTGAGGAAAATATTTTTCTTGCTATCCTGCTGGTGTTGCGGTAAGAAGAAAATTAGAAACAACACCCAGTAAAGCATGATGAGTGATGAAAAGGACGACACGGCCTACGTACACCACAGAGAGACAGGCATGCAACTCCTGCATCGCTTGGATGCCTCCTTATCTCCAGTAATACCTCCAAAAAAACATATACGATGAGGATAATCTCTCTCTCTCTCACTCACTCCCAGACACACACAGTGTACTGCTATATACACTCAAAATACGATAGTTCAGGCTTAGCCGTTTAACTACATGGAAAGCAGCCGCAAGTCATTTCATCGTGTCCTGGAAATAGAGTATCGCTAGTGTACGTCCAATTGGTTTTCTTTTTTTCTCTGCCCATTTGTATTCTTACCTCCCCTTCTACAGCCCGTACTTAGAACAATGATAAGTAAAAGGATCAGGTTTACACACAACAGTAAAGCATGTGCGGATTTGCGATAAAAATCAGTGTCATGGTCGACTTTCAACTGCCAATTATATTACACCAACCGAATCCGAATGCAGCAGTGGTAAGTCTACTGCTCATTATACTTCTTCGCGGTGAATTCTGACTTTGTAATGAACGTTACCAATCAGAAAGCGTCTGCTTGGCGCTACATCAACCATTTTGGCAACATCTATTTCAATTCACAATTATATGCTTGACGATTCTTCTTACCGACACTAATTATGACACGAGTATGATAGAAGAGAGAATAATAAATCATAAATTGCGATCACACAATTCTAAACAGACTGGTTCGTTAAGCTCCAAAATGCGGACAACTTTCCAATAGCAAGCAACAACATTTGTTTTGTTAGATAAACCCAAGACAAACAACTATTGCCCACTGCGTATCTGTAACCATCCGCACTTCATGTATAATAAAAAACGTATTATGAATGCATTGGGGGACTGTTTGGCTACTGATTCTGAACTGTAGTGAATCAAGATTCATGCAAATCTGATTTTTTATTGACACCGGGGCAAGACATTATAGGGTTTGGCAACTGATTTGTATGGCCCCGTGCATTCCTACTTCTTTGCTGAATATCCTCTGAAATCAGTCTTTCTTCACCCCGAATCCTCTTAGATCTCAGGAACCTCCCATATTGAAGAATTTTTACTACCCAAATTTTGGAGAGACGGGCAAACAAACAAGAATTCAGCACGAATTTTGTCTGAATCAGCCCCCAAATCTCCATGTTGCGGAACTGCACCCAAGTACATCTTAGAAAGAATGAGCGCTTGCAAAAAAAAGTTCTCAAAACCTACTTGCACAACTTCTGCAACTCTTTGTGAGTCACTCATTATATTTTTGGTAAAAAATTTATCAGTAACTCAAAAACCTAAAATTTATTTGCCAATAAGCGACGAGAAGGCACGAACGCTTGACAACCCTTAAAATGCATCTGGAGGGAGAAGCTCGATAAGGTCTCCGGTTCTTTTAGAGTTGCGTATCTGCATCAATATCTCATCATAAGAAGGCCCGCAGACCGCACCAGTTGCACTAGCACCTTAATGGGCTCCGCGCATTGCTCACCATAAATTTAACGTCTCAGCAGCCAGTTTGCGCCAATTAATTCCCTTCTTTTGCATAATACAATTTTAATTTATAAAGCAATCACTTCACTCCATTAGAAGGGTTTTAGCATATGTACAGAGAAGAAATGAATTACCAATTGCAACAAACCAAACGAAAAAGGTACCACAAATGTTTGCACAATTATACATATACCGCTTTGGATTTTACAAGTCTCATGTCATAAACATTCCGATAAATACAATCACATGGTCATTTTCAAAATTAAGGAAAACTATCGAAATGAAGCAACCAGTTTCAACTCCTGTTTCTTCCGCCTACACCTATGATGAGCTTTTTGCTCTGTAAATCTGCTCTCCCCGCCGATCTCCATTGCATCTCCATCTGGAAAACAACAACAGCATCAGCAGCGAGTAAGAAGGAAATTAAAAGAACTTTCGTAGCTTTGTAACGGAACAAATGATTTGCGTCTTCCAAAATGCCAGCAGTTAACTTTTATCAACTTAGCCAATAAGAATATAACTCACCAAAGATAGTCATGACCCCATTGTGATCATAAGAAACCTAGAATTGACCCTATCACGTTTCTCATCCATTTATAAGAAGTTCAGTATACACATTAGTTCCTTTAGATTTGTAACACCAACAAACTTATGATTACTACTTAAGTTACACAACCACTATCCTGTTCTTCCCTGATTTGATGAGTCTCATGCAGATTAGATCCTTCTCCGACTCATGTTGGATCCATTCCAGCAAATCACCTGTTACTTGTACCGAAACCTTAAGTGTTGCCCCTGGATCCATCCACAGTAAGATGGCATCTGCAGCCAATACTTGTCTCTTCCCAGGCTTGTACTAGAACACAAAATTATAAATCAGATGGGATTGTTTAGGTGTCAGGTTCTTGTGCATGGAAAAGTAAATTTGTTACATTAAATGTTCTAACTTACCTCCTAATAATGTCACCATGTTGTTAAGCAATGCACTATTGCACTCATCTCGACTCTAATAGCCCTCTCAGAAGCACCCATTTACACATCAAACCTCAAATTAAACTTCATGAGTTTGCACACTGGCTCAAAAGTCACTGCTTCCTTCAATTGCTCAAAGCTTGACAATCATGTGTCCAACACCAGGTCTTGTCCTTTTTCAGCAAATCGGTCAGCACAACCTTATCTGAATAGTTCTTAATGAACCTTACGTAGAAATTGGCCAAGCCTAAAATGATCTCAACACCGCATCCTTCATTGGTACTGGTCATCTGCGATTGCCTCGACCTTCCTTGTGTCCATTCTCATTGTCCCCATCAAAACATGTCGTCTTAGCAACATAATCTCTTATTGGGCAAAGCTATGATTTTCCTGGTTAAAATAGACTGTTCTTCCTTAGGTTAGCACAAGCCTTAATTGGCCCACATGTTCATCCAAGGTTTGATTGTATGCTACTAATATCTTCCACATATACTACGATCCAAGTACAGGCTAAGTTCAATGACCTTAACTTCATTATATTAGACACTTAACAAAATTTATATTTTTTATATTTGGAAACTTATTACAATCTAGTTGCAACTACTTCAGTTAAGGCGCATGAATGCTAAGATGTGAACTAATAATATTATGTACACTAACATCTTATTTATATATATTATACTTTGAGCCATACCACAACTTCACACATTTTACAATTTTAACTTATGTTATATGTATTAACATTTATACAATGTTATAAACAAATAGGTCATATTAGCCAACATGGCAGTGACCTACAAATCTGTAAGGTATGCATCAGGTTTTGCAAAATCTGATACGCTATGGAAAACTCTTGTCACAGCCCAAAAATCAGAAAATATATGACACGGTGCTAACTTCTGATAAAAAAATTACATATAAACAGCTGCGCTTCTAGTAGCATGTGAATCCATGTTTAAGGAACTCAGAAAAGAGAGTATAACAGGGACAAAAAAAGTTAAAAAAAGGTGAAAGGTCTGACAGAGAATATGTACAGAAAATGATAGAGCTGCCAAGCCTGCATGAAAGTGCAAACAAGGTATCTGCACTTGGACCCGATGGCCATTATATCCGACAACCATTAGTTTCTCTTCTCCAAACTCCCAAGCCTTTCCCAGCAGCGCATAAGGAAGACAGCCAACCCAGCCGGCCCTCCACTCCCCACTGGCAAACCAAAATGCGCTTGGCCAATGTGCCATTCAGCGTGGAAAATCTATCTCAGAACTTAAACTCTGAGTAGATTTTTCCATTATTTTAAGGGGCGGGGGAAAGAAAAACACATTTGTTCTACACATTTTTGTTACCTACTTCCACGTAGCTTTGATTAAGTACAGGTCAATTTTCAGGGGGGGCCAAGTGTTCATGCACTAACTGCCCCACCGTTAACATATACATAAACACAGAAAAAATATATATCATGTAAGACATGTCAATCGTGTTGAGGCAAATTGACTGCAAAATAATATTGGCTTCATTTGCCTGCTTCCAGCATAATACGGTCTATATCCTCTCCGTTTTTTTAATTTATGGCGTTGTGAATGTTAATGAAAACATAGATGGGGCTTTAGGCAAGGCGAAGTGCACAAATGTCCAGTTAAGACCCTCAAGAAAAGAAGGCCTCTTTACATCTAACAAAGAAAGATACTACGTTTCAAAAACTGATAGTAGCATGAAGATATTATTAAAGTCAGACTTTCACCGGCAACGCAATAAACTAGCTCAATCAATAGAAACATCACAAAAGTACCAAATAATTGACCAGAGAAAGTCGGTTGCGAGATATAAGAGTGAGATTTTCTAAATTGACAAAAGTAGAGAGAGAGAGAGAGCTTTGCTTTGCATACCTCCAAAAATATCTCCCCAAAAACGAGTTCGCCCATCATCATCTTCTTCGTCGAGCTCATCTCCATACCCAAGCTCGCCATCTCCCCGGTAACCCGGTTCGCTCCCGTAACCAGATTCGTTCCCGAGGCCGTCAAGATGCCCAATTTGAAGGACGCTGCTGCCTAAAGTCTCCCTCTCCACCCCCGCCGGACCTCCTGCTTCCGACCGCCTCGTCTCACTGACGTCCGAAGCCCAATTTACGTCCCCGCTCCCGCTGACGAACAGTTCCCCACTGGAATCGGTGCCTGCGGCGACAGGGAAGTCGGAGCAGGTGGCATAGGCGGCGGAGGGGCCGAGGGAGCAACAGCGGCGTGAGCCGCTCATCTCGCTGCTGCGACCGGAGACGGAGCGGGAGCCACGGCGGCGGCGCTTGCGGGAGATCCAGCGGAAGTGGTCGCGCTTGAGCTTGGGAGGGCGGTCGTCGTCAAGGAGGGAGAGCTTGGAGACGTCGAGGAGGTCGAGGGAGAGGGTGGCGGGGAAGAAGGGCTTGGAAGGAGGGAAGAAATCGGGGGAGTCGAGTGGGGGCTTCTTCTTGTTTGGGAGGGAGGGGCGGTGGAAGGGATTCCAGGAGTGGAGTTGGTAGGTGCAGGCTTCCAGGGCGTGGCGGGTATTTAGGGTTTTGCGGGTCATGATCTACACATCTTCTTCTTCGTCCCCCTTCTCGCTCCACTTTTTCTGCCAGCGCTTTCCTTACTTGCGCAGGGTTTTTCCCTTCGTCTATTTTGGGTTCTTGGATTCCTGCTGCCTCACCGCGGCACCGTCTGCGGGGAGGGGAAGAAGAGAAAGAGGGATTGAGAGAGAGGGGTGCAGCTGTTGAGCTGATGCGTCACGTGATGGCGTGATGCTGATAGTGATAGGCGGCCCACAACAAGTAATTTGCTGGATTTTTCTCCTTGTGGGCCTTATCCGCTTTCGTTTAATAGCAAGGCCCAGTAAAATTTCTTGCTCTCTGGCTTTTATATATTAGCCACGTAGTCAACGAACTTAAACTTTTTTAAAGAGAAAAGTTTTATTGAGACCCCGGCTTTTTCAGCTCCCCGAACAAAGTGTAAATATAAATATTTTTTTAATACTTTATTCCCCATATGTTTCGGTTACTATATTCTTACTTCTCCAAATACATGACCCTACACCCTTTTTTCTTCTACAACAGCTAGCTCTTATAACTACGGCTCCAGTGGCAGGTGACTAGACACCTATCAACAACGCAATGACCAGGCGGCTGTAAGAGGGTAACAAAGTGGATTATTTATAACTAATATATATGTAAAAAAAAGTTAATATAAGCTCGGGCTCACACGTGCTGCCGTGCACTCGGGTTCATTGAGCTATCGAATTTATATCCGATGGCCCATCAAACTTACGGGTTTAAATGCACCGTAAGTTTAATGGGCTGTCAGATATAAATCCGACGGCCGAATGAGCCTGGGCGCACACTAACGCACGTGAACCCGTGCTCATATAAATGAGACTCATATATATATATATATATATATATATATATATATATATATATATATATATATATATATATATATATATATATATATATATATATATATATATATATATATATATATATATATATATGAAAAAGTTTATATGAGCTCAGGCTCATATAAACTTACATGAGCCCGGGCTTTATAGACCTTCGAATTTACATCCAGTGGCCCATAATACTCATAGATTTAACCAATGAGTATAACTCATGAGTATTATGAGCCACCGGATGTAAATCCGACGGCCAATAGAGCCCGGGCTCACGTAGGTTTATATGAGCCCTGTGCTCATATATATATATATATATATATATATATATATATATATATATATATATATATATATATATATATATATAACAAAAATTATTTGTAATATCATATTTTATATATATATATATATATATATATATATATATATATATATATATATATATATATATATATATGTGTGTGTGTGTGTGTGTGTGTGTGTGTGTATTATTAAAAAGACATATAATATGCATATTGTGCAAAATATACGTAATAATGCTAATATATAATTGGCCCATGTTAGGACATTTAATCGGCTAGTAGATATTTGAAAGCTTACAATATTATACAATTTGTGTACATAATATTGTGTAGATTGTACACAAAGATACATATATATAGTTGGTTATGTTGCAAGTGTTCCCCATAACGCCTGTATACATAATATAAATTTAATAACGCATGTATAACATAACGCCTGTATACATAACACCTGTATAACATTGTAAGCCATTCTTGCAACATATATAAATTTAATAAATAATAATTTTACACGTGTGTGTACCCTAGCCCATGTCAAAGATAATTTACTTCCTTGCCCCGTAATAAAGCATATAAGCAGCCTTAGGGCACACAACTAAATCTGGCCGGGGATCCCGCTGGGCCTATACACAAGCCAAGCCATATTTGGCTTGTACGCAAGCCAACATTTGGCCACTACGACCAAGCTTTGGCTAACACAAGGAAAGCCTAACCTCTATCAATTTTGGCTGCAATTATAAAATTCAGGACGCCAACAAGGAGGAGCCGAAGAGGTGTGGTTGACTTCGGGACACCGACGATGGTCACAACACTGGCCAGTGCCGAGAAGGTGAGGTAAAATAAAAATAATTGCTCTTAAGGAGGAGGTTGAGTAATATATTAGAGTAGGTAGGCTGGAGTAAATAAGAAATAAAAGACATGAGAAAAAATGGGGTATAAAATTGATTGATTCAAATGAACACAGCTACTCCCTCACTACGACCTGACAAAGCCAACCATCAACAACAAAATTAATGACTTAATAATTATAATAACTATATTACAAATATATCTTGTTCATTATGCTTGTTGGATAATGATAACCTTATGCCAAATTTGTCTAATAAAATTTTATACTTGGGTTTAGATTAGAGCGTGAAAAGTGGGTTTTATATGTTTGTCAAATCAAAACTTGCTAGATGAAATAAAACCAAATAGTATAAGATTTTGTTGGACAGAATTGAAGTCTTACATGTTGACTTGTCTATTTAGAGTATGTCCCAATGACTATCTCAGAGTGGATGCCAGATTTACCCTTCATTCACTCATATTGCCTTTGTAAAATAAAAATAGTTTTTTATTACAGAAAAGTTAGTATGAATTTGATGAGCCGTTGGATTTAAATTCGACGGCTTAATGAGCCCGGACGCACGCCGACGCGCGTCCGGGCCCATATTATTAGTGGAACTGGAACGAAGAAGAAGTTACCAAAAGAAAGAAGAGACCGGGGACAGGTAAATGAAAGACGGTAAAAGTCAGAAGGCGTAGATTATTTATCGATTGAAAGAGCGACGGCGACTGGGGCACTACTGTTGCGATGGCGGAGGAAAGAAGGGGAGCGCCACACGGCCTTCTCTTTGCGGTGGTGGTGGGCCTGATGGTAGCGGCGCCCACGCTCCTGGACGGAGACACAATGCTGGAGTCCTTCTCAGAAATACTGGGCCCCGTGGGCCTGCTGTTACTGCCGATCGCCCTTATCCTCGTCATTGGCTTCCTCTCCTCCGACCGAGGCACCTCCGTGTCCGACATCTTGGGAGCCGCGGGGGAGCCTAATTCGATCCACCGCCTGGGTGGTTCCCCAGTCGGCGTGGGCCTTATTCTCCTGCTCCTCCTCTTCCTCCTCTACTATCGCGTCTCCTTGTTCGGATCCGGCGACGACGACTCCGACGATTAGGGGCAGCCGGCAGCGTGCAGGTGGGGTGGGTGAGGAAGGTGAGTGGTCCACCGACGTGCCTATTCGGTCCCGCACAGATCTTGTTTTGGTATACACACACCCTTTTCGTGTAGAGCAGCTGTTCACTCGTACATTTTGCTTACCACAGTTGGAATGCCTCCAACCCTCCCTTTTTGTATTCCTACATTTGTTTGGGTGTTGTTGCTCTATACAAGTATCCTTGTATTTCGTGTTTGTTGTAATTTGTAAAATCTGGTAGATTCTTAAGTGTTGCGGTCCCCCTCTCTGTCTCTTCTAGACTACTCGAATCATTTTGGCTACAAATCGAGAAAGGTATTGTTGCTGTTGGCTGGTGACAGACAATGAAGCTAGGGTAAGTCAGCCTTCAATATTTAAGATTAATGGTACAAAGGCTCTCGTAAGCTAGGGTAAGATGCTAACACATCTTTAATCATGTGCACCATTACCGTGGATCTCATGAATGAAAAGCTCTAATGAGCAATTTACGCTAGGTTTATTGTCAATTGTAGGTGTGCTCATGAATGGAAATAGACACAGACATAAGATTATCTATATTTGTTTGTCATTTAAATATTACTTATCCGTGTCTGTTTATGTTAACCCTAATTCGTATTATATTTTGTTGAAATTTGTCCACTACAAATATGAGCGGATTGACCCGGATAAATATTTAAATACTTAAATTTTTATTTAAATTTAAATTTTTTAATACTTTTATAACATATTAAAATTAACTTAACATGTTACATAGGTATTAGATTTATATTTTCAAGTTGTCTAATACCTATGTAATGTATAAAGATTGTCCTAACATGCTACATAATTTCTAGATTCATATTTTTAAATTGTCCAATACCTATGTTAGCACATTAGGACTGTTCTAACATGCTATATAAGTATTAAAATCATGTTTTTAAATTATTAAATGCCTATGTAGCATATTAAGATTGTTCTAAGATGCTATATAAGAATTTAATTATATTTTTTTTCTAATAGTTAATAATAATTTCTGTTATATTTAATAAAGTATTAAGTAAGGATGACGAACATAAATATCTACGGGCATGGACAAAGATATGTCCGCATCTGTAGCTCCTTATTAATCCAAACAAAAAATTTAATCAGTGTCCGCCCCAGACTAAAAATAGACACAAACGTAAACAACCATGAACACCCCTTGTCATTTGAAAGCATAGAAACTCTTCCTGTAGTTTGTTACCTATTATTAAGACGGGCCATTCCTATTATGTTCAAAAGACAGCCAAGCCTTTTAATAATTGTTGAAGGGCTAAGAATCTACACCACAGGATAGAATAGAACATAGGTGTAAGCAGGATACATTGTGAAAATACCCTCGGAGGTCAGGAGTGAGGCTATTATAAAGGAAAATGACATTTTCAATATCAGATAATGCTCATCGCTTGGCGTGGGTCAACTACTCGTAAGACCAAGGTACTGTTAATGAGGTCCGACGGAAGGAATCTAAAATTTTCAGTAGCTTCAAACAACAATGAGATTATAGTAAATTTTTTAACCAAACAGGAAAAATTCCACTAGAAATCCATCAATCCAACTTATTCTGAAATTTTCTTAGAGGGCATTAACATGGGCCAAACAAACAAGATGGATTCTAGAAAATCCTTAGCCCAGACAGTTTCATATTGTTCTGGAAATCCTTATAGCCCAAAGTGTTTACAAATGTCCTCAAGAGCAGTCATCCAAGTGTAATCGAACCTGCAGAAGATATGAAAGTGTATTTTACCTTCCAACAAGTGAAATGCCCGAATTTTCAGTCCAATTGTTTCTTCCAAAAATTCACAAGCTTGAAATTGATCTTATAGTTGCAGCAAAATCAATGAAAACCCACAATTTACGACAAAAGAAGATGGGAATTCAGTAGTTCAAGAAAAAGTCATCTAGTCAAAACTACTTTACGTGATATTGTGGTAATTCATTGAAGCTCCAGGTCTTCCAGTTCCCAACCCTATATCCACCAACTCATGCCAGATTCTGATATATATGGAGCATTTAATCAGTACAAACAAACCGAATTAAAGAACAAAATCGGGTATCTTGCTCCTAATTCACAAATGAGGATGATATACAGAAAGAGGGAAATTGCATGGATAAATCTTTGTAACGACAAAAGAAGTAAAGTAGCAAAATAATAATAGGGGAGCGGGAGCCGGAGATGCAGCCAAAAAGTGCGCAGCTCATCCTTATGCAGCCGCAAGGTTTTGTAACTTGTCACAGTGAGGAGTTGGATAGTCCCTAGCCCATTGACGCCTTTGTAGTTCCACGTGACAGTAACGCCCCAGTAAACTCTTATAGTCCCGGATCACTTGATACTCAAGGTTAGCCCTAGAAGGAGTTCCTTCAGGAAAATGTTCATCAAAATCTGCAGTTTTCACGTAAAACTCCACTCCATATTTCTCAGTAACCTTAGGAATCTGATGGGAGTAAGTCTTCTGCAAAGAGTAGTCCGGCTCAGAAAAAGGAAAATAAGCCAGTAAGAAAATCATTATGATTGGCAGAATCTGAACCAAAGCCAGTAGATTAAAATTTCCTCCATGGGTATTCTCCCTGTGTTGCGCTCCCGTTCCTCTGGCCCTGTAGACACGAGCATTTCGAAAAATCTCTGCCTGAGAACCATAGAAAAACGAGCGGAAAATCTCATCAGGGTCAAAGTTTTCATCAAAAAACTCATGGCGATGTTGCCGCCTTCTCCTAATATTGTGTTGCTGATTATACTCGAAGTCATCAACGAATCCCGTCTGGTCATACTGTCTTCTGGATTCTTCGTCACTCAGACACTTGAATGCCTTTGAAACCATCTTAAAAGCCTCTTCTGAACCAGGGGCTTTGTTCTTGTCAGGGTGGACCTTGAGAGATAACTTCCGATAGGCTTTCCTGATCTCCTCAATAGAACAGCTCTTCTCTATTCCAAGAATTGCATAGTAATCTTTGTGGCTCTTAATTTCGCGAACAACTTTAAAGTGCTCCTCGCTGTAGCTTCGATCGGCATTTTGTGAACCAGGTGCAGTTCTGGAAGGTGAGTCCTTCCCATTTTGCCGCGCATTCTCTTCCTGAAGAGATGAGGCAGAAGGAGCTGAATCTAAGACATCACAAGCAGCCATTAGATCATCCACTGGTATACTAGAATCCAAGCGCTGAGCAATCCTAATGAACTTCATTGCTCTTTGCTTGTCGCCAGAAGAAATTGCCGATTCAGCTATCCGAATGCATCTCAAGGCCTCGTCCTTGTTTCCGTCCATAATCAATCTACTTTTAAATCCCGAAAAACTAAGCAATTAGCCGAGTGCAAAAAGTTGGAAAATTGTACAGTTTCTATGACAAGCACAATCGCATGAATCTAAAGAACACATGCCCCACTCCACAAATTTATTTGAAGATCCTCAACGAGATAATTAACAAGGACTGACAGAAGTATCGCCCACCTCAAATAAACAATGGAGATCTCTCAGTAATCAAAGCGATCTACCATCACGGTTACATCCGGCACAAAAGGCCAATAATATTCAGATCCAAATAACAAATACACATACAAGGCACACAGAATTAGGGCCACCTCAATCCGAATTTGGGAATGATGCGAAACCCTAATTCAACACCTGTAATTAAGAAGCGTAAAGAACTATCCGATCAGAAACAATCAACCCGATAGACTGCAAAAAAAACAAAATTGCAAGTGAAATACTTACTTAAAAGAGTTTCCACAGGAAGAACGCAGAACGGCCAAACCGCCAAGGGAGAAATCACCAACGCGAGAAATGAAAGATGGCGGGGGGGAGAAAACGACCCAAAATTTCGCACTTTATTGGAGAGATCTGCTGTGGTCGCACCGCCGGCTCGGACCGAGAGGTGGAAAAAGTGGGAAAACGTAGATGTCCTCATCGGTCATTTTTGGTCAAGAGGAGCTACGCCCTGTATTTTACATTTTTACCATTTACCAAACGACCTATCGCCATATATTGTGTGAGACACACCAGGCATAAACGGTTATAGCATATACGCACAGCTTAAGGAGCGCGCACCCTTCGTCCGTCACAATCTTCGTACATTACTCCTGATATTATAGCATGTACATATCATTCTTAAATATTAAGAGTTTTTATACATTTCTTACATTACATTACATTAGGCACACTGTCAATATAAAAAATAAAAAATACTTCATACATAAAAGTAATGTGTCATTTAAATAGCCTTATTTAGTCCGTACTTTATGGGTAAAACTTTTATGGCCCGACCCACTGATCCGGCATTACTTTTCGTAAAAATATATTGTATGATTGGGAATTTTATGTTATTTTTTATAGGGTCAGGCTAGGGCCTTGGAAGCTTGTTCGGCCTATTTTTAAGACATTCCAAGTTCATAATCATCATGGTTAATTATGAATAATTATGTAAAAGCCAAGATTAGTGTCCTGTGGGTCAACTAATGAAAATTTACCCAAAAGTTTAAAAAAATATATTATAAAATATAATTAAAGGTAAAAAAGAAAAAACTCACTATTTGTTCAGAGTTTGCTTAGTCTTGGTCTAAGGTAAAAGCCTATCGAGGACCAAAGCTTAACAATAGGCTAGCAAATTAGGCCTAACAGCCTAACTTCCAACCCGAACCGGCCAAGCTTAGTTTAAAAAGACTTGTCTAGCATAACACTTTTTATAACCAAAGGCTTTATGATCAATAATCAGTTTTCACGTCATTGGGGTAAGAGAGAAGCTTAGGAAGGCGTATTGACCAACAATGAGAAGCTGACACATTACCAAGGAAGTGATAAAAAAAACTTTGAACAGAGCCAACACTTCCCAAGCTTCCCCTTTCACATGTCCACTTGTAATTCATTGGGACAATGGTAAGGGGTCATGAAAATATTTTTCTAAAGGTCCACACTTCGGCCAAGTCTCCCTTTCTAGCAATGGCTTGCTTTTAGTACTAGTTAAACTAATATAAGTGTACATGTATAATATACATGTTGCACTTATTACTATTTGTAAATTAAGCTTTAAGTTTAATTATCTTACTTGATTCATAAAATAAGAGTTTATGAATAATATATTTAGTATATCAGAGGTAATTTAAGGCTTCTATGATAAAAATATTGATCCCCTTTAACTTTAATAATAGTTGAGATTATGGGTGATTTAGGATTTTTAAAACAAAAATCCCTACCCTCATCACTTTAATAAGTTCTAAACTAATTAAAACCATGAAATCCATATATAACTACAAGGATATACTTATTGAAAAAATTATTATAATATTTTAGATCTCTTAAATTATAAATTTATTAAGATTCATAAATAAAATTTTATAAATAATTTAAGACTTTATGACAAAAATCATAGCTTATTTTTTACTTTAGTAATAATTTATATTAAAGGTAATTTAAGATTTCGATGAAAAAATCTCTACCCTCCTCACTTTTTTAAGTTATAAACAAATAGGTATATGATTAAGATTTTATAAATAATATTTTTGGTGCATTGGTGGTTGATAAATTATTGTAACATTTTAGGTATTCAAATTGATTAAAAAAATTTTAAAGGCAATATAAGTAGAATACAATAAAAATTAATTCTAAACAAATTAAGACTATAAAATCTATATTTTTTTATGTAGCTACAAGATCATACTTATTTAAAAATTTATTATAATATTTTAAATCTTTTAAATTTTAAATTAATTAAGAATATTTTTGTAAAGATAATATAAGCATAACATAACAAAAATCTATAGTAAAAATTGATTTTAAACCAATTAGGATTATAGAATCTATTTTTTTTGCTACAAAGCCATACTTATTAGATAAATAACTGTAATATTTTAGGTTTCTTGAATTTTAAATTAATTAAAAATTCCTTTAAACAAGTAATATTGGTAATAATATGACCAAAATTTCCACCCACATTCTTATTTTAATTATAGTATAGTATAGATATATATAACGACGAGATCAGGGTGTTGATCACAAGAGAAGGGAGCTGTTGAAGTTCGTCCAAAGCGATCCAAATTTTCTGCTAACTGTTTTGGTCAGTCGCGTTTAATGATAAGGATTTAATTTAGTAGTTGCCTTCTGCCATCTTCAAGTTAGTAGCTCCTATCCCACATTCTTCTCAATTCTCACTTGTTGCTGCTTGTAAGACGAGGCTGCTACAATGAAGATATAAATAACGTTAAGTACTGGTGATGTAATTACAAGCCAGCAGATTTTTTACATGCCACTCTGAAGCAAACCAACGCCGGGGCTAATGGTTCTTTCAGACAAAACGACTAGTTCTCTTCGGATTCAAACGATTGCCTCCTCCTCAGAGATTCTAGCACGTCCATGGGCCGATGCCGATCTGCAGAAGCAGTGGACTTGAGCTTAGGGATGCTCATTGAGTGCAGTGGCGTTGTGTTTACGTGGCCTCCGTTTACTTCCTTCAATACAGATCTTGCGGTGGCCTCAGCTGCCACATCTGCTACAGCAGATGCAATTCTATCAGCAGCTCCGGATTTCTCAGCCAATCTGATATCAGCATTGGTGTTCCCACCAGTCTCATTTACAGTAGTTGGGACAAGCCCACCTAATCTCTGCCCAGCAGCCGCAGCCACTTGAGCGGTGCACTTTGCCTTTGCCGTTTCATACTTCTGCATGTCATAGAGAAGCTCTTTCCGGAGTTGGGGGTCTGCCACCAATATGTCATCGATTTCATTCTTGTAATCTTTCAGAAGGACCCGGAGACATTCCATCAAACAACCAGTTAATGGGCTGTTTTTGCTTTCAAACAGTCGTTTCAGTTCAATGAAAATTGGAACAGCATTTTGGATTAAATTCTTTTTAGCTGCCTGCGTGACCAGCCTCCCCTTGGCAGCTGCCACAGCTCCCCCACTGTTCTCACCTTCCTCGTCTATATCTGCGGTCTCTGCAGCAGCAGGCCCACGGCTAGATTGGATTCGCATCTCTTTACAAGCAAGTATTTGTAGCGCATCCTGCCAATTCAAGGTCAGTTGTCAGATGCTCGAGGAAATATTTACATGTGAGCTCCAATTTCTTGGACAGGATGAAAGTAGTGCATGGACGGTGGACTTTCAACAAATTATTATAGCGGAAACGAAAGTTGCAAAGAGCATTTCTTTTAGGAGCACAGCGTTCCATGTACCAAAAAAAAGAGAGAGAGAACCACAGCATTGCAACAATATTCCAATTCATCAGAACACATTTCTCTTCCCCCCAAAGCCTCTTTACAGTAGCATTTCTTTATAAGATACATATCATAATTGTAAATTACAAGTAGAAGTATGCATCTGAGTATCAAAAGGGTTTCTATTAATTTCGCTAGCATCAAGGAATATTTCTCAGTTCTGAGAGCAAATTACTCTGCTATAAAGCAGATTTCCGTAGTGGCTTCCACTTGAAAGATTGTACAAACGCACTATGCCTTTCAGTTGTAAATAAAAGCATCAAAATTTTGAAGGCATATTTAAAATTTCAATGCAAAATGGAACATGGAAAATTATAAAAAGCACAGCTCCTTTTTGTCTATTTAAATTCACATTTGAAACGGAAAAGACCATCAAGGCGGTTGCAAAAATGCAGACTTCAAGCCAAAATTAAAGACACACGGAAACAATGACAGACACATTCGGCTTACCTTCACTACAGACTGTGACGTAATGTCACCAAGATCAAGCAAGCCGTCAGATGCTGATGCCAAGATCTCAGCGCAAAGTTTTGCTGAAGTGGCCAAAAGGTGCTCTGGTGCCATTTGTTTCAGCAAAGTCACATATATATGCATCCTTTGAAAACGCGATTTCTCATCATCGCCTCTAAAATGTTGGACTCACAGAAGTTACAATTTGCACACCAGTTATTAAATGATTTTGCACATAATCACAATCATAATAATTCCATGCATATAAGGAGAAGACCAAGGTTTGCTTAAATCATAAGAAAAAATCTTTAAGAGAGGACTGCAACTGCAATTTTATCCTAATGTACCTGATAGAGAAAAGACAGTTCCTGATTTGTGAATTCCGTGCCTCAGACTGTCCAGCATGAGCACGGCAATCATTAAGGACAAAAACAGCTTCAATAAAACTATTGTATGCTAGAAGTGGTGCCTTCGCTGCATAGTTCCATCATGAACAAAGTATTACAAAAATTTGACAGTACCCAATAAGATGTCCATTATAATCGTACCTTTCAAAATGTTTCCAAATAGGAAGTCTGCCAATTGCCTTATCTTCTCCGACTCGTCAACAAGGGAAAGTAGAAACCGAAGGAATAGTACGCCTCTCCATTTTACATAATCCCGCTGCATCAAAACTGAAACCATCAATTCATACAGTTATCAAATTGAATTATTGACTAAGACCAGCATGTTTGATAAATTGTTTCTTATTCTGTTGTTCTTTTCTCCAAAGATAAGCACATGTTATTTCACTCAAACAAAAGACTTTGGAATTTGCAACATTTTTAAAAAATGAATCTATAAGAAATAGACATAAATTAAGACATGATCGAAAAAAACATCAATGATTTTGGCACAAGCATATATGTTAAATGCTCTGAAAAGCCCACTTTGCAGCCCATTCATTAAAATTGAAGTGTAAATTAGAATTCGAGCCTGTCAATCCGTTCATTGAATATCCATTTGTTCCAACATAATTCATTTTATCTCTAAACCATGATTCAAAATAGCAATAGGGCAAACCTGCAATAATCTGGAAAGGAGAATAAATGTCTGTCTTCGCACAACCTCACATGGGTCTCGCAGTGAGTTAGTGATCTTGGGGATGTAACTGAATGTCATAGTGTTAGGAAGACAGAGATAGCTTGGCAAGTAAAAAGATGACAAGTCAAATAGGAGTACAGTTTACAACATCTTACCAATCAACTAAAGCTGTATAACGAACACAAAAATCTGCCATCACAACAACAATGTTATTGCGTACAGCAGCACAATCACTTTTTTCAAGTTCCTGAAGCAACAAGTGAACAAATTGTTATTTTGCATTAAATGAATCAGGACCAATAACTACACAAAGAAATGTAATCACCTGCACAAATAAAGGAATATAACGCTTAGCTGATTTTCCATCCACTAGACAAATCTTCCCCATAGTTAACCATGATTGGATGTACAATGAGGGAGCCACCTGTTTAATGGAAACTGTAGTTCCAGACAACACTTTAGGTTTCTGTTCAGAAACACCGGAAGTGATAATTGTGTGTAAGACAGGAATTATTCCCTTCAAATCTGCAGAAGGGCAGATCATGACCAAAGAACCAATAGTGAAAACTGCTGTCACTGCTTGGAAAAGTAATTTTTCCCTTGTTTTTCCTTGTCTACTTTTCTTATAAACAGATAAAGGTGTTTGGAAGTTGTTTTGCCTGGACTGGCCGATCTGTGTGATATAGCTATCAATAATTGAAAGAGCATTAGAAAGTAACTGGTTAGCACATTTTTGTACAAGGCTGTCACCCTTCTCAGTTATCGTAGCTTTACGCTTGCATAATGTTCTGAGAGCTTTCACATGAGCATTAACCTATCCACAGCACAAACAAAATGGATTTAATTGACTGAAATGGTCATCAACACTCGCAGGAGGTATACTATGATGTTAGATGAAATATTAAATCTATAACGAAGAAACAAGGCTTAAGCATTTTCTATGTATGCAAACTGACACCAAGATTGGGATGCAACATTCATACATAAAGATTAGAAGCGGAAATTACGCTGTGACTGTTGTCCAACTAATTTGGACATTATCACGGAAATTATTTGGGGCACAAGGCAGAAAAGTGTATCTATATAAATGAAAACGGACATCAAGATTCAAATGGTGAATCATCATGCTTTAAGTCTAGAGCTGGAAATGCACGTCTGTGATGCATACTTATGTACAACATAACTGAATGACAACCAAGTGCCAGACAAACAAATAAAACAGGAATGGGTCATTTAATTTTCCATCATACTTAATTACCCGTAGTTGTTTTGGTCTAGTCACAAGTTCAAAAGTTAAAGCTCTCGCAGTGAACACTTTAGGAAACAGCTCATCTGCCATAATAAACGCAAAGCAAGGCATACACCAGTGCATTTGGTTTTGATGATAATAATCTGATACTCCCTCCATCCCATATTAAGTGTTTAAATTCCAAAAAAACAATTGTCCCACGTTAATTGTCCAAGTTCTTATTCCCCTACCCATTAGAAAGTGTCTAATATGCTTCTTCCCATAATAGGAGGAGCATGAGAATCTTAGAAAAAAGAGCTACATAATAATTGTCTTTTTTGCCCTGAAAAGGTGTACACTTAGTTATATTTTTTTTGTGGTCTAGGGTAGTTTTCACCTCACATAAAATTTAACACTTTTTAAAAATTGGACACTTGTTACAAATTGGACACTTGATATGGGACAGAGTGAGTATAAAAAGGAAAAAAGAGAAGCAACATTTTCCAGATGGGATCAGAAGGATTACCTCTGTAAAATGCATATCAAACCCCTCAATTCGACCAAGCAAATCTTGAGCCAAGTCTGCGGCAGGTTCTGGGGGCAGCTGAACGGCTACATTAGAAATTGTTTGTAGTAGAAAAACACGATCAGAGGCCCAGGCAACAGAATCAGATACAACTCCTTCACTTTTTTCTATCATTCCTTCTATGATAAGTGAGCCCTGAGTATCCTTCTCCAAATTTCTATCAAGAAGCTTCCAATGATGCTGAAGGAACTTCCATCCCACTGCATTTGGTAAGAACAATGATACCTCAGATAGAAGAAACCATGCCCCACTTGGAGCTGTCCACTCCTCTATTGGTCTCGAATATCTTAACCACAAAGCCTCAGAAGTTCTTATTATGTTTTGAAGAGAAGTAGCAATTCCAGGCTTTAATTTCTTTTTCTTGCCAAGACTTGAGCATATCTTTTTCACAAAAGGAGACACTTCTCCATCACAGACACCCTTTAATATGGCTATAACTCCTTCAGCAAAAATGGACTCTAATTTAGTTTCTAGAAGCTGGTCCATCACTTTATCGGATGTAGAAGTTTCATTGATGGAATAACTACAGCCAGCTCTAGATACACGGTCTAATACTAATTCTTGAAACAAGGTTTCAGTTTCTGCTTGAATGGTAGATTCATTGTCAGTGATTAGCCGTGGAACAGCATGCAGCCACTCGGTAACAACTCTGTTGTCAAAGAATTTGCGGAATATCTGAAATTAACAGTATGTAGCAGTAACACTAAATCAGCCTGATCTTTAATAGAAATGAAGAAAAAAAATTACATGATGGGCAAAGAAAAACGAGTGGGCAACACTTCAAGACCGAAGATTCAAGATGTATACACTGAAGGAATCAGAGAAATACTAACTAAAGACGAATTAGTCAAATTGTTATACACACCCTTCCACAAATTTGAAAGTTGTTGCGGGTAAAATTATACAAGTAAAGCTCCAATACATGAGGCTGAAAACTTGATAAATATATATCTGATTCAGCGTTAGACTTTACGTCAACAATTTCCATGAGAAACAAAACACGAAAATGTACATGAAGAAAAGAACAAGAAACTTGTAGGGAAAACATAGGAAGAGCAAATTACCTCCGAAAGAGCAGAGACAGCTGCTTTCCTAATACTGACAAGTGGATCAGAACAAGCAGAAGCAATCAACCCAAGCATGCCTTCGTCTACTCCACCAATCAATGCAGTGGATTTCATAATGAGCAAAAGTGCTGCCTTTCTAACTGCTGCCTTCTCGTCCTTACACCTTCTCCTTAACAGATCATTAAGCTTTCCATTAGCAAAGCCCAGTATTTCACAAAACTGATTACTGTTCACATAAAGATGAGATAAAAACTCAACAACATTTGCAAGATTTGAGAGTGAGCGTGCACGAATTGCAGCACTCACATCCGAGCAGCGCCGACCAAGGGCTTCCAAACACCTGGACCCCCAACAATCTTCGCCTTCTTTTAATGGTTCTGGTATGGCTGTTATGAGCATGGGGATTAAATCCACTGCAATCAGTCTAATCTTTGCCTTGCCCTCTGTCATCTTGACAACATAACCGGCAAACTCAATTTGGTGACAGTATTCCATTGCCTTCACTATTTCCATAACAGATTCCACAGCTGAAGCTCGATGCTCCGATTTCTCTGGTGATTTATCGATTAGATATCTTGGGAATAGAACAACACTTTTTTTAATTTTATCAGACTCTTTTGCCATAGTAATAATCTTGTGTGTCACGAATCTCAATGCCAATGTACGAAGTTGCGATTTTAGCAGAAGAATAGCGGGGGAGAGAGCTTTCAACACTTGAGTTGCGAGTACAACCTCGTCACCATGCTCAGGTTTTAAAACATCTTGCATAATTTGAAAACATAGACTGCTGAATCGACTAAACTTCGCTGAATTGTCATAGAATTCAACGCCCATCACCAGAATTTCCACCACGGTATCAACCAAAGACTTGAGACTTTCCGGAAATCTACTAAAATTAACTTTAGCTAGGAGGAGATCCAATTTTTCCATAACCACGAATAGAAGTCTGGTGTCATTCTGAGTCATACCGGTTCCGTCGCCAGCACAATGAACTTCCCTGTGGACTGCACGGCGTCTCTTCTTCCGACCAATTTCATTCTGGGACGAGATTTGGGCTGGCGCCGAGCCGGACTGGCTATGCTTGAAGGCGCGGCGGAGGGAGGCGAGGAGAGAGAGGAAGGCGAGGGGGGTGAAGAGGGTGTAAAGAGGCGCAGATGGGGAGAGAAGAGCAGATAGGTAGGCGCGGGAGGCCAAAAGCGCGACGCCGGGGTCGAGGGAGTCCATGGTGGCGGCGAGGGCGTGGACGAGGGAGGAAGCGGGTAGGTTCCTGTGGGCCATCTCTGAGAAGAGGCAGTCGGACTCGGAGGAGTCGTGGGCATCGGCGAAGAGAGATTGGAGGTCTTGGAGGGTGGATTCTGAGAGGGGAGACTGTGAATCTGCATGGAGTGACTCCAAGTCATAGATCACTCGGGATAGGGCTTCCTTCATCGTGCTAGTTCCAGCTTCCCTCTCGATATTTCGGCGAGAAAACTGTGTACAGCTCAAGTCAAGGATCTCCCATCTCCATTTCCTCTTGTGCGCTCAAATTTTGGGCTTCCCGCCCAGGAAAACTTGGGAGCCTCACCTCTGAAAGGCTACTCTATCAGACTGAAACCCCGGGAGTGCGACCGCTCGGTTCGACACTAAGCCTGTGAATAGGGTCGGGTCGGCATCACTCGCAAGTCGCACCTATTTTGGTTCGAATACTTAGCCTTTGAGTTAAATTAACTCGCATGACCCAACCCTTATTTATTAAACGGGTCAAACATATAAATTTTAATTTTATTAAGGTCGGTTGGGTATTAATATAATATTTTAGACTTTATCTTTATATTTATAAGGAACAAACATATAAATATTTTAAATGCATTATAACATTAAAGTATATATGTCAAATACTACGTGTTATTTGAGAAAGCTAAAATTGAAGAGAGAGGGCATTGCGTTAGTATAAGACATATATCCATAATTATAATAATCCCACAAAAATTACAAATTTTCTATCAAATAATTCATGTGTCCTAAATTAATAGCTCCTTCTAGTTTTTTAATATAAACTTACAAAATTAGTTTATTTTGAAAATAAAATTAATAGAGCTACTAATGTAGCACGGAGGGAGTAAAACAATAAACTAAAAATAAATTAATTTCTATGAAATTTTCTTTTTAATATTCTTCACCTTAGGCCATTACATTATAAAACAATATAATCAGGGTTGGGTTACGCATGTTGTGCTAATAATTCTCGACCAACCCCTATTTTTAAAACAAGTCAATTTTTAAAACCTACACATAATTCTATTTTTATACTGTGGACAATATACACATTACACTGTGGTTATGTAAGATTTGTTCCGTTTTTATAATTTTTATCCATAAGCATTACATGACCTACATGATATGAGGTATACCATATTCACTCCATCCATTATTACTCGGTTGATTATCCCTTACCCATTATCCTTTTTATAATAGTTCTTAGTTTAAGATAAATTTATGTTTTTCAACCACAAATAATCTCAAAATAAATTTATCAAATATTAACTAAAAAAAGTCATCATAAATTTAAAAGATTAATGTTGTGACAAAAAATAAGTGTATATTAAATTACTAGAACGTCAACTATATAAACATTACATTCCATAAAAAAAGTTAACTAATCCCTTTTTAAACAGACAATCTATCCGAGTCTTCCCGTGTATCTAATTTTCAAGTCTCCCAACTATTAACTGGTGATAAGTAATATTCACATATATCTAAACAGTTGACTTAATTCACACATCCAAAATCCAAATATCTTAATTGTCAAAACAATATATTAGTGAGTTTGTCGCATCCAAAGCAAGAGAAATGGGGGCTTGGGATGAAATTTATATATATACTTAAACCCACTTAAGGTTTTATTAGGGCTTAATTGAGGACCACTTCAAAACAACCTATGGGCTCCAAGACTTGGGCCACTCGTTAGGCCGAAGCTTAATAATTATAACATGTTAAATATTGTCACAGCCCGGGTTTTTCAAACCATTTTTCAGTAAATTTCATGAAAATTTTTTGCAATATAACGGCTGTATTTTGTGAAAATTGACGAAAATCGAAACCTGTGAAAACATTTTATATTTTTCACATCATCAATTTAAAATCACACAACCTTAAACTTTCTTTTAAATCATCAAAACACACCGACTAAACACTTGGGCGTGAGATTAAACAAACACACATAAAAACACGAGTGCCATAGCCATGGGCTTAAATACACATCTCCCAGGCATAGCCGAGTACAAGTCCGATAACAGTCCCAATATAAACAGTCCATATACAAGTCCAAAATAATACATGCATAAGCTCTCAACTCGCCCAATACATGTATACTCAAAATTTGCATCAGATCGTGGCATAACTAAACAAAAGAAACTGAACAGTCAAAAATCGACCTGAATTCCGTAAGTCTGTCCTCTCCTCCAAAACTAAGTCCCGCCTACGAAGCTCTCGTGCTAGGACCCGCAGAAGTCACTGGAGGATCTGAAATTCAATAGAGGGAAAGTGAGTATTTTCATACTCAGTAGAAAATACCCAGTAGGGGATTTCTAAACAATGAACTTGTAAGCCTAAACGTAGTTGCCTTCATGAAACATAACATGAAGCACAAAACATGGCAATCAAAGTCTCTCAAAATCAAAATATGATGCTCATAACCACACACATATCACGAACTCATGTTCGTTCCATCTTACCACACAATCCTACGCCTGTACATACACTTACAATCCTACTTAACTCTTACACTTACAGTCCTGCTCTTACAGTCATACTCAACACATACACTTACGATCGACACCTAGAGCTCATTATCAAACTAATAAGCTCCCGCGTCGACGGAAAGGAATGCCACTGGGGCGTCACCTTAACCTCCGGAGAGTACTAGACGTCATGGACTTTTCCGAAGGCAAGGTACACCTATGCTCATGGGGCACAAGATCAAACAGGTAAGAGTAGTTCCATGATACTACTTACCTGAGCACGCAAACATAAACGGCCTCACATTAGGGTCATACAATTGCCCATACTTTAGGGTCTTATAGTGCCAATGCCACTCTTGGGCAGAATTCATACAGTGCCACTCTAGAGCATAATCATACGGTGCTCTCAATAGAGCATTAACCGTCTGGGCTTAATTACAGCACACAGACAAACTCCCGCATGATCCACACCATGGCTAGACAGGAAAAATGCTTAGCCGATTAATCACCGGCTAGCTCCACCACGACGGAACTTAATCCGTCAAACTACTAAAGTCTCAAACTCATAAAGTTAACATTTTAGTTTTTACTTAACATTCCAATTTGAATTTAAATACTTTGTGCTCATATAATTTTTCCTCTGAAAACATACTATCAACAAGTCTACCAGTAAACTCGAAACTAAGTCTGTTTGCCTCGAGAACTCTGAAGCTTTCCGCTCACTGCATCAAAGCCTAATCCAATCCAAACTAATTTCAGCCTATCAAGCATACACTTATCGATGCTATCGATATAAACATCCACCATTGCGCATACCAAACCACACAAAACTAACCAAACACTACTTACAATTATAGCACATCCAACATGTGCCTAACCCATTGCAAACGCATGCAGATAAATGATCTTACTAGCATGCAATTACTACACTGCAAACGTGCACAATCCCTCATTTGCCAAGCCGATAACATATCATTTAATTAGCATTTGTATAAGCTAATATCATACCATTACACGTGATATCCATAGCATTACGCGTTATGAAGCATGTAATTAAATTGACCCTAGCATGCATTCTAACATACCAAGCACGCTACGATAGAATTACAAATTCAAAGCCCCCTACCTCGCTTCCCGGGCGTACGGTGTTGTCGGGGCACACAACTGTAGCGGCGTCAGTGGCAACTTCGGCGAACCCAAGCGTCGCTTTCTATAAAACGAGCTGCCCCTGGGTGCAAAAGTGCCGCAAGCTTGCCGGGGTTTACACGATGAACTGGTCCAGTCCCGATTCAACACCCGTTGATCTCCGTGCCTCCCATTGACGTGCACAAGAGGTGGTCGGGGGTGGACACTGCGCCCAAAAGGGCTGATATGCAAATCCAAATTCTGTGTGGTGTCTAGCTCCACCGTTAATCACTGGGCATCGTGGCGAATCGTTGGAAGCCCAAACTGTACCGGGTAGAGGTCGACAATTGTGGTTCCGGAGGCCAAAACCCACAAACAAGGGCTGGAGGGGCGTGATTCAAGGTAGAGAGGTTAGGAGGAGGAGAAACAAGGCGAGGGTGGACAGCCACGGCCACCGGCAAGGCCACACAACTGCTGGACAGCAAGGTTCTTGCTTCCCGGTGTGAGCTTTCGGGTGCAAAAACAGGGGATGGTGGATGGGAGGAAGGTCGGAGAGGAGAAAGAAGGGCGTGGGGAGGAAGCCTCTGACCGGAGGAGGGGTGGAGAGGTGGTGGCCGGCCAGAAACGGCGCATGACAGTCACCAAACGAAGCCCCGACGCTCCAACGGCCAAAAGAGTGAAAACCGAGCCAAAATCCAGTAGCGCGAGGAGCAAGGAGGTGACGGCGGAAGCTCTAGTCGGTACCACCAGACTTGTGGTGGCCGGGTGAAGCGAGATCTGGCAAGAAACAGCTGATTCCGACCAAGGAGGAGGCGCGATGAAGGGTCCGGAAAAGCCCTCGTTTTTTCTTCCCGGACTGGAATTCTTACTGGAGTTCTGGAATGAATAGTGGTCGTGGCTGGAAAGCCACGATCCACTATTCCTTTATAAGGTTTTAATTTAATCCATATATGCTTTTCAATTTTTTTCACACCTCAGCATCTCTTTTTACCCACTACCGCTCCTGTACACGCGCCACGCCGCCTCTAACGCGCCCAAATGCTAATAAACCTCGGGCCTACCCTTTTCACACCGAAGCTTCCCTTCACACGGCGAAGCTTTATTTTACGCACCTAAGCCTCTACTTACGTGCCAAACGTATATTTTAGGTGCAAAACCCCTTTTTGCGCGTCGAAACCTTCTCTTTACGCCAAAGGTTTAATTTACACGCAAACCTCTCCACTTACTCAAGCTCCAAACGTAACACACGTATACATACATATACGGAACAAATATAAATTAAATATAAGGGACAACTTGATTTATTTTCCACAAACAAGTAGAAACCGCGAAAAAATCCGGGTCATTACAAGTATAAATAATTCAATGGCGAATAGGGTTCTACTAGGGTAAAAAGTGCATAATGGTTATTAGGAGGCATAATATATTTATTTTTATATGTCAAAAAGGTATGTAGTGATTCTATTTAGAAAATAGTGGGACAAAATTATCTACTTATTTACCCATTGAATAAATTCATTCAATTTAACTTCTTAGTATATGATACAAACACTACCTTAATACTTTTGAAAGAAGAATTGAACAATATCGTGAGATTTATATTGGTTGACAACCAAGTAGAACTCTTAAGAAGAACCAAAAAATCAGACTAAGATTTTATTTTTGTTCCTCACTTCATTAATGAAGACAAGTTTGGCAACCCTTTGAAGGGCCTTTCCAAGAAGATTAGTTTTTAAAAATAATTTTTTTTGTGATATAATATTTTACACACTTAGGGCTCATTTGGCAACATATTGAAAAATAAAGAAAAAGCCTGGACTTTTCATTGGGCCTCACCTCTCTCACTCCCTTAATAAGAGGGATAATTTTAATTTTATTTTTGCAATGTGACATTTATACTCACTGATTTGTTTACACTGGAAAATGCTTTCCTAGTTCAAAACCGTTTGGAATGGCCATTTTAATTCAAAATAACTTTCTTAGTTGAAATAACCTTTTAGGTCAATTTAAACCGAAAGAGAGTATTTTTAGATTCTTAAAGAAAACTAATTTTTTAAAAAGTAATATAAAAAGACATTCTACCTATATTTTTTTTGTATGATAGTTATGTTGGAAGATATTTGTATTATTTTATTAAAAAATAAATAAATGTGAGATAAAATTTGATTTCTCTTTAAAATTATTTAAATAAACTCTAACCAAACATCTCCACTTTTCTTGCCAAAAAATAATTATAATAAAAAATTATTTTATTTCTACTTAAGATCATTTTCCTAAGGGTCTGTTTAGATTGGTGGAAAGCGGAGGAAAGGAAAAAAATCTTTTTAAAATCTCTCAGTTTCCACTGTTTGGTGCAACGGGGAAAAATAAACTAGAGTGAAAAGTGAGAAAAAATATATAAAAATTTGGCCCAAAAATTTTATACCAATCAACTCATGGATTTTGGGAGAAAATCATTGTACTAAACACTTATGTCTTACTGCTACTAACACCACTACTGCAATCGTCACCACCACCACCACAGTCGATGCCACCACCACCACTATCACCGCCGCCACCACCATAATTGCCACCACCTTTGCTGCCACCACCACTACCGTTGGCACTATCGCTGCCGCCGCCGCTGCCGCCACCACCATCTCTGCCACAGTTGCCACTGCCACTACTGCCGTTGCTACCACCGCCATCGTCACCACTATCACTGCCACTACTGCCACCACCACTGCTACTGCTGCTGCTGCCACCACCATCTCTACCACCACCGCCACTGCCACCACCACCACTACAACTGCCGTCGCAATTACTACCACTGTCACCGCTATTACCATTGTCACTACCACCATCACCGCCGCTACCACCATTGTCACTGTCAATTTTATTTAACATAATTTGTGTAACCAAACAATGAAAAATATTTAGGAATTTCCTAGTTTCTATTTCACCTGGATTCACTTTTTTTTTTCTCATTCCCTTTCTCCCAGTTTCGAGATTCTTAAATATTTTTAACTGTTTGGTTACACAAATAATGTTAGAGAAAATTGATAGTGACAATGGTGGTAGCGGCGGCAGTGGTGGTACTAGTAACAGTGACAGTGGTGGTGGTTGTGGCGGCAATGGTTATAATGGTGGTAGAGGCGGCAATGGTGACAACGGTGGTGGTAGAGATAGTGGTGGCAACAACGGTGGTGTCAATGGTGGTGGCAACGGTGGCGGCGGCGATGACAGTGGCAGTGGTGGCGATAATGGTGGTGGTGGCAGCGGTAGTAAAAATGGTAGTGGTAGCGGTAGCGGTGGTGGCAGCGATAGTGGTGGTGGCAGTAATGGTGGTGGTGGTAGTGGTGGCGATAATAGTGGTGGTGGTAGAGGTAGTGCCAGAGATAATAGTGGTGGCGGCGATGGTAGTAGTGGTGGTGGCGACGATAATAGTGGTGGTGGCGGCGGCGATGGTACCGGCGGCGATGACATTGGTGGTGGTGGTAGCGGTGACAATGGTGGCGATAGTGGCAGCAACAATGGCAGCGATGGTGGTAGTAGTAGTTAAACATAAGTATTTAGTACAATAATTTTCTCCCAAAATTTATGAGTTGATAGGTAAAAAAATTTTAAGCTAAATTTTACCAATTTTCTCTGACTTTTTACTTTAGTTTTTCTTTTTTTATTATATTAAATAATAAAAATTAATTTTTTTTTTAAAATTCATTTTTCCCCCCTGTTTACCACCAATTCAAATAGACCTTAAGTATTTTAGCGGACAAATGAGAACCAATTGGTTTTGCCCGGCTTTGATCATATTCTGTCCAGGTTGCTTTGTTGAAGTGCCCGGTCTGGTTCAGCGCGACTAGTCATTTATTTTTGTGGCGCGTGCGCAGCTGTGCGGCGATCGAGCCGTTTTGACTCCCCGACCCAAGGGTTTAAAATTTACAGGATCTCTACTAAAACAACCTTGGCCTTCTAAGAGGTTCGAAGAACCGACCGCCGCAGCCTCTACTGTCGGGCTCTTTATCTTCTTCCCTTCATCTGATTCTGCAGTCTTGCTTAATTGAAATCCCTCCAGAACCCAAATTCAGGTGGGTCGAGCATAAAGTCTCCTCCCCTTCTTCCGGCTGCGAAGTCTATGGTTACAACTCAAATCCTAGAACCCTAATTTTTTTTTAGGTTGGCATGTGAATGTACGCTGCCTATCATTTATTTATTTAATCATTCGTTTAACACCGTTTCCGGGTATCTATCAGAAATTTTCTCATCATGTTTCTTTTGGGCGGCGCTCCTTTCTGAGATAAATCTTCTGTTCTGTATGAATTTTTGCTCCTGTTAATTATTATTGATGGTCCCGTTAATCCTTTCGTCCGCATGGCAATTATTCTTAAAGGGTTCTGTTAGCTATATCAGTTTCATTTTGTTTAGAGTAAAGTATAGTTGCCGATTTGGCTTTGTCATGTTTGTTTTATGATTTTCTCCACACTATTTCTTTTTATGGATGGTATGGACGGGGCACATTGTATTCGTTATTCCACTGATTTGCATGCAATTGGGATACCTTAAATAGTAAAGGACGTGTTTATAAGTGCTAATTGTGGTTCTCTTGTTCCATCTATATGATCAATATTCATTTTTCATTTCTTCTGTATTTTTTTTAGGAAACAATGAGCCGTGCCAGTGCCAGTCGCACAATCTATGTTGGCAACCTCCCTGGTGACATCCGCGAGAGGGAAGTGGAAGATTTGTTCCACAAGGTTTTAAAGTTTTTTTCATTTTTACTAAGACTAAGGAAGCCATCATTTTAAGTATATTTAGATTCGTGTTAAAATTCAACTTTAAAAGTGTTATCTTTGGATGATACTGGTGCTCAGTCTTTGTAGCTGTTTTAATATGTATAAAATTCTCCCAGACTTCAAAGTACTAAGAAATGGTTAGCATTTAGATTTTAAAATCATGTTATTGGGAATATATTAAACAGTGAAAAATATTGCCCTTGAATGTCTTTGCAAAAGCTCATTGAACATACCAGTTTTTCCCCTTTAAGTCCTATTGACGTTTTCAGTAAAATATTCACAAGATTTTTGGAATAGGGAAGATTTACTGGAGAGCATTCAAAAGTTTGGAGGAAGAAAGAGTGATGAAGGAGACTGATAGGAAGGCTTGTCAGGTGCATATTGATGTATGAAGAGAACAATACTCCTCTGTTGGCTTGAGTCTAGAGAGGGAGGGATGGGAGGGAGATAGACACTTTAAGCTGAAAGCCTGGTAGGAAATTTAAAGTTCAAACAATGTCTAAAACTGCGTACAAAGTAAGTAATCTTTTGTTAAGTTCCAGGGCAGGTAGTTTGAATTTTAAAACATGAGATGGAGTCCTAGGTAATGTTCTGCTCTCACAGAAACATGTTTTGCATCCACCATCAGTGCAAAAGCTGCTGTATTGAGAAAAAATCGCACTAGGGTTAAATAGTTTGAACTATTCATACAAGTCATATCTTTTATATGGTATTTGTGCTTATTTAAAATATTGGCAAAAATGTCGCTATTTTTAAGTTTGTCTTCTGAGTTTACCTTTCCAAGAATCTATGGTCTCTAGCCAAATAAGTGCGCTTTGATGAAATTTTCTTTCCTTTTCCTTTTTTTTTTTAGTTTTGTATATTTTATTCTTCCCTTGCCATAAACCTAGTTTGGCTTCTATTTTGTTTAAATGGAACTGTTACTCTAAATATTGGAAATACAATTTTGCTTTTTATTATGGTAGAGACCTATTCTTAGGAATTCCGTCAGGCATGCAACATTGTCTGAGACATGGCTGAAGTCATTTAACTTAGCGAGTGCATGAAACCATGAACATTGCCCTTTTTGCTTCTGTGCTTATACGGAGAACGTCTTGAGTTTTGAGGCAGCTTGTATGAAAGAAGACGGAATTTTTTTGTGGTCTGACACACTGTTTATTGAATGGAGAGGGTAGAAAACTATAAAAGATAGCAGGTGTTGGTTAGCAGCAATGCGGTTGGGAGGGGGAGAGCAAGAGAGGGATAGAGAGTTTGACTTACATTGGGAATGAAAGGGGAAAGCTTAGGTAATTTTCTTGGAAATTATAAATGAGTGTTGTTCTGTGCGGGTGACGGGGTGCACATCAAAGCGGGTAGTGTTTTTTTACCATTCTCCATATTTAGTTTTCGTTTTGGGGGAAGGAAACTGTAATTGTTTCAAATTTAAATGTATAAAACTGAGAATGACAACAATGGCCAATTATATAAACTGTTCTAGACCTTTCCATATTGTTCCATCTTTTTTGGGGAAAAAGGGTTATTTTTCTTTAAAAAGAGATAATTGCCAATTGCTTTTATTGTTATTGTGTGTGTTTGTCATGCAGTATGGGCGTATTGTTGATATTGATTTGAAGGTACCCCCAAGACCACCTGGTTATGCATTTGTGGAGGTAACTTAAGTTTATGTTGTAATGCTGACTCATTAAGTGTAATGAAGCTTATACGTTTATCTGAACGTAGTTATTATTTTTCTTATGATATCACCTTTATTGTCATATTGTTTTCAGTTTGAATCCTCTCGTGATGCTGATGACGCTATACGAGGCCGTGACGGCTATAATTTTGATGGCCATAGACTGCGGGTAAGATTTTGTTGTCAAATGATATTCATCTATTTCATTTTGCTTTATTTTCTGTTCCTGTTCGTTGATTTTTTAGTAAGAAATTTTTGTTGTTGATGAATTCTAGGTTGAGCTTGCTCATGGTGGTCGTGGCCACGCTTCCTCATATGATCGTCGTAATAATTACAGCAGCGGTGGTGGTAGCCGTGGTGGAGTATCTAGGCGTTCTGATTATCGTGGTATTTATATGCAGCCATTTCATCTTTGCCTGCAGTTTGTAACTTTGATGGCACTATGATTGTTGTTCAATGTACTATCTTGCAGTTTTGGTAACTGGATTACCTTCTTCTGCGTCATGGCAAGATTTAAAGGTAAGCTCATTCGTCATGGGTGGTCACTTGTTTGCAATGTTACCTAAGAGAATGACTTCATGGAATTATGTATTCAGGATCACATGCGACAAGCTGGTGATGTCTGCTTTTCCCAGGTTTTCCGTGATGGTAGTGGTGAGTGTCATGTTTTTTTATGTCTAGTGTCTTCTTTTATTTTCCTTTTTTTAGGAAAAAAAAATTGCTGCTGTTATCTCTTGTTGCATCGAGGAATTGCTTACTCATTCCTTTGCCTTATGATCAAGTATCTATTTAGCTTTTCTTTTCTGCTTTTGTTAAATATTTTGTTACTATCTGAAGTTTGGATTGGCTAGTTGTAGAGTAGTAGACAAGGAAAGGATAAACAATAACGAAAGGCAAAAGAAATCTGTAATTTTTTACAGATTATCTCCCTGTACTCAAAGGCCATCTGAAATCAAGGGTTCTAAAAGGGTACTATGATTCGGATATTAAATTTCTAATAATAGTAAACTAATTGATTAAAGAATAAGAAGAGATCAGCCAAGAGGGAAAGCAACTAGTGGGAATATGGACCCATGCTTGTGGACCATGGTCCACAACACCATTTACCCCACCTAACACAACAGCGTTTTAATTGGGTGGGTTAAGTGAGCCTTTTAGGATACTTGATATTAAAGCAAGGGTTAGATTGCTTTGAGTACAGGAAGAAAATGTGTACTTAAAAGTGCAGATTTTCCAACCTCATAATAAATTTATGACAACTATATCTCTTTCTATTTGCTAAAAATATTATTTTCCTTTTAACTAGTTCCCCTCTGTCATCTTTCACTAAACACATCAGCACTAGTTTCACTGCATATCCAATATATGCTTTGTTACTATGCCATTTTGGAGGTGCCAAACATTGCGAGAATGACAAAGCAACAAATATTGGCAGGCACGATAGGGAATTGGTGATTTTTGAAAATCTATATATGCTCTTTGTAAAATTGTTAAATAAAACATCAAATTCTTGGATCCCTCTGTTTTTTGTTCTACACATGTTTGAGAGTGCTGGTCACCTAAGATTGTAAGTTTTACTGTATGTGTGAAAAGCTGTCTTACAGTTGCCTGCCAACAGATTTTAATAAGATTTTCTTACTAAGATTCTAATACTTATTGAAATGTGAAGGAACCACTGGTATTGTGGATTACACAAACTATGACGATATGAAATATGCAGTAAGTATTTTAGTTTGTCATTATATTGATATATTCCTTATTGTTCCTTTTTTGTGGTTGTCTTTTACGCATATGTTCCTTTTTTCTTATGACCTATACTACCCCTTTCTTTGCAGATTAAAAAACTTGATGACTCTGAGTTTCGCAATGCATTTTCTCGTGCTTATGTACGGGTGAGAGAATATGATGGAAAGCGTAGCCGAAGCCGCAGCCTGTCAAGGAGTCATAGCCGCAGTAGATCCTACTCAAGAAGCAGGAGCGCAAGTCGAAGCCCAAAGAATAGCCGGAGCCGGAGCATAAGGTTGGGCTCTTCATTATATAGAAAGTGTTTGTCATAGTTAGGGCCTGTTTGGCAACCACTTTAAAAACTAAGGAAAGGCCTTTCTTCTCCAACCCTCCTCATGAGGAGGGTTCTTTTTCAAAGTGGCTTTCCTTGTGATATGGCATTTTACACCTTTGGTTTTCAAGGTGGTTGCCATACAGGCCCATAGATTTAAGACTCCTGAAGCAGATGCGTTTGTTTTTTCAGCAAATCTCCAAAAGTCAAACCATCACGGCGTTCTGTCTCTAAATCTCCATCTCGTTCTATCTCGAGTGTACGATCTGGGTCAAAGCCCCGTTCCCCATCAAGGTTGCTTTTTTGTCTCTCTTGTCTACATCTTACTTCTATGTTTCCTGCCTTATCTGTTTAGTATTTCTGGTAAAATGAAGAATATTACTGTTCAATAATTGGATTAAGTATTTGTACCTACCATACAATATGTGTTGAGCAACAAGTTGGTGGCTCCTATATGTTGTATTTTCCATTCATTTGGTAGTTCCATATCATACTTTTGGATGTTATGACTGCTTTATATCAGATGGAAATGAGTCGTATATGATACGAATTATGAGCTTTGACTTTTTTTTGTGTGTTTTTCTGACCTATTGAAAGCTGGGTGGTAATGATTTTTTATTTTTTAAAGTGACATCGTTTTAGAATTCCTGCTTGTGATATCTGTAGTAAAAAGTGTATATTGCGTAAAGAATAATGCTGTATGAGTGTCTTGTAGTTGTTGGCCTTTTATGCTTAGTTTACTTATGTACTGTCAAGTTGTTTCAAGTTTTAACTATGTAAGATTACTTCATTGATTGTAGTAGAGGGAGATTTTGTAGAATGATGAGTAGTTCGTAAATAAGAACATGAATATAAAAAATTTTAAAAAAAGTGGGTGGGGATAAATTGTTTTCTTAGAGGTTATGATATTCTCTTGTACCTTTGATACGTTATTGGGAGTTTATCTTACTTTTTCAATTCTAATTGCCAGGCAATCCGTTTGTGAATTAAATTTGCTGTTTGTTATGAATCTAGATTTCAAGATGGTTGACATGGTCTAGATTTTCCATCAAGTCAAGACCATTTATCTGGTTCCTAAATCTAATTTCTAGGCATTTTGATAGTGAATGAAAATAGTAGTTTGTTATGAATGTCGATTTCATGGTGGCTGACATGATCTTGATTTTCCATCAAGTCAAGACCAATCGTCTGGTTTCTAAGACCACAATTCTATCATGGATGATATACATCTCTTTATGATTTTTAGGAATGATGTCATTTCAGATAATATACATGATTTTTATGAAATAAATCACCAGTTAAATGCCGCTATATAGTTATTTTTCCTGTCAGATGTATGAAAAAATGGAAGCTAGTTAAAGTTGTCAATTTTATGAAATGTATGAAGGAAAAGCTGTGACATGCCTACATAAATTTTGTGTGCACTCTTTACGCTTGAGTATTATGTTTAGTAATGTTCACAATGTGTATACCAAAAAGGTTTGCTTTCTTTTTAAGTGAATGAATCCTAACATAATCGATGGGTGTGCTTCCCCTTATCTAGGTGAGTTCAAGCATTTTATAAATATAGATATTATTTTCATTTTTTATATATTTTTTGGGAGGGTTTTAGTAACATCAGTCTAGCTTGAAAAATGGCACATGGTGGTGTACGCCTACATTCAGTATGAAAGTTGTTCAGAAATGAAAGCACAAGAAGTTTCCCAGTTCTCATTTTAAGTTTATGAATGTAGCTTGTTTGTTTTTTAGATGTGGGATTATGCGGCGATGTGGGGATTGCATGTTAGGAATTGGATGGGATTTGGTGCGAATGTATCTGGACCCTCTTTTGATGTTGGAGGTATGCTGTTTCATTACAGAGCAGCTTTGGAAAAAAGACCCTAGTATGTATTAACTTTTATGCATTATCCCATATAGTGGCTTCAATTGCTGATTTGAGATGGAGAGGATGCTGCGCATCATTAAAGCTGGATTTTCATGACTAAGTGGTATTGGAACCCAACATTATGCGGTAGGATGAAATACCACCAATTTCCTCTGTCATCACTGCATCCCCAATAGGAGTTGAGCTTTGGATTCTTTTGGTGGTACAATATCGTAATATTGTTCCTTTTGCATGCGACTTTTCTAAACAAGGTTTCTATTTGTTTTGTCATCCTAATCATTGCTACTTGATCTGGTCTAAACAGCATCATCGTTTGTGTTGTTGTAAAAAATTGCTGTCTCAAGGTGGCAGGCTCAACCTCATGAGGAAAAGAAACTGTTTATGGAATATGCTGAAAAGTATCTCTGTACTTTATTATTTCCTCTCTTTTGAGTAACCCTACTAGTCATTGATATTCTGCATTGCTTCCGGGAATGGTAAATCTAAACTAGAAGATTGTGTTAGAGGATTTTAAATTAGGGTGTTGAAAACTAACTCTATGGATATTGAATTGGTTCTTTTGGGTTTTTGCAGGTCCAGGTCTAGATCCAAATCTCCGGCACATTCTGTGAGTTTCTGTCTGTCTCCCTTTCCCTCAAGCACCTCTCTCCCATGCACTGAGTTATCTTTGTGCATTTTGCAGCCTGTTCCTCCTAGGCGCAAGCAGAGCAGAAGTCCAAGGAAAAGTGCCAGTAGAAGCCGGAGCTTATCCCGGTCACCTGCTGTGAGCCCTTCTCTTTGGTGATTGAAATTTTACTTTCAATATTTGTAATTAGTAATAGACTCCACCTGCATTGATGGCAGCTCAAGTTATATTTTAGTTGTGCTGGCCTTGCTTCATACTGGATTACTGTAGCTATGTTATAGGTTCTTGTACACAAAGAAGGAAAAAGCATGTCTTTAGATAATATTCTTTGATGGCATTTTGTCCTGACAATGTATCACAGAAATCATGACGGTTATTTTGTGCCTTCCAAAATTGCTACCTGAAAATTCATGACCCGTTAAATTTGGGAAAATGACATTCATACTCCATTTTTTGTAGACCAGCCTTACACTACCTTTGATTGGATAGGAAAATTGGGTCTCACCTGGCAACATGAGGTTCATTTTTTCCTTAGAGAAAATTATGTAGGAATATCACTATCAGTTTGGCAAAGTGTTTTCGAGCTACGAACTGCAGCAGTCTTACTTTACACACCCAATCTCACCCAAATAACCCCAAATAGATTTGATTGCTTTTTGTTAATACGTGTCTGAGTTAAATTAATCATTTGTTCTCCTTCCAGTTTTTTATCTCTATTGATTAAAGGCTGTTTTTGTTCTTATAATTGTCATTTTTATTGATTGACAGGTGCGATCTGATCATAGCGGATCTGGTGATTCTAGGGGTCATTAGCTATTTTTATTTGATGCTCAATTGTGTCAGTGAAGGGGACATATTGAATTCCAGAATTTAGAACTAGTTGTTTAACATATATTGAACTTGAGAATTTGCTTTTTGTTTGAATGGTTAGTGAACATGTGGGGTTTTTATATACAAGTAAGACACTCGTGTCAATTTTCTAGGTAAAAAATTCCATATTTTGCCATCCTTGTTGAATTTCATCTATCCCCTCTTTAAGGTTAGTGGTGAACTGATAATTTTATTTTTGCTAAGATATTAATTTAGTAAGCTGTCATGGTTGGGAGATGTAAATCTATTTATTGTAGTGCATGTCTTTTGACAGCATGTCCTTCTTGCCAAGTGCGCCTCTTACGGAAAAAAATTCTAATGATTTGGAAAGGAGAAGACGGGGATATAATTCCATCTTTTTAGTGTTGGACCTTTCGTATTTGGAAAGGAAAGTCCCTGAAAAAGGGGTGCAAACAAATAGAAAATACTCGACGTATGTAACGACCCCCTGCAAAGTCTTAAAGAGAAAATGAGACAAGAAGAGAGGAGGATTCATCTAACTAGATGAGAATGGCAGCTAAGGCAAATGAGCGCTGGATATGTGTCGAAGCCCAAAACGTTGAACAAGAGACCTTGAGAGCTGCCTTTCATGCGTTGTATATGCCTTTAATACAGGCCATCGCCTCAGCAAATAAAGAAGTTGCAACTCCCAAGGCGAGAAGCTGAGGCTGCAACGTACTGACGTATACACTGTTTCGTATTACCATCCAACAGCTGTGCAATTTAAGAGGATCGAAATTTAGTAAGACGTGTATCTTCTTATTTTTTTGGTAAGAACAAAATAATACGAAACTAGTCCACGGGGGGGGGGGGGGGGGTCCTAGTGGGAACCTAATCTGCCGTCAAGTTTCAATGGTCAATGGCCCAATAGGGCCTCTCCTCTGCCGCCCTATGTCTTTTTTGTATTTTGTTTTATTTTTTATTAGTGAACTATTTTGATTAAACAGTGGCCGCTGGTAGTAAGCCATGGACGACGGACCTCCGTCTGGCTCCGCCTCAGCCATTCTACCTCTATTTTGATAATGGTGTTTTTTCACTGTTATTGGTTTGTTTGGGTTAGCCACAACTAGCCAATGGATGGTAACCTCTAGTAGGCCTCTAGCCGGGTAGTCTCAGCCTCATGTAGCAGGTGCAGTAGCCCCGGCTCATCCCGGCTCCACTTTTTGCCCCCGTCATCCCTTTGTTCCTCTCTATTTTGGCTTTTGATGCCACCGACATTGGCTGGTAGTGGACTAACGACCACCGTAGGTGTCGCCCCTGCCTAGCGATGGCTAGGGACGGCCCCACCTGGGACGATTCGACCTCATTTGACCCCAGCTCCTCCCAGTGACCCACAATCCCAACTAGTTCCGCTTCACTGGCATATTTGCCTGTTGACCCCTTTTGCCCATTTTACACTGTTGGTAACGGACAACCTCTGACAAGATTGTGTAAGGCCTACCTTAACCTAAGGTGGACGAGTTCATATGCATAGGCCTTGGCCAATGACGGCCTCATGGCCTTTTCCAGTGCGAGATGCATAGCCACCCGCACCTTTGGTTTTGGTTGTGGGTGGTGATCGGCGATGTTGCTGCTTTGATTGGCCACCACTAGGGCCTTATCCTTGTTGGCCTTTTGTGGGTCTTGGGACACCTCCGTTCAGCCCTCTCCCCCGCCCCTTTGGGCCACATGTGCCATTTAGGGTTTAGGAGCCACATTCGCTCCGCCTGACCATCAGATGGCTCTGCCACCGAGTGGAGTTGACACATAGCCCTCCTCTACCTCTCCTTTGTTCTTGAGTGTCGCCCCATGCCCTCCACCCTTATGTGGGCCCTTGTTGATACAAAATTGCCCCCATTGGGTGGTGTCCACGACCAATTTTGACGTCTTGCGGCCGACCGAGTACTTTTCATCCGTCGACCAACCTTCAGTGAGTACACCCTCGACATATGGTTACACCGCTACTTATGTTGGCATGACCATTCTCCCAGCTGCCCCTAGTATGCCGCCGTGGATCATGGATTTTATCGCCTTTATTTATGTCACCCCGTTTGGTCGTGAGTACTTTTGACACTTCCTAAACCCTCGGGACAACAACTCTCTCATCTTGGCAATTATTTTGGCCGCTAACTGCACCTCCGACGCCGCCACCGTCGTGTGCTCACCATAAAACGTCATGATTACGAGGTAGGGGAGTTTTGAACTCGTAATTTCATTATAACATGCTTTGAATGAGTACCAACATGCTAGGATTGTATGATTCAATGCTTTGGATGTTAAATCATGATCCATTTGCATGATGTAAGAGGATGAATTATGCCATGTTGAAATACATATGACATGCATGTGAGTTATAAGTATGTATGATGTATGTGGATTGTATGTTTCTACGTGTATAGATGTGTATGTATGTGCTAGTGGTGGCTAGCATATATGTTGGTAATCTACATGTACAGATGTGTATGTATGTGCTAGTGATGGCTAACAAGCATGTTGGTAAGCTATGCGTATGAATGTGTATGTATGCTCTAATGATGGGTAGCGAGTATGTTTGTAAGCTACATATGCAAGTATGTGTATGTTATACATGTGTGTGTTGGACATACGTATGTATGATGGCTATATGCCTATCTGATGAAATGTGTATGTGTAAGGACCCTCATCTTTAAACCGGGTTTTGGTTTTATTTAATTATTGGTTATTGTGAGATTTACGTGTTTTCTGATCTTATTGGGTGATTTCATAAATAAATAGAGTTTGTGATGGTTTTAACCAAAATTAACTTCAATATTAGTGGTTTTAAGTGACTTTAGACCAAATGTGAATTTTTGAAATTTTTCAGAATTTTTACTATTTTCCCAAAAATTAGGGTTTTGGCGGGACCCCTGTGGGCCCCACCATCAAAAATTTTATTTTTATGTCAAATAAACCTAGACATATACTTAAGGTCGTACAAAAATTTTCAGAATTTTATTAGGCTTAATTTGTGCTTAAATTTATAAAATAACCACTTTTAGCCTACTTTTCATATTTACACCCAAAAACTTACCTATGCATACCCCAACCCTTACTATAAAAGGGCAAACCTGAGCCATTTCCATTTTTAGGAATAGGCTAAGGAAGGAGGGCTGGCCTAATCCCCACTTAGGCCCAAATTAGAAGCCGATTAAGGTAAGCTTACTCTAATTAAGCACTAATCCTTGGCTTTTCTCTTTATTTCTTCCAAATCTACCATTTTCCCCTTGATTCAATTCATTTTTGACCATCAAAAACTACTGATTTGTGTTTTACTACAAACCCTAACATTCAAAATTCGATTTTGACTACCAACAAGCCCTAGATCTAAGATGTAATTAGGGATTTCTTGGGTAAATCGATTTCTATTAGGATTTAATTCAAACTCATTGTATTTTCAAGGATTTCAAGAAGGGTGACTCTTCAATCTGAGCTTAATCAAGTGTTGAGGTAATGGGTCTTTGAAATCTCTGTTTATCCATGGTAAAACTCTCCATTTTTGGCTTATTTCGAAATGGTTTGCTTGATTTAGTGTGTTAATGGTAAGATTAGAAAATGGAATTATTTAATCCCGATTTCTTAGGGTTTTGCATTATTATGGTTTGGTTTCATATTCTGGAAGTCAAGGAGGACTTTTGATGATGATTAGGGTGTTAGATGTGGATTTGAAGTGTTATATATGGTGTTTCGGTTTGGATTTGTGAAAGGAAGAAGATGACTGTTCTGCCGTGTTGGCAATCGATCGGCCCTGCAGGGCGATCGATCGGCTGAACTGTAAATTTCAAAATTTTGCGTGTAACCGATTGAACGACCTGAAGGGCGATCAATCGGCTACATAGGAAATTGCATGTTGTGCATATGATGTCTATTTTGATGATTCTACTTTAGCTTGCCAATTTTATATAAATGTGGAGTGTTTTAAGCTATGTTAGGCTACTAGAGATGCATGCTATTGAGTTTATGGAGTTGAGATATATGCTTAGAGATGGTGGAATGACTTATGCTTTGTGGCATGATGTTGGAATCGTTATCTCGAAATGATGAATGGTTGTTTCCCTTTGGTTAAGCATATTTTCAGTTGGACTACAATCATTATTAGACTGATTTGTCATGATAGATTGTGGTTAATGGTATGTGAATGTTGGTGAATGCCATGACTCAATGATGAAATGAGTGATGTTATATGTGTTTAGCCTTTGTGGTTGAGTTTTGAATCTAGCTATGATTTCAACGATTCTTCTTTTATGATTTCCGCTGGAATTCATGTTTAGATGAAAATTCACATGTGTAGTGTGGTAGTGAGTTTAATTTAAAGCATGATGGCATGTATTATGTGAAATGCTTCTACTAGATACACACACACATGTGGGGTTAAATGATGATGTGGAAGCTTAATATTGTGGTTATGAATGATGCATTAGGGGCTGGTGAGAGCACTTATCATGAATTAGGATTCATGTATGCTTTGCCCACTCATGTACCATGCTGCACGCATCATAAAAATGGATTTCCAATTGAGGCTTCATCGTGATTAATCGAATTTGACTGATTGGATGCAATGTGATGGAATTGTGTGCCGGGTTTATCAGTCATGGATTAATCGCAAGTTGATTGGTCCGAAAGGACATATTTTGATTTGAAGTTCCTGTGTGGAACGATTTGAAGTTCCTGTGTGGAACGAGTGCACTCCCCGGGTTGAGTCTAATTAAATGGAATGATGTGGGGACGAGTTGTGTACTTGTCTTGCGGATTGTGAGAATGTTATCATGTGTGTCATCTGGACCCTGAGAATCCAGTGTGGTATGCCGTGTGCACCCCGCTACCACATGTTCTAGGGTTCTCTGTGTGAGAACTCGGGCTCTTCCCTACACAGGAGATGTCCTTGGGCGAACACCCCTGCTCTAGATTCTCTGTGTGAGAATGGGACATCCTTGGCCAGGATCGTCCAGGGCGAGCAGTATTAGGGATTGACAACCCCGATCTTTCTTGAATTCTTGTGTAGAATTTTGGACCATGACACGCCTTTGTGGCCTTGTCTATGCTCCCGTCTGTGTGACATTAATGTGTGATTTCTCCTTGATGGAGGTTGATGTTGATATAATGCATGTGGAATATGTATGTTAGAGATACATCCATGTAGGTTGATTTTGATGTTATGCATGTGGAATATGTATGTTAGAGATACATCCATGCAGGTTGAATTTGATGTTATGCATGTGGAATATGTATGTTATAGATACATCCATGCATGTTGATTTTGATGTTATGCATGTGGAATATGTATGTTAGAGATACATCAATGCAGGTTGATTGTGATGACATTATGCATGTGGATATATGTATGTTAGAGATACATCTATGCAGGTTGATGTTGATGTGATGCATGTGGAATAAGTATGGTAGAGATACATCAATGCATGTTACTTATGATGTTATGCATGTGGAATATGTATGTTAGAGATACATCCATGCAGGTTGAATTGTGAAATAATGCATGTGGGAATATGTATGTTTGAGATACATCAATGCAGTTTGATTTGATACTATGCATGTGGGAATATGTATGTTAGAGATACATCCATGCAGGTTGAATTATGCATTATGATGCAGTCTTTAAGTGATGTGAATATGTGATCAGAAAATGATGCACCATGTAATTCGTTGATTTGAATGATTATATCGCCATGCTATCGTATTTTCGATGTTGTTAGTAATATTAAAACCATTGCTGAGTTTGTTAAACTCTCCTCACTTTTTGTGTTTTGATTTGGGGTTGCGTGGTGCGACACGCAGACGGATAGGATTGCCTCTTTGAGGAAAGGTCAGAGATAGCTTGGGTGTGATGATGGAGATCGTTGTGTGACTTACTTTAGTTTGTTTCATGCTTTATGTTAGAACCTTTGTGTAGGGTTCTTGTTTTGGATTTATGTCATATTTTACAGTTGTGATGTTTATGACTTATTTTGAGCCGGTGTGGGCTTTACTTAGCTAAGCTTGTGGGTTTGAGATTGTTGTTTACTTTGTGATAAGCAACACTTTTTCCTTCCCTTTTATTTACTCTTGCTCAAAGGATTGTGCGCACTCCGTGTTGCTGTTAATCGCCCGTGGTTAGGGTTAAGTCTTTCGCTAGAATCGTTTCTCAATTTTTACTTCGTCGCCCCCGCGCGCTTGACCGGCCCCTGGACCGGGTTCGGCTCGGGTCGGGCATCGCCGGGGCGTGACAGTATGCGTTTGGGGGAAAAAGGTATGGGCAATGGATGGTAACAAGTGACAATGTTTGATATGGATTTGGATATAGATGTGGATGCGTAAGCATATGACGGAATATAGAGGATGTAAGTTTGAGGGGCGAGGATTGGTTTGGATCAGAGCGTATTTTGGGGGATTATCAGACGGTAAGAGTGTTGCATAATTGTACATGCATAATGTACAAGTTATGATGTGAAAAGTAAGCTCAACGAGTGAGGTATTAGTATGAGAGTAATAATTAGGTTTGACTCTGAGGAGCTTAGTTTAATGACGTTTGTGTAAGATGTTTTGGCCATAAGGTGGACGGCGGAGTATGTAAGACTGTAAAGATTTGTGGTACGGTGAGTTATGTTGTGAGATGGATGGGTTAAGTGGAGTTTGTTGCTTTGATGAACTCGGGTTTTAGATCGAGCTCAGCTTGGGTTTGATCAATAGAGCACTGATGTTTGAGGGTTTGTGTGGCATAATTGTACTGCATAACCTACTTAATTCAAACTTGAATTATAAGCACAACTAACGATAGCATTGTGAGTTTGAGACCTGAGGGTTCGACGGATTTAAGTTCTGTGTTTGAGCTAGCCGATAATGAGTCGGCCGAGCATTTCTCATGTCTTGCCATGGTGTTTATCCTATAGGATGTTGTCTGTGTGCTGTATAGAGCACCAGATGTCTGATGCTCTGTTGAGAGATATGTATATTTTTGTTTTGGTCTGTGTGCTTAATTAAGCCCAGATATTTGATGTTCGATTGAGAGTGATGAATGATTTCTGCCCAAGGGTGGCATTATATGATTCCGCCTAAGAGTGACATTATATGATTCTGCCCAAGAGTGGCATTGTATGACTTCTGCTTAAGAGTGACACTGACACTATAAGATCTATAATGATGGGCAATTCTATTGCACTATAAGACCCATAATAGTGGGCAATTCTATTGCACTATAAGAGCTATTATGGTGGGCAACTGTATGGCTCCTTATGTGTGAGTGTTTATGATGGCACACTCAAGTAAGTGGTATCATAGACCTGCTCTTACCTGTTTAATCCTATGCCCCATGAGCATTAGTGTGCCTTGCCTTCGGAAAAGTCTATGACGTCTAATCACTCCCTAGAGGTTAAGGTGATGCGCCAATGACATTCTTTTTTATTTCAACTCTAGAGCTTATTAGTTGTAATGGGCTTCAGTGGTCGATAGTATGAGCACGACTGTAAGAGTATGAGTATGAGCATGACTGTAATAGTATGAGTTTGAGTACGACTATAATAGTACGAGTATGATTGTATGAGCACGACTGTAAGAGTACGATTTTGAGCAAGGCTATAAGCGTATGTTTTTGAGTAAGATTGTAAGTGTAAGGATGTACGAGTAAGGTCATATGAATAAGATTGTACAAGTAAGGTCATATAAATATATGTAAGTTGTATGAGTAAGTATATGATTATATGAGTAAGGTCATACAAGTATGTGTAAGTTACATGAGTAAGTGTATGATTGTACGAGTAAGGTTGTACAAGTATGTGTAGGTTGTATGATTAAGCGTACGATTGTACAAGTAAATTTGTAAGACTTGTACAAGTAAGTTTGTAAAACTTTAATTTTGAGTGTATGCATAAGATTAGTTTGATGATATGATTTTAGCATGATGATATATGTGATTGTATGCGTATGTGCATGATTATAATATGCCTATCCACTTCATGTTTGAGTTGCATGAACACATCTATGTATGAATTTACTAAGTTCACTGTTTAGAACTCCGCACTGGGTATTTTCCTATTGAGTTTGAAAATATTAATTACCCTATTTTTTAGCCCCATTGTTCGGGAGGCTTTTGAAGGTTTGTGGAGAGAACTCCTAGAGATGGATGCTCATTTCCGCTGTGGATTGATTCCCTTTGATTCAAGTATATGCTTGGCTCACTCCGAGTATTATTTGTGCCGCGATCTAATGCATTGGGTGAGAGGAGAATTAAGATGTTTATTATTTCTGGACTTGTAATTGGGATTAGATTGTGGATTATTATAGGACTTGCACTCAGGGATGCTTGTGAGAGATTTATTTTTAAAGTTTATGATCATAGCAATTTCTTTGTACGTTTGTTTTTTAGTAGCGCCTGAGGATGTTTGGTTTGGCCATAAGATGTTTGATCAAATGAGTAAAAATTTGTATGAGAAAAATTGATATGTGATGTTTTAAATTATAAAACTACTTTCACATGTTTTATATTCATCATTTTTCCTGATTTATAGTTGTTATATTGCTAAAAATTTCCATGAATTTAAAAGAAAATGTGATGAAAATCTCAGGTGTTACAAAAACAATGTCAAAATTTAATATATGTTTTTAGTCTTAGGAATCTAAATAGATTTAATTATGGTTAAGTCAGATTTAGAATTTATTAACTTACGAGCAGACATGCTCTTATCAATCGAGGCTGAAGGCTAAGTAGTGTGTTAAAGGTAAAAAATAAACTTGTAAACACCTGCATGCACTTATAATAGAATAAGTGAATTAAGCGAATCTAGAAGTTTTAGGTTCAATTAGGGGTAGATTGGTATATTTTATTATACATCAATCAATCGATGCAAATTGATTTGAGTCAATTGATCAATTGTCACTTGAAATAGACTATATAATATTAAGCCGAGAGTTTATCGATTAATCGCTATATCGATAGATTGATTGCTTGAAGAGACACACCCTTATTAGAACAATGAACAATTGATTGTTGTGTCAAACAATTGATCATCGTCTATATTACTTGCCTAGTTTAAGCATTCCGAAAGAGAATCTATTCCTTATTAAAGTCAAATTCTTAAACTAACTTAATGGTCTGTATAAGGGTTATGTAATCATGAAATTGAAGTGGGGAAAACATAGAAATTCATAGAAAAGAGAGGACAAATCTTTGTTCATTGTTTTCCAAAGCATATCAGCTTTGAACTTCAAGTTTATGTGAATGGCGATTTCTTAAGAGGCACACAACTAAGAAGAGAGTCTTACACACACCAAATTAAAGAAGAGTTGCAACAATCTTTAATGGAGAGTTGAAAAGATCAAAGCTAAAGTCAAATAATAAAAAGAAACTTTTTGAAGAGGGTATAAGGATACAAAGTCAAAGCAAATAGAAGAAAATTTTCAACACTTGCGAAGAGAAGACATAAAGGCTAACAATAAAAAGATTTTTTTGGAGATCTAAACAAAAGAGTTTTATATTAAGAGTCACAATAAAAGTAGGTGGTTTACTTGTATCTATGTAGTATATTGTCATTTAGTGCATTGATTGAGTCACCATTATTTTTCTACCCTAGTTGGGGTTTTTTACATGAAAATTATGTGAGCGCTTATGTGCTTTGCATGTTTTATAGTTTGATTGATGATAGGATGACCATAAATGCATAAGAGTTTAGGTTTAATTAATTATTATAATTAATTGAAATTCCTACACATAAAGGCTAAAACTCTTAATTCTTACTTATCAAAGTTTTAGTTTTAAAAATAACTTAGTGATCCGTTATCGCTATTTAGATGAATATTAAAATCTTATAGAGAACCCTAATGTGGGGTTCCATATTGTAAATATGCTTGACACTTAAAGGTATCCATGAATCTTATTTTTTATATCATTGACATTGACTTTGGCCATAGATTCTTTATCAATATATTTTATCGGTTTATATAATTTCTTTGGGGTTGGAATTTCAATGAGTATACCCGTACACAATATCCTTTATAATGTAGATGTATTAGGGTAAAGACTTTAGAGGTAACGGAAAAGTGGTAGTTGTAGAGAAAAGACTATATTCAGTTTGCACCTTTTCATTAATTTGTACATTGTAACAGATAACTTAGCTGTGGGTCATGTAAATATTTTAGATATTTATTTATTATAATATCACAATAAGTGTTTTGTGAAAAAAATATTCATGTGTCCCAAATTGTTTATTTTAATATTTTATAAATACATTATATACTTTATCCGCTACATAGTTTGAATGGAGTATTTTACAGAATTTTGAGGGAAGTGAAATATTTGTCTTGAAAAATAGTTTAAAAATAAGGGGCATAACACTTAGGTAGGCTGTAGCCGTAGCCGTTGTGAAAAGTTTTAGCTGAAAACAGCTATTGATCTATTTCTTTTCCATATAATTGATATTAGGCAAGCGAGGGTGTTAGTTAATGTTTATATTAATTAAAATATTATGTGATAGACAAATACCTAACTTTAAATCATGTAACCATTCAAAAGTCATAATTAACTTTATAGATAAATGGATTATATTATCATAGATTTTGATTTGTGAAAATATTACTATTATGACCCTAATTAAAGTAGTTTTGAGTAATTTTATGATTCGTGATAAAATGATTGATTTGCATATTACTCATAAAAGATTTATAATATATTCTTTTAAAAAAATATTTTAAAAAATCATATAGAAAATCAGGGAGGTGACAATATAATTCCTACTCCTACTTGAAGTAGGTATTTTTGTCATCGTTCTAGCTTGCATGGGGCACCAATGCTAGTGTCCCCTTGCTGCCCTAGGCTCATGCAGCCTTTAGTGAGACGAATTGTTCCTTCCATATCGAGTAAGAGATTTTTTTAGCCTATTAAAGTAGTAGCATGACTCCCTCCATGTTAAGCCCATGCTGGCTTATTTAATAGCTATATTGTGTAATATTACATAGACATATTATGTATTGTTACATGCATCTTCTGTACATGTTGCACGCAACTCTCGTACACGTTACACATTTACTACTTACATTGAGTACCTCTACTACAATGTTTTGTTTTTTACTTTTTACCGCACACGCTATCTGCCGTTGTTATTTAACTCTTTTTAACCCTAAAAGTATTTAACTTATAACTTATTCAAACACCTTTGTTGGCCACCGTTACATGCAAGCCAAGTTAAACACCCAAATACAGGAAGAACTTGTGCGGTGATAACAGTTTCCCACTTGGTGACTAGTGGCAGCGGTTACATTTTACTAAGGTGATATGAACGCACGCGTGAGGTGATCTTTACGATCTTTGATCCTGTGAGGAATCCTTTTCGGGCTGCGGCTGAAGCCTGCCTGCTTGTCAACGTAGCGTTCTGGGCCGCATAAAATACTATCCTATTCTATTCAGGGCCCTCCCCAGTATCGTGTCCTTCCTACAGCCTTAAAAATTGCCATGCAACAATTAGATCAATTTTCCGATAACGTGCATGCAATCGTCACTCGTCTTCTTTCTCATTTCAGAACAGCGTATATTTTTCAATTTCTAGCTTTAGCCGGTGCTCTCATGTTGTCACGCCAAAGAAAAGTGCTGATTTTATTTTGTCGTATAAGAAAGAAAAAGGGCGACATAAATAAGGGACCTCGGTCCACACTAATAACGAGTCAGGCCTAACCCTAAATAGTAACTCTTGATATTTAAAATTAGTGTATATGTCAACATTATATCTAAAAATATGTGCACTAAGATAAAGAGCTCTTAAGTTAAGCTCATTATAAGTAAAAAAACACAAAAAATACTTCCCTCTCTTCAATATCCTCCCCCCTGCTGACCCACATGTGGGGTCTCATATTTTGAGTTTTATTTTTTAATTATACCTAATAGGTTATTCGGGGAAGGTTTTGTAATTCTGAGCCCAACTTAAAAAATACATAAAAATTCTTCATATTTAACACAGACGATGCCGCTAATATATATTAGTGCCAATAACACTAAATGTTAATGTATATTTAATATATACGCTATTATCTTATAAATAAAGAGCTCTCATAAATTCATTTTAGCCGTGCTCGGTGTCACCCTTCCGTCTTGTGGCGAATGGTGAAATACATGGCTGTGCGACGCACACGGAAAAATTTCTCCTCGCAAGCCTTATTTTCTGAGAAACGGCGAGTTATAAGGCGAATTGGGCAGGAGTTTGATTACATATTTCGCCTCTTTCTTCTCCAGCACTGCGACTGCGAGTCACCAACTCTGAAAGCCTTTTTCCCCCCCCCCCTTCACCCTTTCCCGACCGGACCGGAGTTTTCCGGATTCCTTCCTCGGATCACATCTCTGAAAGACCTGTGAACGCGTCGTAGATTGCCGTACAGTTAGCTCAGACGATCCTCTCCGGGAAAACCGAATCTCTCTCCATGAACATGATATGTGGAATCAGTCGTCAGCAGTGGATGTAAAACACGGAGGAAAACGAGAGCGAGTACCTGGGCGGCGCCTCTTCTCTATACCGTCCTTCAACTTCGTCTCGTGGGTATTTTAATTGTAGAAGGCCCAGGTCCCCACAGGCCAACCACAACGAATTATCGTTTTCCGGTCTCCTCCGTAATACAGGTAACACATCTCCCATATCTCGCTGTTCCAAATCGTCTTGATACAACAAAAAAAAAACATTTAATTGAGAGGCCAAGTATTAAAGAAAGGGGATAAGGGAAGAAAAAGGGTTGTACTTTTTTTCTTTTGCTTTTCTCATTTTAAAATCGGGGGAGAACTTTCCCATTGTTTTGTGAAAATCTGGTGAACCAATCAAATAAGAAAGTGACCATCTTTCCCCATCCGTTCTCTATTCTAGTTTCAGTTTCAGCAGATTCTGGCCATGTCTGAAACCCTCCTCTTCCATCTCTCCGACGACATGATTCTCAAAATCCTGCATAAACTAGAAGGTGATCCCCGCCACTGGGCACGCCTCGCCTGCGTCTGCACCAAGTTCTCCTTCCTCGTCCGCTCTGTCTGCTACAAGCACAAGTGCTCCCAGGCTATCCCCTCCATCGTCGCCGATCTCCTCTCTTACCCGGCGCCATCGGGTTCCCACCCCCTGGACCCCTCCGTCCAGTGGTGGGCCTCCCTGCACAACCTCGCCGTCTGCTGCCCGGGCCTTCTCCATGCCGGCGTTCTCCTCGAGAACTCCGATTTTGGTCTCGAGCGTGAGATCGGCCCTGACCATAGCTACACCCTCGCCCGACGTGCCGACCTGCCTCCGCCCACCACCGCCTCCTCTACCTCGTCCAACAACCCCGGCCCAACTTCCTCCGACGTTGCCTCGTGGTCCCTCTTCGACGATCTCTACTTCGACACGGTCTACGACCCATCGGAGGCACACCTGTTTCTGGCATCCGTCAACGACCCCGAGAGAGCCGGGGTGAGGCCCGGCACCGACCCGACCGGGCTGCAGAGCAGGCTGAGGAGCTTCGGGCCGGCGCATTCCCATCCGGCAAGCGGGACCTGGAACCTGAGCCGGGAGCAAGGTAACAAGCTGCTTGCCAGCCGCTTCAGGGGGGACTGCCTCTACATCTGCGACTGGCCGGGCTGCGTCCACAACGAGGAGAAGCGCAACTACATGCTCTTCCGGGGAATCTTCAAGAATTTCAAGAGGTCGAGGGTGTGGAGGACAATCAACGACGGCAACCGGGGTAAAACTCCGCTGGGGTGCGCCTTCTGCTCCTGCAGGGAGACTTATGACTTGCATTCCGCCTTCTGCTTGAGGCGGGTCTTCGGGTACCACGACGACGGGGAGCCGGTGGTCCGTGCGTATGTCTGCGAGAACGGCCACGTCTCCGGCGCATGGACAGATCGACCAATGTATGCTTAAATTCTTCGATGCTGACAATTTTTTTTAAAATATTCCCTATTTCTCTAAGTACACTTGATTGGTAGAGATTGTTTGTTGTTGGTGATGAGATCGGTTTCAGTATTTGTGGGGAGAACGGTGATTTAAAAGTGTTTTTATTTCCACATATCGTGGATGTATGACGACTTTTTGAAGGTGGATGAGTTTTATTTTGAATGCATTCTCTATCTAGTTTACAGATTAATCAAGAAGTTACTAATTTATGTCTGCGATTCCGCTCTAAATGCACGCTTCTTCCTTGGCAGTGTCTTGTCTCTTTAACTGTGTTGAACATGGTGAACTAAAATAAGTGTTAATTTTTTTCATCCAAGTCTGGTGAATTCTTACGAAATTGCGTGAGAAAACAGAAACGCCGGAGTGTATCATGGGGAAGAAGAACAATCTTCTGTAATCAGTTAAACATGAAGCAGTTCGCGCTGGCATTCCAGCTTATATCGCATTTTGTGTGTGTTTGTTTTATCGGATTTTTATGTACCATGTTTGGAGCCCACGTAGGGCTGGTTACGTAGTTGGTCAGGAAAATAGTTTGGCTACCGGATTATCTTCGACAGCGATGCAACCACAACTCTCGCAACCCAGTCAGTGAGTCAATCCTGCTGCACCTGACAGCCGCCGCTACAAGGAGGCGGAGGGCATCTGGTCATTTGTCAACAGCATCACGCTGGACCCGGAGCTGGGAATTAATTCCGGAGCTGGGGCCTGTCATCAAGCCTGCGTCGCATTCCCTGGAGAGTGGACCGACGGAGACGATGAAGAAGGCAACGGAGAAGCTACGTAAGATGCTTCCTTCCCTTCCATTGCGTGGTAGGCCGTAGGCGATCGAGTGCCTCTCTCTCGATCTGAACGAACTGCTTTTTTTAAAAATACCCAGACATAATCCGTAGTGAAAAAAAAATTCTTCCTCCTAAACTCCGCTGGCAATCGTATGTCACAAAAACGCCTGAGAAATATCATCCCTTCAATACTTACAAGTTTAAATAGTTGAGTAAGTTTATTTGATTAACATTATGACTTCGTGTCATTCGACTTAGTGTTTAGCCAGTAAAACTAAGTAATGAACTCATCTTAGATAAATATATAGGAATATCTTCTAAAAGAGTTAATCAGAGGGGAATGAATTTTTGTGATGACATATTTATCTTAGGCAACTCAAATATTAGAACTATTCGTCTCATACTAAGGTACATGCCCGCAATTGTCATTTTCTTTAGGTCGACCCTTAGGGCGAAATGCACTATCCCCCACCTCTTGGCATGTTGGCTAGCAATTTAATAAGTCTTTCTTATCATTTGAAATAGCCGGTTACAAAACTAACTATCATATTAATAACTTATACAACTTACTAAGTTTCTCTTGTATAGTAAAGAAGATTTCTTACATTATCCTTTGAGGTAGCCAAAGTGTATAAACATGATTTTTCTAAAATTTGTCAAATGACCTTGAAATACTTTAAAAAGAATTTTTAATACTATTTAGAGGAAATGTGACATCTTAAGACTCAAAATATGTATACCCCCCAATACATATCACAAATCATTTGTCACTACTGTGTGACAGACAGCCAATCACAGCCACAACCATCAGCCATATCTTGCCTATGGCCCCGGCTTGCAACTAGCAGTCGCGGCAGTGGTCCTTCTGGCAGTAGCTATGGCCCTTCTTGTTTACACCACCCCTCATGTATACAGTACATTGTTGATCGTTAACTGGAAGTGAAAACTGATCCATTCTGCTATTAGCCTTTAATGACCCGCAAACAAAGTTAAAATGATCAAACTTTGTTTGGATTATTTCTTTTGATCATGATTTTTCGTTTTTCTTCTCTGTTCAAAATGTCACGAGGTTGTTGAGTATGGCAGGTTAAGAGGAGTCAAATCCTAGACGGGTGTCTCTGCCCCAAAACAATGTACATCTTAGATCGGATCCAAATTCCAGTCTAATCTTTTCTCGTCATTGGGTTGAAAGACTTTCTCATTGTAATTCTTTCCATCAACTTCTTTCTCTCTCTGCGTCTATGGCTTTGTGCTTCCCTTAGAACACAAAGACAATAGTCTATATGCTTGTACTTGCCAGATCTAGCTGCTGAAACGTCATCGGCTGCCTAGTCCTGATTTTTGTAGAGGAAAAATTATATAGTGAAATTGTTATACGAGACATGTGGCAGATATGTCTTTTGAATAAGTGATATGTTTGAATAATTTATACATATTTAAACCGAGTAAGATGAGACACAAAATTTGGATTATGTGTTTAAAAATGAATAGACATATATATATATAAACACATGGTAGAGCAGTTTCACTTAGATATTTTTTCTATAGGAAATTAGGTGTTAAGGGATAAATAAGAGCAAAATTGTGGGGTCACAGAATATTGAGCAATTAAAAAATGCTTGTCATTTTTTATTGTTGGGGGGCTCTCAACATTTTATTTTTTTGTAATCTTGTAGTGCACGTCCGTAGCGATGATGTACTTCCCAAGTACATTTAGTATTAGTTACCAAAAAAATTACATTTGACATTAGGAGATTTTTTTTTCGATACAAAATTAGGAGATTAATTAGTCGTGGAAGCTTAATCAGTTTGAGATGACATGACCTGACTCTCGATGATCACGCTATTTTTATGGAATTCAGATATGTCAGATGTTCAGGTACGAGCATATATCATGATTATTCCGATCGATGCCGATCCTTGAAGCTGTTTCTTTGGAGAAATTATTCATGACGATTGACGGGTGAGTCCAGCAGAAGCGCTCAATAATTTCTCTCATTTGGATAATTATAATTTATCATTTCTTTGGATTAATAATCCTAAGTCTACTTTGTTCTAATATATAAATTTATAGATGAATGTTTTACAAACATTTTTTATGTTAAGCTCATACTAATAAGTGTGAAAGTATTAAAAATTCTTCGTGCCTCAAAGCGTATGTATCTGAATTGTTAACTTGAGGTGTGCTGCATAAGCAGCTGAGTTTATTTTTTACAAATCTCCTTTTTTAATATTTTATTTTCATCTCATTAAAAAATATGTTTTTTATATTTATAGATCGCTAACTTGCATAGTTGTATTATACATTAATGGTCCATGTTTATCAAGTCTCAAAATCTTAGACGTCCTTTTTAAATGCCCTCTGGCTCCATCCTCTGTCCATTTTCGGTAAGACAAAACCTTAGATTGTTGCTTTTGTTTAGTCTTAAAATGGTAGATTGATGAAAAGCAGTGTAAAAATCGGCTTTTGCTTACACGTGGGACTGACTCAATTGTATGGCATGTTTGAGCTTATGACACGTTTTTATCCGAACGAGTTTAACAATTTTTTTTTTCTATAAAAAAGTGACATACAGTATGTCACATACTCATTTTTAACTCATTCAGCGCTCATCGTGTTGGGTTGGTAGCACTAAACGCCACCTAAGGCGATAGCTGGATACTCCATCCTGAGCACTTTGGTGGTCAGGAGAGACCGACTTGTATCTTGTTTTGTACTGCAAGGGTCATTACACGTTAATTCTGTTGGGAAGTCATACAAGACAATCCAATTAAACTACCTTATTAAAAGTTCCTGATTTCTATCCTCCTCCATTCATGTATAACAGGATGCATCTGGGCTCTACTAGTTGTTGGTTCTCCCGTGAGGTGTTGTACATTTTTTTCTAGTAAAAAAAAAAGGAAAAAATTAATATAACCATTAGCTCATGTGTTTGCATGAGCCGGGTGGATCAAACGGTGCAAGAATAATATGCACTCATGAATCAAAATTTAACGATATGCATGAGTTGGGCTCATATTAACGTGACTCAAAAAATCCTTATAAAACAGTCATGCTAAAAAATATACCTTAATAAACATAAAATTGCCATCTGCAGATGAACCCATAGCAATGAAGACTACTTTTACGGGTTCCCTATGAATCTTCCTACTCAGTCATTCTTCTGCAATGTGCACAGAGAGAATATTAGAATAAAAAAAAAAGATTGTCATCATTATCATCAAATGTTATGTAAATGTTTGGCATATTTAAGATTCTTGGGATTTTTTTTCCTTTCGTGGCACCATTTGGGGATTAATTTTTTTTTTTATAATGATTTTTCTACCTCATTTTCTATCTAACAAAATTTTATTTTAAATTTTGATTGGACCAAAAAATTGGGTCTTAACTCCTTTTTTGTTCAATTAAACGAAGTTTTGTAGGACAAAAAATGAGTAGGTTTATAACGTCATTTCCTTTTCGTATGCAGTGATCTTTCCTTTTAGGGTGGGGATTAGATCATACTATTAAAAATATGATGGCTTAGACAAGCCAAACAAAACATATTTTCCCACTAACAATGCCTATTAAAACATAAAGGAAAAAAATGATTATTTTTCATCCAAATCCTAAATGTATAGCTAGACCACCTAGAGAACTCTAAATGTATAGCTATGCCACCTAGAAAACTCAATTGTGGTGATAGCAAGTACAAGAGACTACTTCCATTAGAGAGAACTTCAAACCAATGTTTTAAAAATCGGCCTGACTATTTACCTTAAATTAAATATATAATTATGAATAACATTTACACAAAATCATGGTAACTCCCCTCTCCCCTGACGTTTTAGGTTAAAAGCCTACCTCTGCAGATAATTTTTCAGGAGCATTATCTAGTAGATAAATAATAAATAAAATAATTACATAAGATGTAAACACCAAAATTGCCATAGCCAGTGGGTTAGGCACTCTCATTAAACTTTAAGATGACACAAGTTTGAATCCGGCTCAAAACACACAAAAAAATTCTTTAAAACTTCATATGCAACTGGTTAGCGGTTCAACCAGCTAGGTTGAGTCAACATGATCCATTAAATAGGATAAACTGACTCAGTTTATCAATATAGTCTGGTTGAACCCGGTCCGACCAGCCTAGCCTGGTTGGGTTTTAAAACACTGCTTCAAACTCTAGCTCCGCAAGTAATCTCCAAAGGGTTATATAAATTGTGCCACACTACTGAGACGGATGGATGGGCTCCAATGTCACTTGAACAGTGAGCTCTAAAAATAAGCTTTTGGGGAGGGGCCATATGCCAACATAAACTTAATCATGTATACCCATTGTGGGAGAAAAGTCACGAGAAAAGTCACTGCAAGAATTCGTAGACGCCATACACAATTGCGTAAGTAAGGGGGCACACCCTCCAGAAAAGAAATCATTCATCATTGATCCCTTGGACCACTAACCATCCACTCAGGGAGTAGCTGGGGCATGCCCATGGGAGAAGTCACCCACAAAATCACAATCTTTAACGAACATTCAATGTCATGCCCCAATATTTTTAACCTATTTTTATGATTAAAACAACAAAATTGAATTTGTAAAAACTTTTTTGTCAAATCTTCTACAAGGCATCTCAGGGCGCAACTAACCTATTTTTGAACATGCGAATACTAAAAGAATACAATAGTAAGCTAAGTCAAATCTCATCTTTATTTTAAATAGGGTTTTACCCAAGTACTTGTTTAAATATCTTGATATGCTCAAATATAAATTGATTGGCACTTACTTGCCTAAAATTATATACCTTTGAATATGAAAACATTAAACATGTCAAGTGGCCTAGCAATATCGTCCTTCGTTTCACATCCAAAGTCTTAAAGTAACTTAGTGTACTAATTATAAATTTTAAAAAGTATTTTTTAAATTTTTTACTTCGAATATTGACCATAAAATATTTAAATTTTACATTTGAATGATTTTGGAGTGTGTGTGCTTGTTTGTTGTGCTAGAAACTTAATTGAACCTTTAGACATTAGTAAACCCAACCCATCAATTATAGGGTTTATGACCTTAGTACTTTAAAAATAATATATTTCTCATTACATATAATATTGACCTAAAACCTATTGCATTAGAAACTAGACTTGAAGACATAAAGAACTCACCTAAAAAATCCTAAAATGGGTTTGAGATGACTCAGATATGACCATTTGAAGATAAGGGTATAGTATAGTTTCAAGCATATACGAATTTTCACGGGATGAACGGCCTGACCAATTAGAATTTGGCGCTACATTCTCTCTCTCTTGGCACAAACAACTAGTTACACATGTTTTCTTTTGAAATCATTTGAACAACTCTCACAACCTTTTAATCACTTTGATATTTGACTCGAAAACTAACCCCTAAGATTGCCCAATTAAGATTTATTTGACTTGTAACTCTAACCACTTTTAGTTAGAGAAGATTTTTGTGAAAATAGCATAAAAAAGGCAAAGAACCTTGCCTCTCCCCTCCCACATGTGACTCCCTCTCCCTTGTGGTGTATGCATCTCTCTTTCTCCCCCCCCCTCTCTCTCTTCACACTCCTTTCTCTCTTCACCTTCTTTCTTTCTCTATTTTTCAAGTTTATCTCAACTTCTTCCATTCTTTCTTCCAATTCAATCAACATTAATTTAAACTTCTCCCCCATATAAGATTTCCCTCTCATTCTGAATTCTTTAGTATTATGAATTGTTGGTTTGAATGGGTTTTTTGGTTTTCATAGGATCTAAGTACAGAGTGATTGAGGCCGATTCGAAAAATAAAAGGTGGAAGGGAACTGATTGATGAATCTAAATTCTCATGACTCATCAACACTATTAGGGATTATATGATTGTTGGGATAGGTTTTCATTGATTGTGAGTTGGAAGTTTTGCTATTTTCTATATTTTTTGAATTTTTATTTCATACGATATTTTCATCTTAGTATAGAAAAATTCATAAGTCACTTTATACATATATAAAAATCATGAAATTTTAACCATGTTGCGTATTTAATTAGATGGAGTTTCTATGACGTTTTGGGAATTTTCATAAGCCTATGGGTAGATCAAAAGATTGAATTACTTGTTTGAGGTCTATCATTTATATATTACCTAAATGATTGATTTTTGGGGTACAAATTTTTATATAGACTTATTATTATTTAGTCGTGTTTAGTAAAAAATTCAGGAATTTTTGAAGTTTCTATGATTTATAATTATTTTATCTTTAAAGACTACATTTTTTATATACTCTATGCATGAACTCCGTACAATTAAGAAAAATAGAGTAGACCTTCTTATTTTATTCTTTGATGATGTATGTTTAACAATATGATGTATTTAATGTTCATATAAGATACTATTATTATGCTTGTATATAAGAGCATGTGTGTACGTGAATAGATAAATGTCTAATGTTATACAAGTTAGACTTTTACCTTTATATGATTATAAAATCATGCATCCTTTTGTATAATGCTTACATGAATAGCTAAAGCTAACCTGAAATACATGTTCTTCCTTTAGTATATAATTTTGTGATGAGTTTAGAAGTATGTTTAAGTGTTTAAGTTATAGTCAATAACTTTTTAATGCTATTTTGCATGTATGACATAAATAGTATTTATATTGTCATTTCCATTTCTCTATGACATATTCATGATAATATTTTGAATTTCAGTGCATATTTAAGGATTTAGTTATTTTAGTAAATATTAGTGTTATTTTCTATGTACTACCTAAATTGTATATATAAGATTATTTCCTATGTGATATTACAGATATTGCTTCATTATATGCCATATAGAGTATGTGAATATTTGTGATACAATGTTAAATATGTTCTTCCATATTAAATGACTAGATGTATATGTATTGTATGTATTTGACCTATGCATGTTCGTACCTATATCTTACTGTGTGATGTGATTTAAAGTTAATATATGCATCGATTCAAAGCATCATGGGTTAGACCTTACCATGTTGTGAAGTTGGTCCATCTAGACTCTAGAGTCGCTCTACATTACATAAGTGTGACGTTAAGATGAAACCGTATATGTCCATAGTGTGGGACATGAACATTTGTGCATGGATTTCTTATCATTCATTTCTTAGTAGTTGATAGGCACTAGGTCTTAGCTTACATGGTACCTAGCGACGCTTAAGTGCTTGTTTGAACTAACTTTGGTAAGTCTAGGTTAACCATGTTGGTTAGGTTGTGATGCCAACTTTAGTTGCCTATTAAAGATAAACTCTAAATTTTTGTTTGGCGATAGAAGTTGGGAATTGCCAAGAAACTTAATAGGATTATGGAATAATTTGGCCAATTACTTACAAGATATACAACTTGATACTTTCTGTTGACAAAAAAAAGGCAAAATTCCAAAGGTAAAGATTTTGGAGCTTGACTAGCTCTCAATGGAACCAAATCATTAAAAAAAAAAGACAAAGTTTTCAAAGTCGACAAAGTCCAAAGAAGAGAAAAAAAAAGTAAATCATACGTATGTAGGAATGGGTTAAAGCTTCTAACAAAAAAAAATATGAAGACCTCACGAAGGCCCCTTACACTCAAAGTTAGCTACCAAAGAGAGTGATGAAGTGGAAGGGACAAATTTAAATGTATAATGCCTAGACTTCTTCCACGCTCCCTACTTACCACTAACTCATTCTCCACTAATTAATTTATTTCCTCAACCATCTCACTAACTCACTCCCCACCTCCCATTAACTATCCCTTCAACTCACCCCTCCCCACTACTTTGCTTAACCATGTAACCCCAATGCTATAAATACCAATTCATTTACATAAGGAGGGGTTTTTGGCTTTCAAGTTTAATGAGCATTTAAAAAGAAATCCAGAAGTTCATCACCTACCAGATAAAAGTTTACAAGAATGAAGAAAAATAAGTACAAGGGAGCTCTCATCCTCAAGAAGAAAGTTTCTTTGTTTTTTTTCTTTCTAAACTTGAAAGTTGTAGCCACTTCTCCTTGCAATTCTTTTTTTTTTAGTTCAATAAATTCGAAGTTATTTTTTTCATTTTGGCATCTAATCTAGAGGTTAATTTGCTTGCACTCGACGGATCCCTGATGGTTTGATGTCTGGATTAAGACACTTGAGTCACGACATAGTTTAAGGTGCAATTTATTATTATTAATTTATTTTTCTTTGGTTTTAAATTTTAGGGGCGTGACACTTTAACCTTAGAAGGAACATGCATTACATAGATGTTGAGTATACAAATATACCTAGTGAGATGACTAAGCAAGTACTCTAAAAAGACAATAAGAATAATTACATTACACCCTCATTAAATCAACAATAATTATAATCAATAGTACATGCCGCTACAATAAAATGTAAGCAAAGTTAGCATAACATTCATTTATTACTTTCTAATGATTTCAAATCTATAACATGACCTCACTTAGGAGTCCTTTCTCCTTAAATAAGTGTAAGACAAAAGGTTATACAAAAGTAAACAACACTATAATCAATTATAAGTAAAATAAGTATAGCATTCACCAAAGTTTTTACATGAATTTCAAATCTATAATGTGACCTCACTTAGGATTATCTTGCTTAGTAAGTATAAGTCGTAAAATTTTATATGACATGATAGTCACGTCTAGGAGTACAACCTCATTTCATTAGACCATGAGCTACTCACACTCGGACCTCAAGTAGTTCGAGCTTGCCTGCTCCATCAAGGTCATAAAGCTAAAGCCCACATGGGCTCATGGACTTCCATGATTATTTAAACCTCGTGTATTGCTCAACACATGATTTGTCATCTTTTAATGCGATTTAGTCCATTTGAACACATCTCCCATGCCAGAGAAGCAGTTTTATATAACTCTCATCTTTAGATAGCCGAAAGAAATTGGTCCTATTTTAAACTAAACTATTTTCGTCTACATGGCTAAATACTCACTAAGGAGCCATTTCAACATATGGATCTTTTGTCCTTGAGTACCTTTATCTAGTGTATAATTGATTATAAGGATTGCAACACATATACCCAAACAACATCAGACACAATATCACATATAATTGTATTTTATATACTCAATATCATGTTAATATGTCTCATAACAATAGCCTAATACATATAGCAATTATTGGTAGAATATACCCCAAACTAACTTTATGTTGTTAGACTCATCAACGTGTTGGCCAAATCACTGATGCCTATCGAAAACTTGTCAACACATTGAACCCTTGTTGACAGTGGGATGACAAAGACAACCACCGTCATTGACGCCTCAGCGTCATGTTGACTTTACTGTCAATTAGTAGCACACTAATGTGTCGATACTTATCAATGCCCCGTACCTTCATCTTTTCTATTGCATTGGCAGTACAAATATAGAGCCTTTTAAGGAAGTGGCCCATTACTTCATTAAATTTATTAGATACGCTTAATAATTTAAATGCATTGGCAACGAATTTGTTTAGGGTCTGTTTGGATTGGTAGAAAGAGGGGAAATGAAAGGAATCTTAAAATCTTTCAGTTTCCACTGTTTGGTGCAACGGGGAAAGAGAAACTAGTGTTAAAAGCGAGAGAAAATGGATGAAAATTTGGCCCAAAAATTTTTCACCCATCAACCCATGGATTTTGGGAGAATATCATTGTACTAAACACTGCTACTACCACCACCACCACTGCTATCCTTGCCGCCGCTGCCACCACCACTACCACTATTGCCACTGCCACCACCATCACCACCGCCACCACCATCGCCGTTGCTGCCGCCACCACCACTAATGTCACTGCCACCACCATCTCTACCACCACCTCTGTCATCGCCACCACCACCATTACTGCCACCACTATCGCCACCGCTGCCGCTGTCAACACCACCACTGCCACCACTACTGTCGCCGCTGCCGCTGTCGCCGTCACCACCACCACCATCGCCGCCTCCACTACTGGCGCCACAACCACCACCATCGTCACCACTACCACCACAACCACAACCACAACCACCACCACCGCTACCACCACTCACTATCAATTTTCTCTAACATCATTTCTATAACCAAACAATGGAAAATATTTAAGAATCTCCTAGTTTCTCTTTTACCTGGATTCACTTTCTCTTTCTCTTTCTGTTTCTTCCCATTTCCATCAATCCAAACAAACCCTTCAATTTGTTTTAGGAACCTAATCTCTAAATTTAGAATGGAGGGAATACGCCCTCTGTCGTATATTAATAGGTCCAACAGAAGAAAAAAACTAATGTTTTGTATTAATATTGATTAATTTGGTTTAATTTAAGGAATTAGATTGGTCTCCAATGCTTATCAGGTTTTTCCTTTAGCTCGGGCTCCTCCGCCTACATCTATTTCCTCCCTTAGCCCTTGGAAAAGAGCCTTCGGGCACGAGGGAAGGCCTGCGGCGGACACCCTCCTCCCCGTCAGAGGTGACCATGCCGAGGAAGAGAAGGTCGTGGCTGTAGGCAGCAGCTATGCGGCGCTTAGTATTCTTATACTATTCATTACCGCCATCAATGATGGCATCATTGGGAGAGGACTGCAATGGTCTGGTTGACGAGGGGTGCCATCCTTGATGAGGATGATGGTGGAGCGGGGGCGGTGGATGGAGAGAACAAAGTCCCGGGGGTCGTAGTGGCTGAAGAGAGGGAGGCAGAGGGACTGTGCATGTAAGATCCCTGATCTTAAACCAGTTTTTGGTTTTCCTTAATTATCGGTTATCGTGAGGTTAACGTGTTTTTTGATTTATTCGGTAGTTTCGTAAATAAATAAATGATGTTTATTATAGTTTTAATCAAAATCAACTTTATAATTAGTAGTTTTAAGTGATTTTAAAATAAATGTGAATTTTTAGAATTTTTTTGAATTTTTATTATTTTTCCAAAAATTAGGGTTTTGGCGGGACCCCTGTGGGCCCCATCGTCGAAATTTTGGTTTTTGTGCCAAATGGACCCAAACATCAACCTAAGGTTATACAAAAATTTTTAGAATTTTCTTAGACTTAATTAGTGCTCAAATTTGTAAAATACCCATTTTTAGCCTACTTTTCCTATTTACACCCCATAACTTACCTATACACACCCCAACCCTTACTATAAAAGGCCAAACCTGAGCCATTTCCATTTATGGGAATAGGCTAAGGAGGAGAGGTCAGTCCTAATCCCCAATTAGGCCCGGATTAGAAGGTGTTTAAGGTAAGCCTACTCTAATTAAGCACTAAACCCTAGCTTTCTTCTTAATCTCTTCTAAATCTACCATTTCCCCTTTGTTTTAATTTATTTTTGGACATCAAAAACTACTAATTTGTATTTTACTACAAACCCTAGCTTTCAAAATTCGATTTTTATGATCAACAAGCCCTAGAACTAAGTTTTAATTAGGGATTTCTTTGGTAAATCAATTTTTAATGGAGTTTAATTCAAACTCAATGTTTTTGAAAGGTTTTCAAGAAGGGTGACCATCAAATCCGAGCTCAATCGAGTGATAAGGTAATGGACCTTCGAGATTTTAGTTTATCCATGGTAAAACTCTTGATTTTTGGCTTATTTCGAATGGAGTTACTTGATTTGGTGTGTTAATGGCATGATTAGAAAATGAAATTCTTTAATCCCGATTTCTTAGGGTTTTGTATTATTATGATATGGTTTAACATTCTAGAAGTCATGAAGGACTTTTGATGATAATTAGGGTGTTAGATGTTGATTTGAAGTGTCATCAATAGTGTTTCGGTTTGAATTTGCGAAAGGAAGAAGATGGTCAGTTCTGCCTTGTTGGCGTTTGAACGGCCCTTCTAGGCATTCGAACGGCAACACTGTCGGATCGGCAATTTTTCAGTTCAACCGATCGAACGGCCTGCTGGGCGTTTGAATGGCCAAACTGTAAATTTGAATTTTTTCCGTTTAGCCGATCGAACGGCCTGAAGGGCGTTCAAACGGCTACACAACAGAATTGTGTTCTAATGCATGATGTTTATTTTGATGATTCCACTTTAGCTTGCCAATTTCATATGAAGGTGGAGTGTTTTAAGCTATATTATGCTACTGGAAAGGTATGTTTTTGAGGTTATGAAGTTGGGATATATGATTAGAGATTTGTAGAATGACTTATGTTTTGTGGCATGATGTTGGAATTGTCATCTTGAAATTATGAATGGTTGATCCCCTTTGGTTAAACATATTCTCAGTAGGACTACAACCTATTAATGGACTGATTTGTCATGATAGAATGTGGTTAGTTGATGTGTGAATGTTGGTGAATGCTATGACTCAATGATGAAATGAATGATCTTATATGTGTTTAACCTTTGTGGTTGAGTTTTGATTTGAGTTATGTTTTCAATGATTCTTCTCTTATGATTTCCGCTGAAATTCATGTTTAGATGGTAATTCACATGTGTAGTGTGGTAGTGAGTTTAATTTCAAGCATGTTGGCATGCATTGTGTGGAGTGCTTCTACTAGTTACATACACATGTGGGGGTTAAATGATGATGTTGAAGCTTGATATTGTGATTATAAATGATGCATTAGGGGCTGATGAGAGCACTTATCATGGATTAGGATTCATGTATACCTTGCCCATGTATGTACCATGCTGCATGCCTCATGAAAATGGATTTCAAATTGAGGCTTTATCGAGGTTAATCGAATTTGACCGATTGGATGCAATGTGGTGAAATCGTGTGCCGGATTGATCGGTCGTGAATTAATCAAAAGTTGATTGGTCCAAAAGGACATCTTTGATTTGAGATCCTGTGTGGAACGAGTGCACCCCCCGGGTTGAGTCTAGTTAAATAGAGTTAAGTAGGGATGAGTTGTGTACTTGTCTTGCGGATTGAGATTATTTATGATTCGCTAGACCCTGAGAATCCAGCTGGTTTGTCCGAGTGCACCGGCTTGCTAGGTGTTGTTGCTTGGGACTTTAGTATTGATAAGCAGGGTTGCCCGGGTGTTTAGACTTGATGGGCAAGAGTTGCTCGAAGGCGTTGGCCTTGATGAGCAGGAGTTACTCGAAGGCATTGGCCTTGAGGAGCCGGAGTTTCTCGTAGGCGTTGGCCTTGAGGAGCATGTCTATTTGATAAGTGTTTGCTCGAGGGCTCCGGCCTTGAAGAGCAGGTTTATTCTTTATGTGTATGGACTTGCATGATGGACTAGTGTGGGTATGTGACACTTGTACATGCATGGTGAATGAGAATAATATGATGCATGATGGAATATGTATGTTAGAGATACATTCATGCAGGTTGTTATGATGTGATGTATGATAAAATATGTATGTTAGAGATACATTCATGTAGGTTGATTATGATATGATGCATGATGGAATGTGTATGTTAGAGATACATTCATATAGGTTGATTATGGTATGATGCTTGATGGAATATGTATGTTAGAGATACATTTCATGCAGGGTGTTATGATGAGAATAAAATTATGTGGATTATGCACTATGATGCAGTTTTAGGTGATGTGTATGCGTGATCAGAAAATGATACACCATGTAAATCTTTGATCTGAATGATTATATTGCTATGCTGTCGTATTTTCAATGTTGATAGTGATATTAAAAACCATTGCTGAGTTTGTTAAACTCACCCCTCTTTCTTGTGTTTTGTTTTGGGCTGCGTGGTGGGACACGCAAACAGACAGGATCTCCTCTTTGAGGAAAGGTCGGAGATGACTTAGATGTGATCGTGGAGATCATTGTGTGACTTATTTTCCTTTGGTTTTATGTTTTATGTTTAGAACCTTTGTGTAGGGTTCTTTGTTGTTTTGGATTTATGTTACATTTTGCAGTTGTGATGCTTAAGACCTATTTTGAGCTAGTGTGGGCTTTAGTTAACTAAGCATGTGGGTTTGAGATTTGTTGTTTACTTTGTGATAAGCAACACTTTTTCTTTCTTTCTTATTTACTCTTGCTCAAAGGATTGTGCGTACTCCGTAATTCTATTAATCGCACGTGGTTAGGGTTAAGTCTTCCGCTAAATCGTTTCTCAATTTCCCTTCGTCGCCCCCGTGCGCTTGACCGGCCCTTGGACCAGGTTCTGCTCGGGTCGGGTATCGCCGGGGCGTGACAGTGCATGCGGTGGCCCATTTTCTTTAGACTCGAGCTTGTACTCATGCATGGTCTAATTGATCTTCTGCCCCTTGGGAGCCCTTCCCTTGTAGAAGACGAGAATCTTGCGCATGCTAATGAGCCTCAACATGTTGTAGACGTCCTTGTCCCGGCCGGTGGCCTTCCAGAACCCGGCCATGGTCGCCCTGTTTGTCCTCGTTCCAGTTGGGTATTTCTTGTCCTTGTGGCTAAAGAAGTACCACTCGCTCTACTCATCGTACCCAATTATGCACCTCTCTCATCTCGAAAATGGAGGCAATTAGAATACTGAGATGGGGGAACTGAGGTTGAATGGAGATTTCTATGTGATGATACCTAGTAGATCCCATGGCTCTATTCGGTAGAGATCGATGTCTCGGATCACATCGAGGTTAATCTTCTGGCATGCCACCTTCTTCTTCATGTAGTAGCTCACCAACTCCTCGTCTATTAGATGGAATCGAAAGCCCAATGGGACACAACATTGTTGGGATATTCTATAGAAAATCCCTAATGCCCAACTTGTATTTTAACAAAATAAATACAACAAATATATCACCAAACAACCAAGCAGAATAGATAAAGAGACACATAAATTTTATTGTGGACAACCCCTACAAATCAAGGGTAAAAAACCACAGGGCGAATCAGCCCAATCAAGCAATCCACTATGATAAGGTTTGATACAACAACAATTAAACCTTCAAAGAGGTTTAATTTTCCCTCTTACAGATCAATTCTTTATCATAAAGATAAATAAAAACACAGAGTATGGAAAACTTGAGAAGTTGTTTAGTCTTCCCATTTTCTCCCCTTGCACAAAAGATGCACCCTTGATCTCTGAAAAACTGATATGAATAACTGGGATGAAGATAATGAGAATCTCCAACTCCAGTGTCGCTTGCCAACACAAAAAACCTCTCATAGAGTTGCCCTCCACTTTCCCTGCCCACTTTTATGAGAAAACGTCCTGGCCGTTTCTGTTTTAATTTTTCCATAGTGTCGCGCACAAACACGGAACCGGAATTTTTGGTTGTGTGCTTATCTCCTATTCCGAAATCATACATGGCTGAATTTCCTTATGCATATCTTAAAGTGGGTGGGGCACACTCATGGGGTGGACCCCAAACCACAACAATCTCCCCCTCCAGCCCATGAGGGAGACTCACCCCGACACAGAGACTCAGTGTGAGTCCATGCCAGCTATCTCAATGCAAAGATCATGCTTGTCTCTTGAAACTGTCTTCGTCATCATGTCTGACGGATTCCTGTTTGTGTGAACTTTTTCAAGAGACATATCACCATTCCCCAACACATCCCTGATCCAATGATATCTTAGATCAATGTGTTTTGTCCTACTGTGGTAAGTGGCATTCTTGCTCAGGTCAGTGCACTCTGATTATCACATAGAAGCACATACTTCTTCTGAGTCAACCCCAACTCACTTAGGAACCTTTTCAACCACAACTCCTTGCTAGCTTCCGTTGCTGCAACATACTCTGCCTTTTTTGTAGATAGAGCAACACACTTTTGCAGTTTTGATTGCCATGAGATGGCTCCCCCTGCAAAAGTAAATAGGTAGCCTGAAGTAGACTTCCTTTCATCAAGTTCTCCTGCCCAATCTGCATATGTAAAGCCTTCCAATATTGGTTTAGAATCACCAAAACATAAATATAGTTTAGTAGATCCTCTTAAGTACCTCAGAATCCACTTTACCGCTGCCCAATGTTCTTTGCTTAGATTGGCAAGAAACTGCTCACAACACCAACTACATAAGCAATATTGGGCCTTGTACACACCATAACATACATAAGACTGCCTACTACAGATGCATAAGGAACCTTTTTCATTTCCTCAATCTCCATTTCACTTAAGTCACTCTTCTTCAGTTTGAACTGATTCCCAAGCAGAACACTAACTGGCTTAACATCCTTTATGTTGAACTTTGCAAGTACCTTCTCAATATACTTTTCCTGTAACACCCATAGCTTCCTAGCTTTCCTATTATGCTGAAAAGACATACCCAAGATTTGCTTTGCTGGTCCCAAATCTTTCATTGCAAAGGATTTATTCAAACTCTTCTTCAAATTTGCAATTTTGGCACTGTCCTTCCCTACAATCAACATGTCATCAACATAAAGCAATAAAATTATGAAATCATTCTCACCAAACTATTTGATGAAGACACAATGATTAGAAACAAATTTCTTATAGCCAATTCTTTCCATAAAAGACTCAAATTTCTTGTACCATTACCTAGGAGCTTGTTTAAGGCCATAGAAGCTCTTCTTCAATTTGCACACCATCTGTTTCTTTCCCTTTATTACAAACCGTTCATGCTCCTCCATGTAGATTGTTTCATCCAAATCACCATGAAGAAATGCAGTCTTCACATTTAATTATTCAACCTCTAAGTCCATATTTGCAGCTAACGCCAAAATAACTCTAATTAAAGACATTTTCACTACCGAAGCAAAGAATTTATCAAAATCAATGCCTTTCTTCTGGCCAAAGCCTTTCACTACCAATCTTACCTTATACCTTGGATGTGAATTATTCTCATCATGCTTAATCTGGTAGACCCACTTATTCTTCAATGCTCTCCTCCCCTTGGGAAGATCCACCAACTCATAGGTGTGATTGTCATGCAGAGACTTCATCTCATCTTCCATGGCTTTCATCCACTTCTCCTTTTCACTATGAGCTTTTACTTCTGATTGTCACATATTCTGATGATGGGTATTTGGTGGAGGGAACATGTTCTCGAGTTGACCTTCTCACATTTGTTGGCTCTCCCTGCTTAGAAGCCTCTTGTTCCTGCTCAACACTATCATCATCAAAATAATCATCATTAGTCTCATAAATGATCTCATCCTCACCTCCATTGTCACTAGGTAAAATGTTGGTTCTCCAATCTCTAACTCTTCATCCCGAGTCACCTCATTTCCCTGAATTGAGGTTGATGGTTCATTTACTCTTACAAGGTCCTCCTAAGTTTTTTTCTGAATGACTTCATCTTTTCCAAGATCTTCAACTGTTTGATCATCTCTGAAAACAACATCCCTGTTGCGAATCACTTTTCTGTTCCTTGGATCCCATAGTTTGTATCCAAATTTGTCATTTCCATAACTCAGAAATATGTACTCTATAGATTTCTGATCTAACTTAACCCTTTGTTCTTTAGGCACATGTGCAAATGCCTTGCACCCAAATACTCTCAAGTAAGAGTACTTCACTTCTTTTCCACTCCAGACTGTCTCTGGTATGTCACTTTCTAAGGAATATGTGGGAGACCTGTTGATTAAGTAGCAAGTTGTGTCCATTGCCTCACACTAGAAACTCCTAGGCAACTTTGCTGAAGATAACATCCTTCTGATTCTTTTTATGTTTGTTCTGTTCATCCTCTTAGCCACTCCATTGTGTTGAGGAGTATAAGGAATTGTTTTATCATGCCTAATCCCATGCTTACTACTCATAACAAAATCAGAACTAGGGTTTTGAATAAGAAGAGCACTCTATTTATCAGAATAGAATCATACATAAAAAGGGAAAACAATCCTCACATTAAGAGAGATCAATCCAGCAAAACTAAAGAAAGAAATGTCCTAATTGCCCTTCATTTAAGTGAGGGTTTACAAAGAAGAAAATAGAAACTAATCTAAAATGACTTAACTACCCTCTATAGCATGAAGACTAATATAAACACTTAAGAAAAAAATAGAACATATACTCTAACACCCCCTCTCAAACTCTAGATGTAGTGATCATCGAGAGTTTGCTCAACAAAAATTGAAAGCGGGCCACCGTATGAGTTTTGGTGAAGAAGTCAGCCAACAGGAGAGACAACTGAATATACAGGAGGGAAACATTCCCAGCATGTAAATTGTCATGCCCCGGCGATGCCCGACCCGAGCCGAACCCGGTCCAAGGGCCGGTCAAGCGCGCAGGGGCGACGAAGTGAAGATTGAGAAACAATTCGAGCGGAAGACTTAACCCTAACCACGGGCGATTAACAGAAACACAAAGTGCGCACAATCCTTTGAGCAAGAGTAAACAAAAGGGAAGGAAAAAGTGTTGCTTATCACAAAGTAAACAACAATCTCAAACCCACAAGCTTAGTTAAGTAAAGCCTACACCAGCTCAAAATAAGTCATAAGCATCACAACGGTAAAATGAGACATAAATTCAAAACAAGAACCCTACACAAAGGTCCTGAACAACAGCATAACTAAGGAAAATAAACCACACAAAGAACTCCACGATCATATCCAAGCCACCTCCGACCTTTCCTTGAAGAGGCGATCCTGTCCGTCTGCGTGTCGCACCACGCAGCCCCAAATCAAAACACCAAAGAGGGGTGAGTTTAACAAACTCAACAATGGTTTTAATATCACTAACAACATCGAAAAATACGATAGCATAGCGATATAATCATTCAAATCAACGAATTACATGGTGCATCATTTTCTGATCACACATACATATCACCTAACACTGCATTATAGTGCATAATCAACTTGCATGGATGTATCTCTAACATACATATTCCAACATGCATAACATCAACATCAACCTGCATGGATGTATCTCTAACATACATATTCCCACATGCATAACATCAACATCAACCTGCATTGATGTATCTCTAACATACATATTCCACATGCATAACATCAACATCAACCTGCATGAATGTATCTCTAACATACATATTCCAACATGCATAACATCAACATCAACCTCCATCAAGGAGTAATCACACATTAACGTCACATAGACGGGAGCATAGACAAGGCCACGAAGGCGTGTCATGGTCCAAAATTCTACACAAGAATTCAAGAAAGATCGGGGTTGTCAATCCCTAATACTGTTCGCCCTGGACGATCCTGGCCAAGGATGTCCCATTCTCACACAGAGAATCTAGAGCAGGGGTGTTCGCCCAGGGACATCTCCTGCGGAGGGAAGAGCCCGAGTTCTCACACAGAGAACCCTAGAACACGTGGTAGCAGGGTGCACACGGCATACCACACTGGATTCTCAGGGTCCAGATGACACACATAATAACATTCTCACAATCGGCAAGACAAGTACACAACTCGTCCCCACGTCATTCCATTTAATTAGACTCAACCGGGGGAGTGCACTCGTTCCACACAGGAACTACATATCGTTCCACACAGGAACTTCAAATCAAAATATGTCCTTTCGGACCAATCAACTTGCGATTAATCCACGACCGATCAATCCGGCACATAATTCCATCACATTGCATCCAATCGGTCAAATTCGATTAATCACGATGAAGCCTCAATTGAAAATCCATTTTCATGATGCATGCAGCATGGTACATACGTGGGCAAAGCATACATGAATCCTAATCCATGATAAGTGCTCTCATCAGCCCCTAATGCATCATTCATAATCACAATATCAAGCTTCAACATCATCATTTGACCCCACATGTGTGTATGTATCTAGTAGAAGCATTCTACATAATGCATGTCAACATGCTTGAAATTAAACTCACTACCACACTACACATGTGAATTTCCATCTAAACATGAATCACAACGGAAATCATAGGAGAATAATTGTTGAAATCATATATCAATTCAAAACTCAACCACAAAGGCTAAACACATATAACATCACTGATTTCATCATTGAGTCATAGCATTCACCAACATCCACACACCACTAACTACAATTTATCATGACAAATCAGTCCAACAATAGGTTGTAGTCCAACTGCAAATACGCTTAACCAAAGGGAAACAACCATTCATAATTTCAAGATAACGATTCTAACATCATGCCACAAAACATAAGTCATTCCACCATCTCTAAGCATATATCTCAACTCCATAAACTTAATAACATGCATTTTCAGTAGCCTAACATAGCTTAAAACACTCCACATTCATATAAAATTAGCAAGCTAAAGTGGAATCATCAAAATAGGCATCATATGCACAACATACAATCTCCTATGTAACCGATCGATCGCCCTTCAGGCCATTCGATCGGTTACATGCAAAATTTTGAAATTTACAGTTCAGCCGATCGATCGCCTTGCAGGGCCTATCGATCGCCAACACGGCAGAACAGTCATCTTCTTCATTTCGCAAATCCAAACCGAAACACCATAGATAACACTTCAAATCTACATCTAACACCCTAATCATCATCAAAAGTCCTCCTTGACTTCCATAATATCAAACCAAACCAAAATAATGCAAAACCCTAAGAAATCGGGATGAAATAATTCAATTTTCTAATCTTACCATTAACACACCAAATCAAGCAACCCATTTCGAAATAAGCCAAAAATGAAGAGTTTTACCATGGATAAACATAGATTTCGAAGACCTATTACCTCATCACTTGATTAAGCTTGGATTGAAGTGTCACCCTTCTTGAAATCCTTGAAACACAATGAGTTTGAATTAAACTCTAATAGAAATCGATTTACTCAAGAAATCCCTAATTAAATCTTAGATCTAGGGCATATTGGTAGTAAAAATCAAAATTTGAATGTTAGGGTTTGTAGTAAAACACAAATAAGTAGCTTTTGATGGTAAAAAATGAATTGAATCAAGGGGAAAATGGTAGATTTAGAAGAAATTAAGAAGAAAGCCATGGATTAATGCTTAATTAGAGGAAACTTACCTTAATCGGCTTCTAATTCGGGCCTAAGTGGGGATTAGGCCAGCCCTCCTTCCTTAGCCTATTCCCAAAAATAGAAATGGCTCAGGTTTGCCCTTTTATAGTAAGGGTTGGGGTATGCATAGGTAAGTTTTGGGGTGTAAATATGAAAAGTAGGCAAAAAGTGGTTATTTTGCAAATTTAAGCACAAATTAAGCCTAATAAAATTCTGAAAATTTTTGTGTGACCTTAAGTATATGTTTAGGTTCATTTAACCCAAAAATAAAATTTTTGACGGTGGGGCCCACAGAGGTCCCACCAAAACCCTAATTTTTGGGAAAATAGTGAAAATTCTAAAAAATCCCAAAAATTCACATTTGATCTAAAATTACTTAAAACCACTAATCTTGAAGTTAATTTTGGTTAAAACCATCACAAACACTATTTATTTTATGAAATCACTGAATAAGATCAGAAAATGCGTTAATCTCACGATAACCCATAATTAAAGAAAATCAAAACCCGGTTTAAAGATGAGGGTCCTTACATAAATGATGACACAGAAAGTGGCAATCAATCTCTAAATGCTTGGTACGGTGGTGGAACACAGAATTGTGAGCAATTTGAATGGCGCTCTTATTAGCACAGTACATGGGAGTGGGAGCAATGATAGAGACACCCATATCAGACAACAACCAACGGAGCCACACAATCTCAATAGCAGTGTCGGACATAGCCCGATATTCAGCCTTAGCGGTAGACCGGGCAACAACATCCTGCTTCTTGCTCTTCCAGGAGATGAGAGAATCACCGAGAAAGACACAATAACCAGTTGTAGATTTGCGATCCAACAACATCACCAACCCAATCAGTATCGGAGTTGGCATGAAGAGCAAGAGCAGACGAGGAGGAAAAAAACACATTATAATGTAAAGTGCCCTGCACATAGCGAAGTATGCGAACTATGCGAAGAACTACAGCCCAATGTGTAGAGCATGGAGCCGAGGAAAATTGATTGACAATATGTACAACATGCTGAATATGAGGGCGACTAACAGTGAGATAAACTAAAGAACCAACAAGTTCCCGATACCGAGTAGGATCATCAAGAGAAGTACCATCCAAGAAATCCAATTTCAAGTTCAGTTTCATAGGAGTAGCCACAACGATAATCTAATAACCCAGAATGAGCAATAACATTAGATGCATATTTGGACTGAGACAAAAGATAACCCCGGGAAGAGTAAGCAACCTCAAATTTCCAAGAAATAACGAAGGAACCCAAGATCTTTCATCTCAAACAACTCCATCAATTGTCATTTAACAGAAGAGATACCGGCAATATCACTACTAGTGAGAATCATATCATCAACATACAAAAAGAGAACAATATGCCCAGACGGAGAGTCTCTAAGGAATAAAGCTAAATCATGAGCACTGACAGTGAAACCCAAATGTAGTAATATTGCACTAAACTTTTCAAACCAAGCACATGGGGTTTGCTTGAGACCATACAAGGCACGTAAAAGACGACAAACTTGTCCTTACTTATGTGGAAGGCCAGGAGGAGGTTTCATATAAACTTCCTCAGAGAAATCACCATTAAGAAATGCATTTTTGACATCCATCTGATAGAGGGGCCACTTATGAACTGAGGCAATAGATATAAGTGTGCGAACAAAAGTCATTTTGGCAATTGGAGCAAATGTCTCCTCATAATCAATCCCATATTCCTGAGCAAATCCTTTGGCAACTAGTTGAGCCTTGTACCTTTCAAGAGAACCATCGGACTTGGTCTTGATCTTGAAAACCCACTTACACCCAATGACATTCTTGCCAGGCGGAAGAGAAACCAACTTCCATGTTTCAGTCTTATGCAAAGCAGATAACTTGTCCTGCATAGCTTGCTGCCAATTGGGATTAATAGAAGCTTCTTTGTAGGACTAAGGCTCATGAAGAGAGTGAATGACAGACAAAAAATTAAGGAAATGAGAAGTATAGAAAGAAGAGGAACACGCATATCGAGCATCAGAAGACACAAGGGGACCAACAAAATTCGAAGGCAGAGAGGCAGCATGGGGAGCAGGCATAGCCGGAGGAAGGCCAGCTAAACGTAGACTATGCCTAGGCTCTTGAGTAGGTACAAGGGCACGAATTTGATCTACATCAGAGGCAATTGGAGGAGGCAACACCAATGGGGTCGTGGAGCTTTGTATTCTACGTTGGTAAACTTGCCGAATGGTTGGACAAGAAGGAACAGGAGCAGACACATCCACATACTTATTGCAATCATCAGAATTACATGGAGGAAAAGGATCAATGTAAAGCAAATCCGAGTGATCAACTAGAGAATCACGATGAGGGATCTCATAACAAAAGAGACGTTCAACAAACACAACATGCCGAGAAATATACAACTTGCTGCACAACAGATCATAACATCGATACCCTTTCTAACCAACACCATATTCTAAAAATACACATAACTTAGATCGCGCAAAAAATTTTGAACGTTCAATAGCAGGAAGTAAAACATAACAAGCACAACCAAACACATGCATAGACTGATAATCAGGTTTGGTATTGTATAAGCATTCGAAAGGGGACTTACCAACCGTCAAGGATGAAGGAATGCGGTTGATCAAGTAAATAGTAGTAAGAATAGCTTCACCCCAAAAAATAGAAGGAACAGAAGCATAGAGGAGTAGCGAGCGCGCAGTCTCCAAAATGTGGCGATGCTTCCTTTCAACAACACCATTCTGTTGTGGCATGCGAGGGCAAGATAATTGATGTGTTGTCCCTTTAGTTGTTAGAAGGTAAATTCAGAAGATAAATACTCACCACCCGAGTCAGAGCAGAAGCACTTAACAACTGCATTGAACTGAGTACGCACCATAGCAATAAACTCACAATAAATCAAAAGAAAATCAGATCTACGACGCATAAGATAAACCCAAGAATAGCGAGTACAATCATCTACAAACACAACATAATATTTGGAATCACCCTTGGTAGCAACCGGAGCAGGTCCCCACACATTAGAATGAACCAGATCAAATGGATATTAGCAGATAGAGAATCACCTAAGGTGAATGGAAGTGCAGATAATTTAGAAAGTTTACAACCACTACAAAAGGAAATATCACTAATTGGCAAAGTTCCTAAAGCACCAAAAGAAACTAAATATTGTAGCCTAGACTTCGAAACATGTCCCAACTGCGAATGCCACAAATAAAACAAAAAAGAATTAGAACGAAGATGCGAGTCACCCAAAGTAGAATGAGCTGCAACAGAGGCAGGTACATGTAATTGATCCAATGTGTAGAGACCTCCAACACTACGGCCTGTCCCAATCTGCCTGCCTGTCTTCGGGTCCTGCACAATACAACCAGAAGAGGAAAATAAAATAGTGTAACTGAGCTTTGTGAGTTGACTGACAGATAAAAGGCCAACGGTTAATTGTGGAACATGTAAGACATCAGAAACTGAAAGTGATGGAGATTGAATAGAGCCCAAGCCAGACAAGGGCATGGTTGTGCCATTGGCTACACGGACAGCACTAAAGTGAGAAGAATCTCCACACTAGACAAAAAAAGAATCATAGGGCGTCATATGATGTGTAGTGCTGGAGTCAAATATTCAGTCAGAACGGGTAAGACGAAGAGAGTCAGAGGGAAGAAACAAACTTGAGTCTGAGACGGACAAAGCAGAGGGAGTGGCAGAAGTACCAAGTAGACGAATCAAATCTACCAAGAGAGATTGGAGTTCAGGAGTAGATGCAACCGATGGTGAGGATGCATAAGAGGCTTCAGTTGGTATATCAAAGAATGTATTGGCAGTAGTGGGTCGACCCCCAGTGAACTGTTGTCCATCATTTTGCTAAAAGGTATGGGAAGGCTAAGAAGTTGTAGACTGTCCAGGAAAGGGACGACCGGATGGTTGTAAATTAGTAGACTGACGACCAGTTTGTTGTGGGCGTTGTGGACAATCCTTTTTCCAATGGCCTTTTTTATGACAATAATTACATTCATCTATAGCAATACAAGGTTTAGGCTTATTAGATACTTGAATAGGTGCATTAGATGAAGCGGCCAAAACAGTCGGACTAGGGGAGGGCGAGCCACTAAAAATCTTCAATCTGGTTTCCTCTACAAGTAATTCATTAACTGCGGTAGCAACAACAGGCAATGGAGATCGATGTAAAATAGAACCCTGAATGACCTCATAGAACCCTGAACAACCCGGTGGTCCTCACGATACCAAGTAAGGTAGCAGAAGCAGAAATTTAAATTGGTTCCATAAGTGCGAGCTGGTACCAGATAGTGGTCATGGTAGCATAGAAATCCTGAATAGATCTATCTCCTTGTCAAGTAGAGCAAAGATCCAATTCAAGTTGATAAAGCTTAGCATAATTAGACTGCACATATAATGAAGCCAAATAATCCCATGCAGCCTTGGCAGTCTTGAACTTGGCTAATTGTAGACCAATAGTGAGATCTACTGAGTTATTTATACAAGTGAGTATTTTGGCATTATACATACGCCATTCAGAACATTGTTTTTAAAACTCCTCTGCTGTCACGCCTGGGATTTCAAAATAATTTTTCATAAAATTTAAATAAAAATTCTAAAATATAACGACTGTAAATTGGTGAAAATTGATGAAAATATGAAACCTGTGAAAAACATTTTTATAATTCTCATTCATTTGTATCAAATCCATCTCAATACTTTCTTTTCAACCCAAAACAAAGATATAACAATGATAAATCATTCAAATCCTGTAGTCCATTCATCCCTGGCGTGAATAATGAACAAAAGACACACATTTGCCATGGTCATGGGCTTTCAATATATTTTTCCCATGCGTAGCTGGGTACAAGTTCCATAACAGTCAAAGTAATAAGACAGTCCATGTACAAGTCCAAAATAATAAATGTAATAGCGCTCACCTCACTTAATACATGTACATCAAAATTTATTTACAATAGATCGTGGCATAAATTAATCAATGAACAATAGAATCAAAAATCGACCTGCAGTCCAGAAAAAGTATCCTCAAATGCTAAGCAGCTCTCGAATTAGGCCCCACGGAAGTCCCTGGAATGTTTGAGGATTAGAGAAAAAGAACATGAGTGTTTTCAAACCCAGTAGGAGAATCAAAATCAGTGAACCTTAAAAGTTCACACTACAACTGCTCTGCAAGACAGTAGCATACCATAAACCAAGAGAAGATAAATATATAATCTCAACCGGAGTACTACAATTCCTCCGAGCTTCCTAGACTTACAAATTTTCTTTCCATCCTACTTATAACAAAGCACATCCTATCAAACTCTTATTCTCACGTACATACTACTTACACTTACAGTCTTACGCTTATTATCTTACACTTACACTCGACAAATAGAACTAATTAAATCTCAATAAGCTCTAATGTCGAAAGGAAAGAATGCCACTAGGGCATCACCTTGACCTTTGGGGAAAAACCTATGCGCTAAAAAGATTCCAAAGGCAAAGTACACCGGTGCTCATGGGGCACATGATCAAACAGGTAAGAGTAGATCCATGATACTACTTACCTGAGCGCGCAAATGCCCACTCTCTGGGGCCATACAGGGCTAGCAAAGGCCTAAAAATGCCAATTAAGGCAGAAAAACTTACAAAGCCACTCTTGGGAAGAAAACTTACAATGCCTCTCTTGCGCGCAAAACTTACGGTGCTCTCAATAGAGCATCAAAAATCCTAACTTACACATACATTACCTCCAAGGTATGAACTGCGTTAATCTTACAGGTGAAACTGACCATCCGTCAGTCGTCAACTAATACGGAATTTAATCCATCAATCTAGCTAAGGACTCACTCTTATTATCAAACTACATACTTTAATTATGTTGAAGTTATAGTTTATAAGTTGTGCGGTTACCATTATGGTTTGCAAGCTTATCCATAGCTTATACCTAAGCCTTAATCATTTGTGAGCCTATCTCTAAAATTATAATCCGTCGAAATTCATAGTCACATATCAAACCTACGCACATCATCTACACACATATAACTACTTGTAGTTCTGAACTAGACACCACACATACACCTTACAAAATGTTTAATAACCCTTAGAACATGTAAACATAAGTCTTCACGTAAACAAAATGACCACTCATGCATTTAGCAAGAATTATAATTAATTACGTGGGTCTTCTACTCATCCATCAATCCCAATCACGAAGAAGTCATAATGTGAACGTAAGACTAATCAACTAATCAATACACAGGTAATTTTAAAATATACGCATATGGCCATTATAATTAACCTCTGCACTTGACATCCTCCGCATTAATATACATCTAAACATCATGCAATTAAACACCTTAGTCCTAGCATGCATTCTATCAGAAAAGCACGCTAAAGTGAATTTCTAAGGTTCAAAGTCTCCTACCTCGTCATCCAGGCCAAAATAGATGTTAGTGCGTACCATGAAGGCTGTGTTGGTGCATACATAGCAGCCCACATGCTCTTACACTACGAGGGACAGCTCTAGGGTGGAAACTGCAACGGAGGTCTCCAATTAATGCCTGCAGTTATGAACGTCTCTCACAACATCCGCCCCGGGGATTCAGATGCATGCATGCCCAAAGAAGAGTTAATATGAGCCCAACAACATGGGTGGGGTTTAGGCGCATAGTAGGTGGGGAAAAAGAGATGCAATGGTGGTCCTGGCTGCCAGCAAGGTGAACTAGTCACTGGGCAATTCTCCCTGTAAATTCTCTAATGGAAAAAAACATGCAGCAAGGGCGGAATAAAATTGAAGAAGAGGAAAAGGTATGTGAGAGATAAATCAAGATCTGAGGTGGGAGAGACGGCATCGGGATCGGCAAAAAATGGATCAAGATGGCAGCTTTCGCCGGTCCAGAAGCAGTTTGGCCCAAAAATAGGGTAGGTCCGCGAGAGGCATTGATCGGATTGAAAAATCCGGTTGCATGGCATCCCAACAGTAGCCCAAAGGGTCGGCAGAGTAGTCGCCGGCCGAAAAATAGCTCACGGCGGTCAACCCCATTGACTACAGTGGTGGTTCGGCCCAAAACAGCAAAATCTCAAAAATAGCAAACGAAATCTCTGGAGAAAGGGCTGACCGGATTAAAATTGGGGAAAAGGGTATACCTTTCGGTTCGTGGTGGCTAGGTGACTATTCCGGCGGCTTTCGACAACTCCGGCAACGTTATACCCAAAACAAAGTTTCTTCCACAATTTAGCCGGCGAAGCGTTGTGCTGGGGAGGCGTGACAGTGGCCAAAGACAGCGCGGCCCATCTCACTGTGATCGGACGGTCAGACTCTGGCGAAGGTGAGGGGTGGTGGCAGAGCTCCCAGTGAAAAGAAAAGTGGTGGGTGTCATGCCCCGGCGATGCCCGACCCTAGCCGAAGCCGGTCTAGGGGCCGGTCAAGTGCGCGGGGGCGACGAAGGGGAAATTGAGAAACAATATAGCGGAAGACTTAACCCTAATTACGGGCGATTAACAGAAATTGCAGAGTACGCACAATCCTTTGAGCAAGAGTAAATAAAGAGGGAAAGAAAAAGTGTTGCTTATCACAAAGTAAACAACAATCTCAAACCTACAAGCTTAGTTTAAGTAAAGCCCACACCGACTCAAAATAAGTTATAAGCATCACAACTGTAAAATGTGACATAAATCCAAAACAAGAACGCTACACAAAGGTTCAAAACAACATCATAACTAAGGAAAATAAACCACACAAAGATCTCTACGATCACATCCAAGCCATCTCCGACCTTTCCTCAAAGAGGAGATCCTGTCTGTCTGCGTGTCGCACCACGCAGCCCCAAATCAAAACACAAGAAAGAGGGATGAGTTTAACAAACTCAGCAATGGTTTTTAATATCACTAACAACATCGAAAATACGATAGCATAGTGATAAAATCATTCAAATCAAAGATTTACATGGTGCATCATTTTCTGATTACACATGCACATCACCTAAAACTGCATCATAATGCATAATCCACATAATTTCATTCCCATCATAACATCTTGCATGAAATGTATCTCTAACATACATATTCCATCAAGCATCATAGCAAAATCAACCTGCATGGATGTATCTCTAACATACATATTCCCACATGCAACATCTCATAATCAACCTGCATGAATGTATCTCTAACATACATATTCCCACATGCAACATCTCATAATCAACCTGCATGAATGTATCTCTAACATACATATTCCCACATGCATTCACATCAAAGTCAACCTGCATGGTTATATCTCTAACATACATATTCCATCATGCATCATATCATAATCAACCTGCATGGATGTATCTCTAACATACATATTCTCACATGCATTATATCATAATCAACCTGCATGGATGTATCTCTAACATACATATTCCCACATGCATTATATCATAATCAACCTGCATGAAATGTATCTCTAACATACATATTCCATCATGCATCATATCATAACAACCTCCATCAAGGAGTAATCACAAATTGGTGTCACACAGACGGGACATAGACAAGGCCACGAAGGCGTGTCATGGTCCAAAATTCTACACAAGAATTCAAGAAAGATTGGGGTTGTCAATCCCTAATGCTGCTCGCCCTGGACGATCCTGGCCAAGGATGTCCCATTCTCACACAGAGAATCTAGAGCAGGGGTGTTTGCCCAGGGACATCTCCTGCGGAGGGAAGAGCTCGAGTTCTCACACAGAGAACCCTAAAACACGTGGTAGCGGGGTGCACACGGCATACCACACTGGATTCTCAGGGTCCAGATGACACTCATAATAACATTCTCACAATCCGCAAGACAAGTACACAACTCGTCCCTACATAATCCTATTTAATTAGACTCAACTCGGAGAGTGCACTCGTTCCACACAGGAACTTCAAATCAAAAACATGTCTTTTCGAACCAATCAACTTTCGATTAATCCACGATCGATCAATCCGGCACACAATTTCACCACATTGCATCCAATCGGTCAAATTCGATTAACCTCAATGAAGCCTCAATTGGAAATCTATTTTCATGATGCATGCAGAATAGTACATACGTGGGCAAGGCATACATGAATCCTAATCCATGATAAGTGCTCTCATCAACCCCTAATGCATCATTCATAATCACAATATTAAGCTTCAACATCATCATTTAACCCCCACATGTATGTGCGTGTAACTAGTAGAAGCACTTCACTCAATGCATTACAACATGCTTGAATTTAACTTACTACTACACTACACATGTGAATTTCCATCTAAACATGAATTCCAGCGGAAATCATAGAAGAAGAATCTTTGAAATCGTATCCCAATTCAAAACTCAACCACAAAGGCTAAACACATATAACATCACTCATTTCATCATTGAGTCATGACATTCACCAACATCCACACACAACTAACCACAATCTATCATGACAAATCAATCCAATAATAGGTTGTAGTCCTACCGAAAATATGCTTAACCAAAGAGAATCAAGCATTCATAATCTCAAGATGACAATTCCAACATCATGCCACAAAACATAAGTCATTCCACAAATTTCTAAGCATATATCTCAATTCCATAACCTTAATAGCTTGCCTTTCCAGTAGCATAACATAGGTTAAAACACACCACATTCATATAAAATTGGCAAGCTAAAGTGGAATTATCAAAATAAACATCATGCATTAGAAAATCAATCTGCTGTGTAGCTGTTCGAACGCCCTTTAGGCCGTTCGATCGTTTAAACACAAAATTTTAAATTTCACAGTTTGGCCGTTCGAACGCCTAGCAGGCCGTTCGATCGGCTGAACTGGAAAATTGCCGATCCGACAGTGTTGCCGTTCGAACGCCCAGAAGGGCCGTTCGAACGCCAACAAGGCAGAACTTGTCATCTTCTTCCTTTCACAAATTCAAACCGAAACACCATTGATAACACTTCAAATCCACATCTAACACCCTAATCATCATCAAAAGTCCTTCTTGACTTCCATAATATCAAACCATATCATAATAATGCAAAACCCTAAGAAATCGAGATTAAATAATTCCATTTCCTAATCTTACCATTAACACACCAAATCAAACAACCCATTCGAAATAAGCCAAAAATGAAGAAGGTTACCATGGATAAACTGAGATTTCGAAGACCCATTACCTCAACACTTGATTATGCTCGGATTGAAGAGTCACCCTTCTTGAAATCCTTGAAAACACAATGAGTTTGAATTAAACTCTAATAGAAATCGATTTACCCAAGAAATCCCTAATTAAATCTTAGATCTAGGGCTTGTTGGTAGTAAAAATCGAATTTTGAATGTTAGGGTTTGTAGTAAAACACAAATCAGTAGTTTTTGATGCCCAAAAATGACTTGAATCAAGGGGGAAGGGGTAGATTTAGAAGAGATTAAGAAGAAAGTCATGGATTAGCGCTTAATTAACGTAAGCTTACCTTAAAATGCTTCTAATTCGAGCCTAATTGGGGATTAGGCCTGCCTCCCTACTTAGCTTATATCCCAAAAATGGAAATAGCTTTGGTTTGCCCTTTTATAGTAAGGGTTGGGGTATGCATGGGTAAAATTTGGTGTGTAAATAGGAAAAGTAGGCTAAAATGAGTATTTTGCAAATTTAAGCTCTAATTAAGCCTAATAAAATTCTGAAAATTTTTGTATAACCTTAGGTAGATATCTAGGTTCATTTGACCTAAAAATAAAATTTTCGACGGTGGGGCCCACAGGGGTCCCGCCAAAAACCATAATGTTTAGAAAAATAGTAAAAATTGAGAAAAATTCCAGAAAATCACATTTGATTAAAATCACTTAAAACCACTAATCTTAAAGTTGATTTTGGTTAAAACCATCTTAAACACTATTTATTCATGAAATCATCGACTAGATCAGAAAACACGTAAATCTCACGATAATCAATAATTAAATAAAACCAAAACCGGTTTAGAGATGAGGGTCCTTACAGTGGGTCTCTCCTTTCTGTCGGTGAAATTTTACTGTGTAGAACCGCATTTTGCGTTTTATTTTTGGTTTTTTTTCCACGTGCGCCTCTACTTCGCACGTCTCAACTGCTTTTACCTGCGCACGAACTCCCGATGCACAGTGAATTCCCCCACAAGACCCCACTGTGACCCTCTCTTAAGGTTCGAGTTTTTAAATTAAGCCCCAAACCTTAACTTACGCGTTTAAACTATTAATAATGTACAAACCTTTTCCACCTACGTCCAAGGCTATGCACAACAGTAACACATAATTATCGAGAAAAATAATACAGAAGCTTAAAACAAATAATTAATTTTCCAAGAAGCAAATAAATAACTACATAAAAGTCCCAGTTATTACATCTGCTTTGACATCCACTTACATAACAGGTTCCATAGTGGAACCATCAATATAGTTCCACAACCCTTTGCCTACTATAAAATTACTCATAACATAGCTCAAATAAGAATAGTTGTTACCGTTTAGGCGTACACTGACTGCTTGAAGATTGTCATGTTTGTCCAACATATCCATAGTAACAAAATTGATTAACACCATCGATGAACAGTGCAATGAACAATACCGATGAACAGTGCAGCAAATAGTACGGGTAGTGCAGTAAACAATAACAATGAACAATGCGATGAACAACACCAATGAATAGTACGGGTAAAAAATGTGATGAACAGTACCTATAAATAGTGCACGGTGAATAACACTAATGCGGTGAACAATTTGGTGAACAGTACCGCCGCAAAACAGATTTGGGTTATAAATGGAGGATTGAAACCTAAGCTCTTGATACCATGATAGCAAAATTAGAACTAGGGTTTTGAATCAGAAGAGCACTATATTTCTCAGAATAGAATCATACATAAAAAGAGAAAACGATCCTCACATTAAGAGAGATCGATCCAGCAAAACTAAAGAAAGAAATATCCTAATTGCCCTTCACTTAAGTGAGGGTTTACAAAGAAGAAAATAGAAACTAATCTAAAATGACTAAACACCCTTTATAGTATGAAGACTAATATAAACACTTAAGAAAAAACAGAACATATACTCTAACAACTACAATACTCATCAAATTCTGTAGAACAGTACTCACCACCATTGTCACTTCTAAGGCACTTTAGTTGCTTACTAGTTTCTCTCTCAACCATGACATGAAAGTTCTTGAAGAGGCCAAACACGTCACTCTTATTCTTTATGCCATATGCCCATACCTTTCTAGAAACATCATCAATGAAAGTAACATAATAACTATAACCACCAAGAGATTTTACCTCCATAGGATCACACACATCTGAATGCACCAACTCAAGAACTTCAGATTTCCTTATACTTGTGCTAGCAAAGGATGTCCAGTGTTGCTTGCCAATCAAACAATGATCACAAGGGCTAATTGAAGTACCCTTGACTTTGGAAAGCAAATCTTGCTTCTTCAAATCTCTAGTCCCTTCTCACTCATGTGACCCAATCAACGGTGCCACAAGTCAATGGTGAACTCATTTGAGGAAACATTAACCTCCCCTTGAACTAGACTAGTTTTAATCTTGTATAGGCTGCAACACTTCTTTCCCTTAGCTACAACTAGAGAACCTTTTATCAATTTACACACTCCCTGAGAGAAGTGTGACCTAAAGCCTTCATCATCAAGTACACCTGTAGATAATAAATTCATTCTGAGATCTGGAATATATTTAACATTCTTCAGCTATAACATGTAACCTGTGTTAGTTACAATATGCACGTCACCCTGACCAATAATCTTCGAGGTACCACTGTTGCCCATGTTCACTAACCCCAAATCTGCTGATTGGTAGGTAAAAAAGAAATCCTGGTTAGGAGTAGCATGGAATGATGCACCTGAGTCAACTACCCAACTAGCATCACAACTGGCTGTTAAGCATTCCTTCTCATAATCAGCCATAATTACCAAGTCATCCTGAATAACATTAGTATCTTGTCCGCCCTTTTCATTGTTGTCTTTCATTTTCTGATCTTTCTTGAGTTTTTAATAGTCCTTCTTAATATGACATGTCTTGTCACAATAGTAGCACTGCAAGTTCTTCTTAGACTTGGATTTGCTTCTACTATTGTCCCTTTTAAAACTATCTTTGGTTTTTTATCTACCCTTATTTTTCTCTGACACTAAGGCTTCAGACCCATAAGCTGGCATCAAAGACTTTCTTCTCAGTTTTTCATTCAGCAGACTGCTTGTCACTATGACCATTATCAACTTCCCATCTAGAGCTGAATTGTTTAAGAAAATAACCAATGTCTCCCAACTATCTGGTAAGGAACTAAGAAGTAGAATAGCATGCCACTCATCATCTAAAGTCATCTTTATTGTAGCAAGTTGGATGATTATACTCTTCATTTCATTCAGGTGTTCCCCAATACTGCCTCCATCCTTAAACTTCAAATTGACCAATTTTTTTATCAAAAAAGTCTTGTTACCTGCAGTCTTTCTTTCATACACTTCAACAAGCTTATCCTAAATTGCCTTTGCAAATAATTCATCAGCTACATGGTAGTACACAACTTCATCCACTCACTGTCTCAAACAAGCCATAGCCTTTCGATCTAGTTTTGTCTAATTTTTCTCAGTTATCTCTGTATGTTTCACACCTGTAATAGGGTCATACAAATCCTTGGAATAAAAAAGATCTATCATTTTTCCCTTCCAGTAATTCCAATTGTTTATATCAAGAGAAACCGTCTTTATATATTTATCCTTTGCCACTATTAAAAACCAAAATAACCTTGCTCCAATACCACTTGTTGGGATATTCTATAGAAAATTCTTAATACCCAACTTGTATTTCAATAAAATAAATGTAGCAAATATATTACAAATCAACTAAGCATAATAGATAAAGAGACATAATTTTAACATAGAAAACCCCCTTAAATTAAGGGTAAAAAACTATTGGGCAAATCAGCTCAATCAAGCAATCCATTGTGATAGGGTTTGATACAACCACAATTAAACCTTCTAAGATATTTAATTTTTTTTCTTACAAATCAATTCTTTATAAAAAAAATAAATAAAAATACAAAACATAAAAAACCTAAAAAGTTACTTAGACTTCTCTTTTCTTCCCCTTACACAAAAGATACACTTTTAAATTCTAAAAATCTAATCTAAATAATTAAGATAATGATAATAAAAATCTCTTGCTCCGGTGTCGCCAACACTTTTCTTACCCATTTTTCTGAAAAAACGTCGTAGCCATTTCTATTTTAATTTTTCCACAGTATCGCGCACAAACACGGCCGGAATTGCGTGCTTATCTCCTGTTCCGAAACCATGCCGGGCTGAATTTCCTTACACATATTATAAAGTGGGTACAGCCCACTCATACGGTGGACCCCAAACCAGCATTGTGTGATGTCCACCTCCTCCTGCATCACATTCACTACCTTCCAGTCAGTTAACACCCACCGTGCATTTAATAACGGATCACACCAGCCTTGAGGAGGTAGATGAGTCCGGACTGGTCGTCTGACTCTGGGAATATCTTGTCCGACAAGGTGGTTCGGAGGGTTTTCCCCAGTTGGCGTATCCCGGGCTCTGGGGACCCATGGAGGCCCAGCAGTCAATGAGGTCCATCGACCACTGGCAATTTCGAATGAGAAATACTCCGGCGTTGAAGCTGGTCCAGCTGGCCATGTCTTGGTGGTAGACCATCTCATGCCAGCCGTGAACGAGAAGGTTGTGATCCCAGTACCGGGCGAGCGGGAGGCAGAACTCCATGTCGAAGAAAGTGGCGTCAGAGTCGAGCCACCATATCCATTCCGCCTCCGGGTGGACCACCATTGCCGCCCGCACCACCGGGAGCTTGGCCCACTAACCCGGCCCACTAACTCGAAAGAAAAGGATCCGTGAGGGTGACCAAAATAAGGTGATCGGGGTATGAAATCCCATAACTCGTAAAATAAGTTTTTACTATCGCCAGAGATGTGATTATCATCTTGATAAAAATGATAAAAATTAAGAGAAAAATTATTAATATAGAATAGAGGGAGTATAAATTAATAAACATACAGGAACACTTATTTTCGTTAAAGATGGATGCTGATGGAGAAATCAACAATTGAAATGTATTCATGGAAGGCCGATGAAGAAACCAATAGCACGAGTAATCATCAATAGCGACATTAATAAGCCTATCTACATCCTAATTTTGTTCCTGCAAACATGGATGAATTTGAACTTTGCTCTCATGCTGGCATGTTTGCGCATGTCTTGGATGAAAGTTCTCAACTTCCATTGTCCTTCAGTTAGTTGGGACTTGATTAAGAAGATGAGGCTTTGCGAATCACTCTGGATTGTGAGAGTAGGAATCTGCAAATATTTAGCCAATTGCAACTCATGGCTGACTTCGAAACCTGCTATAAATTTTTTGTGATCATAGCTGAGTATACCTCAACCAGCAGCAATCTAATCCTTCTAAAAATGTGCTGTCTTCCTGCAATTCATTGGCTGAAGTCATCTCTAAAAGGGGAAATGTGGGATCCACATCTTAAAACAAGGGCAATCTTTTACACAGGGCTTGTCCGATGTTCTTGTTCATTTTTATGCAATATCCAATAGTGAGAAAACTCTAACTTGCGCCTCATGCCTCAACCCTGACCCCTTGCAGCACAATTTATACATAGTTGGGTTCACTTATTTAAATCAATCAAAATTTATGTATTTGTAATATATTTTTACTATAAAAATATTATTTTTCATTGTGTATAGAGAGAGAAGGAAATATTATTTTTCATTGTTGTTGACGATCTGGCAAATGGTGTAACAATACTAGATCGTGTTGTTGGGTTAGATATCCTCCTAGCTGCCTGTATACAGCTCTAAAGGAGGACTTTTGTGGTGTTTGGACCTGACACAATATAAATATTTTTAGGGGGAGTTAGTTGTAATGATTTTTATTTTTACAAGTTGAGTGGGGAAAAATTCTCTAACCCCGTGTGTGTTTTCCAAGTATACTGAAATTTTTTTATGAAAAATAAGTATATTTTACCGATAACACTTTATTCATCCATGGTGAATTCCATAGTGAATTGCAACAAATGTTACCACAGATGAATTGCCTCATTGTGATTAACAAACCCGATCAATCGGAGCAATGAGATGTAATAGTTCCTGCTACGTATTATCTCACAATACCCAATCCATTAAGATGTGTATAGGCATTATTGTACAAGATAAGATGTGCAAGATCTTCACTTTCATGTAATCCTGCCTATCCAAGGATTGGCATAGGCCTGTGACGCCTGTCTGCCTTTTTCCGCCTAAAATATTCCTAATCAGTAAACGAGCCATCATCCCCCTACGGAAATATTTTCGATGTTAGACTAATAATGATCCTAACATACATAAGAAACATAATTTCTTCGGCATTTGAAATTAACGATATACATGTACGTTAACATGCATATTGTGTACGATATAAATTCCTTTACACTAGGATTATTATTAACAGGAGGAAGTTAGGCTTAAAATGGAGAAGTTTGTCACCTCTTACTTTACTTTATTTAGCTTACTTTATTTTTAATACAGTTAATAAAATATTAACACGGTGGATATCTATTATCAACTGTGTCAAAAGGGTGTATTAAATAAAATATAAGGTGGCTTAGAAAATGCTTCTCTTCCCTACCCTACTCGGTGAATTGGTAACAGAGCGAAGTGAAAGGGACAGAAACCGGCCTCGCCGGAGCATATGTTAAGTGGAACAGAGCGCCTAACTCGTACCTACTTTACATCTCCGCAATGAGGAGGTTGGTAGGAGTCGGACATGTCCAAAGCCATTTCAATACCAAAAAGATAAGACTGGCCATCTCAACCGTCCAATTCTTGCCGTCAACCGTAGCGTCGCCGCCTTGTACAGAATGGAGTAATTAATAATAAATAATTAAAACTAAAATACCTATATCTCCGATTACTGGTCCGTAATGGAAGGGGATAGTTTTTGCTGTCTCTCTTCCTTCAGTTTCTCTGTCTGAATCTGTAAAAAAGAAAAAAAACGTTTTTTTATTTTCATTTTGCGGTTTCCGACCGAAAGTTTGTCGATTTTCCTATTGGGGAATCGAAGCTTGAAGTTAGTCGCCCAAAAGACTGATTGTGATTGCGATCGATTGTCGGAATTTGGAGCAGTGGTTCCGTGCGAAGGTAAGGCGATCTGGACTGCTGCCAAGGGATGGGACTAGGAGAATCAGATCCACCCGAGGAGGATCGAGGTGGGGATGGCGGAGCCTCCGTGGTCGCTTGTTCCATATGCCTCGAGGCTGTGAAGAAGGACAATGGCGATCGATCTACAGCCAGGTTGCAGTGCGGCCACGAGTTTCACCTCGGTGAGTTGTAATTGGATTACCACTTATGTGAAAGACGATTGCTTCGTTATTCTTCCATTTCCAAGTATTTGTACGATACCGATTTTATTGATGAAAGGCAGTGAATTTTGTCGAATGGTTTTGATTTGCAGCAAAAAAAATAAACTGATTTGTGGACATGTAAGATTGTTGTGCTTGTCGCATTAGGAGGGGACGAAAATTTTTCGCTTTCCTCGGTGCTGAACAATTTACTTGAGAGATGCAGTAGCACTTGGTGTTACATACGTGGAAGACTTAAGTTTTGTGACTTTGTTGCAATTTGAAGTTCCCTTTCTTTTTCTGCTTAGACATGCATATTTTTGAAATGTCTAAATTACGCATTTTCATTTGGTAATCGAACCCATATCGGCTTCAGCTAGTGACATGTTGAACCGATTTGGACTTTGAATAGCCGATGGCCCTTAGGAATCGGGAAGGGTGAAATTTGTATCAAGGTCAGCGGTTTCCTTGGTAGATCTGAATTTCGTTGTCAATAAAATACAAAATTTAATCTCTGCTTATGCTATTGCTACCTGAGGGAAAAACTCTACTATTTAAATTGGTCAAGATGAACATGTTCGTAAATGTCATGTGCCAGTCAAGGTCACTGGCAGCCTAACTGGGAAGCCTATGAGTGAGAGATCAACGCATTGAAACAACTAAAATGTTGCAGAAGAGCATATAGTTTTCCTTTATTTTTTATTTTTATATTTTGAACAACTTCCCATTATGAGTGCATATCCATGTCTGTGTATCTTTCTTCTTGCTCATCTTTTTGTTGAGGGCAATGCTGAACTTTAATTGAAAAATAATAAAGGAATAACATTTTTCATTCTGATCTTTATGGTTTGGTAATCACACAAGAAACATTCCTTGACTCGTCCAGAATCTGCTGCAATTTGTTTGGTTCAATTTTTTGAGTGGTATGTAAATTGTCAAGGGCAGCCCAAGGTTTAACTACAGATTCCCCAAGACTATATGGTTAGGGGAGGATATGAAGGGATAAGTGTGGCAAGAGAACATGGCATCCTCCCCATCAATTTGATTGAAATTTGAAAGGCTATTATAAATGGAGCTGGGCGATCTCAAAGAAAAGAGGAAGCTAAGTTAATTAAGTAACTATGCAAGGGAATAAGCTGACTTAGGATTTTTGCTGTTATGGTCATTTAAGATGCACCATAATTTGCAGTGCTCAGGTTTGAAATTGATCCCTTTTAAAGAGACACAATCAAGTGAACACGAGAAGGTTACAGCAACATAACACCTACTACCATAATTTGTAGTGCCTCTGGTTTGAAATTGAACCCTTCGAAAGACACAATCAAATGAACACCAGAAGCAGAAAGCAACATAACACCTACTAATACATGGACTCCGTAAATTGGCCTGGAGAGCACATTTCTGCAGAAGTTTGCTGATTTGTTTCGTTTCAGTGTTCCTAATAAAAATCTCATGGTAGGGGATGATTAGTTGATGGATGGAGAGGCTAACTGAAAATTTATACCTACTAATACATGGACTCCGTAAATTTGCCTGGAGAGCACATTTCTGCAGAAGTTTGCTGATTTGTTTCGTTTCAGTGTTCCTAATAAAAATCTCATGGTAGGGGATGATTAGTTGATGGATGGAGAGGCTAACTGAAAATTTATACCTACTAATACATGGACTCCGTAAATTTGCCTGGAGAGCACATTTCTGCAGAAGTTTGCTGATTTGTTTCGTTTCAGTGTTCCTAATAAAAATCTCATGGTAGGGGATGATTAGTTGATGGATGGAGAGGCTAACTGAAAATTTATACCTACTAATACATGGACTCCGTAAATTTGCCTGGAGAGCACATTTCTGCAGAAGTTTGCTGATTTGTTTCGTTTCAGTGTTCCTAATAAAAATCTCATGGTAGGGGATGATTAGTTGATGGATGGAGAGGCTAACTGAAAATTTATACCTACTAATACATGGACTCCGTAAATTTGCCTGGAGAGCACATTTCTGCAGAAGTTTGCTGATTTGTTTCGCTTTCAGTGTTCCTAATAAAAATCTCATGGTAGGGGATGATTAGTTGATGGATGGAGAGGCTAACTGAAAATTTATACCTACTAATACATGGACTCCGTAAATTTGCCTGGAGAGCACATTTCTGCAGAAGTTTGCTGATTTGTTTCGTTTCAGTGTTCCTAATAAAAATCTCATGGTAGGGGATGATTAGTTGATGGATGGAGAGGCTAACTGAAAATTAATACCTACTAATACATGGACTCCGTAAATTTGCCTGGAGAGCACATTTCTGCAGAAGTTTGCTGATTTGTTTCGTTTCAGTGTTCCTAATAAAAATCTCATGGTAGGGGATGATTAGTTGATGGATGGAGAGGCTAACTGAAAATTTATACCTACTAATACATGGACTCCGTAAATTTGCCTGGAGAGCACATTTCTGCAGAAGTTTGCTGATTTGTTTCGCTTTCAGTGTTCCTAATAAAAATCTCATGGTAGGGGATGATTAGTTGATGGATGGAGAGGCTAACTGAAAATTAATACCTACTAATACATGGACTCCGTAAATTTGCCTGGAGAGCACATTTCTGCAGAAGTTTGCTGATTTGTTTCGTTTCAGTGTTCCTAATAAAAATCTCATGGTAGGGGATGATTAGTTGATGGATGGAGAGGCTAACTGAAAATTAATACCTACTAATACATGGACTCCGTAAATTTGCCTGGAGAGCACATTTCTGCAGAAGTTTGCTGATTTGTTTCGTTTCAGTGTTCCTAATAAAAATCTCATGGTAGGGGATGATTAGTTGATGGATGGAGAGGCTAACTGAAAATTTATACCTACTAATACATGGACTCCGTAAATTTGCCTGGAGAGCACATTTCTGCAGAAGTTTGCTGATTTGTTTCGTTTCAGTGTTCCTAATAAAAATCTCATGGTAGGGGATGATTAGTTGATGGATGGAGAGGCTAACTGAAAATTTGTGTGTAAATGATGGATGTCTAGGGGTTTATTTGGTTAACAAGAATGGGCCCTGAAAATTGACGACTAGAGGTCTGGGAGTTTCTGCACAAATTGATGCCTTTTGAAAGAGACACAATCATGTGAACACAAGAAACTTAAAACAACATAAAACCTACCATCTCGTGGAAGGGGATAGTATATTGGCCTGGAGAGCACCATTTCCATCGAAGTTTGCTAATTTGTTTTGTTTCAGTACTCTAATAAAAATCTCCTGGGAGGGGAGAGAGGCTGACTGAGAAATTGTGTGTAAATGTTGGATGTCCTGGGGTTTCATTGGTTAACAAGAATGAATCCCGAAGAATCAAGATTGTTGCAAATATTATGCACCTCACTGTAAAATAGATTATTTTTTCATTATCAGTTTTCTTCTTAACATGCACCCTGTGATTGGCATTAGTCCAGTCATAGTACCTGCTATCATTATCTTCTCCAGCATTTGTGAACTGAACGAATTTGTACCCTATCTTATTCACGAGATGGTTTTTCAGATCATTACCTTATAAAAACTCTGCAGATCATTACCTAATAAAAATTCACTTTCGTTATTTTTATAAAATATATGTTTCTGTTGAAACTATTAAGATTCTTCAATGTTGTATTTAGCTATATCTATGGGAGAAAACAAACTGTAGCACAGACATTTTAGATAAAGCTATCCCTTCAAACTGGTTTTGTAAGGAATTTATGTACTATGTATAGGTATTTTACTTGAATTATCATTTACCACGTTTTGATGTAACTGTAGACTGGACAGTTTACAAATGGTGCTAGTTCACTATATAACGGATAAAATTAAATATAACATTGAAGCATGTAATAGTTTCAATAGAAATTGCCGTTATTTGTTATATAGTGAAATATCAATGGTTTAGAGACGCGTTTTCTTCATGGTTCAGCCATGAAAGTAAAGTTAAGAGGGTGTTTTACAGTATGTTTATCCATGTGCTTATGGCTAGCATGTGTTAAGTCAATTACGTCTATGAATGCTGTAATATGATTGGGCTTTTTTTATATTTGACCTTATGTGGTAGTGCATTTTTATAACTCTTTTATTAATGTGTGCAGACTGTATTGGTTCCGCCTTTAATGCAAAGGGACTGATGCAATGCCCGAATTGCCGTAAAATTGAGAAAGGTCAATGGCTTTATGCAAATGGACATCGTTCATTTCCAGAGTTTAATCTAGATGACTGGCCACATGATGAAGATCTTTATGATCTAAATTACTCTGAACTGGTACTGAATTAAGAAATACTGACATAGCTTTTTTATACTTCTCTGATTATTGTGAACAGACAATTAAGTTTAAGTTATGATATACTTTACTGATTACTTTCTGAAGGACTAATTTCTGATTGATATAAATTAGTAATTTAGTATAATCTAGAAAAAAAATCACAGCATGGCCATTGGCTGCTTTAAATTATAATGTGAATAATGTTGTGGTTTCTTCAGTATCTGTCCTGCCGTTTTTCAGGTTTACAAGCTCTTGTATTTAGATCAGAATAATGTATATGTTGAAAAAATATAGTTTGTAGCAAATTAGCTTCCTCTTTGTTGAATATCAACTACTAAGCAAATGAGCTTCGTCTTTGTTGAATATCAACTACTAAGCAAATGAGCTTCGTCTTTGTTGAAAATCAACTACTAGGCAAATGGGCTTCCTCTTTGTTGAAAACCAACTGATGAATTTGTTGAAAACCAATTCATGAACTAAGCAAATTTGCTTTTTCTCTTTGTTGAAAACCAACTTCTTTTCTTGCTAGAATCTGTAATGTCTGACATTTTATTATAGGGCTAGTTGAAAGTGACATGCTTGGCTACACTTACATGTATAATGGTAGAATATTAATTTTTGTGACATTTACTGCATTTTTCAAAGTTTCTGTGTAATGGATATTAGTGAAATGTAAAAAAAAATTTAATCGATATTAGATGCGGCATTTACAATTTTGTACTGAAGTATAGTATCTTATGCACTTGCATTAAGATGCAGTTGATGCTTGTACCCTATCTATTTGCATGTTCTTTTTGCATGGATCATGATCATTTTTTATAAGACCATCCCATTTGTAGGGGGTGGGTGGAATGGATTCTGCTCTGCCATTGGGCCCTCTTATTGGCCATTTCTACATCGATGTCATTCATTGCCAAATTGTTTCTCACTAATATTGCGGATGTGTCTGTTTCTTTTTGTGTGGATGTATGAGGAAACTTATCTGTCTCTCCTGATCCAATTTGAATTAGCTACCATGAATATTGTTAGCAAAATATATACCATGAAGTTTTGACCTAATCTAGATATGTTTTTCAGTGTTAAGTTTACTGAAATGAGCTGAATGATGGATTCTATGAGTGTGAGTGATCTTCCTTCTTCAAATAATGCATTTTCACTCTTATTTCTGTGAAAGGAAATTTGCAATGATAATGAACGCCTTTAAATGTGTCCTTAAATGCTCTTTTTTTTTGTTTCATTTGCATGTAATGTAAAAATTAACTTTCATTCCTTGTAGCCTTCAAATTTACTTATTGTGTTTTGAATTTTACTTTGTATCGATATGAAGTAGTATATTCCATTTTTCTGATTTGTGTCTCAAATTATTTCCCTTCTACAGCCGTTTGGAGTTCACTGGTGCCCATTTAGTGCCATTTCCAGGCTGACTTCATCATTTGTGTAAGTCTACTTGCCTCAACACATCTTACTTTGTTGTTTCTTATTATCTTGTCATTGGGTGGAAGGAGAATGTGGTGGAAGTTGTGATCCCTTAAAAAATGTACACGTCTCACAGTACTTCAGTATGCAAAGTGTTGGTATACCTATGGGTCCCCTACCCTGCAATATACACACGCACAATTTAATAAAACCATTCTCATTCTCTCCTCCTAGCAGCAAAATGGTGCGATAAGACAGGAGCTCCTAAATATTTTCTATTTTGGTGTATGGTCTCTCTAATAGTATATACCATAAGGTAGTTTTCTTTTTCTGCCCCTCATAAACCACATCATGTGCACTTTATGTTTGAATTGCCAAGAGGTCTGGTTTAAGTTGAGATTTTTTAAAAGTGCTTTTCATTGACAAACTCATAGATAACTATGTCTGTCCCCACCTGCAATGGATTGATAGTTTTCGTCTCATGCTTTGAAAGTTTACTTTGTAGTAATGGTTTATCATCATGTTGTAGCCCCTTGGCTACAAGGGGCTGTACGTAGGAGAAGGGGGAGAGAGAGATTAGAAGATAGAGAGAAAGAGGCTAATTAACTAGCAAACTTGTGAATTCTTGTTGCTTCCTTCAACGAGTACCACTGCATATTTATTGGCATCATCAGCCAATTCTCATTAGGAATAGAAGTCCTAAACTAAGAAAGCAACCAACTAAGATACTACCCTAATTATCATAAGCTTTAAAAGGAATCCAACTAAATTTAGAAAACCTAATTAAGAAGTTATCCTAAATTAAGAAACTCCAAAGAGAGGAAACTATTGCAATGCGGATGCCTAATAGTAATAACCTAAGCCCATCCCTTGAAGGGCAGAGTCATAACACCTCATCAACAAGATTTCATCCGAGATGTCTAGGGTCAGTGTACAAAACTTTTGCTCTGTGTGATTTGACTTATGAGTCATACTTCACCAACTCATTTTTCGCTAACTCAATTGATGTCCTTTTGTCTTCTGGAGGAGTTATAATAATTTTAGGATCCATTTTAAATACACATTGCCTAATAAAAGCAGTAAGGTGTATGTTTGGGTGAGGCAGTTTTGTGGTACTGTACAATTGAGGCTTGTTTGGATTTTTATTCCTTTCCTTTTTTTCTATATGATGTGGCACTCTACCTTATTCCTCTATGTGGTTCTAAATTATGCAGGGACGGCGAGTTGCAGTCAATTACTTGTGGGTTCAAAACTCTGTGAGTTCTATTTTGTTTTTATTATCTGGTCGCTCTTCTCATATTGTTACTGTTTTGAAATATTTTATGCAGACCATGATCTGTTAGGACATCATTCAGTATTCACTCAACAACCGGCGGCTTCATCTGATGGTCATTCTTGTCCTTATTTAGCTTACTTCCAACCACTCCAATCTTCATCATCAAATCCATCTGATAGTGTTGCTGATGGCCCAACATTTGTTCATCACCAACATCACCGTCATCATCATCACCAACATCAACATCATCATAACCAGAGCAGTCATTCAGGTCCCAGTGATGTCCCCACTTCACATGCTTTCCCCGCAGTTGATCTTCATTATCACAGTTGGGAACAGCATTCACCAGCATTTTCTATACCTAATAGTGATGCGGATCAAGCGTCAGCTTCTTCTGGGATAATGAGACCGACAAGACATGATTCTGATGTCTTATCAAGAAGTGGATCTTTTGGGCATCCAATTCTTCTCAGCCATGGGTAAGAAATTTAGAATTCTTCCCGTGTCCCATATCAATAGCTTCATTTGGTTTTTTAAAATAAACTGAAGTAGTTCATTTTCACTTTGAAAATCCAAATGGAGCTATTAATGTGGGACGGAGGGGTTATATTATTGGTGTCCATGTACGTTGGAAAGTTCTAATTTGGATCTACCTTGTGTCTCTTGACTACTACAGGGGACATCCTCGTATTCATGGTTTCCTTTCGCACCATCCACAGCTCAGTCCACCAACAGTTCGGCCACCAGTATTTTCTGGCACTGGGAGATTGAATGTTTCAAGGAACACGGCTTCTGCAGGGCCAACCTCATCAGCGTCCGGTCAGTCTAGCTTCTACGTTTTCCCATCCCCAGCTCCAACTAATAGGAGTCGCCAAGACACTGACAATGCTGCAGGAAACCGGTTTTATGCATGGGAAAGAGACCGTTTTGCTCCCTACCCGTTGGTTCCTATGGACAGGGAATCAAGCTGGTGGTCCACTTTCCCTCAGGGTGCCCGTAGGTCCGACACCAGCAGCAGTAATGGCTATTGGTTTAGGCATGGATCTGAGAGGTTGCCTTCACAAAGCCGAGTCGAAAATCCTTCTCATCATATGATGCATCCATTTATATGAACGGGAGTAATCTCACTTGTTAATACTGAATGACAGTAAGAACATGGAATTTTTTATGCGCATCTGATTGTATATTACGATGACGTCCTTGAAGGGTCAGCTGATTTATGACGGACCTTCCTGCTCTTGCTCTGTGAACATTTTTATTTTCTGGTCGCTCATCAAAGGTGCCGTCCAGATTTTCCTATTACGCTGGCGGAGGAAAATGAAAAATTTGGTACCGAAAATGCTGATGATGCTAATGAAGAAATGGCAACTCAAGAGTCTCAGAGAAGTATAACGCGTTTGACACTTTGGTGCTACAATGTGTCAGAAATTTGCCTGTTGTTACTTCTGTCTACTCCGTTGTTCGTTATTTATTGCTTGAAATAAAACTATTTAGATGGTTTTGTTTGGAAGAGCAAAGATAGTTAGATGCAGGGAGAAAAAGAACGATGTCGCTGATGGATCTCGGTAGAGAGTTGACCCGACTTTCTACAACACGGCAATTGCACGAGAAGTCGAAAATAATACTCCGTCTTACATTAATATCTCTATTTTGTTTTTTAAAATAAACTAATAATTTATTTTGAAAAATTGAGTAAAACTATTTATGTGGGAACAAATAGAATAATAAAATAAATAAAAATTGAGAGAATTTCTCTCCAGTGATTCACTCGGAGTTTGGCCCTTGTGGCTTACATAGGCTACAAATGACATCCTGAAAGTCAGAGATGTTTTAATCGTATTGGATTTTTAATATCTTAATAAAATAAAGTCGTAATACAAATTAAATAAGGTAGCTCCAACTAAAGCAAGTTGCTTGCTGCAATGAGTTTCTAAAGGATTTGGAACTCAAAATGGGCAGTGGGCACAAGGGTGTTTGAAGGCTAAATACAAAAATGATGGTCCAATGTCGAAGCAAGCTGATTAGATAGAATATATGCTAGTTGGACTACTTAATACTCCCTCTATTAAAAGTCACTCCATTAGTTGGCTATATTTAAAAATAAATAATATTTAAGAAAGTTAATTTATTAATTTTTTTCTTATATTTGTTAGGGGTGTTAAAGAGCTAAGCTTAACCTAGTATTAGGCTTATTTAGTTTGAGCTTGAACTACTCAAGCTCGGCTCAAAGCTCAAATAAACTTAAAATTTTAAGTTCGAGCTCAGTTTAAATTGGAAATCCGGAGCTCGGTTCAAATTCGAGCTTGAACCGTAATAAAGCAAATTACGAGCCAGGCTTAAACTGGACTCGAACTAAAAAAAATCTAAATCTAAAGTATATAAAGTATTACATATAATAAAATATTTTTAATATTAAATAATAATAAATACGCTTCAACGAGTATTATAAGTGCACATTGAACAACTTACTACAATTACGATGAAAGAAAGAAAATTATGACAAATAAGTTTTAGTTATAGCTACTCCAAAAATACAACATTACTATTTTTTCTCTTTATGTGCATATAATCACAAAAGAATACATAAAATAAAAACTCACATAGGCAACATTACTATTTACTTCTTCATATATTTTTTTTACATGTTCATCAAGTATTCTTTAACCTTAGTATACCTCCAAAAAATTCCTTGTACATGTTAAAAATAAACAAATGTTAAGCTAAAGTTGGTTGCCAAGTGTCATGTTCTAGCTTTCGAAAGAATATTCTAATTATTCTTTTATAAACTAAGGTTGGGTTGGCTTAGTGGTATACTTCTTTTAGAAGAGTTTTTGGGTATCTTAGTGTGATATCAAGCTACCCTTCAATCTTTATTAATAGTTTTATTTAATTTTTTAATTAAACTAATTTTAGTTCACCTTGAAAAATTAAATAGAACTATTAATTTGGGACGTAATGAGTATATTAAAATTTGCGACTCTAAAATTTTATTTTTAAAAATATATATCATATATAGAAATTATGCATTCATTACAATTTAATAAGAATATATATTATAAATAAAATTTATATGAATGTGAGTTCACGTACATTAGTGTGAGCCCATATATTGTGGGCTGTCATATTAAGATACAAGGGCACATGGGGGTAAAAGCTAATTTGTTACTTGAGTTATATGTGTCATCATATTAAAATCAGAGAATGTGCAAATGTATAATGTTTAGGCTAATATAGTCATGTGTGAGCCTAAGCTCACGTAAACAGACATGTCTCATATATCATACGTGATATTAGTATATATAGATAATTATATATTTTATTGTATATATATATATATATATATAAAATTTTACTATTATATATAATATAATTTGATGGTAGATAAAATATAGATGACCTCTAGGTCTTAGCAAGAATTATCTCTAATTTTAGTTTCATCAGTGTGAGTCTAATTTATGGGCAGATTAAATAACTGAATTAAGTGAAAAAAAATGCTCTAAACAGTAATTTTTTAAGAGCTTGATTAGTTCATATATGAATTAGACGAAATAAACAGACCCTAAGTTGTAGTGGCTTCGATAAGCCGCTTAAGGGAGGAATTATTTTTTGGAACAACGGAGGATATACCACATCGGATATTCTCAATGGGCTACTGATTGATAAGCCGCTTATGGAACAAAAGCTGTGAGAACCGAACCGCTTTCATTGCCTTTGGGCAGTGCACAAATTTCGGCGGGCCCAATGTACCGCACGTGCTAAAAATCTATGGCGTCAAAGATAAAGCTATCTACGCGTAGGAGCAACGCGGCCTTCGAAACCCTGCCTATAAATAAGAGGCGTCTGGTGTTTTTGCAGACCTCTTTGCTCGATCCCCGTCTCCCTCGCACCCTCGCTCGTCTTCCGTGTTTTCTGCATCGGGTGCTCGAGGAAGACTCGACATCATGTTGGTCTACCAGGATCTTCTCACATGTATATCTTCGTCTTCCTTTTTGGCTTTTATTTTCTTTCATCAATTAATTGCGTGGCTTTGAGCATCAATCAAGCATGTCTTTGTCGTAATGCTTATTGATCCATGAATGATGTGAACTGCTGCAATTTGTGTATGATCTGTTTTTTTTTGTTTTTTTTTATTACCTCTCTATGGTTTTCGGTTTGCTAGTTTTGATGTGAATTTTTATGCGAGTTTTCGTCCCCAGATCTTTGTCTGTGACGACTGATATTTTTGTGATGCTCGGCTCTATTTTGTGTTGCTTTTAAGCTTATGCGTGTAGATTTTATTCCTTGTTGGTAAACTGATTATACTTTTTTTTCTTCTGTTGCTGCTTTGATCTGGTAATCAATTCCCACTAAGTATGGTTTAAGGAAGGATTGAGGTATTTGTTTTATGTTTATATCCCTGTATCAAAATCTATTGGACCTGGTTGTAATGGTTATTTTTCTAGTCTCCTAAGGATTGCTTAGGATTTCTTTGTTGTTTTTGCTTCTGGAGTTCATATACCATGTTCTGATTCTTTGCATGGAAAGTTGCTGTGCCGTTGATGATGCCCACTACTAGTTAACGTGTTCGCTCCTAGTTTTTTATGTTTCTGAAAATTGGATCTGAGCCGGAAACGGAGTTTTCATTCGTTCTGTTTGTAAATCCTGTAATGAAACAAGTATTTCTATTAATTTTATAATTCAATTCATACTTGATTCGTTCATTTTTTACTAATACCAAAAAGGATATACAATTCCAAGGATATAAGTGGTAATGGTGAGAGATATTCTGAACGTATTGAAGATATTCAGAGTGATCAGTATAAAGGATATGTGACCTGTTGCTTTGCAGGGGGGAAAAGCAGAAAAAATAAGCTAGCAATTTTAATGTTCTGTATTTTTATTGTTTTTTAAATTTAGAGGGGGGAGTACACGTTTTCTCAACCTTGATTACTTTCCTTGATGGCTGTTATATTGCTGTTGAGATTGATTTATTGAATTTTGTGCATGCACTGTAGGTGATGAGCTTCTGTCAGATTCGTTTCCATACAAGGAAATTCAGAATGGAATGCTCTGGGAAGTAGAGGGAAAGGTTAGTGTTGCTATATTGTATTCAACTAAATAAATTTTGCTATTTCATAAGTGGGACTTTTCTCTTTTCCCGTCATCAGATGGATGTGAAAGGAGAGAAGATACATCAGTTCATTTCTATCTTTTCTTATCACGCTTGTAGTTAATGCTTGACAGTGGGTTGTTCAAGGAGCTGTCGATGTGGACATTGGTGCTAATCCTTCTGCGGAAGGAGCTGAAGACGATGAAGGAGTTGATGATCAGACTGTGAAAGTCGTGGATATTGTCGACACTTTTCGCCTTCAGGTTAGAAATAATACCTCAGGTGTTTCTCCCCACTAATTAGATCCCTTATGTTAATTTCACACCGTGCTGCTATGTGGTTGATGTTCTTGCAGGAACAACCTGCATTTGACAAGAAGCAGTTCGTGACCTACATGAAGCGATATATTAAGTTGCTGACCCCAAAGTTGGAGGCGGAGAAGCAAGAGGAGTTCAAAAAGAATATTGAGGGTGCAACAAAATTTTTGCTCTCAAAGCTTAGTGATCTCCAATTGTACGTGCAATTTCATGTGCTTTACCGATTTTCTATTTTTTTGTTTTTGTTGGTACTGAACAACTTATTCTGGATTAATTCTGTTACAGTTTTGTGGGAGAGAGCATGCATGATGACGGTAGCCTGGTGTTTGCTTACTATAAGGAAGGTGCTACGGATCCTACCTTTTTGTATTTCGCCCATGGTTTGAAGGAAATCAAGTGCTAAAAGATGGTAGTATTAGTTTTACTAAAATGGTTATGGTAGTGCTATTAGAGCGTGCAAGAAGACCAAATTATCTTGTGTTGATTATTTCGCTACTTATCTTTATTTTGAGATGGACCGTTCGTCATGTTGAGGTATTTATGTTGGCTTTAATGTCGGTTTCCAACTATCTGGTTTAATAAATTTTGTTATTTTCCTATTCCTCAAAGGTGTTTCGTACTTCGTAGAATGGAAAGCATGGGCTATTAGCAATGTTATATACATCTGTTTGATTTTGCCCTCTAGTATGTGACGCGGTGGATTCACCCTATGTTGTGTCCAATGTTGGGGGTTCCTTTAATAAAAAAGGAAATTTTCCTCGTTTTTATTAACTATTTTTCAAATGTATCATTGCTTGCCTTTTATTTTTTTTTGGTAATATATGCCTTTTATAGCTAGCACGTGACGCAGTGGATTTACCCTGTTGTGTCTAATGTTGGGGGGTTCGTTTAATAAAAAAGGAATTTTTCCTCGTTTTTGGTGTCTATTTTTCAATTGTATCATTGTTTGACTTTTATAATTTTTTTGGTAATGCCTTTTATAACTTTTTTTTTATTTTTACTAAAGCCCGTTTTGAAATCTTTAATTCTTCCCTGTAAAAAATGCTTTAGTATTTTTATGTCTGTCGGATTTAATTGTGATAGCCCACGTTTCTCGGGGCTTAAATGCCATGTCGGTCCACAGACCTTAAGTTCATGCAGTTGCGTGTTGCGTGCGAGCTAGACTCACCTCAACAGGTCTCAATTAATTAACATGTTATTACTCATTTTAGATATCTTATAATATGTATGGAAACTAATATGCTTCTTGGATATATTAGGAGAATATATGAATATAAGAAGTAAGCAGCCAAGTGGGTCGATTGCTCGAATCTATGGTTAGAGGAGAGTAAGTGCTCCAATCCAGGTCTAGTATATTAATGGACACTTTTGTTTACCAATGGCAAGCCAAAAATTGTCTTGTGAAGCTGACACGTAAGCAAACTAAAAATTGTCTGGTGAAGCTAACACGAAAGCAACTAATCTAAGGATGTTACTTGGGTCAGGTTTATCAAGTTTATGTTTTTAAATTTAGTTTAAATGATTAGTAATTATGTTTGGGTTTTAGGTGATTTGAACCGACTTAATTAAGTTATAAATATAAATTATTTAATTTTTATTTTGATAAAACCTAATTTAACGTTATTAACTATTTAGGTGGGATTTAAGTTTATTATTTTTTAAATAATACTATTTAGTAAAACCCGACTTGGTGACCTCCGTAGTGTAATCTGATGTTGTGTCTGGCAACCTGACCCGTTCTCAATTGGGCAAAGGGTTGCATTTGTAGATGTAGATGGATTTACCTCTACGATGAGCTTAGGCAAGAGGGAGAGTAGGGAGTCTTGTAACCAAGCAAAGAACGGCTATCACAGACTCCGAGATGGGAGAAACAATTATACACATAGGTTGTGTTGGCTTCTGCAGCTCATGGTAGATCCCCACATAGCATGGTCACATGGAGCTAGTCGGGCTAAATGTGTATAATTTGTCATTTTCTAGATAAGATATGCCAAAAGAACCTATTGAAGTTGTAAGGATTCTTATTTTTTAACCAGTTTATTTTGATATTATTTATCAGATTGTGTGGTTTAAGCGTTTTCTAATTAAATTTGGTGGTTTAGAAAAATAAATATGGTTTCTAAATATTTTAAGCAAAACTATCTTTACATTTATAAGTTTCAAGTAGTTTTTGGTCAATTCTGGATTTTTGATATTTTTTTATTTTTTACTAATTTTTTAAAAATTAGGTTTAGTGGAAGCCCATGTGGGCCCCACCAACGAAATTAAGGTTTTTGAACCAAAATACCCGAGACATTAATGGAAGTCACTATAAAAAAATTTAGAATTTTTGTAGACTTAATTTTAGGTTAAATTGCCAAATTTCATAATTTTAGTTAAAAACTCTATTTCTACCCCACATTTCTATTAGGTATAGCCCAACCCCTCCTATAAAAGAAAAGTTTTGTGTCATTTCTCATTTAAGAATAGGCTTAGGTAGGAGATTGAGAGCCTAATCCTCGATTAGGCCCGAAAAGGAAACAATTAGAGGTAAGTTTAGCTCAATATTGGCTTAATCTCTAGGTTTTTCTTAAACTTTTCTTTATCTTGACTCCCCCCATCATTTTAATCTATTTTGAAAACATAAAACTATTGGTTTACCTCTATTCTCCAAGCCTTAATCTTCAAAATCTCGTATTTAGGCTTCTAAAACCCTATATCTAATGTTTACTTTTGATTTTTAAAGCTAAATCGAGATTAGTTGTATGCTAACTTAAAATCAAGTTTTTGGAAGGTGTTGAAGGAGATTGAAAGTTTATTCCAACTCAAATCAACAAGGAAAGGTAGTGGGTTCTTCAATCTCAATTTTGGGTAGTAAAAATCTCGATTTTTATGATGTTATTTGAAGTTGATTTACTTAATTTATGCTCTAATGGTTGATTTAATAAATGCTAATCTTTCATTTCGATTTCTTAAGGTTTTGTCTTACAATAGTTTAGATTAGTGTTCTGGAAGGTTTGATGAGTTTTTGATAATGTTTGATACCATGGATGAAAATTTGAAGGTGTTTTCATAGTGTCTTGGTTTTAATTTTCGAAATGAAGAAGAAAGTCAAAATTGCTTTGTTGATGATCGAAGGGCCTGCAAGGCCGATCAATCGGCAACACTATATTTTTGGCAGATTTTCAATTTAGCCAATTGAACGGCCTTGCAGGGCGATCGAACAGCTACACATCAGTTTTTACTATTTTTAAAATTTATGTTTATTTCAAAGTTTTACACCATTTGATGATTCTAATGGTTATGGGATATGTGTTATAATGAAATTAGGCTACTAGAGGTGTAGAATTGATGATGGAAGTTTATGGAATGTATTTAAGTGTGGTCATGTGACATTATATTATGTTGATAATTATGCACGTTGATATTGAAGTACCTTGAACTTTTGAATGCTGAAATTCTGATGATTAGAATATGTTTGTGGGAGTGTGTTCGATTTCACATGGATGAATTTAAGCTTTATAGTGAAGTTTACTTTGATTTTAGTTGGGAATTATTATTTTCTTGTGTATATTGTCTTATGAGTTTATGTTAGACATTGGTTATGTGTTTAGATAAGCATGAACACACACACACATATGAGGAATTTACTATCAAATTGTAGTTAATTATGCCTTGATTATGATGCATGAGGGGACTCATTGGGAGCACGTTCCATGTATTGAAACCCACGTAGGTCTTGCTCACGGATGTATTATGCTATCATGCATCATGAATCAGTATTCATGGATGAAGTTTTACCGATGTTTAATTGAAATTAATTGATTGTATGTAATGGTTGAGATTGTTTGTCGGATTAATCGCTCGGTGAATTAATCAAAACTTAGTTAGTCCGAAAGGACATATTTTCGATTCAAGTTCCTGTGTGGAACATGTACAGTTAAATTGAGTTATGTGGGGACGGGTTATGTACTTGTCTTGTGGATGAGATTATTGAGATTGTTATCTAGTGTAAGGTCCCTGATTTTTCTACGATTTTCTGGGATTTTCTTGCTATTTTTTTGGTCATTTTCAGTAGGAAAAAGTGATGTTTTGGCGTATTCATATTTATGTATTTTCCCCTGTATTTATAACTATAGAGTTAGGTGTGAGGCTTAGTAGCAAGCCGTGGGCCTCACTGCGCGCTTACGGCGCGAATTTTAGAGGTACAACACGTGAATGATAAGTGAACGCGTATTGGGGACATATATGTAAAAATCAAAAAGATGAATAGTGAAATGACGGCTTAAAACTGCAAGTTTTTCCAGAAACTTACATAACCGACATTCCAGAAATGTTTTCAGGAGTTTTTGTGAGAACCCGAGCTTGATTCCGGTCGCTCCGTTCTCCCTCCTCCGACATCGAATTCTGGTAGTTCTTGTCAGGATCCGCTTTGCCTCACCGCCATGAGTCCGTAGGTACCGGCTATGACCGCCGCCACGGCCTCTACGCTCCTCCATGAGGTTCCGAACCTTTTTTTGGGTTTTTCTCTCCTTCAATCCCGTTTTTGAACTATGGGTGTACGATTTTAAAGTCGTTTGCGGCCGCTCTCAACTAGACATATGTTTCGTTGGCCACTAGGAACTCATAGGCACAAGCTAGAGCCGCCGCCATGCTTTGTTCGCTCCGTGGTGAGCTACCGGCACTTTGGTCGGGTTTTATTCACATTCTCCATCTCACTGTTTGTGGCATTATTTTGATGCCAATGGGTTTCCTGTTGTCGTCCGGCCACCGGTAGGACTCCGTCCAGCCTACCTTGACCCAGTGTCGGTAGGTGTTTGCCGTTTCCGACCCCGCTTCGCCCTATTGCCTTACTCCGCCCGATTAGACGCTTTGGGTGCATCTCGGGCCGTGGTCATCGGCAAGCCGTATGCTATTTGGCCATTATGGGCTCTGCCCCGGCTCGGCGCCAGTGAGGGTCAGCCCCACTTGGCCCGATTATTGTTCCGTTCAGAATGGGCCGCTTGTCATTGCCTTATACCATGCGAGATGCACAACCGCCCGCACCATGGGTTTTGGTTGTGGGTGGCGATTGGCGATGTCGCCACTTAGATTGGCCACTGCTATGGGCCTTAGCCCTGTTGGCTTTTTGTGGGCATTCGGTTGCCCCTTTCAGCTCTCTCCCCCGCCCCTTTGGGTTGCGTGTGCATGTGGTCACGCATGTGCTTTTGTGTTTAGGCGTCGTATTCGCACCGCCTGATCATCGGCTGGCTTTGCCACTGATAAGTATGACATATATATCTATTTTATATGTTTTTTTACCATATTTACTAGTATAGATTAGGTTAATTTAGTGTTAGTTATAGTTTATTTAGATTAAGATAGTTATTAATATTTTAGTTTAATTATTAATTAATTTTGTAGTTATTAGTAGTTTAGATATGTATTTAAATCAAGTTGGAATTTTAATTATATTCTACATGTCTAAAATATAATATTTTATATTTTGTAGGTAAAGTGCGCTTATTGAGGTATTTGGACGATGTTTGAAATAATTCAAAATAGTCTAGACATGCTTTAAAGTGATTTAGACAACTTTTCAGAGTTATAAACAAGTTAAAAATTAATATGGACATGAAGAAAAGCTTAATGAACAAAATATGGACTATCGAGAAAAACTGTCCAAATTGTAGAAACACTGTAGCCGTTCGAACGGGGTCATTTTCTGTTCAATCGGGATAACGTGATTTTGAATCAAAACTCAGTTCAAGCGTTCGAACGGGCATGTAGGGCGTTCGAACGGCATAACGTAGAATTTCCTAGTTTTAGCCAATTTTCAATCCTTTTTATATTGGACTTCTTTCTACGGATCTTATGCCTATAAAAATACATATTTGGCTTAAAACCAGAGGATTCCAATAGATTTTAGGAAAAGAAAAAGGAAGAAGAAGATGGAAGAGAACTCAAAGCTTTTAATGGAGATTCAAGAGCTTTCTTTTACAATAGAAGGCTATACTTTTCTTTTACTTAGGAGTTGATGAAGCTGTAGATAAGTTTCAGTTTCATTTCTTTTTAATTTAGATCTCAGTTATGAATGATGACAATTGTATGATATGGATTTTCTTTTTAATGGAAGAGCTTTTCATGTTTATTCAAATCTATGTTGATTTATTGTCTTGTAGATGATAGATTGATGTAGTTTTGATATTTGCATCAATTCTAATTTCTGTGATTTAGATGAGATGTTCATACAATAGTTTTAATGTTCAGATAATTAATGACTTGGATGAGTTATACTAAGATTAGACGGGTCATGCCTATAGCTAGTTTAGTGTAGATGATTCGTGCTATTGTCGAAGATAGTTCATGCCATGGAATTTAATTAATGATTCTTTCTAAAGTAATTCTAGCTTGTAGCTGAGAATACTTGTTCACATTCACACTAGATTTAGATTAACAGTTAAGGAATTGTTATGGTTCTATAGTGGATTCAATTTCCTAAGTAAATTTCATCAAATTAATCTTTTGCTTTTAAACTAGTTAATTTCTTTCTTTTGCTTAATTTAAGTTTAAGTTATTTTTAGTTTTTAATCAACAAATTCCTCTTTAGATTTAGTAATAATTCATCTGTCCCTGAGGTTCGACAACCCTTAAATACTTATCCTAGTACAATTACCTTGTACACTTGCAAAGGGTTTAATTATAAATGATCAGCCACCGAGTGGAGTTGACCACTAGAGCCTCCACCACCTCTCCTTTGTCCTCGAGCGTTGCCCCACGCTCTCCGCCCTTATGTGGGCCTTTGTTGACCAAAATCGTCGTCGTTGGGTGCTGTCTACAACCGATTTCGACGTCTTGTGGCCGGCTAAGCACGTCTTAGCCACCGGACGATCTTCAGTGAATACACTCTCGACTTCTGGTCGCACCGCCACTTATGTTGGCACAACATTTCTCCCAGCCGCCCTAGTGTGCTGCCGTGGATCGTGGGTTTTTCCGCATTGATTTCTGACACCTTATTTGGCCGTGATTGTTTCTGACACTTCTTAAATCCTCGGGACAGCAGCTCTCTCAGCCAGGTAACGGTTTTGACCGCCAACTCCGCCGCCGATGCCGCCACCATCGTGTGCTCGCCATCAAACATCATGATTACGAGGTAGGGGAGCATTGAACTCGTAATTTCATGATAACATGCTTTGAATGAGTAGCAACATGCTACGATTGTATGATTCCATGCTTTGGATGTTAAGTAACGATCCGATTACATGATGTACATGTAAGCATGATTATATGGTATGTTGAAATGTATATGATATGCACATTGGCTATAAGTATGTTGGATGTAAGTATGTGCTAGTGATGACTAGCGTGTTTGTTAGTAAGTTTCGTATGTTGATTGAGTATGTGCTAGTGATGGCTAGCGTGTATGTTTGACGTATGTATGCATGTGCTAGTGTTGGCTAGCGGGCATGTTTAAAGTATGTTTGGATTATGCATATGCTAGTGATGACTAGCGGCATGTTTGGAGTATGTATGAATGTGTGTGCATGTGCTAGTGATGGCTAGCAAGTATGCTTGACATATGTTTGCATGTGCTAGTGATGGCTAGCGTGTATGTTTGACATATGTATGTATGCACCAGTGATGGCTAGTGAGCATGTTTGTAAGCTACGTATGTATGACCGTATGTGTATGTTATGGATATGTATATGTGGATGTGGGCAAAGGTATGATGGCTATGTGCCTATGCTATGGATATGTATATGTGGATGTGGGCAGAGGTATGAGCTATGGAAGGTAAGAAGTATCAGTGGGTGGTATGGATCTGAATACGGACGTGTAAGCGTATGACGGATGATAGAGGATATGGGTATGACAGGTGAGGATTGTCAGACAGTAAGAGTGTTCATAATTATACAAGCATAACATACAGATTATGAAGTGAAAAGTAAGCATAATAAGTGAGATATAAGTAAGAGGGCGACAAGTGGGTTGGCTCCGAGGAGCGTCATTTGATGATGCCAGGATAAGATGATTTGGCTGTAAGGTAGATGGCGGAGATTGTAAGACCGTAAGGAATTTGATGTACGATGAGTTTTGTCCATGATGTGGACTGGTCAAGTGAAGTCTGCTACCCTGACGAATTTGGGTTTCAATCGGGCTCAGCTTCGGTTTGATCAGTCGAGGACTGTGAGTTTGTGTGGCATAATTGTACCGCATAATGTACTTAATTCAAACTTGAATTATAAGCACAGCTAATGATAACATTGTGAGTTTGAGACCTGAGGGTTCGATGGATTAAGTTCCGTATTTGTGCTAGCCGATTATGAGTCGGCTGAGCATTTCTCATGTCTTGCCATGGTGTTTATCCTGCGGGATGTTGTCTGTGTGCTGTATAGAGCACCAGACGTCTGATGCTCTGCTGAGAGCGACGTATGTTTCTGATTTGGTCTGCGTGTTGTATAAGCCCAAACATTTGATGCTCTATTGAAAGCGATGTACGTTTCTAACTTTGTTGTGTGCTGTATAAAGCCCAGACGTTTGATGCTCTGTTGAGAGCGTTGTATGATTCTGCCCAAGAGTAGCACTATATGTTTATGCCCAAGTGGCACTGTATATTTTCTGTCCAAGAGTGGCAATGGCACTATAAGACCCATTATGGTGGGCAACTGTCTAACCCCTTATGTGTGGGTGTTTTTGTTTGCGCGCTCAGGTAAGTAGTATCATGGATCTACTCTTACCTATTTGATCCAGTGCCCCATGAGCATTGGTGTGCCTTACCTTTGGAAAAATCCATGGCATCTAGTCACTCCTCGGAGGTTAAGGTGTTGCCCCAGTGGCATTCTTTTCCATTTCGACGCTGGAGCTTATTAGTTGTAATGAGCTTCAGTGGTCGTTGATATGTGTACGATTATGAGCACGACTGTAAGAGTACGATTATGAGCACGACTGTAAGAGTATGAGTATGAGCACGACTGTAAGCATATGAGTATGAGCACGACTGTAAGAATATGTGTATAAATATGATTGTACGAGTAAGGTCGTACAAGTATGTGTAAGCTGTATGAGTAAGCGTACGGTGGGATGAGTAAGTTTGTAAGACCCTGAATAAGGGTGTTTGTGTAAGTTTAATCTGATGGTATGATTTTGGCACAATAGTGCATTTGATATGATTTTGGCATGATAGTACATTTGGTATGATTTTGGCATGATGGTGCCTTTGGTATGATTTTGGCACGATGGTGCATTTGGTATGTCTTTGGCACGATAGTGCATTTGGTATGATTGTATGCATATGAGCATGATATTGATATGCTTCTGCTTCATGTTTGAGTTGCATGAACGCATGTATTTATGAACTTTGTGAGTTCATTGTTTTGGATTCCCCTACTGGGTATTTTTCTACTGAGTATGAAAATACTCATCACCCTACTTTTTAGCCCCATTGTACGGGAGGTTTTGCAGGTTTGTGCAGAGAGCTCCTGGAGATGGATGCACATTTCAGCGGTGGATTGATTCTCGTTGACTCGGGTATATGCTTCACTCACTGCGAGTTTATTTGTGCCACGATCCAATGTATTGGGTGAGATGAGAAAACAAGATGTTTATTATTTTGGACTTTCATTTGGATTAGTCGGTGGAATGTTATGGGACTTGCACTCAGGGATGCCTAGGAGAGATTTGTATTTAAAGTCTATGATCATAGCAATTTATTTGTACGTGTGTTTTTGAGTAGCGCCTGATGATATTTGCTTTGGTCGTACGATGTTTGACTGTATGATGAAAATATTTAGATGAAAAATTGATGTTTAGTATTTTAAATTATAAACTGTTTTATCAGGTTTTGATTTCGTCATTTTTCCTCCGATTTACAGGCGTTATATTGCAAGAATTTTCCGTGAATTTTAAGGAAAATGTGTGAAAAAAATCTCGGGTGTTACATCTAGACCCTGAGAATCTAGAGTGGTACGTTTTGTGCACCGGCTAGCATGTGTTCTAGGGTTCTTTGTGTGGGAATTTGAGTTCTCCCCACCACAGGAGATGTCCCAGGGCGAAAACACCTACTCGAGGTTCTCTGTGTGAGATTTGGACTTTATTGTGTGTATTGTTCAGGCGAGCAGCATTAGGGGCTGACCACCCCGACCTCTTATCTTTCCTGTATGAAAAACAGACCACTTCTAGCCTTCGTGGCCTTAACTGTGTCATGCCTATGTGGCAATCCTTGTGTTTACTCTTTAATTGAGTCATTCACCATTTTTATTGATGCATGTTTATTATAAATGTTATGCATGATTGTGTACCATGTGCTTGGCACATTTATCATGTAGGGTGAATGAGGTTGATGTGATATGAATGCATAATCAGAAGTGGTTTGATTGAGACATTATTATGTAGGTTTATGTGATATGAATGCATGATTAGAAAGTGTATGATGAGATATTATTATGCAGGTTTATGCGATATTGAATGTATGATCATAAATTGTGTAAATGATACACTATTATACAGGTTTATGTGATATAAATGAATGATCAGAAACGGTGTGATTGAGACACTACTATGCAAGTTTATGTGATATGAATGAATGATCAGAAACGGTGTGATTGAGACACTACTATGCAGGTTTATGTGATATGAATGCATAATTAGAAAGTGTGTAATTGAGACACTATTATGCAGGTTTATGTGATATGAATGAATGATAAAAAAAAGGGTGTGAAAGATACTTCCTATGTGATTTATGAAATTATAATACTTGATTTGAGTAGATATAAACCAATACCTATGTGAGATGCATGTTAGGTTATAATTTTAAAAATTTATGACTTGACTTTATAGGTAGGTCTTATGCAAGCTTGTTTTTATGCTTATAGTTAAATAGGGGTTTTAGCTTATAAATGATCAGAAAGTGGTATAACATGTTGATTTTGGATCTAAATTGCTACATTGTCATGCCGTCGTATTTTCTGATTATTATATTTATATTCAAACCATTATTGAGTTTTTATACTCACCCTACTTTCTTTTTTCTGTTTTAGGGCTGCATGTCATGACATGCAGTCGGACAGGATCCTCTTTATAAGGAAAGGTCGGGGAGAGCTTGGGAGTAGGAGTGGAGGCCACTAGATTTTGCATTTTTCTCATTATTTTGTTTTGATGTTAGAACCTGTGTGGAGTGGTTTTTGTTTCAGACTTGTGATATATTATATCTTTAGTTTTGTTTAAGACCTTGTTTTGGAGCCAAGTGTGTTGTTGGCTATGGTTTATTAATATGTGAGTTTGAGATTTGCGGTTTAATTTAGAATTTAAGTAACTCTTTTGGTTCTACCTATTTACTCTTACTCAAAGTAGTGTGTTATTCCGTTAATTAGACCGCTCGTGGTAAGGGCATAAGTCTTCCACTATTTCTTTAACTGTTTTCAATACTGTCACCCCCATGTGCTGGACCAGCCCTTGGACCGGGTTCGGCTTAGGTCAGGTAGTGTCGGGGCGTGATAGAAGTGATTTGGATTGTTTATAGTTTATACACATCAACTATCTTTTTTATTTTTTTTATTTTGCATAAATAAATAATTTTATCAAATAAAATAATATTTTTACAACAAAAGTACATATTAAAAATTCATACATAAGTTTTGATTAGTTTAAATAAATGAGCCTATATGAATTTTGTGTAGGGCCCATTTGCGAAGTCCAATCAGAATACTTGTATAAGCTTTTATTGGTGCATTTATTGCGGGAATATCACTATCCTTTATTGAAGAACTGTGACAATCTTTACAAAGAGGTTTGTTATACTATAAGGTTGCCGAAAGCTAAACACACCTAACAATAATAGGCAAATACAAGATAGTAATAATACTATATCGTGAGCTAAAGCATGACTGAGAAGCAATGTTTTAAAAATTGGCCCAGCTATTGACACGTATTGGTCGTGGGCTGGGTTAATTGGGTTCAACCATGGGTCAACTTGGGTTGACCCAATTTTTTTATATATTATATTAAATAAAATATATACAAATGATCATTGTAACTCAGTAGGTATAACACATGTTATTTATACCACAACCTACATATTATTCATAGGGGAAATAACTTATATATATAAACAAAATTGTCATAGCCGAGTGGGTAAGGCTCTTGATGGGCTTTTAACATGATGTGAGTTTGAATCCTATTTCAACTATAATTTTTTTTTCATATTGAGAATATTAAATCAGTCTGACCTAGCTAGCGGGTTGGCGGTTCAACCGGCCCGATTTATCAATCACGTCCACTTGAATCGGATTTGATCGGCCAAGCTAGTCTAGGTTTTTAAACACTGCTGAGAAGGCGATCAAGATGCACACTACCAACACCTATGTGTTAAACTTGCTAGTGTAGAATATTTGGGTCGGTTTACTCATGCCCTAATTTCACTACCAAAGATGGGAGACTAAAACAATAAGAAGTCACAATATGGTTTTATAATTAGGAATGAGAGAGTTTGTGAAGATGAGTAGCATCGAAGGTAGAAACCCTATGGAGTAGGGATAGATGACTCACAAAGCTAAGGACCTTGACCCCAATATGGAGAAAAGATTGGAGGCACACCCAATACTAGAGTCAATTGTCGGAATAACAATGAACCACTGTTCAAATGTATTAATAGTTTCATTTAGTGAAAAGGGTATTCCCTCCATCCTAATTAATAATTCTATTTAGTAAAAAAGTTTGTTCCATATTAATAATCCTATTTTGTTCAATTTAAGTCGTTGTATTATTTAAAAAGAGTGTCATAATTTTATTTTCCTTTCTTTTCAATATGGGTTTCATTAATAAAAATTATTTTTTAAAAAAAAATTTGTTTAGCATTATTGGTTTCTAAATAACTAACAATGAGAGACCACTACATCACAAAAATGGTGAGAGTAACCGAGAAATGGTGAGAGAAATTTTGGGGATTGGTTTTCATGTTCCCCCCTCTATATATCCACCAGTTGTGTAGCTTTTAATATAGTAAAAAAGAGAGTATATCTTTAATGTTTTAAAATTGCTTTGGGCATTTACCTATAATTTTTTTAATACTCTTTATGTCTCATATTAATAGTTATATTTGTAAAAATAATAATTTTAATTAAATGGTAAAATTATTATGTAAGAGAAAGGAAAATAAGCTTATGATATTTTTTTAAGTATCCCACTACTTAAATTGTATAAATAAAAGCTATTAATATAAAATAATTTTTTTTGTTATATAGAGTTATGAATTTAGGACAAAGGGAATATGAAACTCACGGCACAAAAAGACACTAGAGCATATGATTTTGGATTGCAATCAGAATCTACGATAGAGGGTAACAAGTCCAAGAGCCTCATTATCATGACTAGGAACACTGTGGAAAAAATACTGAATCAAAAGATAAAAGACTCCACTAACATATGTTGCTGGATGACATTGCCTAAGCGGGAATCGTCCCCTTTTTGACCTGGAATTTAGCAATACCCATCCCACAAAAGCATGTGCTGATAGTTTACTTTCCTAACTCTTAGAATGGAGATGTAACAAGTCTTCATCCCGTCATGTTTCTTGGATAAACGTTTATAGTCCCTACATATTCAAGCAAAGAGGATCTAATCCCCTTGGCTTTGGATTTTTTTTAAAACCCTCCTATTGGGTATGTTAATTGAATTCTACCTTAAAATTTTTCACTCCTAATCTTTTATCAAACCCTCTTTGAAAAGCTTCTCCTTGTTAAACCGTACCTGTATATAACGACAAAAATAATTAAGCCTTGTTATATGGCCTTAATAGTATTGCCCTGGTCGTTTAGAATCGAAATTTGAGTTAGTATTGATTTAGTTTTTAATTAGAAATTTTCATAATCACTTCTGTCTTATCAATTTTCTTTTTTATTTTACTTCATTGCACCTTAGTTATAAGTTTAGGTATTTTGTAGCAAAAAAACAAATTATGTTAAGCTTGTACCCTTGGCTGAAAATCCTGTGTCCGCTACTGACATTGATTAATGTGGCTGATACTCTCCGGTCAAGGCAACTACTTCATCTCATGGACCAGACTAGTATTAGATAGTGATGACTATGTTTAGGCCTATGGTGAATTCTCTTTTGCATCCGCCCTAAGAGTTCATCCTGATAACGTCTAATGGCCTGAGTCATTTGACAGATATAACGTCTTAACAAGTACTTTCTGATCACTTGATGACTACTCATAATGGGGGCTTCTTTATGCTGAAAACTGGGGACGTCGGGGATACTTTTTGATCCCAAACTGTTCTTAACAACCCAAATTGACCCAGATGCCCAAACCGGGTACAACTGGACCTGGTATATTTTTCAGATCGGTCTCGACGAGGCCTCTAAAATTTAAAAAAGAACCGGGTGCCTGAACCAGTGGGTTGGCTTGGTCTGACAAAAACATTTGTGAGGAGGAGAGGTGGAGGCGGAAGGAGAAGAGGAAGAAGCAGAAACAAAAGAGGAGGAAAAACCCCATCGCCGTTGCCGGGGATCGAACCCGGGTCACCCGCGTGACAGGCGGGAATACTTACCACTATACTACAACGACTTTGTTGCTTAGGTGAAAAAAAGGTATTTATAACAATATAAAACATTTGCGGTGGGAAGTCTTTCCTTTGATGTTAATGATTCACGGCGTCGGGGCACTTCTATTTATTTCTCCCTCGCCACCAGGGAAGCGTTTGTTATGCTTACCACCGGCAATGAGTATAGTGTAATTATTGGGCCCTTCATTCTTAAAATTAATGGCGTACAAGTTAGCTTTTGTTAGCATAAATATAACCAGTGTTAATATGACATACCATCAAGTTTGAACATCAAGAACTCATATACATAATTTACACAGAGCTCATTCTCACTGGAAAAATGAAAAATGCTTTCCTTAAAAAGTGATCACAACACCATTAATTTCAAAAAGTCTACCTTTTTGCCTGAGGCCGTATGCTTATCCCGCGCGAAAGTCAAGGTCGGGTTAGCATTAGCATGGTTTTTTTACATTAAGCAAAAGAAGAGTTATGTTTGAAGAATGAAGTCAAGCCTAATGATGATGCTTCATCTGCAGTCGCAGTGGCTCCTCCATTTTCCGCCGCCCAAACAGTCCCCCATTTTCTTCTATGAAAAATGCTACTCTTATAGGATGATTCGTACGGGGTGGCCTATGGGCTATGCATTTAAATGACACCACGATCGTGAATTGAAATGGTGGCCCCTAAATTTTTAACGAACAAGAGTTTTGTTTGACGAATGATCTTTAGCGTAATGATAAATGCTTATCTGCCACTGCCGCTCATTTTCTTTCCACTTTTAGCTTTTTGACTAATTGGTGGCATCCGGGAATGTTAAAACGTTAGTGCGTAGTACAGCGTAATTAGCCAATGGTTGCTTCGGGGAATGTTAAGAATGCTAGTGCTGTTGGAAGTCGTGCACGGCCACTGAAGCGATCGGTTCTAACAACGAACTAAGTGTAATGTCAACATTTCCCACGGTAAGCAAGGAACATAAAAAAATACTCCTGACAACCACAATACTCAAGGAGACGGGCACTCTTGTATACACCAACTCAGATAGATACATTGCCATAATGCCATTTAAGTGGACCTTTGGGGAAATTCAAATAAATAAAAAGATACTTAGATTTGACCCAAGATTTATTCAGATATTTTTTCTTATACTTAGTCTAATTTGACTCATAAATAAGATCTAATAAGCCATACCTGAGTCAGATGGGGTTTGGATTTTGAACATAGTTTTAGTCATTGTAAATTGGCTTGCAATTTACCCATTAAAAAAATAAAATTTTTAGTGTACTGCACACCATATTTGCTTTGTATTCACCATTCACAAAACGACCTATCAGTATAGTATATGAGACACCTAGGCATTATAAAACATTTTTTATGCTCCCCACATATTATAATCCCATCATAATGAACATCTAAGGGCCATAATGAACATCCAAGGGCCATTGATATTTAAGATCAAAGTCGCACACATTAGCACATGTTAGAGTAAGTGCTATTGATGTTAACATGTATTAGCATGTGCATTGTTAATCTCACGAATGAACATCACCTTAGTGTTCCTTAAGTTAGGCTTATGGTAAATGGGGAGCATAAAAAATACTTTATAAAGCATTGACAATTATAACATACTCATATGTCAGGAAAAGTTTTTTTTACTCCTTACTCATGATGAGGCCAACGTAAATTACACGTGAAAGCAGTTCATCCACGAGATTAACGACACAAGTTAACGCACATTAGTATTAGCATCACTTATGTTAACATATGCACCATCGATCTTAAATATTAACGGCTCTACATGCATAGCTTAAGTTGGCTTTATTATCAAAAGGAGCATAAAAACTTTTCCCATAAGTTGTGTGTTAAACAATGGAATACACTGCCATCATGGTACGTCCAAGGGGGAAGCGTTTTGAATGCTCCAGTATGTAATAAACTCAGCGTAAGAAATATATGGAGCTCATCATCTATATAATCAATAGTATATATGGTAACACATACTCTCTCTATCCTATATTAATTATTATATTTTAAAAAATAATTTTTATTAAAAGGTGAAACCCATGTGTGAGAGAAGATAAAATAAGTTTATAATATTAATTTTTTAAGTACTCAATAATTTAAATTTAATAAAATAAAATTATTAATATAAAATATTTATTTTTATTAAATAAAGTTATTAATTTAAGACAACAAAAATATTAATAATATTAGTGCTAACTTATACTTAGTGTGTAGAGCGTTAATCCCAACTATCATGGCTCATTGTAAAAAAACCCGCCGTTCGTACCCCGTGTCTCGGGACTGTCACATCGTCACGTCCTCAACAGCTGGGCCACTTGCCGGCCCTTTTGGCAATGCATATCTTAATGCTCCAACAGAATGCAGCCTCTCGAGAAACTGACTGATTCGCGGCCAAATAGCCGAGCTAGAGAGCAAGACAATCCGGACTTGTGGCGTGCTGCATCCGTCGTCTCTTCGCTTCCGAATGAGTGTGGTATATCTCTTTGGCCAGCGAGGGGAAGGGTTAGGAGATGAAGTTTTGCAAGACGTACCAGGACTACATGCTGAAGCAGCAAAAAGAGCTCCCTGGTGTTGGCTTTAAGAAGCTGAAGAAGGTTCTCAAGAGGTGCAGTACGAATTTTCATACCCAGAAGGGGAACAATGGCCTTGTCACTGCTAACTCCAAATGCCCTGATTATTGTCCGGGTCAGTTTTTCATCATCTCTTCCAGCTGAATTTCGGTCTATTTTTCTCCAATTGGTGGTCTTTGTTTTTGAGTGGTGGACATTCCGTTGTTCCCTGGTAGCTGTTCTGCTTTATTTCTCTATGGCTAGTCCTTGGCCATTGCCGCCATTCAGCTTTTACTGTTCACAAAGGACGCATAGTGACGAGATGATTTGGTGGTTGCTTAAAGCATTTCATCTTTCTCACTATTGATTCGGAAATGAGATAAACAAATTTCGGGTTTATTTCAACTTCTTCTTCAGCTTATACATTTACTTCTTGCTTTAGTTCTTTATCCTGTTTAAAAATGTCTGCTTTCTCACTAGCAGTTGAAGGATCGGAGATTTTATTTAGTTTTTTGTATTATCAAACTCTTCCTTATTATGTTCTTTTGTATCATTGGCCTTAATTCGAACCTCTATGTCTAAAATTGGGTTGGTCACGAAGGAGGTTTTTATTTTCTTTTTCTTACTTATGAAGCTTCTTCAATCGATGTTAATGTTGCTGTCTGTGAAAATTAGAGCAGGTGCATACGGGACGCACGAATTTAGAGATAACCTTTTCGAATCGTTCTCTACTTTCCTATTTCCATTTTGTATTAATCGTCTTGTGTGTGTGTTTTGGTGATGAAACCAATCGTCCAGTTTTTTATGAAAAGAAAGATGTGATTTATTTATTATGCTAGGGCTGTATATGACTTTCCCGGAGGGTTCGAATTGACTCAATTTCCAATCTGCATGCAGTATGCGATGGAACTTTCTTTCCGTCTCTTATGGAAGAAATGTCTGCAGTTGTTGCTTGCTTCAATGAACGAGCTCAAAAACTGCTTGAATTGCATTTAGCTTCAGGCTTTCGGAAGTGTTTTTTACTCTTTAGAAACAGATTACGAGGCAATCATGTCGCTTTGATCGAAGAAGGAAAAGATTTGGTCGCTTATGCTGTGATTAATGCCGTTGCCATCAGAAAAATTCTAAAGAAATATGACAAGGTTTTCTCCCTCGGTGAAATTGAATTTCCTTGTATTATTTATTATTAATTCTAGTTCTTACAACTGCGGGGTGATGGCACGCAGGTTCATTATTCTAAGCAAGGTCAGGCTTTTAAATCCCAAGCTCAACGTATGCACGTAGAAATCTTGCAGTCTCCCTGGTTATGCGAGCTAATGGCTTTTCACATTAACATGGGGGCAAGTAAAGAAGGGACCATCTGTGTTCCTGGGTTATTTGAGAACTGTGCACTTAGGTTTGATGGAGGCAAGCCGTCACTCTCGTGTGCCCTCTTTGATTCCCTCAAAGTCGATGTTGACCTGACCTGTTCAATCTGCTTGGTAAGTTATGCATAAAACAATTGTGACTCTCTCTCATCTTGCACATTTACACCTAGGGTTCTCATATGATACTGGGTCTAAAATCGATGAGTAGACAATTGCACAACTTAGAATGTGTATGTGCTCGTTTAAGTCAGAATTTGATTTTGGGTCCTACAATTCTGAGTATAAATTAGAAGGCAGTTTGAATATTTGTCAATTCTATATGAATGCTGGATCACTAATGATTTTCCCTTTAAATTAGCAGGAGACTGTGTTTGATCCAATCTCTCTAACCTGTGGACACATCTTCTGCTACATGTGTGCATGCTCTGCTGCCTCTTTGACCGTTATTGATGGACTACAAGCTGCAGAACCCAAATCTAAATGCCCTCTATGTCGACAAGTATGCCTTTTGAGACTGTTTTAGTCTTGTTAATTGTAATTTATTTTTCCTGGGTCAACTTGGGATCCCCTCAGGCATGTGCAATGTCCAAACTTCACACCTAGTATTGGTATATAATCGATGACGGTGGCCAAGAGCGTTGATCCCATCTACGCTCTGTAGGCTTTGCCCTAGTGGTACAAATGTATAGTTGCAATAAATTGTTTCTTGTTGAAGGGCCAATGTTTCTCGGCTCCTACCATTCCTACTAATACTACTGAACCCTTTCAATCCAGAAAAAATAAAAGTTGTTTGCAACATGATTCTCGGTACATGGGAGTAAAGAGCTACTTATTTAAATCATAAAACAATTGCAACAACATTTTGACAACATCGAAAAACCTCTGTACTTTTATGTACCGGAGTAGAGAAATGTGAATAATGTTTATTAGTCAATGCCAAGGAAAAAGTTTATTTATTGATATAATTTTGGCTGATTATTTAGAGGGGAGTCTATGAAGGTGCAATACATCTGGAGGAGTTAAATCTTCTATTAGGCAGAAGGTATGTTCATAAGTTAACGTACATATTTGTCACAATACATGTAATCCTCATGATGATATAAATTTTGATGACGCATAACAGCTGCCGTGACTATTGGGAACAACGATCACAAAGAGAAAGGAAAGAAAGAATAGAGCAGGTGAAAGAGTATTGGGAATCACAGACTCGGGTGTTCACAGGCATATGAGGTGTAGCGATCCTTATCTTTTGGTATCACGCACCTTGTTTTCAAGTGTTCTATGTAACGGCTCCTCTTAGCCACCTCTAGTCTTCTACGTTCATATAATTACCGAGAGAAAAAGGTGGAATAAAATGCAATGAGTAGTTATAAGAAGTCAATAAAATGTTTATACCAATGAAAGTTATCGGTGAGAACTCAGTATGTCCATGTTTTTTGGACAGTGGTGGTTATTTCTGATTTCATATAATGTGTAAGCAGCTCTTGCCTTAATAGAAATTTGTATTTCTTGACAGAGGATTTTAAAGTTTCGAGTCCTGCTACAAGAAATAGTCAGATTTTTTTTTCTATGCTTAAATCTTAATTGCTGATTGCGCCAATCTGACGTAACCAGCTTGCGCGCTTCTTTGCTGCACAGAAGACTGGCAGGATTGCATATAGTCGAATTGACTTAATCGGAGTTTGATGATTCGGTATCCCTAACCCTGCGAGAAGAAAAGCCGAAGTTAAAGATGATAACAGAGCCGGAAATTTTGTTTAAAATCTGTAGTGCTCATTGGTTTTTGACTCGCTCAACTGCTCAAGTATAATAAGGTGTTGAACAGGGTGGACCCAATATTCATCGATATATATGGTATTTTTAAGAGAAATAAATCGGGACGTGAGTTTTTCTATTGGTATTTCTAAGAAAGAAAAGCATATACCCAACAGTTGGTGGCCGAGTGGTGCACAGAGAAAAACCTACCCCAGGCATGTTCAATGAATACAAACCTGTTTTAAAGTTTTTGAAAAAGTGAATCTTTTGGACTTGGTGAAGGGAAGTTCATAATTAAAGTTAGCCAATTCAGTCGACAGGGTATTGTCTAGTGCGGTGGAAGTACTCAAATCCGCAGGTAAAATCAATGGTGCACACGAAAAGTTCACCGATGGAGTTTCTCACCCAGACTACTGAGATCCAGGGAGAAAAAAACTAGCAAAAACTCAAGGCTATATTGCTAGGTTGATTGAACTTCTCAAAGACAAAAAGGAGTATTGCCGAGTTTGTGTGGAAGATTGTTACTGAAAATTGAATTGAATACATTCATGACGAGTGAAATAAGTTAGCAGTTCCGAAAAGATATGGTACCTAATTTAGAGTTGAAAGATGGAAAACAAACATTTTGCAATGAGCGCTCATGGTACACCACCTACCACCTTCCGACCTAATCCTGCAATCCTCGGTGCTAACAAATTACGTTGAAATGCCGCAACTCTACCAGCGTTCGTTCACGGGTGTACAGGGTTGAGTTTTTGGAGGGTGGTGTTTTCTGTCCACTTATAATGATTGTTCTCGGTCAGTAGCTTTAGCAGATAATGAGAACACGCTTTCATTGCTGATCACATAAGGAGCCTGTAGTGGAAGAGGCCAGATTATATTAGCTACCAAAGAGTCGTGATCTGCTGGTGAAGAAAAAGATAAAAACGGAAAGGGGCCATATCATATGCTTGCTTGAATATCATTGATGAGGGAGGGGCGATGGGCGACGCAAGAGGAAATTTAATTGTCCTTTTTCCATTGCGGAAAATTTAACAAACAAATGAACTCCATGTAATAAAAGGGGAGCCACTCCTTCCTAGACAGACAAACCCAGCTTTGCGTCATGATTTTAGTGAGTATTATGAATGAAAGAAAAGAATTACTGACTTGCAAGAAAAGCAATGTTCACGTGCTCGTGTCACATGGTTTGGAGAGGGCCGGGAGGGGGCCTGCCATCAGAGATAATCTTATTCGTAGTACATTGTAATTCATGATCTGAAAGCTTAGCATTTCTCCATGTACCCCATAAAATAAAACAGCATCTCTCTATCTCTCTTATTCCAGACCACATATGGGTATGTTTGTCCGACATGTACGGAGTAAACGTGAATGTTACTTTAGGGCGTGCGCGCGAGTTACCTTTTTACCTTATGGAAAATACAGATAATGGCGGTTATATACATGAAAGGCAGTATCGATACGCATGAGAGTATCGATGATCATGGATACGGGTACGCACCGATGATACGCAGTACGCTACTAAACGGGCATAAACCCTTTTATAAACATAAAAAAATGTTATAACTAATAATATATCATTATAATACTTCTTTTAGAGCATAATAAAATCATATAATACCATATCAACCGATATGGGTATTCTAAAATTAATTCATTTAGAACCATATATTATTATGCTCTCCGTCCCATATTAATATTGGTCATTCTTTCCCATATTAAATACTTTAAAATTAGTTAATTTTAAAAATAAATAATATACTTTAATATTAGTCTAAATTACATGTTTAAATAAATGTATATTTGTGGAGCACTATATGTAAAAAATATAATTATATAAATTATATGGACCTACCCGCATTGATCTCATATAATTTTAAAAATATTATTTTTAATATAATTAAAACTTAAACTTTTAAAGAATTGGGGTTTGAATTGTATTTGTATTTTTAAGAAAAAAAAATTTTAAATTTTTTTTTTTAAAAAAAAATTATTTTTTTAATTTAAAAATAATTTTTTAAATTTAAAAAATAATTTTCAAATATAATATTGATACATATCGGCCGTATCGATACGGTACGGCCAATACGTATCGATATTTCTTATAAAGGGCGTATCGCCCCCCATATCGTATCAGTATCGACTAATATAAATACATATCGGCCGATACGCACCCGTATCCGCCGATACGGCCTTCCATCGTTTACACATTCTAAAAATTACATTAGTTGACAATTAAAGGTACCAATGTATTATTACTCTCCAATTATTATTTATACAAAGACCGTTGAAGACTGACATTATAACTAGCGACAAGCGTCCACGACAAAAAAAGGTGGCCGGTCGGTCATAGCCTCGTCATATTTAGTTTTTTTTTTCTCCAGTACTTAGCGTAGAACTTGCCTTAAATTTACGATATTTTTTTTTGTTTGATTCAAGCAAGTAACTCATACCTATTAATGATGACTTGATACCTAATTATTTTGCAGAGGCCCCCCATATTCTCACTTTTTTTAAGTTTAAAAAAATATTTATTTTCTTTCTAGTGGGGGCAACTATGCTCGAGAAGAGTGCCCTACAAATAAGTATTATTTTTTAATCCCAAATATCATGAAATAATAAACAGAAAATTGTCAAGGACAAAAAGAATTTTTTTTATTAGTAAATAGTTTCATAAGTAAAAAGTTAAAAAAATAAGTGGGTAAAATAAAAGAGGTCTATACTTTATAGGGTGAAAGCTGCTTGGAGAACTCCAATAAAATTTCATTAGTTTATGCACATCTACCTTTTGAGGCTGAGCATATGCCCGTTTATCTACTCCTGTCTTCCTTACCTAAGCTATGACCTGGAGGGTAAACATGGTAAAAGTGAGAGGTTCGTATGTATATAAGCCAAGATGACTTCTTTGAAGGTCTCCTACCGTTATTGCATGCACATGAACTCCATGGCCAAAATACCAAAAAATAAAACAAGGGGAGAGTAGCTCATATTTGCCAACTGGGAAGAGTTTTGTTACATTTCATTGCCAAACCAAAAGGCTTGATTGCGAAGATTACCACACCATTAGCCTCAGCCTTCTCTATAGTAAGGAGGTTTTCTAGACGACTATCGAAGGCCCTCCTCCCTCTTAGAAGTTGTGAGACCCTCAGTATAGGTTGACGGTTGTGCTACAGGCCTACGTATTCCCAATATGTCCCTTGTCCAAGCCGAGCTTGGTCTTGTTGACCTCCATTGCTATGGTAAGCCTACCATGTAAGTATTACACCGAGCTACAGATCACGGTGTCAGTGCCCATGTACCCAATACTACTTTTATTAATATTAAAAAAATTTAAATAATGAAACGAATCGCCAAAATAATGGGCCTAAGTGCGAACCAAAATGAGAGAATTGCGTGAGTATATTAAGGTGAACGTAAAAAATTTTCCTTACCAGAGGGTGCCCCGACAACACACGAGTAAAAGACAAATTGGCATGGAGCAGGCCCTCGTAGACCAACAATGGGTGCAAATCGCCAAATATGAGGGTGTTTTCACATTGGGACTGTCCAAAAGTATAAAAGATGGAAATGTAGCAGGGGATTCCGGTATTAAAATGGTCCGGAAGTGTTTGCTTAATAACGGAAGGTAAAAAAGTGCAGTGGAATTAAAATCCCAAAACTCAGCGCAACGAATTTTGATTTTTGAAATGGAAGGAGTGCCAGCCCATCACAAGTCCCAGACGCTTCCTCAGTCAGGGGAACATGCGGGGTCCAGAGTCCACACACACTTATTGTTGGAGCCAGAAACCGGGGGCCACGAGAATACCCTGTCCGCGTTAGTGAATGACGGCCGATTCAGTGGAGTGAAATCGGAAAAGCAGCGAGCGAGACCGCAACACTCGCTCCCGTCTCCTCGTAAATTTCGCCCGCTCACGGCGTCTTTTTTCGTCCCTCTCACCTGGGAGCGCGACTTTTTTTGGTCGCTAAAACTTACGCTCACTCAAAGGAAGACGAGAAAGAAAAAAATACCGCATAATTTTTTTATTGGTAGGAGTTTTATATATATATATATATTTTTACCGGAGTGTAGTTTGTGAAATATCGTCTGAATTTTATTATGATATGATATGATATATTTCTGGCTCGTGATTAGGTCATGTGATAGTGTGCGTGTGTAAGAGAGAGAGAGAGAGAGCCTTCCCTCTTGCGTGCAGGCGCAGTGCTCTCATCATCGGCATCGGCATCGGCATCGGCATCGGCAGGCGGCGCTGAATGCTTTGCCATTGTCGCCTTCGGTTGGGGGAAGAGCCCCTTACGCTGCCTTCCTCTTCTCACTGGTTTTAAGGTCGGATCTCCTGGATTGCCTGGATCTTTTTTTCTTTTGTTACATTCCGCTTTCTTTTATTGTGAAATCTATATTTGGATCTCGTCAGGGGCGGGGGCGTTTGTCGGATTCGATTGACGCCTGCATTTCGATTTCTTGGATCTAAGCTCCTTGCAAGGATCGCGACTCCTCGGATACGACACATTGATGTTCTTGGCCCATCCTCCATCTTCCTCTTCCATGTAGGTGTTTTTTCAACCGATTAGGGTTTCGAATGTTCAATTTCTTCACACGCATGACTTTTTTTTTTCTTCTCTTTTTGCCGTACTGTAGCAGTTTCGGTCCAGTCGTGAAAATTGGCGCCTCAACGCCGGGCTCAGCGCCACATGGGTGGCCACATGCAGCAGAACAATGCTGCCGCTGCCACTGCCGCTCTGTACGAGCACCCCGGAGGCGTCCCATTTCATACTTCCGCTCCCGTAAGCGACGCTGGGGATGCAGTCATGGCCCGATGGCTCCAGTCTGCTGGTTTGCAGCATCTGGCTTCGCCTTTGACAGCGCCCGGTATTGACCAGCACCTTCTTCCAAATCTCCTCATGCAGGTTCGACTCGATTAATTTCTTTACCCACATTTCGCTTCAATACTAATCGATCCTTTATACGAAAAGTGACTGCTTACTATACCAAATGTAGGTTTAGAAGTTAGTAAATGCTCTAATTCATATTTAATATTTGAAAATCATTTTCTTATCTCTTTCTTATTGCGTGCTTCAGCTCTAGCTGCGTCGTTTGAGTTATTTTTATTTTTTCTATCTTTGATTTGCAAACCATCAATCTTTTTTTGGCTATCAAGTCCAATAACATCTTCTTACAGTGCTTTGCCTCTTTATGATATTAATCTACTACATAAATTAAATTTTTGCTATTTGAAACTTATTTTTCGTTTTAAATATTCATAAAAATATAGGGTTATGGAGTGCAATCTTCTGAGGATAAGCAAAAGCTTTTTAAACTTCTGAGGAACTTAAATTTGAATGGGGAATCTGAATCTTACACCCCAACTGCCCAGGGTTCCAGTGCTGTGTCTGGATTGGATGGCTTTTATTCCCCAGAGTTGAGAGGGGAGTTTGGAGCTGGACTCTTGGATCTTCATGCTATGGATGACACTGAGCTTCTCTCAGAGGTATGATTTTTCTTTTGATCTGTCATTTATGCTCTGCAACAAATGTGTGAGAATGTTGCATTTTTTGCTGCTTTCTTGTTGTATTTGTGGTAATTTTGGAATCGTACTTTGATAGAGGAATCAATTAAATCCAGAAATTTTGATCCTCAATCATGAATTTATTCTTCATTATATAAAAATGCAATTGATTTTTTTTTTTTGGTTTATGTGGGTGTGTGTGCTTATGGATTGTCTCTCATAAATTAGAAAAACTTAAATGTGATTCTACGTTTTCATGGTAAACTATGTTGACAAGTTGATGTGGATATTTTTGACAGCATGTATTATCAGAGCCCTTTGAGCCATCGCCTTTCATGCCTGCAGTAACTAGTAGGGGGTTTGATAATGACTTTGATACTATTACTAGCAGGCAACCGAAATTGCAGACAGGAGTTTCCGAAAGATCACTGCAAGGTGAAAAGGAAAAGACTAATGATAAGGAGAACGTAGGAAAAGAGAGCAACTTAGCCAAGATAAAAGTTGTGGTATGCTGGTTATTGCTTTTGCTTCTGGTTTATACTTGTAGTTCTCCCTCTTAACAATTGTCATGTTGTTGAACTTGCAAGCCTTGTGCTGGTTGTCAGTTTTCTTTCAAAGACGTAAGCAGTTATCATACTGTTGCATGTCAAGTGGTAAAAGCTATACAATCGAAAAAAGAAAATGAATTGCAATTACATGTCAAGTGGTAAAAGATTTGTGCATTGATCTTTCTTTTATAATTGCATTGCAACTTCAGGTACGTAAAAGGCCTTTGAACAAAAAAGAATTGTCAAGAAAGGAAGACGATATTGTAACAGTCTATGATAATGCCTTTTTAGCTGTCCATGAACCAAAGCTAAAGGTTTGATTCTTTATCACATATTACCATAATTTGTGATGTTGGCAGACTAGTTTCTTGCTAATGCCAGCAGTTTGGATGCATCATGTTATTTTTCTATCATGATTATATCACATCTGATTGCATGTTTGATATGCAAGGTTGACCTTACTGCCTATGTTGAAAAGCATGAATTTTGTTTTGACGCTGTTTTGGATGAGTATGTAACGAATGAAGAGGTACATGCCTTTCTTTTTATATTTGGTATTTGGTATTTCAATGCATTCCTCCTTGTAATGTTTGCTACACAACTTTTAAGACTCATCAAACTTCAGTGTCTGTCTTTCTGGCTTTTTGTGCGGTTTAAGGTGGGCATTCAATGTGAGAGCTTTTTGTGATGCAGGTTTATCGTGTTACTGTAGCCCCAATCATCCCTACCATCTTTCAGCGAACAAAGGCAACTTGCTTTGCTTATGGTCAAACAGGTGCGTGGATATCTGGTTCTTCCTTCTAGCTTGGCTAGTATTAATTGGTTCTTAACTTAACGAGGCAACTTTTACCTAAGAAAAGGAATTGTGTCCAAGTTTGCTGCTTGTTTTTGGAAATTTGCGAGCCTTTACATTTATAAGAAACAAATGAGTTTGCATTTCAGGCAGTGGTAAGACATATACCATGCAACCATTGCCACTGAAAGCTGCAGAAGACATTGTTAGGCAACTGCATCAGCCAATCTATCGTAATCAAAGATATAAGTTGTGGCTGAGCTACTTTGAGATATATGGCGGTAAACTTTTTGATCTTCTCAGTGATAGAAGGTTAGTGTTACAAATTTCAATTTTAAATGAGGTAGATGGTTTAACTGTTTTGATATATATTTTTTTATATTTAGACTTTAGTATATCTGTATAACTATTTATCCGAAGTCATTAACCTCTATGATTGCTTTCATATATAATAGGACTAATTTTAAGGATTTTGCAGTAATTAAATAATGACCGATGGCTTTCTGAACTGTTGCAGCATTCAGTTGTAGGAACATAATGCTAAGGCGTCGTTTGGATGACGCTTTGTGTTACCTGGAAAGCTGCTTTTAGTTGAAATTGCTTTTTGAAAAATAAAGCAAAAGCGGGTTATGTTTGGATATACATTATAGAAAATCAGCTTTTCAAAAAAAGTTCTAAAAATCTTGTTTGGGTAGCCATTGTATTATATATTATCTCCGTTACAAAAAATACCTACTTTATCCTCAAATAATTAGAGGAAAAAGGGTGGTCATTAATGGTGGATGAGGGTGGTCATGGTGGAAGGAGAAGGGAAGAGGAGAAAAGGAAAGGAAGTTAGCACAGGAGAGATGTACAAAATTGTGCGAGGGCAGTCATGGTGGGAGAAGGGGGATAGGAAAACGCGCGCTTGTAATAAGGAAAAAAATGCAAAAGTGTTATAGCATGAGAGAAGAGAAGGTTAAAAATATCAACTCATGATATTTTTCCTATTTTTTGATACGCTTTTAGCCTAAATCTCTTCAAGAGGAGAGTTAGGCAGAAAGCGGTTAAAAAACAAAAACGAGTAAAAAACATGGTTAAAGGCATTTTTGAAACAAAGCGAAGCTGTTGGTCTAAATTGCCTAACCAAACAAGATTTATATGCAAAACAAAAAAAAGCAGACATAAAGTGGTTGCAAAGCGTCATCCAAACGAAGCCTAAGAAGGGACTTTGCAATAGTTGATGAGTTTTCCTATGATTGGTTTTCTTGAAAAAAGGGTGTCATGAGCATAAAAGACATTTTAGTCATTGAAATGAAATATTTTTTTGTATGTAGAAAAATTATATATAACCATTTCTTTTTATTTTCCAATATAATTCTAGTCAGTGTTATTGATAAGTTTCTAGGTATTTTATATTGTAAGTATTTTAGGCTTGTTTTAAGTTGTTTTCTTTATCAAATTAGATGAACAGAAGTTTTGAGACTACCCCCTTTGGTTTTTTTATCAGAAAACTATGTATGAGGGAAGATGGGCGGCAACAGGTCTGCATTGTTGGACTGCAGGAATTCGAGGTGTCTGATGTGCAAATTGTTAAAGAATATATTGAGAAGGGAAATGCAGCTAGAAGCACAGGTTCCACTGGCGCTAATGAAGAGTCTTCTAGATCTCATGCTATATTACAGCTTGCCATTAAGAAGCACAGTGAGGTAGCTGAATCTAGAAGGTATAATGATGGGAATGAACCGAAGCCTGGGAAAATTGTGGGGAAGATCTCTTTTATTGATCTTGCTGGTAGTGAACGTGGGGCTGATACAACAGATAATGACCGACAAACACGGTATATACTTGAAGTTATTGCTCCTTTTTTTTTTTTGTCTTCTGTCTGTATAGACCAGTGTACTCATTTATCTTTGTTTGGGCTAGAATTGAGGGAGCAGAAATTAACAAGAGTCTTTTGGCATTAAAGGAGTGCATCCGCGCTCTTGATAATGATCAGATACACATACCATTTCGTGGAAGCAAGCTCACAGAGGTTCTTCGTGATTCTTTTGTTGGAAACTCACGCACTGTTATGATCTCTTGCATTTCACCAAATGCGGGTTCTTGTGAGCATACTTTAAACACCTTAAGATATGCTGACAGGTATGTTAGAGTATTAATTGCCGAAGTGAAACCTGTATGTCTTATGATTTACAAATTCTTATCACAATCAGTTGTGCTATTACAGGGTTAAGGGCCTCTCAAAGAGTGGCAATAATAGAAGAGATCCAATTCCAGGTTTTGTAAGCAAGGAGCCTTCATCGTCTTCACTCCCTGTTTCTACTGAGACAGATGATTTCCCTGTCCAAAATGAGATGAAACCGACTGATGTTGGACGAAGGGTTGAGAGTTTTTCCCGATCTGTCACTGCTGATTACGAAATAAACTCCATGACCTATCCTTCAAATACTATGAATAGTGGAAGAGAGGAAAGTGGGGTGTCTACAAGTTTCCTTGACAGGGACAAGGTTGACATGAAAAACAGTGGTATTAGCAGCCACCATAGATTGCTCTCTGGTCCAAACTCAGTTGACACATTTGAGGAAGAGAAAGTTCAACGTGTGTCTCCACCGCACCGAAAAGCTTATAGGGAAGAAAAAACTGAAAAGCAAATAAGCTTGTCTAAAAGAGATAATGGGTCTGATTTGTCTTCTGTAGTTATGAAGCAACAGCATAGTTATGATACTAGTTCCAACAGTGTGCCATCTAGGCAATATGAAATTAATCCACCACCAGTTCATGATGGAGAAATCAATGCCTTACTTGAGGTATGCTAGGAATGACCATTTTGGTTTTGGTGCTTTTTTAAATTTGTATCTGTTACTGCTTACTGCCAAATTTGTCACTTTTTTTATGTTACAATCTTGCTTCTGAAGGAGGAAGAGGCTCTCATTGCAGCACATAGGAAAGAAATTGAAGAAACAATGGAGATTGTTCGTGAAGTATGTTTCTGTTTTCCTTCTATTTTTACTTGTGAATGTCTGCTAGTGTTCCTTGGCGCTAATGTCTGTGGATTGTACAGTGTGTGCTTATGGTTATTATTAATTTTTAGTTTTATTAAATCTACACTAGTGTGGGACAACCCCATGATCAGGAAGCATGAATAATTGATTTGTGGAAGTGGTGAAATTGGAAACACATAGAATATCATGTTGGAGAGAGTCTGTTGCTGGAATCGTTTAGTACAATATTGTCCTTGGTTGAGATAGATAGGTAATCATATACCACAATTATAGTTTTGAGTTTTTTTGTTCAGGAGATGAAGCTACTGGCAGATGTAGATCAACCAGGAAGCCTTATTGATAACTATGTGACGCAGTTGAGTTTTGTGCTTTCTCGCAAGGCAGCAGGTTTGGTTAGTCTTCAAGCCCGGTTGGCAAGATTCCAGCATCGCCTTAAAGAACAGGAGATACTTAGTCGGAAGAAGGTACCTCGCTAGTGTGGTGAAGGTACCAATGGCTTATTTACTCCCTGGTACCTTAAGTATGCGTGGTCCTATGACACTGGATATACTAAACTCTGAAGGCATCTATTTTGGCTTTACTTCTGCCGAAGTTTTGTGACTTGGAAGGCAACTTTGCTAATGAGATTGGAGATTTGCACCACCCAGTTCCCGTATAGCTTGTGTTGTGTGGGGGTGAAAGGTATGTGTTAGAAGCTGAGACATTTTACTTTATCAGGAAACGTGTATCCATGGACGATATGTATTTCAACTAATTGGCATTGTTCAAGTGGATGGACAAAATACAAGATGAAAAACAGCTGTGTAATTTATTTGAGATCAAAAGAAACCTTAAGTTGACAATAATTAGATTTCGTATAAAGAAACACAATTTGCTAATTTATGATGCAATTTTTTATTTTATTTTTTATAACAAAGCGCTCAAAGAGCAATACCGTATTCATTAATAAGTTGACAGTAATTAGATTTCGTAGAAAGAAACACAATTTGCTAATTTATGATGCAATTTTTTATTTTTATTTTGTCACAAAGCCCTCAAGGAGCAATACAATTCATTAACCTGCATAAGTGAACAGACCGTCTGTGCTACAAACAGGAGGCTCCTATAGTTAATGACATCACAAAATGATGCCCTTTCTCACATAATAAGCAAAGCACATTAAAGTACGAGGAAAACAACTTGCGGCACCAACACCAAGCGTACAGGTTAATCTCTTATTTGGCAGGATGATATTGTTATCAAAATTATGGCTATATTTATCTATTCTGGTGAAGAGGATCAGATGATATAGATATTAATTAATACGGGTGAAGAGGATCAAATGATAAAGAAATTTACTAATACGGTCTTTCACAATAGCTCTCCATATGCCGTTCTTGCTCGATATGACATTTTGCACATTAGCCTTCCACATCGAGTCAAGCTGTTTTATTAGGGACTGTGTCAACATGACTTTTCTACTGCAGATATCCTGTATAATTGATTGCATATTTATCATTTATTATGTGCCCCTTGTTCCTCTCATCAGGAAACTGCCCAACACCTTTTCTATCATGCCCTTTTATATGCTGATTTTGGTTTGATTGTATGCAATTTCCTAATGATTTCATATTTAATTTTTTGTCTCTGTGGAAACTTCTTAAAAGCCTTGAGCAAAAGTTGATGATTGTGCCTGATCGGTTTCAAGTTATGGCCTATCATCTTAGGCAATTTTATATTATTCTTTGCTGGCTTGTTTGGAAAATTGGTAATGCAGTCGTTTTTTATAGTGCCGGGATATGGTTCAATACCAATGGGTACATATGATGAAACACTTACATATTCTCTATCATAGGAGCTGTAGATATAAGCAGGTTCGTACTCATTTTCTCTGTTGCCTTAATTTGACGGTGCCTTATCGTACTACTTGTAACTTATATGCAGCTGCTGGAGCTATTGTTGGAGACTCATAGGGCCACCTCATTGCGGGATTAGCTGTTAAATTGAGATTTTTCTGGCTCGATACATAAATATTTTATATTTTTTAGATTTTGACACTTAATCTCATACGACCTGATTTAGGATAAATATACACTTAGGTAACAAATAAACATATACTCAAGTTCTTATCTCATTATTGGTGACAAATTATTGACGATGACACAAATTTATATGAGCAAAATTAAAACATACAACATATAGAAAATAAAGCACTCATTTAAAGATGATCGATAAAAAGTAAAAAATTTCTCCTTCTTAATCCTATGTTCTAGAGAATGAACTAGAACCGAGCACCTCCCGGTTTCAATCCAATAATTGGTTCCCAGTTAAAAAAATATGAAAATAACATAAATTTAAAATTGGGAATCAAAGAAAGCCACTTTTGTGCATGTTGAATTGTAACAAACATATTGTTCCGACAATCTTGAAAACTAGGTTGCGTTTAGAATGGATTAAAGGACTTCCGAGAATGCTAGAACAAGAGGATGACTTTTACTAAATGGACCAAAGATCTCACACTTTGCATGGTCCATGTCCAATACTTAATCCATATTACATATACAATAACACGATATGTCAATAAAATGTATTATTGATGATATGATATGTATTCTTTAAGCTAGCAACCCATAATATAATATCCTCTATATTGCATATACAATAATACGATATTCTCTATAATGTGTTATCGATAATGCGATATTCTTCATAACGTGTTATCGATAAGACGATATGCCAATAATACGTATTATTTATAATACAATATGTTATGATGTCTTCTATATCGTATATACAATAATACGATATTTACCAATTTGTGTGGTTAGAAATTTTTGGACAAAAATTAGATAAGAGCGATCGCCGATGAAGTGAGAGAGGCCAACAATCACCGAATAGAAATCAAAATTTGTTGTTGATGAAAACTGCCGGGTGAAAATCACAAATCGTCACTGAGCTCCGATCTCCTCTTTATTTATGCATCGTCACAACTAATTTACACGATTTTAAACCCTAGCCCTTGTTATAGGGGTACTTTTGGTCCAATTTTTTGCAAATATCGTGTAGACCCAGGTTTTATGAAATGTTTTTACAAAACCAGGGAATATGAAATATTTATATCTTAAGTCATGTAATATGGAAAAAACTCTGTTAAATTTTCATTGCACTTGTCTATACTTATTGAAGGGTATATTTGTCTACTTGTGTGCGCCTACTGCTATATTTTAAGCTTCATAAGGGAGACTCTCTTTGCATCATTGAATATCTTTTGGCTTCCATCTCTAAATTTATATTAGCAATTAAAAAGTATTGTGCAAGAAATATTAAAGCCATGGTGGAATTTGAATTAAGGCTGCGTTGAAAACTAGGACATGTAATGATTTGGATGGAACTGACCAAAGATTGATCCAGGTTGGGTTCTATTTTAGGTTGGGTCTAACATACGAAAAACCTGAGAACCGATCAGACTAGACCTGACTGGACCCAACCAAACCCAACCTAAGTTCTTAATTAATTTATAAAATTAAATTTAGCCTAGGTTATGTAATTTTTTATATTTTTTTATTTATAAAATTGATTTAATATAGTGTCAAATAAGTTTGAATTATTAGAATCGATCTGACCCAAGATAGAATTTTAGTTTCTATTTTGATTCTTAGGGTTTTCCAGTTCTTATTTTAGGTTGGGTGAGTTGAAGAATTTCAGTTTCTATTTCAGGTCGAATTGGGTCCTATAAAACCTGAATTAACTTACCTGAGATGTAGCCCTAATTTGAGTCATACTCTAGAGTCCATATTTATAGGGAACAAAACCGGCAAACTATTTGCTGAATTTTGTTATGCATGATTATTCCTACTATTGGTTTCATTTCCCTCCAACCAAACTTCTTCTTATTTTGCAAAAGAAAATTTCCTGTTGTATTTCTCCACGATAATTTCTTTGCTAGTTGTTCCTTTTCACTTCTTAATTTTTATTAAGAAACAAATGAAGGACCTCATAGTGTATCCTCCTAGATAGTATCTTGGTATTATCTTTGTGTGCCTAACGTCTTAACCACCAACATGGTGTGCAACGCACACTTACAATTTTCTCCTTTTGTGTCACAGGGGCGCTCGAGGAATGTCCACCGTGTAGCACCCGCAAGGCCAAACAACAAAGCGAGTAAGTCATTCTTCATCAAGGTCATGGCCTCGTACCATTCAACCAAGCATCTAGCCCACAAAGCTAAGCAACGAACCCATCCCAAGTCGTACGTGTGAATGTGCCTGGACATTTCCCAAGTGAGCTGGCCGGAGGGGGACACCTCCTTGTAATGCACGGATCTAACTTAGGCAACCCGGACAATCCATCTAAGCCAAGTGCATGCAAGGGTCTCCGTATCCAACACGGCCATAAGGCCGGATAGCCACCCGACTGGTCAGAGAGCCCCATCCCCCAGAAAACGGGGCTCCTGGCATGATAGTTAGTAAAACAACAAGCCTTCATTGTCATCCGAGATAGCAAGTTGTAAGGCTTGACATCATACTAACAACTTTATCATTTCAGCTCACCATGTCCCCCTGATATATAGTAAAAAAAGATTTTTCCTATTTTGCTAGAGTGGCAACCAAAGTGGTTGTACTGGCATGGTTAGTTTAAATTTTGCCAAACGGCCTAAGATCACTCCCAAAATAAATCTAACACTATATAGGGGGAGGGGACATCTTAAGTATTCAAATATGTGCTAGTCGGTTATGTGTCTTAACATAGCCAACTATGTGTGCACATCGTTGCGTATTTTCTGTGCAACGTTTTGCACACATATTGAACAATGTTGCGGGCCTTCCCCGCAATGCCTGCACACATGATATGCAACATTATGGGCAGTTTTTACAATGCATACACACCTAATATACAACACTTCTACACGTATGTGCTCCCTAACACATACCACAGATACTCCGCTTCGCTACCCTGTGATATCTAGCACCAATGTTGAAGCACACACCTGCTACAATAGGAAAAAAAAGGAAAAGAAATCACATGCTAAAAGGATCGTCCTAAGTTGGAGCCTCTATTACTCGAAGAGTCATTACTATCGACCCCAACTCATGGAGGGAATTTTTTTTCTCTTTCATACTAATAATGAACCCCACATAAGTTATATATGGTAATTACTTATCTATGAGATCAATGGTGTACATATTAATATACGTTAGTATTAATATCATTGAATACCAATATGCACTAACATGTGCACTGTTGATTTTAAATATCAACAACTCCCCATATGTTATTTTTGCTTGGCTCATAGTTAAAAGGGAGCATAAAAAACTATTCCTTAGTGAAGCTGGATTTATGTGCCCTCTTATCTCAAATTGAGTCATTTGAAGCATATTAAAATAGAAGGCATATAGATTTAAATTACCCGTCCGCCATCAAATTGAATGCACACCATTCAACCGTTCCCTAATTCAATGCATGCCGTGCCAACATGTTGAAACTTGAAACTAGGGTACATATTAACTTTTCCTTACTAGAACGGTAGAACCCATGCGGATAACGCAAAGAAATGACCTCTTTGTGGTAACAATCAAGTACTAACTGTTGACCACCCACAAAGCTTTGCAAGGGAAACAAAATACCCAACATGGAATTTGCCACGTCTCAGAATGTCCTCTATTTGGTATTTTTTTATTAACAAAGCATAATTATATCTTCTTTCCGTCTTAAAGTCATAGCTTCATTTAGTAAAAAAATTTATTCTATATTAATTATTTTATTTTATTTTATTTAAGTAATTAGGTACTCTAATAAGAGTGTCATAAGTTTATTATCTCTTCTCTTAAATATAAGTTTCACCATTAAAAAAAAATATTATCTTTTAAATATAACTATTAATATGGGACAGAGAATATTTTCCCTTAAGCCAATCCATTTGGATGGATCCCTACGTATTAAGGAGTCCTAGCCTCACAGGTTGAATCCCTTGGCGTCTAGCGTGCATGTGGGGCAGGATTTGTAACAAAAATAATCATTTTCCTATATGAAAAATGCATCTAAAATGACAATGAGAATTAATCCACATAATCAGACATTTGCCAGACGGGGAAGAGCAAATCAGATTCGGTGCTGTACAATCAGGGATCCGCAAACCCAAGATGCAAACGTTAAGACTTTAGTGCTTTCGAAGAGAGGAAAACCACAAAGTTTCGCATATGAACAGAAATTCGGAAGCGAACATTCCTAAATTCCTCACCCAAACAATTCGCACGTCTTTACAAAAAATGTCCATTTGATCGCACCGTGTGTCACAAGGATGGTGCGATCAAAGGCTACAAATCATAACCAAAATGAACTCCTCAGAAATCCGAAGACCAATTACACAACCATATCTTTGAACTAACATAAAGATGCACCACTAATCTAAATAATCACCAATCAAGAACCTGCCCATCTACTCCGGAAGCATTCCCCTAAAGAAAGAGACTCTTGTATTCGCCATTTGCCATTTGACATACATGATTGTAAGGAACGGGATCTGAAGGGCAATAAATAAAAATAGTATCAGATGTCTTCTATTTACAAGAACAGAAATGAAAGACATGACAGTAATACACACTAAATTTGAGACAAATGATCGATCAGTCAATCATACCCGCTTTTTCACCAAAGTCGGTGCATATTTCAGCACGAATTGCTTGATTTTCAGCAATTCCAATTACTTCCACAAAATTAGATACAGGGAAGGATGGAGATCCTCTTATTTTTAATTGACGACCATCTGTGGAATTGCCTACGAGAACTCCTCCTTCGTTCCGTGTAACTTGAACTAATGCTCGGACCCTTCGTCCAATGTACTGGCTTATTAGTTCCCCATTCACAAAAACTGCAGGATTTGTATCCATGTCCTATATAACAAAAAAAGGATAGAAATTATAGATATAACTAGTATAGCTCCTCATCATCTTATCTATTTATAAATAACATGGAACGTATAAAAAGCGTTTTATAATGTCAAATGTTACAAAAGCACAAAGTACGCCTTAAACGACCAGATAAAAGTCCATAGTCCACCATATAAACTGATGTTGTGCTTGTTGAACAATAGAAGTTTTATCCTCCCGAGATGGCAGACCATTTTCCCAAAGCCATAAATCATCGGAACAAGAAAAAATGGGTTAACAATTACTTAGTCCTTTGGCCAGCGTTCATCAACACCATCCGACAAGACCAAGCTTAAATTTTCTCGAATGGGGGATATAGCAGAACACCAAGAAATTAAGAAGATTTAACATGGAAAAAGAAGAATTTGGAGAGATTATTTGAGAACAATAACAGTTGTGAAGCAGCAACCTTTAGATAACAATCACATTCAGTAAAATCGATTACAATCAACACCCATTTGATCCACCGATAGAGGAACAATAATGATGGAATTGACGATTAAATTAAACATAGCAGTCTCTGATAAACAACCAGAAGAAAAATGTCTGCGTCATGAGCCCTCCTAAATCCATCAGATTATTATTAGAACCAAAATGTCAGTCGATTTGGGACGATCATTCATGGCGTCAGGGGCTGTGTTTTACGTGGCAAATGGTGCAAAAAAGCTCTCTTATTTTTCTCAAACTACCGCTTTCTGCTTGGGCCTTGACAGTAGCAAAAGATCATACCCAAAACCCATGGTGACTCTTCTGAAAATCACAACGTCTAATTTACCCTCCTTAAAAGAAATGTTTGAAAGATCAATGGCAATAACCAACCGAGTGTTGGTTGGACGGCCATGACCACGCCTCAGGAAGCAGTAAAATTCAACTCATTCAAACAAACAGAAGTATCCATGAAGTTGTTTTGAAAATCTCTAAACCATAATTTCTCCCATAACTGGATCATTTTGATCCACATTTGACATGCTTCAATGATGTACTAAAGAAATCCAATTTGAAACACACAAGCAAAAAAAATCTAAGATTTTTGAACTTAAGGAGGATGTGTAGATTGGAGTGGCTTGCCTTCGATGATTTCGAGAAAGGTGGTTGCTAAGCTTGACGGCGACGGGGATGACGGCCTCCCGGTTGGCGGCAATGGAGAGTTCGAAAGCAGCGAGGCAATGCTAGGGCAAATAGTCCAAGTAAACGCGGTGGTTTTGCTTGTCCCAGTCGGCCAGTCCACCACGTTTGAGTTCGACCGGCTCGGTCTCGGTTCAACCAGCCGGGCATTATTGATCAGCTCCGCCGGGCGCTCTTCATTAAAATACTAGTAGAATTTCAAATTTTGATTATATCAAATTTCGTTGAAACTAGGGCTGGGACTCAGGTTGGGTCAGGTTAAATTGAGTCAGGTTAATCTTATTTTTAAATTGGGTCAAAAATTTAAACTTTAACCCTACTTAAATCGGGTCGGGTATGCAGGTAACCCTACTTTTTTTTACAATATATACTTTCTCTCTTTACAAAGGGCAAACACAAATGAAATTAAATATATTATAACATTAATTTGAAATGATTGGTTCTTTGGCTAATTTGTGGATACATTTTTTGTAGTAGCCATCAACGAAGACTTTAGATGTATAATGCTACATTTCTTCCATTCTAAGAGAATGATAACAAAATAGACCTTCAACGTTTATTTATTCGTAATCAGCCTACTTAGCCTTCGATATTCAGCATGTCTTAATTTCAAAATTCGAATAACTACTTCTATATGGCCGCTCATAACCCTACCCTCCTTTGTAACATGTGATACTTGATTAAAATTTTCCTCCTCCGAAAATTGTCCCTCATCGAGCTCTATTATCCGCCTATCTGGATACATGTTCCTAACCTGCTCCCCATTATGAATGTCATGCCTTCAATAGAGAGCTAAATTTAGTGTGCGATATGTCCTTCTGAAGGAGAGAGGATGAGTAATGAATATAACAAAATATAACATTTTTTTCATTTAATTCACCACACCTAAAAAAATAACAGAAAAAAAAATTAAACTATATATAAATTAACCACACTTTGAAGATATCGTCCTCTGTTATCCCAAAATGGATGTCTACTACAAAGCAAAATATATGTGATCACACCTATGCTCCAAAGAACTAATTCAAACTCAAATTTATGTTTAAGCACCTCTAAACAAATAATATAATAATACTAAAAGTCGGGTTGTGCGGGTTAGGTATGACCCGACCCTAAATTCAAAACGGGTCAAAAGCCTAAACCCTGACCCTAACCCTACTTGTAGTTGGGTCGGGTTAGGTGCAGGGTTAAGCGGGTCGGGTTGGATTTTCCCAGCCCTAGTTGAAACCCCAATTTTGTGATTAGACTCACATCACCTATAAAATGTTCTTTTATTACTGGGAAAACAAAACAATAACTTGCATAGTCATTCCATTTTTTGTACTTGTCAATTTGATCTATTGAAAATTACTCAAAAATATTTTTTTATTTTCTAATTAGATATACATTTTTTTATAATTAAAATCCCTCAATGACCATTCTAGTCATAAATGTATACCATACGTTGTCTAGTAGATTCTATATATGCTTCATGAATTTAATAAAAAGAAGAGGGCATATGGAAAAAAAATAGATGGCCATAATTGAAGAAGGAAACTATTTTTGTTGATTTTATGGATAATTCTAGCCGCTACAACATGAATTATATTCTAAGTCTTCTTTCTACATATTTAATGAAATGTTCTCTACCTTTACAAATTAATTTTTTTCTCAAAAATTTTCTCAGCACTTCATGAAATCAATAACATAAAAACTGGCTTATTGCTACTAAATAATCTATGTAGATAGCTAAAATCAATTTGCTATTTAAGGTAATTTGTGGTTATCATGGAAAATACATTACCCTTGCATTCTTGTACAAATGAAAGAAACATTAAGTTTGATAAGGTACATTTTCATAAAAAATATCACATTTTATATGTTTAGTTGTCTAAGTCAATGTTAACTTGCTAAATTATTGATGAAACCATACCCCAAGGAGGACACTCCCACACTTAGTATGTATCCCAAAGACATTATGGCACTTGTGGTAATCAACATCATATAAATTTGTATAAAAAACTTGGCAAAGCAATACCTTTGACTAACCTTGTTTTGATTTTAGCTTCCACATTTTTAGTCCTATTATTACTCTCTTCTCCTTTTGGATCGAATATACTATAGCACCAAAGTTATATGTAAGAGTTAACTGAGACCTTCCTATGTTCTCTCAAAGCTTCTTACTCACATCAATCAAATGGTTCAAAAGACATTCTTTTGAAACCCCACTCATGGTTCTGCTACAGTTGCTTCCTTTTTATCATAGATTTTTACTCTAGAGAGAAACATGTCAATTCATTTGCATGGTCTCTTGTTACCATTTTGTCATAAAGAATCTTAAACCATGGACATTGAAGCCTCGGTGTAGGGTCATCTATATTTCCTTCTAAATCGAAATGGACATGAAGTGTTGGATCTTGCCACCCACATGTCCTCAACAACTAAAGACCTAGATAGGTAGACAAAGAATCATAAACTTCCCTCAAACCTGACAGTCAATCAAATTCATCTCAAAAACCAGAATTTATAATTGTAGAAGAGAACAATGATATAGTCTTAAAATATACTTACTCCATTCCAAATTAATAGCTACATTTTTTTTCAAAATAAATTAACATTAGTTTATTTAGAAAAACTAAATGTAGCTAATAACATAGAAGAGAAGGATTATGTATTTAGCTATACCAAGGAAAGCATATTAGTTAATGATAATTGTTAAGTATCTAAAAGAACCACTCATGACTACTTCAGTGGAGCTTTTACCCATCCATTCACCATGCATGTGACAAAATGGACCCCTTTTTCGCCTAAAAGTAAAAGTGCATCTATTAAGTTCTAATATAAAAAATTCACATAATCTCGTGTTTTAATTAGACAACGAGAAAATTAATATTCCATAAGCATTAATACCAGTGCAATCCTCTATAAAAGAGATCTTAAGAATTAAAAATGTAGTATGCAATGATCTAAGCCATCCTGCCTAAACTGATAGTACTTTGATAAAAAAATAGAAGACAAATGTACGCAACAAGCACCAAGTGATTGACATCAAATCATTTTCGTTCTCTATGATTACATCCTTCATCTAGAGAAGTTTTTTATTTGATTTAACTTGAGGTATGAAAAAGGGATTGTTTTAACTTCATCAATAGAGAATAAAGAAAGGAAGAGAATATATGACCCACAACATGTTTTGAAAATGGCCCAATCCTCTATAAAAGAAACCTTAAGAATTAAAAATGCAGTATGCAAAGATCCAAGATATCCTGCCTAAACTGAAAGTCCTTCGATAAAAAAAATAGAAGACAAATGTACCCAACAAGCATTAAGTGATTGACCCAACAAAAAGTAGGCAATTCTATTTTCCTATAGGTTAAAAAGGAAAATTGAATCAAATGACAAAGAAAAGCAAATGAAGATACCAGTTGTTAATACCCTCATAATGAATTGTACCATTTGCCTTGTCCACACACGAAGATTAATAGATATACCGACAAACACCTTTGCAAAAAGATAAGAAGTTGAAACACTTCCAATAAAAAAAGATCGTGTGTTGTAAATCTAGTATAAAAATAAAATTCAAAGAAAAGCGTACTTTAAAAGAAATGGTTGGATTGTCAAAAATGTTTGAACGGGCAAGACTAGATGGCAAAATTCACACCAAATACCATAGAGGAAAATCCCTGAAGGTTATGCTAATGGATGCAATGAGTGAGGCACCTTTGGCACCTTACTGGGAGATCAAAATGATGTTGAACATGCAAGCAAGAGGGCAACCTTGGCACACTTGACATGGAAACTGTCATTGGGGAGGGAGAGATGAGTTTGAGTCCAACAAGGAACTATGCAAAGAGAGAAAACAAATAGGGAGTTAATAATATATTATATAAGTATGTTATGGGTGATTGAATGCTAATTTCAGTGATTTCTATAAGCATGAAAACGGAAAGTGAGCTCGAAGGAAAAGAGAGAGCCCTTAGATGTGTGGTAAACAGATAGAACAAAGAACGGAAGGTAGAGTGTGAGTTTGAAGGGAAATGAAGAGTCCTTCGATATGTGGGAAACAAAGAGAACATATAGTTCAAAGGGAGGAGGGAACCAGTGTCAAACATCGCAAATGAAGGATAATGCAAAGCATTTTACATGTTTTTAATGCAAGAGGGGTAATTTAGGTAATATATAAAAATCTCTGCTCCCCTTCTTCCTTTAATAATAGTATAGATACTCCGTGTAACTATAACAAGTAGCTTGGCTGATTTGAAGACTAAAAGATGAGAGCATCTTAAATGAGAGATGTCAAATTGAGCATTTGGAGATGCTTAAGTGGATTATTGTCATTGGCACGAAGCTTTGCCTAGCGTTTGCACACATGATAGCCTGGCTACACCGCATAGCCAGCAGCCACTATCTTTCCTTCCCACTGATAGGCGCAAGGAAAACACAAGCAAAACAACAACACAAGTCCGACTTGGTGCAAGGGTCTCCGCCGAAGCTATATTTCTGTCTGCTTAAAATACAAGATAGGAAGAGGGCAAGGGTTGATCCACCAGGCTGAGAGTTCTCTTCTCTTGCTCCCTGGTTCACTATGTAGGAAAAATCATCCACTCCATCAGCCATGGCCGCCCTGCTCTCCCCATTTTATAGACTCAGCCTGAAGTTAGCCATCCTAGTGCTACTAGGAGTACAACACCCACCCAATACAAGAGTCTTCACCCTGACCAACTCTCAACCCATAATCAATCCGCCCCTAGCATAGATTAGGAAACCTGCAAGAGTTCGTCTTCCGCTAGAAATCCATCGCCATGTTGCCTCCAAGATTCTATAAATCCAAGAAAACCAGCCACTCCGACTCCCATCCGTCCTAGGAGTGTGACCAGGTTGCCTGTTTGAGTCATGTCCGTCCTAGGAACTTGCTGTCCGGACTCCTAAAAGTAAGAGTGCAGCGAACCAGCATGAGTGAATCTCGTCTGCCTTAGGAGTCCTCCCCTAAATCCAAGTAGCGCCCAGCTTCGCTAAAAGAGTCCCGCCCATGCAAGGACTCCTACTCAGCCTGCTCCGCAAGGCGAGTAGCTCGTCCGAAACATCTCTCGCGCTATCCCAACATCCATTCGTGCCCAAGGGGCTACCTAGGCTGTTCGTCGCCTAGCAAACTTAGCTGTCCGCTGCCAAGTAAGGGGGTAGTTGCCCCCTTTCAACATCCATCAAGTTAAGGGGCTAACACTTATCCATATGCCTATGTATCACTTTAACAACTTATGAATTTCAACCATAGCTGTTAAATAGGCTTAAATATGAAAAAATAAATAAGATGTAACATCAAATTTCTCTGTCCGACAATGTGTAGAAAAATCAAAGACATTACAAAAGGACTTTGTTTTGTGGAATACATTATTCATATTCAAGATCATTTGGTGGTTGGTCTCATTTGATAGAGCTCTTTGAGAGTTTTCTAAGGACATTAAAAATATGTATATATATATATATAGTAAAAATATAAAAAAAATTATTAAAAAGTGTTATATTCATGGGGCCTAAAAAAGTTAAAGAAAACATAATTATGTGAATCTCATTTGATAGAGTTTATCGAGAGTATGCTAATGATACTAGGAATGCACAAATTTATGTTCGAGAGTGCAAGATATGATACTATAAAGTTAAAATCAAAATAACTTTAAAAATATGGATTAAGATTTTAATATTATGAAGTTTTTGGAGATTAGGATAGATCAAATAGGGGTAAAATAGATTTTTAATAGTACAAAATACGGACCAAATGGTTACTTCAATTTACTTTATAGAAATAGATACATTTGAAAGCAACTAGGGGATTGGGCATTATAAGTTGATCAAAGTTTGGGGTCTCCACTAAGGTAGAGGCTATTAGTTAACATGCGTGGGTTAGCACGTATCATTTAGGAATCATGAATCCATCCCCTCTGTTACTTTATTTTAAGCGGTAGAAAAAACCTTGGAAAGGGTTAGGACAAGCCATAAAAAATTGACAAGCACAACTATTTGTCTACTCAGTTTGGCATTGATATTATCTTCCTGGGACAGAAGTTCTAATGCATGCTTTGGCGTATCTACAGCTTAGATCAACTCAATTGGGGCTATTTATTGGATTGAGATACCTTCACCTCTTACATAAATTTTTACGAGAAAAATTACTTGACATTGTTTAGCCTGTGCTGACCACCCCCCTGGCCATCAGATCATGACCCATGATTGGACGGCTAGAGGTCTAGCCAACGCCGGCTAGATAGCATTTGTTGCAAGGTTTGTGCTCCCCACCCAAACCCTAACATTGCCAGAAAATTCTCCAAAGTATTTTTCATAAATTTATTAATCGCAACTCAAACGAATAAGATTAATATTGTTACATTGACATTTGCAGTTATTTCATCGTGGAAGCAGATTTATTTCTCGATGAAAGGGTTTAACAAAGACAATTGGAAGGATTATTGTAAAAATATGAAAGAGGGAATACTTATACAAGGACCCCAGGGAAAGATCATTGGAAGGATCACTTCAGAAAAGGACCACATGTTTGCCTTCATCCAATTCTCCACAGCTCTTACTTTCATTCATTATTTCTCATCCTCACGACCTTCTTTGAAAAATGAGTACAAATAAAAGCTTCCCAATCGAAATTAGTGCCATTATTATAGAAATAAAATTAGTACTAACTAGTGCAAATAAAATCAGTACTAATGTGTTTTACTCCCAATTCCCAAGTCAAGACCTCGCACTTGAAAACTCTGGGGGGTGTTTAAAACGGCTTGTTCATGTCATGTCGTACGTAGACAGAGACGTGCGACAACCGATAGCAGCAGTGTCTACAGCTCGGCGGAGCGGTTGGCGTACTCTTGCACCAAGGCCCCGAACAGCGAGGGCCGGTCCAGCAAGTTAGAAGGTGTGTCAAACTCCTTGGCCAGCCCTGATCAGAGTACATCAAATCAAGATTAGAGTAACTTGTATGATGCATTTGAAGGTGACACACTACATATTTCGGATAAATGTGTGAGTGACTAATCAATGTGCATGGAGGCTCACCTGCATCTATAACCAAAACCCTGTCACAGTCCATGACAGTGGGTATCCTATGCGCAATGCTGATTATTGTGCACGCCGAAAAATCTTCCCGAATGATTTTTTGAATGACAGAATCCGTTTGTGAATCCACTGAAGCAGTTGCCTCGTCAAGAAACAAAACTCGGGTCTTCTTTAGCATTACTCTGCCCAGGCATAGAAGTTGCCTCTGACCCACACTCCAATTTTCGCCATTATCAACAACTGCAGGGGAAAGAAAATAAGAACCTCAAGTTAACCACTACCTACAGTTCCACAGTAATTTAGAAACTTGAGCCTCAAGATCAGCCAAAATAGATTAGCTTCCTAAGTAAACCTACCTAGAGAGTCCAGTTTCTCGGGTTTTGTAGCTACAACATCTTTTAACTGACACCTTTCGAGGCTCTAAAATAAACAGACTAGTCAGCATGCCTTCCGTGTATAAGTATGCAATGAAAGGAATGAAAAAATTTCCTTAGGATTGTCATTTAGAGTGTACCTGCCATATCTCCTCATCAGAATACCGTCCAGTAGGGTCTACGTTACTTCTCACTGTTCCTTCGAAGAGGACAGGTTCCTGAGGAATAATCCCAAATCTAGACCTGAGATCATGAAGACCCAGAGTGGAGATATCCACACCATCCACAATTATTTGCCCTCCTGAAGGCTCCACCACCCTAAAAAGAGTTTGGATCAAAGTTGACTTTCCGCTACCAGTTCGTCCAACAACACCAATCTTCTCTCCCCCTTGAATTCTGAGAGTAATGCCTTTTAGAACTAGAGGGGTGTTCGGACGATATCTAACCTGCACGAGTTGATCAGGTAACTTCACATCAGCATCTTTAACTAAAGTGGTGCACAAATAAACATACTGATGTCAGATATGGCTACCAGCAGATTATTGAGTTCAACGTCGCCTTTGTTTGGCCAACTAGGAGAAGGAAGGCAATCTTTGATTTCCCATGCTGCTTCAGAAGGGATGTTTGTGAATTGCTTTATCCTTTCAACTGAAACCATTCTATTCTCAACAAAGCAACTCATCCATACCGCCCAAAACAATGCGCTATTCAGAGATAAACCATAGGAAAGAGATAAACCAACATACTCTGCAACACAGAAGGACAAAAAACGAAAAAAGAGCTTTTAGACCATGGTCATCACAAGTCAATCACTTGGAATTATTTCCACGTAATAGCTGCAATCCATTTTTTGAGTCGTCTAAAATCTTTCAATGTTACATCGATAGCATGGCAGACAACATGAACAGATTCTAATTGAAGAACTAAATACCTGGTTTGATTACGTTGCTGGGTAACAACACCATAAAAAGAGCTGACATACAGAGAACGAAGCTCCCTATCAATTCCAAACGAAATCCTAACCATTCGTTTGAACCATTGTTGTGGAAATCCATTCTTAAGTTGGCGTCAACCCTATTTACATTCTCTTGCGAGAATACTTCCTGCTTCCCAAAGCAGCGGATGGTCATAACTCCAGAGACACTCTCAGAGAAATGATGAATAACAGGTGCTTTTGTGATGGAGTCAAGACGAGTGAGCTCCCGAGACGATGAAAGATAATACCTCTGAAAAAAAAAATACAAAAATTTCAATGGGTATGCACAAATGGTACTTATCTGGCTAACCAGGAAAGGTGAATGGAAACTCATATAAACCATCTTCATCGCCATCGACTGTGCTCGGCAGAGCCAAGTGAAAATGGCTTGATGAAGAATTCTCGTCTACTAGTCAATTCGATTGCGTACTTGAAAAACACTATGAAGTACATGGAATGAAATGTCTAGAAAAGAAAAGATACATACCCTATACCAGAAATTTAGCCAAGCTAGTGGGATTATGAATATGATAGTTGGCCAAGCAACCTGGCACGTGACTATGATAATGCTGAGGACCGTAATAAACATTGAAACAACAATGCCCACGAAGAAGGGCAGGAAGAGATCAACATTTGTTTGGTCCGTCGATGCCTGAAAACAATGAGTACAACACGAAGCATTATTTGATTAGCCCAAATCTTGAACTCCAACTCCGTTTATAGATAATGCACCAAGATCGAGAAACACCGCATGCACCAAAGACGATAACCTTAGTAAATGACGATATTTTGGAATATTTAAGTAAGCACGGTAGTCTCAGTAATGCTTACCCGACTCAAGATTCTACCGGAAGGAGTCGTATCGAAGAAGGACATGGGGGCATGCAAGATGCTGTGAAGAATCTGAGAAAAGAAAATCTGGGCAGTCTTGAGCCCCAAAAATGCCACAAGGAACGCTCTGCAAACCACCAGGACGATCGAAACTGCGGCGACAACGGCGTACACGCTAATAAACAATCTGGGGTTAAACAAAGAAGAGTTCTCCTCTGATGTCTCTAACGCCAGCCAATAATCACTAGCCATGATCGAAGTTTGCCAGGCAAGTGACACTCCTACTACTAAGATCACCCCCCACCACCCGAACGCTTCAGTGACATATCGCTTGTAAACATGCCAGCTCACGTTTCCAGTCTCCCGCTGCTCGTCTTCTATCAATTTGGATGTCCCCTTTTTCTCTGATTTGGGGGAATCTGCTGCCCCATTTTCAGCCTCGGGCTGCCTTAGTTTGATGGAGTTCTGCCTTGCTGGTTTGTCTTGTTGGTTGGCAGTGGCCACGTCGACCAAGTCCATAGACGTCTCGTGCGCAGCAACAAGCATACCAAAGTCTGTGCCAGATTCGAGGAGCTCGTTGTATTTTCCAGACTGGACGATCTTCCCGTCCCGCATGACCTGTTCACAAGATAAAAGGAAATTTAGCAAGTGTCAAGCAAATGTACCATGTGAATTACAACTGTATATAGCCAGGTAATCTCGTAAGCACGGTCTGCTACTAATAAGGCAGTTAGATATAGACTTATAGTGATATAGTATGGACGAATAGATTGCTTAATAATCTACAGCAGGGCTTATAACTGCAATGAACTAATTATAACCACTGGACCCCCAGCCTGCACACACAAATTCAATGCAATTAAGTACATTTAAGAACAAAGTCTTCAACTCTTAACACTAACACTCACCAAGATGAGGTCGACGTTATGCAAAAAGTCAACTTGATGAGTCACCAAAAGAATGGTTTTGTTTTTTAGCATTCCCTTCAAGCATTCCTGCGGATGAATTAAACCAGAAAAACTGGGTTAGTACTTAATTAATAGCAGGCTATGCTTACTTTTTATACTTCTATCACTAGTTCATATAAGTTTGATGATACTATTAGGCGGAGAGAGAGATGAGACGTGACTTTGAAAATTGCTGATCCGGTGTGAGCATCTACGGCGCTGAAAATGTCATCAAGGAGGTAAATATCGGAATCTTGGTAGACGGCTCTTGCGAGTTGAATGCGCTGTTTTTGTCCGCCACTGAGGTTGATACCTCTCTCCCCAATCTCCGTCTGGTCTCCGAACTCCATCATCTCCAAATCTTTCTCCAGGGAGCACACTCTCACCACCTCTCTGTACCTAGCTCCGTTCATGGGCATCCCAAAGAGAATGTTGTCCTGGATGGTCCCGTTTTGAATCCAAGCTGTTTGTGCCACATAAGCCGTGCTCCCGCACACTCTAACCTGTACGAGAAATATCACAGGGATGTTATGGTGGCATGTACATTCTTACCATTATATTCGCATCCAGTGGCAGAGACAGGACTTTGTTTATAATTTGAGAAGCATTTCGATGTGACATTTTCTAAATTTTAGTAGTTTCATACATAGTACACACAAAAAATGCTACTATATTTGTCTTTGTTGTTATTGGTAGTGCTGATTTCCAATCTTGCATTAATTCACGTATATTTCTCATTTTTTATTCATATCATTTAAGATGTCAAAGTTATTAGATAAATCAATTGATTAGCTCAATAGACTATTTGATACGAGGCAAATTTTAAACTTGCAAAAGTGGAAGTCAGGGGCAGTTTGCAGTACTATATCAAATTAACTGAAAGCGAGAAGTTGAAAGAGTAAGAATATCAAAGATCCACAATTGAGAGAAGACTATGGCAACGTGGAATGAAGCAACCACAGTTGGGCAAGGTATTTTATATTAGGAGCAACTATGGAGATTTTTTTTATGTGGTTTGCCTACAAAAAAGCAAGTGCTGTATTAGAATATGATGTAGAACCTTCTTAAGTTCAAACCATATATATATATATATATATAAAAGCTCGGGCTCATATATAAACTCTATATAATTGAAAGTTCCGTTTATATAAGCCTGGACTCATATATGCTTACGTGAACCCGGGCTCTATGGGTGTCGTATTTACATCTAACGGCTCATAATTTTTATGGGTAATACTCATGAGTTTAAACCCATGAATATTATGAATATATATATATATATATATATATATATATATATATATATATATATATATATATATATATATATATATATATATATATATATATATATATATATATATATATATATATATATATATATATATATATATATATATATATTAGGAAAAAGTTTATATGAGCCCGGGCTCATATATGCCTACATGAGCTTGAGCTCTATGAGCCGTCGAATTTATATCTGGTGGCCCATAATATTTATGGGTTTAAACCCATAAATATTACCCATAAAAATTATGAGCCACCGGATGTAAATCCGACGGTTCATAGAGCCCGGGCTCACGTAAGCATATATGAGCCCGAGTTTATATAAACATGACTCTATATATATATATATATATATATGGTGGCAGAAACTAATACGTCTTGAGTCATGTGCTTTCTCCTTCAAATAAAAATTGCCTTTTTTCTTGCCGGAAGTATAAACATATCTAAAACAATAATTTAATAAAAAGTGGGGTGACCTCATCTAACATGAGAGACGATCCGAAGAGTTCTTTACTTTTTTACTTCGGATGAGAAGCCTTCCACCTCCATTTTTTGCCCGCCCACCCCGCTTCACACGTAGCTGTATACAGGCGGGGTGGGTTGACTAAAATAGGGGATTACTTTCTACTTTTTTAAAGACAAAAAGAGGAGAGAAAGCTCAGGTTTGACGGGCATGTTCTACGCAGCTGCATTGTCAGAATAGTGTGACAGAAAAAATGTGTTAGCATCCCGTCCACAGCGGCACGGAACCTAAAAAAGTGTCCGTTTTGGCGTGTAAACGGACAACGAACGAACAAAGTCACGGACAGATAAATGGAAGTGTCCGTTTATACCACTATTCTGACTGAGATGACGGATGTGTTTAAAACAAGAGACAGAGGAATAGTAATTAAAAACTAATTTAGGAGGTACAGGATCCAAGAATCTCTACTGCCCACAAAACTCCGATGAGAAGCTGATTCAACCAGAAAGGAAGAATCTTCTTTTTTCCCACCACAAGCCACAGCAATTGCGGTTAACTGTTATGACTCCCATTTTATTTACCTCATTCTTCCTTACTAAAATATCTTAACCATTCTTCTATTTAAAAATAAAAAAACGTAGACCCTATTTTTTTTTCCAATATCTCGGATAACTTTTTACCCTAACTTCTCCGATTAAAATTTACCCACTTCTCCCCTATTTTCTTCTTTTTCTCCGATTGAAACTTGGTCGCTGCATCCCGCGGCCAAATAGGCCGCGCCGGACTGGCCTGTGCATGTTAGTCCAATGCGCAAGCTGGACTAGCCTACGCGGTATCCAGCATGAAAACTGACCGCGTAGGTCGAATTTGGCTTGTGCGATCAGCTTAGACTCGCCTGCACGGCAAGCCCGGGTGCGCAAGTCGGACAGGCCCGGCACAGCCGGATCTAACCGCATATTCGGCCGCGCAGGCTAATGCGTTGGCTGGTTAGAACTGGCCACATATGCTAGACCAGCGGGCTAAATCTAAATTTGGCGAGATCCGGATCCTGCCTCTGCAGCTGAATCTCGAGAAATATTAACTGAAGTCAAAAGTCATCGAAACTATTACCAAAATAAAAAAAAATTAAAATTTAATATAAATGAAGAAGTATGAGCAAAATAAGAAAAAAAAATAAAAAATATTTTCTATCGTCATATTTTACATTAAGTTAAGGCTATTTTTAACAGAAAAAAATATTAACAAATCGTTTTCTTTTATTAATGATAGGGCTAACGAAGAGATTATGGAGGAGGAACTTTTTACCTTTCCGGAGATCTTGTGCATCTCGCCCAGCAGGGCCGCCAGCAAGGAGGATTTTCCGGCGCCCACTGTCCCCACCACAGCAGCCAAGGATCCCCGCTTCACCTCCAGGGTCAAGTCCGACAGGGTGGCCGCACCCGCCCCATCGTCGTCCCAGCCGAAGGCCCCGCTTTGGACCTCCAGCGCAACGTCTCCCTCACAGTCCCCCTTCCCCCGCAGCACAGCCCCTTCCTCCAGCTCCTGGCTCGTCATGTACGCGTCCAGCCTCTCCAGGGAGATCATCGCCTGCGACACCTGAATTAGCGACTGAGGGAAGTTCCTAAGCGGCTCCTGCAGGATCTTGAAGAAGGAGGTGGCCGTGAACACCTTGGCCGCGTCCAGTTCCACCCCCAGCAGGACGCATGTCCCGAAGGTCAGCACTGATACCATCACCGGCGTGCTCCACAGCACGATGATATTGCCGGATACCGAGTACATGAACTTGCTCAGCCACCCGTACTCCGACCCACGGAAGCCCAGGATGCGCTTCTTGAAGTGCTCCTCCCATGCCTGGAACTTGATCACCCGCATGTAATTGAGCATCTCGTTGGTAGCCTTCATCCGCTTGTCCCTCATCATCATCAGGTTGAACTGGAACCGGTTGTTCCGCCGCGCCCCCATCACCACGAAGACCATCACCGCCGCGATTCCCACTAGAGCCGACGTCATCGACGCTCCCAGGTACCCATAGAGCAGCGCCAGCGCTGTCCCCACCTGCAGCGGCATCAGCCACAGGTAATGCAGCTGCAGCATCATGTCCGACAGCTGCTGCGCGTCCACCGCCATGTAGTTGACGATCTGCCCCACCCCGTGGGCCTGCCTCGCCGAGCACGACAGCCGCAGCCCCTTCTTATACAGGGACGTGATAAGAGTGGACCGGATCTGCATGCCCAGCTTCTGCGACTGGAAGTTGTACTGGTGGGAGCATAGCACCTCCACCGTCTTCGCGGCCAGCAGGATTAGGACAAGGTAGTATCCCTCGTAGGGGGAGCTCCGCTTCCCGGAGGTGAAGTCGACAAAGCGCTGGATGAGGATGGGACCCACGTACATGACACAAAGCCGGATGATGGCCAGAAAGGCGGTGAAGCTCAGGTCCGGCCAGAAGCATCGCAGAAGTGTCGTCCGGACCGGGTGCTTGGACTTCTCAGCCGGGTGCGGCCACTTGGACTCGAACAGCTGGTACATCCGCTCTGCCCGATGCTCGGGGGACAGGGATGGAATCTCGTCGATCTTGAGTGGGGTCTTGTAGCCTTTGCTCAGGAGGGGGTTCATCCATAGCCACACTGCTCGGGAGAACCAGTTGGCCGACGCGTAAGCGGTCGTGCTCTCGTTGCTCACGCTGGTCTCTTTCAGTAGCAGTGGTCGTCGACCATATTCCTCTCTGTCATCTTCCATCACGACGCTTTGTAGTATTACTCCCGTCGATCCACGAATCGCAATCACAAAAAAGAAGAGCGATGCGGGGAGTGAAACCAGTGATACTACATCGTCGATCTTCAAGTCCGGATTGTAACCAGATGAATGGGAGCGAAGAAGAATCAGACGGAGAATGGCGGATACACATAAGAGGGAACATAGGAAGAAATTGGCGACCCAGAAGACTCGAAGCGAAGTTGGGTGAACAGTGGCTCGAAATCTTTTCTCGTGGGCAATGATGACCAGAATGCCGAAGTAGGTTACGGCCTGAAAGAGCCGGAAGAGGGCTTCGGTGAGCCACCATGGCTGGCCTGCAGTCTTGCCAGTAAGCGCAAGGATGAATAAGACTGCGTAAGTTATTGCTAGGAGAGAGGTTAAAGTCAGACTGAGCTTGAAAACGAGACTCGTATGAACTTGGGCAGTGTGGATGCCATTGATCAACGGCTGCTTGACACCCGAGTCTGATGATGCGTCGCGATCGTTCTTCCTCCGAAATCTTGAATAAAGCTTTTGTAGGGAGAGCACGACGAGAGTAAGGATTAGGAGGCAATCAACGGCGGAGAAGAGCGCCCGTTGGAAGCATGGGGAGAGGAAGATGAACCTCAACCACTGAAATAGGAGGGAGAGAGTGGTGGACGAGTCCGACGGCTCAGTGGACGAGATTGAGCATGATATGGATTGGATCCAAGAATTAGAGGAACTTGGTAACGCCGAGGAAGAGAACATGATTCCGGCGGAGCCCCTTCCTGGCTCCTCAATGGTAGATAGTATCGCTCTCCTCTTTTTAACCTTCCAACTCGCTGAAAAAAAAAAAGAAGAAAAATTACTAGTCAATATGCTTGTCCATTCGTCGTCATTAATGCAAAAGGCATAGAGAAGTATTTTTTTTTTGGTACAAACATAGATATCTATTAACCTCTACGGTTCTACCATCAAATTGATTCTCATTCACGTGAGTGTGTGAGAGAATTCATGGTATCTGATTGAACATATCCTGGGGCTAAAATAATAGCTATGTGCACCTCATTTCCTTTTTAAAAAGAAAAACCTTATTGATTTCCAATTGTCCGACATAACAAGATAAAAAATCTAAGAAAAAAGTTTCCGGTTTTTCATCAGCTCTGACGTAGTACATAAGAGGGCCTGAATCCATGTCCTCTTATGTACTACGTTCGTATCCTCATAACTATCCCATGGCTGATCATGAAGTTCTGGTCATGGAGACCGGTCTAGACGGTCTCAAAATCAAAAGATCGAAAGGAAAGGAAAAATAGAGGGGGCTGTTCAAACACGTCGGTCGGTCAGCTGAACAGTCAGTCAGCTGTCCTTTGACAAATGTCGACTAACCAGCAGTTCCGCACGCAATCAGCAAGGCGATCGTAGCGACGAAGATTCGGTGAATATTAAATCAAGAAGCATTTAGTGTTTTGATGATGTACTGAAGAAACGAACGGTGGCCATTAGTTTCATATTGATCAGTTGCACAAATTTTCTAGAAGAGTATTTTAATTAATACATTTTTCAAAAAAACAGTTGGGAATGGAGACGAGTTCAAGGAAAGACCACAGTAGAACGAAGAAGGGAAGGATATGGGCTACAGACGGACCATAGAAGAGAAAAGGTGACAAAATCATGATTCAGGAAAAGCTCCTTTCTGTAGGACGAAAATAAAGAGCATGATGAACTTTGACATAAAAAAAACGCGAGTGCAGCGAAATACTTGTACGATAATCCGTAGAGAGTTCCAATTGCGAAAATCTGCAGTGTTAAGAGAGGAAGTAAATGAACGTTATGCCAAGAGATGGGCGATCTGGAAACCAACATCCGCAAGCACGACGGGGAATCAGGCAATCCGCTGTCGGTGGTCGGAGACGGAAAAGACGATGAAGAACAGCAGGTTTTGAGTGCCATTTGACCTTATAACATGCATCTTGTCAAGCCGCACGATGTAAGGTGTAGGGAGAGGCATGGCGTTCGCTCGACATGTAATCCGTACTAACAACTAACTTCACCTATAATGAAAAAAAAAGGGACAAAAGAAAAACTCTTACAAGCTTTAGAACACGCACATCACCTCAGCAGGCAGCCAGAAAGAAAGAAGTGAAGAGGAAGAGCAGCTGCAACCTCCAGTGGGAGAGGGAATCGGGTGGAAGTCGAACCCCTCGGAAGTCAGTGAGCAAAAAGAGAGGGCACGACTTCAGTCGCTACGAAGGATACTGGAGGATTAATAGTCATTTCTGGCCGTAAGACAAAGCAGAAACGTGAGGAAGGGGTAGCCGCCACCGAAGACGAGAGAGATGGTGAGTTTGTCCGGACTCTTATTACATTTTGACGTACATAAATACTTAATTACACAATAAGATGAATGAACAAAACGCAGGCTTTCCCTCTCCAGAGCCCCACTGTTAACATTGAGCACACGTTAACGTTCGTAAAATCACGTGAATTTGTAAACTGAACGTAAGAATCGTGCCTAGCGTATACACCATCGAATTTCTGTGACGTACGGCTGGGTGTAGTACCTGTATCCCTCCGTTGAGATGGGGCTTACCATTCAAGGCTTAAAGGCAGGCATTTCACGAGACACTGGAATAAAACCACTATGTTATTTTACTATTCTGGGTAAATTAGCTGGTTCATGGCGGACCACATGTTGGCCGGGAGGCGGTAGCTCACTGTTCTGTATGGACTTATCTAAATTAAATTTAAATTAAAAAAAAAACTCTCTTTCTCTTAAACTAATAATTATATTTAAAATAATAATATTTTTTATTAAATGATGAAATTCACTTCTAAGAGAAAGAAAAATAAATTTATGATACTTTTTTTAATACCTAATTACTTTAATTTAATAAAATAAAATTATTAATGTAAAATATTTTTTTTGTTAAATAAAATTACTAGTTTAGAATAGAGGGAGTATATATACTTAGGCTAGTGAGGCGGCAGTTACTTAGATCATGTTGTATCAGAAGGGGGCAGGTGGGTGGTAGAAACCCACCTGCTCCTAAGAGTTATGAGCTGCAAGATCATAATTGTGCTCCGTACGTATTCGTCTTAGGCATGCGCTTCAACGTACACGAAGCGCATATTAACAAGCCTCCTTATACAACGCCCAAAATGTCTTGTAGTGAATGTATGTGAATGACCGAATGTCAATATGTTTCCACTTTAGTTTTTTCCACTTTTTTAATAAATTACCATTGTCTCCTCTAGCAACTCCGACTCTCGCCCTTGCTCTTCTACCTCTTTTTTGTCTTTTTCCTTCTCCTTACTTTTAGAATTATATAAAACCAGTTACAAATTAAATGGGAGCGATGTAAATTTTTTTTATAAAGTCTAATCTTAAAAAATAAATAATAAATAATTTTAACTAATAAAAATTATTTTATTATTAAAAAAACGTATATGAACCTAGGCTTACATATGTCATCGTTGGCCAGTATATCATGGCCACATATCTCAATATGACAGGGCAAGAAAATAGAAACCAATCTACCCTTAAATTATATTTACCGTTAGATAAAAATTTGCCAGCGTATAATGCCTAACTCACGTAAGTCGTGAGCTCTAACTCATAAAAACAAGTAACACTTTCGAACAAACCTTGTATTTCTATTAGTGGCGGCTTTCACCTATAGTTGATAATTTGACGGCCTAATAGTTGGCAACAGCTAAATTTAACGTGCTAGAAGGTGCAGTAAGATAACGAATTGAATCCCAACATTGGATTACAAGTTTACTCTATATTGAAAAAAGTCTCGTGGGCGTAGAATTTAGTGCGTACATATATACATTAGCAGTACAAAAGGTAAACCAAACACTAAGAAGTGGGGACTGTGGGGTCTTTAAAATATTCAATGTCATAATTGTCATTGGCGGAGCGAGGAGCGCCGTTAGAAACTTGCAGCTCACGGTGTGAAGCCATAGGGAGACTAGGCACATTAGAATTTAGTACGTCCTCGGTGACGTTGTTGGGCGCTGATTTCATACGTCCCCTCGTGTTTTGCACGGTGGGCCCAATACAACGGTGGGTGATAGCTCAAGGTTCATTCGTGTTTTAATTTAAGATGTACACTGACGCAGGCAGTAACCGATGAACATGCACTTTATTGTCGATTGTCTTCTCTACTATAAAATAAATGTTCTCGTACACATATATTCAAACAGGTTATAACTTACATATGAAAAGGTAAAATGATATATGTGAATTTAATTTTTCCTTTTATTTTTGTAAAGGCATTTGTGGGATTTTATAACTTTGTGGGATAGTATAGTTAGTATAAATTTGTATACTCCCATATGGTTACTATAATTGTGCTTCTAAGTACATTTTTTTATAGGTAAGACTCACGTACCTTTAAATAGGGCTGTCAATGAATAACCATTTACCTTCCTCACTTGTTTGCACGATCCAAATTCGTGAGCAAGTAATTACTAAAATTATCCACATAATGTATGAGAGTAAATGATAAGTGAGGAAATTTTGCGTTCACTACAACAAAATATAGTATTAGTGACGCTTAGCTAAAAATAACTATTAGCGACGCATAGCTAAGCGTTGCTAATACTAATCATATTTGCGACGCTTTATACAACAATCGCTAAAAGATACATATTTTAAATAAAAAAAATATAACTATAGTGACACTTTTAAATGGCAACGCTTATATATAAGCGTCATTAATAATGCTGCTATTAGCGACGCTTATAAAAGCGTCACTAATAGTTATGAATTAAAAATTATAAAAAATAAAAAATTTAAACTATTAGCAACACTTTTACATAAGTGGCACAAATACTATTTCTAATAGCGACGTTTGTTGACATGCGTCGCTAATAGCTTTATTAATTAATTTTATTTAAGAAATAAATATTAAAAAAATATAATAAATTTCTTAAATATAATATATTTTATTTAATATTTAATATTTATATATACAATAAATAAATATTAAAATTTTAATAAAAACTAGTGTTAATAATAGATTAAGCATTCACTCACTACAACAAAACTGGGTATTAGTGACGCTTATGTAAGCGTCGCAATACCATGCGTCGCTAAAAAGTGATAATAACGACATATAACAAACCGTCGCAAAAAATACAACTATTAGCGACGCATCATATTAAGCGTCGCTAATAATAGTCTATTAGCTACGCATAACTCCAAATGTCGCTAATATGTAATATTTTAGCGATGCTTTAATTTATGTGTCGCTAATACTTACGTTATTAGCGACGCTTTTATAAGTGTCACTAAAAGATATATATTTCAATTTTTTTTAAATAAATTTCAACACTATTAACGGCATATGTTTAAGAACGTCGCTACAGGGGGTTAGTCAATTAGGATTTGAAAATAAATTCTAGTATTTTAAAATTTCCTGTTAGTTGTTTAGAATTGTCTATGCCATATTTACAATCCAGCGTTATTACATTAAGATTTAAAATATAATATTTTAAATATCGCGTTAGTGGTTAAGCAGTTGATTCTTGTATTTGAAATACAGCGTTAGTTAAAAATCTTAGGATTGTGATTTGAGAGGATTTTGCTGGAAACTTATAACATAAAAGTGAGATTTTACAACACCACCTCTAGAGGTGGAATTGTAAAATGACAGAAGCACTGGAAAAGGGAGGCCGGCATGCACTAGAAAATGAAGGTTGGCACGCACTAGAGGTCGATACCAATAAAGTACAGTGGGCGATACGCCCCCCACACGTATCATATATATGTACTGGCCGTATCGGGCATACGATATCGATACGGCCGATACGTATCAATACTCTAATATTTTAATATATTTTTTTATTTAAAAAATAAATAATTTTTTTATTTAAAAAAATAAATAATTTTTTTTTCTTAAAAACAAAAATATAATTCCAATCCAACCTCTTCTAATGACTATGTTTTTATTATATTAAAAATATTTTTAAAAAAATTATATGATATCAATATAAGTGGGTCTATATAGTTTACATAATTTTTTTAAAAATATAGTGCTCCACAATTATGCATTTACTTAAACATCTACCGAATGAGTTTCTCAATAATATTCATATGACTCATTAAATATCTTATTTAATTTTAAAATAAATTAATTTTAGAACACTTAATATGGGGCGGAGGGAATAATAGTTTGTAGAGGACAGAGGGAGTAAAGTGTATGGTTCTAAAATAAAATAATTTTAGAGCACTCGTATCAGTTTATACGACCTTCTAAAATAAAGTATTATAATGATATATTATTAGTTATAATATTTATATATATATATATATATATCAAAGGGTTTATGACCGTTTTGGCGTGTACAAAGCGTATCATCGATGCGTACTCGCATATGTGATTGTCGATACTATCATCCGTATCGATACCATGGAAGGCTGTATCGATACGGATGAGAGTATCAATGACTATAAAAAAAATTAATTTTTTTAATTAAAAAATATTTTTTTATTTAAAAAATTATTTTTAAAATACAGTATCAATATGTATCGGCCGTATCGATATGGTATGGTCGATACAGCCGTTACGTATCGATAATTACAGTGGGGGGCGTATCGCCCCCCGTTCTGTACCGGTATCGGCTGATATGCACCCGTATCGGCCGATATGGCTTTCCATGATCGAATACTGCCTTGCATGGCTTGGAGGAGGTTGCCATACTTCATGCGGCGACTGGAGCTTAGCGGAGGCCACCATCCTTGCCAGATAAACCATCGTGGCTAGGTAACGTCTCATCTCACCCTCCAAATTATGGATTAGTCAAATTTTAAAATTGTAGATAAAAAAATTTTAGGAGTTAATTATTTTGAAATCAACAATGCAAATCCCGGGATTCTACTAATACAAGATTTGGGTATCCAAATATTTTAAAATTTGGTAGTTCAAATCCAAGAATTTGGATTATATTCTAAAATCTCATATTTTAAATCTAGTATTTCCAATCCTAATTGACTAACCCCCTGTACAAGTTTCAACAATAGTGACATTTAAAAATGAGCGTCGCTAATAAATCTCAATTTTTTTTAAAAAAATTAAAAAATAAGAACTTATGGCGACGCATATACTATACGTCGCTGCTACCTGATAGTAGTAGCGACGCATGAAAAAAAGCGTCACTATTATCCTTGGTAGTAGCGACGTATAAATCTATGCGTCGCTACTACCTATTTTTTACTAAAATGTTATTTTAATTTTTTTTAAAATTTATTATTTTTTATTTTTTAAAAAAATAATTAAAATAAAATACTAATAGCGACGTATATAGTTATACGTCACTATTAGTATTTTTATTTAATTATTTTTTTTATTTTTAAAAAATAAAAAAATATTAAAATTAGAGGAGAGATAGTGTGTAGGTAGATAGGAGAGAGAGGAGAGGGAAGAGAGAGAGGGGAGGGAAGAGAGAGAGGGGAGGGAAGAGAGAGAGGGGAGGGAAGAGAGAGGAGAGGGAGAGGGAGAGGGAGGAGAGAGAGTGAGAGAGAGGGAGGGAGAGGGAGGAGAGAGAGAGAGAGAGAAAGGGGAGGGAGGAGAGATAGGGAGAGAGAGGGAGAGGGGAGGGAGGAGAGATAGGGAGAGAGAGAGAGGGGGGAGGGAGGAGAGATAGGGAGAGGGAAGAGAGAAGAGAGAGAAAGAGGAGAGAGAGTAAGAGAGTAGAGGGAGAGAGAGGGAAAGAGAGGAGAGGGGAGAGAGAGGGAAAGAGAGGAGAGGGGAGAGAGTGAGAGAGGAGAGGGGAGGGAAGAGAGGAGAGGGGAGAGATGGAGGAGAGGGAAGAGAGAGGGGATAGGGGAGGGAAGAGGGGGGGTGAGAGGATTTTATTTTGATTTTTAAAAAATGTTATTATTTTTTTTATTTTTTGAAATAAAAAATAATAATTAAAAAAAATACTAATAGCGACGTATACGAATATACGTCGCTATTAGTAAATGTATTAGCGACGTATATTGCTATAGCCCTATACGTCACTATTAATATTTACTTTATTTTATTTTTTTATTTTCAAAATTAATTTTTAAAAATAAAAAAATTATTTTTCATTTATTTTTAAATAAAAAATATAAAATAGAGAGAGGGAGGAGAGAGAGAGGAGAGAGGGGAGAGAGAGGAGAGGGGAGAGAGGGAGAGTGTGGATAGGGGAGAGAGAGAGGAGAGGGGAGGGAAGAGAGGAGAGGAGAGAGAGAGAGGGGAGAGAGAGAAGAGAGAGGGTTTGAGGAGAGAGGAGAGGAGTAAGGGAGAGGGGGTAGAGATAGAAGAAAGGAAGGGAGCAAGAGAGGGGAAGGGAGCTATAGCGACGCAAACAATGCGTCGCAAATAGATACCAGTTGCGACGTTTGGTAAAAAACATCGCAATATGTGTAATTTTTAGCGACGTTTGATTAGAAACGTCACAATAGAGAACGTTGTAGCGATGTTTCGTACGAAACGTTGCTAAAACGGGATACCGAGCGGGGAATTTTCATTCTCCCGCGTGGGTGAAATAAAAATACCGCACGGGCGAAATCGCCTGCGCAGTATATATTCGCTCCCCCCAGCCCTCCTCCATTCCATTCCCCGTGCCCCGTGCCCCGCCCAGTGTCCCTTCCCGCACTGTGCCTACTCCCCGCCGTCTGACCCGCGCCCGCCATCCCGCCCCTCGCCGCCATCGCGCCCTCCCCCCAGCCATCCGACCCCATGCTAGTGAGCCCCTCGCGCCCCCGTGCCCGCCATCCGACCCCGTGCTGGTGAGTAGGGCCTCTAGCACCACGCCCCAGGCATGCTGTCCTGCCCAGCGCATGTCATCCCTCTCTCGCCCACCGTCCCGCCCTAAGCCTGCCCTGCCTATGCCAGCCCACCCCGCGCCCGCCCAATGCATGCCGGCCCTCCCCGCGCCCGCCCTGCGCATGCCGGCCCGCCCTATGCCCACCCTCCGCATGCCGGCCCGCCCTGCGCCCACCGTCCCCATGTCATCCTGCCTGAGCCGCGCCAACCCCATGCCGGTGAGTAGGGCCCTAGCACCACGCCCCACACTTGTCCAGTGCATGCCGGCCCGCCCCGCGCCACCGTCCCGATGCCGTCCCACCCTGTGTCAGTGAGCAGGGCCCGAGCACCACACCCTGTCCTGCTCCCCGCGCATGTCGTCCCACCCGACGCGAGCTGTCTCGCCCCGCCCTGCTCTGCGCACTGGGTGTAGCTGACCCGCGATGCGGGTCAGCTTCCAAACCTGGTCAATACCTAGTTTGGTATTTTTTTCATTTAATTATTTTAGCGACGCTCCTGTGGAGCATCGCTAATAGAGTTTTTTTTTAATACTTTTAACGACGCATTTGTAAACGTCGTTAATTGTAATAAATTTTAATTTTTTTATTTATTTCAATAATTATATACATTAGCGACGTTTACATAAACGTCGCTAATACTAGTTTTTAATTTTTTTTAAAATTATATTTTAAAAAAATTAAAAAATTATATTTTAACAAAAAATAAAAATAATATTTTTTATTAGTGACGTTTAGTAAACATCGCTAATACTATATTATTAGCGACGAGTACGATAAAGTGTTGCTAATAGTCTATTAATAGTGACGTATATTATACGTCGCAAATACATACTTTTAGCGACGTTTGTTATTGTGTGTCGTTAATATTCAATTGCAACTGTAGTTATATTGACGTATTTAGCGACGTATTTTTTGCGTCGCTAATACTTATTAGCGACATTTATACTATTAATAGCGACGCTTAAAAGCGTCGCTAATAGTTAGTTTTGTTGTAGTGACTATTTATATATAATATATTTTATTTTTTAAATTTTATTATTAATTTTAAAATATAATTTACAATAAAAGAGAGTGAGGAGAGAGAGAGGGAAGAGAGAGAGAAGGGAGGGAAGACAGAGAGGGAGGGTGGAGAGAGAGAGAGAGAGGGAAGAGAGAGAGGAGAGGGAGAGGGGAGGGAAGAGAGAGGTATTTTATTTTAATTTTTTTATTTTTATATTTTTCAAATAAAAAAATTAAATTAAAATAAATATTAATAGTGATGTATAGTCATATACGTCGCTATTAGTATATGTATTAGCGACATATAAAATTATGTGTCGCTAATAAGGGACGTATTAGCGACATATAAATTTATATGTCGTTAATATGATTTATTTTAAATTTTTTTATTTTTTAAAATTAATTTTAAAGAATAAAAAATCTTAAAAATTTGAAATTATAGGAGAGATAGTGTGTAGGGAGAGAGGAGAGGGAAGAGAGAAAGAGAGAAGAGAGAGAAAGGGGGAAAGAGAGAGAGGGGAGGGACGAGAGAGAGAGGAGAGGGAGAGAGGGGAGGGAAGAGAGAGGAGAGAGCAGACGGAGAGGGGGAGAGAGAGGGGAGGGAGAGAGAGAGAGGGGGGGAGGGAAGAGTGAAAGGTATTTTATTTCAATTTTTTAAACTTTTTTTTTAAAAATTATTATTTTATTTAATTTTTTAAAAAATTTAAAATTAAAAAATAAAATTAAAATAAATACTAATATCGTCATATACGTCGCTATTAGTATATGTATAAGTAACGTATAAAATTATATGTCACTAATAAGGGATTAGCGACGTATAATTTTATACATCGCTAATATGATTTCTTTTAATTAATTTTTATTTTTAAAAATTAATTTTAAAGAATAAAAAATTGAGATTAGTGGAGAGATAATGTGTAGGGAGAGAGGAGAGGGAAGAGAGAGAGAGAGATAGGGGAGAGAGGAGAGGGAAGAGAGAGAGAGTGATAGGGGAGAGAGGGGAGGGAAGAGAGAGAGGAATAAGTTGGAGAGAGGAAGAGGAGATAGAGAGAGGAGAGGGAGGGAGGGAGAGAGAGGAAAGGGAGAGAGAGGGGAGGGAAGAGAGAGAGGTATTTTATTTTAATTATTTATATTTTTAAAATTAAAAAATAAAATTAAAATACATACTAATAACGACGTATAGTCGTATACGTCGCTATTAGTAGATGTATTAGTGACGTAGCTAATAAGGGATGTATCAGCGACGTAAATGTCTCTAATATGATTTCTTTTAATTAATTTTTTATTTTTAAAAATTAATTTTAAAGAATAAAAAATTGTAAAAATTTGAAATTAGAGGAGAGATATATGTAGGGAGAGAGGAGAGAGAGAGGAGAGGGAAGAGAGAGAGAGAGAGGAATAAGTTGGAGAGAGGAAGAGGAGAGAGATAGAGAGAAGAGAGGGAGAGAGAGAAGGGAGGGAAGAGAGACAGAGTTATTTTATTATAATTTATTAAAAAAATTTGTATGAATTTTTATATTTTGAAAATAAAAAAATTAAAATAAATACTTATAGTGACATATACAATTATACGTCGCTAATACGTCCCTTATTAGCGACGTATAATTTCATACGTCGCTAATATGATTTATTTAAATTATTTAATTATTTTTTAAAATATAATTTTAAAGAAAAAAGTATTAGCGACGTATATTGTATACGTCGCTATTACTGCATTGTATTAGTAACGTATACTTTTATACATTGCAAATACGATAATATATACATGGCGTTTGGAGTAAAAGTCGCTAATACCGTGTATTAGCGACGCTCATTTGAACGTCGCTATTTCCCCTCTGCCGCCCCATTGACTTGCCGCCTCTGGTGCCTCCACCCCCCTCATCACTCCCCCTATTCTGCCGAGAATGGATGGCCAGAGCAGGGCCGGAGGATGTCATCGTTGGTGCCGCCCTCGCTCTCCCCCCTTTCTCCACCGCCTTGCTCCCCCTCCTCCCCCCACCTTCTCTCCCTCTGATTTTCAGAGGAGGGGTGGAGGGGCAGGAAGCCGCCGGAGTCGGGGAGTGGGGGGGACGGTGGCGGCGGCATGGTCCCACCCCCCCGCCTTCTCATCCTCTGAGTATCAGAGGAGGGGGGGGGGAGTAGGGCAGCGGAGAAAGGGGGGAGCGCGAGGGCGGCGTCGGCTGTGACGTCCTCCGATTATGCTCTCCCATGCTCCGGTCATTCTCTCTCTGGCGGAACAGGGGGAGTGATGAGGGGGGTGGAGGCACCGGAGGCAATGGGAAGGCAGCGGAGAGGCGGCAGGTCGGCGGAGTGGAGGTAGGGCAACGGAGGGGAAAACGAGGGATGGAAGGTCGTCGTGGGGGGAGCAGAGGGGGATATATAATGTGGGTGAAATTTTGCCCGCGTGTATATATATATTTTTTAATAAAGTACAATTAACAACGCTCAAATAAGCGTCACTATTACACCGTATTTGTGACTTTTACTCTAAATGTCGCGTATATATTATCATATTTATAATATATAAAAGTATACATCGCTAATACAATGCAGTAATAGCGACGTATACAATATACGTCACTAATGCTTTTTTTATTCTTTAAAATTAATTTTTAAAAATGGGAAAATAATTAAAATAAATTATATTAGCGATGTATATAATTATACATCACTATTAATATTTATTTTAATTTTTTATTTTAAAAATATAAAAATTCATAAAAAAAATTAAAATTTTTAAAAAAATTATAATAAAATACCCTCCCCCCCTTCTCTTCCTTTGATTTTCAAAGGGGGAGGAGGGGTGGAGTCGGAGAGTGGGGGGGATGACAGCGGCGACATGGTCCCTCCCCCCTTCTCTCCCTCTAATTTTCGGGGGATGGTCCCTCCCCCTTGCTCCGGACCCCGCCCCTCTCTTTGCCCCCTCGCCCCTTGCTCCAGCCCCCCCCCCCCCCCCCCCTTGCTCCGGACCCGCCCCCATCCTACCCCCCACTGCTCCCCCCTCCCCCCTTCTCCGGACCCCCTCTCTCGGGATTTTTTTTTTAAATTCCTCTTTAGCGACTCATCCATATGTGTCGCTAATTTTTTAAAATATATTAAAACAAATTAGCGATGCTTGTATATATGTCGCTAAAGGGTATATTAGCGATACTTTTGTTTTTACGTCACAAATACACAATAGCGATGACATTTTTTTCGACGTTTATTATACATCGCTAATAGTCATTAGCGACGCATTATGTGTCGCTAATAGTCCTTTTTGTTGAAGTGGTTGAAAGAGCAATATGAATTTAATTTTTTGGTTTTTGATGTCATGTTCTTTAGTTTTGATAAGTACCCAATTTTTACTCTGTTATAGCTCATCAGAATAGTAAGGTTTGTATATGTAACAAGGTTAGTCTTGTATCTTGTAACATTATATGATAATTGGAGTATTTTCGAGTAATGAAAATTACTTTCAAGTCTTAATTTTATTTATATAAATTTATATAAGGTGTTATATTCTTATTATGTTATTTTTTATATAAATTATGAGGTTTTTATATGCAATATTGCTCATGTCTTTGTTAAATTGAAATTATAATACATTAAATAAGCTTTTAAAAATATAAATAATTTACTATAATTTATTTTATAGTATTTGTTATTATTTATCGGTAAAATCTTATCTAACCCAAACCCTACCTGCACCCTTAAACGGGGGTGCCACTAAGATTGGATCCTTGGACCTCTCCCAAGATTGGGAGAGATCTAACCGGCCCAACTAAGGCTGGCTTGGCTTTCCTAAGTTGTAATAGAATCTCTATTCCCTTTCAATTCCTATTTCAACCTGCAATTGTTGTTCGAAATCCTATTCTTCCTATGTCATACACTTATGTAAAATCTTAAATTTATTCATGTTTACACTTGAAAACTATTCAATTTATTCACATTTAAACACGTAAAAATCATCTAAACGTATCAAACAGAAAATAGACATATCTACCAAGTGACTTATGAAATAATTTAACTGAATAATTTTTTCACAAGATGCACCTAAGCATTATGAAGTGCTTCCCACCATGCCGATGAACTCGCTCGCTCTCTCGCCGGGTCATCGTCTTTCTGTTTTCCACCACGTCGCGACTCTCATCCATTTCTAAACACGCGCGAGATTTATGTGGAGAAGTGCCTCCTTGATTTGGTCACTCTGAATGAGTCAATTCCGAGTACATAAAATCCGACCTCAGTCTAAATTCAAAGCTCGTATAATGAGATAACGAGTTATTGTTTTAAAGGTTTTGATTTTATATGTTAAATCAATAATTTGACTAATGCTAACGTGAGGTTAAAAAACGCACATTAAAAAGTCTATTTCATCTTCTTATCACCGTTGATGAGTGAGACCTATTTTTGTAGGTCCCACTTATCAATGGTGATGGGAAGATGAAATAAATTTTTCACGTATGTTTTTTAATGTAATCAGGCATGCGATATACCCTAAAACTGGGAGGCACATGACACAAGGGCCAAGTTCTTATTAGACGAGAAGCGTACCACTTTTTGTATTGCCTTTTCTGTTTAAGTTTAATGGGTAAAATCCCTGACTAGAATTCTTAATTAGCCTACAAATTTTATCTAATTTAATTGATATAAATTTTAATAATTTACCATAGATAAAACTAACCTAATATAATGTTAATTCAATCTAAAATCCTAAAACTGACCCAACCCCATATAAAATCTCGTTTTTTATTTTAATTCTAGGGTTTTTTTATTCATATTTGGAGTCAATACGGGTCTAAATAACTTGGTTTCTATTCATCTAAAGATTATGTGGTGTAGGGATTGAAGCCAAATGGCCTGGATACGTGGCTTTTATTTGGAGCTTAAATCCGAGCCTCATCTGTGGAGTTGTCCAAAAAGTTTCACCAGTTGACAGCTCTAGATCGACTGCACACACACAAGCACACAGAGATCGTAAAATGGCATCCACATCTATGTGTGCAACATCAATTTGGAGGTCACTGATGAAACTTCGCCAACAGAGTTCAATTCCAATTCCAATCTATTAGTCGCTTTCATATATTTTAGGTTAGTTTGTCTTGAAACTGCTGGCCAAACTAAAGTTTCATAGTTTCGTTTCTTCCTGCTGTCTGGCCCCAGCAGAAGGAAAATGCTTTTAATGCACTCCCATCCAATATCTTATCTTCACAAACTTTGGATGAAATATTGCCCGGAGATTAATAAAAAAGCAATATCATCTGACGGATAGTGGTATAGGTTCACTCCAATCTCCAGCCAAAGCGTCATTCATGACGCTGGTTCATTCATTCATTTATTTATTTATTTTTGTGGTGTTCATTCATGATGCTGTTGCTTTTCGCCAGTATTTAATTTCCTATCTGAGATGACGTTTAACTATTCGTAGTGTCTTTTTGTGAACAAAGCGAACTGTGATTTTCATATGTATTGGAATATATGGCGAGTATTGGAATCTATGGCGAGTGGAGGATTCGCAAAGTTTGATTTGGTCGTGAAATTTGTTAACCGTTATTTTTTTTTAATTATTTGGAAGCTAGCTTGTGTCATTAACAAAGCGATAAGGAGAAGGGCTTGGTTGGTCCAGGATACCATAGTCAGCCTATAATCACTCCGTTATCTGTACATTAAAAGTTATTCCCTATCCATTTCGTCTAAAATTATTCGATCAGTTAACCGATTAACTATTATCTATTTCTTCTTTCACAAAAATTTATATTAAACATGATTTCATACTTATTCAAATATAATTAAATTTAAAAATTAAATTAATTAAACTAAATATATAAGCGTATTGTTAGCTCGATTTAGATTTGACTTTTCCTATGTTGATAAGTAGAGTTTGGTGAGGGGTTAAGTATTAGAAGTTAATTTGTTAATATATTAATTAAGTGTAAAACATGAGAAAAGTTATAAGAAAGTAGTGATAAGATATAGTATATCAAATAGATTGTGATTAGCGGGCATAATTTTTTTCTATTATCTTTACCTTAAAAATCATTCATTTATTACCTATTAAATAAAATTAATTTAACGGGTAATAGTCTCCCTTAGGAACAACATTAACACGTGTCTATGACTAATATATGTACTTCATGAAAAGAATGCGATGTGCTTGCTCACCAACTGATTGATTGGGGAAAATTTAATTTGTCAAGTGAAAGGCCAATAAGCCCAGCTTATATAATATGCATGAGAATTATTCATTGACAAGATCAACAATGTATTAGTACATATTAGTATAAGTGATATTTTTACTAATGTGCATTAGGATATGTATCGTTGATCTAAAATATCAACGATTTTTATACATATAAGGCTCATTAATTACTAAAGAAAAATAGCATGAAAAAAGTCTTCCACGAAGGGATATTTCAAACAAAAGAGACCAAGAAGCACGTGATGAAGAAAACTGATTGCCTTAGATCAATTACTTCGTCCCTTGCAAATGTTTTTACATAATCATGCCGAACGAAGAATCTCAGTCAAATCAGCAAGTTCCTCAACTCCAGCGCTCGTCCCCATCTACAGTTCAACTTCAGTCTTCCTTTCCAACTGGCTTGTCGAATATGTACACGAATTTCAAACATAATTGTGTAGTTGGCCAATGATCAACGTTTGCTTCTTGTCATGTATGCACAAATGGATGCTCGCTAACTGTCAAAGATATCTGTGACGGATGGCTGGTTTGCCCTCTTTAATTAAATTGATGACATATATAATCCACTTCAGCGAGTTATTTTCTTTCTCGTTTTCTCTTGTACAACTCACCTTGTTTACTAAGTCCATCTACGTTATATTCTATACTTCATACATTTTTAACATGCTAATATTTCTCGTCGATATTTCCGATATTGGCAGTGTCATGTCATGCAAACACGATGACGGTGGTCGGCCAGACCGCTGTTCACTCTCACAATGTGCCACGCCCATAAATTTAATATAGTAATATTCTTATACTTATTTTTTTATATTATAGGTGTTATACCACCTCTAATTGAGAGTTTTTTTTCATATTATTTAGCCGAAGAAGCCTAAATTCTATATTCTCTAGTTTTAAAAATTAAATGTCACATAACCCAAACTTACACGATATTCAAAAAAAGACAAGCCGAAATACCCTAAGTTAGGGTTATATATTGTGTAAACCAAGCAAGTTGCCGTATTTACCCTGTTGACCGTGGAGTGTGCGTGTTGATTTCTTAGTAGTGATTTTTAAAGTCTGACCAGTGAGAAGTGAAAATGCAGTGGGTTGTCTGATTTCTAATTCTACATTTCCAAATATTTGACCTGTCAAATCAAGTTCCGGTTATGAAGCAAGTTCTAGCTGTGAAGTGAGGTTCGGCCCAATGGTATACTCACACACCCTCAGTAAAGAAGTAATTTGTAGCAAAAGTCAATAACCCACCAAGGGTTAATTTGGCAAGGCTCGGCAGCATCAACCCAGTTGCCGACTTTTATGGTAATGGCTTAATATTTAAATTCTAGTTTTTTTCTCAGGTCAAATACACGATTATTTATATATCGTGTTATGGGGAACATAATAGGTAGTTTACATACACACACATATTATATAGTCATGTTATTAATAATACGATACACAAAATATCATATTATCGATAATACGATATATGACATTGAGAAGTCATTTTATAGTGTATGGGAGGCATATATATCGTGTTATCAAAACACGGTATATGACATTGAAAAGTTGTGTTATCGTGTATTAGAAGGCATTCTATCGTGTTAACGATTAAACGATCTATGAACTTAGTATGTATTTGAACATTTGTTACATAATATTAATCAACACGACTCTTTGATTTTGGTCACGACCCATTGTGTATGTGTGTATAGATATATAATACACACAAATGGCAAAATTAGGTAAGGTCTATGAAGAGAAGAAGAAGAGAATTTATTGGAGGAGGCCGGGTTTGGGAATAAACAGTTTCTCTGGTGGATTTCGATTATCAAAATACCTCGTTGATTTGATGTTGGGATGTAAGGCAATTTTGGAGGAGACTAGGTTCTACCCAAGATACGATTGCAAGCAAATTATAATCTCTAGGCCGCTATTGGACATTATAATAGGTGAGTGCTGGGACGGATCACAAGAGGTGTTCAACATCTGAGGGAAAATAGTACCCCTCACGGAGGTAGACGTCAAAATGATCATGACTTTGAGGGCCAAAGAAACCCATTGAAGTTGGACAGTGGTGACAGAAAGGCTGCCCAAGGCAAGAGGCAATTCTTCAAATTTATCACTTTTCATATTTCGGTAGTTGGATTTATCATCAATCACTAATTGCCAATTGCTTTACTATTTTTAGATATGGAACTAAGATTCCAAAGTGATAGGCACCCACCTTTGGCCATGCTCCTTAGAGGGGCAAGAGGTGGGCGTTGATTGGTCATTTGCTTGTCAATATGAAGCTTTATATTTGTCGAGAGGAAGCCAAAGGTGAAGTAAGTGATGCATCAAACATTGGTGTGTTGTGTCAAAAATTGGTTTGTTGCACTGAAAATTTGTGTGAAGCGTCAGAAATTTGTGAAGTGTTGCATCGAAAATTGGGGTAATCTAGGTATGACTTAGTTAATGCATTGGTTGTGTTATCGATAAAACAAAGTACAACTATCATGAATTGTAAATAACACACTATGTGACTTCACACGATGATTGTGTTTCTGAATCATGTTATCAATAACGTGATAGAAAACTTTTTCATTTCTTAGACATGTTGGATTAGAGTATCGTGTATTTGTTTACACGAATTATCATCTATTGTTTCTTAAACAATTTTGTATTAATATTTTTTTAGTATGTAATATGATAATTATTTTTGCAGCACATTTCTATGCCATTTATCTCTTACAATGTAAAAGTAGTTACAAAATGTTTCTGTTGTATTCATTGTAAGTTTTTTTTTTATCATGTAATTAGTAACACATAATTCCTTTAATCGTGTTTACACGATATGTATACATAAGACAATATGAACAATATACATTCATCCGATAACATGATCTCCAGTTAGATAATGTTGTCGATAACACGATATGTATATACTGTTGTATACGATAACATAACATTCATCAAAAAGCTTGTTTGTAAGGACATGACTACAATATTATGGGAATGACATTTATTCCATTCAAATAAATAACGAGGGTGGATAAGGCAACCCCTATCTATATTCGTTGTCCTTATGTCATTTTTCTACTCTTTTGTTCGCCTACTTTTAATTTCTATTTGGACTAGCAGCCATGCACATTTGGAGGGCCATCTTGTGCTTTAACACAACATTTGTGATTGCAACCCAATTATTCGCATGCTCCACATTTGCATGAGGCTTTTGCCATACCCCGCCACACCCCCTAGACCCAAACCCACTCTAGGGTGGTGAGACCGTGAGACACAATAAATGAAGTGGAAGACTACCCAAAAAGGGTTCTCATCAAAGTACATGACACATATCCTTTGTGAAAAAGCAAATAACGAAAGGAAAAATGGATAAAGGTTAAGGGGTTATTTGTGTATTGATTTTTTGTAAGATTCCATTGATTCTGCCTCAATTTCGGCCCGAATGATCCGAATCATGTTTGTATGTTGAAGGTGGGCGGAATTAAAAATTCAGCCTCGAAGTTGATTCTAAGCAGTTTCGAGCCGAAATCACCAAATCACCTCATGAAGTGATTCTGACTCCCAACCCCCTTTTTAAAAATTACATATTCTATTATTTTTCAACGGTTACTTTTTATATCAATTTGAGTATAGAAAAATGTGTCATATAAGTAGGGCTCACTTTAAAAGTTCAAAATTACATACCCTTGTAGATATTGTTTGATAGAGCTCGAATTTATGAGCATAATAGTACCAAAAACGTGCATATCCGAGTTCGGGAGAGAAAATTATATTAGTTTAAGTTTTAGAATTGAGTTTGATGCAACATCCGATTTATTCTAATTTTTTTGTTACCAACCGTAATTCACATTCGATGGTGAATTTTTAGAATTAAATTCAAAAATTTTCAATTTCATTTCTAAAATCCAACACCTAAGCGACCCCTAAGTCTCACTTAGTACATTATTACACCCATAACACATAAAGCAAATAGTTTCATGCCCTAAGGCTACATCATGTTTAAAGCCATCACAAGCTATCTATAATATGAAAGTAATATTTTCTAACATTACATAATCCTAAAATAAGTCTAAATATGGCAAGCCTCATCTCTCATAAGTGTATCTACTTGTCCTCAACCTTATGATACAATCCATCTTGAGCAATTGCATGACATAAGATACAACCCAAAACAAAACCGCAAACAAAAGAAGGGTAAGTTTAACTCAGTAAGAGTTTTAAAATAAAACATAAGCTTATGATAACACCACATGTATGAGAGTTTAATATCCATCTAATCGACCTAACAGATCACTAGATTATTCTTAAAACTAACACTTTCAACAAGTAAGAATCGAGAGTTCTAGCCTTTATGCCCAATTTTTTTTTATCAAAGCAGAAACAATTAAAACCTAATCATCACTCAATTTTCACTATAGAATTACACATTAATCAACCCAATCAATCGACATATAAACATAAGAATTTACATGAAAAAATCTTAACTAGTGTAAAAAATCACGATAGTTCCGAAGGCACAAAATCAATGCATTAAAAATAAAACTTTCATATGTATACAAATAAACTACTAACCGTGTTTACTCTAACACAAGCTCCTCTTATTTAAATCGTTGTCGCTAGCCTTTACGTTTTCTTTAAGAACTTGAAACTTTATCTTCTTTACCTTCTTTTTGTCTCATTTTAATATTTAAAAAATACCTCTTATTGTCTTCACTTTGGTCTTAAAAAAATCTTCAATATTCTATTAAAGACATGTTATAATTTTTATTTATTAGCTCATTTAATTATGGATTGTCTTTTTAAATTCACCATAGATATTCAATACAAATTTCAAGTAAATTTTCCTTTGAAAAACAATAAACAAAGGTCAAAACCTTCTTTCTTTTTTCTCTTCTAGGTGTTCATCTCTTCAATTTTCTGATTTTATAACCTTTATATAACTCATTGAGTCAATTTAAAACTTGTACTTAAATAATAAATAAAATAAAAATTAGAAGATTTTAATTTAAGTAAATTATCCTTAAATAATCGATCGTTCTAAAAAGCAATCAATCAGTTACTATTTTTATTATGCACAATTCTCCCATCAATCAATCGATAGCGAGAGCGATCAATAACTCTTGACTTCGGCACATAACTTAATCAACAAACAATTACTTATAAAAGAGTATTATAAATTTATTTATTTTTCTCTTAGATGTGAATTTTACCATTTAATAAAATTTATTATTTTAAAAATATAACTATTCATATAGAAAAGAGAGATTATGATGATACAAATGACTTTCAATGGTGATAAATTCCTAAATATTTGTATATTATTTCCCTTTTTATATTATTTAATCCATGGGATGTGGGTCACGGTGTGTTCGGTTAAATTTTGACTCAACACCTTAATAAAAAAGAGGGGGCATTAGGTGGAAAAAGAAAGTAAAATAGAGGGGCATTAGGTGCAATAAATAGGAATCGGGAAGACGCAAAAAGCGTTGGAAAGATCGACGGTCGAAGTCAAAAGGAGAGGTCACGTGTTGAATTTTCTAAAAGAAACAGCGATTATAAGACAAATTTCAACAAGAAAACTAGATTATGGTGAGGATTATTTGTAGGCCTATTCCGCGGATATTTCGCAAAATTTTTCCAATCTAGCGGCACTGACAAGAATCCAGGGACAGGGACCACTTTTCACGGTCGTGTACTTTTCAGGGTCGTGTACTTCGTGCTAGATTAGACAAATCTGAATGAGTCATTACTGAGTCATGATTCATTCCAAGTCATAAATCATTCCAAGAATTGAGGAAAAGGACAAAAAAGAAGCACCGACTGCGGAATTATAGCTGCGAGCGTCCCAGGGTGCAAGCGAACTAAACATTTTTGCCAAATTACGAGCAAAAAAAAATAAATTATTGGCGATATCAGACTTACACCGTGGCAAAGACCATTTGAAGTTCGCCGGTGTTCTGTTTAATTCCAGAATCCACCTCCGCATCTATCCCAAAGTAAAACCAATACTATGAAACAGGGGCAATGAGATTCACAATGAGCGCAACAGAACGAGCTCTGATCTTACATATTTATGCAATTATGAGATGCAGCACACTTTCTACACAAGTACAACTAAACTCCGAGGAAAAAAATTACAACTAAAGCTTCCAATAGAGTCCCAATCGATGCAGAATGCCCGCAACAAGGGCCCAGAACAGGATCTCTGCAAATAGAACATAGAGAAGGATGCCCACCCTTTCAGAGTGCCATACATTAACAAAAATGTGCTTTTGAATCCAATGGACCTGCGAACAAGTTGTGAATATTTTCATTTACTACCACAACATATTGATTGCCTACAGATACCAAAGAAGTGCAGCTATACAAAATATACCAGTGTGTTATGGGGGTCCTCGTAGTACCAACCATTAATAAATCCTGCAAAAATACCCCCTGCTGCCATCACATAGACAAGCATGGCGTTCATGCCAATCCACTCTAGGGGGAAAAATAGATATCGTACACCCCACATGTCAACCTGTGTATGATAGTATTAAGACATTCAGGCAGATGGAGGTCAAACAAGAGGAGACAGTCAAGAGATGATACTTGATTGCACACGTTATATGAGAATTCCATGGGAAAACTAGTAAAAATGGATTTTGCAAATTGTAAATGTTACTACCAGGATATAGAAGGCTGTAAAAACAAGACTAGCAGCTCCTGCTGTAAGGCAAACATAGCTGAAGCTGTATAGCTGTTTGTTTGAGGGAATTGCTGCAAAAGATAAAACAAAAACAAGCGCCAAGAAATTGGTGACCAAATACATAAAGGCACAAACGTGTTTTGTTTTCCATTGTGTTGCCAGTAAGAATGTGTTGAGATGGTGAGGCAATCAATGTGATCGGTTGACCGCTGATTGAAGTTGTGTCAACCAACGGCCACAAAACTTTCATTTTGCACAGGTTGAAGCCACAAATTGACCTATACCTTGGAGAACATTGAACAATGGACACAGACCCAGTGGTCAGAGTGACTCATGGATTGCTGGCAGGAGTGATTACAATATGTAAAGGACCTACTGGCCTCAGGATGGGTTGATTGAAGCGATCAACTGGTGACCTAATTGGATGGGGTATTTAAAGGCACTATTGACAGACAGTCTCCTAGGTTGCAGAGCTATTCCTTGTTTCTCTCCAAAAAATAGCAAAATTGGTATGAGCCGTAGATGAAGGCAAGATTGTGAAACCATGTTAAATCTTCCATGTTTCTTGTTCCTGTTTGATTTTCTTCTTTAGCATTTGCATTTGTGTGTGATCCAAATTATTAACTTACTACCAACAGAACGAGTATTCTCACCGTCTGTAAAGTGAAGAACTACTCCAGATACGACAAGGGCGAGACCGATCACTAGCCATTGTCTAAGTCTATCTGAATGACCCTGCAAAAGGTAGAAAAACATATTAAGTCTATCTGAATGACCCTACAAAAGGTAGACGAACAAAAGATGCAGAGTGACAAGAAAGAGTCGTTAGTACAAAACTGTGAAACCACCTTCAAATGTACTAATACATGTCCACAATGGACTCCAAGGATCGTGGTGAGAACAGCTGAAATCGAGCTGCATGTTGGTTATATCTAAAAATTAGACTCACCATCATGAGAAAAGTTACCAAAATATCAGTAATTCTAATGTCTTGGCAGAGACCTCTGTCACCTTAAATACTAGACAAAACATATGTTTAATTTTATACTCCCTAAGTCCCATATAATTGTCTGGATTTGAAAAAATATTGTTCCATATTAAGTATCCTATTTCATGTTATCCTTCTCATAGTAATTAGTGGATGAGATAAAAATTATTAATTGATGGAGTAAAAACGTCAATACATTGGATTCCTTAACTATCAAATTTTCCCAAATGAGGACAATTAATATGGGACAGAGGGAGTAGTTTATTTAGTTAGTCTTACAACTTATACCATTACTTATGGTATTAGATACCGCAACATATCAAGCATCTATAAGGCAGAGATATCAGTGTAAGATTGCGGTGTTCAAATAAATTTTTTTACAGGGGCACTGTGAGGCAGGTATTTTTATCATATCACAGGACAGACCTTAATATTCCTTCAGGTTCAAATGGAGCTTGGCACCAAGATGGTGCATCCTTCTTGAAAGGTCCCTCATAGGGAGAATTCTCAGTGCAAGCCTGCAAAACTTGAGAAGATGAAAGGAGAAGTTACTGCAGATAACGCTTAAGTAAATAATTTATAGTCCAGATATTTCAAAGAACATAAAGGAACAAAGCCTAGAAAATTGAAGCGTTATCAGCTCAGGGCACAGGTAATTATTGCCGACCTGAGATCTTCTCCAAGCTGGATGCTTGTACATGTGGTTGATTCCTAAGATCAACCTGTCAACATATCCGACAGCATTACATGGAGGATCTAGTTTTCCCCTCACTCCACATGTCACCTGTACAAAATAACCAATTTTAGCATCAATCTCTTATTTAGCTTGGTAAACATCTATCAACAATGCTGGTACCTATGAAATTTTCATTGCTCAGGTAGCCTTAAATGCATATGCAATTCTGAACTCTAAAATAAAATGAGTCCACTAAATAACAGGTAAAATAGCCTACATGGAAAGATTTCCCATAATCAGGGTAATCACTGTTGTGAACCGTGAAGTCCCAATCGGGAACATAAGTCCCATACAGCACAGTCAGGTAAACAACAAGTAAAGAAGCTCCAACCAGCCTGCAAATTGAATATGGGCATTGATATGCATATGTGAAGCAGTCCTTATTCAAGTTTTTCGCATTAAGAAAGAAATAATAAAGTGGTGCAATGTAACATATGCTGTTTACCAATGCCAAGAGTACAGCCGAAATGTAGAGCAACGACCAGGAGGTAGGCCTTCGGTATGCATATCCTTGGTGTAAATTTCCAACAGCGCCACAACTAGATAAGCAAGAGCAATTCGCTGGAGATAATGAAGCAGAACATTCTGGCTGACAGGCCACTTCCACAAACAAACTTAGGATTATCGAATTTAAAGAAAAATATTTTACGTCTCACCTGCAGGATACCACACCAGCGGATATGTCTCATGTCAACACCATAGGTAAGCTTGTCAGGAGCGTGTGAGTATCCGCCTTCACCAAATTAGAGAAAGAAAGTAAATTCACGAAATTAGAAAAAAAATGATTATGCATTCTACGTTAGACTTGTTTGATGATTTGCTCTCTTGCTGTGCATTCGACTCAATGAGCTCAGAAGTGACTGCTGAGAACCAGTCAGCTCAGCCAAGCGAATAACTCTAGAAAAGCACAGCAATTATGCGTAAATGAATGATTCATGACAACTTACAAGCTAACTAGGCCGACCCTATTGGCCTATTTGAGTTTCTGTTTGAGATAGCTAGAATTGAAGTGCCAGTGAGCTTCTAAGCAAGAAGCTATTGTTACACTTATTTTAAAAAGAAAAAAACAGAGAAAACTGACCATGATAGTCACTGACCTTGGAGAAGGACACCCCAAAAGAGGAGCTTGAGCGTCCTCAATATAACCCTCCTTAAAGCTGCAACCTTGTTTGGGATCCTCTGCAAGATAGAAGATTAGGCGGCAGAAACATTATTGTCAATTGTCATCTGTCATGAACCTGGTTGTTGTGAAAGAAGGAAACCAGAGAGAGGCAGGTGAGGCAATTACCTTAAAGGAAAGAGCAATGGCCATGCCCACAATGAAGAGGAAGAACGGCATGACGAAGTCAGCCAGGTTGCAACCATTCCAGGGTGCATGGCCGATCATCTGCCACTCTCCTCCGGCATCGTCCACCAGTATCATCATCTACCATGCAATGTACAGGGAAATAAAATAAAAGAGTGAAATAAATGAGACCAAGATGCACACATGGTGAAGGAACAATGAGAACAAAGACTAATTTGATGTCCTCAATCTTCATATCTGACTCGCTCTCCAGTGATAACGAGAGGGAGAGAATACCGCGACCGTAAGGCCCCTGAATATGTCGAGCGAAGCCACGCGCTTGGGCCTCCCCTGCTCTTGTTCTTCCTTCTTATCACTCTCACCAGTAAACTCTGGATCGTCCAGAGTCAGCTGCGCGTGTGGCCGTTCCCTCAGACCAGACTCCATGTTTCGCTCAAGCAAATGCTCCCTCGGCCGCCCAATTCTCAGCTTAGCTTGGGCAGCGTCATCGATACTGGGTTAATAGAGTAATCCAAGAAGCCGACAAGATTGGAGTCCGAAGAAAGATAGATAGCCCTCTTGGCGTTTCCCTGCAACTCTCTCCTTCATCACGTCATGGAACTCTATCCAATAGATTTGCATCTCTGAGTGGGTATTTTTAGCTAAAAATCTGAGTTATAACGCAGTAGAATTTACCCGAATGGAATTAAAGTGGAATTTTTAGCCACCCCCAAGTGAAGTGGAGGAGATAAACGATGCTCTCTTCCCTGCCGCCGTCCAGAGGATGACAAAGCGGCCCAAGTATCTATCGTTGGATTTGCATATTTGCTTCCCACGTCACGCCTCCCCATCTGATGAAGTCTGTCCTCCGACAGGCCAAGCTACAGACGCCGTCAGATCTTACAAGCGGGTCCCCGTCTGGCGCCCCACGATCATAATTCGCACACGCGCCGCAGTGCGCACGTGCGAGAAGACGGACCCGAGAAGCAAAGTGGACCGGCCCGCCCGCCTCGGCATCACACGAAAGACAGGGAGAGAGAGAGAGGAGTCTATTCGTACACACAAAGGCAGAAGGCAGGGTTTTTGCTGCCTCCGAACTTTTGTTTTAGGGTTTTTCGTTTCCACTCCAAAGGAAGAGGGACAAAAGTTCTGCTCATCGGAAAATGAGGTTAGCTCCGTCGTCCTCGTCTTCTCTCCCTCTCTTTTATCTTCTGCAACTCCTCACCCCGCCTCCTGTCTCTACTCGTTTCTTTTCTTTCTTTTGGGATTTTGGTATTTTTGTTATGTTTCCAGATTTTTGGACCACTTGCATCTGTTTTCCGTCTTATTGCTTCCGCCGCTTATGATTTGCTATTTATACCTCGAATTGGTTTCGTGTACGAAATGTGTTGCCTGGGTTAATCATCAATCAAGTGTTTTAATTGTCTGTACTAATGATCGTTTCGTTAAGTTGTGCTACACTATTCACCGCAAGCCAAAAATTATCGTTTAAAAATTATTCTTCATTCTTAAAGCGAGTGCTGTTTTCTTTATTTTTCTACATAATCCTCTAGTTCTTCTATACGTTACGATCTGGTTTCCTCCACCTTATCTGCTATCCGGCAAAACGGGATTGCAAAAAGCATTGATAGACTTTAAATCTATAGTATTCTATTCAATTAGATAGACATCTTTGGGCTATTTCTATGAATTTTAATCATTTATTTAACTGACTAATAATGTCATGTTGGCCGAGTGCCTAGTTAGTTGGCATAGCATCTCATTTTCTGAATCACTTCAACAATGCATAAATAATAGTTTTTTTATTATTTTAGAAACTGTTTTCTGTTACTTTGAAAGGATAATGCCTGCTTCCTTTTTGCTCGTTCTAAAAGATGAAAATCGGGCTTGACTTAGATACTAAGCAGTTTTCAAGTTTCAAGTACAAATTCATTTTTGTCGTACTCTGGACATCTACTATGGCTGCAAAGAGTTTCTGTTACTAAATAAGTGACGGCGATGGGCTTGCGTATTTTCCTTTTATGTGTTTGGATATTTGCTTGGTATCAATTTTACAATGACATTCTTGTCGAGTTATGGATATACACTTATTACTCATTCATGTAGACCACAATGCTTTCTATAATTGTTTGACCACAATGCTATTTGAAATCTGTAGTCGCCATCCTGAAGTGAAGTGGGCCCAGAGGGTAGACAAGGTTTATATTACAGTCTTATTACCTGATGCAAAGAATGCCAAGGTCAATCTTGACCCTGATGGAGTATTTACTTTCTCTGCCACTGCTGGAGCTGAGAATAATTCTTATGAGGTTAAACTTGACCTGCATGGCAAGGTCAATGTAGAGGTAAGCCTTTCTACTTGTTTCAGTTATCCTTCCTCTATACATCTTTTATGAATCCAAGTTTTAATATCTAAATGCCTGTTGTTTCTCAGGAAAGCAAGATAAATACTGGTGTAAGGAGCATCTTCTGTGTAGTGGAGAAAGCTGAGAAAGGATGGTGGAAAAAATTACTTCGTGGGGATGAGAAGACGCCTCACTATATAAAAGTTGACTGGGATAAATGGGCTGATGAAGATGATGATGGTAGTTTTAATACTCTCTCTCTCAGGCCTTATGAGGCATGAATTTTTTTTATGATTGTTTGTATAATGTGATGTAACTATTTAGCAGGTCCAGGTGATCTTGATTTAGGAGGAATGGATTTTTCGGTATGGATACTTTTTTGGCTATTCCATACTGTCTTCGTTCCTTTGTATGTATGAGATTGTACTAATTAGTGGCTGGAATGCAGAAATTTGGCGGAATGGAGGGATTGGGCGGAATGGGAGGCATGGGCGGAATGGGAGGTATGGGAGGTATGGGAGGTATGGGCGGAATGGAGGGCATGGGCGGAATGGGAGGTATGGGCGGAATGGAGGGCATGGACGATGAATTCGACGATGAAAGCGACGACGAAGGTCTTGGTCTTTGAATGTTTATTGCTGTGATAGATATATTAGGATTATCTTGCCCCAATTTTCAGTTGGTTGAATTGATGGAAACGCCATGGGATAGAATAAGCCTCCGCTTGTCTAGACATTGATCTTGTCAATTGCTTCATTTAAATGGGTGTACCTTAGTATTAGATGTGATCTTTTAACTATTGTAAATGTTACTTTTAACGTGTCAAAATTAAAATACAAAAAGTGTGTACAATTCTTCTCCTTTAGACCTGATTGTTGCGTTGATTACATTGTGTAGATCAAGAAGCAGTAAAGGCAGAAACAGCTAAAGATAACACTGGTGAAAAGATGGAAGAGGAAGCTTCCACAGAGGTGAAAGCAGAAGCTGTTCCAAGCTCTTGAAAGATGGGGCTTATCTTATCAGCACATTTACTGGGTTCCAAGGGATAAAAAAGGTTTTTATGTGATACAGTTGGATTGTGGAATCACTTGAATTCGCATGCAATATGGTAGTACTGATATAAGTTTTAAACCATTTCAAATTCATATTTGGCATGGACAGTGAGGGATTTCATTTGGATTTTTTTTCTATGCGTTTGGCTGGATAATTTAAATTAGCGTTGTGAGGTTCTTCTAGGGTGGTATGGTTACAATTATCAACCTCTGTACGTTATACAGCAGGTCGTTTATTATATTCTTGCATGGTATATGTGTTGCGTACATTTTACTACGAGTATCCGTTTGGGTGGACTTTGTGAAATCGAGCAGAATTAAATTGAGCTTAGTACTGCAGTTTTTGCAGTTATACAAACATGTTTTTGGCTTTTAGGTTACATTGTAGTCTTGTACTAGTTATTTTTTTAGGGAATTAAATCTCCTTTATATCTTTTAAAAAGAAAAGAAAAGAAAAGCTTATGACAGGATTTCTAGTGGTCAGAATTTTATTCACTCAATAACCTCTATCGTGTGCCACAAGAAAGGACAATGATTTTCCTAGAGCATTTTCTTTCTAACAAAATTTAGAAAGTGGTGTAAACATCATGGAAGAAAAGCCCGGTATTATCATGTGTGCCGCATGTTTATGCTTGAATTGACACAATGTACTTGTATGGCAGCTGCAAAACCAAGTACTCCTGATTCCATATTAATTGTCCGCGTATTAAAAAAAATTGATATTTAAGGAAGTTATGTGAGGAAATTTTTACTCTTATCTACTGGCCAGTTATATTATATTCAATAATTATTATGAGAGATAACATAAAATAGGACAATTAACAGGGGATAATTTTTTTTAAACCCTGATAACTAAAATGGTACTAGAGGGAGTATTAGTTGTATGATCTTCAACAACATAGAGTTGGTTATTTGGATAGTCGTGAAGATCGCTGTAACTTGCGGAAAGAAAATTTGGATTTAATAGCATCTAGACTGCGAGACAATCGAGATGATTTTTTTTTAAGTACGTAATTTGAAAGATCTGTTTGGTTTTGACTGCGTGACTGTGTTTTAAAAATCAATGCATGGTTTGACCAGGGTTCATGTTCACCGCCTTTTTTTGAGCCCTTCGATATCTTCATGATCACCTTTAATAAACTTAACTAGCACGACATTATTCTCGCTGTTTATGACGCAGTCTTCTTAGTTTACAGATTAGTTTTGACGTTTGAGACGCTGTTATCGAGTCCATTTGAGATAATGTATGAAGGTTTTGAATTGGAAGCGTCTATAAAGCAAGCCTTTGAAGGGAAAATTAGATGTAGATTGTCTTCAATCTACAAATGTATTTTTTTTCTACAAATAACTAAACGTTCAAGCTTAATGCAACATATGATCTAAAAAACTGGATATTACATATGCAAATGAAGGTGGCCGACATGTCCATCGCACGTATCAAATTTACCAAATGATGGAAATATATTTGCTCGGCGTCCATTTGTAAATTTGTGCAACAGTAGGATAAGTTGATTGTGAAAGACGCTGATAAAGAAGCCATAGTAGCTCAAGGCAACTTTAAAATAACCCAGAAGTATAAACACAGAGGGCAAACAGATCGAATGATCTTTTGTAACGTCGTTTTCTTTCTTATTTTTTTTCCTCAAACAATAATCAAATTTACTCAATTCACGTATCTTCCAGCTTATAGATGGCTGCGTTTTGTAAAAATCAATTGGCCGGCATTGGTTTTTGCGCATTTGCACCAGGATTAATATGTTACTTCTGTTTTTTATTTTTTTGGATAACGAGTCTGTCCTTAGGACTCCTTGGGCACATTCAACGCCTACCCATCATACATACCATATATGTTGGGATATAATACTTGTGGTGAAACCGAGGGGGAGTTTGAACTCAAGACCTTCACTTGGGGCCTGCTCCTGGCCATCCCACAAACGATTTGTTAATCTAGGTACACCAAAATAAGCCTCTTTGACGTACAAATATTGGCAGCATTTCCTTCAACAAACATGGGAGAAACTAGAAAATCTATCTTAAGGGGGTCATAGTATGGTAGCCAGCCGACTACAAATTGTGGCTAAACCTTGTGGCCCCTACAATCACTATGAAAAAAATTGAAATAAAATATGCATACCAAACAGCATTTTTTGCAAGCCCGTTGCCACCTTTACCAAAGCTTAGCCAGGTTGATCAAGTGGCGCATGGTTGGTCTTCCATGAGGACAGTTCCAGGGAGATCTAAGTCCCGCCAAGTGCCTTAATATCTGAAACAACAACGAAGCCATCATGGTCAGTACTTCATATGTTATTAAGTTCATAAAATTCATACTCGTCTTTGTTTTTAACCTTGAAACCTAGATACGAAAAAAGAAATCACAAGATACCATGAGATAGAAAAGGTGCAAATCTGCTGAAGAGTAAAGAGATCAATAAAAGATTTATATGTATGAAGGTATGGGTGAGCCCGCCTGCCAGAGACTGTTTGTTCGCAGATGGTTTATAAATTATGGCAGATGTGACGTTAACGTTGGAATTCTGGCCAAAAGAAAGGCTTTTTGTCCAGTTTAAATTTACAAGCACTGTTTATGTATTAATTGTTAAGAACGTGACTGACCCACTGCAGAAAATGCATCAGGAACAGGCAAGTGTTATAATAAGCAGTTCTTAACCCTGCTATTCCTTTCTTATTAAACAGAGGATGATACAGTTTTATTCTTTCTTTTTTGAAAAAATGTAGATCAGCTAGCATGAGATTTAGCATGCATACTTGCAAAAGATAGGTAGAGAAAGATCCACAAGGTGCAACTGACTTAAACCTTAAAACAGTTACATGATAATAGAAAATAATAAACCACATAGATGTCAAGCTCTAACTGAAGTCAAGGTTGGTCGTCACCTTTTGCATCTCATTTCTGTTAAGTGGATCCCCAATCATAATGGATGATCGGCAAGCACGTGATGCCAACATATTACGGACTCTAGATGGACATATGGAATTTGGCTCATCCATTTTATAACTACCCAATATAGAACATTCACCTTGACTGTCCGCAAGAGTAGAAATAAGCTCCTTAACATCTGTGGAATGAGGCGTTAGAGCAATATTTTCAAAACTAGCCTCTTGTGTTGAAGAGTTCTCTTCCACAAAATTCAGAACCCCATAGCATTTAAAAGAAAGCTCTCCAATGTAATACCTTCAGCACCAAAGGTTATATTTTGACTGAATGGAACCGCCTTTAACAGAAGTCGGTGGCCAGGAACAGCATTTGGATCTTCTATCATGGTAAATCCATTTTTTCTGCAACATACCCAAACATTTAGAAAAATTAACCGATAGCCTTCACAAGAAAGTTTGAACAGATAGCAATGTGCTTTATCTATTTCTTCAGCCAGTCCCTTTCAGTCAATCAGCTGTCCACTTCAACACTCTTTTTAACTTTAGTACTGAAAGGCAATTTTTTTGAAAAAAAAAAATTCCAACAGTAGGCTGGGTTCATCAATTACTCATGTCAAACAAGGGCTTCTTCAACTGCTCCTTTTAAAGATAATGATATTATGAGAACAGAATTAGTTCATACCTGATTACATCCATATGCAGTGAGGCAACTACTTCTTCTTCAGGAGATAACTCCAATATCATTGGCCTAAACAAAGTACAAGAGGTAAATAATCTTACTACCGACAATTTACTTGCATACTTTTCCTCAAAAGCATATACACACACAATATATATATATAGAAAGAGAGAGAGAGAGGGAGGGAGAGGAATGCTTCAAGATGTTTCTTTTATGAACATTCATATGCAGTGAGACAAATACTTCTTCAGGTGATAACCCCAATATCATTGGCCTAAACAGAGTACTGGAGGTAAATAATCTTACTACTGATGATGTACTTACATCCTTTTCCTCATAGTCAACACACACACATGCACCCGCCCATGCATGCACACACACAAAGAGGAATGCTTCAATTCATGAAATTCACTCTAGCAAGATCTAGCCAAGATGTTTGTTTTACTGAGGGTCCAAGATCATAACTCGTGGAGAGAAGTTATCCAAATCTTGAAGACATATTGGTATGAACTTCCAAAATCTTTTGCCAATTTCTGATTGGTAATTTCTTATTGTAGCTGAAATGAGTATGCTAAGGTGAATATATGGGATAACTAGGAAATATAGAATTACAAATGAGTATATCCGAGACAATGTAGAGGTAGCACCTTTAAGAGAGAAGCTTTGGGAGTATAGGTTGTGTTGGTATGGGCATGTACAAAGAAGACCAATAGATGCCCGGGTAAGAAGGTCGGAAGGGATCTTATGTAAATGATGCCAAAAGTGGGAAAGGGAGACCTAAGAGAACTTGGATGGAGTTAATAAGAAAGGATATGTCTATGACTTATGAAAGAGTTGGCTCAAAATATATTAGAATGGAGGCATAAGATCCACGTCGTTAACCTCAAATTGTTGCGAACATGCGCTACTTAGATTATAATTATGATCTCAAGTGTCTAATTTTTTCATTTCTTAGTGAAATCACAGATCCCGAAGAAATCTCACCCATGATCTCTCCACAGTTACATAATTCCCTTAAAATACATGTGTATTTATGTTTGCACATACATAAGTACATGCATCCTTACACCTCTTTGTGTTAAAGAAGCGGATGTGTTTTCTAGCCTACATTTGTAGCAACTTGGTTATCCTCACCTGCAGTCCTGCTCATGTTAATCACTATACAACTAACCATTTGAATGTCTAAATGTGGATACTGATCCCATCAATATATACCTCTAAGGTATATAACTTGCAAGTACCTAAGGTGTTTCCAATGTAGCTGTTGATGTATGCACCCCCTTAGCAAGTGGTAATGTAATTTGTGAGGGCTTTGCAGGTTGGCAGGTCAAAGTTGCCGAATTTAGACAATGGCAGGACAATTTAATGACATCATCAAGTCAATTTTACAACCTGGATAATATCATCAAATAAATTTTATGATAAATTGTTGAAACCTGCTAAGTAGTAATATTCGCAAAAATCCTACCAATCTCTAAATTTGGCAACTTTAACCTGCCAATATGCAAATCTCTATTAAATTTTTTGTGAATGAGAAGTTCTTTTTGATAGGCTTGCCATTTCACATTAATCATTTATTCCCTATTATCACAAAAAAACAAGTTATAAGACTGACATTTCATTGGGATCACTTTTCAGTGAATGAAGAGAACTAGAGTTAAAAGCCTACCACTCTCAAAAGCTAAAGCTATGTGTTTGAGTGCCAAAGAAAAAACTAATAATGACAAACCTTATGGCAAAAATGGCCATCATACAAAGCCTTAGTTGGACAACTACTTGCCAACTTTTGATGCAATAAACTCCTTAAAATAAAAAGAGAATTGTCATCAAAAGTATGTTGCTTATAAAACTATCAAATTCGTTCTTCAGGATTGAGTATCCCTTACAATGTCATACATATAGAAATATATAATTTAGATTTACTATAATATACGAGTTTATATCATAATATTCCCTGAAAAACTAATGTCTGTCGAGTTCTTAACCAAGATTCCCGTTCTCCTCGAGATCCCTTTTTTTGGCCGACAGTGTTGCTTACAAAATTATCAAATTTGTTCTTCCGGATTAAATAACCATTACAATGTCATACATACAGTATATGTGTTTATAACATAATATTCCCTGAAAAGCTAATGTCTGTCGAGTTCTTAACCAAGATTCCCATTCTCCCCAAGACCTCTTTTTAAGGCCGAGAGAGATGCAAACAAGATTGAAGATGGCAAACCTTGATCCAATCCATTTGTTACACTCAACACTGCCAGCCAGTACATTTGTGATATGCAGTCTAAGAAATTCTGAAATGTAGGTAGATAAAACCTAGCATGATTTCATATGAAAGGCAGCTAACAAGCTTATTTATTTAAGGATGGTCTGGAAAACGATATTATAAGATCATTTCACTGGAACACAAAACAAGTATCAGATAATAATAGTAATGAAAAGTAGATTGCTAAAGGAAGTTAATTTGTAGAAATCTTCTTACTGAAGCAGAGGCTGTTGGTTAAAAATTGTTGACATTGAGAGCCGCTCATAGTTATATTTCTCATCTGCAGCATGCTGCAAATGAAAAAACAAGATATTTTAGTACTTTAAACAGAAAATAAAAATAAAATAATTTACAGAATAAAATAAAAAATTACCTGATCCACAATGAATAAGTCGTTATCAACCTTTCCAATAATAAAACCAAGGTTGAATTGTCCTATAACCTGAAAAAGAAACATATATAATGCATAAACAAAGCTACAGAAACAACTAGACAAGGACCACACAACACCCCAGCAAATAACAACCATCTACATGCATATTGCATGTTGTCAGAAGGCTACCAAATGATAGATATATTAAGGAAGCCCTTAGGCCAATGTTTTCAGCCCCACAATAAACTAGCAAACAGGAAAGTATAAACTTTCCAAGGAATTGAATATCAACACATTCAAGGAAAATTAATTAAATACATCACAAGTAAATCCCAAAAAAGACTACACTCTTTTCAACAATAAAATATGACCAAAAAATGAATTTACATATTTAATGAATTAATGATGTTAAAGCTACTAACTGGTGCATCCAAAGGAGGCTCCAATCATAACAAACAGTTTTGTTAAAAGAATCCCATAAATTAGCCACAAAAGAAACAAAAAAAACAACCTTCATTCGACCAAAATCTTCTTTTCTAAATATCCTTTCCAATTCAACAGTGGCAGCTGCAAGTGCTCCTGCCTTCCCGTTCTCAATCTCTGTCTGACAATTTTCCAAGGTAGCAGCAGCATAACAACTGAAGAGGCTAAGAGATATAATAGGTGAAAGCACGTCCAGATAAAAATAGCTTCAACATAAAACCACTCCTTTTGGTTATTGGGTATACTTCGAGCTCTAACTACTTCAAATAAAAAAAAAAGCCCAACTACTTGCCTTTTCATTTTACATGATTTGAGTGGGGAACTACTCAAATGCAATCTTGACTTTCTTTGCTCCCTCCTTTTCCTCAGATCTTTCAGGTTAAAGTGCAAATTGTAGCACTTGTCTTGATCAGATCCATGCTTTGGAGTATCCAAAGTCACGTTAACTGATTGTGATTGCACAAATTTTTCAGATGTGATTGATGCATCCTTTACTTCTGTGTCAGAATCTGTCATCTCCCTCTCATTACAAACTATATATTTCCTGTGGTTGACGTAACCCTCCTGAATACAATAAAATGAAAAACAAAACAGTCTTAGAACATATGTAAAGTGTATAATTCACCTCATTCTACAGTTAAGAGGCTTTAGACTCAAAGTTTAACATGGATCTGTCAAAAGATCAATGCTTTGGTAGTTTCTTGGCATGTTATGAAAGCCACAGCGCAAAGAACCTAATCATCATAATGCCGCAGCAATCAGGCAGTGGAAAAGCCTAACAGGCCAATGGTATCATGGTATCATCACTAACTCTTTTGCTTTTTGAAAAAAGAAACTAAAAAAATAAAACAGTTACATTCTGCTTACATCTTTCTGTGCATCACAGTCGCTAGGAGAGTCAGATACATCTAAGCAATTAGAGAGGAGAATTGCAGCTCCACAATTTTCCAAAGATTCCTCTACATTTACTTCATTTCCCTTCTGAGAGGCCATAGATCTTGAGACACCAAGCTTCACTCCTGAACAGATTTTTCGAATTTGACATGGACTTACATCATTTCTAAGTACTGGAGATTCTGATAAAACTGCATGATCATGTTTTCTCTTATTTACAGAAACAAATCTGTTTAGTGAAGATTGAATGCAGGTTGAATGACAAGGTGAATTTGACAAAGGAGTTTGGAACTGCTTGTTCTGGTTCCCAGGATAACTTTCGGACTTAGTGCTGCAGCCATGAAGAACTGTGATATTTCGTATAGAGGGACTTTCCTTCCTTTTGGAAGCAGTTTCTCCTCCCATACATGAACCCTGCACACTCTTTTTACCCTCTTGCCTTCCATTTCTATCAGATGTTGTATCAGATGATTCCTTGTCATGCTGCTGAGCCATCATGGAACTTCTTTGTTCCATTTCAGTAGACCCATCATATTCATCAGTATGTTGAGAGGAGATCGGTTGCAGTAGTATCTTGGACTTTTCTTCAACGTGCATATGATTCACCAAATCTTTATCAAGGACATGCCTGGTGAGATCATGTTGTTTTACAGAAAAAAGGTGCTGACCTGGGGAATAGACATTTTCTATTGCCGCTTTTAACAAAAGCATAAAGTTAGCTTCGTCAGAGAAAAAGATTTTTCTCTTATCAGGAGTTACATTAACATCATAGGCCTTCGTTGGTATAATAAAATTCATGACAGCAATAGGATACTGTTTAGAGTTTGCGCTTCTATATGATTCATTGACAAGTTTGCTTACTTTAGGCATATCTACTGGTCGACCATTCACATAGAAGAATTGTCTGTCCCCTGTATTACGTCCACAACCATTTCCAGGTTTGGAAAGAAAACCCTCCACTTTACAATTGTCTGATATATCCACATTTAGAGGCTCTAAGCCAGCAAATGTATTCAAGCCAAAGACGGTTATGATATTGTCTCTAATTGAGAAGCTTCCTTGAGTTTTAAGCACCACAGATTTTGAACTCTTCCCTGACATGTTACTGCAAACAAGTCTAACTCCTTTTGCAATAATTGCATATGCCTAGAATTTAAATGACTATTATTAAAGGCCAAAATATAAAAATGTAAAATAACGTAGTAATTTAGTATACGAAGAAAAACTCACATTCAATAATGTAATGAGTTTCCCATATTCTCGTCTGATATTACGACTAAATTCCTTACTTCGAACTGGTAAGGTAGAGAACAACTTTTCAACGGAGACAGTGGTGCCAACCTGGCGAGCTGTTTTCTTTTCAGATGTCACTAGACCTGTATGATCAATTGTCAAGTGTGTCCCGACGGATTCATTTTTTGTTCTTGTTTCAATGGTCAAGTTTCCCAATGCACATAGAGAACTCAATGCTTCCCCTCTAAAGCCAAAAGTTGTCAGAGACTGGAGATCAGGAAAATCTGCTATCTTGGATGTGTGATGCTTAAGTGCAAGAACCTGAAAATTGAAAGCAATGATTAGTGGAACAAACCATATATAAGTTTCTTAGTGGTGTCAGAAAATTGAATCCTAAATTGATATGGAAATATAAGATGATATGTAAACGAACAACCATATTAGGCACAAAATGCAATCAATAAAATACATCAGATGCATTAGCCAAGCAATCATATAATAACATGTAATACAAAGTCAAGAAGGGAATGAGAACCTGTGGGACATTGATTAAAGTAGTTCAGTTTCATAATTTGCTGGAGCCAAATTTACCATTCCTTCTCCTGCTTCCAGCTAAGCTCCAAGTTACTACTATAGGACTCAAGAAATTGAGTACATACTACCAATCTCATATAAAATATAAATTACATTGTCTAAACAAATATTTTCCGTTTGCAGTGCCCTAGCCAACATTTACCCGTTCTATACATTACTTTTGTAACTACAGGATTATTACTTTTTCAAAGCACATTGATTCAAGAACCAGTCACCTTCTTAGCATTTTATGTTTAAGATAAGTAGATAATAGAGATTTCAAGCGACAAAACTAAGTAATAACTCACACATATACCTGAAAGTTATTTGGAGAGATGCCGGAGCCATTATCTATGACTTTGAAAGATTCTTCACCGTACTCTTTCAAATTTATCTCAATACTGGTTGCACCAGCATCCAAGCTGTTCTCTACTAACTCCTTAACAGCAGATGGCAAATCCAAAATTACTTGGCCAGAGCAAATTCTATGCACAGCGTTCTTATTTATAGGCTTTATGGTAGGAATAACCACGATTCCATCCATTACAAGAAAATCGGCTTCACATACTCACCTGGCACAAAAAATAAGATAGATATCCTTAATGAGCATTTCTAGACTTGTGGGCGCTACAAAGTGATATAAAAAGTTAAATTTCTGGCAATTCAAACACATTTCCCAGAAAATGATTATAGACCTTTCCTGTTAATGGATGGCATAGAGCTGGAATGTCATTAAACTTTCGGAGAGCATCTACCTGAGCAATTCAAATCAGAAAATAGTAGCATTGACACCCATCCTGTCATGCAATAGCTACGAACTATAACACAGTTGCACAATCAGGATTAGAATGGTAGCTATGTCTTACATTAATTATCCCAAATGATTACAGTGTTCCGCTCTTACATTCTCTGACATGCTACGTTTCCAGAACATACGATAATCATCGTTCATCTGCCATTCAACCCAGTGAACTAGTAGAAACAAATCCACGAAATGGTTGATAGCTGCCCGTTTTTGCTCGTCACATTCAAACATGGAAGTTACAAGTTGAAGCACGATACGCATATAACACACACACACACACACAAAAGAACGAACAAAAAGACGATGCTACCATCCGAGCATGAATTGCAGCCAGGACGCACGCGTTTTGTACGAAATCCGCATTGAAAATCAGAGAAACGACCTACGTGCTTTGGAAGTGTGGCAGCATACGAGAAATATCACCGAAAAGAAACGTGGAAAAACGGAACAGTCGGGAACAAAGAATGCAACTACAACTGCTTAAACGTACGCTATAGGGGAAAAGAGCTCGTGACAATTCTGACGGAAGAACCCCCCCGAGCTCCAGCCTCCGGTCGCAAAACCTTTCTTTTTTCTCGCGGGAAAAATCGTCCGGGATGAACTGGGAACTACAGAGCAGCTTCTTCTCTTTGCGCGGTTTCCGACTGCTAAAATTCCCCGCGTGAAATGCGGGCCCAACATTATATGCTGGGCCGTCCGAATAGTGCTGTGGGAATTTGCCGGAGGCCCAAGCCCAAGGGGTATTTAGTTATTTACTATTTACGCAGACGGTGAATGCCTCGTGGGCGTGGCGAGTCGGCCGACGCTACTTTGCGCTTTACCCAATTTCTTGGCCACTGAAATTTTTTCAAACTTCTAGGCTAGGTGTGAGTTGTGACTCTTGGTTCGGGCATTTACATTTTTGCTGATTAACTATAAATGAGAGTGCAGGTCTCAATGCTAAACACCTTCATTAATCAACATGCTAAAAAATTTATTTGGGAGAAGCAAGAAGAAGCTGACACAATCAATACAAGGAAAATGGAACACTATCATCGCAGACTCACCACATAATACATCGATTTCGCGTCGTATTACAAGTTCTACCACCACCGAGGAGGCGGCGACTACATCTTTCTCCCCATAAAAAGGAAACGCTGAGAGAGATTTTCATGCATGGATCCCATGACCATCTGTGGGCGGAAATCAGGCAATCAATACTGCTTTGACCATGGCCTGAGCTGACATGGGCGGCAAAGTAGAAGAGCAGAAAATTTTCCATGACTCAGCTGCCGGCAGCCCACTCATTTTCTGTTCCTCATCACTTGTAAACGCCTCGTAAATCGAATTGGCGATGCTTCTGGCTGCTTCACGCGCCTCTGGTAGCCTGTCGTTCAACATGTCGGCGGCAATTTTGGTTACCTGGGGCAGATCGAATTCCTTCATCTCTCTCAGAGCCTACAAAAGATAAAACATCTTACTCAAAATTTATACAACACCAGAGTAAAACATATTTATGAATACAAAAACACGTATGTATCATTCATCTAAACTACATTCAAAGAAGCTTTATAGGAGAAGATGCATCAGGAAGAGGAGGTAGAGGAGATATGTGTTTGGACTAACCATCTTGGGCACGCAGTTGGAGATGGAAACTGCAGCTTTAGCTCTCACTCTGAGATTGAAGTGGTTAACGTAAGAGGCAAGCTTGCCAAGCAAGGGGACTGCGGGCAGGAGTGTGGCCATCGCGCGAAGTGCCTTCTCTGCTTCCTCGCACACAAACTTCTTATCCTGAGACGCAGTCAGCAAGAGGCGCAACAGCTGCAGGGATTCGGTATTCATTTTCGTCAACGATCAACATACAGGTTCACAATTTTATGTCGGATCCGCGTAAAACAAAGACGACAGGAAGGGAAGCATGCATTGGGGAACCAACCAGTTGGTCGAAAGCATCACAAGAAGACGGGGGGGAGAGCAAAAGATGCCCAAAATGCTGGAAAATGTCAGCAGAAGCCATGATGGAAGACTTGCAAAGTGCGCTCCTTGGACTCTTCATAGACTTCACTATCACGAGCAAAACTTTGTCCCTGCATCACCCGCGAAGAAAGAAAAACCAACAAAATTAGATCAGATTGAAAGCTATTATTAAGAGCCAGGTTGATTCCGCAGACAAATAGCGATGGGTCATATATATTGCGTTAAGGAAATAAAAGAATTTCTTACAAGGCTGGCTGCAGCAGGGGAGAGTGATGAATAGCAAGTCTGCGAACATCATTCAGAGCTTCGCACACCTTTATCCAGTCCCTTGAATCCAACGCTTCTAGTAATCCCTAGCAATTTTGGGTACATAGCAATCCTAGTTCAACTTCCCCATTTTGCAGCTATAAAATTGACTAATGAGAAAGAAACTAAAAAACCAAGACAAGATTGTTGTACAACATGAAGCAACACGTCCGACCTTGTAAAAAATCTCATTACCCCGTACTTTCAAAAAAGTTTACGAAGCTGTGATATCATAGAGAAGCAAAAATGACCTAACTCTAAATGCAATTAAACCATGAAAAAATGACAAAACAAAACAAAATCGAAACAACCTGCAAACCTAGGAGGAAGCATCAGTGTTCTACTGTCATATATTGAAATTATTACACAGCAAAACGAAAGCCGGTAGGGATTCACATGCGCATCAACCGGCTGCGCTAGGCCTAGCAAACGGGAAGCAGGAAGGTAAAAAGAAAAAATGCCTACGTGCATCTTGGCTTCAGGGTCAGTGAGGGGCTTGAGATCTTGGGAAGGAATATACTCGGGCGGTGGATCAGTGGGCGCTTTGTTTTCGTCGTTGACGCCGGGAGGAGTTGGGGCAGCAGCATTGACGGAGGAGATCTTGGCCACCTTCCGCGGCCTCTCGGGGGAAACCGGGAGGGCATTGTCCAGGGATCTGAGAGCCATTCGCCTCTCTCTTTTCCTTGTGCGGAACTTTCAGAGCGAGCGCAGTACGTAAACTCGGTCGGAAATTCAGAGAGATATTGGGTCGGGCCTAGACAGGATCTGCTTTTTATAGACATAAGGGTGAGCGATGGGAGATGACATATCTTCTTCTTCTTCATCACTTCAAATTGGAAAATTGATTGAGAGGAAAAGGGGGGACTTCAAAATACCCTTTTTCCATAACGGCTATTTTTTAAAATTAGCTACATTGCATTGCCTCATGGAGTCCGGCCACCAACACCTAACCAAAAAGTAGCAAAGTATATTCCGGCGTAGTGTTATTTTGTCTTAAACTTTTATACGTACAAACTCCACTTCATTATTTTAAAACCATTGATGAGTTAAAATAGGCCTTACGTCCCTACTCGTTAATGGGTTTAAAAGGATAAAGTAGAGTTTTGAGGTTTAAAAGTTAATGTCATTCAAGTATTTTTTATTCTTGTGTTGGGTAATGGTGGGCATTATGCCTGCGAATTTGTTGTCAGCTAAGTTGTACAACATAAGTACATGATTACAAGTTCCAAGGGCAACGAACCATCCACAGTCTACATAGTACATGACTAAGTTGTCCTTATTGTTAAAAAGGAGTAGGCCAAAGAGAGTGTCTAGCATGACCAGTTTCCATGATCGTAGCCAAACGTATAAAATTGGTCATAAAAATATTTTTCTAGGCTAAATAGATTATAAGGTATAGTGACTATACGCATTCTATCTTATTTACTAAATTAGATTTTTGCAAGGATGATGTTCTAAACATGTAGCTCGAGAACCTACCTTCTTTACTTTCATCCACCAATGGGAAACTCAAATATGGGATTTTATCTATTAACTGGTAGCTCAAAACTCTCTGCCTTAGACTCCTCCTCAATGTTACCCACCTCCTTGCCTGTACCTCCCCAACAGTCTCCTCCTATCTAGCAGCTCCTCTTTCATGGCCCCTTCTTTTTTGCCTCTCTACATTAGGCTTTAAGTCTACAAAATCATTATAGGTAGGAGGTCACAACCTCTATTGCACTTCTCCTCCTCTTAATCTTTAGCATCCAACCACTTCTGCCCTTTCGATATTATGTTGAAGACAAAGAGAATATGGTTAGTAAGAAAAGTCTTGGATCTAGATTGAAAGTTTTGCAACTCTATTTTAAATGGACTAAGTATATTGTTTATAGATTAAAAAGCATATTGTTCATCAACGTTTGAAGATTAAGTGGTTGTTATGACGTAACTTCCTAATTGTATACACAAAATTAGTAACATGTGACATTATATTAGAAACTGAAAACGTGAATTGAAGCCATTTAAAAATCTCTTTTTTTTATTTATAGGCTCAAATGTTAAAAAAGGAATCCATGAATGTTAAAAACTATTTAAAAAGAAAAAATAGTATTGTTTTTAATTAATTTCGAGCAACAAAATTAAAAATTTAAATATTAAAAATGCAAAACTAAAAATTGTAAATTGCGAAATTGCAAAACTCCACCTCCTCCTCTCTTCGTCACCGGCCCCCCTCTCCTCCTTAAGCACCTTATCATCCTTATTTTATGCCTCCTCTTATGCCTCTACCTCCCCCCTTCTTCTCACTCTTACAAAAATTAGAATAAGAAATATGAAAAAATAGAACTTTGTGAACTACATACTAATTATTTAAAGTTGTTTAAGCAAACAATGACTAATGATGGTAGACCTTAATTTGAAGCTTTATTTATTTCACAAGGGTTATTTATTTCATAAGGGAAAAGATAGATACATAACATTTAGCTTAAAAACACCCAAGATAGGAATTCGAGGATGTGGGCAAGTATTTAGGTTTTCATGACATGGAATATGCATATTGTCAACAAACAAATACCAATTGTCATGCTCTTCCTATGTGGACTAGGAATCCCTCAGCTATATGGGCATGAGGACTCCCCAGCCATGCGATCAAAGGGTGTGACGCCCCCAGTTTCCCAAATCATAATATTTTCTTTTGCTAAAATATTTTGTAACTGAATAAGTTACAAGGAAATAAAAGTTTTCCAGAAAAATCATGTCTTATAAAAGCTTAAAGGCATGACTAATCATTTGCCCAATTTATAAGTCGCATACTTGTTTGTCACTACAATAAATAACAACACAATTAAATAAAACACATAATCCAAAAGCCAGGTGCTTGTATGTTATTACAATTTTCAACTACAAAGTCCATAACAAATTGGCACTCTTATATGCTTACATTTTTTATACTAATAAAGATAAAAAATAAACCTATGCAATTAGTTGCTACTCTTCTACATCCTTCTATACCTGAAAGTTGCAAGTGTCTTCTATTTGCAATACAAAAACCTATACAACAAGGATGATGAGTACATCCAATATATGTGGGATAGAGTAATATAATTATAACATTATGCATCGGCACATTAGTGTTGAAACTGTGGAAATCCATGTTCAAGGACATGGTTGTAAGCTTTTATTCCTCCTTGGACTATCTTGATTCTTTTTTTATCAAGTAGAATCTATAATTTCATGATCTTTATTTTTTTAAGGAGCATAACTGCATCTTCAAACTCATAACCTTGTAACTACCTATAATTTTAGTGTCTCAATCTACTTGCTTCACTGAAGTTGTCAATGGTTTAAAATTTTTATTGTTAAAATCTTGGGTCTTATAAAGGGATATGCAATGGTTGGTTAATAGGACAAATGTCTAGATAGTTTTATTAGCATTTGTCCCATTCAAAAATACTTAAATATTTCTAAATGTCGTGAAAGAAATAAAGCTTCTAATTGAGGCCTACCATCAAAAGTCAATGCATGCGTAAAAAACATAAAATAGTTACTACGTAGTCCACAAAGTTCCACTTTTTTAGCTTCTAGCTTTTTAGTTTTCTAGCTTTTCAATTTTTGTAAGAGGGAGAAGGGAGAGGGGGAGGAGGTAGAGAATAAGGAGGACAAGGCACTTGAAGAGGCAAAGGAGGAGAAGGAGGTGAAGCTTTACATTTTTTTAGTTTTTTAGCTTTTTAGTTTTGTAGCTTATAATAAGTAAAAATAAATTTTGTTCATCTTTTAAGGAGAAGAGTTTCACATGCAATGGTTGCTCTATAGGACAAATGTCTAGATAGTTTTTCAGTATTTGTCCTAGTAAAAAAAATACTTAAATATTTCTAGATGTTATTAAAGAAATAAAACTTCTAATTGAGGTCCACCATCAAAAGTCATTGCATGTGTAAAAAACATTAAATAGTTACTATGTGGTCCACAAAGTTCCACTTCTTTAGTTTCTAGCTTTTTCATTTTCTAATTTTTTAATTTTTGCAAGAGGGATGAAGAGGAGGTAGAAAATAGAGAGGACAAGGCACTTGAGGAGGCAGAGGGGAATATGAGGAGGAAGGAGGTGAAACTTTACAGTTTTTTAGCCTTTTAGTTTTGCAACTTAGAATCAAGTAAAAACAATCTTCTTTCTTCATTTTAAGGAGCTAATAATGTTTATGGGTTTATTTTTTAAGATTATATATTATAAATGAAATTTGAGTCCCTTTTTAGTTTCCACTTTTCTATCACATGTTTTCAATTTTATAATTTTCTTATATTTGTAGTTGGGAAGTTTAACCATAGTAGCCACTTAATCTTCAAACCTTAATGAACAATATGCTCCTCAATCCATTTAAACAAGAGTTGCATATCTTTCATCCTAGACCCTAGACCTTCATTTTTGTAGTGTCTATCTTCTTTTCCTTGTCCACATAATACTAGAATGGGGGGAAGTGACTAGACACTGAAGATTAAGAGGAGTCTAGTAGAGATGGTGGATTCCTCAATATCATGGCTTTGTAGACCTAAAGTAAGCCCAACTCAAAGAGATGGAACAAAAGAGGAGAGGGCCAATGGAGAGAGAGAGAGAGAGAGAGAGACGCTTCCCAAGAGGAGAAGGTTGTCTAGGAGGTAGAGGTGAGGAGGTGGGCAACACTGAGACAGAGTTTTCTTGTTATAGGTGGTGGATAAAATATTACCACTGAGTTGCTGGTAGATAAAAGTGAAGAAGGTTATAACGCCCGAGAATTTTCAATATATTTTTAAAAAAATTTATGGAAAAGTTTTGCAACATAATGGCTATAAATCGGGGAAAATGACGAAATATGAAACATGTGAAAACACTTTTATAATTTAAAATATCATACATCAATTTTTCTCATATTATTTTTTTTTTCAATCAAACATCGTATAACCAAACCAAATACTCCCTGGCAATACTCAAAAATAAAAATATGAAATAAATTATCATGATCATTGGTTTTAAATACAAATAATCTCACACATCCCTGAGTACAAGTCTCATAAGCATTCCATTGTATAATTTAAATTATAAGTCCATAAAGTATAAATACTTTAATTTTTATCTCACCCAATACATCAAATCGTGATAAAAATTATATTCGAAGTGAGTCAAGGGTATATCTAAGTTAATAGAAACCAATCCACCACATAAATAAGCATCCATCTCTAGGAGGTCTCCGTCACAAACTTGCAAAAGCCTCTTGAACATCCAGGCTAAAAAGAGAGAAAATGAGTTTTTTTATTCTTAGTTGGAAAATACTCAGTAGGGGAAATCTAAACAGTGAACTCTATAAATTCGTACATAGATGCATTTATGCAACTCAAATATGAGGCATAAAACATACAAATACCTCAAAGTCGCATGATATGACTATCATGCACAAACACATATCATCTTACCTCTCTTATACTTAGAGTCTTTCTTGTACAATTCTTACACTTACAGTCTTACTCAAAATATTTTTACAGTATTATTCGTACCGTCTTACTCAAATTCTTATTTTGATAGTCTTGCTAAGAAACATATACTTACAATCTTCATAAAAAACTTACTCTTACTCATATATTTGTACACATACTATCAACCACTGAGGCTTATTACAATAAATAAGCTCCAACATCGAAATGGAAATGAATGTCATGGGGGCATCACCTTAACTTCCAGGAAGTAACTAGATGTCATAGGCTTTTTTGAAGGCAAGGCACACCTATGCTCATGGGGCACAGAATCAAACAGGTAAGAGTAGATCCATGATACTGCTTACCTAACCGCACAAACGCCCACATTCTAGGGGCCATACAGTGACAACTAAGGGTAGAAATCATATAGTGTCACTATTGAGACTAAATCTTATAGTGCCACTATTGGGTAGAATCATACAATGCTGACTAAGGATAGAAACATACAACACTCTCAATAGAGCATCAAACGTCTGGGCTTAATACAACACTGAGACAAAATTGAAAAGATACATCACTCTCAACAAAGCAGCAGACGTCTAGGCTTAGATACAACACACAAACAACATCCCGCGAGATAAATATTATGGCAATGCATGAGAAATGCTCAACCGACTCATTATCAGCTAGCTCAAACACGAAGCTTAATATATCAAAAACGTCATGTCTCAAACTCACACTGCTATCATATTGGCTTTACTTATAATTCAAGTTTAAATTAAGTAATTTATGTGGGTACAATCATGCCATACAAAATGTTCAATCATATTGTCTTCCACTGATCAAACCAAAGCTGATCCGTTTCGAAACCCTAGTTCATTAGGGCAATAAACTTCAACTTAACTCATTAAACTCATAATCGCAACTCACCGTACAATAAATCCTTACATATTTAAACATTCTCTACCATCCTCCTTATAGCCAAAACATCTTACTTATACATCATCAAACTAAGTTCCTCAAAGTCAACCCCAGTTATCACCCTCTTATTTATACCTCACTTATTATGCTTATTTTCTACTTCATAATATGTATGTTATGCTTATATAATTATGTTGCGCACTTTTACTATCTGACAATCCCCTATAAGGCATCAAACTTTAACTCCGCTTACTTGCTGAAACCCCAACTTATGCTCAAAACCAAACCAAACCAAACTCATCCCAATCCTCGCTCGTCAAACTTACATCCTCTGTCTTCCGTCATACGGTTACAAATACACAACAAATCCATATCAAACCCTTTGTCACCTCTTACCGTCCATTGCCCATCCATTTGCCCCACTCACATACACATATCCATCGCACAAGCATATAGCCATCGTACATATGTATCTCATAGACATATTTCATCATACTTGCGCATCACATACTCATAACTCAACACATAGCTTACCAACATACTCACTAGTCATCAATAACACATACATAATTCACATACATCAAATATATTTTTAGCTCACATGCATGTCATATGCATTTTTAAACATACCATATAATCATGCTTACATGCACATCATGCAATCATATCATTATTTTATATCCAAAGCATTAATCATAGTCCAAGCATGCTGCTAAACATTTAAGGCATGTTATTATGAAATTATGAATTCAAAGTCATCTACCTCATAATCCATGACGTATAATATCGAGCACACGATGGTGGCGGCGGAGTTGGCTACCAAAAGCATCGCCTAGATGAGGGAGCTGATGTCCCTAGGGCTTATAGAATTCCAGAGGTAATCATGACAAGATGGGGTGATAGCAATCTATGTGACAAAATTTGCGATCCATTGTGGTGCACTAAGGGCAATCGAGAGAAGGGTTGTGCCAAAGAAATGACAAGTGCTATCGGAAACCAAGGTGGACTAATGAAGGTTGGCTGGCAATTGAGAAGTATTTGACCTGCTGCAAGTGTGACGGTTGTCCTTTTTTTTCCAACATATAATTATAGTTGTTATAAATGTTCGACACGCTCGGCCAACACATGCGCATCCGAACACGACGGCCATCAATGCGGATCACAGTCACATATGTCTTATATTAATCATAGGCATACCACGGAGTTATAGCATAGCAAAATATTATACATGAGCTTAAAAGAAACTTTCACACAAGCCATGGACTTAGGTTCGTAGAGTTGATAGTTTACAAGCCTTACAAGTCTTCGGGCACATCATGCCCTTAAACTGTAGTCATATAAATATTTACATATTTTCCAAAATTAGAGAGCAGATAAAATATATGAGAGACTATTCTTTCTTCACTTCCGCCCTCGCTGCATTACCTGCAGAATCTGGGGGTGGGTGAGTATTTTAAAATACTTAGTAGGTTAATTTAAAATCTAACAGAGATGCTAAGCAGAAATCTCTTTGAAAACCCTACAACATTTTCTTTAGAAACCTTTATCATGATAAATTATGCAGAAAACACCGTGATTCCAAATCAAAACAAATCCACAAGCCACGACACCCTATGGCCTACCCTCGACGCTCACGGGGCAAACGAGGGCCACTTAGGGACAGAGCTTTCCCACGATGCTCTACCTTGTGCGCGCCACTTGCCGATTATTTTTCTCGACGGGCATCATCACTCTATGATTATTCCGGGTTCTTATGCCCATGAAATAATCATCACATCGTTCAAATCATAGCAATATTCATGCTAAAACCGTTCATCACATAACATGTCACACATAAATCAATCACTTAAGCTTAATCATGTTAAATCATACGTAAAGAAGTTGTACTAAGCACACGTTTAGAGTTTAAAGTCCCCTACCTTAACACTTGGTTACAAATTCGTAACTGTGGAAGCACCGAATAAAGAAATTGACCCCACCACAGAGTCCGGAACATTCGATTCAGTAGGAAACGCCTTTTGAATCACTTAATTCGGACTTAAAATGGTTAAGAACGAAGGAAAACGGGTTCAGAAGTGGAAAACTGGAAACCAGAGAAAAATGTGGACCGGATGCACTATTTATAGGCGCGCGAGAGTGGGACCCACGCGTGCCACATCGCACGCGCTGGTCACGTGTCGCACAGATGCAACACATGCGTGACTTGCGTCGCGGGCGCGTTTCCCACGGAGCGTGTCGTCGCGGGCCCAGCCCCACGAGACGCGGACCCGCCATGCGGGCCCTCGTGCGTCGCGCGCCCGGCCCGCGGTCCCTCGGTCCCGGTCCACGCAGCGCCGCCTCCGCGGCTGATGCCAGTCGCTTGCGTCAGCTTCTCATTTTAATATTATAATTTTTATTTTATTTTTTTATAAAAAAATCCAAAAGCTTTAAACGCGTATATCTTTATCTCCCAGACTCCGATTTACGCTTCTTGACACCGTTGGGCTCGTATCAACGAGCCCTACAAAACTAGACCCCACATGGGTAGGTTATCCCTCACTTCAATGTGGGTCCCACCCATATGGCACATTTCCCGAGGTTGTAACTTTCGCCCCCGGTGTCCGAATCGAGCGCTTCCAAAGCCGTTGCACTCACTTTTCCGCATTCTATCATAATCTAATAAGATTAAATATGTAACAAACTATAACTAATTAAAATAATGCTACAAACTCCAAAATTAACGTATTAGAAAACGTACTGGAAATTCAGGGTCGTTACATTCTACCCCCCTTAAGAAAATTTCGTCCTCGAAATTGTACCTTTCATTCCTTTGAAAGCTCCGGAAATTTCTTCTTGGGACATTCCTTGATCTTATGTCCCAGCTCGCCGCAAGAGAAGCATCGTACCTCAAACCCTTGGCTCTTCATCTTTGGACAATTTCTTATTCAGTGTCCCAATTCACCACAACCATAACATCATCCCTCAACATAAAAACAAACTCCTGCGGGATGAAACCGGTCGCACTTGGAACACCTTTCAAATCTCCTCTCCCTCTGAACTTGTGTCTATTCACCAAAAGGCATCTGAAATCTGCGATTACTATTCTCATTAGGAAATATAAATTTCCTCTTTCTATCATCAGTTTTAGGATTGTTGTTCTGACCGTGGTCCTTCCGTTTTGCCAAGAATTCTTGATATTCAGTTTCTAATAAGGAGGCCAGTTCCACGGCCTTGGCGAAAGTAGTAGGTTGAAAACCCACTATTCGTCCACGAAGTCTATTGTTCATGTAATATCCCTAATTTTCCTGGGTTTCGAAATTTAAATACGTGGAAATTATGGTGTTTGACCCATTGATATTCTTATTAGAATAACTTTCTCCCTAGATAGAATTTGAGGCTGAAACTAATTCTATTGGAAAGTAGACGGAAAGAGCTTCGAAATACCACCAAGAACGCGCGAATCGGAGTCCGGATGAGGGAGAAACGACCGTCTGAAGTTGAATATATCGTGTAGGACCCATTTACCCGAATTAAACGTGCAATGGGGCCGTTTAAGTCGTTTTGAGGGCCCGATTATTTAGCATTCCGAAATTGGGTTTTTGGGACTCAATTTCTCTTGGGATTAGGGCTCCTAATCCCATGCCTATAAATAGAATTAATAACGGCTTTTATAGGGGTCTTTTTGCCCGATTGGGGGAGCTTTTTGGCCAGTGAAGGAAAGCAAATTTTCCAGCGAAACTCCGACGAGGCTTTGGCGGTAGTGGATCAACAACAACTCGACCTTAGAGGTAAGATTTCGAATTGAGACAGACAAAGACGTCGTTAATTAATTTTAATAAAAGTTATAGTAATTTCTGCAAATTTATGCAAAAATTGTTCACGTGATTAGTGAACAGTATTTTCAATGGCCGGAATCATCCTAGAAAGGGGGCCGCTGGCCCTCGCCGTGGCAACCGTGGCTCTGGCCACGGAAGCCCCGACTCCGGCGGCCTTAGCGGCGGCAGTGAAACTGCCGCTGCAAGCCGTTTGGTCGTCGCGCGAGAAAAAAAAAAAAAGGAAAACAGACAGCGAGACGCTGCCGCTGGCCGCACTGGCCGTGGCCGCACCGGTCCCGGCCGTGCCGGCCCAGGCCACGACGGCCCCGGACACACCGGCCTGGGCCGCGCTGGCTCCGGCCGCGGCGGCATCGCCGCCAGTTTAAAAAAAAAAGACGAAAAAGGGGCCAGCTTTTTGGCCGCCGGCCGGACACCGGACGGCAGCGGGACCGATCTTGTCGGTTCCGCCGTGCTCCGGCGATCCAGGGTCTGTGTGCCGCCCAAACCTCCGCCGCGGGGGTGGCGGCCCCGCCAGAGGCCGAAACGCCTCTGGCCGGACGCGGGGAAGACGACCCGCGCTGCGGGTCGTCGACCCAAACCGACCCGGTCCGGGTCGAGTTTTTTTTAAAAAAAAAAAAAGAAAAGAAGAGAGAAGGGAGTGAACCGGGTCCGGTTCAAGGGGCTAAAAGTGTCAAATAAATTCTATAAAAATATTCATGTATCTGGAGAGGTTTGGGATTATTCTGACCGAGTTTCAGCTTGGGGAAAAATCCCAGAGATTGTGAAATGACCTTTTTACCCCTGGTAGTTAAGTTATCGTGTGAAAATCACTTACCTGATTTAGAGGCTCCGGTTCAAAGGCCTATGAGTTGATCTAAAAAGTAAAAAAATTCTCAGTGATAGTTTAATATGTAAACTAATTGTAGGCTAAACCACTTATTGAGGAAAAATCCCAGTGAGTAGATAATTGACCCTTTTGTCCTTAGGGTTTATAGTAAACCATTAAGTAAACCTGGGTCGGTTCAAGGGGTTCATGACCCCGTCACATGCCAAGAAAATTACACAGAGTCCATGAAGGCCAGTAGTACCCTTGAGTTAAATTTTAGACCCATTGGATATCATTAAGGCCTTAAACCAAATGACAGAACTACCCCTATGCAAACTGGCCCGTATTCGCATGGATGCTATTAACAGGCCAATGTAATACCGAAACATTTTGAGAGGTTAAAGACTTACCCGAGTGCAGAGAGGACTGTATCCAATGTTAGATAATTACTCTAATGCCCTTGGGTGCATTTCGACCAGTTTAATAAAGATTTATTAAGATAACCCAAGGTGGGTTAGGGCACGAGAGCTCGAATGATTCTTATATCATTAATGAATTCTATTATTGATATTATGATATGCTTAGACACAATGCGATTCTTATGGTTTATGTTGTTCTTTGTTTCGATTTATGATATTGATGTTGTGATAGTAATTTATCACAAACTTTAAATTATTGAAAGAATAATTGTTTGGGGTTTGATAGCTTTGGATTGGGCAAAAACACCTAATCAAGATAAAGACTAAAATACCTCAGAGGGTGCAGGACTAGTTCATACGATGAATAAAGCCTTTGACCTGACGATTTGCCTTGGTTGATGAACCGATGGCATGTCTCGAGTTGTAAACCTTAGTCTAGAAGGGACTAATAGGGTTTGGGATAGTCATTCGGAATCCTGGCTTATAGATGAGCAAGATAGGGTTCAGAATGCTTTCCTGAGTTCTAGCTCTATTGAGGAGCCGCTGTTTTGACCGTGAAGTTACACCTCCCCATTGGAGGGAGTTCTTTGTGAGCTGGGCTCACCGTAGATCTATTGAGGATCTTTTAGTGTACACGCAATTAGGGTCGCTGACATCCTGCTTGGTTGGCGTCTCTGACCACTTCTCGTGCGGTTGTGGGCCATGCCCTTCCACTCCGGTCAGGTCCTTATGGGCTAGGTTGGGAGATGGCACTTCCTGGTGGATTCCAGGGGCCTGGTGGATTCCAGGGTGTTTCTTATCATTTGTCACTTAGGTTGACATCTGATGTGTCTGTCTGTCTTTGGAGATTAGACGGGAATATTAATTATCGAACAATGGTTCGAGAAAAAATTAATAACATTGATTGATATTGCTTGTTTAATTAGAACAAGTGGAACGATTAAAGGACTTGCATAAAATGTAGGTTGCTTGAAAATACTTAAGCATTGCATGGGTGATGCTATGCTTCTTAGTATAGTATAGTTTTTTGGGCAGAACTACGTTTGGATCCGATCTTGTTGGAAACATTGGAGATGTTGTCTGATGAGTACGTAGGCAACTAACATTGGGTGATGTTGGCCCGATCCGAATAATACTAATAAAACCTTTTGTCCATTGGAAGCTCTTCTCCTGAAGGCGGAGATGCTCCATTGTGGTTGTGGTTGTTGTTTGGTTTGCTTTATTGTAGATTCTTCAGGCGACGACAAGTCAGACTAAGGCAGGCAAGCTCAAGAGGTTTCCGCATTTTTGAAACTCCGATACGTAAGTGTACCTTAAGCGTGAGAGTCAACTTGTTATTTATTTTCAGACGGGTGACAGACTTGTACTTAGATGGATGAGCTGGTCTTTATGAATTTTTGGATGTTAAATAATATCATATGATTTGATATTCGTATTTGTGAACCCCAGTTATCATGACTTGGATATTTAATCGAAGGGTTTGTTTTGTATTTAAAGAAAAAAAAATTTACCTACCGTTCGAGCTATTTAAAAATGCTTTTAAAAATCCGGGTCGTGACAGTTCAGCCCTCTTACGAACTTCCTAGCTTTCCTTAATTCTGTAGGGCAGAGATCAGGAGCGAAGCGCTGTAATTGTACGAATTTATTTTCGTACTGAACCCTTGTCATATTTCCTTGTTGCAGGTCTAAAAATTCCTTTTCCTTCTTTTCTTGAATGTGGAGAGGGAAATATTTATCATAAAGCACATCTCTAAACTCATCCCACTTGATGTTGTCCTTGTCAGAGAAAAAGTTTCGTTCTACAGATGGCCACCAAAAAGCCGCTTCTCCTGTCATTGAGAACGTGGCCACATCCACCTTCCTAGATTCTGGAACTTTCATGGCCTTGAAAATCCTTTCCACCTTGAATACCCATTTCTCGGCCGCCTCTAGACAGTCCTCTCCGGTGAATGTAGGAGCAATTTTCTTGAACTGTTCAAGCAAATTATCTTTCTCACCCCTACTGCTTTCAGCCCAATCAATAATGTTACTCAAAGGATTAAGGCTTGGCTGAAGTCCTTGGTTCTGCAGGTGCTGTGTCATTCTCTGCATCATTAAATCAAAGAAATTTTCCATTTGATTTTCTGGTGCTATAGTACCATGAGGTATGGCTTCAGCTTGGTTAGAATCATCAGACAACTGCACTTCTCTACCACTATCGGAAGTCATCTCGAGGGAGCTAACAGATTGTAACGACCTTGATTCCACACAAGTTTATTTAAATCACACTCATATAATTCTAATTTTAAAAGCAAGCCAAACCAAACCACACCTTTAAAAACCAAAACACACACTTTGATTAAAAACAAGTCACCATAACATTAGTCAGATAACAGAAATGAATTTAGTAAATATGTATATGACTGATTAAAACTACTTCTCCATGAACTATAAGTCCTTGGGCTCTGATACCAACTGTGACGGCCGTCCTTTTTTTATTTCCAACATATAAGTATAGTCATTATAAATGTTCGACACGCTCGGCCAACACATGCGCATCCGAACACGACGGCCGTCAATGCGGATCACAGACACATATGTCTTATATTAATCATAGGCATACCACGGAGTTATAGCATAGCAAAATATTATACGTGAGCTTAAAAGAAACTTTCACACAAGCCATGGACTTAGGTTCGTAGAGTTGATAGTTTACAAGCCTTACAAGTCTTTGGGCACATCATGCCCTTAAACTGTAGTCATATAAATATTTACATATTTTCCAAAATTAGAGAGCAGATAAAATATATGAGAGACTATTCTTTCTTCACTTCCGCCCTCGCTGCATTACCTGTAGAATCTGGGGGTGGGTGAGTATTTTAAAATACTTAGTAGGTTAATTTAAACTCTAACAGAGATGCTAAGCAGAAATCTCTTTGAAAACCCTACAACATTTTCTTTAGAAACCTTTATCACGATAAATTATGCAGAAAAGACCACAATTCCAAATCAAAACAAATCCACAAGCCGCAACACCCTACTGCCTACCGTCGGCGCTCATGGGGCAAACGAGGGCCACTTAGGGACAGAGCTTTCCCACGATGCTCTACCCTATGCGCGCCACTTGCCGATTATTTTTCTTGGCGGGCATCATCACTCTATAATTATTCCGGGTTCTTAAGCCCATGAAATAATCATCACATCGTTCAAATCATAACAATATTCATGCTAAAATAGTTCATCACATAACATGTCTCACATAAGTCAATCACTTAAGCTTAATCATGTTAAATCATACGTAAAGAAGTTATACTAAGCACACGTTTAGAGTTTAAAGTCCCCTACCTTAACCCTTGGTTACAAATTCGTAACTGTGGAAGCACCGAATAAAGAAACCGACCCCACCACAGCGTCTGGAACATTCAATTCAGTAGGAAACGCCTTTTGAATCACTTGATTCGGACTTAAAATGGTTAAGAATGAAGGAAAATGGGTTCAGAAGTGGAAAACTAGAAACCAGAGAAAAAAGTGGACCGGATGCACTATTTATAGGCGCGCGCGAGTAGGACCCACGCATGCCACATCGTGCACGCTGGTCACGCGTCGTCGTGATCGCAGCGCGCATCATCACAGACCCACCACGCGGGCCCTCACGCGTCACGCACGCAGCCCGCAGGCCCGGTCCACGCGGCGCCACCTCCGCGGCTGACGCTAGTCGCTTGCGTCAGCCTCTCATTTTAATATTATTATTTTTATTATTATTTTTTTATAAAAAAATCTAAAAGCTTTAAACGCGTATATCTTTATCTCCTAGACTCCGATTTACGCTTCTTGAATCCGTGGGCTCATATCGACAAGCCCTACAAAACTAGACCCCACATAGGTAGGTTATCCCGCACTTCAATGTTGGTCCCACCCATATGGCACATTTCCTGAGGCCGTAACTTTCGGCGCCGGTGTCCGAATCGAGCGCTTCCAAAGCCGTTGCACTCACTTTTCCGCACTCTATCATAATCTAATAAGATTAAATATGTAACAAACTATAACTAATTAAAATAATACTACAAACTCCAAAATTAACGTATTAGAAAACGTACTAGAAATTCAAGGTCGTTACAGCAAGACACTGAAATCAACCTTGAACAGCACCCCATGGCTGCGATTTCATGACGATTGTGGTTTACATAAGGGCCGGACTGAGTGTAATATCTCGAATTTTCTTGGGTTTCAAAAATTAAATATGTGGAAAATTAGTTGTTTGACCCTTTGACCTTCTTAGTACAATAACGTCCTCAATATATAGAGTTTATGGCTGAGACCAATGTGCTTAGATAGACAAAAAAAGATTTGAAACGCCACTAAGAACACGCTAATCAGAGTTTATATGAGGGAGATACGACTAAACATATCGTACATGGCATGTTTACCTGATTTAAACGTGTATTTGGTCCGTTTAAATTGTTTTGAGGGCCCAGTTTATTAAAGTGACAGAAATTAATTAAAAATTAACCTAAGTAGCCTACTTGGCCCAACTTCTAAGGTGATTCGGAACCCTAATCCTCATACTTATAAAAAGGTTGCCTAGGGCTTATTTTTAAGGAGGGAGCTTTTTGGCAGTGAGAAGGGGAGAAGGTGGTGGACGGCGAGGCTCCGACAAAGGAGGATCGATGATAAATTAGCAATTAAAGTAGGATTACAATCTTAATTTTTTAATCGAAGTTAATAAATATTTTATTTAATAAAATAAGATGTAAATTATTTTAATAAAGAGTTCTATAATTTACTATTTTTGTAATTAATATGAATAATAATTTCTTATAATTACTATTCATATAATTACATTGGGCAAAGCTAACCAGAAAAAAAAGAGCCAGCGGTGCAGACCGCGGGAAAGGGGTCCTCGTCGGGCCGTGTCCGTACGCCATCTCCCTTTTTCCCGTGTTGCGTGACAGAGACCAGCAAGCAACAAGCCCCGACGCCACCATGTAGACTTCTGTTTTAAAAAAAAGAATTTCGAATCTTCCCAGATCAAGGGGGAGGAAGAAGAATCCGCTGCTTGAATCACCGGATGGCAGTGGGATACAATGTTGCCTCTGTCTTCTAGGGGTTTCAGTTGTCAGTGGAGGGATCCCACCATTCTGGCCAGGGAGCTGCCGCTGGAGGGCCACCATGCCACTCTGTTTCCTATCTGAGTCAAGTTTGGTTGAAGGAAATATTGTGTTGATGCATGCACCACCGGACGGCCACCAAGAATGCCTCCACCTTCTTGGAATCCAGCGACCTTAGTGGAGTCTAACCGGAACCCCCGAGCCGCATAATTTTCTTCCAGTAGAAGTGTCTGGACGTTGAAGACGACAACTCATCTTAAGTCCAGACTTGGCCACCTAGCCCACTGTCATGCCCTGGCACTGCCCGACCCGAGCCGAACCTGGTCCAAGGGCCGAACCAATGCACGGGGCCGACTGATTGAAACGATTGAGGAAAAATAGCAGAAGACTTGTGCCCCAACTATGAGCGGTCTAATATTAACGGAGTTTACGCACTACTTTGAGTAAGAGTAAATAGGTGGTACCAAAAGAGTTAAACTCTAATTAAACCATAATCTCAAACCCACATACTAATAATTCATAGCCACACACTTGGCTCCAAAACAAGTCTAAAAAAAAACTAAAACATAGTATCTTACAAATCTAAGACAAGGATCATCCACAAGGTTCTAACATCAAAATAAGATAAACGAAGAGACATGCAAAACTAGGAGCCTCTACGACTACTCTCAAGCTCTCTTCGACCTTTCCTCATATAGAGGATCCTGTCCGTCTGCATGTCATGCCACGCAGCCCCAAATCAAAACAAGAAAGTAGGGTGAGTATAAAAACTCAATAATGGTTTTAATATAACTATAATCACCAGAAAACACAACGACATGGCAATGAAGCAAATCAAATCTAAGATTAACATGCTATACCACTTTCTAATCTTACATTCATTTCACATAGACCTGCATAATAGTGTATTAATCACACCATTCATGATCATGCATTCATATCACATAAATCTGCATAATAGTGTCTCAAACACACTATTTCTGATCATGTATTCATATCACATAAACCTGCATACTAGTGTCTCAAACACACCATTTTCGATTGTGCATTCATATCACATAAACCTGCATAATAGTGTCTCAAACACACCATTTTTGATCATGCATTCATATCACATAAACCTGCATAATAGTGTCTCAATCACACCATTTCCGATCATGCATTCATATTATCACATCAAATTCATTCACCCGGCACGACAAACGTGTCAAACACATGATACACAATCATGCATAACATTCATAATAGATATGCATCAACACAAATGGTGAATGCCTCCATCAAGGAGTAAACACAAGCATTGCTACATAGGCAGGACACGGTCAAGGCTACAAAGGCAAGACACGGTCAAATTTTGACACATGAAATGTAAAAGAGTCGGGGTTGTCAATCCCTAAAGCTGCTCGCTTTAGACGATCCTGGCCAAGGATATCCCATTCTCACACAGAGAATCTAGAGCAGGGGTGTTCGCCCAGGGACATCACTTGCGGAAGGGAGAACTCGAATTCCCACACAGGGAACACTAGAACACGTGGTAGCGGGTGCACATGGCATATCACACTGGATTATCAGGGTCCAGATGACATTCATAATAATAATCTCAAATCTGCAAGACAAGTACGCAACTCGTCCCCACATAATTCCATTTCTCTAGACTCAACCCGGGGAGTATACACGTTCCACACAGGAACTTAAATAGAAAGCATGTCATTTCGGACCAACCAAGTTTCGATTAATTCATCGAGCGATTAATCCGGCACGCAACCTCAAGCATTGCATACAATCAGTTAATTCCAGTTAAACATCGGTAAAACTTCGTTCATGAATAACGATCCATGATGCATATTAACATGATACATCCGTGAACAAGACCTACGTGGATTCCAACACATGGAAAGTGGTCCTAATCAATCCCCTCATACATCATAATCAAGGCATAATTAACTACAATGTCATAGTAAATTCCCCGTACGTGTGTGTTCATGCATATCTAAGCACATGCCTAATGCTTGATATAAACTCATAAGACAATTTACACATGCTTGAACACATTTAAAACAATAATTCCTAACTAAAATCAAAACAAAATCCGCCATAAGGATTAAATCCATTCATGTGAAATTAAACATTCACTCCCACAATCATGATTCTTCTATTCATTAAGCCACAACATGATCACATCCATTACCCATAAGCCATCCTCATTATGAGAGAACACATCTCACCATTTTTTCTACATTATATCTCTGCTAAAAACATATTCTATTCATAAGAATACCAACATTCGCAAATTTAAGGTACTTTAACATCAACACGTATAATTATCAACATATTATGATGTCACAAGACCACACCTAAACATAATCCATACACTTTCATCATCAATTCTACACCTCCAATAGCCTAATTTTATCATAATACACCTCACATAACCATTAGAATCATCAAATAGAGCAAAATATTAAAATGTGCATAAGTTTCAAAAAAATAGCAAAAATTATCGTGTAACTGTTCGATCGCCCTGCAAGGCTGTTTGATCGGCTATACTGTAAATTTGCCAAAATTGTAGTGTTATTGATCGATCGCCCTGGTAGGCCGTTTGATCGCCAACACAACAATTTTGACCTTCTTCTTCATTTCAAATTTCAAAACCGAAACACCATGAAAACACCTTCAAATCTTCATCCATGGTACTAAACATTATCATAAACTCATCAAACCTTCTAGAACACTAATCTAAACCATTCTAAAATAAAACCCTAAGAAATCAGAACAAGAAATTAACATTTACTAATCCTACCATTAAAGCACTAAATCAAACAAACCTATTCCAAATAAACCATAAAAATTGAGATTTTTCCCTTAAGAAAACTGAGATTTGAAGACCCATTACCTTGTCACTTGTTTAAATTCGGATTTAACCTTCACCCTTCTTGGAAACCTTCCAAAAACATAGTGTCTAAGTTAAACTCCATTAAAAATCGATTTAACTTTGAAAACCTTGAAGAAATCTCAGATCTAGGGTTTGTTAAGCATAAAAAATGAATTTTGATAAGTAGGGTTTAAAGTAAGGGAGTAAATCAGTGATTTTGATGCTTTAAATCGAATCAAATCAAAGGGGAAATGTTGGATTAAGAAATGATTAGGAGAAAATCTAGGGTTTAAGCTTAATTAAAGAAGAACATACCTTAATCCCTTCTAATCCGGGCCTAATTGGGGACCTAGGCCTTAATCACCTCCTCCTAGCCTATTCCCAAAATGGAAATGACTCAGCCATTTTCTATTTATAGTAGGGCTTGGGGTACACTTAATGAACTAATGGGGTATAAATAAAATTTTGGGCTAAAAATAAGTATTTTGAAGATTTGAGCACTAATTAAATCTGATAAAATTCTAAAATTTTTTGTATGAGCTTATGTTGATGTCTAGGGCATTTTGGTTTAAAAATCCTAATTTTGTCGGTGGGGCCCACAGCGGGTCCCGCCAAACCCTAATTTTTCAAAAAATTAAAAAAATCAAAAAAATCTCAAAAATTCAGAATTGACTAAAAATTACTTAAAACTCAAAAATGTATAGTTAGTTTTGCTTAAAACCTTTAAAAATCTCATTTATTTTTGAAAACACCATAATTTAGATCAGAAAACGCGTAAACCACATATTAACCGATAAATAACATTAAAATAAACTGGTTTCAAAATTGAGAGTCCATACACCCACAGTCGGGTTAGCTGGACCGGCCCAAAATCGGGCCACTCGGCTGGTTCCAGGGCCTAAATTGCTTAAAAAATACAAAAATAAATTGTGTCCGATTTAGTGAGTTAAAATAGTCAGAAAAATTCAAAAATATTACAAGTGAGAGCATGTAGAGTATTTTTACCAAGTTTTATACTAGGTAAAAATCCTAGTATTTGTGAAATAATTATTTTACCTTTATAGTTAAGTAGTGATTTACTTACTCAACTTTGGGGCTCCGGTTCATGGGCATACGAGTCGATTTAAAAATTGAGAAAAATTTTAGTGATAGTTTAATGTGTACCCTTATTATAGGTCAATGCTCAAACTTGAAAAAAATCATAGTAAATAGATAAATGACTGTTTCACTCCTAAGGTTAAGGTAAAATGATTAATTGATCCGGTTAAATGGCAAGAAAACTACCTCGGGCCCATATCATTAAGGAGTACCTTGGGATTAGTTTTAGACCTATTACGATTCAGGGAAGCTCTGAATGAAATAATAGAAGTACCCCCTATGAGCAGATCGGCCCGCATTCGCGTGAATGGAATTAATGGGTCAATTTGATAATGGAACCTCTTGAGAGGTCAAAGACTTACCTGTGAATAGAGAGAGGACTATGTCCAATGTGAGATAATTACCTTAATGCCCTTAAGTACATTATAACCTGTTTTAATAAAAGTTTAATCAGCTAACCCAAGGAGGGTTAGGGCACAAGAGTGCGAACATTTTTAATATCAATATTGAATTTGGTTATTGATATTATGATTTATTTGGACATGTGTGGGTCTGTATTATTTTTGTTGTTCATTGTTTTAATGTTTGTTATTTATGTTGTGACAAAAATTTATCATCAACTTAAGATTAATGAAAGATTAATAAACGGGGTTAGATAGCTTTGGATGGGGGAAGAACACCTAATTAAGATAAAGACTAAAATACCCCTAGAGGGGTCTGAGATTAGTTTATAGAGTGAACAAGGCCCTTGACCTGACAATTTTCCTTGGTTAATGAACTGATGACAGTTTTGAGTTTTAACCATAGTCTAAAAGGAACTGATAGGGTTTAGGATAGTCATTTAGAATCCTTGTTGATGAGCAAGACAAGGTTCAAAATGGTTTTTTCTGAGTGTTTGCTTTAATGAGGAGCTATTGATTTGACCGTGTAGTTGCATCTCCCCATTGGATGGGAGCTCTGCATGAGCCGAGCTCTCCATCGATCTATTAAGGATAGTTTAATGTACACACATTTGGATTAACTGACATTCTGCTCGGTTGGCTTCTCCCACCACGTCTGTTCAGGTGCAGTTGTCAGTCATGTCCTTCCACTCCGATCAAATCCTTTATGAGCTAGGATGGGTGATGGTACATCCTGGTAGATTTCTGGGTCACACTATGGATAGTTCCCTTTGAAGGAAGGTCCATGATAGTTGCATTATTTGTCACTTAGGTTGATATTTGATGAGTCGGTCTATCTTTGGGATTAGACAAATTTATTAATTATTGAACAATGGTTTGAGAGATAATTAATAAAATTATTTGATATTATTTATTTAATTAAAACAAGTTGAACGATTAAAAGACTTGTATAAAATGTAGGTTGATTGAAAATACTTAAGCATTGCATGTGTAATGTTATGCTTCTTAGGACACTGTAGTTTCTAGGCAGAAATACATCTGGATCCAATATTGTTAGAAATATTGAAGATGTTGTCTAATGAGTACATGAGCAACTAACATCAGGTGATATTAGCCCGATCCGAAAAATATTAATTAATATTTTTATTCTTTTGGAAATGCTCCTCAAAATAGAGGAGATGTTTTGTTGTTATTTGGTTTTAAGTTATTTAGATAAGGAAGTAGCGAGATCAGAACGTCGGTTGGCGATTAAGAACAACATTGCATAAGTGGGATCTAATTTCTTACTTCTACAATATTATAAGTACTTGCTTAAGAGTCAACTTTACTTGGTTATTTATTTTCAAACAAATAACAGACTTGTACTTAGAGAGGTAACCTGCTATTTATCAAATTTTAACATATAAAATAATATTATATATTTTGATATTTATATTTGTAAACCCTAATTATCATGACATAGATAATTAATCAAATAATTTATTTTATATTTAAGAAAAAAAATATTTTTCCTCTTGGTATGTTTTGCATTTATTTGTTTGTTTTGAATGTTAATCAAGGTTTTTTCTCCTCCTCAACTTTTGTTCAGCCCTCCACTAACATTCCCGGTCCCTCATGACCATCATTTTCTTCCCTTTGTACTCTTTTCCTCTTGGTTGTGCCTGTGTTATACATTTTTTTTCCCTTTTGCCTTGTTTTGCATGCCCCTATTTGTCAGGTTTGTTTGGCATATGTTTTGTGCTCTTCCACTATTGGGTGAGGAATTTTTTTGATTGCTGACTATATCCTCCAATTTTATGCCTTCGGTTATTGCTTGTAAGGATCAAAGTAGAGGTCCTTGCATTGTTCTTCCCTGAAGAGGTTGGGTAGAGATCTAGTGGGTATATAGTTGCTTTTCATCTCTACAGAGGTCTAGTCGGTATGTAGTTGCTTTTCATCTCTACAAAGGGTAAGAACTTGCGTCGTGGTGTTTGTCTCCACTTTTTCAATCCATGACGTCTTGGACCAGCATCCCTTTTTACTTGCGTGGTTCGCGTGAATATTTTTTTCCTTCGTACTTACATGCTTATATTTACTTGTGTTTTTTTACTTTATGTAGTTGAATGGTTTTTTATTTTTTACTGTTTACATTGTAGTGGTTCCCCGTAGTTTTTTTTATTTCTTATGTAACGAGCTACTTAGGTATTGTTGGTATGTTTAAAAAAAGTTGTGTTTAATAAAGAAAAACTACTAACCTTGAATTAAACGTGCCACTCGTTTTAAAAAAATAAAAAATTGTGTGATTGAAAGGTGGGATTGGTTTCTGCCGAGGGAAATAACCACTACTTGAAGACATACATTTTCACAAGTAATATGCGCATGGTTGGAAGTTGGAACTGAAAGAACGGGCTTTTTCTTCGCACAAGGAGAGGGTAAAGAACGAGACTGGGGGATTGAGAAGTAGAAGCTTCGACCGAGAAGGGTCGATTTGAGTGTTATTTATATATGCCAATTATGGCCGAAAATTCTCAAGAATCGGAGCTCACCCACAAAGAGAAGAAGGAGATTGCCAAATGGTTTCTCATCAACTCTCCCGCTGGAGAAATTCAGTATGTTGCCAAAGGTTCTCTCTCTCTCTCTCTCTCTCTCTCTCTCTCTCTCGATTTTCTTCGCTCGCACTGAACCAAATCTTGTATCAAATCGAACTTTTAGACGTCAAAACGGTTTTGATGGACGATGACGTTTACAATATGGCCGTCGACGAGGCTTTCCCTTTGTATAACAAGGCCCACATGATCTCTCTTGAAATGCCCAACCGAACAGGCGATGTAAGTACCGTATTTTGCTGTTATGTCATTTGTTTCCCTTAAAAAATAAGATCTGGCTGTGTATGATATAGCTGTCTGTGATTGCTCAAAAGCTTGATTGCTGCATATAGAACCCGTAGTTTGTGCACGTAGTGAAGAAATACACATATACTCGGGAATAAAATTATTTTAGCACGGTAACCGTATAGTAGAAGTTGGATTGACTATTGTTATTGCCTCAAAACAACTACTTTGGTTGGCGAAATCTGTGCTATATTCTGATTTTGAGGAGCGAGCTTGAGGTTATAGCTGGAACCTGTTGTACCCGAGGATGTACCTATCTGTAGAAAGTAAAAATGTAGGCAAAGGACTTTGCATCTTTTGATTTGTGATCCGCATTATCATTATTAAATTATATGCATTTTTTTAAAGGAAAACATCAGCTATTTTTTATGATGACCACTTATTGGCTCTGAAGCAGTGTTTTTCCTATGTTCAATTGTATGAGGATCCCAACCAAATTGAGAAGCGCATTGGAGATACTACATGCTAACACTCTATAGGCAGAAATTTGGTCCTTTGATTTTACAACTGATGGTTTTCACCTGAAGGAAAATTTTCGGATTAATTTTTTTTCTGGTCCTTTTTTATGTTAGTTACATAAGGTTAATCTATACTTACACGATTATTCATAAAAAAATGTTTACTTGAAAATTGGAATTGACATGTAATTTTGAAGCATTTCACTCTCTTGATGAACACGTTTTTCTTTTTCATTCAAGATATACCCATTCTGTTGCTGAAAGTTATCTCCATGGTTCTGGTTGGATCCTCTATATTAATCTACTCTGCGTGCTGCTCCGATGATATGCACATACCAATCACAATTGCAGTATTATGATACTGCTATCATCAACATGTGGTTCAGTTTAGCTTGAAATATTGCATTTTTTCCGCTCCCTGGATCTCCTTGTGCATTTTGGTTTAATGAAACCAAACATATAATGATACATTTTATGTGCTTAATATTACCTGTATTTACTTGCAGGTACTTATAACAACTTACGGAGAGCTTGACGTGGCTAAATATCTTGATCCTAGGACTTGCCAAGTTGTCACAGTTGACCATGTCAAACAAGTAGCTTACGATTTTATTCTTCCTCTCTTTATTATATATGTTTTTGCTATTTAATGTGGAAGTGCTGAACTCAGACAGAAGAAAAGTTTGTATATGTCAAACAAGTAGCTTACAATTTTATTCTTCCTCTCTTTATTATATATGTTTTTTCTATTTAATGTGGAAGTGCTGAACTCAGACAGAAGAAAAGTTTGTATATAATTCCTGCCATTGGGTATTTCATTTATGGTGAACTTCACCTTGTTCTACCCACTTATAACTCCTCATTATATGCAATATTATGGATAAGAAAAGAGCACCTATCTGTCCATTGTTTATGAGCCCAGGCAACAAAGGGTCCTATCCAAATTATTGAGATAAAATAAGTTTCTCTTAAATCTATCTTCTTTTCTTTTTAACACAAACTCCTTGCTGATGTAGTCCGTATTACATATTGATTTCTGTTGTAGTATTGAAGCATTTCATTTTTAATGGTCTCATTCTTCAAAGAAGTAAAAATAATTCAGCTCAATTTGCTTCTTATTAGGTGAACATATTCCCAACAAACCTAATTGTGAATGTGCTCCTCAATCTTCCTACATTTTCATGGTTGTTAGTTATATTACTATATTTCACTGTCTGTGTCCTCAACTTGTTATATGATCTCAGAACAGGGGCATTATGGAACAATGTATTGTTAATTAGTTGTTTATATGCAAGGTATTGCCTCTATATGCAATAAAAAAAAAGGTATTGCCTCTGTATAATGTTTAAAGCTCCCTGTAATTATGTTGGGTCATTTCAAGAGGCTCAAAATCTTCCCGCTAGGACAAAAATTCACTGAGCCTTGGAAAAGGATACATCTCCATTGAATGTGTTGTGGCAACATGGATTTTTTACATATAGATAGAAGGATAAAGGGATAATGGAGAAAATAAAGAAATCTTCAAGGTTTTTATTTGACATTTTATCTGAGAAAGAAATTTTATGACAACAATCTCTATGAAGAGTGTAAATAGCAGTAGCTGTGTTTTGATTTTGGTGGTTCTAACTCTTACAGGCATGCATGTCCGTGAGACCTGCTACTGATGAGGAACTTCCCTCTTCATATATTGAGGATTTTAGGTTGGTTTTTGTTGCTTTGACCACATTAAGTGGTTTTGAACATTCGTATTGATTTTTCTTTTCTAGTATATTGGTAGTAACTTAGATTTCAAGTACTGGTTAAACTAGCATATGCATTAATTACTTCTATTGAAACTCCCTGAACTAACTTATATATTATCTCGGTTGTAATGTTTCTTCAAACAATTGCTATTTATAAAGCAGTCTGTATTATTTTTAGATGAACGTGTATGAGTGGTGGTATTGGTGTTTAATCTTCCTACATGAGAATTATGACTGTCTGATGTAAATGTTACAGAGAGGCTTTGGATGCTGAGCTTTTGAAATATGCTGGCGAGGCATATCCGAAAGGAGCTTGTTCAGTTTACTGTGTCAATGGAAAGGATGCAGAAGGACCAGGGGCCAATTTTAAGTTTGCGGTGGTGATATCTGCCTCTAGGCACAGCCCTCAAAATTTCTGGTGTGCGATGAGTTTGTATAAGAGTAAATTGAACTCATGCTTTTTTCTTTTGTTCATGTTCAACTTCACTTTCTTTTTCTTTTTTAGTTTGAATACAAGAAAGGCTCATTAATGTATTAAAGTTGAGGAAGTTATGCTATTTTCTAAACTATTCTTCTTTGTTATTCCAGCAATGGAAGTTGGCGGTCAATCTGGAATGTTGAATTTAAAGATGATCTACAAGTCGTGGAGTTGACAGGCAAGATGCTGGTATTGATTTATGCTGACCATACTGTCATGAGAGAAGTCTACACGTAATAGTTTTTAAGTGGGAGTTGAAGTCAACATTGAGTAATTTGTGGCAGGTTGGTGCTCATTATTTTGAAGAAGGAAATGTACAGCTAGATGCGAAACATGAATGCAAAGACTCCACCATTTTTCAGGTTTGCAACTGGATTCACTTAACGGTGTTGAACCCACCACATTTTGTCTACTTGATCAATTTGTCATCTGTGGTTTGAAGCTTAATTGTACATTGAATTTGTTACTTAACGTTTATTACATGAATTTACATGATGATCTTGTACCAAAAATAAATCTACGCCATGATCATGAACTGCACTTGGCACTCTCTTCAGTCGCCCGAAGATTCTGCAGTTTCCATCACAAACATGATTCGTCACCATGAATCTGAATATTTTGCATCTCTTGAGGTTTGCAGCTATTTCCAACAAGAGCAAATTGAAGGTTGGAGTTTATTTCTTATGGATTTATTCTTATTGTATACAATTTTTATGTTTCTGCAGACATCTTACTCCAATTTGCCTGACACAACATTCAAGGTGCGAATTCTATATGTGACATTCTGGATGTTATAGACAATATATTAAGTAGATACGCCAACCAAAAAAATCTATGAAGTAGATTCTTTTTATTTTAAAGTGTTGTTTGTAATTTTAGAGATTGGTCAGAGCATTTTTGTTGATTCTTCAAATCACACAGTTTTTACTTACCATATATCTGTCATTTACTAGTGTTTCTCCGTTATCTAATTTAAAGATGAACTCAAATTCAATAGAAACAAACCAGAAAGGAAGATTAGTGGCAGTAGTGTGTTGGAATAGCATTAGTTGGTGATTATTTTATAATATTAGCGACTGTAACTTCTAGGGCTGCCACTGGATTTAGATATTGCAGAATAGGACTCCAACTTGACAATCACATTTCAGGACATGGACGGTCTGGAATCCATTTTTAACACATTTAAGTTTCTTTGCTGATGTTTATTATACTCCCTCTTTCCTATGTAAAGTGTCCTATTACTATATTAAGGTTTAATGTGCTTATATATCCTTTTTTTATTTTGTCTGCATTTGTAAGTATATTTTTAATTTGTTTTTATTTATAAATCTGGCAAGCATCATACAATATATTCCCTCCGTCCCATATTAATTGTCTTATTTAAAAAAAACTTGCCCCCTAATTGTCCTATTTCCCATTCTCCTACCTACTAGAAAGTTTTTAATATGCTTCTTCCTATAGTAGGAGCATGGGAATCTGTGTCAGAAAAACTATGGGAAAATTCTCTTTTGTGCACAGAAAAGGTGCTGAGTTGGTGAGAGTTTTGTCTTTGTGTGGTCTAAGGTGCTTTTCACCTTCCATAAAATTTACACTTTTAACCAATGGGACTATTAAAATGGGATAGGAGTATATTTTTAACATATCTTAGTTGCTTTATTGATGTTCATAATAGTAAACTAAGTTATCTTTTCTGCATTTGTAATAACACTTTTAACTAGTTTCTATTTGTAAATATGTCAAGCATTATAATGGTGTCTTCATGCCTACAGAATGGAACTCAGACATATGTCCCTGTGGCAGTCCTAGTCACATGCATTGCCGTTTGATGTTATAATTGAGTTCTAATGGATAAAAATAGTAATATGTTAAAACGCATGGCATACTGTGTTTGCCCCTCCTAGACCTTTACTGTTACACGACAAGCAATATTCTTGCTATGACTTGTATACTTCCTTAGGACTGCTGTTTTCTCCTTTTTTGTGGTCGTTATTTGGCCTATTTGGCTTGTGACACAGGACCTTCGAAGGAAACTTCCTGTCACTCGCACTCAGTTTCCATGGCATAACACTTCACATTTCAGCCTGACGAAGGACATCTCTAGGCAACTCGGCATAGGGAAATGATTCTGATTGGGAGGTGAGATTCAACAATTATGTCTTACAGCTTTCAATGTTGGTCTTTGCGGACTGCATTTGTTGTTGTGTCATTCTTACCCGTGCCTGTCATTGGCTTTTCATTTCTTTCCATACATTCGTGATTACCTTTTGTGAATCCTCTGAAAGATTTATTCTTGTGAAAGATGCTCTCCTCGACAGGGCTACATGTCAATTGCGCATAGGCAATTCATTCTTTTCTTCATAGATTCTGGAGATTTTTCAATATTACTTGGCCTAAGATGTAAATATTCTATATTCCTAAGTTTTATAGAAAACATTCCATGGAGTCGGGGTTTACACGAAATTTTAAAAAATTAGACCAAAATACCCTTACAGTAGGGTTAAGGGTTAAAATCATATAAACTAGTTGCGACGGCACATAAGCAAAGAGGCAATTGGACCTTAGTGGCAATTTGTAATTTTTGCCTGACAATTCCCATAATAATGAATTTTAATTTCTGTCTAGTGATTGTCAACCTCCGTCACTTCATTGTCAAAAAATTTCTAACCACATAAATCACTTGTCCTTGCAAAGGAGAGGATGATAATTGTAATTCCAAAAAAGAAATGCGAGGGGTTAGTTGCGGAGAACAAGGCTATATAAGAAGGAAGAGGAATCTGAATGCTAAAGAACAACATTGTAGAATAGTCATGATCGCTCTCTACCTTATTATATAAAGAGGGACTTTAATATGGTTTTTTGTATATAAGTTTATTGTGTAGAATATTTTATGTAAGTATGTACACAATTTTAGAGACTTTTATCCCCAACTTGATAAACACTTACATGAATAACATATAGTAGCAAATGTTGCGAATATTATGTTTTTGAATATATGCAAAGAACACATATTGTGTTCTCATGTGTTATGGAGCATATTATATTATCAATAATATGTATTGTTGATATACCGTGTTATCGTATATGTGATATAAGCTACATCATATTATGGGTTAACGCAAAAAACATCAGTGTGTTATCGTTAACACAATATGGCGCATATCATATAATCAATAAAATGTGTTTATTGATATTTCGTGTTATCATTGATGCAATATGAGCCACATCATTTTACGAGTGACCAAGTCTATTATACTGGTGGATGGGTTGCCAATGCAAGAGAAAGGATGCATTTTTTCGACCGAAAAAAACTTCCGCAAAGGAAAAAATGAAGAAATGAGGGTTTTGCCACCTTTGGTCACCCATTAGTGAGTCGCCACTGGTGATATGCCTCTGATGAGCCGTTCACCACCAATGACAACTCTCCACTAGAATGATGCCCCCCACTCCTCTTCCACTATTCATTCATGACATAAGAACTATGAGATCATTTATAACCTAACGGTATATTTATCATAAACGAAGTCATATCATATGAGATTGTATTAAAATTTAAAAAATATGGAATATTTATATCTTGAGCCAGGTAATATAGAAGAATCTTTAGATTCAATCTTTATAAATTAGAGAAATTTTCATATTGTATGGCCAATGTAGCCAAAATTCCATAATACTTTGATATTTTTGCCCTAATTCTATATAACCTTGCTTCAACATTTTTTGGAGCAAAAGGTTCAAAGGGAATAGGGTTTAAGGTTTAAATGGTGTCAAAGTTGTAGAGGATAGCATAAATGTGAAAGGTCAATTGCAAGCAACAAAGGAGGCGACTTAGACTCAATAACTTTGCTTTAGTCTATGCTCGTTCTTTCACTGTCATTAGTTCAAATCTTGCGAGTTATATTAATTATGACTAATGCACATTGTATAGTAAATTATACCATATCAATGCACATCGTATAGTCAGCTACACCATATTAATCGATTACATCAAAAAAAAAGTACATTGTGTAGTTGACCTTGCCATAGCAATACACATCATGTAGTCAACTTAGCAATAACAATGCACATCATATAATTGACTACACCATAGCAATGGTAAGTGTATAGTCGTCAACATTATAGCAATGCACATTATATAGTTGAGTTTGTGATAGCAATGTATATTGTATAGCTACTTACACCGCAACAATGCTCATTGTACAATTGACTACACCATAACAATGAATATTGTGATTGTGTAGAAGACTATGAGATAGCAATGTACATCATATAGTTGATTGCATCATAGCAATGCACATTGTATAATTGACTACACCTATCAATGCATATTGTATATAGTCGACTACACCATATCAATGCACATTGTAAAGTTGACTATATGACATTAATGAACATTGTATAGTTGAGAACACCATAGTAATGCACTTTGTATAGTTGACTACGCCTTAGCAATGTATATCCTTTGATCAAGACTATACATCGTATAGTTGATTATTTGATAAAATTGTACATCATATAGTTGGCTACATAATAGCAATACACATCGTATAGTTGAAATACATCTTAGCAAGGTATATCATATAGTCAACTATGTGATAACAATGCACATCGAATAGACGTTAACACCATTACAATGTACATTGTATACTTGCATATAGTAGCAATGCACATTGTATAGTTGACTATGGGATGGTTGTGAACATTGTATGCTTCAATACACGATGCCAATACATGTCATTTTTTCAACTACACAATAATAATGCATATTTTATAACTTTGTCACGAAGAGTGCAACCACTCTCGTTAATGAATCACCAAGATGTATGCTCCCCTCTTAAGCCTTCATTTGGATTCAGAATGGTGATGCAAAGAATGAGAATACATAAGAAGACAAAGAAGTAAAATGACATAAAGAATGTAGAATAGGGTTTACGACGGAAAAGTGAACAAACAGAGGATGTAGAATAGGGTTTCAACCCCATTCTTCATGCTCCTATGGTGAAGCACAGTGTGACTTATGACCTATATTTTTGTAGGTAAGATTTTTTTTTTAAAAAAAAAAATTAAACATATTATACTAGCTTCTTATAAGCCAAGTCATTGACCAGTTTTCGAGTTTCACCTTATTAGTTACCACCTGCTTTTTTTATAAAAGAAAAGGCGTACCTTCTACTTTAGGTGGAATGGACATGAGAGTGGTGTGGAGAAATATTTGTATTGCATCAGGTAGCATATAATTATATTGCATCAGGTTGTGAAAAGCGGTGCGATAATTATATTGCATCAGGTTGCATATAATTGTTTCATATTTGTTACGGTTGCATTCATTTTAGAAGAATAAGAATGAAACTCCCATGAACATAACAAATAATTTACATTTCCCGCAAAAACTGTTGAGATCTCCATGCAACAAAATTATAGGCACAAGGATTTTGTGGCATCCGCCTGCTGGAATATGTTAGCTTCTACGAACTGCTTCCAGGCCTTCAACGGGCCAATTCCTTGAATCTCAGTATCACGCTTCTTCCTCATTCCTCCATTTACGAAGAGGGCACTGGCAGCAAATCCCATCAGTTCTCTGGGATTCACGTACCCTCTAATCCTAGAGATTATCCCGCCTCCATGTGAAAATCCCACCCGGACATTCCAATTAGAAGAGGTTGGCTGAGGTGGCTCGTTGTATTGCAACGTGGGTTGAGACATTACTAGCTGTTCTGACCGTGAATATTCTCTAATATCCATAGAGCTTCCCATGCAAAAGCCGTCCCAATCAATCTGGCGTATAATCATATCTGCTCGTTCAGTTCCCACTGGATAATTATTTTGAGCAAGAAGGGAATCTTCTAATGCCAATTTATCAACTTGTACTTTTAGCTCATGAAGCCTGTGGCCTATCCTCGATGACACCGCATCAAACAGTAGTCCTCGCGGTAAATACTGGTAGTCATCAGCACCGAGAAGCAAGTCATCAAAATGGATCGGATCACCTATCAGTACAGTCACCTGTCTCCATGCAGAATCATGAATCAGAATTCAAGTATCGAAAGATGATGTAAGAAATATATGCCAGCTTTCATACTTTTACACCGAGGGTAAAATTATTATTATTATTATTATTTGCAAACAAGTTGATGCTTTGCGTCTTACTGCCAGCAGGCAGGTCAAATTATGATGTATTCAAGTGGCAAGAAAGACAATCCCACTTTTATCCAAAAAATAAAAAAAGCCATACGCACCTTTCGACCAATCCTTGGAAAGTTGGCCCCTATTGGCATTATTTCCTGCATGCCAGTATGCACGAATGGAAGAACAATTGGGATATTATCCGCATCGATCACTAATCTGTGCATGGAAATAAACAAATTCAAGATATCATATACGTGGACAAGATATGTGAAATTGTGAATAAGAAATATGATCTAGATATGATATTTAATACCAATCTAATTCCATAGAAACAATAAATTGGCTCCTTATTAACCATTGTGTTTATTCTTAGTCTCTTACACTCGCTGAGAGCCTATAAGTACTTCTGAAAGCACAAAGTTAAGATAATTGATTTAACTAAAAGAACGAACCAGGCAAATATTTGAATTTTTATTTTATTTTCCCTTTTATTTTTTTGCAGTAAGGCATTGTGCACTCGTTCCTACCTTCCAACTCCTCTCTTGGCAGCGCCCATTGTTCTCCCACCATCACGAGAACGACTACCTTCAGGGAATATATGAACCCACCCACCATTGTTTAGTTTTGAAAGTGCCATGTCCATCCCCTAAAATAAGTCGACATAAAAACAATTCATCATCACAAAAGTGAAAACAGCACCATTGAATATTGATAGAATATTTAATAACTAAACGAGGAAAATGTATTTCCCCTTAGTTTTTTCAGATTCCTCAATGGAAAAAGAAGATTCTTATTATATGGAAAATTTCAAAAGGAGATAAACTTATGTGAAGTGCAATACCATTTGGTAAATGCCTTCACCACGAGAGACAGGTAAAACTTTGGCACACTTGAAGAATGTTGAAGTAACTGGATTTTTAAAACACCTATCGCTTGCACAAAGAGTCCATCTTAAGTTGCGAGCGTCCAGCAAAACACTAGGTGGAAGCAAAGAAGCAATGACTAATGGGTCATCCATAGAGGCCACATGATTGCTAACCTGCAGTATTATTTATTCATTAAAATCAAATCCTTTAACACTAGAACTTTCTCAAGTAAGCTAGGGTAGAATTGCACAATTCTATCAAAATCAGAAAAATCAAGATTATTTGCATTAAGGCCATGCACAATGCAATAAGCTACATAACAATGATTGGTAATCTAACTTATAGGATGTAAAAGAACGTACTGTAATGAGCGATTTGCCATCTGGTCTTTGCAATAATGCCTGATGCAGCTTTTCTGCACCATATATCTGTATCAAATACAGAACAGAACAGGTCATTGACCTATAATGAAAAGTTTATCAAATCAAAGTAAAATGATAATATGCTGAGATCAGTACCTGGACTTGGTTTAGACCGTGCATAAATACATGACAAACATTTCCAATTACAGGAACAGCCACAGCTTGTAAAATGCGGACAATGGCACCATCCTCTGTAATATTAGCATTCTTTTCTACTGCATTACGAAACTTTCTTCATATTAACTTCAAAAGGCCATGTTCAAATATACATGTGATCTCAATATCATTTATGCTTTATCAGGCCATGTACATGGATTTTAGTCACAGCACCTAACGAGGGAAAGGATAAATAGAAAATGATCATCATACCAACTTATCAAGCTACTTGGAGTCAGCATCGTGAGCAAGCGGTTGCTAAAGAAAATTGATACAGTTTTCTGACACAGAGATGAACTACAATGAGCAAATTTGCTTTACATGAAGCAATTTGACCAAACAAAAACAAAGTTATCTTCTTGATGAGGATGAGGATGTTTATGATGAGCTGAGTTTTGGGTACATAATCAGAAGCAGAAAAAGTCTTCTACTCTTCCACGAACAAATAAAAAGTCAATTTGATGTCGGAATTGTCAACATGATATGAATTTACCAATTTACAAAACCGTCTATATGCACATGGTCATAGATACCCTCTAATGCATTTAAATTAATAAATATAGTAGAGCTCCTGTCTATCGTTCAACAAAGTTGCCAAGCTACTTAACCTGCCCAATCAGCAGCAAAAGAATTTTAATCAACTTATGTGCTTGTTTGCCCATCATTGATATCGCACTCAGTTAAACAGCAGGTTATTTCGTTAAATTACAGGATAAGTTACAGCAAAAAAGAGCGACAGATTCATCCTCTTAATCCAAATTAATGGCATCAACCGCAACTAATTGGCAGCACTGAGTAACAATTATAAGATCTATCGCATGTTAGCCTTCTTAAAACATTGAAAATAAAAACTTCTAGAATACATATAAAGATGAACGTACCTCGCTCTGGATAGAATACTGATGAATGCGGGGAAGAATCGTCGCGATTCTTTCGAACGCGTGAAATCCAGCGTTGAAATGTCGAGAAATGGTGAGAATCGGAGAGCCTAGCACGATGCCAGTGCCGATCGACTGCGACGTGAAAACGATCCCTAAGGCGGAGCTGCAAAGACCGAGCCTTCTCCTTCCAAGAGTCACCGTTGCCGACCCACCACGCTTCTCCCATATGGCCTGTGGGCTCTCTCTCCCTTCCTCCCACCACTCTTTCCAACAACCAACCTTACGAATCAAAAAAACAAATTGATTTAGAAATTGGACTTAGACATGGTTAGGGTTTGGCTCCAGTGTTCGGACCAGAAGATGAGAACGAGCTCAAAGACCCGCCCAAACACTCTTAAAGTCAAGTTACCTCGCTTCCTACGATTACGTGACTCACTCAGTTGGGCTGAACGACTGAGTGGTGATTTGTGGTGAGGAACCACCACGTGAGAAAATATTAGGTACCGGTAGGGTACCAACGTGATGGTGCCTATCACCGATCAAAATTTTAACTTGTTCCCAAGTTTTTTAATTAACTCTTTAAATATAACCTACTTAATAAAAAATATGCTAATATCTTAAATCCCCCCACCAAGTACATATGGGCTGCCGTGTGTGTGGGCGTGGGCCTGCTCTTATAGTTAAGTAAGTAGGTCTCTCGTAGAAGGGCATTCCAGTCCGGTTCAGCACCTAATTTATTTTTCAAATTTTTGAATATTTGTTAAAAAATAATTTTATATAGGTAAGTTATGTCAAGATAACAATTTTCTTTGTAGGGAATTTTTTTGTAAAAAAATTATGACCATTTTGTGCTACTTTGAACATATTATGTTTTTGCCCCTAAAGGCCTGGTTTAAACGTTCTATTTGAGATGAATCATGTTCAATTCTTATTTAATTTCTTAAAAATTACTAAAATATATAGAAATGTATTAAATTTTTACCCGTTAGTAGCTACGGTTTAAAGATTAAATATTTTTTAAAATTTATTTAAAAAATCACATAAATTAGGTAAATCTACATCCTCATTTAGAAGATTTATTATATTTAGAGGAGAGTAGGAGAGTGTGTTTGGGACATACTAATTAATGTTTAAATCAATTTCACACTCTTATTTTACACTTGTTAATTCATCATTTGATACCTTTGAGTTAATATTAATGTAAGATATATGTGTTTTCTTCGTCCTACTCTCTTCCTCTAAATGAAATAACTCATCTAATTTGAGTACTCTTTTTTCGATCATATACAAACTTCATGCAATATATTAAAGAGAACATAATAAATGACTTTGTATGAAACTTCAATGAGTTTTGTTTATGCATTATTGTAATTATATTTCTTACCACTTATATCCCATCCAAGCACACAAGAAAACTTATGTGTCTCTTTCCATGTTCTTTGGATATCATATTAGTAATCTAGTTTTATACTTTTCCAATTATCCAATTTTTCAATTTTCTAGTTGTTTAGTTTTATAGTTACCCAAAAAGAATGTAATGCTCCTTAATCCTTACAAAATGAATAATACTACCTTTTTCATTATACAAAATAACCTAAGCCTACTAGGAGGAAGGGAAACAAACTATTCTTTTGTATTATGTGCAAAAAAATGTGAAGTACCATCCAAGAAGAGGAAGTAGGAACGACATTTTTGTTATATGACCCAAAAGTCTAGTTTGGTCAATTGCTCTTAAAAATATCGGTAAAGCTAAAAAAAATCCCTTATGAATGTGCTTATATGTTCTCTCAGTACCCTATTTCTTAATTACCCTTTCTAAAATCTTTTAAATTTTTTATATATACCCCAAAATAAATAATATTTTTTCTACTTGACCTTACCCCACTTTATCCCTTTCTCTCCTTTCTTCTCCGGCTTCGGCACACTAGCAACCTCTAATCCCTTCTTAGTATTCTCTCTTCCTTTAGCCAAGCCAGCCAAAATAGCCTAGTAAAATTAGGTTCAACCGCAAGCAGAGGGCCAGGCCGCCATGGTCTTCTTGATCATGGACGGGCAAGAGGCTTGGTTCTCTTGGCTAGCTAGGGATGCCTAGGTCAAGGCGAACTCGGCTAGGGTAACCCTAGCACTGTTAGTAAAGGTCGCTTAGTTAGGGTGTGTCACACCAAGGTTGCCCTAGTTTGGGCCGACAGCCATGGTCACTATGGCATAGCGCCTAGATTTAGGTGGCCATATCGGGCTTGCTAGGCATAGGCAAAGCCACCAACTCTGCTATTATTGGAGTCGTTGTTGTTGGTGATGTTTTTACCGGGGATAGAAAAGAAGATGAAGCTATTTTGGGCTGGAGTATTAGGTGAGAGAAAGAGGGGTTTGGGAGTCAAAAGAGGGGAAAATAATATTTTTTTTATAAAATAAGGATATTGAGGAGATTAATAGGGTGTATATAAACACGTTGTCTATCAATTATTAAAGTGAGAAGGGGGTAATTTTTTTCCACGTTATGCCTATATTGCCCTTTTAAACAAATTGTTAATTAATTCTTCAAACAAACTGTTAATTAATATGGAATTTTAAGAGATTGAATATATTATAATAATTTATTCAATATGTATATTATTATTAAAATGAAAATGAACGCTTATGTAGCTAACCAACAAGATAATTAAACTTGAAGGTGAAAATGGGGCCAAAATTTTTGTCATAAAAGTACTAAATTACCCCAAATATATTAAAAATATTATTTTTAAACTCTTATTTAGGTATTAGGTAATATAATTAAAGTTGAAACTCAATTTACATATAATAATATAAGACTTTAAGGGTTTATTTGGATTGGTGAAAAGGGAAATGAAATAATTTTTTTTAAAATCTCATAATTTTGGTACAACGAAGAAAGAAAAACTAAAGTAGAAATGGAGAGAAAGGGGGTGGAAAATTGGTCCAATAATTTTTCACCCTTTAGCCCATGTTTTTGGAGAGAAAATCTACATATCAAAGATTTATAATTTTAATATTCATAATGTCAACCTTATCACTGCCACTATTATTATCGCCGCTACCACCGTCACTACCAAGGATGAAGCTAAAGTCAAAATTTTTTACTATAGGCCACAAAGCACCTATGTTCTTTTCTCATTGGTGCAACAATGTGGCCCCTATAGTGGTCCATCCTTAGTTCTGCCCTTGTCCGTCATTACTGCCATCACTATAACCACCCCCACTACCACCACAGCTACTGCTACTATCGCCGTTGCCGTCATCACTGCCTTTACCGCTACTACTACCACCACAATCGTTATTATCACTAGCATCACTATTACTATCACTACTATTACCACAAACTCTGCCACCACTGCCATTGTCATCGCTACCACCACCATAATCATTATTGATACTGCCACCACCACTACTATTACCACTACCATCACCGCCGTCATTGATGTCATTGTCACTACCACCTTCGCCGCTGCCACTACTACTTCTACTACAACTTGTACTACCATGCTAACTCTACCATCACTATTAACATTGGTAGATTAAAACTTCAATTTTCTATAGCAACATAAGTATAACTAAACACTATTTTTTTTCTTTAGAAATCTCTTAATTTTATTTGACTGGGATTCACTTTTTTTTCCTTTTTTTCTTATTTTTCACCCATCCATATAGCCCCTTATATTAAGTGTAACACATGTATAACGCGCTTACACTTCTTCTAATTCCAATATATACCCATTGTGAAACGAAGCCAGCATGTTTGGCTGCCTCTCACTCCTAGGTGTCTTAATTCAGCCTCCCTTGATCAAACCTCAGACTGGACCAGGCCACGACGGGCTTGACAACGTCCCAAATCCACATCCATAGGCCCAGCGAAAACGGGGCCAAATAGAAGAGGGCTGTCCCGTCACTCTCCATCCCCCCTGTCTCTCGCATTCATCCACGCATCCAGTGCTTCTCCAGTAGAGCCACTGCGCGCCAATCCAAACCCCGCCCGTTATCGTCCCTTTTCCTTCCTGTGCCCTCACAAGTGTCACAGGGCCAGTGGTAGAGGAGTCTCTGCAATGGATGTTTCAGACTTGGTTGGTTGGGTGCTACCAGTCTAGAGCTTTTGCCTCCCTACGGCTTTGCATCGGCTACGAGTGAGTGCCAGCCGGAAATGGAGGCCCACCAGTTCACTACACCCCGGGATTTCGCAAACTCCGCTGCCGTCAAGGTGGCTGACAACGATCGCAGCAGCGGCGAGTTGCGGGCCCTCGGCTGCAACCTCACATCCCTCTGCGACCACATTCAGACCGAGGGTTTTGAGGCCGGCGCCTTCTCCGACGTCGTCGTCAATGCCATGAGCTCCACTTACTACCTCCATCGCCTCATCCTCTCTCGCAGCTCCTATTTCAGGCATGCTCGTTTATTTTTTTTCTTTTCTTTTCCCTAATATCTGATTCTCTAATACGTTCTTTCCTGTTTAGAGTATGATTTATTTGGGCAATCGGATTTGTTAATTTTATTGGTGTTCAGCAGTCTCAATCTCTATTTCCTGTTGCTTTTTTTTTTTACTTAAAAAACTATGCGTTTTTTCGTGTAGTTCTATTGATATTATTTTGATTTCGTTTTTCTCTCTATCTCTTTTGGCTTATGAATTTTTTAGAATATTACAGAATATGCTTCACGTGTTATATAAATTGAACCTTAAATGGAGTGTTTTTCCCCCTTAAATTAATGCCTTGGAGAAATCTCTTCACTGGTCTGAATTTGCTTCGGTTGCAATTTTTTTTTGTGGGTTGAAGTCTGCAAACGATTTTGAAATGGATCTATCTTAGAGGAGCTCCATCGTTTGCTTATCAGCTGGACGCAAGTGATCTTCGGAGTTTTTGATTTTAGTGTGATTGGTGCAGAGTATTTGAAGCATTTGATTTTTATTTGCGGTTGTCACTAACAAAACGAATGATCTAGGAGCTTACATGTAATGAAGAAATTCCGTTTGTCAATAACACTATTTTTGGCAAGAGGGCAGCAATTGGGTAACGGTCACTAAGGTTGACATAGTTTCTAATTTTTTAGTTGTTTATTCATTCAGAAGTGCGCATGTCATTTTTATTTATATTGTGAAATGTCTGCAGAAGAGTAAAGGTACTTCTTCACTTCCTTGTTTCCTGTTGAAGTCAGGCAATATAGACTCCCCAGATATTAATTTTTTTAAATAAAAAATAAAAAATGCAGGACTAAGTCTTCACTATGGCTTCAGATTTGACTTTCCAGATCTGATTTTGTGTTATGAATTGCAGAAATATGCTTCATGGTCCTTGGAAGGAGGCTAGCTCACCAGTTGTTAATTTGCATGTTGATGATGATAATATTAATTCAGAGGCAATTACAACAGCCTTGGCCTATCTTTATGGGCACCATCCGAAGCTTAATGATAATAATGCATTTCGTGTTCTTGCCGCAGCATGCTTTCTAGATCTCCAGGTAACCTTTACTTTGAGGGGAAAATGATGGAATTTTTTGTCATTTTTTTGTTCGAAATCTGAGTTCTAGAATAGTTGTTAGATATCTTTCACCATTTATACGATTTTTTCCATATAAAATTTCCCCAGGATTTGTGTGTCATTTGCACAGACTTTATCATATCCGAACTATGGACATCAAATTTTCTTGCATATCAGGTTAGTTGCGGTTTCTATGAAATCCATTATGATTCGGCCACGTGCTCTGACTTTATGAATTGCCCTTCATCCTTTTTTTTTTATGACTCAGATGTTTGCTGAGAATCAGGACTATGGTGTACACGGTGAACGTGTAAGAAATGCTTGCTGGGGATACCTTTGCCAAAGTGGCACCATGGAGTTGAGAGAGGTATAGATGACATTGAGCGAGATCCAGCTGATGTAACAAATTCAAATAGAAAACTACATTTATTCTGTTTTACTAGCTCAATCTGGTGACCTGATCAATAGGTTCTGCCCAGACTTTCATCTCAAACCTTGCAGGCTTTGCTTACATCAGATGAGCTGTGGGTTCCTAGTGAAGAGAAGCGGTAATAATGGTTTGCCTACTGTTCTAAATGACGTCTTGCCACTTGTGCATCTCTCTTTCTTTCTAAGTTTGCTTTAACATGTATTTGTGTCTTTACATGTGAAGGTTTGAACTGGCTTTATACACACTGCTTGCAAAAGGTGCTTTACACAAAACATCTTATCCTGAAGAAAACAATTCTAAATTGGAGGCTAGAACAAGTGCTCCATCTGACTCTTTATTGCTGAAGGGGAAGAAGTTGGTTCATGGGAGCATTGGTCAACAACTAATGGATACAGAGTTTGAGCATATTAGTTTACAAGATCTTGAAGGACATAATGCTGCTCATAATATTCTTGTGGAGCTTGTTGATTGTGTAGTTGATCTTCACTCTGCAGTGTCTGACTCCACGCCCCTGCAAGTGCCTCATGACCTCTCGTCTCAATCTGTTTTTGGCTCCAGAAATTCACCGAGAGTAGAAGAAAAATTTCCACTGTCCAGCGCAATTTCTGCCTCAGATTCCACTAGAATTTCCCGTTGTCATGATTCTATTGAATCAAACAGAACGCAGTGCAGCAGAGCTTCAATAGAGGGCCCTTCTGATGAAAATTCACGTTATCAGTGGAACAACAGTAATATCTGGATTTCAAGAGACCAGTCGAGGCATTGTTCCGTATCATCTTCCTTTAAAGCAGTAGCAGCTAATAGCTTGGGAAGATGTTGTGATATGCCTTCCTCCTGGGGTTGCAGGATAGTTGGTAGAAGTCATATGACTAGTTTTGACAAGGGAAGTTGTGGTGTCAGCGATGACGATTATGACACATTTGTGAATATTTTTGAAGGAGGTTCTCTTCTATACTGCAACATGTCCTTTGAGGCACTCTTAAATGTGAGGAAGCAATTGGAAGAATTAGGGTTCCCTTGCAAAGCTGTCAATGATGGACTTTGGCTTCAGGTTAGACTCACAAATCCTTGGCTGCTGCCCTTTGAAGTGTTCGCTTTTCTGCTCAGCCAGATCTCCATTAATCCAATTGTTTAGTTGTTTGTTGGTGGTCTATACATTGATTCAGCATTTAGAGTGCACCTTACACTGCACATTAAGAACTTGTTTCCATAAACACACTATAATTGTGAGTACTATAATGTATCAATTGGAGAATGTTTGCATTTGTGCCCCACTGTCCTATATTTTTAAATTTAACTGCTAGAGCCTCCGCTTCCCGATGTTCTTTTTTAATTTGAAGCTTGAGATTTTGCATAACTTCCTAGGCAAGAGATTTTGGGCCATGGATGCACAAATTTTTTTTTATCTAAGTTGCTTGCTTATGCACTACTGGTAGTTGTCAGGTTTCTTTTCTTTTAGCAATTTTTTTAAGACATAACTGCTTCCCTTTGATTTAGTGGTCATTGCGATCTCAAGTCAAATTTGTATAATGGCTTTCACTCAGATGCTTCTAAGTCATAGAGTGCAAGAAGTTGGTGCTGATACATGCAAACACTGTTGCCTTACAAGCATGGCATGTGCTTGTAGACACCCATATGGAGTGCCACCTGCTGCTTTCTACAGGCAAGACCATGACAGAAGCAATTCTTCCTGTAACTTGGGGAATGTTGGCCTTGCTGATCCTCAGGGTGATGGAAACAACCCATTTGGGCCTGTCCGCATACATGTGCGTGGACCCATGGATGGGCTTGCTGGCATTGGACGTGGGACCACTTATGTGCCTGCTACAGCTTGGCCGCCAACACGTTTTGTATTTTCTCGTGTCCCGTTTGGTTTGGGAAATAGAAATGGCCAGCAGCCTGTTGCTAGTGATGAATCAGAGGCGAGAGTAGATCTGCATGGAGATCTTTCAGGTGATGGCTTAACTACTTTAGTTGGACTTAGCCAAGGGAATAGTACTCTGGTTGAGAACTCTGATAGAAGTATGGAACCTGATATACATGGAAGGGTAGCTGGTGTTAGTTCGTCAGTTCCAAGCAGTAGTGGTACTCCCCTACAGATGCAAAGCTCTCAGGAAATTGGCCAATGCTTAGAGTGGGAAACTGCCGAGGGTTCTTCAATATCCTTGGATTTGAAAACTCCATTACGTCACTTCCCACCTTTTCGGTTTGGGTGAGTTGCCATTGTCTATATACGCCAATATATTTATTTGTTGGTATGATATCTTCTCTACATTTGTGATGCGTTGCAAAAAATTTATTGATAGGAAACAGCCTGATTATTGGTCTAGATATAACCAAATGATTTCATAGGAATGAGGAAGAAAAACATATCTTATTTTTGTGTTGTATGTGTCGGAGCCATCTTTCCTTTCTTGTTTCTACACGAGTTATTAAGGCTGATGTATTTTTTCAGCTTTCAATTTACCTGTCATTTTCTTTTGCAGCTTTTCGTTTTTGTGCTATGCTGTAATTCGTAGTTTTCTCTTGCGTCTATCTGTTAAAAGTTCTGTACGAGGCTTCTGCTTGACATATCTGTACTCAATTCTAGGGTGGAATTTGAGGATGTTCATAGGCTTACTGATGGTCAAGTGAAGCACTCCCCTGAAGTCTTTTATGCGGGTTCTCTATGGAAGGTAGTGAGTCAAACATTGCCTTTTCAACATTCACCAAGCAGCCGAAGTCTGAAAAATTTTTGTGAAATTGTTTTATTACTAAAATGTAGGTGAGCGTGCAAGCTTTTAATGATGAAGATCCCCAGGGACGTCGAACTCTTGGTGAAGTTCCTTCCTGCTTGTGCAAAGAAACAATTGTTAAAAAGAGACCACTTGCTTTATGTTTGATCATCTATTATTGCTAAACTTATGCTTACTTTGCTATTACAGGGCTGTTTCTCCACCGTCGTAAAGCAGAGCTAATAGATCCTTTTAGAAAGGTCAGTTTTCTTATGTTAAAGAGTGGAAGCTTCTGTAGTTTAGTACTACCTGTAATTAAGGTTTTTTTTTGCTAACCTTTAATTAAGGTTAAATGCACTGCTGTTTTGTTTTTGCAGGTCCATATTTATGTAGACAGTAGAGAAAAAGTTACAGCTCGTTATCAGGTGATAGTATGTTATCATGACCTTTGGTCAGCTCATTTATCTGCCTAATAAGAGCCCAGAGTTTTCTGATTTTCATTTTTCTGCAGCTGATTTGTCCTTCGAAGAGAGAGGTCATGGTGTTTGGCAATTTTAAACAGACAGGAACTTTATTACCAAAAGCTCCCAAGGGGTGGGGTTGGCGTACAGCTTTGTTATTTGACGAGCTTGCTGACCTCCTTCAAGGCGGAGCATTGCGTGTTGCTGCTGTTGTACAGCTTGTTTGATGCATATAAGGTCTACTTGTGATACCTTCTACACACCAGTTGCAACTCTAAACATAAGCATTTTTTAGCCCTGCAAGCAAATTAGTGTCATGCAAAGAGACAACTGGTTTGAATTTTGCGGACGGCTAGTTTGACAGGCATTGGTACTTGCAATTTTTTGAAGCCCGAAAGTTCATGCCTTAATTTGCTTAGTTTTTTAGCTTCTGGCTGCAATTTCAGATATATAAATTTGATGTGCTGTACATAGTCAAACTTCATCTGTAAAGCTATTGTGAAATGTCTTGAACATATTTTTTCTATCTTTTACAATCTCTACTGCATGAACCAGTAACTCAAATCCGCTGGTGACTTTTGACAAGCCGTTGATAGCTCCAAATCGATGGCGCAGGATTTGCTGAAAATTACACTATGTAGATTTTAGGTGTTTCCGTGTGCGCCGTTTATTTGTGTCCATCAACGGAGGGTAAAACTTCCCCAACGGATTTGAATTCCACCACCAAGCTGATTGGAATTTTGCGGACAACGAGTTTGCTGCGGTTGTAGCCTTCATCGTGATGCGGATCCTGTTTCTTCGCCTTCATCGAATTTGGAAACATTAGGTCCTGCATGATGGCCATTAGCTTCCATTCTTCATGACTAGCTCAAATCCTCTAGTTGTCGAATATTTTTTAAGAGGTCACCCGCCCAACATAGCATGGAGGATCAGCAGATAGCTGCTGCCCAGGACATGTCCCTCAACGGCACTACGAGCAAGGAGAGAGTGCTACCAAAGAGTGGCTCTTTAGCAAGGGGTACAATAAGAATAAAAACTCGTCGGACAGTAAGATCAACGTGACTGGTCATTGGCCGACGAACTCGCAGATGAGGCTCTCCCTGCATAATGCAGCAGATAGCTCGCAATTTCTTCAACTTAAGAGGGCATGGTCGGTTACTACGAGCAAACCCCTTGAGTGTCCAAGTCGAGGTTGGCCATTTAGGATTTCGCCCGGGGCCTCTCTACATACTCAGCCAAGAGTCCTCCACCTCAAAGTGTGAGGCCGGAATCGACGAGATCAGATTATGCTACAACTACTGATTTCACAACGATAATGCCTATTGTCACAAGGTAGCAAAGTATACTATTTGTAATATATGTCGGAGTGTATATACGTGTAGATGTATTATATATTAAGTATGCATATATTACGGGAATTGCCTATAACACTATATGCAGGTTACGGGGAGGGCCCGCAATGTTCCTCAAAATGCATGCAATGATGCGCATATATAATTGACAATGTTACGAACATTCTCCACAATGCTTGCATATAGAGTGTGCAGAATTATTGGCAGTTCCCAACTCATGTATATTTAATATACAACACATTTATACGTGTGTGCCCTGGCATTTATCACGAATGGTACGCTTCGCTACCTTGTGATACCACACTGGCTAAGTCTTTAGGAGTTGTCAACAATAATAGTCCTTGGTACCAAATCTTCACATAAACCCGCTCACCCACCCCCATATTAGGGAGCCGATGGCTATAGCAAGAGCTGAAGGAATTAGAGGACGGAGGGAGGCTTGAGGAGTCAGAGCAATGGGGGGTGGGGGTGAGGAGTCGGGATCCCGTACATAGCCACAAAAAGAAATCTTCCATGGGCGGATCCCAGCTCTCATTCCCTGAGCAGCACCAAGGATCGTCTGTTTAATTCTACTTCAGCAAAACTGGGACATGACGATGTGAAATGCCAGGTAATAGCTTGAATTTGAGAAGCACATTTTAGGAATTGAGAGAGCAACAAAACCCTCTAATGAAAAACAGGGAGGTTTGTTTATTGTCACAAAATCTGATTTCCAGTTCAGTGGGCAGGGGGTCGATCGATTGTGTTCATGACTTCATGTTAAAAAATTAATTCTACTATTAATCTGGGGCAGAGGGAGTATAGTATATAGCAAGATTTTAAGTTATTAAGTAAATTCATTGCTTTCTTATTTGATAAGTTAAAAAGCTTTGGTATCCATTGTTTTGTAATTTGTTGATAGTATCTTATATTGTTTTGTAATTTGTTGATAGTATCTTATAATGTTTACATTTAGTTCAGGTTGCTAAATTTTTATTATAGAGAATATGCTTCAGATCTAATATTGCAAGAAGTTTGTGTGAATCCATCATTTATTTAAGCGTGACACCAAATGGATTCAAAATTGTATCACATGTTACCATTTTTTTTCAATAATCTAGATAAGTTGAGTTTTGTTGATATGAGCCCAACCACGAGCTACGAGTTGGAAACAAACATGAACATTAGCTGGAATACATTGAAACTGCAAGATCCTACAACATTGAAAAGTCTTCTATGTCTGTCATGATTGTGAGATGGCCAGTTACTTCTATGTCTGTCATGATTGTGAGATGGCCAGATCTGACCATAGCCGCCTTCATCGTGGCGTGAATTGGCCATGCCACTTCCCTAGTCTGGTTGGTTATGAATCATGCTATTGCGACGTCAATATTTACGCGTCAAGACTCCACTTCATCCTTCACGCACCATTGATGAGTGGGGCCTATAAAAGTGAGCCCCATTGATCAATAAGTGTGAGAAGGATGACGTGTAAATGTTAACGTCGTTAAAACATTTTTCGGTTGGTTATATGACCACCGTGGTTGTGCCAATAGCAATCTGGATATGCTTCCTTTGGCCATTAAGCGAGGCCTCTATGGTTAGTTATCATAGTTGGGGTCAAGTAGGCCAAGGCTGTCAAGCCATATCAGACCGGACAAACTAAGGTGCAACGTTTTTGAAATGAATAATGTTGTTGTAACGAGAAGTTTTATATGTCAAAAGTGGACTTCATTCACGTTCAAATGATAAAAAAGTAAAATTTTGACATACGAAACTTCACGTCGCTCAAGCAATTTTCATTTGAAATAACTAAAATTTATTATTTTAAATAATACATTTTTATATTTCTCTATAACTATGAAAACATGGCACTTTATAACCTTTTTCCGAAGAGAATTCTTCTCTCTCCTTGTGTCAATGCTTATGTACCCTATATTCTTTTAGGGGTGGGCCAGGCCCTTAATCATGGCCGCCACAGGTGCACATCCATGTGAACCTGCGGCAAGGTAGAGGTGTGGGAATAGAGAGAAGAAAAAGTTTCGTAGCTCTTTGTCCTTGCCCAATAAAATTAATGGTGACAAGAAATACATAATGTCAGCTCCACACGAGGGACGTGTTGGGCCAGTGGATGTGGAAGAGCCCTAGCATTTCCGTCAAAAAAAAACTACACATCTACATCTTTCGAAGGCCAACCATAAATTAGTTAGAACTAGAGGCCAGAAAGTTCAAGAGAGTACATCCCAAAACATTGTGAAGAATGAGGAACTAAAGTTACAATGCCATCTCAATCAAATATGGCACGACCGGTCACAAGACGGTAAATAGATGAAGATTACATATCAATGATTTCATTTCTTTTAAATAAAGAGACCCACAAAAGGTCAATTTTTTTATAATGTAAAGCAAAAGACATTCTTCATACATTATAATTGAGCCGAAAGACCTCTTTGCAGGTCTCATTAAGAGACCATAAACAAAGCGCAGAAAAAAAAATTGCTAAGCAAAAAAAAAAAAAAAGAGCTGTACAAACTAAACACCTACCTACATAAAGTAGCTGAGAGCTTTTTTCCTTCTGGACCCGCCCTCACCATAAAGTTCATTCCACTGCAACAGCTCGTTCATATTTGCAGACTCTGATGACACACTTGCACATACCTACATGCAAAAAAACAAAGTTGCAGTTTTGTTTACATGACAAATACGCGCGGGGAATAAAAAACCACTCTTGAGAATTTCCCACTACAAGAAAAGTGGCTAAAAGATTCAGTCCACCTATAATGACAAAACACATCCAAATAACGTAAATCCCATTCCCAGCCAAAAAGTGTTTCCACATTTATATACCCTAATATAGTCGTGCTTCTTTAATCTTATTTTGTGGTATCATAAACTGACGAGTGAAAGGTGTATACTTGTTCATGTGCACGTTTGAAGTCATTCATGTTCAGAGGTCGAATGTCTGCACTTCCATGCAGTGCAGGTGGCGTTCTGTTCTCCGCCAAGGCAATACTTCTCTCCTGCAAGTGCAACGACTAAGATTAGCATATTAGTCAAATCAAAATAATGAAAAAAATGTCATGATTATCATCAAACACCTTGTCCCATCTATCTAGGGTCTGCAGAGCGATTTCATCTGGCCAGTTAAAGTTATATTAAAATAGAGACAATTTTATGTCAGAATCCTTGAACCATAATGACCACTTCAATGAAACCCTCTACACCAGAGAGGAATAAGAGAGATAAAGTTTATAATTAGTTAATCACATGTCACGGTGCAATTATCTGGGATAGGCTTACTAAGTGACAGCCGCAGAAGCACAATTAATGATTTCCAACATAAGAATGGCAAAAATAAAAATAGTTCGCATTATAGTTTACAGATAAGCATGTTGGTAAAAGTAGGAATAAGGACAGATAAAAAATTGCGTAAAGACATAAAACAAGATAACTATTTCATCCCTAATTTTACTAGCTATAACAAGGACAAATATTTGAAAAAGAAGCAACATTTAGACTGCAGATATAGCAAAATGGGTAACCAAAATATTCATATATAATCGCAGAAGTGACCTTTTTTTCCCTCTCCAAAATTTCTCTAATTGGACGATGTGCAGCAGCAACACAAAGATTCTGCAGGCATTAATGGGTGATTTAAATTTTACAATTGCAAGAAAAGGACTAGAGTCTAAATATTACATCAAAAGAAAAAGAAAACAAACCTTCAGGTCACTCCCAGAATAACCATCTGTCATGTTTGCCACACCTTCCAGATCAACATCTGCGGCCATGTCTTCTTTGGCCAATAATACTTTGAGAATTTTCTCTCTGTTAGCAGCATCTGGCAAGTTGACCATCAACCTGAGAATTTTAGTCAAGACAACAATTAGACCACGGGCATATGACTGCAAAAAGCTGCATACAATTTGAAGCACTATATAATATCTCTTTACCTCCGAGGAAGCCTTCTAATAACAGCTTCATCAAGATCAAATGGCCTATTGGTAGCTGCAAGAACCAGTACACGTTCTTTGTCTTTTGTTCTCAAACCATCCCAATTCACCATAAACTCATTTTTCATTTTCCGCATGGCTTCATGTTCACCAGGATTTTCTCTTCTACCTAGCATGCTATCAACCTTACGAAGGAAATTAAGAGAAGAGTATTTTAGCATAAGTAGCCAAAGGAAGTGCAAGCACAAGTGAGCTCCAAATGACTGGAAAAAACGGACCTCATCCACAAAAACAACACTAGGAGCAATTTTACTGGCAAGTGAGAAAACTGCTTTGACATACTTCTCTCCTTCACCAAACCACTGAAAAAATTGATAGCGAAACAGTGAAAAGACAAGCAAAAAAGAAAGAGAACAAAAAAATGCACAATGACTTGTACTAATACCTTTGAAGTAATGCTCGACATGGATATGTTGATGAAGTTTGCACCAGCCTCTGTTGCCACAGCTTTGGCTAGCATTGTTTTCCCGGTGCCCGGAGGTCCAAATAGTAGTATTCCTTTGCAAGGCTGAAGGAAAATTTACCTCTTAGAATCCGCATATATGAAACCAAGAAAAAAAGTAACTGCAGCTTTACATCGAAGTCAACAAAATTCAAAACGTGAACATGAAAAGCACAAGTATGTAGACCTTTGTCAGCTGTCCTTTACAAAACAATTCTGGCCTTTGCAGCGGAAGCATCACCAATTCCTTCAATGTGTCCTTTACATTTTCTAGGGCTCCAATATCATCAAAAGTAACCCCAATATCACTAGGAGGAATAACATCCGCAAGAAGTCTCTTTTCAAATTCATTGTCAGTCACCACATCCTGACAGTCCAAATATACAGGTGAAAAAAATAAAACTTGTGCCTACATTTTTTACATTTAAACATTTAACGATTTACAAGTTCTAGAGATTGGTAATGGCCTTGATATTGGCTATAGCATACCCAATATATCAGATCATGATGCAATGTGGCATACTCGCACAAGCATAAATGGCCACACATAAAATAAATTTCGGGCTCAAATTAGTTATAAAAATTGCCTACTAAGAATAGCGGGGTAAAAATTACCTTCAGTGATTTCTTTAAACTCTTGGAATCATTCTGCATTGCTTGGAGAATACTGAGCCCGTGCATAATGCTGCCACACAAAACATAACATATATGACTAAGGCCAGCACTAATAACTACATGTCTTGGAATTTCAAGACTTGAGAATGATATTACTTTCATGTAAAGAAATATGTACCTCTCAGAAGATATCACAATTTTAGCATCATTCACTCTTGAGAGGAAATTATGCTTCATGACATGATGACTCAAAGCCCAACCAACTATCTTCTCCACATCTTAAGAATGAACAGCAAGTAATTGACAAAGAAAGTTAACTTGACTTGATAAAGAATGAGGGATATCCATGTGCAGAAAATGATCTCCTGGGAGAGTTCACATAGGAGATCATTTGCAAATCCGCCTCCTCTGCATGTCATAGTTGCACTATGAAGGTGGGAGCAACATGGGCATCAAAACAGGGCCCACCAAATGTGGTCCCACTTCAACATGTGAATCCCCTCCATCTTAGCATGTAAAGTTTCAGCCCTTTTGACTTCAAATCAATTGCTGAAGACATGCTAAGATGGAGGGGGGCCACATGTTGGAATGAGACAAATTTGGTGGAGCCCATTTTCCAGAGTCCACTTACAATCCAACTTAGTTACATTTTCACGGGACTACTATGAGGCCAAACAAACTGGGTTTACAAGTGATCTCATATGCAAACACTTGCAAGAGACATTTTTCATCCATTTGCTGAACAAGTACAAAATTAAGTTGTACGAGAAGAACATATCTACTGACTTTCATTTGAAAGTGCTTGATCCTTTATTTGTACTTTTTCAAGGTTGGAGCATTCCAATCCATTGCGATTTAAAACCTATGAATATGTAGCAACACACACGCACACACATATCTAAGTAGCTGAAGTAATAAAATTTTCTGCTGTTAATCCGTGGAAGAGATTTATGGAGTGCGAAGTTAGTAACTCAAAACATCAAAGAAAACTCACTACGCCAATGTTGAGAAAATTAGCCTTAGCTTTAAGGGTTTCAATGTCCTGATCTAACTTTTGCTTCCACTCAGATAGTAAAGCTTCATCCTGCAACAAATTCCTCAAAAATCATGAAATGCTTTAAACTAGAAAGAAAATGAAATACTCGAACATAATCATAAGCCTAATCATGAAGTGCCTTTCCCAAATATATGGAATTGGCTTATACAGCTCTTGCACTTCCACTCTAGCTTGTGCCAACTCTTTTCTACCTTTTTATTAACTCCGCTATTGTATTTTTACATTGCTGGTCCCAAGCCCAAGTAAAGAAGGGAGGGTAGCATCAGGCTGACAGTCGACTATAGAAACATTATAAATCCTTGTGGATCTCACACCAGACATTCTAGCGAGAGTGAACTACTCAATAAAATAGTCAAAATAAAAAACATCAACTCAGACTATGTTGAGCACATACCTGTGGCAGTTGTACAGAAACTTTATTCGGAAAAAGCCTACTGAGTTGCTTTATTGTCTTTGAAATCTCTTTGCTTCTCTCGTGTAGCCTACTCAAATTGTCCTTCAAAATAAGGATTCAGCTACTCAAATTCAGAAGACAGTTCATTACTCCAACCTTTATCAATTTATTCAACCAGAAGATGCAACAACAATTTGAGGGAAATAAACTACTGAATCTTAAAACGGTTTGATTAGCTAAGAGATCATACAGGGAAAGCAAAATCTAGAAGTGCTGTCTGGTTGCTTCCAAACTTAGTGAAGAGCAGACCCCCCGGATGTGACTGCAAGTACATAATGGCAGCATTGAAATATGAAGAAGAACAATTTATCAAGCAGAAAACAAACAACAAGAGTAAAGTAAAAATTGAATTATTAAAACACTAGCATAACATGGTACCTTCTCTTTTCTATTATCAACCTGGGTGTGTGAACCAATCACAATGACACCCTCTGGCAAACTATCAAGCTTAACCTTCAAAGAAGGGTATGCCTCTGTGTTGCCAGCCATTGACTTTTCTATATCCTTGATAAACAATATTACAGGGCCCTTCTTGCTCTCACAGGATACGACCTGAAAAAACAGGATGCATCAGCTGGAAACATAGGTAGGGGCCAGAAAGAACATCTCTTTTGAATCAACGACGACCAATTTACTATAGGCATATGCACCTCAAAAATCTCACTGATGGCAAGCTTTTCAGCATCCTCACAACCAGAACTATCTGGACGAAGTAAATCAGCTGCACAGTGAAGAAACAGAAAGAATTAAGTAGGCTTATACTTCCATCAAAAGAAAAAACGCCAAGAATATTGAAAAAAGCAATTCACCAGGGCAAAAAAAACCATGATCCTCTTCACATCTGCCTCCAAGATCATTACCCTCTAAAATGGATTTGTCAAACCTAACCCCCACTTTGGAAGCACTGTTATCTTCAAAAGCAAGAACTACTTTACCTCGATGACCATACGTTGGCCCCCCTCTGTGTGAACACCACAAAGCATAGATAAGATTAAAGATGGAAGAATACAACTTACCCAAACAAAGAGAAAATTCGCATAGATAAGATCATGGATGCATATTCTCGAAATCATTTGACCCTCAAGGTTTTACCCAAACAAAGAAAAAAATTGCACTCTATAACTATGTATAAAAAATATATTAATTTTTTATTTTTTTGTATTTCTTTAAATTCATCCTAGAAGTTATCAAGAACAAATAACAGATTTAATATGGTCCAATAAAGTCGAAGATAAATTGAACTTCAGACTATCAACAATTCAGATGCTAATAAAAATCGTTAACACATTTCAGACACTTCATCAAATGTATATTCATCTTAAAGAAATGATACTTTATTTAGAATATTAAATGGGAATACACATACACCTAGAATTCTAGAACAGAGAGAGAGAGAGATCTCAGTGCAACCCCTACTAATGCAGAAGGTGATACCCAACGCCATCCTCAAATACTATGCTGTGACAAGCTGCAGAGCTTTCCTTGTCAAATGTCCATTTATCTGGGTCACGTTTATAAGTCATAATATACACATTCAGTGTCTCCCATGATAGGTTTAAGCTGTGGCTGAAATCATTGTTCATCAGTAAGCCCTGAATTGGACATTTATTCTTCTAGTGCGTCCCACAAACATAATTTATGACTTGCATATTTCAGAAACACCTCTCACAACCTGTAACGAGGATGCACATATTGACACGAATATCCAAACTCATAAAATTCAGGGATGCAAAATGTTCATTTGTTTATGCAGACACATTTAGACCAACAATCACAGGCATATACAGGTACACTCATATGCATTTTGTTTTCCAAAGGCACACTTGTATGCTTAACAGTGAATTGAGCATAAAAGGTAAAAGAAAATACCTTTGAGAACTCTGAAGAGGGGAAACCCCAGATGAATGCATGGAGCCCACGTATCTCACCCTATCACCTGATTAATCAACCTAGTTTTATCATTTAAATACTAAAAATGATAACTAAGAGAGAATCAAATTATTTCACTCGTATCACCTGAATGCTCACCACTGCATAAACATTTAGAAATACTAAAAAACGTGACTAGGAGGGAAGTTACAAAACTAATGCACCTGTTTTGAATGTGTGATTCTTGGATGATGCATTTGATGCCTCTTGCTTCAGCGATTGTGGATTAAGTGCAGATGTGCCTACAAATTCAGGCTCAATACCAAAATTTGGTTTCTTATGCTTCACGGCCTCAAACTGTCCACTGCGTTGCTTAGCAAATATTCCTGGCTTTTCTTTCTTCATAACATCTTTAACAGATTCTTGATCTTTAGAAGATAGTCCCTTGAGATGTCAACAGAATTTAGAAAGTCAAAAGCAAGAATACAGGGCGATGAAGGCAAAGAGAAATTATTCTCTTTAACTTTTTTTTTTCTCATGTATGCTGCATCGCTAGATTGCTCCTCAGACACAATAAGACATTGCATTCCTACAAGATAACTTCCAGCAGCAAAATCCAGAGATAAAGCAATGACAATAACTGTGATCATGATGATGGAGGATCTTACACTGGGCAATAGAAGGGACTCGACAATGAGTAATCTTGCACCAAAATATTTAGCAAGGGCCTTTGTTAAAGTTTCTTGATATATTTCAGATCCTACAGGAACCAAAATATCCAAAAGTGACAACACATTTCAAAGAAAAATAATATATATGAGAAACAAAGAGAGTAAAGATAAGGAAGATGGCAATGCAATACCTGCTGGACCAGATAATAATATCCGTGGGTTTACAGTAGGAAGATCAGACATATATTTTGCAAATTCCTTACGTTTCATGTGTACATAGATGGCTGAAACCAAAATATTCCATGTGTTCTCACTGTCCAAAGCAAGTAACAGATTACAATTTCCGAAACTTAATTCAGGATGAATAAAAAAAATGAAGGCAAGTATCACACATACTTTTTGAATTTTTACCTTAAAAAGTAGGGGAAATTGTCAAAGGAGACTTCAATGTCACAGTCACTAAGAACTGCCTGCTGCAAACTATCCTTAAACTCTTGACATCTATCTGAGGAAGGTGAGGCTGAGCTCAATTGCTTAGACAGTTCTCTTTGGTCCTTAAAGACCTTCAAGATGCTCCCACCCAGATCCAAACCAGAATGAGAGGATCCAGAAAGCATCCTGAAAAATGGTCCAAGTTCACAACTACGCTTTCCTATGCTTCCCAGACGTATCCGATCAAGGAGGGTCTCCTTACCATTTAGTTTAGAAGAAGAAGCTCCATCTTTATCATTAGAGGCAACAATCCTCCCTCGCTTATGGTATTTTACATCAACCTCGGAGGATAAGGTATTTGCAGCTTCACAAGCTGCAGTTTCTATTGCAGGTGGCACGTCGCCACCTTCTTGGGAAGGAGGAAGGTCTGGCAAATCTTTTCCAAGTTTTGATAAAGATGCCAATGCTGAAGCTGCTCCAGCAACAGATGATGGATCAACCGACCTTGTTTCAAAATGAATTCCTTTACCCAGCGCACCTTGTGACTCAGACATGCTAACAGAAGGGGCCATGGCTGTACCAGTTAGACTATCATTTGCAAGCTGCTGAAAAATCTGATACTACAGTTAAGGAGCACCATTTCCCAAAAGCCTTAATCATCAGCAGATAATAAAATATTAGCAGTAAGAATCAAACTTTGTCAATAAACAGAAAAAGAAAAGGATACATAAGCATGGCTTCCAGTTTCACTGAAAACCACCTCATCCCCTGCACTAAGGATGATGGCGGTATTTTTCTCAATGACTTTCCCATTGACTTGGACCACACCTTGCGCTCCAGAAATCTCAAGTAATGTAATTGGAGCACCCCCGGACTGATGCAACGAAAAAACATATTAACTAAAATAGGTTTAAAAAAAAATACCAGATATGGTAGAATAGATGATACTCTCCATACTCTCCTAAAATCATTTGTCACACAAAAATATGATCCCAGTATATTACCTCTGAGTGTCTCAGTCTGCACAAAACTGTACTAGTTGATGAATCCTCCAAGCATAAATTGCAATCTCGGCCTTGACCAACAGTGAACAGAGGGCCGCACAGGAATTGGTGAGGATTCTAAACAATAAGAAATAAAGTCAAAACAGTAGAAAGAAGATGATAGTAAATAACACTCCCTCTGTCTGAATAAAATTCCAAAGTTCATAAATTGTGAAACTAAAGGAGAGCATTTTTCTCATTTTGGTGTGCAAATACTAAAAATAAAAGAAATCAGACACTCGTCATTGGACAAAATTTATAGTGACACTCGGGACTCTTTTCGTCTGACAGAGGAGTACAAGGGAAAAAGAAGCAATAACGACATCATGCTTTCAGAGGTGACAAAGTTTGACTACTTTTGATCCCAATCACAATTTCAGACTCTTATTATGCAAAGGTAGAAAGCAAGAAAAGGTGACAGAGGAGAATATACTGTAACAAGTACACCAAGTAAAATGATATAACTTTTAAAAGAAAGCAAAATTTACTTGCACTCCTTACATAATCAATAGTAAATATAATATTGTTTTTCTTCAAGTGTTAAGTTATTACATAAACCGTAAAACCTACTTCGGAAAGTAATCCCATGCTAGTATTGTAGTTATTCAATTCCCAAAAACAGAAAACAAGTATGTACAACATACCATGCCAAAAGCATGACCCACCAACGAGATATACCAGTGGCACGTTGAAGAATCCCATACATTTTCCAGCCCATGTTAAGCCCATTTTTATGAGAATTTTTAGGCTTCCCTACTTGTGATGGCCTCTCATTCCAAAATATAAAAGTGCATTAACGACAGGGAGTCATTTATTGAATATCATGGCCAACACAGTATAAAGCCATAACAAGTTAACAACTACCCAATCATATTCAGTATTATAGTCTGGTTAAGTTGTAAAAAGCAGAAGCAACTTTCCTTCAAGCGCATATCGTCAGGTGACTTAGTGTTTCTAGCAAGTCTTGGCCAAAAATTGATTTGAGGAAAGCAGGTTGCAGTTTAGATCCTTTAATCTAATGGAAGTTCATTTTTCTTAGAATCTCCTCTTTTCCAGTGTAGCCTTAAATGCAAATAGCTATCTTCTCTCATTTATTCCCTTCCCCTAAAACAGCTTCTCCATTCTGCCAGCAATTGACATTGCTCAAGGCAGGTAAAATTGTAATAGTGCTTAAATAAGCATATTACATAAGAGGTTGCATTCAACGCCGTCATTTTAAGTGGTTCCTGGCTTTTAACTCAGGTAAAAGCTTTTTCACCAACAAATGTGATATGGTGCAAGTCAGTGCCAGCTTGAAAAGACGCAGCTCATTTGCATTACAAAGGAACTGAGAACAAGCCAGGAAGCAAACAAAAAAAACTCATTAAAGACAAAGCTGATGTTTCATGGTTAACATATTAGATTGCCATTGAAAATATCAACGGTCTCATTTTATTTCATATTTCCAAAGAAAAATTTTTATAGCTTGTACTACCAAGCGCCCAGAATGCACACGAGCTGCCTTTGAATAAGATAGCTCACTTGAGATGTTTCCTTCAAACCGCCATATGCAACGCAGGCACAAGCGAGATAGGCCCCCCAAACTACAGTGCTTGTCCCATACAAGTAATAACTGGCTTATAGAGGAAATATACAATGACATTAAATTTTTGGCATTTTAGAGGGTTACTCAAGTGTCTGCACCTCAAAAGCTCTGGTCAACTTATGAGCTGATCATAGCAGTTGTCTAGCTTTCTGCATTTGAGGATCATATAAATGAGTTTTTTTTTGGAACAAGCTGCTGCTGGATGAACTATAAGTCTAAAAAGCTGCACAATGCAGCAGCTTCAAAAATTGTTCTTCAGAATGCTTAGAAGAGTTTTCCAGGCCACAGAACTCATGGCACATTTGTGAAATTTGAATCACCAGAATCCTCCAACCACTAAAACATGCCTTCAAGCCAAGTCCTTCTATTTCATCATTCATACCAAAAGGGTCTAAACCTTCAATATACAATTAACAAGCTTTGCCATAAAACAATAGCTACTTCACACTAATGGTATAACTTGAATGACCAGGCCGGTTCTAAGAAAACAACTGGTCCTAATAACAATTCATGACATGAAAAATCCTTTCACAAGGATTGATCCCCAAACATACCTTCACAAAGTCAATTTTTTTAGAAATTTCACCTATCGTATGTACATTCAAATTGCTGAGATGAATGAATGACACATTCACAGGAACTTACGTATCGTTCTAGTCAAACGCTACAATTTAAACTTCTGCATTTAAAAAGGCTCTTTCCTCTTGGAACTTTAGAGCTTCCTTGAATATGCAAACTGTTCACAAAATATTATTGACATGCTATAACTCTTGCCAGTTCTCCAAGTTGCCTACAGTGACTATTCACATATATTAATCCACGTAGAAATCTGTCCTAGGCATGGAAAAACAATTTTCACTTCAAAACTATTGGCTGCTTCTTCACAAAATGGTATTCAATATGCCCAAAAAAGCTTAAAACTAAGAAACAAGACCCTTTTTTGGCTAAAAAATGTATTGGAAAACCAGTAGTATAAGTTACTCAGCCATTCAAATTTGCCAAAATAGCATGCAAAACAGGAATTAAATATAAAGTTGATACATTTAGACGAAAAAAGTTTAAATTTTTAATTTGAAAGATAGGAACACACCCGAGAAGACTGTGAGAGAAGCTGTCCCCATGGGCCCTTGTTGCGCATCTTTGCTGACCGTCTTCTTGCCCGAGTTGGGATCTTTTCTGTTTCCTCCGGAGACTTTTCCTCTATATTCCATAGAAAGGAAAAAATTCAGGTCTTCTTTCCAAAGAAATAGTAGAAGTTCAAAAAAACGAAAGGAAAGGAATAAAGTAAAGAAAATGGAGATCCAACCTAACAATGCTGGCGAAGCCTCAACATCGCGCTCAACCACATCGTCCGCCGATATCTCGCCCGTAGGCACATCATATCCATCGGACGGAGTCGGATCAGAAGGAGGCTGCCGGAAGACAGAGGCAGCGGGGTCGGGCGTAGCAGATACCTCCGCATTACTAGTACCGCAATTTGACACCTCCACCTGAGAACTCGAAATTAAGAATCTTTGATATCAATATCACCCAAGTCGAGGTAAAAAACAAAGCAGGGAGAAGAATTCCGAAAAGAAAAGGAAGAAGAAGAAGGCGAAACCTTGGAGCGTTTGGATGGGGGGAGAGGGCACGAAGGAAGGCGCTTGGCGGAAGCAGAGCTGCGCCGAGTCTCGACCATGGCTGCGTCGGTTCTTAGATCCGAACTCTGCAACCGCGCGGAGAAGGACGGGAGGAAGCAGAGGAACCAGCGGGAGGCAAGAGAAAATCCGAAGAAGGCCTAAAGAAGGGTCAGCCGTCAGCAAAGGGAGCTGAAGACGGAAGTAGAGTTTTTTTATATAGTCGTAGTATAATACTCGGTAGTAGTCTTTGGGCTTTTCCTTTGTGTTGGTTGGATTTTGATTATGATTACGAGATGGAAGATAAAGAGGAGGAAGAAGCCAGGAAGTGGCTGGCCGAGAACCAAAAACCAAAAAGGCCGAGCCGAGGGTTCAAAGCATCTTATGGGTGAGGAAGATGGATGGGGTTGGTGATCTTTGAGTTGTCGCGGCCGTGCGCCACCGACTCGTTGCTGGAAGGCGCGCGGCGGGCATGGGTCCAACCGCCCTCCCTTCCACTCCTGAGCCTGAGGGTTCAGGTATCAGGGTCGCCCAAACCTTCCACTCCTGTGGCTGTGGGCCAGAGCCCACCCCTTGCTGGCGTGGCCTATGCTGTACACCATCATCGTCTCCCAGAACAGCTTGCTTAGTGCTAGCGAGTAGTGATGACGAGCGAAAGATGCGTTTTGTGACACACGCCGTAAATTTGCCAGCCACAACATGGATGATGCAACCGCTTTGTGACACACGCCGTAAATTTTCCAGTCTCAAGGTGGAACCTTCCCAAATATGTGGCGGTATCTGACGCTGACGCTGACTCTCGCAACTGAGGAGGTATCAACGTTCAAACTTCATAGCCTGGATTGGTTAGCAAGATGGATATAGCTGAAGCCTAAACGACGTCTATCAAAATTTCATGAAAGCGATAATCCGACCTTCCGCAGTGGGCAGCGATGGGGCTGCCCCCGAACTCTGTGCAGCTGTTCGTTCGTGAACGTGATTAAAAAATGATGAATGTATCTTGATATTCTTGTTTTATCTATAATTTAATTCTACTTTTTATTAGACTGGGTATATTTGACATTAAGGGGATTTACTTTTTGCGATAAAGTCAGATTTTTGTGTAAAAAATAGAGTAGGAAAATTATTTTCTTAAATTAATTGAGCAACGTCATGCATATGTCAACATTTTGCGTGTAGTTACTTTATTGCACGGAAGTATCTAACTGTTGATATTTGGGGACCACTTATAAGTTTTCTTTTTAAGATATGTTTGTCATGCTTCATGTCTTGTCTAAGCTTTAATTTAAATTACATTAGATAAATAAATTTTTTAGAATAAATTTAAATGTTACATTAAACTCAAATTTAAAATTTTAAACTAATATAACTCTCTCTCTCTTGAACCCGTGTATGCACTTTCTTGGTATTATTACGCTCTTAATTTTAAGCTTTATCAAACAAAATCCCGTAAATGTATATAATTTTAAAAATTTTAAATAAGTCTCACCTATATGATATATGTTTTTCAAAGCTCAAATTGATATGAGAGGTAATTATTAAAAATTAATAGAATATGTAATTTTTGAAATAGGGGTTGGGAGCCATAATCACCTTTTGAGGTGATTCAGTGATTTTGATTGATTTCGGTTCTAAACGGCTTGAAATCAACTTATGTGCGGATTTTTTAATATCGCCCAGATTCTACACACAAACATAATTTTGATAATTTGAGCCAGAATTAAGACGGAATCTGACAAAAATTCAGTACCCAAATAACCCCTTACTATAAATAAAATATATTTCATGTGTAAATTTGAAAAATACCCTTTAAAAGGACTAGGCAATCATTGAACATGTGGGTGTATCTTCCGTCTTCCGATGTCATAAAAGAAGAAAAAAAAAGAAAATGTGCAAGCTTGGTTATGATTCGAATCGAACATAAGCTCTACTAGACTTCCAATCTTTTTTATGGTGTGGGACAAAGTAGAAAGTGGTTGAAGAAAGAATGACCACATAAGTCAATCCCTATAGATTACATTGCATGGAGTTTGAACATAAATGTGATTGACAAACTTTTTTATCTATTAACGATGAAGAGTTTAGACAAACAAATAGAAACAAACAATCAAAAGATGATAAAAGAGTAAATTTGATAGTGAATCACTAAAAAACCATGACTTAGAATCCACAGGACCAATGATGAACACAAAACCAAGTCATAAAAAGTAGAAGATATATTTAGTGAAGACTTAGGCGTCGTTTGGGCAATGCTTTGCAACCGCTTCATGTCTACTTTTTATTGTTTTGCATATTAATCTTGCTTCATCAGTCAATTCAGACCAAAAGTTTCACTTTGTTTAAAAAATGCCTTAAACCCTATTTTTGTTCCATTTTTGTTTTTCAGCCACGTTTTGCCCAGCTCTCTTCCTGAAAAGTGTTAGATTAAAAGTGTATTAGAAAAAAAGCAAAAATATCACGAGTTGACATTTTGATCATTCTCCTTTCTCTTGCCATAATTCTCTTTTATATTTTTCTCTTTTTGCCTAAGCTCATTTTCCTTTCAAATAAAACCCCCTTCTCCTTTCTCCTCCCGCCCATTACTACCTCACACTTTTTTTATTTTCTCCCGCGCTAACTTTCTTCCCCCTTCTCCTTTTTAGTAAAATACTATTCCCCCTTCTCCTCCCACCATTGCCACCCTCATTTGCCATTGGTAACCACCCACCCGACTTCTTTTCCTCTAATTATTGGAGGGCAAAAGATGCATTTTTCATAGCAATGGCTACCCAAAAGAGATTTTTAGATTTTTTTTTTAAAAATTTATTATCTATAATGTATATCCAAATATAACCTAATTTTACTATATTTTTTAGAGAGTGATTTCAAACAAAACAACCTTCTAGATGATAAAAAAATGTCATCCAAAAGACGTCTTAATCAACTAACACAGATAAGTGGGCTGAATCCACAAGTCTCTTTTAGAACATATAGATTACAAATATATGGCTGAATCCTCAAGCCAAAACACACTCGAATCCATGAGCTTCCGCAACACTCCATTACATATGGAAATTCATCAAAGAGTAGTCATTAGAGACAAGGTCTCATTTCTATTTATACTAATTTTGTATTTTGCTCGTTCAGCGGGCTGTCAGATTGGGATATTGTGTAAACAAGATAGATATACTCATTATGATTTCCAAAATTTGATGTGCAATGGTGCTCTAAGAACTGAGAACTGAAGTTTTGTTCTCTAGTTCGCTGCGTCATTGTAATTTCTGTAAATATGCCCAGTGAAGAAGACAACTATTATGTGGACTATGTGGACTTTCACGTGAGATCTCAGACTTTTGTTTATGGGCCTCATGTGAGAGATGCAGTGAAGTTGATGGGTGATGGTAATTTAAAACTATATGATAGACATGAAATGTGTTAATGCCCAGATGAGGGTTATTGTACCCATTAAAATGGTCAACGTGCCATAGCCTTATTTTTTTTTACTATTAGTCTTATGCATATAAAATTGTTCATATGTTCAAATAATTTATTTATTATTATAAATTTTGATACACATGTTTATATTTTTTTTATGTGCAATTAATGATTTTATGCACTCAAACTTAAATATATAGATAAATAAATAAATGAAAGGGAATGTTATTTATGTTTGATTTATTTATTATTAGTCTATTTTGCTTCCGCTTACGCATTAGGAAATGATTATAAATAAATTTATGTTTTGAATATTTACTTATGCACATATAAATATTCACTTATGATGTTATGTAAAATTATTCTAATGACTTAATTTTCTAATATTAAGATACAGTTGGATAGTCACCAAAGTGGCCCAACTGGAATGTAATTAGAAAATAAGCATATTAAGATATCCTGACATAATTTTCTTAATGTTAAAGATAAAATAATTTAGCAAATTTTAATTCTTTGATTACTAAGATATCATGGTTGACCCAAAGGTGCACCACTTTTCTATTAATCATTGAATTGTTAAAGAATAATTTGAAAATACTCTTCATTAGATTGGAACGCTAATCCAAAGGTAGTGAACTTACTTAATGTGTGCACTTGGCTAATTATTCTTAAGGTGATAGGGAACACCATAATAGTTGAATAACATAACATTAGATTATTCCCAAAGGTAGATCAAAGTTATGTTGTTCATTGTGTATGTATTTTTCATGTGTTTTATTATGTCATATTCATAGCACTAATGCATTAAGCATTATTATTTAATTGTAGCATAGATTCCTATTTCTTTGCATTCACATGCTTCCTCTATTCCTATGCTTCATGGCCTTAATTTTTCAGACTGGAAAGAGCAAGTCCAATTCAACCTTGGTGTATTGGACCTTGATGTAGCTCTTAGAACTAAAAAACATGCTGCACTTACTGAAACTAGCAACACTGAAGATAAGGCATTATTTAATGCATGGGAAAGGTCTAACAGGTTAAGTCTTATGTTTATGCGAATGACAATTGCAAATAACATTAAGACGACATTACCTCTAACTGACAATGCTAAAGAATTTCTCAAAAAGGTTGAAGAACATTTTAAGTCAGCAGATAAGTCCCTTGCAGGGACTCTTACGGCTAAGCTAAACATGATGAAGTATGATGGTTCTCGTGGTATGCATGAGCACGTTCTAGAGATGACGAATTTGGCAGCACAACTTAAGTCGTTGGGAATGTCAGTGGATGAGTTCTTTCTTGTCCAGTTTGTTTTGAATTCCTTGCCACCTCAGTATGGGCCATTTCAAATTAATTATAATACCATGAAAGAAAAATGGAATGTAAATGAATTGGCCAATATGCTTGTGTAAGAGGAGTCAAGGCTTAAAGCACTGGAACAAAACTCAATCCACATGGCTTCTCAAGAGGCTAAAGGCAAACAAAGAAAATTCAAAAGCTCTAAAGGGAAGGCTCATAAAGCGAATAATGTTGCCCATAAAGACAACAATCAACAGAAGGAAAGGGACTTGAAGTGCTATTTTTGTAAAAAATTTGGCCACCTTCAAAAAGATTGTCAGAAAAGAAAGGAATAGATCCAAAAGAAAGGTATTGATTCAATTTATGTTTTTGAATCTAACCATATTGAAGTTCCTTCTAATACTTGGTGGGTAGATTCAGGAGCTACCACTCATGTTTCCAACACTTTGCAGGGATTCCTTACAACCCGAACCACAAACCTAAAGGAGAACTTTTTGTTCATGGGAAATCAGGATAAAGTTCCAATTGAAGCCATTGGGACTTATAAGCTATTCCTAGATAGTGGGCATCACTTAGATTTATTTGAAACTCTTTATGTACCTTCAGTTTCTAGAAATCTAGTTTCATTATAGAGACTTGATGTTGATAGATACACATTTAAGTTTGAGAATAAGTGTTTTAGCCTATTTAAGAATGTTTCATGTATTGGTTTTGGTATTTTATGTGATGGCTTATATAAATTTAAGCTTAATGATTATTTTTTGCTTCACTGCTTTCCCTGCATACTTATGTTGGTGCTAAATGTAGCTTTATTGATGAAAATTTCTCAAACTTGTGGCATAGAAGATTGAAACACATTTCCCAAGAAAGAATAGAAAGATTAGTAAAAAAAAAAATTCTTCATAATCTTGATTTTACTGATCTTGGTGTGTGTGTGGATTGTATTAAAGGAAAACAAACCAAATACACAAAGAAGGGTGCCACAAGGAGTAAGAAGCCTCTTGAGATAGTCCATACAGATATTTGTGGGCCTTTTGATTTTTCATCTTTTGGTGGAGAAAAGTATTTTATTACCTTTATAGATGATTTTTCACATTATGGTTATGTCTATTTGTTAAATAATAAATCTCAAGCAGTGAATACCGTTGAGGTATACATTACTGAGGTTGAAAGACAATTAGACAGAAAGGTGAAAATCATAAGGTCTGATAGAGGTGGTGAATACTTTGGAAGATATGATGAAGCAGGATAACACCCAGGTCCATTTGCTAAACTTCTTGAAAGCAAAGGCATATGTGCTCAATACACTATGCCTGGAACGCCTCAGCAAAATGGTGTGGCTGAAAGGCGAAATCGTACTCTTATGGATATGGTTAGAAGTGTGATAAGTAATTCTACTTTACCCTCATCTATGTGGATGCATGTACTAAAGACTGCTGTTTATTTGTTAAACAGGGTTTCTAGTAAGGCAGTTCCAAAAACTCCTTTTGAGTTGTGGACTGGAAGGAAACCTAGTTTAAGACACCTACATATTTGGAGTTGTCCAGTAGAAGTGAGAATTTATAATCCACATGAAAAGAAATTGGATTCGAGGACAATCAGTGGTTACTTTATTGGTTACTCTGAAAAATCCAAAGGGTATAGGTTTTACTGTCCTAATCATAGTACAAGAATTGTTGAAACTGATAATGCAAGATTCTTGGAAAATGGTGAAATCAGTGGGAGTGTTACAACTCAAAATGTGGTAATTAAAGAAGTTAGGGTGCATGTCCCATTACCCATAAGTTCTAAACAAATTGTTGTTCCTATGATTGATGTATGTCCTATTAATCAAGAACGACAATCTAATGAACCACAACTTGTTGGTCCTTCAATAGTTGAACAACATGATGAAATGGAACAACAAGATAATATTCCAACACTCCATAATGATATTGTCAGCAATAAGCAAGTAGTAGCTGAACCACAAATAGCCTTAAGAAGATATGAAAGGATCAGAAAACCAGCTATTTCTAATGATTATATGGTTTATCTACAAGAATCTGATTATGATATTGGGACATCTAAATATCCGGTTTTATTTTCACAAGCCATAGAAAGTATTAATTCTGAAAAATAGATTGAAGTCATGAATGATGAGTTAAACTCAATGGCCCAAAATGAAGTCTGGGAACTCGTTGAATTGCCCAAAGGATACAAGAAAGTGGGTTACAAATGGATCTTTAAGACCAAATGTGACTCAAAGGGTAATATAGAACGATATAAAGCTAGACTTGTGGCTAAATATTTTACTAAAAAAGAAGGCTTTGATTATAAATAGACATTTTCTCCAGTATCCAAAAAGGACTCACTCAGAATTATCTTAGCATTGGTTGCTCATTATGATTTAGAGCTCTATCAAATGGATGTAAAAATAGTTTTTTTGAATTGAAGTTTAGATGAAGAAGTCTATATGGACCAACCTGAAGGATTCTCCATTGAAGGTAAAGAACATTTAGCTTGCAAACTTAAGAAATTAATTTATGGACTTAAGCAAGCTTCACGACAATGGTACCTTAAGTTTAATGATACTATTACTTCCTTTGGATTTAAAGAAAACATCATTGATCGATGTATTTATCTAAAGGTCAGTGGGAGTAAGTTCATATTTTTGATTTTGTATGTTGATGATATATTAATTGCAAGCAATGACCTTGGATTATTGTATAAAACTAAGGACTTTCTCTCTCAAAATTTTGAAATGAAAGATATGGGTGAGGCAAAATACGTGATTGGAATAGAAATATTTCGGGATTGTTCATGTGGATTATTGAGTTTGTCTCAAAAAGCCTATATAGAAAAGATTTTAGAGAGATTTGGAATGGAAAATTGCTCATCAAGTCTAGTTCCCATTCAGAAAGGGGATAAACTAAATCTTATGCAATGTCCAAAGAATGAATGGGAATGGAAAAGAATGGAGGAAATTTCTTATTTGTCTGCAGTTGGAAGTTTAATGTATGCACAAACCTATACAAGGCCAGATATCAATTTTGCCGCTAGTATGATAGAAAGATATCAAAAGGATCCAGAATTTGATCATTGGAAAGCTGCAAAGAAAGTCATGAGATACTTATAAGGAACAAAAGATCACATGCTCATATATAGAAGGTCTGAAAATCTTGAGGTCATTGGCTACTCAAATTCTGATTTTGCTGGATGTGTTGATGATAGAAAGTCCACATTTGGCTACTTATTCATGCTTGCTAGAGGAGCCATATCATGGAAAAGTGGAAAGAAATCTATCATAGCTTCATCCACTATGGAGGCTGAATTTGTGGCATGCTATGAAGCCACATTTCATGCTTTATGGTTGCGGAACTTTATTTCAGGGCTTGGAATTATTGACACCATTCATAGACCGCTGAAAATTTATTGTGATAACTCCGCAGCAGTTATCTTCTCAATGACAAGTACTCTAAAGGAGCAAAGCACATGAAATTAAAGTTTTTTATTGTTAAAGAAGAAGTGTAGAAACAAAAAGTGTTTATAGAGCAAATTAGTACTAACTTTATGATTGCAAATCCATTAACAAAATGATTACCTCCAGAGACCTTTATTGAATATGCAATGTAAATAATTTTATTGGTCCCATATGATAATTAATAGATAATAATGAGTATATCTATCTTGTTTACGATTGGTCTTACAAAGTGAACGTTGTAACCGCTTGATGGAAGCGGTTACGTGAAGATAAAAAAGAGAGGAGACAGTCCTCTCTTTGCCTAACGAAAAAAAACCACGACGGTGATGATCCATCTCAAGTGAAAATCGTCTGAACGAAAGGGCTAAGGGAGAGAAACCTATCCTATGAAGATTCGTCGATTCGGAATGGAACCAGGTACACTAGTTCTTTTGAAAATATAGTAGATAGTAATAGAGAAATTAATTTGTACGATATCTGATTCATTCACAAAAATTGATGCTTACATATTGCCTTGCTCAAGTAGAGAGAGTGTGTGTTTTTTGCTTTTGTTCTTGTCTGCTTCTTCCACTATATATTCAACTAAAGTAACTGTACGAGAACTTGTGAAAGACCCATTTACTCTACTCTTCTTTTTCAAATTCTGCCTGCATCACTTAATCACATAGGTCAACCGAACTTGGGAAAGTTTGAGACAAGGGTGTGTCTTTTATAGGTCAATCGAACTTTGCATGACTAAAAGCTTACTACTTTACTGTTTTAGGACATGCTTGGATAGTAAAAGAAAATGACTTAAAAGAGCCTTTCCACAAAAATTCAAAGGCCCTTTAAAGATTTTTCAAATGACTTTTAAAGTTGTTTTGAAATAACCCAAAGTTATTTTGCTTTAAAACAAAATAATAGTCAAGCATGCCCCTAATTTATTTCAGGTTCTTCATAAAGGGCTATCTAAATGCATGAAATAAAAACCTCTTTCCAATATTTTTTTTTCAAATAAAATTAAAATGGGATTATGTTTGGTTTCTCTATTTTGATGATTTATAAAGAAAATTGTGTTTTTAATTTATTTTAAATTTTTATGCATAAAATGACATAAATGTCCTTCAACAGAGAGAAGAAAAATAGTGAAATGATGAGTGAATTATCTTTTAACATAACTTAATAAAGAAATAGCATTATTGGAAAAAAAAGATTTTGGGTCAATTCTATAATAATTGATATAAGTGGTGATTTTTAGCATGAAAAGTTGAAATGACTCATCTAAACAAAACTAAAGAGGAAATGACCTTTCAAGGCATTAAAAACTACTTTCCCATGTGAGAAAGTGACACCCAAACATTACGTAGACAAATGAAAATAATATTCTTATTTTATTTTTTTACATTATAACCATAATCGAGCCTTTGATTAAGAAAAATGGACATTCCTATTATTGGGTGAGACCCACCTTTCTATACCCAATCAAAGGCTAAAGTAAGATTTTAGTTTTGACTATATCGAAAATTTTGCGGTGGTCCTTGGAGTTTAAAAAGAAAACAAAAAACAGTTTCCCTTAGATAATTTTACTCATCTTGATGGATTCATAATCCACTAAACTTTCTTGTAAAATATTATTTTCGTAAATGTAGTTGGGAGCGCAACTCCTCATTTTATTTCATAAACAGCCCCCCAAAAAGGTATTATATTGTAAAAAAAATTCTCTTTGTCCTAAATTAATAGCTCTATTTAGTTTTTTCTTTTAAAACATGTAATGGAGCTCTTAATATGGGACTGAGTTCGTTCCTCGTCTTTAGCCTGTGAAGTTGTAGAGTATAACTAATCCAATATCGTCATATATCTTAATAATAATAATAATAATAATTACAGTAGGTGGGACATTCTGCTTGCGCAGAGTAATTATTTAGTTGGATTGTAACGTAAGCTCAAGTAGAGTGATTCTCTGCTTCCAAAACCAGGGCAATTGGTGAATGAATCCATACCACAGTGTTCAATCGGCCTAATTAATGCGATTATCCAACAGCTTAGCAAGCCAGATAGTCGTTTGACTAGACTGAGCGGTCGTGAGCCGTCTTCTCTCTTTCGTTAGTTTTTTCTATTTTTTATAAGAAAATGGGAATCAGACAGACCACATCGTAAATGGAGAGTTTATACTTGCCCGGGTTATATAATTCGCAGAACAGAGTATCCAAACCGACATGCTCATGAATCGTAGAACAAGAGCTGGTTCCTGTCAGTGATCTCACTGTTCCTTTGAGCTTGAAGGGATAGAGATTTTGAAGAACCTATTTTGAGCTCACTAAAGTATATTGCATTCCTGTTTAGCAAAATATAATTGCAGCCCATAGAGTGTGTCAGTACCACCGAATCTCTCATTCTAGAAATTATTGATTATTAAGGGAGTACTTAAAGCCCAATGGCAATCATTCAATGTTTATCCTCAATAAATAGACGACACACACTGGACTTGGGGCCTACAAGTCTACATCGAATTTAGGGAGCGGGTCTGGTTTTTTAAGCAGAAATTCAACGCTTTAACAGCTGAAACACCCAGCCGCCTGTCGGCCCTGTGTGGTGTCTCCCTATATTTTATTTGCCAGTTAAAACCCGAACGAGAAGCTATTGAAAAGGATAGGCAGCAACCGAAGGAGAAGCTACTGAGGATGATGAATGATGAAAGCGAAAGAATGGCCGCCGCTTAGACAAGGTCAATTTAAGTTATACCGTGCTTCATCTCGGTTCAGTTCTGCCCATTGGGAATTGAAACCAGAATTAAAATTTTAAAATCGAACTAAAATTGAATAAAGAACCGGTTTTCTTGCAACCGAACCAAAATTAACATAGAATCGGAATCGAACCCAAAACAATTCTGAACCAAATTTTTTACTGTCGTGTTTGCTCCTCTTCCGGTGTTCAGCTGTGTGGCAAGGCACTTGAGGAGCGCTTGCTACTCCGCCGCCCTCAACTCCTCCTTTCGGGCCTGGTAGCATCATTTCTTTTTGAAAAAATTTTCAGTGTGCATCACACACTATGTTGGCTATGTATTTCACCATTTACAAAACGAATTATCAACATTTATAACTATTTATTGCCCTCATGTCTCACAACTCTGCTGATGAGTCATATGTTGAATGGTGAAATACACGGCCAGCGGGGTGTGCGATGCACATTAAATAATTTCTCCTCCTTTTCGGCCTTTTGCTGTGCGAGGAACTCGGAGGCAATGCGATCGAAATCCAGACGGGGCATCCAATCTTACTTTTGTTGTCTCTTCATTTGTTCCTCAAACTCGCGAGACTGTTGCTTGGCATCCTCCTTGATTGTTTGCTCTTCCTCCTCGGCTTTGCACCGCCATTCCTCCTCCTCACCCTTTCTCCAGCTCTCATGTTTGGCCAGACAAGCACAGATGAACTCCTCCGCCTACCGCTAGAGTTCCTTTGTGTTTGCCACTTGTGGCGTCTTCCTTTATGCGGGCCGCTTCTGCATCTTGAGGAGAGGTTGATCCGGCGAGGCCACGAGGGGAGGCATTGTTGTAGTAATGGCAGGTGAGAGAAGGAAGTCGTAGAGGGAGAGGGGAGGGGGTTTGGAGCGAGAGAGCATTTATGAAGGGCGGAACAAAAGATTGAAGGCCAGAGGGGAGGGAGAAGGGAGTGAGTGGAAAAAGTTAGGGTTAATAAGAGGAGAGTTTATCTCGATCATCTATTTAAATAAATAATTAAAATTAAAAATAAAATATAAAAAAAATCTTTGACTCGTTTAGTTTTAATTTTTTATAAATTAAACCCGAACCATAAATGCATCATTTTTTGCTGAACTGAAATTTTCGGTTCGATTCTACCGAATTCAATTCAGTTCAAATTTTTTGTTGCCCACACCAAAGATAATGGCCAACAGAATGATTCATGAAGCCGTTGCTGGACAAACTGATACCTCCCACTTACACCGATTTTATTATTGAGAGGTTAATTTTCATATAATATTTCTATTCCCCAAGAAGTATTTTAAAATTGTAGGCCACAGACGAGGAAGAATGGTTTAATTCGCCTAAAATAAAATATAGAAAAGGGGTATGATTCCATAGAAAGCTGGACACGAGCTCTGATTACTTTGAAAACAATTGGTCAAAGTTTCAGGTTTTATAAATATCGGATGGGCAAATAAATTATGGAGCTGATGTTTTCACTTTCATGGATCGTTGACTTAAGATTGACTTGTCTACAGCTCTCGTAAATTTTCTTCCAAAGCTACAATTACTAAACTTATTATTGTCAAGGGCCCAATGGTATCTACTATTGATTGGTCATGCATGGCCTCAGGTAATGGCCGACAGAACTTGACAAATGCAACAACCATCCTTTCATCAAATGGACAAGGAGGATATATCAGGTGAATACAATGTAAAATCAGCATATGCTACACTTCTCAATTGTGATTATTGATGCAAAATGGCCAGGGATTGGAAATATCAAAGCGACAGCGAAGGGATGAAATATGGAAATTGTGTACATTAAATTGAATTCTTCTTATGGCAGAGTAATGACAAGAAAGAAATCATGGAAAAGAGATATACAAACGCCCGTTGCATTGTGTAATGTGTGGTATCGATGGGCAAGATAATACCACTTATTTGTTGAGAGTTACTATATAAAATAGCCTTTATGTTGAAAGACCCAGAATGCTTATTAGCCTAGGAATGTATAAGAGATGCCATGAACCAAAAGAGGAAAGAAGAAGAGAGGTCAAAGTAAGTGGCAAAGCTTGGTAGCCGAAATTTTGTGTAATGCAAGGAAAGAACGCCATGGAAGAACCCTCTCAAATAAAAGACATGAGGTAACCTTTTCAGTGGAAAATTACTCAAATGGAGGTTGAATCTTTTCCCACAGCCTGCCCCTTGGAAAATGAAAGAAAATAGAGATACTACTTTAGTTTTAAAGGAGTGCACTGTCCCATGCAACATCCAACCCATATGGGAGGGCTGACTCAATCTTCAATAACGATTTAATAGGGTCAAACTAATGTTCCAAGAAGAGACGGAAATCACAGATACTCCAGCAGAGAAGGCTGGAGTTTGAAACCAGTTTAATTCTAGGAATTGGAAGAAAAGAGTGGACAAGAGCTCCACCAGAGCCAATTTCTCATATTGTCAATAATGACTGGAAAACTTTTTGTAATATGAACTGCAGTTATATATGTAACGTTAACTCTTTGTAAACTCCCTTGTTTGTAGTAGTAATGGCATCATGCTCACTGAAATAAAAAAAAAAGAATTAAGTTGGTTTTAATTACTACTATATGTGTACAAAAGTTACTCGGGCCCTCCCAATGCAAAGTTTCAGTAATCATGGTCTAATTTAGAGTTTCGCAACACAAACTTCACGCAAAGTTCCAGTGCCATGTAATAACATGGTGCAATGGCTTGCATCATACAAAAACTATGTCCGAGACAAATATTTATGGCTTGGAGAAGTCACCACAAAGAGAAAATCAGGAATAAGTACATTACTTTGCCCAGAGGTAAAACGAAATGGGCTTACAGCTCTGTACTAGAATGTATACAGGATCACCATCGCTACAAAAATGCAACACCTGGCCACATTCCACCAAACGTTTGGCTGCATAATTATGAAAAGATATTGCAAAACAATATCGCAACACAAATAGTAAAATTCAGACTTTGTCAACAAAGAAGAGGGACAATTGATTTTTAAAAAGCAAAAAAGCTTTCGAACTTAATAAATTTTCTATTTAAGAAAAAAATGCAAGAATTATTTAACTCTTTCTGCTAACCCAGTAAATAGTATATTTTTGGGTGACAAAAACAGTATACCATTTATCAGAAAATTTAACAAAAAGAGAAAAAGATACGGCATCAAGTGGTTACCCGATAATGTCAAAAAGCTTAGCTCGAGGAAAGATCCATCAGAACTGATGACAATGTACGAACATCATGAATCTCTGATTATCTTGATATGTTCTAGTCGTCCTGAGAAATTCATACAATTTCAAAAGCATCTTTGGTCAGAGAAGAATATTAGGAATGTTACTGAGATGGAAATTTTGATGCACAGAAAGTCATTTCTCTAATGTATTGGCATTCACAAGTTTGTGGCCCATTTGAGAAGAAGAAACTCATTTAAACCGTTTGAACGTTGTTGTGCTAGCTCGAGTGCTCTCTCATGCTAAAAAGGACCCTTATCAAGAGAGAGATGCTTCAAACCCTTGCAGGTAAGAACGTGAATATCCATAGCAATGTGTTGCATTTACAATAATGGTCCACTGCATCTCATTAACCTCCTCCCCAAGAATAGAGCATCTTGTTATGAAGCACGTACCAGTTTTCAACGGGCAGTATTATCTCAACCAAAATTCTATTTCACACAAAAAAGACTAACTCCATTTTTTTCTTCCCTGCCATTTCCTATATTCGTTTGTGTGCATCAATCTTTCTTCTTCTGTGTCATGCAATTCTTCCTCTCACACTCTGCTTTTGCACGGAAAGTATCAATCTATAAGGGAGTACAGAGCTTCCTCAACATCTGTAAGAGGTTGACCAGCATAAAGCTTAAGCTGTCCCTTTCTCAGAACAACTACCTTTTTGGAACTTGAGACCACCTCTCTCTCAAACTCCTGAAATATCTCACGTAAAAATTTTGTGTGTTATTAACATTTATAGAAACAATAAGAAACTATTCATGGTTTATAGACTGGTATTGTAAATATCATGAGAACATGTAGGATGAAGAAATAAGTTACTCAAGGAACAGCTTCAGTGTGTATTTAAATATTTATTTTAAAAACCAAACGTTAGAATGAATGTGAAAACCTCAATCCACAAAAATCAACTTGAATACTCTTGCCAAAAAAGAAAAACAATGGCACTTACTTTTATTGACAATGGAACAATATCAGCTCTGACATCACCAAGATCTTCAAAAAATGACTCTACTATATAGCAGAAGTTATTTGCATCGCCACGGTCCTCAAAAGCAACAGTATAAGAAATATGGCTTACAGCATCTGGATGTGCTTTCATTTTCAGAGAGAAAAAACCTCTTGGACCTTCAGAGTCAGACCTATTATGCAAAAGAATTACCTGAACAACAGAGGAACAAAGCCAGTCTTAAAACTTGATTGTCTGAGAACAAATCTCAGTCAATTAACAGAAAGGAAATAAGCACAATTGCTTCTAGAATGACGAATTTTCCAGTATGTATGAGTCAAGGCTTTCAAAAGTTGCAGTTGCTTATATCGTGTAAGAAGAATGAAGAAAATGATGATGAGATAAAGGACAGAAAAACAAAAATATTATTGCAGAAGACAGAAGGAAAGAGAGCAAAAAGTGAAAGGGTAAGTTCCATCTATCTCCCTAAACTCTGCCTTAACTCCATATAAATTCTGAATTTTAAGAGAGTTAATTTACCTTCTCCAACATATTCACACTGTTAATAAACAGAGGAAAATTTACAAGCATGTCGTTTACTACTGTTCTTCATATGAGCAAGCATTGATGCTAGAGAGATTACCCTTCTAGGAGCCCTACAAGTAACAATTGGCCACCAATCACCGTATGCTAAGAACAGAATGGGTATGTTGGTTACAGTTTGCTTCAAGTTCAAGAATTAACGTCGTTGCCCTTCTTTTCATGGTGTTAGACTATTAAGTGAGGTAAATGAACTTTCAAAGTAAGGAAATATATGGAGTTTCTGCACGGTTTAGGGAGCTAAGTTGAATTCTCCCTAAATTAGTAAATTTTTATTTCATGTAAGCAAGTCGCACTTACAAGCACATAGGGAAGTTTCCACCACCACACACTTTTCTTAACGTCTGAGCAGCTGCCTTTGCCATTGTGTTCCAGTTTAGCACGGAGTTTCCTTGTAGGCGTACTGTACTCTCCGGTGTTTACAGACATGTCGAATTTTTTCGGACCTGGTATTTGAGGATTCAGTGCGTCGAACCTAGCGGACTTCGTCTCCGTGACTAATCCGCTCTGGCTATCTATCTCTGTGGAATCCTCATATTTGCTCTTCAACTTCTGAGACCTGTTCCCGCTCTTGGATTGTTTTCTTATTCTTACTCCGGACTCTGGAGTCGACAAATTTGAAAGCGCAATCAATGGATTTCGATATTTTGGCCCGCGGGATGTAGCGCTCTTCCTCAATTTACGCAATCTCACATCTATCTCATTCTCAATGTCTGCGATTACTCCAAAAGCTGCAGCCTTGGTAACAACTTCATCACCATTTTGCTTGACTGTTTCATTCACCAGTTTCTTCCGCTCGCTTGCCCTAGCCTCTCTCGCCATCTCTTGAATACTTATGATCCGATTTTCAATTTCAGACCCATCAGTGAAGACACCCACTCCGCTGCTGAATCCCATGACCTTTCTCTGCACCGCTTCCGTCTCCGATTCCCTGTCTATAATTGCAGTCGACGATAATTGTTCAGCATTCCCACTGGAAAACCCAAAAATCCAAACGGCAACTGCAGTTTGGATCAGAAAAAGTCCCGCAAGACCCAAGGAAAGACCAACAACCGATCTGGCGGAGATGGATTCGAGATTCGAGAGCCCAGATTCCGAAACCTTAGTTTGAAATACGAGCTCTTTGATTTCACGAACCTTTTCATCAACTACATCTTGTGGATGGGAGAGACGCTCAGGCGTTTCGATGGGGGTGTGGTGATGGGAGAGTTCTTCTATGAGTTGAGCTGGGTCACCCAGGGATTCGCCGGGAAGCGGATTCAGTGTTTTAAGGAGCTTCCGTCGGAGGTAGTTCCTGGATTTCCTCCCGTCGGGCGTTTTAGAAGGGAATGCCGGAGCAAGCGAAGCTCGGACGACGCGAGCTCGGAGACAAAGGAGAGGAGAAGGACGAAGTGGACGGCAGATTGAGGAATGAGATGGCGCTCGAGGAGCTGCCATGGCTGCAAACCCAAGCATTGGGCTGGCTTTCTCCTCCGGTGCAGGCCATGGAATTGTGATACATACATTCTCTTGGAGCAGTTCGTAATTGGGCTTGGGCCGTGACGATCTGAATAGGTCTCGTCAAAGGAAAACCTTGGTCTTTGGAGCCCACAAAAGGGAAGTGTTGAGAGGGCCCAAAGGTAGTTCTTCGCGATTGTCTGACGTGGGTACATAAAAAACTCGAGAATCCCCAACAAGAAAATAAAAAAAAAGGCGGGGAAGAATCGCTTGAGCACGTTGGGAAAGATTTGTAGCCACATGAAGATTGTTTGCGAAGATAGGGAAAGGGATTATGAGAGAGAGAGAGAGAGAGAGAGAGAGAGAGAGAGAGAGAGAGAGAGAGAGAGAGAGAGAGAGAGAGAGAGAGACGTGGTTCACGAGGACAAGCAACCCAACAAATACGACCCATCCAAGCCAGATCCTTTGAAGAAGGCAGCACCGTCTCTCCCAGTCCCACTGCCAAGCCGCCCCCCTCTCTTCCTCATTTCCCAAACACAAAATTGGAAATCACGTTTTACCTAAAACACCCATCAACACTTATTTATTTGGATTCCCCACTTATTTCATGCTCTCACCCCGGTGGCATGGGCCACATAGAAAAAAACTATGCATATACTCCGCTCATCTGGAAAACTTCTTATATTAATAGTTTATTTAACTTAATTTGAATAGCTGAGTACTTAAAAAAGTTTATATATTACTTTCTATTTTTTCAGTTGGATGTTTTCACTGTTAAATAAAAATTATTATTTTATAAATTAAAATATTAATATAAGACAAAGCAAGAAGCATGATACTTTGACTCAACCTAAAATTTCGAGAGTCCAAATTAAAGCTAATTTGGCTCAAAATAGAACTTCTAAATTAGACCGCTAGGGGTGTCATTTGAGTTAAGTATAAAACAAAATTTAATTGAATCTTAATAGGTTGGTTTTAAATTTCTAAATTGAACTCAAATAATTATTGAGGTTGGGTTTAGGTTCTAGGTGATCCAACTAGCTCTAACTCAACTAAAGTTATGAAATTTTTTTTTTATTTTTTTATTTTGATAATAATAAATGAGTAAAAAATATAATAAAATTATAATTTGAGAAAGGTTTTAACAAAAAAATATAAAATTAAATTAAATTCTTATTAAATAGGTAAAGTGATATTCAAGTCGAATTGAGTTTAAGTTGTCATTTAAAAAATAGTAATATGTAATCCTTCTATGAAGCCGTAGCTAAAGAACAAAAATAAAAATATTATACTCCTTTTACCATAAATTAATAATTCTATTTAACAAAAAAATGTGTTCCATATTTATAGATTTATTTTGTTAAATTTAAATAGTTGAGTACTAAAAAAGAGTATTAACTTATTTTTCCTTTTGTCAAATATGGTTTTAATATTGTTATTTTTTAAATATATAGCTATTATATTACAATGAGACCTTCGTTCACACGGACCCTTTCAAAACGCTAAATACCATTTGCAAATTATTGCACACTGTTTTTCTATTAAGAAATTATATTTTTATTATGATATCATATAGTAAAGAAAATAAAATTTATTATATAATATAATTTTATTGTAGGTTTGATGGGAAAGTGGTAGAAGGGAAAGAGGAAAAGCAATAACTTATGTCAAGACAGTTTGTTCTAATATACTGCTATCGCTAATTATTGGTAAATATAAATAACTATTATCGTTATCTATTGATAAATATTGATAACCATAGGGGGAATTTTCTTATTTTTTATCACGATACCATTTAATAAAGAAAGGAACATTTTGGTGCACAGTGCACACTCACGCAGTATTATGGAAGCATCCATCTATCTACTACTAAAACCAAAATTAAATGGGAGTTAGTACTAATGATGAGTGACATGTATAATTGTTGTTCCTTCTATCTCTATATAGCTGCAGCCGACCCACCAACCATCTATACCTAAATAAAACGTGGTCCCCGCCTCAATTTTGATGTTCCACTTTCGACAAACTCTTGAGTCCCGATCCGATTTTTTTATCTTTTTTTTTTTGGCAAGACTATAACCATGAGAGAAAAGGAGCATATTTTTTTTTGAAAAAAAGATTAAAAAAAGAAAGCTAGGTAATTATGCGATTAAATAGAAGGAATATCACTATCCTAAGCAGAGGAAAAATAATACTTTTAAAATAAAAATATATAAAACATTATATATAAAATTTTGATAGGCCAACTTATAAATAAAGTCTAATAAAATTATTAATTTTTTTTATTATAAATATTTTTGTTGTGAGAATATTACAGTTCGTCTCGTCCGAAGGCGGTGGTGGGCAAACAAGAAATTGGCCCGCCCAACCCGATGCCCATCTTATCCTTCTTCCTCACCTCAGCAGTCTCTTTTCTGTGGCTCTCTCTCCATCCCGAGTGCAGATTGCAGAGAGACCCACCCACCCATCCATAGGCATAGATACAGCGGGCAGGGCAGCCTCCCCTTATCGATGAATTTCTTCCAACCAAGGCAAGGGGGCCAAAAAGGATAAACTGCTAGTTACCACTGGCACTGGTACAGGTACAAACAAACAGATAGAAAAACCCTAAACCCCCATCTCTTCCCATCATTCGTTCCCAACGCCCGCCTTATCCTCCTCACCCTTTTCGCTGCCCAATTCCATGTGCTTGCCTCTAAAAACAATAACTTGAATCCATGGATCCCAAGGTACCTGCCCCTCTTTCCGCAGCACAAGGGGCCCCTCCCCCCAAGCCCTTTCTCTCCCATTCTGGCTCCATCCCCATCCGCGCCCCTCCTTCCGATTATTCCACCGACGAAGAAGATAAAGATGTGGTTGCCGATGCTCCCAGCAATCCCTCTTCCCTAGACGGCACCGAGAGCGGAGACGGCTTCCTCAGCGGGGAGGAGGATTTCGAGACGGCCTCCGAGCGGCCCTTTGCCCCCGACCCCGATGAGGATGCCGTGGTAGAAGGCGCGGCGGAGGACAAAGTCGGCTCTTTTGCCAGGGGTGGCGGCCCGTTCGCCGGCTCTTTTTCTTCTTCCTCTTCCTCTACTTCCGCGTATCCGCCATCGGGCGCTACTATGCCGATTGCGCAACTGTCCGGAGATGACGATGACGAGGTGATCGATGAGGAGTTGGAAAGTGAACAAGGGGAGGAGGAGGCGGGCGACACCCAATTCTCAGTCACGGCAAGGGTTCCGTCTCCTCTGCTGGACAATCCCGATGTGCCGAATGCTGCGGATGCTGTAAAAGCCCCTATTCCTGAAGATGTTATGTTGAGCGATAGGCCCATGGAGCTTGAGGATGTGAAGAAAGTGGAGGAAAAAGAAGAGTCCGCTGAAATTACTGAAAAGCGGGTTTCGGTCGTGACGCCGGAGAACGGAGTATTGGGTGGTGTCCATGAGGAGCCGTCCATGGCGGAGGAGGTGGCTCAGAATTTGGTGACGGCAGAGTCGAAATTGGTTGAAACGGGCTCGTCTGAGGTGGATAAGAGTCCCCTAGAAGCTCCGACAGCGATTGTTGCTGATGCCTCAATTGAAAGTGTTGCGAAGGATAATCATAATGATGATTCTCGCCAAGTGGTCGATGGAAGTCCTGAACCAGAAAAGCGAGACCTAGAAGTTATTGAAAATGGAGATTCTGCCACTGAAGAAAAGGAAGAACATCGGTTATTTAATCAGAATTCTGAGAAGGAAGGGGAGCTGATTGTTGAAAAAGTGGTGGGTGGTAATGATAACGAAGTTTTGGACACTGAACCTGCTTCTGGTGAAAATTCTGAGATAAAAACTGATTCGAATGTTGAATCCAAGAATCGGGATTTGGGTGTCGGATTAGAGACAGAAGCAGCCAATAAGTCGATGATGGAAGATGAGGCTTATGAACGATCGGAGGAGAAGTCTGTGGACGTAAAAGTTGAGGAGTTGGGTGTTGGGTTAAGTGAAGCAAGCTCCTTTACAGAAAATTTTGTAGACTTGATTAGTGTTGCTAACAGGGATAAAGATGTTGTTCCTGAAGATTCCGACCAGAAGCTTAAATCGGGAGGAGCCCCTGGTGATCCCATTATTCATGAGTCCCACTCTCAGGAGTCTGGAGAAGGGGAAACAGAAGAGTGCCCAGATGCTGGTGCTCCCTCTGCACATTATGTGTCTGCTGGAGACAGTAAAACTGACTTGCAGGATCACGATGAGGCTTCTATCTCATCTAATTTAGATTATAATGGCGATAAATTGGATGTAGAATTGAAGTCAGCAGCTTCAGCTGATTTGAAATTGACATCGAATGAGCCAATTCTCATTTCAGCTCCCGATGGAAAAGAAAGGTATGGGATGCTAACCTCTAGTTATGTTGTTTATATAAGTCTTCTAAATTGGATATAGATGAGGACATGAATTTACTATCTTTTTCTAGGTATTTTGAGTCATTGAAGAAAAATGCAAATGCTGCTAATAATGCTGATTTAGCTTCAAATGAAGATAGTATTGCAATTGTTGAAGATGCCAATATGAAAGAAAAACCTACTGGCCATGCCCCTGTAAATGGAGTTGAAGAAGAATTTGAGGAAGATGGCTCGGCGGCTTCTGATGAACATGAGACTCTGGATGCCTCTACAGCCGCTGTTCGAATCATAAAAGAGTTGGAGCAGGGTTCTACAAGTTCTAGAGATTTCTCTCAGAAGACTGATGGGCAGATCGTCACAGATTCTGACGAAGAAGTGGACACTGATGAGGAGGGTGACGGGAAAGAGTTATTTGATTCTGCTGCCTTGGCTGCTCTATTGAAAGCTGCAAGCAGTGCAGGAGCTGATGGTAGTATTACAATCTCCTCTTCTGATGGACCTAGTCGGTTTTTCTCTATTGAGCGTCCTGCTGGTCTAGGACCCTCGGCTCCAACTCTTAAACCGACTTCCAGATCCTCGCGACCAAACATATTTACTCCCTCTGACCTTGCTGTTGTTGCTGAGGATGACAGTAACATGGATGAGGAAGAAAAAAAGTTGCAGGAGAAGATACATCAAATAAGAGTTAAGTTTTTAAGGCTTGTTCAGCGACTGGGTCATTCTCCGGAAGACACAGTAGCTGCTCAAGTTCTCTACCGGCTTAATCTTGCCGAGGGGATTAGACGGGGAAGGCACACAAATAGAGCTTTCAGCTTGGAGACTGCAAAAAAGGCCGCAGCACAATTGGAATCAACAGGCAAGGATGATTTGGACTTCTCTTTTAATGTTTTAATCCTTGGAAAAACTGGAGTTGGTAAGAGTGCTACTATCAATTCCATCTTTAATGAGGGAAAAACCTCAGTTAGTGCTTTTGAACCCACGACTGCCTATGTTAAAGAGATTATTGGAGTTGTAGATGGGGTTAAGGTTCGTGTCATTGACACTCCAGGTCTCAAGTCATCTGTGATGGAACAAGGTTTGAACCGAAAAACACTGTTTGCTGTTAAGAAATTTACCAAAAAATGCCCGCCAGATATTGTACTCTATGTGGATCGGCTTGATACCCAGACCCGAGATTTTAATGATATTCCTCTTCTAAGAACAATTAGCAGCGTTCTGGGTTCATCAATTTGGCTTAATGCTATTGTTGCTCTCACTCATGCCGCCTCCGCACCTCCAGATGGCCCCAACGGATCTCCCTTGAGCTATGAGGTGTTCGTGGCTCAGCGATCCCACATTGTGCAGCATGCTATTAGGCAAGCAGCTGGAGATATGCGACTGATGAATCCGGTAGCTCTTGTGGAGAACCACCCTTCTTGTAGAAAGAATCGAGAAGGACAACGAATACTTCCAAACGGGCAGATATGGAGGCCTCAGTTACTGCTCTTGTGCTATTCATCAAAGATCTTATCAGAAGCAAATTCTCTGTTGAAACTTCAAGATTCTTCTGCAAGCAAGTTATTTGGGTTCCGTGTTCGTTCCCCACCTTTACCCTTCCTGCTATCTTCCCTTCTACAGTCACGAGCACATCCAAAGCTCCCTAATGACCAGGGTGGTGAAATTGAAGACTCGGATATCGATTTAGCTGAGCTATCAGATTCGGAGCAAGAGGGTGAAGATGAATATGATCAGCTTCCGCCCTTTAAGCCTCTAAAAAAAGCTCAGATTGAAAAACTCAGCAAAGAACAAAGAAGGGCATATTTTGAAGAGTACGATTATAGAGTGAAGCTCCTTCAGAAGAAACAATGGAGAGAGGAGCTTAAAAGGTTGAAAGAACTGAAGAAGAGAGGAAAAGAAGGCCAGGCTCAATATGGCTATGGCGATATGGTTGATGATTTTGAGCAAGAAAATGGAGCTCCAGCAGCTGTACCAGTTCCACTGCCTGATATGGTGTTGCCACCTTCCTTTGATGGAGACAATCCTGGTTTCCGATACCGATTTCTGGAGCCCACTTCTGGGCTTTTGGCGAGGCCTGTGCTAGATACCCATGGATGGGATCATGATTGCGGTTATGATGGCGTCAGCCTCGAAAACAGTCTCGCCATTGCAAGCCAGTTTCCTGCTGCAGTATCTGTCCAAATCACAAAGGATAAGAAGGAGTTCAATATTCACTTGGATTCCTCAGTTTCAGCGAAGCATGGGGAGAATGGTTCATCCCTAGCTGGCTTTGATATCCAAACAGTGGGGAGACAACTGGCGTATATTCTTAGAGGAGAAACCAAATTCAAAAATTTGAAGAGAAACAAGACTGTTGCAGGGGTATCAGTTACTTTCTTGGGGGAAAATGTAGCCACTGGACTGAAGGTTGAAGATCAGATACCCATTGGCAAGCGCGTGAGTTTGGTCGGTAGTACAGGTGCTGTACGGGCCCAGGGTGATATGGCATATGGAGCCAATTTGGAAGCACGTCTCAAAGACAAGGATTTCCCAGTTGGCCAAGATCAATCTACCCTGGGTTTGTCCTTGATGAGGTGGCGTGGGGATTTAGCCTTGGGGGCCAACTTGCAGTCCCAATTCTCCATTGGCCGGAACTCTAAAGTGGCTGTTCGTGTTGGTCTGAACAATAAACTCAGTGGGCAGATCACAGTTCGTACTACCAGCTCCGAGCAGCTTCAGATTGCACTTGTGGGACTTATTCCCATTGCAGCCACCATCCTCCGGACCATTTATCCGAATTCTTCTTATTTTATGAACTAGGTATTGCTTTCGTTATATGGCGGTGTTGCTAAGTTTTGGTGGGGAACGTACTGAGCATGTCTTTAGTGCTGCCTGTCCCTTTACTTGCAGTCTTAATAATGTTCTGTTTACTATCTCTCCTAGTGTAGAACTACCGCAAATTGCGAGTTAATTCTTATCCTTCAGGCCGGAGTTAGTGTTGTAAGATGAGGTGGAACCAACAGGAATAATGTCTTCTAAATTTTGGTTCACAACCAAGAGGATAATAATGCTTGTTCAATTTTGTTTCACGATGTTGTTTAATTAAATCTTTGTTGAGGTCTTAATTGCATGGTTTATGAGCTCTCATATTTAATCTCTCTCAAGAGAAATTAATATTTGCATTTCCGTGCTTATTGTCCCGCAGGGCATATATTATGCGATTCAGATGGCAAGAATCTTCCCTTGTACTGTGTTCGATAAACTTTGCTGGTAGTTTGGCATGAAGGCGGTCATGGTTTTTCGCATAAGACGAATATCTGATAACCAACGATTATTTCAATATCTTTCATATGTTGCACTTATATATAGTGGCAATAATGAGGTATTGCTAGTTTTCTCATAAATAGAGGCCGTCATGAACTCCTGTTACTTCCTCCTATGAAAAACAAAGAATTAGGAACGCTTATATTATATAATACCATAATTGGTCAAGTCTATCATCTGATGCTAATGCCCCTCATGCATCTGCGTTTGTTGTGTTGGATCTCAACCTTGTATAGCAGCATTACACAGGCTGTTTACCAGTGACAACTTTGTATATGAAAAACTTAGGGCTACATGTTGAGTATACGTCACGTGTACAACTCACATTGGTTGCTACTGATGTGACTTTTTGAACTCTAGTAAGCCTTAGCATAATCGACGAGGCTCTGACACTAATTTACGTGTGTGCTTGACTATTGACTATTGAGGGAGCCCCAACTGCGTTTGGGAAATGCAGGGGTTGTTCTCGTAATAATTTCCCCCCTCGACTCGTCGACACCGCGTAGAAGAAGAAAAAGCCGTCTGCGCCACGACGACGATCGGTTGATGGCCCATAACAACGATTATTCGATTTCGCTGGACAGCATTACCAACGCACGGCGACAACTTGGATTCGGAAGCTCGAATCGTTCACCTTTTCCGTCTGTCGAAGGTTTTTCCGGCGATATCGACGCTGTCTCCAAGGAAAGATATGAGTTTCATCTTTGGCAAGAGAAAGACTCCTGCAGGTATTTTTTCTTCTTCTTCTCTCTGTACTAAGATTGTGGCGAGTGATTGCTTATTTCTTCTCGATTCTGATCCGGCAAACAATTGAATTGAAACTCTTATGTAATTTTTTTTCCCGATTTGCAGTTACCTTTTCCTGGATAAAATACGAATTGTCGTTTGTGTGAATTTGATTCGCGTTCAAGTCGATCCCCTCGAGGCCATCTGACTGATGCAATCAGTCAATTTTGGACCTGTTTTACCGTAGAGTTCATGGACATTTTTATGCGTCTAGTAACTCAACTAGTTTGTAAGAATGAATCGGATGGAATTGATTGGTTGGTCATGCATCCATCATTTCGTTGCGATTTTTCTCTGGATTGGGTTCTTCAGGTGTTTGGCTAAATACGGTGGTTCTGAATGGCGTAGGGCATTGACTGTGAAGCCTGCTCTTTTAATCTCTTTGCAGGGTTATTCTTTTTATTTTCCGCCTAATTTTGTTGTGTGAGTTCTGAATTTTTTTTCCTTATTTTGTGATTATGCAGAGCTTCTGCGGGAGAACAAGCGGATGCTGGACAAATCTATAAGGGAGATAGAGAGGGAGAGACAAGGTCTGCAAACTCAAGAAAAGAAGCTCATTTTGGAGATTAAGAAAACTGCAAAGCAAGGGCAAATGGTACATATCTCTCAGTTTTTAGTTCAAAGTTTCTCTTTTACTTACTACAAAAAAAATAGATATGTAAGTTTTTATCGTACTTCTTTTTGTGATTACAGTGCCCTTCATTGTCATGCTAGTTTGTTGGCTTTATGAGTGTTCACTTAAGTCATTGAAAGCTGGTCATGAGCTTATTCAAATGCTTATTGTACTTAGTTTTTAATCTTTATATCCTTCACATTTGTCAAAGTAAGTGGAGGCTAGCTTTAATTTGGAACCAGAAGTCGGCTTCACATTTTTAGTTTACATAGAGCTCCTTTGCCAACTGGACACGGTTCCTGATCTTTATTTTCCAGTTAATATACAGAAGCAAGACGTTCTAGGGCTAACTAAAATAACTGCAAATAAATCTGGTACTACTTGTGCACATTGTTGGAAATGAGTTTATTTATCTTTTGGGAACAACCTTTGCTAAAATAATCCCATGTGGAACCAGATGCAATATCTCTTGCAAGGTTTGCTGTATTTAGCTAGATGCCCCAACTCGTGAATATAGCTGAATAAAATGCTAAAATATCTGGAGTCAAGATCCTATATATGAGTGTTTTACCTGCGCTATTCTTATGACATTGCTAATTGAGAATTTAGTGGACAACATTTTGCAATCTATATGGTCATTAAGAGAACAAATTGATGAGTATTTTCATCCTTTTTGAAAAAATGCCATGCTAGCACTCACTTTTTTCATACAATTTGTGTCCCTCTTATTAATTTAAGAAGAATGTCAAATCTTGTGTAATAGAAACTTTCTGAAAATTTGAGATGCAATATGCTGTTGTCATCACTAAGTATATTTTTTATTTTCATATATAACTTTTATTTATGAAGCTACTTGTCTAGCAAATAAACTTTTTTCTATAAGGATTGTGTAACTGGGGTTGATATGTTTTTTTGCCACCCTATCCATGTGTTTTAACATGAATGTAATGGTCTTGAATGTGAATCTAACATGAACTTTTGTGCTTACTACTCTATCCCACAAAGACTATTCTCGTATTTGTTTTCAGGGTGCTGTGAAAGTGATGGCAAAAGACCTTATCAGAACGAGGCACCAGATAACCAAGTTTTATGCACTGAAATCACAGCTTCAGGGTGTGTCCCTTAGGATTCAGGTAGCCTGTCACATTTTTGGATGTTGGTTTATATGAAGGTTATTACGAAGTACAAACAACTATTATATGATCATCAATTTTTCTGTTTTTCTATAGAGGCTAATAAGAGTGTGGAATTTCTTATCTGAATTAGAACTATCTAGTTAGGTTCTAGGTTTTGATTAATATGTTAGTTGTAAAGTTAGAGGTTTTCTGTGGATGTATTTCAGCCATTTTGGCCTTGGGTACTGAGTAAACTTCTTCTTCAGTTAGTATTTAGTTATTTCTTCAAAATTGACTTAGGATGTTATCAGCTGGTGAATAAACGGGTTCTAGCCTGTTATACTGAAGCCCTAATTCTTTTAGTGATTTGATCAAGCAGTCAATTGCAATATCTCGGATTTGTAAGTAGATGTACTTAAGGCATTTTGACCTTGGGTACTGAGTGAAGTACTTCTTACTTCAAAATTAACTTCGGATGTTATCAGCCAATGAATATATAGTTCTTGCCTATTATACTGAAGCCCTAATTCTTTTAGTTATTTTATCAAGCAGTTGATTGGAAATATCTACCTGTCTTACATTTTCCAATGAGTTATTGAATCTAATATAATCGTATTAAATCCTAAGTTAGATCTCTTACACTTGCAGACTCTGAAATCAACACAAGCAATGGGAGAGGCTATGAAGGGATTCACGAAGGCTATGGGCCAGATGAATAGACAGATGAACTTACCAGCGTTACAGAAGATAATGATGGAGTTTGAGAGACAGAATGAGAAGATGGAAATGGTGACAGAGGTGATGGGTGATGCCATCGATGATGCTTTGGAAGGAGACGAAGAAGAAGAAGAAACAGAAGAACTTGTGAATCAAGTTCTTGATGAGATAGGCATTGATATTGATGCTCAGGTGTCATTTCTTCTTCTTTTTTTCCATTAGTTTGTTATACATGTACAATTTTCTTTTTGAACCCACCCGTTTTTAACATCTAATTAGTGTTGTGTTAATTTTATGCAGCTTATGAAAGCACCATCATCTGCTGTAGCTGCACCTAGTTCGACTAATAAAGTTGCCCAAGCTGAAGCAGCGGGAAATGATGATGCTGGGATAGATAACGATCTACAGGCAAGGCTAGATAATTTGAGGAAAATGTAATTTCTGCACCGAAATTATACGTGTAATTATGTCTTCGCAATTTGTACTTTGAAGAACTATGTAACACTGGATATAATAGTATTTATCCATTTCTTTTCTTTCACGCGTGACCACTATGTACATGGTGGTACCACCGTACCGGTGATTTTTAAGTATTACCCCCTCCATCCCATGAAGTGTCTGGATTTGGCGAAACTAATGTTTTAATATCTGGCCGGACACTGACTCAGAGTGGTGTCCAGACCGCTTTAACCGGGTTGACCCAGTAATATGAAAGCTCTTATTCAGTTATTTCCTCCTCTCTCAAAACCCTAAAATTAGCGATGAGAAATTAGAGGAGATGGGTGCGGCGGCAGCTTCCCCCTTTCCCGGTTCCCCCTTCACCTCCCCCTTCCCCAGTTCTCCCTTCACTTCCCTCTCCTCCTCGGCAGCCCAACCCCAACCCCGACCCTGATTTCTCCCTCTCCTTGGCAGCCCGATCTCGGCCCTGACCTTCCCTTTGGCTCCACAAAAGCCACATATGCTCCCTAGAAGCAGATATGGTTGAGCTTCTCCGGTCCTCCTTGCCCTACCCATGACCACCCCCTCTCTTTCCCTCTTCCACCTTATGGTGTTCCCCTTTTCCTGGGTATTTTCTTCTTCTACTAAAACCCGGATCAGCCTGGCTGTCTGGATCACCAGTTTGACTGGTTGAGTTAAAATGACCTGGCTGAGACTCAGACCTGGAATTCTGGCTTTTTCACCGTCGAATTTGGGAAGTAGAATTTGTACTTTTTTGACATGTTTTAGTTGTGAGCCCCACGGTTAATTTTACTTATTTTACAATACACACTTTTTCCGGAAGGGAATATGAAATAAGTCCATGGAAATGGCCTTTGTTTTTTATAGGTTGACATCTAGGGTGCTTTTGGGATGAAGTAGAAAGAAAATTAATTTATAAGAGAATTAATTTTTGATTAAAAAAAATAAAAGTATATGACATTGGGATATGGTTTTTATTAGATAATTTTTTTTAAAAAAGTAGATTTTAGCTCACTTTTAATTTTTATGTAAAATTGACAAAAATATCCTCCAATATAATAGGTAAAATGTATGACCAATGGGTAAAATGTCTTTTATATTATATAAAAAAAGAAATAACTTTCTTTAAGAACTCATCTAAAGAGTGAGGTGAGTTCTTTTATATTATATAAAAAAAGAAATAACTTTCTTTAAGAACTCATCTAAGGAGTGAGGTGAGTTCTTGAAGAAAATGAATTGACCTAAAAGTTGACTTATATTAGAAAAACGATTTTAAGGTTAAATGACCATTTCATATAATTTTTGGCTTAGAAAGTCATTTTCCATGTAAATAAATTATTTTTTACTTACAAAAATTGCTTCCCAAACGGTCCCCTAATGGCTCAGCTTTTCTAATTTGAGTTTTGAACATTGAAAGCCATGTTGATACACATTTTTTGGTATGGAAAAAGTTAACATGAGCTCAGATTCAGGGAGCCTAGGCATAGTGAAAAAGGTTCCCAATGACGCACGAGAAGGGGCGGGTGATTCAAACCTACCGGCTCACACATTTGGATGAGCCTAAGTTCATATAAACGAGATTCTTTAAATATACAAGTTCTTATGCCAAAAAATAGATTTTTTGCCATTCTATTTTGATAGCATGCCGCGTTAACTGAGAACCAAAAATTTACAGGTTGAACCACATGCACCAGTATGACTTAGATGAAACATTTGAGAGTCCACTGATATGTAATAGTGAACAATAAGTGTACAATATAAAGGCTTAAAGTAACTAACATAGAAATGAATCTCTACACTTCGAAGTTCGAACTCAAAAAATAATGAATCAAATCGTATTTAAGAAAGCAAAACACCTTACTTTTATAAAGGCGAGATTATGTTAGGAAATAAATGGTGATGAGTACTGGATTTGGTTTTTGTCCTGAGAAGGGCAGAGTGACAGTTGGTCCTGATTCCTTTTAGCTTGTTAGGAGATGCAAGAGATGTGACTGTTAAGAGGTTGTACTTCGGTTGATTCTACTTGGGCCCAGATATCTATATGTGCGGAATGAATAGAGAATTTAGTACGGGCCTAGGGGAAATTCCTCTTAGACAGCCAGTTGTTTTTTTTCAGAAATGTAACATCTTATCTGCTAAATATATGTGAAATTATTCATATGGTTGACAATAAAAGTCATGTGTTTTCTTTTCTTAAATTGAGGCCTGTAAATGTAGTATATAGTGTGGCCTGACGAGCATGCGTCTGTTTTGACGGACGTGTATCTGCTTAAAAATTGCTTTGGGGTGGTTCTTTGCTTCTTAAATCTTGTGTCATATACGTTTCATTTCAAATTATTTATTTGGAGCCACTGAGCAAATTTAAATTGTTGGATCCCACATGTAGGAAAATCTTTCTAGTATGTGTTAAAAGATTAGTATATATAATTCCAAGAACCAATATATTTTTACAAGAATATCCCAAAAGTGGAATTTCTTAAGACTCCTTGCGAAGCCAATTAATCTTAGATGTAGTGATATAAAAGAGGACAAAGCATATTGTAAAACCAATGTCATACCCACGAAAATTAGTATCCAAATATAAAATTATTTTGAATAAATTATCTTCTAATAACTCCATGGTCAACAACATTAATGAAAAATTTTAACAAAATAAAATAAAATTTCAAGTGTTTATGTGACACCCCGACCCCGGCCTGGCCCAGGGTCCAAAAATCGATGAAAACCAAACCCAGAACCAAGAGCGGCACACTCTGAGTGCAAGAGTTTTCTCGTTCCTCTACGCGCTCCGAAACTTTAGCGCTCCATTGTGCGTAGGCAAGAACTGGCCTAATTATATACCTAATTCTGACCGGGCCAACGTTGCATTGCCGTTGGTTGCCTACGTATATATCGGATAACATCCACGATGTTACTCTGATACGATCGGATTCAGACGTAGTTCTGCCTATTGGCTACTACATATAACCGTCATACCAAAAATATATACATATAAAATACGTATCTCTGAATAATTAATCGGAGTTATACAAAAACCCGATAAAACATCGGCAACACACATATCGCTTTATCATAGAGATGAGCACCACACAACCACCACAACATTCCTCACTCTATCATAGAGCAAGACTATCACATTCACATGTCTCGCTATATCACTTAGCCGAGACCACACGCATCACATGTCTCGCTATATCACATAGCCGAGACCGCACGCATCACACGTCTTGCTCTATCATAGAGTGAGACAAAACACAATCATAGGTTTCGCTCTATCACTGAGCCGAGACCAAACACACACACAACACGTCTCGCTCTAACCCAGAGCGAGATGACACACATCATAGCATATAAGCAAAGCATATCATAAGATAAACACACGCACAACCCATCTCTCTCTAACCCAGAGGGAGATGACACACATCATGCATATAAGCATAGCATAACAATATATAAACACACACACACAACCCGTCTCTCTTTCACCCAGAGCAAGACGACACACAACATAACATATAAGCAACACATATCATAATATAACACACGCATAGCCTGTCTCTCTCTAACCCAGAGCGAGATGACACACCTCATAACTAGCATATGCCATTCTATAATTAAAATAAGAGATAAGAAACTCTTACTTCCCTAATGTCTCACGAGGTAGCGGTATTCGGGACGCTCGTTTCTGGGCGTCCTCCCCTTCAGATCCGGAAACAGTGGACAGAGCCCCCTCAATCCTCCATACGTTCATCGCCTTGCACCGAAATACGACCCGACCAACTCTCCCATTTCCCATAGAATTCACGTTTTCTGCGCCCGAGGGCAACGGACAGAACCTCCCCTACCCGGGGTGTCCTCACACATCGTGGCCCTTCGGTGGAGAACAAAGCCTCCCCTACTTCGGGTCACTTCTCTTGATCCGGCCCGGTAATAGAGGACGGAGCCTCCTCTCTCCCCGGGCCTTCTCTCTCTCACTCTCGTGGCAGGAGAGCGGCAGACAGAGCCTCCTCTTGCCCCGGGTCGTTCATCCCTTATGGGAGCGCCAACTCGAGGAATGGACCATTCTATTGCGTAGATCACCCTCAAATTAGCTAGGAACGCCTCAAGAATGGAAGAAAACGGACTCCGAACGAGTCCAGAAACTCCCCCCAAAAAAGAAACGGGAATCCAATTTATAGGGGAGGAGCCGAGAGCGTACGAAACGCTCTCGGGGATGCACGTTTATAGGGGAGGGGTACTACTAGACTTCATGGACTCCGTGTAATTTTCTTAGCATGTGACGGGGTCGTAAACCCCTTGAACCAACCTTGGTTGACTTAACGGTTTATGATTAACCCTAGGGGCAAGACGGTCAATTACATGGTCCATTGAACCGAAGCCCCTAAGTTGGGTAAGTGAATATCGTACAATGATTTAACTACATGGGTAAAATAGTCATTTTACAATCTCCGGAATTTTTCCCAGTCTAAAACTTGCTAAGAATAACCCCACGCTTGTCAAGGTCCAATAGGAATTTTCCAAATTTTTTTTGACATTTTTATCCCTATAAACCGGACCCGGTTCCACCCTTCTTTTCTTTTTATTTAAACCGGACTGGTTTGGTTCGGGTCGACAACCCGAACGCGGGTCATCTTCCCCGCATCCGGCTAGAGGCGAAAACACCTCTGATGGCGCCGCCCCTCACTGCCATGGCAGGGTGGTGGTCTAGGCTCCACCGGATTGTCGCCAAGCGGCGATCCTGTTAAGCCTAGGCCGGTTGCCTCTTCGAGGCCGTTTGGCAGCCACCAAAAACGTCTCTTTTTTTTAGAACGGTAGAGGCATCGTGACGGCAGGCTGGCATGGCCGGTTGATGGACTGGACTTGACAGGATCGTCGTTGTCCGGTGATTCCAGCAGCCCTGGTTCATCCTCCAGCCGGCGGCTACACTTCGCCGCCGCAAGTTCTTTTTTTTTCCTGAGATGACCCGGCGGCTGCGGCAGTCAATCCGTCGCCACCAAGGCCGCCGAATACAAGCCGCTGCAGCCAAGGCTAGGTCTGCCACAACCAGTGTGGCCCCTTTCCGATTGCTATTCCGGCGACTAAAAAAAATGTTGTTCACGTAATTACATGAACAGTATTTGCATAAAACACTATTATTTACAAAAACTACTATAATTTTTATTTACTCAAATAACAAAATCGATAATAATCTAAACTTGAAATCCTACCTCCGTGGCCGAGTTGACATCGATCCACCACCGCTAAAGCCTCACCAGAAAATTCACTCGACAACCTTCTCCACCCTCTCTCTTTCCTCAACCCAAAAATGATCCCCCTTAATTGTGCCCTCAAAAGCTTTTTTATAAGCATGAGGATCCTAATCCCCTGAGAAGTTGAGTAACTCTCCCCAATTAGGACCTTAAAAATTAGTTTCGGAATTATAAACAATCGGGCCTGCAAAACAACTTAAACGGGCTAAATACTGTCTAAATTGGGTAAACAGGCCTAATGCGATATACTCAACTTCGAACAATCGTATCTCCCTCATCCGAACTTTGATTCAAGTGTTCTTGGTGGCGTTTCGAAGCTCTATATGTCTATTTTGTAATAGAAGTTTCAGCCACAAATTCTATCTAGATATGAGGTTATTTTACTAAGAATGTCTATAGGTTAAACACCCTATTCTCCACAAATTTAATTTTCAAAACTAAGAAAATTAGGGATATTACATATATAAAAATATAAGATATTGTCACAGCCCGGGTTTTTCAAACCATTTTCCAGTAAATTTCATGAAAATTTTTTGCAATATAACGGCTGTATTTTGTGAAAATTGACGAAAATCGAAACCTGTGAAAACATTTTATATTTCTCACATCATCAATTTAAAATCACACAACCTTAAACTTTCTTTTAAATCATCAAAACATACCGACTAAACACCCGGGTGTGAGATCAAACAAACACACATAAAAACACGAGTGCCATGGCCATGGGCTTAAATACACATCTCCCAGGCATAGCCGAGTACAAGTCCGATAACAGTCCCAATATAAACAGTCCATATACAAGTCCAAAATAATACATGCATAAGCTCTCAACTCGCCCAATACATGTATACTCAAAATTTGCATCAGATCGTGGCATAACTAAACAAAAGAAACTGAACAGTCAAAAAATCGACCTGAAGTCCGCAAGTCTGTCCTCTCCTCCAAAACTAAGTCCCGCCTACGAAGCTCTCGTGCTGGGACCCGCAGAAGTCACTGGAGGATCTGAAATTCAGTAGAGGGAAAGTGAGTATTTTCATACTCAGTAGAAAATACCCAGTAGGGGATTTCTAAATAATGAACTTGTAAGCCTAAACGTAGTTGCCTTCATGAAGCATAACATGAAGCAACAAAACATGGCAATCAAAGTCTCTCAAAATATGATGCTCACAACCACACACATATCACGAACTCATGTTCGTTCCATCTTTCCACACAATCCTACGCATATACCTACACTTACTGTCTTACTTAACTCTTACACTTACAGTCCTGATCTTACAGTCATACTCAACACATACACTTATGATCGACACCTAGAGCTCATTATCAAACTAATAAGCTCCAACGTCGACGGAAAGGAATGCCACTGGGGCGTCACCTTAACCTCCGGAGAGTACTAGACGCCATGGACTTTTCCGAAGGTAAGGTACACCTATGCTCATGGGGCACATGATCAAACAGGTAAGAGTAGTTCCATGATACTACTTACCTGAGCGCGCAAACATAAACGGCCACACATTAGGGTCATACAATTGCCCATACTTTAGGGTCTTATAGTGCCAATGCCACTCTTGGGCAGAATCATACGATGCTCTCAATAGAGCATCAACCGTCTGGGCTTAATTACAGCACACAGACCAACTCCCGCAGGATACACACCATGGCTAGACAGGAGAAATGCTTAGCCGATTAATCACCTGCTAGCTCAACCACGGAACTTAATCCGTCAAACTACTAAAGTCTCAAACTCATAAGGTTAACATTTTAGTTTTTACTTAACATTCCAGTTTGAATTAAATACGTTATGCTCGAGTAATTTTCCTCTGAAATCATACTATCATAAAGTCTCTTGATGAACTCAAAACTACGTCTGTTTTCCCCGAGAACCCTGAAGCTTTCCGCTCATGGCATCAAAGCCTGATCCAATCCAAACTAATCTCAGCCCATCAAGCGTATACATATCGATACCATCGATATAAACATTCATCATTCCGTATGTATTTGTCCATCCACACACATCTAACCAAACCCTACTTACGATTATAGCACATCCATTATATGCATAAACCATTGCATACGTATGCAGATAAATTATCCTACTAGCATGCAAATAATTACCCCGTAAACCTATACATCCATCATTTGTCAAGCCAATAACATGTCATTTAATTAGCATTAGCATAAGCTAATATCACACCATTACACGCAATATCCATAGCATTACGCATTATGAAGCATGTAATTAAATTGGCCCTAGCATGCATTCTAACATACTAAGCACGCTACGATAGAATTACAAATTCAAAGCCCCCTACCCTACCTCGCTTTCCAGGCGTACGGTGTTGTCGGGGCGCACAACTGTAGCGGCGTCAGTGGCAACTTCGGCGAACCCAAGCGTCGCTTTCTATAAAACGAGCTGCCCCTGGGTGCGAAAGTGCCGCAAGCTTGCCGGGGTTTACACGATGAACTGGTCCGGTCCCGATTCAACACCCATCGATCTCCGTGCCTCCCATTGACGTGTACAAGAGGTGGTCGGGGGTGGACACTGCACCCAAAAGGGCTGATATGCAAATCCAAATTCTGTGTGGTGTCTAGCTCCACCGTCAATCATCGGGCGTCGTGGCGAATCGCTGGAAGCCCAAATCGTACCGGGTAGAGGTCGACAATCGTGGTTCCGGAGGCCAAAACCCACATACAAGGGCTGGAGGGGCGTGATCTAAGGTAGAGAGGTGAGGAGGAGGAGAAACAAGGCGAGGGTGGCCAGCCATGGCCGCCGGCAAGGCCACACGACTGCTGGACAGCAAGGTTCTTGCTTCCCGGTGTGAGCTTTTGGGTGAAAAACAGGGGACGGTGGATGGGAGGAAGGTCGGAGAGGAGAAAGAAGGGCGTGGGGAGGAAGCCTCTGACCGGAGGAGGGGTGGAGAGGTGGTGGACGGCCAGAAACGGCGCACGACGGTCACCAAACAAAGCCCCGACGCTCCAACGGCCAAAAGAGTGAAAACCGAGCCAAAATCCAGTAGCGCGAGGAGGAGCAAGGAGGTGACGGCGGAAGCTCTAGTCGGTACCACCGGACTCGTGGCGGCCGGGTGAAGCGAGATCCGGCAAGAAACAGCGGATTCCGACCAAGGAGGAGGCGCGACGAAGGGTCCGGAAAAGCCCTCGTTTTTCCTCCCGGACTGAAAATCTTACTGGAGTTCTGGAATGAATAGTGGTGTGGCTGGAAAGCCACGATCCACTATTCCTTTATAAGGTTTTAATTTAATCCATATAAGCTTTTCAATATTTTTCACAACAGCCTCCCTGTTTTACACGTTGCCGCTCCTGTACACGTGCCACGCCGCCTCTAACGCGCCCAAAAGCTAATACACCTCGGGCCCACCCTTTTCACACCGAAGCTTCCCTTCGCACGGCGAAGCTTTATTTTATGCACCAAAGCCTCGACTTACGTGCCAAAACGTATTTTAGGTGCAAAACCTCTTTTTGCGCGTCAAAACCTTCTCTTCACGCCAAAGGTTTAATTTACACGCAAACCTCTCCACTTACTCAAGCTCCAAACGTAACACATGTACACATACATATACGGAACAAATGCAAATTAAATATAAGGGGCAACTTGATTTATTTTCCACAAAACAAGTTGAAACCGCGGAAAAAAAAAACCGGGTCATTACAGATATACACGAGTCTGAAATAAGAACCACCATATATGATGTTCTATTATCAGAACAACATAAATAAAAAAATATAACAAAGTTCAGAGGCATCCATGCCTAATCCCATGCTCTCCCCGACTATTCCTAATATAGGGGATCCTGGTTAACCGCATGTTGTGCCATGTAGTCTCAAAATAAAACACAGAAAGAGAGGTGAGTAAAACTTAATAAGGTTTTAAATGTGAAGAGAGTAAACTAAAAATCATCACATAATTCACATGCATTCATCATGATATATTAACATAACCTGTACTTGACTACTCATCACATACATATACTCATAAGATCATCAACATATCTCATGCACACCATTTCACATGACATATCATAATATTATCTCATTCATGATTCATTTCCAATGCATTCATTCATCCTGCATACCATGTCACATAGTATATCACAATATCATCTCATTCATGATTCATATTCATCGCAAAAATTCATCCTCCATAACAATTTCTCAACACACTAATCAATAATCATACATATAAAACCTATTATCCTTCATAACATTCAACCTGCATAACATGTGTCTCTAACACGCAATCACATAATGCATATTCATATCATTCATCCATAAATTATTCACCCTGCACGATAAGTGTCTCAAATCACACTATACTAAATAATGCATAATAAATCATATTCACATGTGTCACATAAGCTCAATGATCCCTATACAACCTGTGTAACCTGGGCATAATATTATCTTATACAAATGCATCATCAACAATGTTGAATATCTTCATCATAGAGAGAAATACAATCATACCAACTGCGTTGGAAGTAGTCCAATTTTCACAAAGGAAATGTAGGGTGTTTTGGGGTAGTGAACCCCTTTCTACTCGCCCTGGACAGTCCTAACTAAGAACGTTTGAATCCTACATAGGGAACCTTGAGCAATGTGTTCACTGTAGACATCTCTGTGGTGGAAGAGTCCGAATTCACACATAGGGAACCTACAACATGTGGTAGCCGGTGTATGAAAGCATATCACTCTTGATTATCAGGGTCCATATAACTATCTCAAGAAATCTCAACCGCATTCGAGTCAACTCGACTCGTCTATATTCAACTCAACTCAATCAACTCAACCTAGGGAGGATCAATCTTTTACACATGAATTCAAATCAAAATCATGTCATTTCGGACTAAGTAATTTATGACAAGCCAATAATCGATTAGTCCGGCATTCAATCCATAAAAATTATAATTATATTTAAATGAGATTAGTATTAATTATGGGCGGATTTAATTAAAGCTTATTCATGGAATAAGTTAGTTGTGTTCCACCTTAGTTTTAAGAGTCATTATATTAATTAGCTAACCTTTTACTTCGAAGGTTGCCACCTAGGTTAGGGACACTGAAAAGTGTCACTACCAACAGTGAATTTAGTTAAGTTGACAACTTTTTTTGTCATTTCATTGAAATAAAATTCATATTCTGATAAAAAAATCTTAAATATATATAAAGATACAAATAAGACAAGTAAAGCCTAGATATAATAGAAGATAACAACCCGAGCGCTTGGAGAAGGAAGGATCCTGAAACCCCCCTTAAATTTAGTTAATTTTAGATATTTTTGCTTTATTTCTTTTTTATTTTTTTCTTAAATAAATTTCTACATTTGTTATTACTTCTTATACATTTATCTCCATTAATTCATTTAACGATATTTTTTTTAATTTTCAAGTTTATTTTTAGTTGATAACATATAAAATTTAAATAAGAATATGTTATAAACTACTGTAATTAAGAGAGTTAAGACTTTGAGGTTCAACTTATAAGTTGTAAATGGAGAACAAGATTTTCTTAATGTGATTTTAATAATAGTTCATAACATCAAAGATTTAGTGACATATCACTATGGTAAATAAGAATTTGTGTGTATCAGTCAAAGATTTTGTGTTTATATTTTGCACTTTATTAAGAAATATACATACATTATGTTGTAAACTATATTCATACTATTCATGGTTATTTATAATTTAAGGTTGCTACTGAATGTTTTTTCATTTACCATTACACAAAGCTTTAGTTTAAATTAACGTCATTTTGGATATATATATATATATATATATATATATATATATATATATATATATATATATATATATATATATATATGATTTAACTATTTGTGGCTAATCATTTACGCTATAAATAGTTAAATTATAATGTGATTAAAAACATAAGTAGTTTATGTATTTTTTTAGATTATTTATTTAGAGTTTGTTATTTTTGAAATTATGTTTCTTACTTTTAGAATTTGCAATTTAGTTTTTTTCACTTTATTATTTTTTGTTAATAAAACAAGTTTCACTATTATGTTTGTAGTTCTTTTTAGATATTTAAATTTGAGGCAAGAAATAAGGGTTTAACAATTCACGGTTATTTGTAATTTAAGGTTGTTACTAAATGTTCTTAATTTACCATGACATAAATCTTTAGTTTAAACTAACACCATTATATATATATATATATATATATATATATATATATATATATATATATATATATATATATATATATATATATATATATATATATATATATATATATATATATATATATATATATATATATATATATATATATATATATATATATATATATATATATGTATATATATATATATATATATATATATGTATATATATATATATGTATGTATATATATATATATACATACATACATACATACATACTTCATTTAATATGATTTAACTAGTTGTGGCTAATTATTTACACTATAAATAGTTGAATTATAATGTTATTAAAAATTTAACTAACCTATGTGTTTTTTTAGATTAGTTATTTTGAGTTTGTTATTTTTCAAATTATGTTTCTTACTTTTAGATTTTGTAATTTATTTTTTTATGCAAATAGTATTTTTTATTTTTTTTTAACATTCTTTACATGTGTGCAATGTTATTAAGGGTCTTGAATATATCACCTCTATATTAAAATTTTAAATTTCCTATCTACATTTTTATTAAGGGTTTTGAATATATCACCTTAATATTGAAAAAGTTAATTCCCCATTTTTGTTCATCCTTAATTAGGTTTAACATTTTGTTTCTTTAATAAAAATTTGTTTAAGATTGTGTTCTTCATTGTTTCCATCTCTTGTTCCTTAGTCATTTAAAACAAAATGTCTTTTTTTTAACACAAATTTATCCAATAAGTTGTCTTCTATCATTCTTTGTTTTGATTCACATATGTAAAATATAAATAAGAAGTGAAAAGAGTTTATGTTTTTCCATTTTCTACTACTCAATTAATGCACTTTGATTTACATTTTCTTTTCACATATTGGCGAGAAGTTGAAAGTTTTAAAAATTTATAAAATTCCAGTTCTTGGTTTTGTGGATTGGGTGTCTTTAATTGTCTAGATTAGAACATCAAAATAAAATAAATTTTAGGTTTTCTAATCTTAGCAATTAATATGGGACAAAGAGAGTACCATTTACTTAAGAAATGATATTTTCTCATGTGATATTGTAATGCCCTGCTTTTTCGATTACGTCTAACCAAGGGGGTTAGAGGTAATTAGTAATTTTTTTAATAAATTATAAATAGTTTCAAAGGTTGAAACCTTTGTAATTGAGTAGAACTCAAAGAAACGAGCGTAACGAATCAAAAAACAGGCGAAATAGAAGTCAGGACCAGAAGTTACGAGAATCGTAGAAAATAGGCGAGACCCACTTAGAAAGAGCACTATTAGCTTTAAGTGGGTTAAAATTGAAGGGCTCATCAATACGAGTCCAATGGTACGAAGAATGCGCAAATCCAAATCCGGGGTAGGAATATACGCGTGTTTGAAGAAAGAACAAAAAAGAAAAAGAAAACAAAACGAAATGGTGCACGATTGGCGCGCTCGCGGAACAGCATGCACAACGGAAACGCGGCCGTGACGCATGTAGCAGCTGGTGTGACCTGCGCCGCATGCACTATTTTTGCAGGCACCTCCGCCAAAACCACGGCGCCGCCAGAAATGGCGACACGACGCCATGGTTTCGACAGCTCGGGGGTCTATTTATACCCCTTTTCTTTCAGTTTTTTAGCAAAACCTCCTTCTCCCCATTTCTAAGCCTTCTAAGTCCGATTAAGGTCGTTTAAGAGGCGTTCCTAAGTAAATCGAGCATGCTCTACACAATGGAGTGGTCCTTTCTTCAAGTTGGAGACCATATAATGAGGAAACACCCAAAGGGAAGGAGAGGTTCTAGTCGTTGTCCTCGAGCACTGATAATCTTCTTTTTATCTGTTTCTGAGCATCCTAGCTCTGATTTAGTCTATCCAGGAGGCGTTGTTGACTAAATCGACTGTGCTCTTTGTAATAGAGGGGTCCATTCTATGAGTTGGCAACCATATAAGGAGGAAATTATCTGAGATAAGGAGAAGCCCTACCCGTTATCCTCAAGCACCGGAGAAAGAAAAAGAAGTCAAAAGTAAGACGGGGTTCCGCCCGAAGTTATCGGGCCACAACAAGAGAAGCAATCCATAGTAGGGGATGCTTTGTCTTTCACTGAAGAGACATGATGTGTGAGGAACATCCCCGAGTAGGAGAGGTTCTATCCACCACCCACTAGCACGGAAAACGAGAAGAATATCCGGCAAGGAGAACGTTTATATGTAGTCTTTTAGTGCAAGACAAGGAACATATGGAGGCTAGAGGAAGCTCTATTTATTGCTTTTGAATCCTAAGGGGAGGACACTAAGAAGAAACGAGCAACTCCGAATACCGTTACCTTACTAGACATGAGGGGAGTAAGTATTTCTGACATCCCGTTTAAATTATAGAGCTACATGTGCTAAATTAAGATGTGTGCTATGCCATGATCTTTTGTGCTCTATTCTGCTATGCTTTGATGTAACATGTTTATGTTTCATCTTGCTCTAGGGTAGAGCAAGACGCGTGGCGTGTGTATGTTCGGTCTCGGCTCAGTGATAGAGCATGACGTATGTATGTGGTTTTGATCCCGCTATGTGGTAGAGCAAGATGTACAATTTCGTTAACTCATTAATTTCCGCTTGACTCCAATATATGATAAAGTTTTGTATAACTCCAACTAAATATCAATATATATATATATATATATATATATATATATATATATTAACGTATATAAGTTTGTGACGCTTGTTGTATGTATTAGCCGTTAGGTAGAACTACATTCGGATCCAATCGTGTTGGAATAATATTCAATACGTACATAGGCAACCAACGACAAGACAACGTTGGTCCAATCTAAATTAATTATAAATAAATATTTTATTCTGTTTTATATGCGATGAACTATGAAGCTTCGTTGTGTGTATGTGTCCGTTACAACCTAAGTCCACATACAAGGAAGCCTTGAAGCTTTGTAGTGCGTAGACAAACGTTATACCTCTCGCACACAGATTCCTAGCTTAAGGAGTTCAAATTTTTTTATAAGTGATTTTGTAGGCCCGGCCCGGGTTGGGTCGTTACAGATATACCTCCTTAATTACAATTATTTCTTTATCTTTTATAAAAATTTAGTTGAGATTTTGTTTTAAATTAATGTTATATTGTGTTAAGAGTTTATTCACTATTTTGTAGGTTTGCAATATTTTTTAAGCTATCTTTTTATGTTATTTTCATGTTATTTATATATTTTCATTGTCATTTAGGATTTCAAACATATCGTTTTAGTTGTAAAAGGCCATTTTTATTAATTTATTTATTTAATAAAAGATTGATAGAGATTTTGTTCTTCCATATTGCTATTTGTTCTTCTTAATCATGTAAAAATATGCAATTCCTACCAAAATTAACAATATCATCAAATTGATTGTCTTATATTTTCTTCATTTTCGTAAGAAAGATAGACAAGCTCAAGTTGTTTCCCTTTTCTACTACCCTATTAGTGCACTTGATTTATGGTTTACATTTTTTTTGTGTAATGGCAAGAAGGTGCAAGTTTTAAAAAGTTTATACAGCCAAAGAATTTTATCTTCTTCGCATTGACATTGAGTGTTTCAAATATTTTTCTTCATTGAAAAAAACTTGTCTCATATTCTTCTTTAGTTAGGATTATTGCTTCATCATTTTTTTTAAATCAATTGATATCTTGTTCTCTGCTTTATTATTATTTGTTCTTCCTTAATTATATAAAAAAATGCAGCTTCTATCAAAATTCACAATTTCATCATACCATATAAAGGTAGGGTAACATTTTTTTATGTTCCTTATTGACAATGAGCCTAGCATAAGGAACACATGAGAGCCGTGAATATTTGAAATTGACAATGCACACGCTAGCACATGTTAGCATCAGGGCCAATTATGCTATGCTAAAGTGCGCTAGTGAGTGCACTATTAATTTCAAATATCAATGACTCTCATGCATTTCTTGCGTTAGGCTCAGTGTCAATAGGAAGCATAGAAAATGCTTCATAAAGCTAGAAATCTTGAAACTGTAGAATTAAGAAATTTTTATGTATGTATGTATGTATATATGTATATATGTATGTATGCATGTGTGTGTCTATACATATAGGGAAAAATTAATATAAGGTCAACCTTACACAAGCTTGCATGACGTTGATTTTATAGATGTGGGTTTTGGTAATATTTGTAGAGGGCGGGAACAAGGAATATTGAAAGAGCACCACAAAATTTGGGTCCATTTGGATGTATTATAAAACCCCATATTTTTAAAGAAAGTTCTATATTATATTTTATATTTTTAGGTCATTGTGACCATCGACATGTCAATAAACTTGCCGATGAAATTATAGAAATTATTATCAGCAGACTTATCAATGCGTTTATGTAGTTTTTGATGGTAACTGCATGCATGTCGTTTATCCAGAATACAAGGCAATGATAGTTTTTAAAGTATAGCAATGGTTTTAGAAAGAAAAACGAGTCCAAGAGAGAGACTTGCGGCCGGAGAAGAGGGAAGTGGTTGAAATTTTACCAAATTTGTGTAGTTTCATATTTTCTTCAAGTTTTTCATGACTTGCATTTGATGAATTGTTAGGTGAAGTAAAATCTTTGAGTTTTATAGGCTCCAATGGCAGATCATCATAAAATCTTTAAGTTGATTGAGAATGAAGCAAACACAAGGAGTTTAAATGGCACTATGATTGAATTATGTTTGAATGTATGTATCTTTGCAAGTGAATATCCTTATTAGTTGTAGTTAGAACTTCAACTACTTATCTCCATGAGCCCTTGTGTGCTTTAGGTGCATAATGTAGATAGGGCAGGCACACTTCAAAATATTTGAAGTACGAATGTGAGTAGTTCATGGTCTAGTGAGGCGAAATTGTTCTTCTAGATGTGGCTACTGTGTTATAGAGAACTATTTAAGCTTGCACTTATGAAGTCGGAGACTTTTGAGTGAGAGTCACGTTATGATTGTGATATCATGTGAAATGCATTATTGAATGTTATGTTTATTCCACTTATATGTAGTGATGATGATGTTGCTAAAGGATATGATAGTTGGTTAATTTTGTGATGATATAGTATATTTATGTATATAATTATTACATAGTACTTGTTTAGCCATCTCACAGGGTATATTCGTATACTTAGCATCTGTGTGATGTAAGTTCTTTGCAGGGTTAAAGTTACTTAGGATTTTAGATGTGTGGCAAGTGTAATATTTGCGAAGCCACTTTGAATGTATAAATATTTTTTTACTTTATGGTAGGTAACTTTAGGTATATGAGTATCAATATGTCTGTATTTGTGCATATCAATATATTCAAACATGTACTTAGGCGAGATCCTATGTGATTTAAGATATGATTTGACCTTCATTATTATTGTACTCTAATTTAGTACACATATGTTCGACAAAAAGTTGGCTTTTACCCCAAGATAACTTGTCGAATGTTTGACAAAAAGTTTTAAAAAATTTGTTTATGTTGTTTTATTTATAAAAATGAGTTTAAAAATCTTGGGGTGTGACAAACAATGTTTATGTATTCATGCATAGTAGGCATGCTATTTTTGGTCACTGGTGGTGTGAACGATGCTTCATAAGGCATCGGTGAGAATGACAGAATAGTGTTATTCCATTGTCGATAAGGTTCGACGTGCTGGTGAACTCACTGATGGTCATTAGTGAAGTTGCCAACCCATTTGTAAAGTCACCGATGGAATCTTACATCTCTATTGGTAAAATCTCACTAATAGTAATCTGTGAGAAAACCGACCTGCTCATGAGGTTACCGATGAGACCTCATAACCACTATCAATAGAGTTCAATGTGACTCACCGACAGTCATCAGTGGGGTGACAAACACGCCGATAAGGCTGCCGATAGAACATATGAATTATGAATTTCATTGTGAATATAGCTAAAGTATGCTATAGTAATTTGATTGATATTGCAGGGTTTTGAAGTATTTATGTGATGTCGATAAATGATCAATTATGCACATATTACTTAGGGGTTAGTAAGCCATAATGCATATGTACGAGACTTTTGATTATAATGATTGGGAACCTAAAGACTATGCACATGGCATACAAGATCACAAAAACCCTTAGTGCCTTAGCTCCAAAAGTGAGTTGTTAGTCACATAAACAAAAAGTTTTAGTATGAATAAGATTAAGCTCTTCTGGCTCTCTAGGGATGAAAGTTATATAGAACTACTTCCATGGCCTGAGAGTTGAGTTTAAATGGATGAGAGCATTGAGGGAAAGAAGACATTCAATACTATTGAGGGACTTCTATACAATGTTAGGGGAAGACAAGATCACATTAAATGAACACATTCTAGATGACCTGATTACCTTAGAGCAAGCTTTAAGTCTTCCAGACGCTTAAGAATGGTAGGTTGCTATTTAGGAAGAGATGGAATATATCCTAAAGAACAAGGTCTAAGAGATAGTGGATCCACCTGATGGGCAAAAGCCCATTAGGTATAAATGGATCTTTAAAAAGAAGCTTAAAGCCGATGGGTCTATAGATAAGTACAAGGTGAGATTTGTCACGCCCCGGCGATGCCTGACCCGAGCCGAACCCGATCCAAGGGCTGATCAAGCGCGCGGGGGCGACAAAGTGAAGATTGAGAAACGATCTAGCAGAAGACTTAACCCTAACCACGGGCGATTAACAGAAATACGGAGTACGCACAATCCTTTGAGCAAGAGTAAATAAAAGGGAAGAAAGAGTATTGCTTATCACGAAGTAAACAACAATCTCAAACCCACAAGCTTAGTTAAGTAAAGCCCACACCGGCTCAAAATAAGTCATAAGCATCACAACTGTAAAATGTGACATAAATCCAAAACAACAAAGAACCCTACACAAAGGTTCTAAACATAAACATGAAACAAAGAAGATAAGTCACACAACGATCTCCATCATCACCCCCAAGCCATCTCCGACTTTTCCTCAAAGAGGAGATCCGGTCCGTCTGCGTATCGCACCACGCAGCCCCAAATCAAAACACAAAAGAGGGGTGAGTTTAACAAACTCAGCAATGGTTTTAATATCACTATCAACGTCGAAAATACAATACCATAGTAATGAGATCATTCAGATCAAAGATTTACATGATGCATCATTTTCTGATCACACATACATATCACCTAACACTGCATCATAGTGCATAATCAACCTGCATTGATGTATCTCTAACATACATATTCCCACATGCATAACATCAACATCAACCTGCATGGATGTATCTCTAACATACATATTCCACATGCATAACATCAACATCAACCTATATGGATGTATCTCTAACATACATATTCTCACATGCATAACATCAACATCAACCTGCATGGATGTATCTCTGACATACATATTCCCACATACATAACATCAACATCAACCTGCATGGATGTATCTCTCACATACATATTCCCACATGCATTATATCATCACAACCTCCATCAAGGAGTAATCACACATTAATGTCACACAGACGGGAGCATAGACAAGGCCACGAAGGCGTGTCATGATCCAAAATTCAACACAAGAATTAAAGAAAGATCGGGGTTGTCAATCCCTAATGTTGCTCGCCCTGGACAATCCTGGCCAAGGATGTCCCATTCTCACACAGAGAATCTAGAGCAGGGGTGTTCGCCCAGGGACATCTCCTGCGGAGGGAAGAGCCCGAGTTCTTACACAGAGAACCCTAGAACACGTTGTAGCAGGGTGCACACGGCATACCACACTAGATTCTCAGGGTCCAGATGACACTCATAATAACATTCTCACAATCCGCAAGACAAGTACACAACTCGTCCCCACATCATTCCATTTAACTAGACTCAACCGGGGAGTGCACTCGTTCCACATAGGAACTCAAATCAAAATATGTCCTTTCGGACCAATCAACTTACGATTAATCCACAACCGATCAATCCGGCACACAATTTCAACACATTGCATCCAATCGGTCAAATTCGATTAATCACGATGAAGCCTCAATTGGAAATCTATTTTCATGATGCATGCAACATGGTACATACATGGGCAAAGCGTACATAAATCCTAACCCATGACAAGTGCTCTCATCAGCCCCTAATGCATCATTCATAATCACAATATTAAGCTTCAACATCATCATTTAACCCCCACATGTGTGTGTAACTAGTAGAAGTACTTCACTCAATGCATTTCAACATGCTTGAAATTAACTTACTACTACACTACACATGTGAATTTCCATCTAAACATGAATTCCAGCGGAAATCATAGGAGAAAAATCATTGAAATCATAACTCAAATGAAAACTCAACCACAAAGGCTAAACACATATAATTTCATTCTTCAGTCATGACATTCACCAACATTCACACACCAACTAACCACGTTCTATCATGACAAATTAGTCCAATAATATATTATAGTTCTACTGAAAATATGCTTAACAATGGGAAACCAACCATTCATAATTTCAAGATGACGATTCCAACATCATGCCACAAAACATAAGTCATTCTACCATCTCTAAGCATATATCTCAACTCCATAAACTCAATAGCATGCATTTCCAGTAGCCTAACATAGCTTAAAACACTCCACATTCATATAAAATTGGCAAGCTAACTTGGAATCATCGAAATAAACATCATATGCACAACATGCAATTTACTGTGTAGCCGTTCGAATGCCCTTCAGGCCGTTCTATCGGTTAAACGCAAAATTTTGAAATTCACAGTTTTGCCGTTCGAACGCCTAGCAGGCCGTTTGATCAGCTGAACTGGAAAAGTGTCGTTCCGACAGTGTTGCCGTCCGAACGCCTAGCAGGGCCGTTCAAACGCCAACAAGGCAGAACTGGTCATCTTCTTCCTTTCACAAATCCAAACTGAAACACCATTGATAACACTTCAAATCCACATCTAACACCCTAATCATCATCAAAAGTCCTTCTTGACTTCCAAAACATCAAACCATACCATAATAATGCAAAACCCTAAGAAATCGGGATTAAATAATTCTATTTTCTAATCTTACCATTAACACACCAAATCAAGCAACTCCATTTCGAAATAAGCCAAAAATGAAGAATTTTACCATGGATGAACAGAGATTTTGAAGACCCATTACCTCAGCACTTGATTAAGCTCGGATTGAAGAGTCACCCTTCTTGAAATCCTTGAAAAATCAATGAGTTTGAATTAAACTCTATAAAAAAATTGAATTACCTAAGAAATCCCTAATTAAATCTTAGATCTAGGGCTTGTTGGTAGTAAAAATCGAATTTTGAATGTTAGGGTTTGTAGTAAAACACAAATCAGTAGTTTTTGATGCCCAAAAACGAATTGAATCAAGGGGAAAAGGGTAGATTTAGAAGAACTTAAAGAAGAAAACCATGGATTAGTGCTTAATTAGAGTAAGCTTACCTTAATCGGCTTCTAATTCGGGCCTAAGTGGGGATTAGGTCAGCCCTCCTTCCTTAGCCTATTCCCAAAAATGGAAATGGCTCAGGTCTGCCCTTTTAGAGTAAGGGTTGGGGTTCGTATGGATAAGTTTTGGGGTGTAAATAGGAAAAGTAGTCTAAAAATGGATATTTTACAAATTTAAGCACTGATTAAGCCTAATAAAATTCTGAAAATTTTTGTATGACTTTAAGTATATGTCTAGGTTTATTTGACCCAAAAATAAAATTTTTAATGGTGGGGCCCACAGGGGTCCAACCAAAACCGTAATTTTTGGGAAAATAGTGAAAATTCCAAAAAATCCCAAAAATTCACATTTGGTTTAAAATCACTTAAAACCACTAATACTAAAGTTGATTTTGGTTAAAACCATCACAAACACTATTTATTTATGAAATCACCGAATAAGATCAGAAAATACATTAATCTCACGATAACCAACAATTAAAGAAAACAAAACCGGTTTAGAGATGAGGGTCCTTACAAGATTAGTGGCCAAGGGGTTCACTCAGGTATATGAGATGGACTTTAAAGAGACATATTCTGTAATAACCCTAATTTCTAACACGATCTTCTTATATATTTTGTTATTTATAATTTTCCTAAGTATTGGTTAGAGCTCGTTGAGACGTGCGTAACAAGTCTTAAAACACAAAGATCGGAGGTCGGGAGCAAAAGTTACGACCTCAGGAAACGTGTTCAATCGGCGAGACCCACTTTCGAAATTTAGGTAAAACTGTTCTTAAATAGTCTAGTATCGTAGGGCTCCTGAATACGAACTCAACGGTACCAAGAACACGCAAATCGGAGTTCGGGATAGGAAGTTATGATTTTTAAAACTTTTGGAAATTAAAATAAATAAATAATAAAATATTTATTTCGGCGCGGCGCGAGCCGAACGCGGGCGTCGAACGTGCGACGGCCACGCGTTCGCGGTGACGAAGGCACATTCATCACGCGCGAACGCGGTTTCACCGGCGCCAGTGGGTGCCGGCCGGATTTTTTGGTGGCGCCGGTGGGCGCCCACCTGTTCCGGCGGCGGCGCCCACCGGAATATTCTTCCACCTCACCTAAAAATACCCATTCCGGCCAGATTTCTCACCCACATCCAATTTTCAACCCATTCACTGTTTTCACCATTCCTGACCCGTTTTAAGTCCGATTTTCACATTTCAAGACCTGTTTCCTACTAATTCAAGGGTGCTCTACGCACTGGAAGTGTTATTTTCTCGAGACGACCCCTCTAAGACTTTAAAAAATGTGCCCCTTCCCTAATCTTCCCTTTTCATCTTTTTACTGTTTCTGGGCCATTCCTAATCCTTTTTAACCCGTTCCAAAGCCCTACCCTACTTAATCAAGGGCATTCTATGCGTTGGAGTGGTTATTCTGCCAAAATTCTCTCTCAAAGGCTGATATATTAAGGCGGGACTCTCTTTACTCTACGAGGAGATTTCGTTATATTTTGCACGTGTTATAGGTAGGTAGCTTTAAATTATAATCGTATGGCGAGATTTTTACTCGCTAAAGTTTTACTAAAAGTTTTCGGTTACCTTATGAAAACAAAAGCTCTGACTTTAAAATCATCTCCTCTTTTTGAAAATTTCTCCGAGTTTTGGGCAATCGTGCAGTCTGGATAGTTCTCTATTCCTCGGAGCTAAGAATTATTATGATTTTGGATACCGCCAAATTTAGCATCTGGCGCGCACAGGATTGGGATGTCATGGGAAAATCCCTTCCTTTCTGTCTCGCGTCGCCCCATGGGTGCGGGTGTAAGTCGTCTGGTATCGCGACATTCTATGATTGTGTTTTCAGGTTTTCCGGATGATTTCCAAAAAGAAAAAAATGGCATGTGCACGAAGCATATTCTTAGAACTTAATTCGACCTACTGAGTATGAATTTACTCACCTGCCCTCAGACTCTGCAGGTGTTTCACTCGAATCTGAAGGAGTCGACGAAGGGTTCCCTTAAATTACAATTTTGTACTACTGTTTTTGTACTTATGTAAATTATTGTATTGACCAATGTACAAAGGCATGTGATGCCTAATTTTGACAATCTTTGTATAATACAAAGTATGTTGTAATTACTGTTTTAGTACACGGTGATCCTTGGCAATTGTAATTAAATTTTGTTACATTTTCAAAAATTGTTTTCTTCTATTCGAAAATACGAGGGACGCTACAGTTGGTATTGGAGCCAAGGTTCTACTGTCTACTAAAAAGTAATTAAATCAGTCAATACAATTATTTATATTTTATCGTATGTTTTCCTATTTGAAATTCTTAATGAATTTTTATGTGAAGCTAAAACAGATGTTGATGCTCAGGCATAAGACATATCTGTCAAGCAATCTTTATCATTCTACTGCTCGTAAATTGCCGCTTCCAATGGAAGGAAGTTGTAGCAAGAGTATGAACAATGAGGATAAGACACCCATCGAAATTTCGGACTCAGAAGATTCTGAAATCTTTTACACCCCTGGTTCACCCACAAATAGTGACGTGAACGAAATAATAGTTATCCCGGACTCGCCTACTCCAGGAGAAGAGTCTGAAGAAGATCCCTCCTTGGAAGTGGAAGAAAGTGAAAATTCTAACGAGGATAACTCTGAGTATAAAATGGATTTTGACCTGAACAAACTGCCCCCACCTGAGGTCGAATGGGTGGAAGAGCCAGGCGTCGAGCGTCTCCTCAAAGGGAAGGAAACCGGAAGGCATGGAATGCCCGAGCGGTGCACGTTTTGTGGACTTTTAACCCACTTTTTCTTTGAATGCCCTAAAGCTAGAACCTTTCATCTCTAAAGTCTTGACTACTTAGAGAAGAAAGTCTGTAAAAATCCGGAGTAAATAGTTTCGTGGGAACAATTTTGATGTGTACTAAGAGTAGTTTTATTATGTAAATAGCTAACATAACTTTTGAGTGATGTAATGACACTTCAAGGTTGTTTTGAAGTAAGCTTGTTTTCTAAAGATCTTGATGTTACTAATCCATGTTTAGATGACGAACGTTAGTGGTAGCGATGCTCAACCGGCAAGTAGCTCAACTCCACCAGATGTTACTACGCCGGTCACTTTGACAACGGGAGATCCTATGATGCATTTCGTGGACTTATTAATGTAAAGAATGACTCAAGGATTCCAATCGAATCATTCCAATCATTCGACTAATTCAGGAGATAATACCCACGATGAAAAGGATAATCTGTTGGAGCGTTTTAAGAAGCTTGCACCAGCATTTATGGGGGAAGACAGCCCTGAGGCCGCTGAAAGGTGGACCTTTGAAGTTGAACGGATCTTTAAAGCAATGAAGATCCCCGATGATCGTAAGGTGCCGCTAGCCACTTTCTCTATGACTGGCGAAGCTGCTTTCTGGTGGCCTACAGCAGAAAGAAATTTCTTCACTGATGGTGATCATATTAAGTGGGAGGAATTTAAAGAAGTACTATACGATAAATATTTTCCTCCTCACGTCCAAGAAAGAAAGGAAAAGGAGTTTCTAGATCTACAACAAGGAGGGCTAACGGTGACTCAATACGAGAATAAATTCGTACAATTACAACGTTTCGCTTTGGATTATTGTACGACGGAATTAAAGAAGGCTCGGAAGTTCGTGAGGGGCCTAAATAATGGATTAAGAGGAAGAATTATTGGCCATCAACCCACGACTTTTGCCAAAGCGGTTGAACTAGCCTTTATCCTAGAACAAGATTATATGGAATTTGTGGTCGGACGTAAGGACCGAGGACAAAAATAGTTTCTGACCCGATGAGAGGAAAAGGAGACTTACGTTTAACAATCAGAATAATCGTCAGTTTCAAAAGCCCTCAAAATCACCTTCACAGCCAAGGGGAGAAAGGAAGCTAGAAAAATGGCCGCAGTGCAGTAAAATCCATCCTCTTGGATCGTGTTATCGTACCGAAAGAAAATATTTTTTCTGTGGTGAACAAGGCCATCAGATTAAAGACTGCCCAAAGAGGAAAATGCAAGAAGAATCAAAATCGGAGCAGAAACCAAAAGCTCAAGGGCGGGTCTTCGCAATTACTGCTGAGGAAGCTCAAGCGTCACTGCAATCATTCAAGGTACACTTCTGGTCTTGGATAAATTAGCAAAAATCTTGATAGATCCAGGGTCGACGCATTCTTTCATATCTTTCGATTTTGCTTCAAGTCTCGGCTATCCTATTTTAAATTTAGGATATGTCTTAGAAGTGTCCACCCCAATGGGAAAAACGTTTCTAGCCTGTAAATTTCTTCGAAGGGTACCTATTTCCTTAGAGAAATGCCAGTGGGAGGCCGACCTTATTCTCTTAAATATGACCGACTTTGACGTCATATTAGGTATGGATTGGTTAGCCAATAACGGGGCATTAGTGGACTGTAAACAGGAGAAGGTGATCTTTGAATGAGGCGAAAGGAGTTTCACTTTTTATGGGCTTAAGGATCATTCTAAACCATGTGTCATCTTAGTAGTCAAAGCTCGTCGGCTTTTAAGTAAAGGATGTCGGGCTTATCTTGCTAATGTGGAAACTAATGAGACTACTACGTTTAACTTGAAGAGCATTGATGTAGTACAAGATTTCTCTGACATTTTTCCTGATGATCTCTCTGGTCTACCACCAAAAAGAGAGATAGACTTTACTATCGAGTTGATGCTAGGAGCAAGCCCTATCTCTAAAGCACCTTACCGCATGGCTCCTGCGGAGTTAAAAGAGTTAAAAAGTCAATTGCAGGAATTGCTTGAGAAAGGATTCATACGACCCAATGTCTCTCCTTGGGGAGCACCGGTCTTATTTTTGAGAAAGAAAGACGGGTCGTTAAGGTTGTGCATTGACTACCGACTTCTCAATGCCATCACTGTAAAGAACAAGTACCCCTTGCCTCGTATAGATGACTTATTCGATCAATTGCAGACGGCCAAAGTTTTCTCCAAAATAGATCTACGGTCCGGTTATCATTAGCTAATGATACGAGATGAGGATATCTCTAAGACAGCTTTCCGTACCCGGTATGGCCACTATGAGTTTTTAGTGATGCCATTTGGTTTAACAAATGCCCCAGCTGCTTTCATGGATCTCATGAATAGAATTTTTTGGCCCTTTTTAGACAAGTTTGTAATCGTGTTCGTCGATGACATCCTCATCTACTCTAGTAGTTTAGAAGATCACCGAGTGCATTTACAAGTTGTTTTGCAAACATTAAGGGATCATAAGCTATACGCCAAGTTTAGCAAGTGCAAATTCTGGATGGAACAAGTGGTGTTCTTAGGACATGTCGTTGCAAAGAACGGGGTATCCGTGGACCCACCAAGATTGAAGCTGTCACCAAATGGGAAAGGCCAAAAACAGTAACAGAAATTCGGAGCTTCTTAGGCCTTGCGGGTTATTACTGAAGATTCATCTATGGATTTTCAAGCATTGCCCTACCCCTGACAAAATTGACAAGGAAAGGAGTTAAATTTGTTTGGGATGAAACTTGTGAAAGAAGTTTCCAAGAACTAAAGGAAAAATTAACAACTGCACTCGTTCTGGCGTTGCCAACTGGCAGTGGGGGTTTTGTCGTGTACAGTGATGCTTCTAAAAGAGGATTAGGATGCGTATTAATGCAAGATGAAAAAGTGATAGCAAACGCTTCACGACAATTAAAGAAACATGAAGGTAACTACCCTGCTCACGATTTGGAGTTAGCAGCAGTAGTTTTTGCTTTAAAAATCTGGAGACACTATCTATATGGGGAGATGTTTGAAGTTTTCACTGATCACCAAAGTTTAAAGTACATCTTTTCCCAAAGTGATCTTAATATGAGGCAAAGACAGTGGATCGAATATCTCAAGGATTATGACTTTCCCATCAAGTATCATCCCAGAAAAGCCAACGTGGTAGCTGATGCTTTAAGTCGCAAATTCGGAGGATTAACTTCCATGCTTGTTAAGGAATGGAAATTTTTGGAAGAAACAATAAGTTTACAACCCGAGCTACAAGCTGGAAACAAGAAATCTTTCATTGCCACCCTAAAAGTGAAATCAATACTAGTCGAGCGTATTCTTGAAGGTCAAAAAAGTGTTGAACTAAAGTAAACATTGCTCGGAAGACCTGACTTTACCCAAGGCTTTGATGGAGGTATTTGATTTCGAGGACGGTTGGTAATGTAAGGACCCTCATCTTTGAACCGGTTTTGGTTTTCTTTAATTATGGGTTATCGTGAGATTTATACGTTTTCTGATCTTATTCGGTGATTTCGTAAATAAATAGTATTTGTGATAGTTTTAACCAAAATTAACTTCAATATTAGTGGTTTTTAGTGATTTTAAACCAAATGTGAATTTTTGAGATTTTTCAGAATTTTCACTATTTTCCCAAAAATTAGGGTTTTGGCAGGACCCCTGTGGACCCCACCGTCGAAAATTTTATTTTTCTGTCAAATGAACCTAGACATATACTTAAGGTCCCACAAAAATTTTCAGAATTTTATTAGGCTAAAATTGTGCTTAAATTTACAAAATACCCACTTTTAGCCTACTTTTCATATTTACACCCCAAAACTTACCTATGCATACCCCAACCCTTACTATAAAAGGGCAAACCTGAGCCATTTCTATTTTTGGGAATAGGCTAAGGAAGGAGGGCTGGCCTAATCCCCACTTAAGCCAGAATTAGAAGCCGATTAAGGTAAACTTACTCTAATTAAGCACTAATCCATGGCTTTTCTCTTAATTTCTTCCAAATCTACCATTTTCCCCTTGATTCAATTCGTTTTTGACCATCAAAAGCTACTAATTTGTGTTTTACTACAAACCCTAACATTCAAAATTCGATTTTTACTACCAATAAGCCCTAGATCTAAGGTTTAATTAAGGATTTCTTGGGTAAATCGATTTCTATTAGAGTTTAATTCAAACTCATTATGTTTTCAAGGATTTCAAGAAGGGTGACTCTTCAATCCGAGCTTAATCAAGTGCTGAGGTAATGGGTCTTCGAAATCTCTGTTTATCCATGGTAAAACTCTTCATTTTTGGCTTATTTCGAAATGGTTTGCTTGATTTAGTGTGTTAATGGTAAGATTAGAAAATGGAATTATTTAATCCTGATTTCTTAGGGTTTTGCATTATTATGGTTTGGTTTGATATTCTGGAAGTCAAGGAGGACTTTTGATGATGATTAGGGTGTTAGATGTGGATTTGAAGTGTTATCCATGGTGTTTCGGTTTGATTTTGCGAAAGGAAGAAGATGACTGTTCTGCCGTGTTGGAAATCGATCGGCCTTGCAGGGCGATCGATCGGCTGAACTGTAAATTTCAAATTTTTGCATGTAACCGATCGAACGGCCTGAAGGGCGATCGATCGGCTACACAGGAAATTGTGTGTTGTGCATATGATGTCTATTTTGATGATTCCACTTTAGCTTGCCAATTTTATATGAATGTGGAGTGTTTTAAGCTATGTTAGGCTACTGGAAATACATGCTATTGAGTTTATAGAGTTGAGACATATGCTTAGAGATGGTGGGATGACTTATATTTTGTGGCATGATGTTGGAATCGTTATCTAAAAATTATGAACGGTTGTTTCCCTTTGGATAAGCATATATTTTTAGTAGGACTACAATCATTGTTGGACTGATTTGTCATGATAGATTGTGGTTAGTGGTGTGTGAATGTTGGCGAATGTCATGACTCAATGATGAAATAAGTGATGTTATATGTGTTTAGCCTTTGTGGTTGAGTTCTGAATTTAGCTATGATTTCGACGATTCTTCTACTATGATTTCCGCTGGAATTCATGTTTAGATAGAAATTCACATGTGTAGTGTGGTAGTGAGTTGATTTTCAAGCATGTTGATATGCATTATGTGAAAGGCTTCTACTAGTTACACACACATGTGGGGGTTAAATGATGATGTTGAAGCTTGACATTGTGAGTAGGAATGATGCATTAGGGGCTGATGAGCGCACATATCATGGATTAGGATTCATGTATGCTTTGCCCACGCATGTACCATGCTACATGCATCATGAAAATGGATTTCCAAGTGAGGCTTCATCGTGATTAATCGAATTTGACCAATTGGATGCAATGTGATGAAATTGTGTGCCGGATTGATCGGTCGTGGATTAATTGCAAGTTGATTGGTCCGAAAGGACATATTTTGATTTGAAGTTCCTGTGTGGAACGAGTGCACTCCCCGGGTTGAGTCTTGTTTAATGGAATGATGTGGGGACGAGTTGTGTACTTGTCTTGCGGATATGTGAGAATGTTATTATGTGTGTCATCTGGACCCTGAGAATCCAGTGTGGTATGCCATGTGCACCCCGCTACCACATGTTCTAGGGTTCTCTGTGTGAGAACTCAGGCTCTTCCCTCCGCAGGAGATGTCCCTGGGCGAACACCCCTGCTCTAGATTCTCTGTGTGAGAATGGGACATCCTTGGCCAGGATCGTCCAAGGCGAGCAGTATTAGGGATTGACAACCCCGATCTTTCTTGAATTCTTGTGTAGGATTTTGGACCATGACACGCCTTTGTGGCCTTGTCTATGCTCCCGTCTGTGTGACGTTAACGTGTGATTACTCCTTGATGGAGGTGGATTGTGATGATCTTATGCATGTGGGAATATGTATGTTAGAGATACATCCATGCATGTTGATTTTGATGTTATGCATGTGGAATATGTATGTTAGAGATACATCCATGCATGTTAACTTTGATGATAAAATGCATGTGGAAATATGTATGTTAGAGATACATCCATGCAGATTGTGATGATATTATGCATGTGGGAATATGTATGTTAGAGATACATCCATGCAGGTTGTGATGATATTATGCATGTGGGAATATGTATGTTAGAGATACATCCATGCGGGATTGGTATGATGTGAATGCATGTGGGGATATGTATGCTAGAGATACATCCATGCAGGTTGAATTATGCATTATGATGCAGTGTTAGATGACATGAATGTGTGATCAGAAAGTGATGCACCATGTAAATCTGTGATTTGAACGATCTCATTACTATGCTATCGTATTTTTAACATTGACAGTGATATTAAAACCATTGCTGAGTTTGTTAAAACTCACCCCTCTTTTGTGTTTTGATTTGGGGTTGCGTGGTGCGACACGTAGATGGACAGGATTGCCTCTTTGAGGAAAGGTCAGAGGTAGCTTGGGTGTGATGATGGAGATCATTGAGTGACTTACCTGCGTTTGTTTCATGCTTTATGTTCGAACCTTTGTGTAGGGTTCTTGTTTTGGATTTATGTCATATACTATAGTTGTGATGATTATGACTTATTTTGAGCCGGTGTGGGCTTTACTTAACTAAGTTTGTGGGTTTGAGATTGTTGTTTACTTTGTGATAAGCAACACCTTTTTCTTCCCTTTTATTTACTCTTTCTCAAAGGATTGTGCGCACTTCGTGTTGCTGTTAATCGCCCGTGGTTAGGGTTAAGTCTTCCGCTAGATCATTTCTCAATTTTCACTTCGTCGCCCCCGCGCGCTTGACCGGCCCCTGGACCGGGTTCGGCTCGGGTCGGGCATCACCAGGGCATAACAGGTAATACCCGAAATTCCAGAGCTAAGGGAAGACCTATTACATGAAGCACATCGTTCTCGATATACCATCCACCCAGTTGGAACGAAGATGTATCAAGATTTAAAAAGAAGTTTTTGGTGGAATGGAATGAAGAAGGATATAGGAGAATATATTTCGAGATGCTTAACTTGTCAGCAAGTTAAAGCCGAACACCAAAAACCTTCAGGGTACCTACAAACGATTGAAATCCCTGAGTGGAAGTGGGAACACATTACTATGGATTTCGTCTCGGCACTACCCAGAACTTCACAAGGCCATGAATCCATTTGGGTGATCGTGGATCGACTCACAAAGAGTGCACACTTTCTTCCATTAAGCAAGAAGCAATCTTTAAGTTCTTTGGCAAAATTATACGTGAAGGAAATTGTGAGTCGGCATGGGATACCGTTGTCAATCATCTCAGATCGGGATAGTCGATTTACCTCCAAGTTTTAGAAAGATTTCAAGAAGAATTGGGTACAACTCTCAAGTTCAGCACTGCTTTCCACCCACAGACGGATGGTCAATCAGAAAGAACTATCCAAACTTTGGAAGATATGTTGCGCGCTTGCACCATGGATTGGAAGGGTAACTGGGACGAACATTTACCATTGGTCGAGTTCGCCTACAACAACAGCTACCATAGCAGCATAGGTATGGCACCTTATGAGGCATTATACGGACGACCTTGCCGATCACCGACGTGTTGGAATGAAGTGAAACTTGTTAAGCATCGTCTAATGGCATCCCATAGTCGTCAAAAGAGTTATGCAGATCAGAGACGGAAAGATATCGACTTTAGCGTGGGAGATCATGTATTACTAAAAGTTTCGCCAATCCGAGGAGTCATGAGATTTGGAATTAAAGGCAAACTAAGTCCTCGCTTTGTAGGACCGTTTGAAATTTTGGATAAAGTAGGAGTTGTGGCTTACAGATTAGCCTTGCCTCCACAACTCAGCAGTGTCCACGACGTATTTCACGTGTCTATGCTTAGAAAATACATCCGAGACTCCTCTCATGTTCTTGATCAGAGTTTAATTACTCTCAAGCCCGACCTATCATTCAAAGAAAAGCCACTTAAAATTCTGAATCACAAGGAACAGATCTTGAGGACTAAAACGATCCCCTTAGTCAAAGTGCTATGGCAGTATCATTCCTCAGAAGAAGCCACTTGGGAGCTGGAGAGCGAAATGCAAAAGAAGTACCCTGAGTTATTCATTTAGTGAATAATTCAAATTTCGAGGACGAAATTTCTCTAAGGGGGGTAGATTGTAATAACCCTAATTTCTAACATGATCTTCTTATATATTTTGTTATTTATAATTTTCCTAAGTATTGGTTAGAGCTTGTGGAGACGAGCGTAACAAGTTTTAAAATGCGAAGATCGGAGGTCGAGAGCAAAAGTTACGACCTCAGGAAACGTGTTCAACCGGTGGGACCCACTTTCAAAATTTAGGTTAAACGGTTCTTAAATAGTCTAGTATCATAGGGCTCGTGAATACGAACTCAACGGTACCAAGAACACGCAAATCAGAGTTCGGGATAGGAAGTTATGATTTTTAAAATTTTTGGAAATTAAAATAAATAAATAATAAAATATTTATTTCGGCGCGGCGCGCGCCAAACGCGCGCGTCGAATGTGTGACGGCCGCGCGTTCACGGTGACGAATGCACGTTCATCACACGCGAACGCGGTTTTGCCGGTGCCAGTGGGCGCTGGCCGGATCTTTTGGCAGCGCCGGTGGGCGCCCACTGGAATATTCTTCCGCCTCACCTATAAATACCCATTCCGGCCAGATTTCTCACCCACATCTGATTTTCAACCCCTTCACTGTTTTCACCATTTCCGGCGGGACTCTCTTTACATGAGCCCAATTGAGCGGGAGCTCTCGTTTCGAATCATCCGGTCAGCCCCCATGGCCTTCCAGTACCCAGAGGTGGTCACCCGATTCGGCCTATCCCCGTTTCGATACTTTCGGTCCCTGGGCACATAGAAGAACCACTCTTTCTCCCCAATTGCAGCCAAAGCTGATGAAGAAGAGAATGCTAAGACGGTCAGAGATGGATCATTCATATGGGATTGGACCCAATTCAGATTTACAGCATTAGAACATGTACTTGTGGTGTTTGCAAATTTCAAGCTTGTGAAACAGTGAAAGAAATTCAATGAAAGGAAAATGAGGGGAATCAATGGCAACACCTGGAAGCTCCCACGGGTCGTAACGGTAGAGATCGAGGAAGGTGATGAGCTCGACGTTGAATTGCTTGCCTTCGACCTTTTGCCGGAGGTAGAATTCGATGAGCTCTTCCTCCGTGGGATGAAATCTGAAGCCCGGCATCACTAGGTCATGCTCAAAGGCTGATATATTAAGGCGGGACTCTCTTTACTCTACGAGGAGATTTCGTTATATTTTGCACGTGTTATAGGTAGGTAGCTTTAAATTCTAATCGTATGGCGAGATTTTTACTCACTAAAGTTTTACTAAAAGTTTTCTGTTACCTTATGAAAACAAAAGCTCTGACTTTAAAATCATCTCCTCTTTTTGAAAATTTCTCCGAGTTTTGGGCAATCGTGTCGTCTGGATAGTTCTCGATTCGTCGGAGCTAAGAATTATTATGATTTTGGATACCGCCAAATTTGGCATCTGGCGCGCACAGGATTGGGATGTCATGGGAAAATCCCTTCCTTTTTGTCTCGCGTCGCCCCATGGGCGCGGGTGTAAGTCATCTGGTATCGCGACATTCTATGATTGTGTTTTCAGGTTTTCCGGATGATTTCCAAAAAGAAAAAAATGGCATGTGCACGAAGCATATTCTTAGAACTTAATTCGACCTACTGAGTATAAATTTACTCACCTACCCTCAGACTCTGCAGGTGTTTCACTCGAATCTGAAGGAGTCGACGAAGGGTTCCCTTAAATTACAGTTTTGTACTACTGTTTTTGTACTTATGTAAATTATTGTATTGACCAATGTACAAAGGCATGTGATGCCTAATTTTGACAATCTTTGTATAATATAAAGTATGTTGTAATTACTATTTTAGTACACGGTGATCCTTGGCAATTGTAATTAAATTTTGTTACGTTTTTAAAAATTATTTTCTTTTATTCAAAAATACGAGGGACGCTACATATTCACCGGTGTCAAGATTTGACTTGATTAGATGTCTATTAGCATGTGTTGCTTTCTATGATTTAGAATTGCACCAAATGGATATAAATATTTAGAAGAGGAGATTTACATTGAACAACATGAGGGTTTTGTGATTCTTAGAAAGAAATACAAGGTGTGCAAGCTCATAAAATCACTGTATAGCCTAAAACAATCTCCCAGGCAATAGTACTTCACTTTTCACAAGGTGATTAGTGAGTATAAGTTTATTGTGAATGAACACGATCATTGTGTCTATACCTTTTGGGATGGGATTAGGTATATGATGTTATCTCTATATGTAGATGACATACTCTTGATGAGGAATGACCTTAGTATGATAGTTAGTTTTAAGGAATGACTCAAAACCCACTTAGAGATAAAAGACATGGGTGAGGCATCCTACATCCTCGGGATGAAAATTGACAGAGATAGAAAAGCTAAGAAGCTTGGTATATTTCAAGAGTCATACATAGAGAGCGTTCTCAAATGCTTCAATATCATTGGTTGGAAAACCATTTAATCCCCTATTTACAAGGGTACAATGTTGTCTAAGAGTATGGCTCATCGGACAGAGGAAGACCGACCCTAGATGGAGTCAGTGCCATATGCACAGGCTATTGACAGTTTGATGTATGTCATGACCTGTACTCAACCTGATTTGAGTTTTGTGGTAAGCCTGTTAAGCCGTTACCAAGCAGACCCTAGTCTTCAGCACTGGCAAGCAGTGAAGAGGGCATTTTGGTACCTATTAGGGTATAAGTATTTAAAACTCATGTATCAGGCGAAAAGTCTGGCGTTGGCTAGATATAGTGATTCAGAGTATGCGGGGGATCCAAATGACAGGAAATCTATTGCTGGATATGTCTTCATGTTTGGAGGCGGTGCTATATCGTGGGCAAGTAAGAAACAGAAGAGTGTTTCTAAATCTACGATGGAAGCTGAATTTTATGCATGTAGTATTACAGCTTCCCAGGCAATTTGGATTAAGGAGTTTCTAGCAAGATTGAGGTTAGAAGACTAGACTGATGCTCATGTCAAAATGTATTGTGATAATCTGGCTACAGTGTCAACACTCAAGAATGAGGAGATCAGTGCCATGGGTAAGCACATTGAGGTGCATTACTATTATATTTTTGACATACTACAGAGGGGAAAAGTGATTGTAAGTCATCTTCCTACTTTTGAGATGTTGGTAGATCCATTCACTAAGGCCTTAACGACGGATCTATTTGCTAAGCACACTCATAGCATTGGTCTACGACAGGCCTAGCGTAAGTTAAAATTGGACCATATGAGCCCTTCACCCATAGTGGGGGATGTTAGACCATGGTATGGGCTTGGGCCCGGTTTGGTCCAACGTGACTCGGTCTGGGTGGACCGGTACGGGCCACAGGGTCCAAGGGTGGTGGGGGCAGTCGTGCCGACCCGACATGTACCTGTGTTACACATAATTTGAGTGGGACTTACATATGTCACACACGTGCACTAGGCATTCACTAGGTTGTGCATTTATACGTTGTGGGGCCTAGACGCACGAATTGGGTGTCAAGGGTGAGACCCGTGGTTAGCGAGGGGTCAACCTTATCACGGGCTTGGCCGTGTACAGGGGTCTAGGCCTTTGCGGGCTCTGTGAGACAGAGCCAACTCCCATTATGTAGACCCTTTAGTGAAACCGGAAAGAAAAAGAGCAATAAAGCCCAATTAGAAATCAGCCACATAAAAAGCTCATAAAGGAATAGCCAATTCTTGACCTGCCTAAATGTGGAAGGTAAGGAGTATTTAAGGAGAGAGGAGAGAAGATGCCCTAATCCCACAAGCAAGGACCACCCCACCCAATTTGTCTGCCGCCACCCCCCCCCCCCCTTGTTCTCTCCTTGGTGCAGCCTATTTTTCCTTTGGGAAAAGGTGTTGGCCCCCCTCCTTCTCCCCTCTCCAAGGCTTCATTGGCGGGCTGATTAAGAGAGAATCATCTCCTCCTAGGCTGGGATGTAGAGATTGAAGTAAAGGGTTGATCTTGTTAAGTTTCTTCATCAATTCCAAGCAAGGTTTTGAAGGATCTGCATATAAAGGTATTTATCCTTAACTTTGCTTGTTTGATCTTATCTTTGACATACAAGATCTAATTATTGGAGGGCATGCTAGGGCTAAAAACGCCTAGGTCATTTCGTCTTCTTTCCTTGAATCTATTGTCCTTTGGTTGGTTAATTTAAATAGATGCATATTTATCTTGTTAATTGATATTAAAAATACATATTTTGTGTAAATTAAGTTAAAATTAATCCCTCCCACCAAGCTTCCACTGGTCCAGCCACTCTAGAGGTCTGACACAGAAAAGGTTTCAATCTTCGAACTAAGGAGGGCAAATTGGGCGCACAGCCGCACAGGGAACCAATTCCACCAACCGAGGTTTCGAGTGGGAGCGCAGACCGAGTCAGAGCAGAGAGAACTGAGGCTGAAGATGGCAAATATCTCCTCCCAAGTTCCCAACCCCTCTGCCTCTGGGTCCCTAACCCTTCCTTTTTCTGATTTCGTTGAGTTACGTTGGGTGATGCGGCCGATGCCAAATTGTCAATTAAAAATGGGATGGAGCATTTATAATTAAACGCATGATAAAGGAACTGGCGCAAATTTTCCATTTTCCATTTCAGCACAACGGTCAACAAAATTCACTTGGAACTAGCAAAACAAGATTATACCGCACCTTTCGGCCTCAATATTGACCCATATCTAAAATTTAAAAATGACTTCTCCAAGTAGCCCTCGTACGAATACCATATCGTGGGCTTTTGTGTAAGGCAATACAATCTCGACGTAAGAATGGATTATTAATGGAACTACAGAACGGACATCACAATGATCATGCGACAGAAGAATGCATACTTACATTAGGAGGAAAAATTCTGTAAAATTTTTATATCCCATCAGCAACCTTAATACCAGCCCTTCTATCCCATTCTTCAGGCGTGGCAGCCTCTTCCATTATCTTCTCCTGTCCACGCCAAAGAATCTGTACGATACAAGAAAAAATAGTCTCATATACAGAAACTGAAAGAGCTGGCATGAGTTTAGAATAAATATGTTCTACAAAAAAATTGCTACATTCACATCTGGATGGCAATGAATTTCAGAAAATTGCTAATTTATTAATCCGTTGAGACAAGTATGAAAATGGAGAACAATACGGAATATATCTGCCAAACAAACAATAAATTTGGGCCCATTTTTGCCGTAAGTATATTAACCTTGTCGATGACACCAAATTCCTGAGCTTTCACGGCATCCATGTAGAACGGCCTTCTCATCACTTTCGCCACATGCTCCACCGTCTATTTCACAATGTTTTCAGGTCAGTTAAGGAAACATAATGTTGAAATATTTTTTAAGACAAACGAAAATATCAAATAACCTCACATTGCCAGTGTGTCTCGAAATAAGCTTGACAAGTGTGTCTCTGTTCTTGATGACCTACAAAACGGTAAAGCATCATAGAAATCAAAATAATAACAGAATGAAGGGACTGTAAAACCAAATTACAATCAAACCACACATCATAAAAATCAAAATAATAGCAGACTGAAGGGAATGCAATTTAGACAAAAGCAATCACAGAAAAAATACTTGAAAAACTTCCTGTGACACAAGTACTTCATTAAGTTTTATCCTAAGCATATGAAGCCAGTAACAACAAACATACAAGAAAACATCTATCAATAAAAGTTGTTTAATAGAAAACAAAATCATTTTTTATATTGTCCGCAATTATTAAATAATGTGTCAAAACAGATACCAACACCACACATGAACTTTGGGAGACTAACTAACCTCATTCGCACGAATAAGAACATCACTAGCTGGCATCAACCCAGATGATGGGACTCGAGGTTGTTGTATCATGGCTGACATTTGATTAATAGGAAATTTTATTTAACCATCATGTACTCTTAATAAAATTAAAAAAAAATAAAGAATTTCAAACATTTAACCTTTAGCATGAGGCATCATATAACGTCTCCCCTTCTTTCCAGCAGCAAGAAGCAGACAAGCCTGACCAATGGCTGCTCCAACAGCAACTGTTTGAATCTGCATGTTGCATATGCAGAGTTGAATTTGCCGTTTGGCAGCTTTACCAATTTAAGAACCACTATTCTCAAGCATATAGCATTTCTATATAATAACAGACTGTTGGACAATAAGCTGTATTCTAGAATCCACATAAGACAAGGTAATAATATCTCGCAAAACATATCCAAGAAAACCATTTACAAACTTCAATAATCAATAACTCCAAACAGAAATAAGAAAAAAGTAATGTCATACACTTCAACCCAGCTAGATGACCGCATGTTACACCCTCAGCTATTTGGCTTGTGAATTTATTCTGCTAGAATGCAAATTCTAGTTGAATTAACTCTCCCCGAATCTTTAAAAAACCAAAATTTCGTTCAATAAAACTTCTTCAAGAATTTTAATTCCAGTTGAATAATTTAGGCAGAATCCTAGTTAAAAAGGTGTTGAGTCCATGAATCTCCTCGCAACCTGGATTTGGGCGGAATCCTCCCAGCTGAATTTTAATTCGAGCAGAATTTGTTACTCAAACCAAATTTGCACTGAGTCAATGCAGATCCACATGAATCACCTCAGATTTGTGAACCAAACAGCACCGAAATAAGTGTCTAGAGTTTACCTTATCTACAAAATTGGTAATTGTGCAACATTTGCCAATTAATAAATGACGCACATGTCAGCTTAATGAACTTGAAATGTTGACAACACTATGTATACAAGTGATTTCATCATATACTAGTTATGCACATTAATAATGCATTTCACAACTTGTAAATGACACAATGAACCATATATATACTGCACAACACACATAAAAAGTGAATGTAACACAAAGACATAAAGGAAGGACCAACCTCATTATTTAATTGCATCATTGCATCGTAGATAGCAAAACCCTCTGACTCCATACCAACCTGTAATACATGAGCATCTAATAAGTGGTCAGGAAATGAATAAACTATAAATCTACAAACAAGTAAGAGAAGCAATAATATAAACAAATATCTAGTTACCATGTGGATAGCAAAAGAAAAAAAACTTAAACATACACCATTAATGCAACAGATACATACATCGGCGCTATGTACAAATCCTGCATCCAATGTCATAAGAAGCATCGCCAATTATCATGCATGCAAAGAGTTCATATGTGGCACAAACCTATTCTATGTGCAATGCATTGTAAGTGCACTTAGTATGCCTGAATCAATTAAGCACTTCAATTCCTTTAGGGAATAGAAAGAGAGCATGTGCAGGAGAGCTTGTCATTCTCAACAAACCTGAGATGCTACAGAATAACTACTTCTAATTCTGATAAAAATGGAGAAACCTACACATTTGTCATACCAAGAGGCAGCCTCAAGAATTTATCTCCACCAACTTGTATGTACTATCCCCGTACTGATAAGGCAGCCTCAAGAGTCTATATCCACCAACTTGTATGTACCAGCCCCATGCTGATAAGGACTTCCCCTCCAAAAGTAAGAATAGAATCCTAAGTCCACTGTGTCCATCGAAATATTGCAAAACCCATATAAACATATGCCCATCCAAATTAAGGTACTAAGATATAAAGTTAAAAGATGCATATCATATTTTTCTTTTATAAGAAATAGTATGAGAAAAACTTAATAAAGATATCTTTTCTTCATCTACCTGTTTACATTTTAAATTTAAATGTTGCAGGGCCATTTACATAATTTCATGAAAATAAACATATTGTGTTCAACGCTTCCCAGTCATTCCAACAAGAGCTCAAAGTGAACCAAGAATTATGTGCGATGTAAAGCTTCAAAATGCAATTGCTTTTCTAACCCCAGCCCATGTATTTATCATAGTTCACTAGCTCTTTGTACATGAATGATAACATAAGCAAAATGAACAAAATAAGCCTGTTAGATATCAAAAGTAAGAAATCACGTTTAGCCCTTCAATTTAAACAGACAACACATACATTTTTCGCATAAAAGAAAAAAACAACAAAAGTATGCATGAAGGATATACCGTTTCACCATCATCACGGGTAGTCCCAGTAGAATTGATATAAAGATAAATAGGCTGTTTAGGGTCCATCCACTGCAAGTACATCAGTTCTGCAATTACAAGCTCCGTGACAGCTGGCACCAACTTGACAAACAAGGCTTGCGTCAATATATCAACAAGACAAAATATTAATAAACAATCAACAATTATACATATATCAACACTAGTATATATCAATACAATAGCCCCTTCAAGGACTTCTATGACCAAAAAACCGAGAGGATGTATAACTAAATAATATAGTAGCCATGAACGAGAAAAGCAGTTATAAGCTATAGAAGTAGCTCAGATTAACATATGCAGCATGCTGCTGCACTACAATTGGTGATATAACTTCCAACCCCAAGATGGGAATGGATTAGGACTGTTCAAGTATTGACTCTAACAATACATGTCATCGTAACATACATGCAAAGCTCACATCAAAGTTCATATCAAATGACTTCTTTACACAATAAATATTTCGATTACAAGATGATGTAAATAGCAGCGTTATTTCACATTAGGAAAACAAAGTGAATGAAGCACCTACTGGCATGCCAATATAAACAATTCGTCCATGGAGAAGAAGTGATGGCAAGTCTGGAGGAGGTTTTCTTGGCCTATGTTCATTGTAAGAGACAGAACGCTCCACCTGATTCCGTCAAGACATATCAAATCAATAATTAAGGACGCAGCATAAAACATCGATTGCTAAAATATATCAGATTGACGAAAACAATAATTAAGTCACTTCATTGCGGTACTGATTTAATTATCAAATCAGGAGCTGAAATTCTAACAAATTTTGGGAACAGGAAAGGGAATTGACTAGGGATTTTGCTTTAAAAAAAGAAACAAAAAACATTCTTTTACGGGGAAAGTACTAAAATGCAGTAGCTACCTATCTCAATCAAAAAAAGAAAACATTTTCATCCTCCTCCTCATCATGATCAACTTCAATCCTTTCTCAACTATAAACAGCCGGAAAATCAAGAATACTGGAAACAAGCAACTCAAGCGCAAGAGGAAGATTAAAATGTATATGATACGATTCCAACAAGAAGCGAGAGTGGTGAAAGAATCAAAGAAAGTCGACCGGACCTGTGCGGGAGTGGCCATGAGTTTGGGGGACTCAAAGATATCCAGATACGGAGGAGTGTCCGAATTTACAGAAGGTCGAAGGAAAGCTTCCGGAGACGAAGCAGCAACAGAGGCTAGCTTGGAGAGGAACGGGTCGCGAGGGTTTAGAGGGGGCACCGGAATCGTGGCGGCGGCGCATCTCCTCGGAGAGGAAAGGGTCGACGCCATCGGCATTTGAACAGCTGGACATCGGAAAGTGGCCATTTCCTCGCCCGCTTCTTTCGTCCGAGAAGAGAAGCTCTTCCAAGACTCCCAAGGTTGGGGTCTGGGACTGAACGAGCTTTCAGGTGGAAACGAAGAACAAGGAGCGGGTCTGTGTCGTCTGTATGCTCTGCTGGATAAATGATAGCCCAAACTCGGCAGTCAGGACCGAACGATAATTACCGGTACCTTAAAGGGCTTTTAATTACGCCACTTCTTATTTAACTGGTCCGCTCGCGCGAACGTGGACCCAAAGGTGGGACGGAAGTCATGCAAGCGGGGCCGTCTGCGATCGAGCATGTATATCATCTCCAAGCGTATGCGGGGATTGGTGGAAATTACAGAGGAAATAAATCGTTTCAAAATTTTTTATTTTTTACTTTTTGGTGCAAAGGAAAAAAATTAAAGTAAAAATTATAAATAAATAAATAAATAATTAGCCCTAAATTTTTTTACTCATTAACTTATTAATTTTGAGAGAAAATTAGTGTACTAAAAACTTATATCTCGATCACTGTTATTACCACTAATATCACTGCCACCTCCCTGCTATTACCGTCACTGTTACCATTATCGTTGCTACTAGTGTTATTGTCATCACCATTATTATTACAATCGCAATCACTACTACTGTTATCACCTTCACCACCACTACAACTATTATTCCTTCCACCACCACTATTATTGTCATTGTCGTCGTTGTCATCACCGTTGTTACTACCGTCGCTACCATCTTCGTCATCGCCACCCTCACTACCATCACTACCCCCACTGTCGCTTCTACCGCCACCACCACCACTATAAGATCCCTGAACTTGAACCGGTCAATTTTATTTCAATTAGTTGCTTTTATGCGGTTTAATATTAATTTTGATCAGTTTTAGACTATTTTTAAAATTTAAGTGGTTAACAAAAGTTTTAATCAAAATTTTCTTCATATTTTAAGTTTTTAAGTTAATTTAAGTCATTGGGAATTTTTTTTTGAATTTTTATTATTTTTTTCGAAAAGATATTGTTGGTAGGACCAACCGTGGGCCCCACAGGTAAAATTGGTATTTTTATCTCTAAATATCCCTAACATTAACCCAAGACCCTGGGTAATTATTTCAAAATTTTGGGACATAAAATTGGGTTTTTAAATAAGCAAATTTTGTTATTTTTAGTATAATATCATATTTGTACCCTATTAGTTAATTAAGTCTACCCCACCCTTTACTATAAAAAGAAAAGGGCAACAACTTTCCCAATTAGGAAATGGCTGAGACCTAGAGTTAGGAACTTAATCCCTATTTTTCTAAAGGAAAAATGAGATTAAGGTATAATTTTACTTAATATTTTATTAATCCATTAGGGCTTTGCTTAAATGTTTCAAATCTCTTTATTTGCTTTGGATTAATCTCGGTTTTCATTCAAAAATTACTGATTTGGGTTTTTATTTCAAAACCTAATGTTTAAAATTTTATTTTTGGGTCTCTTGAACTCTAGATCTACTTGTTTTTAAAGATTTTAGGTATTTTAAAATCGGATTTGAGAAGTATTAATAAAAATCATATTTTTGTGTAGGTTTTGAATGAGTTTAAGGAGCTATTTTGAATCAAGAACTTGTTGTAAGCTAAGTGCTTTGGTCTCAAACGTTCTTATGATTCGGATTTAAGTTTTAATGTGGCTTTGAAATAGGTTCCATGATTATGAGCTTTAATGGTGATTTGTGAAAGGGGTAATCTTTGATGTTATTTCTTGGGGTTTATGTTTAATAATGGTTAGATTTGATGTTCTTGAAGTATGGATTTGATTTTCATAAAGTTTAAGGACGAGATTTGATGTTTTATGAAGTGTAGGTGAAGTTTTGGTTTTGAATTCGAAGTGGGGAATATGAACCAGGATCTGTTGTTGTGCTGATTGAACGGCCAAACGACATTGCAGGCCGATTGTAAGGCCAATGTTCAAGGTCAATCGAACGACAGTACTGCAGTTTGGCCATTTTTGTTCACTTTGCTTATTTTGATATTTTTACTCTTCAATATCATTTCCTATATTCATGTTGAGTAATTTGAGCTGGAATAAGCTACTGCGAGGGCATGTTATTGGTGTTAGAAATTATGAAGAATATTTAAGTATTTATGTGAAATTTATATGTTGTTGGCTACACAAGTTAGAATTGCTATCTTGAATCTATGATTGGATGATTCTTTATGTTTTAGCATGATTCCAGCAAGATTATAGTATGAGAATGAATTGATTTGTCTTCATGTAATGTGATTAAATTATGGGTGACTGATGATGTTATGTCTAGATTAAAGTGTAGTGTGCATATGCTTGTATAGGCTTAGCATGAGGTTACACTTGACTTGATTGATAGTTTTCAATGGTTTTCACCCATGATATCAGTTGGAACCATGATTAGATGTTAATATGCATGTGTGGTATGATGATAAGTTAATTACAAGGCATGTTCATATACTTAGAATTAAATGTTTCTACCATGTACACACACATGTGTGGGAATGATCATGATGATGTTGGGTATTATGATTATAAATGATATATGAGGGGCTGATGAGAGCACTTATCATGATTTAGGATTCATGTATGGTTTGCCCACGTATGTACCATATTACATACATCATGAAACATATTTTCGATTGAGACTTTATCGAGATTAGCCGTGTTTAATTGATTGGATGAAATGATGTGAGCTTGCGTGCTGGATTAATTAATCATGGGCTTGTCGGGAATTGGTTGGTCCGAAAAGACATGATTTCGATTTGAGTTCCTGGTTGCAACATTAATCCTTCGTGGGTTGAGAAAAGCGGAAATGTTATAAGGATACCAAAATATTGAGATTATCTAGACCCTGATAATCTAACTGGTATGTTAGAGTGCACCGGCTTACCATATGTGCTGCTTGAGATTTCAATCTTGACAAAGAGGGCTGCTCGAGGGCTTCGGCCTTGATGGGTAGGGGCTACTCAAGAGTTTAGGCTTGATGGACATGGGTTGCTCAAGGGCTTTGGCCTTGAAGAGCAAGTCTATTTGATATGAGTTTGCTTGAGGGCTTCAACCATGAGGAGCATGTTTATTCTCTCTGTTTATAAAGATGCATGCTAGATTAGTGTGTTTGAGACACTATACATGCAGGATGAATGAGAGCAATGTTCATGCATGATGTGAAATGTATGTTAGAGACATTTCTCATGCAGGTTTATGTGGTGTTTATATATGATCTGAAATGTGTGATAGAAACACTTCTTATGTAGGTTATATGTGATGATTATGAATGTGATTGTGTGAGAATCACTTATTATACAAGATCAATTTTATGTCATAATGTGGTTATGCATACCATGATTAGTATTAATGAGATACTTATATGCAAGTTGATTATTTATGGAATCAAGGGTATAGTAAGGGAATTAATAAAAAAAATGGGGATATTATATGAAATGTTGATCTGAATTACCATGTTGATGTGTCATAGTTGATTTTGATTAATGTTACTGTATTTCAAACCTTACTAAGTTTTACTCACCCTTTTTTCTATGTTTTGTTTTGGGGCTGCATGGTACGACATGCAGTTGATCATGATTCCCTGTATGAGGGATGACCAGGATATGCTTAGGATTAAGCATGGATGCTTCCAGATTTTATTTTATCTTTTTATTTACGCTATTATGAGCATAGAACACCTTGTGTGGGTTACTATGTTTCTAACTTGTATGTATCTTCTACCTTTAGACTTTTTTGAGATTTTCTGATTCGAGCTATGTGTCGGCTCAGGATTGTTGTGTATGTGGGTTGAGAGTGAGGATTTATTTCAGAGATATTTTTCATTTTTATTTTACCTCATTTCTCTTGCTCAAAGACTAAAGTTGCATGACTCCATGTTTGTGTCAAATACCCAATTTAAGGGGTTAAAATCTTCCACAATATAATCTTGTTGTACCCGTGTGGTTCAATCGGCCCCTGCACTAGGTTCGGCTCGGTTGGGCGGGCATCGGGCCGTGACAACCACCCCCACCACAAGCACCACCACCGCTGCCACCACTGTCATTGTCACCGTTACTACCGCCACCATCACCACTACTACTACTGTCGTCGCCACCCCCACTATCGCAGTAACATCTAGGAATTTTTTAAATTCCTGAAGTCGACCATGTGGAAATTAGGGTGTTGGACCCCTTGATCAGTAGGAATAACTTGATCATTGGTTAAATTGATGGTTGTGACCTATATAGATGAAAAGTAGACAGGAAGAGCTTCAAAACGCCACTAAGAATTCACTAATTGGAGTTTGGATGAAAGAGATTTAACTATTCGAAGTTGAACATAATGTGCAAGGCCCGTTTACCCGAATTGGACACGCGAATTGTCCATATAAGTTACTATACAAGCCCAATTAATTAAAGTGACAAAAATTAATTTTAGAGGCCTAATTAGGTTGCTTAAGTGGGGAGGTTTGACCTAGCTTTTAAGGGGATTAGGACTCCTAATCCCCATACTTATAAATAGATATTTAGGGCTTAGGGACACGGAGTTTTTCAAGAGGGATTGGAGGAGAAATATATGAAGAGGGGAGAACGCAATTCTTAACCACGAAAGAGGAGAAGCCTGGATCCACAACACAATGAAATAAGATCGAACTGGTTTGAAGGTGAACGGTCAACTACCCAACTGCCCATTCCGTACTATAATAACTACATCTATTTTATTCCTCTTTTGCAGTGAAGGTTAGATGTTTTATTTACTTTTTGTTGTTCTTCTTATGCTAATTAGTTGGACAAGTTAGCACTACTCCAAAAGCATTAAATTATAGTGTTTGAAAATTAAATAAACATAGTTTGAGTTCAAAGTTCATGAAGCATTGATTGATAAACTAAACTTGACTATTAGATGAGCACTACATTCATGAAATTTGTACCATGTTAGCCTCTAATAGAGTTTAGGTAATTAAGTAACCATAGTAGATGATTAGTTATGTAAAGTTTGACCCATGGTTTATCTTTGATGGGGTATAAATGCAAGTATGAATGGGACTATGTTGTAGATCGATCTTTTGGGAATTCACTGTAATTTTTTTGACTGACTAGTATTGTAGTTCTAAGATTGGATCGTGGTTCCATTCATAGTAGGGGACAACTATAGAAAAGTTGCTAGAGACATGGAAGGTCGTATCGATATGAATAACAGTATCAATGACTATGGATACAAGTATGCGCCGATGATATGCTTGGTACGGGCCGAAATAGGCATAAACCATTTTCTTAACATAAAAATATTATAACTAATAATATATTATTATAATACTTATTTTAGAACATAATAAGACCATAGAATACTGTATCAACCGATATGGCTATTCTAAAATTAGTTCATTTAGAACCATACACTATTATGCTCTCTGTCCCATATAAATTATTGCTCCTTCTTTCCCATATTAAGTGCTCTAAAATTAGTTTATTTTAAAACAAATAATATGCTGAATATAAGTCACAGTTATATATTTAAATAAACGCATATTTGCGGAGAACTATATGTAAAAAAATAATTATGTAAATTATATGGACCTACCCGTATTGATCTCATATAACTTTAAAAATATTATTTTTAATATAAAAAAATTAAAATTTCAAAGAAGTTGGATTAGAATTGTGTTTTTGTTTTTAAGAAAAATATTTTTTTCAAAAAAAGTTTATTTTTTCAATAGTGTTTCGATACGTATCGGCCATATCGATATAGTACGACCGATACTATTGATACATATCAACATTTGGTGTGGGGGGCGTACCACCCCTTGTACTCGTATTGGTCTCCACTGATATGGGTACGTATCGGTCGATACGAGTCGTATCGACCAATATAGCCTTCTATGGCAGGAGATAACCAAAATCAAGCCATCATAGGGATTTTTAGGGCTCTGTTTATGGAAACAAAACAAAGACTTGTAAGTCCAGTGGGGAAGAAGACGGAGTTCTGAACCGGGAACTTATTTTCGGTTCTGTCGAGGCCGGGTGTTTTTTCTTTAAAAAAAGAAGAAGGGAAATGAATTAGGTCCGGTTTAGGGGGTATAAGTATTCCAAAAAAAATTAGAAAGTTACTAATATATATAGAGAAGGGTGGGAGTGTCCTAACCAAGTTTCAGATTATGGAAAAATCTCAAAACTATAAAATAACCCTTTTACCCCTTGTCATTAAATGATCATGTAATATTTTATTTACCTAACTTAGGGGTTTCGGTTCTGGGGCCTAAGAGTAAATGTAAAAATTTGAAAAAATTTCCAGTGAGAATCTATTGTGTACCTTCAATATACACTAAACCGCATAGTGAGGGAAAATCTCAATGAATGGCTAATTGATTATTTTGCCCTTAGAATTAAGGGTAAACCATTAAGTCAACCAAGGTCGGTTTAAGGGGAACACGACCCCGGCAAATGCGAAGAAAATTACCCTGAGCCTGTGACATCAAGTAGTACCCTTAAGCTTAATTTTGGACCCATTAGATGTCAATAAGACTTTGATCAAAATGACAAAAATACTCCTTTAGTATATTGCTCACATTCGTGTAAATGGAAGTGCGAGTGAGTTTGAGAGTGGAGCCTTGTGAGATGTCAATGACCTAAAATCAATAAAAGAGCAGTGAGATGACTAGAATGACCTAAGGGAGGATACCACATCCTAGGTGGTAGAATTACCTTAATACCGTATATTCCGTTTCTGACGAAACGGATAACTTAATTAACAAAGAGTTAGGGTGCCTTATAATGGTGTTAAATGGCCTCAAATGGAAGGGGTGTCGCCAGTAGGTGTCATGCCCCGGCACTGCCCGACCCGAGAGAAACCTGGTCCAAGGGCCGGACCAATGCACGGGGGTGACGAATTGAAATGTTTGCAAAAAATAGCGGAAGACTTGTGCCCCAACTACGGGCAATCTAATTTACAGAGTTTACACACTACTTTGAGCAAGAGTAAATAGGTAGAACCAAAAGAGTTAAACTCTAAATTAAACCATAATATCAAACCCACATACTAATAATTTAAGGCCACACACTTGACTCCAAAACATGGTCTCAAAGAAACTAAAGACATAGTATATCACAAATCTGAAATAAGGATCATCCACAAGGTCCTAATATCAAAACAAGATAAACGAAAAGACAAGCAAAACTAGGAGCCTCCACGACTACTCTCAAACTCTCTCCAACTTTTTCTCATATAGAAGATCATGTCCGTCTGTGTGTCACGCCACGCAGCCCCAAAACAAAACAAGAAAGTGGGGTGAGTATAAAAACTCAATAATGGTTTTGAATATAACTATAATAATCAAAAAATGCGACGGCATAACAATGTAGCAATTCAGATCTAAGATTAATATGTTATACCACTTTCTGATCATACATTCATATCACATAAACCTGCATAATAGTGTCTCAATCGCACTATTTCTGATCATTCATTCATGTCACATAAACCTACATAATAGTGTCTCAATCACACACTTTCTAATTATACATTCACATCACATAAACCTGCATAATAGTGTCTCAATCACACCATTTCTAATCATGCATTCATATCACATAAACCACGTTCACCCTACATGACAAACGTGTCAAACACATGATACACAATCATGCATAGCATTCATAATAAGCATGCATCAATACAAATAGTGAATGTCTCCATCAAGGAGTAAACACAAGTATTGCCACACAGGCAGGAAACGGTCAAGGCCATGAAGGCGAGACACGGTCAAATTTCTACACAGGAAATGAAAAAGGGTCGGAGTTGTCAATCCCTAAAGCTGCTCGCCCTAGACGATCCTGGATAAGGATGTCTCATTCTCACACAGAGAATCTAAAGTAGGGGTGTTCGCCCAGGGACATCTCCTGTGGAAGGGAGAACCTGAATTCCCACACAGGGAACCCTAGAACACATGGTAGCAGGTGCACATGGCATACCACTCTGGATTCTCAGGGTCCAGATGACACTCATAATAATCTCAAATCCATAAGACAAGTACACAACTTGTCCCCAAATAATTCTATTTCACTAAACTCAACCCGGGGAATATACATGTTTCACACAAGAACTTAAATTGAAAACATGTCCTTTTGGACCAACGAAGTTTTGATTAAGTTACCGATCAATTAATCCGGCACGCAATCTCAACCATTGCATACAATAGATTAATTTCGGTTAAACATCGGTAAAACTTCGTCCATAAATACCAATCCATGATGCATGATAACATGATACATCCGTGAGCAAGACCTATGTGGGTTCCAACACATGAGATGTGCTCCCAATCAGTCCCCTCATGTATCATACTCAAGGCATAATTAACTACAATTTCATGGTAGATTCTCCATATGTGTGTGTATTCATGCATATCTAAACACATGCCCAATGTTTGACATAAACTCATAAAACAATTTATACATGCTTAAACACATTAAAAACAATGATTCCTAACTGAAATCAAAACAAAATCCACCATAAAGCTTAAATTCATTCATGTGAAATCAAACATTCACTCCCACAAATAGGATTCTTCCATTCATTAAGCCACAACATGATCACATCCATTACCCATAAACCATCCTTATTATATGAGAAACATATCTCACCATTTTTCACATAATATCCCTGCTAGAAACATATCCTAATCAGAAGAATTCCAACATTCAAAATGTCACGCCCCGGCCATGCCCGACCCGAGCCGAACCCGGTCCAAGGGCCGGTCAAGTGCGCGGGGGCGACGAAGTGAAATTGAGAAACGATTCTAGCGGAAGACTTAATCCCTAACCACGGGCAATTAACAGCAACACGGAGTGCGCACAATCCTTTGAGCAAGAGTAAATAAAACGGGAGAAAAGGTGTTGCTTAACACAAAGTAAACAACAATCTCAAACCCACAAGCTTAGTTAAGTAAAGCCCACACCGGCTCAAAATAAGTCATAAGCAAACATAACTGTAACATGTGACATAAAACCACAACAAGAACCCTACACAAAGGTTCGAACATAAAGCATGAAAGAAACGATGATAAGTCACGCAACGATCTCCATCATCACACCCAAGCTACCTCTGACCTTTCCTCAAAAAGGCAATCCTGTCCATCTGCGTGTCGCACCACGCAGCCCCAAATCAAAACACAAAAGAGGGGTGAGTTTTAACACTCAGCAATGGTTTTAATATCACTGTCAACGTAGAAAATACGATAGCTTAGAAATGTGATCGTTTCAGATCAAAGATTTACATGGTGCATCACTTTATGATCACACATTCATATCACTTAACACTGCATAAAAATGCATAATTCAACCTGCATGGATGTATCTCTAGCATACATATTCCCACATGCATTCACATCATAACCAATCCCGCATGGACGTATCTCTAACATACATATTCCACATGCATAACATCAAAATCAGCATGCATGGATGTATCTCTAACATACATATTCCACATGCATAACATCAATATCAACATGCATGGATGTATCTCTAACATACATATTCCCACATGCATAACATCAACATCAACATGCATGGATGTATCTCTAACATACATATTCCACATGCATAACATCAATATCAACATGCATGGATGTATCTCTAACATACATATTCCCACATGCATAATGTTATCACAATCAACCTCCATCAAGGAGTAATCACACACTGTCGTCACACGTACGGGAGCATAGACAAGGCCACGAAGGCGTGTCATGGTACAAAATTCTACACAAGAATTCAAGAAAGATCGGGGTTGTCAATCCCTAATACCGCTCGCCACGGACGATCCTGGCCAAGGATGTCCCATTCTCACACAGAATCTAGAGCGAGGTGTTCGCCCAGTGGACATCTCTGCGGAGGGAAGAGCCCGAGTTCTCACACGAGAGAACCCTAGAACACGTGGTAGCGGGGTGCACACGGCATACCACACCGGATTCTCGGGGTCCGGATGACACACATAATGATATTCTCACATATCCGCAAGACAAGTACACAACTCGTCCCCACATCATTCCATTAAACAAGACTCAACCCGGGAGTGCACTCGTTCCACACAGAACTCCAAATCGTTCCACACGGGAACTCCAAATCGTTCCACACGGGAACTTCAAATTGTTCCACACAGAACTTCAAATCAAAATATGTCCTTTCGGACCAATCAACTTGCGATTAATCCACGACCGATAAACCCGGCACACAATTCCATCACATTGCATCCAATCGGTCAAATTCGATTAATCACGATGAAGCCTCAATTGGAAATCCATTTTCATGATGCGTGCGACATGGTACATGCGTGGGCAAAGCATACATAAATCCTAATCATGATAAGTGCTCTCACCAGCCCCTAATGCATCATTCATAATCACGATATTAAGCTTCAACATCATCATTTAACCCCCACATGTGTGTGTGTGTAACTAGTAGAAGCCTTTCACATGATGCATATTAACATGCTTGAAAATCAACTCACCACCACACTACACATGTGAATTTCTACCTAAACATGAATTCCAAATGAAATCATAGTAGAAGAATCGTTGAAATCATAGTTAAATTCAAAACTCAACCACAAAGGCTAAACACCTATAACATCACTCATTTCATCATTGAGTCATGGCATTCACCAACATTCACACACCATTAATCACAATTTATCATGACAAATCTGTCCAACAATGATTGTAGTCCTACTGAAATATGCTCAACCAAAGGGAAACAACTATTCATAATTTCAAAATAACGATTCCAACATCATGCCACAAAACATAAGTCATTCCACCATCCCTAAGCATATATCTCAACTCCATAAACTCAATAGCATGCATTTCCAGTAGCCTAACATAGCTTAAAACACTCCACATTCATATAAAATTGGCAAGCCAAAGTGGAATCATCAAAATAGGCATCATACACACAACATGCAAATTTCCTGTGTAGCCGATCGATCGCCCTTCAAGCCGTTCGATCGGTTACACGCAAAATTTTGAAATTTTCAGTTCAGCCGATCGATCGCCCTGAAAGGCCGATCGATCGCCAACACACGGCAGAAACAGTCATCTTCTTCCTTTCGCAAAATCAAACCGAGACACCATAGATAACACTTCAAATCCACATCTAGCACCCTAATCATCATCAAAAGTCCTCCTTGACTTCCAGAATATCAAACCAAACCATAATAATGCAAAACCCTAAGAAATCGGGATTAAATAATTCCATTTTCTAATCTTACCATTAACACACTAAATCAAGCAAACCATTTCGAAATAAGCCAAAAATGAAGAGTTTTACCATGGATAAACAGAGATTTTGAAGACCCATTACCTCAGCACTTGATTAAGCTCGGATTGAAGAGTCACCCTTCTTGAAATCCTTGAAAACACAATGAGTTTGAATCAAACACCAATAGAAATCGATTTACTTAAGAAATCCCTAATTAAATCTTAGATCTAGGGCTTGTTGGTAGTAAAAATCGAATTTTGAATGTTAGGGTTTGTAGTAAAACACAAATCAGTAGCTTTTGATGGTCAAAAACGAATTGAATCAAGGGGAAAATGGTAGATTTGGAAGAAATTAAGAGAAAAGCCATGGATTAGTGCTTAATTAGAGCAAGCTTACCTTAATCGGCTTCTAATTCGGGCCTAAGTGGGGATTAGGCCAGACCTCCTTCCTTAGCCTATTCCCAAAAATGGAAATGGCTCAGGTTTGCCCTTTTATAGTAAGGGTTGGGGTAGGCAAAGGTAAGTTTTGGGGTGTAAATATGAAAAGTAGGCTAAAAGTGGGTATTTTGCAAATTTAAGCACAATTTAAGCCTAATAAAATTCTGAAAATTTTTGTGTGACCTTAAGTATATGTCTAGGGTCATTTGACATAAAAATAAAATTTTCGACCGTGGGGCCCACAGGGGTCCCGCCAAAACCCTAATTTTTGGGAAAATAGTGAAAAATCCGAAAAATTCCAAAAATTCACATTTGGTTTAAAATCACTTAAAACCACTAATATTGAAGTTAATTTTGGTTAAAACCATCACAAACTCTATTTATTTACAAAATCACCGAATAAGATCAGAAAACACGTAAATTGCACGATAACCCATAATTAAATAAAAATCAAGACCGGTTTAAAGATGAGGGTCCTTACACAAAAACTTAAGGTACTTCAATATCAACTTACATAATTATCAATATAATATAATGTCACATAACCACACTTAAACACATTCCATACACTTCCATCATCAATTCTACACCTCCAATGGCATAATTTTATCATAATACACATCTCATAATCATTAGAATCATCAAATGGAGTAAAATATTAAAATGAGCATAAGTTTCAAAAATAGCAAAAACTGTCGTATGTCCAATCGCCCTGCAAGGTTGTTCGATCAGCTATATTGAAAATTTGCCAAAACTGTAGTGTTGTCGATCTATCGCCCTGGTAGGCCGTTCGATCGCCAGTACAACAGTTTTGACATTCTTCTTCATTTCAAAAATCAAAACCGAAACACCATGAAAACACCTTCAAATCTTCATCCATGGTACCAAACACAATCAAAACTTCATCAAACCTTCCAGAACACTAATCCAAACCATTCTAAGACAAAACCCCAAGAAATTGAAATGAAACATTAGCAGTTACTAAAACCACCATTAGAGCCTAAATCAAGTAAAAACCCACTTCAAATAACATCATAAAAATTAAAAATTTTGCTACCAAAAGTTGAGATTGAAGAACCTATTACCTTTCCTTATTGATTTGGTCTGGAATAAACCTTCAATCTCCTCCAACACCTTCTAAAAATATGATTTTAAGTTAACATACTACTAATCTCAATTTAGCTTTGAAAAACCAAAAGTAAACATTAGATCTAGGGCTTTTGAAGCTTAAAAACAAGATTTTGAAGATTAAGGCTTGGAGAAGAGAGGTAACAGTAGTTTTATGCTTTCAAAATGAATTGATAAGATGGGGGAAGGCAAGATTAAGAAGAGTTTAACGAAAACTTAGAGATTAAGTCAAGATTAAGCTAAACTCACCTCTAATCGTTTCTTTTCTGGGCCTAATCGGGGATTAGGCTCCAAATCTCCTGGCTAATTTTATTCCCAAATGGGAAATAGCACAACTCTTTCCTTTTATAATAAGGTTTGGGCTATACCTAATAAGAATGTGAGGTAGAAATAGAGTTTTTAACTAAAATTAGAAAATTTAGTAATTTAACCCAAAATTAGGTCTAAAAAAATTTTAAATTTTTTTATAGTGTCTTTTATTGATATCTGGGGAATTTTGGTCTAAAAACCTTAATTTCATCGGTGGGGCCCACAGGGGGTCCCGCCAAACCCTAATTTTTGAAAAAATTAGTAAAAAATAAAAAAAATCCTAAAAATTTAAAATTGACTAAAAACTATTTAAAACTCATAAATGTAGAGTTAATTTTATTTAAAACATTTAGAAACCCTATTTATTTTTTAAAACCACCGAATTTGATCAAAAAATACATAAACCACACGACAACCGATAAATAATATTAAAATAAATTGGTTCAAAATGAGAGTCCTTATAGTAGGTGACTCAGAGACATTTATAGGTTACAGTATCATAGGGAGAAAAAATCATTATTTTTAGGGTCTAAGACAGCATATTACACGTGTCTGCATCAATCTTATAGGGTAGTATATACATAACTCGTGTAATGCGTTAAGAGTTATTTATATTTTGGGCTTGAATTTGCTGATCTATATCCCTGTAAATGAGTGCAATGAGCCTTCGTTTATTATTTATGTACTTATGTGACTCCATGTTATTTATGTTGCTTAATCTGATACATCTTTTTATTATTGATGCGCTAATTTATATTGGTAACTAAAGATTAATGAAGATTAATCAAAAGATATTGGTTATCATTAGATTGAGGGGAGAACATCTAATCAAGATAAATACTAAAATACCCTCAATAGGGTTTGTGATTGGTTCATAGAGTGAGTGGGGCCCTAACATATAATTTTACCTTAATTAATAAACCGAGAGTAGTTATATATTATGGGAGTTTACCTGATTCTCATGGAGACTATTAGGGTTTGGTATGATCTTTGAGTCATAGCTCAATGGATGAGTTATATATTAGGCCGATTCACAATATAAAGAGGACCCAAATGGTTAGGTGAATACTTTACTGGATGAAAATGATCTAGTTTAAGTTTGAAATGTTTGAGGAGAGTCAGTGGTCATAAAGACCCTTGGCTTCTATGGATTATATATTATTTATATCTTTGTAGATATTTTCCCCATAGTTGGGATACTGGAGATTGCGATACGCTTTCTTTATTGTCATGACGATTTGGGTATTGATGAGCGATGTCTTTACTGCGGGTTTCCCGTAGGTCTTCACAGAACCATATAGTGTGTATGAGAAATGGAGTTATATGAGCATCATGGAAGGCTTATGCTTATCACAAGTATAGTTAGGATCCTCTTCTTCATATTCGTGGCAGGCTATTGAGAGTCCTAATGATTTGGGTCATGTTGTTATTAAGCAGTCTAATCCAATGTTAGAGTCATGTATAAGGATTTCTTTGAGAGTCGAATTATCTCTAAGTAAACACAAATTATATTTGTTAAATCTAGAGTTTGGTTAAAACGAGGACGGGTGATTAGTATCATGTCATTTTAGTTTGGCATATAATGTGTTAGTTTGTCTAAGAGATTAGACAAGGGCATTAATTATTGAATAAAGGTTGTGAGATAATTAATAACATTGATTGTTGTTGATTATTAATTAGCACAAGTATAACAATTAAAAAACTTGCATAAAATATAAGTTGATTGAAAATACTTAAGCATTGTATGTTGGATGCTATGCTTCTTGAATTACTATAATTTCTAGGCAGAACTACGTCTAAATCTAATCTTGTTGGAAACAATGGAGATTTTGTTTGTTGAGTGTGTAGGCAATAACATCGGGCGATGTTAGCCCAATCCGAAAAATATTAATAAAATTTTTTGTTCTTTTGGAAACTCTTCTCCTTAGGGTGAAGAAGTTATGTTGTTGTTTGGTTGTTTGTTTTGGTTGGTTATAGGTTCTCAAGGCGAGGACAAGTGAGATCAGGACTGGCGAGCATGAGCTGTAGTTCCTTGTTTTCGTAATTTTGGTACATAAATGTATCTTTTGCATGAGAGTCAACTTAGTTATTTATTTTCAGACAAACGATCAACTTGTACTTAATTAGATGAGTTATTTTAATTAATTTTTTTGGACATGTAATAATATCATTTGATTTGATATTCATATTTATGAACCTAATTATCATGACATAGATATTTAATCGAAAGATTTATTTTGTACAAAGAAAAAAAAATTCTTGTACTGTACCGTTAATGTTATTTTAAAAGGCTTTTTAAATTCTGGGTCGTGACAACCGCCACCACTACCATCGTCACCGCCATTACCACTATCACCACCTAGATTCCAAAAGAATCTACCACCACTACTACAATTGATTTATTTAAATTTTAATTTTCTCTAACATCATTTATGCAGCCAAACAATAATTTTTTTTAAGAATTTCCTAGTTTCTCTCTTACCTAGATTCACTTTCTCTTTTCATTTCTCCTGGCTGCCACCAATCCAAATAGACCTTAAAGGGGCGAGAGCCGTATAAGTTGCAACATTTCTCTAAGTACCAAAGCGAGAGTGATATGGACCCTATCCATCCACCATTTAATTGTAATAAGAAAAGGCATGGGTATTAGACTTAAGCTATGTACATTGGCATTGACCTCTCTCTATGTAGGAAGTACTAAATTAATAAATCTGTTTGATATAAAAGAGTTTGTTTCATATTAATAACTCTATTTAGTTTACCATTTAATAAAAATTACTATTTTTTTAAATATAACTGTTAATATAGGACAGATGGAATAATTTTTGTACACCCTACTAACAGTGAACATAGTATAAAGAACACATAATAGCCATTAATATTTGAAATTAATGATGCACATAACATGTTAATATCAATAGCGTGTAAATTGCCTATTTTTTAGATGAATAGCTTCTATATATTCCTTATACTAAGGTCACTGTCAGCGAGGACGTGTAGATATATAAAATGGTGACTTGATGGCAGAAATCTATTTTTGAGATTCATGTTGTGAATTTGCCATGAAACATTCAGAAAGCGCGAAAGGATGCTAATGAGCGTCAAGCAGTAGTCACCTTTTGCAATTGAATGCGAGTGCAATACAGCTTTTGAGCCAAGAGAGAGGATCCGTAGGAAGCCTTAAAGCAAAGCCTGTTTCCAATAATTCCACCAGCAGCGATCACTGATCACGTTGTTCCCTCCAACTTAAGCCATAACAATCATCCCGAGGAGTAATCACTTTTATGAGCAGTTGCTTACGACAAGGAGAGTGATGTAGCGATCATAGTATGCTATGTACCATGGGCAAGGGGACATTCGGCCACGCTTGTGCGCAGTAGGCCTGGCCGTCGCGACACTGGCAGAAATGAAGGCCGGGATAGTGTCAGTCTGGTAAAGCATAGCGGGAGTGCTTTAAAAACACCAGCACCCCTCTTATTTTGAAGGCCTACACATTTGTAGCACACCACGGAGGGAGAAAGGACGAGGAAGAACAGGCAAATTTTTGGCCCCACCGCTGACAAAATGATGATGAATCTATGTCAACAGTTGGGTCACTTTCTGTTGTGTCTACACTTTTCAGATGAAATTGAAGCGATTGGCTGCTAAATTCCTAGCTAAGGAACCTAAAAACTAGGCCAGCGCATAAGGCAGCTCAATACTCAATAAAAGCAAAAGATTAAGACGATACTCAACCCCAAATTGCGTCAAATAAGTAGGCCTGTCTTCAAAATCTATCCAACTGGAGCTCTTTCCACACATTTCTGTCTTTAAATACCACTATCTCCACTTGAAAATTTGAATTCTTCACAGCCTTTCTCCACAAATCAAATCATTATACCCTACATGTTAGCAACATTGAAAATATTAAATCTAAATTTCATCATCACTATAATGTGTAATATTCTTCAACCATAAAATGATGGAAAATTCATAGCACCTTGAGAGCGTATTGTGTGGATCTCCGGGCCTAATATTTCGACTCCCTCGTCAGTTAGCAAGGAAATCCCTGATGAACTTAACACATAAGGAAATGCCAGAGGTGGCGATATTGGTGATTTTGCCACCTTCATATACCTTTGACCTGTAAAACAGTAACTTGAATAGTGACTGGGAAGGTGAAGAGCAAAGTGGCCAATGAAACTCTTATCTTAGGTCATAAATTTACGAGCAGCTGTGAAATCCACTCTCGAAGTGACTAGCTAGATCAAACGTGGGAGAGCATCTGTACTTATGAAGATTGGACATTTTGCATATTGGAACTTGATTACTTAGGGCTAGAACTTCCTTTGAATACTATAGATTTCCACTCAAACTCACAACCCTAACAACAGTCATACACCCAGAGACGACACACAGAGAGCTCAGAGAGAGAAGATAGCAGCAAAAATCAAAATAAATTCCAACCTGAGTGAGCTTCAAGCACAAGACGAATGGTAACAGCATGGGCCCAATGGATGCCTAGCGCAGCAATCAATTCAGAGCCTACTCTATCAGGATGTTTAACCATTCCAAGCTTGTTTGATGCTGCATGTCAAAAGTTTGCATGAGACTATGAAGGGGAAAAGGACCACAGAGCAAAAGGACAAAATAAAAAGTACATTGATGAACCTTCAAAAGGGAAATGGAAGCCTTCCTCATTGCAATTTGCTCGTACTTGATTGGTCACGACTATTGGAATTTGGGACAGCTCTGCAAGTGATCTTTACAGGTTTTAGAAGAAGGATTAGTGTAGGACAAAATGATTATTTTAAGGTTGAAAAGCAATGATCCCACATGCACCCGTTAACTTGTAAAGCAGTCCAGATGAAGACTTCACAGTCGAAAACAAACACAACTAAAGGCCCACTCATCAGCTTGACACAAACACACACACACATATATATATATTGCAAATAGAATAATGAGCTTGTGGTCCAGTTTTAGTTATTACTCCCTCCGTTCTAAATTAATAGATTCATTTGGTTTTTCAAAATGAACTAAATTTAGTTTATTTTGAAAAACCAAATGGAGATATTAATTTAGGACAGAGGGAGTATATAACAAGGCAATCCAGTTTTAGTTGGGTTGGTTATATCTCTCCTGGTTGTGGGAGAGGTCCCACGGTAGAATCCTGTTGGCATATAGTGTGTGTGGGTGTTAGGGTCTTACCTATAAAAAAAAGTTAACATATAACAAACCCACCGAAATATCATCTTACTTCAGAAAAGAAATGTGCCATGCCAAAGAATTTTTTCCTAGAGCTCCTTTGTTCTTCTCATAATCCCTGTTAATAACTGATGGTTAGTTCCTGAACCATCTGATGATATTTTAAAAAAATCATTTTATGATTCATGAGCAATGATACTGATAGTAATAACAAGTTTGAATAGAATGTCCTTTTTTCTCTGTTTTTTTTCTCTTTTTTTCTCATTGAACCTCTCAACTCGGTAAAGTTAACTTGAGATGCACATTGAGAAGGGCATACCTCTCCAGTTGGTCGATAAGCTACTTTGATTAAAAACATGAATATCAATCTATTTAGATCTTTTTTATTTGAGCCCCGTTAATATGCGACCGGCTATTGCATAAGCAGGGGCATCGCAGGCCATCAGTGCATGTTACTTAGGGGGCAAGCTGCTTTTGAGTAACATGCACCATCGGATCTCAATCTGATAGTTTGCAATGCCCCAGCTTATGTAGTTGCACGTGAGCCAAACAGGACACCCACAAAATTTCCATACATTTTAAAAGGTGGGTATTTCAGTCTACACCCTTAAGTGATGCCCTATTTTCCACTGTCTTTTTTTTCCACAGACAATTGAGGTTTGAACTCACAACATGAGAAACATGTTCAACTTTTTTCAAAATAATGCTTACATTTGGATTATTTTGTATGAACATGAAAACATAATGCTTTAACATTTCAAGCATATCATCACTTTAGTCTGTCATATCATAAGACACTATGTGTTGATTAGAACACCAAGTTTATATATCTACAGATGTTCATCAATATTGCAAATACAGCATGCATTGATTGCATTCACCCTGAAACAAGAGCAGCCATGCTGTCAATGATCAGCAGCTTGACCTGGTGTTGTAGCATTGAAATCTTGATTTGTTGCAAGCTGAAAGCAATTTAAAAATGATTAATGAACCAATAAGTTATTTTTAACTCTTTGATGCCTATAGAATGGATATTGGAACATGACAACTTGCACAGTCAGGTTAAATCATTATATCAGCACCGATGGAAGTGAAGGAATTCAATGATCCGACAGTATATGTTAAAAAGAATGCAAACACAAAGAATGGAGAAGATCAAGTCCAATATTTAAAGAGAAGGAAAAAAAAGTGCTGGTATCAAAGTGTCAAGTATGCCATACGAGAATAATTAGTTTTAAACATAAATTTGGACTTCTAAGGAGAAAGCATTATGCTGCAGTCTTTAACCACAGTGCCTTATATGCAGCTCTCCACAGGCAAAAAAAATGTGGAACACACTGACTGAATTTACACTCAACAAATTGGGGTGAAAATAAAGCAATATGCTGAAGGGATCCATCAAGTTTCAGCGGTATCTACCCTTGTCCCTGTTGAAATATCCCCTTTATTTTCAGCGGTTTATAATCAAGATATAGATAGCAGAAATAGAAGAGGCTGTTTTAGCAGTCTCAAATATGACATGAACTGAAACTTAGCGGGCCCTTCAAATCTGTGACCCTATTCAACCCTAAATTGTCCTTATGTAGGTGTTGAACCCACATAGGTCCCACTTACTTTCGGCTATAAGCTTCTTTATCTTGTTTTGAAAGTGTTTAGGAATTATGAATAAATAAACAGAATTCATGTCCTTTGATTATGGGCAGTAGTTTTGAGTTTCAATATTTGCATTTACCCCCGCATACAAACATCAAATATATCTAAAAAAACCTCACCTCTCAGTGAATTCAGACAGCATAGATGGTTTTAAAACTATGATCCTACCCGCCATCTGCTAAAATGAACACTAGCATATCTTTAGCTCATCAATCAATTATTTTGGAAGCAGGAATGTAAGTGAATGCAACAGAGGCAAAGTACAGGAAGAATTCAAAAAACCGATATAGTAACCTCTTGAGCTTTTCCTGCCGCATAAAATACTTCAGGAAAACTATTTGCTCCAATTTCCATCAGCCTGTCATAAGTAACCAAACACTGGAAAACGATAATACTACATAATGCAAAGCCAAAAATTTCGAAGCTTCTAAATATCGAAGTTAGCTAATAGTTCGCTGTCAGCACCTTCTAGAGCTAAATTTAGATTCGGTATCAATATATATAACATGACCATCCAGACCTCCATGACTTTTCGGCAGGGCAGCCAACAGAGAAAGCTTGAGGCAGAACTGCAAATAGAGGGAAGCCAACATTGTTTAAAAACGACCAAACCTACCCGGAAAAACCGATGGAGTGAAGTCAGAAGAATGCCATACTTGCGTTTTCCCAATCCCAGCAGGACCCACTAGCTCTGTCAACACACCAAATGGGATTCCTCCACACAAGGCATCGTCTAACCCTTTCAATGATGTAGGAAGATGGCCCGCCAAATGGTCCTTCCTCATTCTTTCCTCCATGAGGAGCATGGCCTAGAAGGCATTCACATCTTAAGAATATCTTCCATATTGAAAAAAAACAAGGATTGCAAACACTACGTAACAAACTTGGTATCTGATTTTATATTTATAAATATCAAAATCAAATGTGCTAAATTTTTTACAGTTTGATATGGTGGGCAAGCCATTTCACTTATCTGCGACACAGCAGATGTAACTTGCTCCAAATTAACGTCCAACAACTCCATGAGCTCGAATTCAGTAAGCGACAAGGCATCCTACAGCACAAACACAAAAAGAAAAGAAGGATTTAAATCCTTTAGCTTTCACTGTATGTTTCATTCTCATTCACATCAACATCAATTAGTTGTTTCAAAGCACTGGCACCCAGGGTATAGAAGCTACCTTAGCAGTGATAATGTTGCGAGCGGCAAAGATGTTCGCAATGGGTGGGCGAAGACCCATTTGGCTAATAAGCTTATTCGCCATTTTCCTCCTTTCTTCCTCCTTCCACGCGTCTGGTTTACGTTCCCAGTTCCCAGCCTCCGGCTTCCCAAAATCAAACTCAAATGACAGTCATGACACAACCCAGAAACCGCCCAAGGCAGTGCTGGGCCTACTGACTATATTGGGCCATCACTAACTGGGCTTACTGGTCCGAAGACTTTAACTGCCAAGTGCGGCCCACTTGTTCAGTCATGATCCATAGGCACAATTCGGCAAGGGCGTTTAGTTCTGCCAGAACCTTTTCTTAGCATTGTCATCAAGGCTATCGATCAGCTGGCCATTGGCCTATCCTGGCTAAGTGCAGGTGTTGAAGTGGACGACCCGGCCCTTTACTAATGGGCCGGGCTCGACAGGGCCCGGGGCCGGCCCAGTCCCATATGCAGTCCGTCCATGGGCCTTATCAGGCCCGGCTCCATACAGGGCCTGGTCAAGGCCCGCAATTTTTAAAAATAAAAAATAAAAAAATCTTTAGCCCCACACACGGGCCTGTTTCAAGCCGGGTAAGGTCGGGCCCGGCCAAAACGAGCAGCCTTAGAAATAGCCTCTGTTGCCTTTTCAGTAGTACAAAATTTTGCTGTGCATGGGAATGGGAAATGAACAAGCATACGAAGACATAGTGGTTACCTTCACTTAATTTCTTGCCATTTTTTTATTGATCTATTTTCCTTTCTTTTTTAATCTTTGTTTTTTTCAAATCAGATGTTCGTCGTGTCCATGAACGTTGTAGACTTGTGGGAAAAGATTAAAATTCATTATGAAATATGTTCGCCTAATGCCTTGTATTCACTTGGTTGCGAGTGCTTAATTTGGGTGTGGGTGCATTAAGTCTTAATTGGATATAGAAAAATAAAAAAAATAGTGATATATATACCCAACGAATTTATCTAACAAACCCACCCAACTCTAATTTGGTTAGGCAGAAAAACCTCACTTAGCCTACACCAAAAACCAGCTAAGTTGGGTAAATTTTAATTAGTGGAGAAAAATCTTTATCCGCCCAATTTCTCTTCTTGTTTTAGGCCAATTACACCATCATAACCACCAAAAATTGGCTTTAGGGACAAAATGCAGTTTCTAAAGAGACCTCAAATTTAAATGTAGAATCTCATTCATGAAAGATTGTCATTGAATCCCCTGAATAACAAAAGTCCTCCAATGAAACTAGCCAAAACCGAGTTAAGAAAGTAGCTTCAGCTGGGCTATTTTGTACTTGTTTTTCGCTACTTGGATTTAGCCGAAAAACTTTCACCTACGTACCAGACAATTTCCTTCCCCAAAATTTAGGCAAAAAGGAAAAACAAACGAAATATTTTTACGTTGTTTTCTTGTACTTCTAATTATTCTCTGGCTTCATTGATAGTATATTATAATTAAACAATTAGATTTTAAAAAAAAAAGTCCTACTATGGGACGTTTATGAAATGGTAGATAGATACTTTTTGAAGTCCTTTATTCTTTTATGTGTATCAACTAATTACTTCATATTAGAATAATATGAAATAGAGTAAGAGGATTGAATATGTGAATGAGTCTGAATTGAAGTAGAAATCTAGTTAAAATGCAGTCTTCTTTAAAATTCTCACCTTAGAATTCATCGTGTTCATCATCCCGTGCTTTGATATGGTGGGACCCACAAATCAAAGATAGTGATGCACACAGCGAGTCTCATTTTAGATTTTTGAAAGGAAAATAGAATTGCTGAACATATGAAAGGGGGAAAGAAAAACAAATGTTTATCTACAGCATGCATCGAAGAATAATCCTAGCATTGGGATGCCGGCTTCAACTGGTGCAACATCAATCATGCGTTAATTAATATTCCTTCCCTCCCATGTTAAAATCTAGTTAATTTTTTAAAATAAATTAAACTTAATTTTAAAAAAACTAAATAAAATTATTAATATGAGAAAGAAAGAGTATAATGCTACTCCATTAATGTTTATTTACACAATAAACGTGCCTAAATGTTTGTGAGGAATCGTCAATACGATGGACCCGTATTTTAAAAACATGAAAATACAGACTTGATCAATCTGATGATCAGCCGGTGGGTTAGTTCAAGTAGACTTAGCATTTTTCATAGGATACAAACAGTCGTTGTACAAGTTTTGCTTCTTTTTGTTTCATCGCCGATTGAACGCTCCCTAGTTAGTCCCTAGTGACCGATCCTCATAGGTTAGTAGTGTAGAGTGGTCGGCCAGCAGCGGAAGCAGTGGTGGGAGAGGTGGTGTAATCAAAAATTTCAATCTTTACACGATCTACAAAATAAGCATGTAAATTCTAATAACAATTAGCAATATACATACATCACATACAATCAATCAAAGGAAAACTAATTAAGATAGGATGATACGAACTGACCTTGGGCTTGATCCAGCCCTAGCACGTCCTCTTCTTAAAGATCTAATCCTCCAAAAGATAGATCTAATCAAATAAACAAGAGAAGCAATGATTACCTTCAACGATTTATGTGTTGATCCCTTCTTACCTTGATCTTGGAGTCAATTTCAGCAAAACCTCTCCTTGAAACTTCAAATCAGTGAGCTCATCTTTCGAACTTGCACTACCCACCGTAAGAGAAGAAAGGAAGAGTCTAGAAGAAGAAGAAGGGGCGGCAAAGAGCTTCTCCAATGGAGAAGAAAATTCACACCCAAAAAGGAGGGGGTGACCTTGAGAGAGAGAGAGAGAGATAGGAAGAGGGGATGAATTCAAAATGAATTATTAGATCCACCAAAGAGGGGGGCGTCCCATTTCAGTTTGGGAATAAGGGAGAATATTCTCCCTTATTCTCTCCATCTCCATAAATCTCTTTCTTTTCCAATTATAGCACAGGCCAGAAATAGACATCCTCTCATGGGCTCACTGAACGGGCTCAAGACAATAGGCTTAAATGCTAAAACACTGGCTTAATACAAAGGGTCATACAGAACGGGTGCGGGCTCTGTCTTACAGAGCCCACGGAGGCCTAAACCCCCTTGCACACGGCCAAGTCCGCGATAGGATCGACCCCACGCTTACTACGTGTCCTACCCTCCAATACCTAATTTGTGCGACTGGGCCCCATAATGTGTAAATACACACCTAGATATATGTTTAGTGTACTTGTGTGATATGTGTGGGTCCCATATGAATTATGTGTAACAAGGAATCAAGTGGTGTTGGCGCATCTGCCCCCACCATCCTTAGACCACGTGAATCGTACCGGTTCACTCGGACCGCAACACGTTGGACCAAACTAGGCCCGAACCCATACCATAGTCCAACAAATAACTCATCTCCTTTTGGCAATGCCATGAAATGGGTCGCAACCGGCAGCACCATATATATATATATATATGACCAGATTCAGTAATTCAGACTTCAAGCTGGGAAGCAAAAATTGTTTGAAACAGTGATCGTCTGCACGTACATGTGTTTGTCAGTTTGAACTACCCACCCTTTTTTCTTCTTTTCGAAGTTAGATCTAGTTGGTTGGGATTAGGTTTTGAATGGGTCGCTCACTGATCCATATAGAATATACGTATATTTTATTTTTTGCACAAGTTAGTTGGTTGAGAGAAGAACTATTGGGAGTTGGGAGAGCTGCTTTGAAACGGTAAAAGAAATGTACAAGGTAATAGTATTCTCAATGGCCTGCGTGCGGTCCTAATACACAAACCCAATCTCGATTACTTCATCTTTTGTTTATAAAGAAAGGAAAGCCACATTGGGGGGTGGGGAGTTTGGTGAAGCGCGAGTCACCTCTCGTTGTAATTTATTCCATTCTAGAAGATGGGTTAGGCTCACAAGTCAATGTATAGAGGACGAAACATCCAATCGGTGATCGAATGGCCAGGCTGCTTTGCCATTCTGAGTTCTTACCATTGTAAATTGAGGTTAAAACATGTTTTCCCTTTTGGATAGTGATATACGCCCAAAGAATATGTTAAAAAAAAACCATCTAACCAAATTTTAGTTGGATAAAACATATGTAGACCTGACGTAAGGTTCACTTGTGTCCACATTTTATGTCCAATCAAAACTCAGTTAGAAAGTTTTGTTGGAAAAATTAGTTAGGTAATATTTTTCATATATATACAAAATTATACATTACTTAGTTTTTCATTAGTTAAAATACGTAACGTAACAATGCCATCATGTTTAAAGTTCTTTTAAGATAATTTTACCCTTACAAGAGCTTGGAGGGCCAGTCCGCCTCAGGGCATAGCCAAAGAGAGAAAGCTGGAGTGCTGGACATGACCAAACGGACGCGGAAGACATGCGTTCAACTTGCTAAGCGATAGATAACGTCACTGGATAAAGTTGTAAACACCGTGAACAATAGTTATCGGTTTTTGGCTTGTCATTAATGACCGCGGCACTAGTGACTAGACTCTGGGAGTGAACGGTAGTGTTTGATAACAAAGGACTGAACATGTTTCGACTTTTGTCCATCCAACTTGAAAAATGAACATGTTTCGACTTTTGTCCATCCAACTTGAAAAATGAACGTGTTTCAAGTATGGACTTTGTCTGTCCAACTTGAGGAATTTAGATACTCTAGGCCTTCTTTTTCCCTCTGCCTTATATTAATAGTTCTATTGGAAAAGATCTCACATTACTAGCTCAATTTGGCTTAAGTTAAGAGGCTAGATACTTAAAATAATTTCTCATAAACTTAAATTTTCATTATCTAATAAAACTAATTATTTTTAAAAATAGAGCTCTTGATATGAGCAGAGGGATTAACTTTTAGAGCCTACCCTTTCTAATTTTGAATTTTACTAGCTCGTTGGTCCTATGCAACTAAACCGTCAACTTGATGCCACGCGCAATGGTGAGATAAAACACCCGTGTTATTTTTTAATTAATACAAGCTGCCACAAAATTTTGAAGAGTTCCGGTTGCTTGAACGTTCCATGGTTATTTGTCATGGTGTGAAAGTGGTGTGAAACTTTCAACCACCTTCAAATACTATTTCTACATAATATTTGAAGTTGTGTAACATCAAAGTAAAAGAAAATTTCAGTTGACTAGCGCTATCAGAATCAATTAAATCATGGTAGTAATTAAATAATGACAATGAGTTGAGGACACATATATGATGAGGTACACTGTCTACGTCTCCTTTGAATCTGTCAAACCAGTACCCTCTCAAATTAAACAAGCTAAAAGTCCTTTCTTACTTGAGTTTTTCAAGACCAATAAACAACCACGTATAACAATAAGGTATAAAATATGACGAGGAAGTTGTCCATCACAGCCAGCGAATGGTATCACTGAAATTTTTTGACAAGACCAAGGGTGCTTGCCTACCGTCAACAATATATAACTAACACTAACAGCTCATCCTCCGTCTCTCGCCCAGAAGAGAGATCTCCAAGCCTGCTGCAAGACCAGACAGGAGGAGGGAAGGACGGGGAAAGAAAGAAGGGCCTGAGACGATTAGACATGGCTTCAGCTACTGCTAGTCGTCCATTGTTTATCTTCATCTTCTTAGTTACCTTCATCGTCTCTTCGTTCGTTGCCCAGGCCGGTAACCAACGGCTTGGCTGGATTCCGGCACGATCCGCCTGCACTGGTTCCATAGCCGAGTGCTTGGCTGGGGATGAATTCGGCATGGACACCGAGATCAACCGGCGCATACTAGCCACGACTAACTACATCAGCTACCAATCGCTGAAGCGAAATAGTGTCCCATGCAACCAGCAAGGTGCCTCCTACTACAACTGCCAACCGGGTGCCCAAGCCAACCCCTACAACCGAGGTTGCAGCGCCATTACAAGGTGCCGGAGTTGAAACCCCTCTGTTTCTGGTTTCCTTCACACTTTTCTTGTTCTGTTTTTTATGGGTTTGTAAACAAGATTCACCTTTTTGGTGATACATGATGCTTGGTGTGTATGGACTATGTATGCATGCTCTCAGCTCTCTCATACCGAAATGTCAGTATGAAACATTTAAGTAGTTTTTTTTTTCTTGGCAAACCCCCGAAGGTGCCCAAATAAAAAAACTACAACAGCAGACTGAACATAATGGCCCCCTATTGCACTTGCATCTTGGTAAATCACATCACTTAACCACCCAGGAGATGAGTTCCACCACAGGCAGGAACCCCACTCCAGCATAGCTGGCCAATTGGTCAGATATAAATGGCTGTTCCTGTGAAAGATGGAAAGAAAGGTCTCGATTTTATAATTTGATTTGATTTCCTAGCTCCTGTTTGTATTGTACATTGTTTGTTTTATGTTGTTTGAAATCAGCTAATCTAGCGTCATTAAGTTTAATTTATACTTTATCCCTTCATCCAGAAACATAATAGGCTACTAGAGTGACATTTTCACAGTAGTTATGAGTCAACACTTAGACAAATGAAATGTTGGACCAACATAAGTAATTTGTAGAGTTACTCGACCCATCTTTAGATCTTGGGCTGGGTTGTTGGGTTTGAGCAAGTCAGCAAGTGAATACTATCACATTCATTATAAAATTAGTCATAAACTAGATTATAAGGACTTAGCTTGACATTGTATTCAAGCCCAAGGGGTGGGGAGTTAGATTTTGGGCTTGACCTCTTAACCCATGATTTGGTTCAACCACATACACGTGTCTTTCTTGCTGCGTGTTCGGTTTAGTTCACACACACTTGGCCAAGTTGGGTTGGGTCGGGTTGCTTAAAAAAATAAAATTCATATTTTTTAGACTACTTTATTCAAAATTAATTAATTATGTAGATACAATGCATCTCATGTCTGTATCGTTGTCATATCCCTCTCTGCATACAGTCGTCATGCACTATACATATTCAAATATAGGTTTTACATCATTGAGAGTATATATATACAAGGAGAGTAAAACACTATTCTTTGCTTCTACTATATGTACATACAATTGCTGTATTGTAAGAGATAGACATTTAACGGATCTCAAGCTCTAAGAATAGGACGAAAATCTATCTTAAAGACATTAGTGTTAAACTCTGACCTTGATATGTTTCATGACCAAGACTACGATAAGTTCCTAAATTACAAAGAAAAACAAGTAAAGATTGTCAACAACTACTATTGTAGTTGTATTAGTATATACGAATTTTTCATTTTGAGTGTGCTTCAAAATGATTCTCACTGCGATTTCAAATTCTAGGCCTTACACATCTATGACTTAGTTTTTCATGAGCGTGTAGGATTATTTTATACTCTTTATGTTATAAATTGATAAATCTATTTGGCAAAAAATATTATTTTATAATTAATAATTTATTTTAATAAATTTAAGCATGGGAGGTCATATTGGCCAATAGAGGTGAATGTCAATTGATATGTACCTATATCGACCAAAACCGATACTCTTACAAGGGGTAGTATGGCCCCACATGAAATACTAACACGCATCGGCATTATTGGCATGCCATATCAATGCACCTAATACATATCAGTATTATATTATTTTATTTTAAAAAATATTGTTTATAAAAAAAATCTTAAAAAAACACGATTCATACCTAACCTCTTCAAAGGTTTAAAGTTGATAATATTTTTATTAGATTAAAAAAATTTCTTATAAAATTATATGAGATCAACAAGGGTGGGTCCATACAATTTATATAATTGTTGGGTTTCTCCATAAGATTATTGTGACTCATATTAAGCATCTTATTTAATTCTAAAATAAACTAATTTTAAAGTACTTAATATGAGACGAATGGAGTAGTAGTTTATATGAGCACTATGGTTTATGGATTTTACCTTTTAAGTATTGTAATATTTATAGTTATTATGTCGATATTATAGTATTTTCAATTAATACAACATTGATAATATAATATTATATATTTTTTTATAAAGTTCATCTACAAATCCCCAAATAATACAAAATGTGGTTACATATCCAAGGCCCTAAACATTATAAAAAAGATACTCCTTCTATCCCATATTAATAAATTTATTTTAAAATATTTATTTTAAAAAAATTATTTATGTAGGACGAAATGAGTACGACTCAAAGAAAGAAGTCTCATAACTAATAACTAAATAATCAAATACATGCAAATATAACACAAACCATATTCCCAATTGAGGGAGATTGACCTAGATTGGTGGCTGGCCAGTTCGATCAGGTTCAGCCAGGGATTGAAATAACCCCCCTTCACTTCTTGCCTTTGGTGACCCGTCCCTAGCTCCTTTTCTCTTTCTCTTTCCTATAAGGAAAATAATATTTTTACATCAAAAGTATACGTAAAAAATTTACACATGGTCTAAATAAATGAGTTTATATGAACTTCGTTTAGGGCTCACAAGTCCAAATAAAATAATTGTGTGAATTTTTGTAAGTATTTTTGTTGTCGAAATATCACTATTTTTCCTAGTGGCCCAACTTCATACCCTATAGGACCCTAGCCCCAGCTCTCTCCCTTGCCCTTGACCTCGGTGGCCATCCCTCCTCTCAAGTCTTGACCCCTTGCGCCACCCCCTATCTTCCCCTGCTTTGACCCCACTTCTAAGCCCAAAAAACAAAGGGGGAGAAATAAGAGTGCAGACGTAACCCAAAAACTCCCCCTTTATCCATTCCAACGTAGGAAGTTGAAGATGAACACACAAACGAATGAAAGGCCATGTAAAGACCTGAATTTGCTTAATTGGTATTTCTCAGTCAGATATGGCAAAATAGAAACCTCAAAAAGTGCTCATAAACGACTGATTAGAAGAGACTTCCCCACATTCCTCGAGAGAGGTGTACTCATAACAAAGTTTACATCACGTACATGGCCTATAACCCTAACGAGGAGCCGAATTTGTCCAAAAATTCATATGGTGATGCCGGGAGAAGCATTTTTCATGCTTCTAGTTGATAATGAGCTGACTATAAGTTATATATAGGTGTCCTTGATATTTAAGATCGATGATATATATGCTAGTGCACTATTGATCTCATGGATAAAGGATTTTTATGTGTAATTTATGTCATGCTTATTCTTGTTAGAGTGGTGCAGTTTGTGCCCTTTTATTTCATTTTTTGTTTTTAATGCGATTGTGTACATATGCACTCTTGGTCCAGCCTCTATTTTTTCTTCTACATTCCCTCCTTCCCTTCAACCTTAGGGTCCGGCCTGGGCCCGTTGCAGCCACACAAGGGGCAAGTTGGGTTGGGCCCAACCTAAAGGGAGAGAGGCAGGCTGGACCAGGGCACCAGGCTTGCTCTACTATGTCGGCCCAAGCTATTTTTTCTAAAAAAAAGGCCCGTCACAGGCAGCTCTCCTACCTATGACCAACTCCTCTTCTGCCCACAACAAGGCCAGACTTATGGGTTGGCCCTCTCTTTTTCACGAACCGTGTGGCTGCGGCTCAACCCATGCATGTTGTGGGCTGGGCCTTGCTCACTCAGCACAAGCAGCCCATATTTTGGTCATCTCGATTCTTCCCTTTTCCTCCCTCCATTTTTTTACTAAATTTGGATAGGCTCATTTGTTCGGGTCATTGATGTGACCGATTGAGCTAGAATGATCCACCGGGGTTATATTCGCCTGGTAACTCAAACATACTAGCTCAATCTTCTTAAAGGGGTTTGGTTGAACCTAGTCAATGATCTGGGTTTTAAAACACCGAGTTTAAAGTATTATTTATATAGGGCTGCACAAAAAAATTTGGAACCAAATTGAATCGAGCTGAAATTAGTCAATTCGGTTCATTTCAATTTGGTCCAGTTTAGTTTGGTTCATTGTTCGGTTTAGTTCCTTATTCAATTTCCAAAGCTAATGAACCAATGTATTTACAGGCTAATTAAAACTTGAAACTGGAATTAAATTGATTTTTTTTATCATTTTTTTTTCTAATATCGACTGTTCATTTTAATAAACGACCGAGATCAAAACCCCTACCATATATTATCCCAAGTTTCTAACCCTAACCCTCCCCATCCCATTCCCTCCCATTGCCCATCCTCCTTCCCCACTTTGGTTCTCCACTCCACTCCCGCTGGCAAGCAACCCCCCATGCAGCCTCCAACCTCCCCTCGTCTCCTCCAGCCTCACTTTTCCTCAGGCATCCCTAAAGTTGTTTCCCTCTCCTCTGTCGCCTCCTCTTTTCCCGATGCGAGCTCAGCCAAGGAGGTGGAAAACTTGATTTTGAATTGATTTTCTGATTTCATGTTGGTTTGGTTTCAATTCTATATTGGTTCTGATTCAATTCCGACAAAATCAGTTTATTATGGTTCTAATTTGGAACCCATTTGGGAGGTAGATTTTATGAGTGAAAAGTAATTTTTTTAGGTTAGAAATCACTTTCCGAAGGGTCATTTAGTATTAAAATGACTTTCCCAACAAAAGTTAATTTTTGGGTCAATTCAAACCGAATTGACCCAAAATCTGATTTATTCAAGAACTCTCCTCATGAGGTGAGTTCTTGAAGAAATCGGTTTCTAGTTTGAAAAGTGTGAAAAAACGTTTTACCCATTAGTCAAATCTATTTTACCCATTATGTTGAAGAGTATTTTTATCATTTTTATATAAAAATCAAAAATAAACTTAAATTTAATTTATTTTTAAAATCATCATAAAAAACCCTAACTAAACGTATCATATTTTCTATTTTTTTATCAAAAATAAATTCTCTTACAAAGTCAATTTCTTTCTACTTTAAATTGTTTGTTAAATGCCCCTTGGTTTCTAGATTTAGGTTCTAACATTGGTTCTAGTAGGAACTAGTCAAAGGGAAAGTATTTAGCTCGTTCACAAAGAAGGAAAAGTTTTTTACGCTCTACTTTAACAATGAACTTAACATAATAAATATATAAAAAAATTTAATATTTAAAATTAATGGAGTACACAAGTATATGTTAGTAATAATATCATTACTACTAATATATGCTGATGCCTGCACTGATCAGATGAAAATCTATCACAATGAGCAAAAAAGCACTTCCCACAAAGAGAACCTTCATTTTTTTTATTTTTTTTTACTCGGTTAGAATCTATCACAATGAGCAAAAAATCACTTCCCACAAAGAGAACCTTTATTTTTTTTACTCGGTAAGAGTCCTCCGGCTTGAAATCCTCGATGGTTCATGGACCAAGTCCTGTGAATTTATGTGCCGAAGAAGCAGAAGAATAAAAAGGGACTTGTGGATTTGCTGGCCACCCACTCGACAGGTGCAAGCCCTTGAGAGTTGAGACCAACCACTCCGACTTCCTCTCCCACTTGTTAAAGCCGCATCTCTCATTCCCTCCCAAGTGTCATCCCTTGCTCGCCCTTCCTCTATAAGGCTCCGCATGAAAACACTTTACACCGCCTTATCTCTTCTTCCTCTTCACTCTCTATTCAACACCTCATGGCCTCCCAGACCTTGAAACAGCGATCCAAAGATGAGCCGGCAGCTGCAACCGTTGGCAACAACATCAGAAACAAGCGAGCCCAGAAGATGGCCATGGCCCGGCGAGGTCTGAAGTCCTTGGCCGTTGGGATCGCACTCCCCGTCTCGGCAACAATCCTATCTATCTACCTGTCCGGCCTGAGCCGTGGCTACCGGCGGACGGCCTGGCCCTTGTGGTACCCACCCCTGTGGGCTTTCCACCTTGCCTCTCTCTGCACCTCCTGCCTCATGGGCCTCTCAGGCTGGCTCGTGTGGGCAGAAGGGGGATTCCACGAGCGGGTAACAGCCTTGCCTCTATACGTGGCCCAATTAGCTCTGAGCTTATCGTGGGCTCCCATCGTCTTCTCACTCGACGCACCAGGTATTGGGCTGGCAGTGTGCGTTGCCCTTTTCCTCTCACTTTATGCGTGCTCTGTAACTTTCAAGCAGGTAAATCCTATTGCGGGAGACCTTGTAACCCTCTGCCTAGCTTGGGCCGGGTTTATTGGGCTTATGAACTACTGGCTGCTCTGAGGACCAGGCGATGTGCATGAGAAAGTAGACCTTTTGTAAACCAGAAGTGCCGTTTTTTTTTTTATGGTTGATTGGCTGTTACTACTGTTTTCCTGTATAATATTTATAAGCAACATGGAGAACGATCTTAGTCTTCCAAGTTCCACGTGATTCCAAGTTTTATCATGTTGAGTGCCGGCTGGATTCTTTCTTTAAGGAGCTCTCGTCTCCAATCTTTTTCTTCCAAGACAAAATTAGAAAAAGCTCTTGACATTCTTTAAGTTTCTAACATGCAAACATTGATCATTCTTAAGAAGATCTTTACCTGCATCCATTGTCATATGGAGTTCATTAATAAATTGGCTTGTTTTCCGCTGCCCACAATCAGATCCGAATCGTGAGCGTAACGCCCATGGAGAAACTGTTTTCTTCGGAGGATACCTGTTTTCACGGTCTTTTATGTGGATTGGCAGAGCTTTCTCAAAGTGATTGAGATTCTCTTTTTCTGCTGAATTTCTCGTCCTTCCCATACCTGAAAACTAGGTCTCCGATTTATCTCATGCTGCCAACGGTAACGAGCATCGCCAGACATGAGAACCAGAGATCCAGGGAGCAAGAGAACAGGGACCTTAGTTACAGGTTGCGCCTCTTCAACTTGCCCGCTAATATCATCAACACCAGCTTCTTTGGCGACCCGTATAAAATGCATCACACAAGGAGACTCTAGGGAGACAATAGCAATTCCATCATCGAAGCGTAAGAGATCGACGTGACCACAAATACCCTATACGTAATGCAGTAGCACCAATCAATCATCCATGCCATGTAACAAGCAACCCACCTTTTTCAAGTACTATATCTGCATAAATTGTAACTCAGACAAAGTCCACTTCCGAGTTTTGACAATTAAGGCCAACAGTGCTAAGCATATATAACTTCAATTATAGGTGCTGAAAAGAATGCGCATGACTATTCGTAAGAGAAGTACAAGGTGCCTGCAAATGAGGGTAACAACATTTCCTTCTGAATTCAACGACTTTTCAAAATTCCAGAAAGCTCGGTTAATTTTTCGTATAAGCCATTCAATGAAAATGTTAAAAGTTTCATTTAAAATAAAATAAAATAAAATGATAAAGGCATAAATACAAGTGAGAGAATGAGCTGCTTTTGCTTTCTTTGATATACGAGGAGTAAAGTCAGCATTTCCAGCCAGAATCTCACTCAACTGAAGAGCTGAAACTCAATTGGCATCTACTCAGGGACCTTGTGTAAGCTACAACTGTTTGGGATACATATTCAGCAAAGTATTTCACGGTTTACCTAACAAACAATATGCTATAAACATTACCTTGAACGAGTTAATTTTATTGACTCTATCCTGGAAAACCAGAGGTCACGGAAGAAGAAAATATGCAGATGCAAAGAAAAGTTCGGAAAATGGAATTAGGCATAAATAAGGCTTCAACGAATTATATCACAATTGCTTTGGAAAAAAGAAAAACGGAGATATAAAGTTTCAATGAGTAATATTGTAACATTTGCTTTTGCATAAATATTGTATATGTAGCGTTTGGACAAAGAAAAAAAGAAAAAGAGAATGCCTGTACGTTTTAGATGGACTTGCTGACCAGCGTCAGTTTCAGGATTGCAACTAATTCCATTTGGGCAACAGAAAAACAAAAATTGCCCTTTTCACCATTTGGATTTGTTGTAGAGCTTGTACCAAAAAAAAAAGAAGAAGATTTGTTGTAGAGAGAGATACTCGTACCTCACCTGGATGGTAAACATTTACAATTAGTTGATTGAATAATGGCTCCCTCCACAACAAGCTTGATGGTAGGGGATGTTGTTCCTCTTCTCTCAGATTAATACATGAGTGCGGTAAGGAAGCACTAAAACGAGCAGCTTCGCGAATTAAGCCAGTAAGCTCAATTGCCCAGTTTGGAAGGTCCCCAAACCGCATAGCCTTGTTCCAAAACCGAAGAAATTCAGTTGCGGATGCAAGATAAAAAAAACTATATCATCAGATGTAGCTTAAACAACCTGATTCTGAGAAGCCTGAGTGAACCAGCCCTCTGCAAAGTGCAAGCACGAACCATTATTAGCATTGTTCTAACAAATTGTCTACGAATTAGGCTTCCATCTTCTATAGTTTTCGCATAAGATGAGCAAAATCAGAGACTTCACTCATCACAAAAGATTACGCATACTTTAAAAGAAGCGCTCTGAACAGTGTCGAGCTTTAAAACCTGGAAAAGGGCAAATGAAAGAGGATGCAAATGATGAAAAGTACCACATTTGATAGAAGAGAGAAGCGAAGACTGCTGATCTGGAGAAAGAAAGTCCGTGCAGAGCCACAAGCCGGCGACTTCCTCGATGTGTTCCCAATTGGGCTTTCTATCAGCAATAAGCTATTGGCAACAAATAACATCACGAAGATTAAGATGCAGATCGATGAAATCCGAAAAACATAAAAGACTCTTCACAGACTCACGCGAATGTAATCATCGTCATCTTCATCGCTCTCCGACGAACTCCCGAATACCAATCTCAAAACTCGTTCCTGCTCCTCCGCCGTCGCCAAGCCTCCGCCGTCTCCGTCCCTTTGTCCACACGCCACTTCGGCCATGCCTAGCCTAGTGCCGGTTGCCGACGCAATTCGTCCGTCCAACTCTTGTGCCAAATTGCTAATGCCCATGTTGCGATCCCAACTACAATTGGTCTTCGGTTCTGATTCGCAGCCTAACCGGCTACCGTCTTCCAAGCCCCCAGAGTCCTCAGGGTGCAGACAACCGCTCGTATCTAGGAGAAATTTTGGGTGTGCGTCTGAATTGCACGACTCACCAAACGACCCATGTTATAACACTCGGTGCTTAGGGGCAGTTTAGGTAATGAATCATAAAAAGATTATGTCGATTCAGTGTTGATTTAATATTAAATTTTAAAAAAAAATTATATATAAAAGTAGCGTAAAATTAAAAATTTAGTACTTAAGTTAAATTCAAGCCATTTCAAGCAATCACTAAGGTGATTCAGTCGATTTAATTTTTTAATTACTATTATAAAAATTACATATTCTATATTTTTTTATAGTTATAATTTATATCAATTTGAGCCTCGACAAATATATAATATAGGTAGGGCCTATTTTAAAAATTCAAAATTACTTACCCTAGTAGGATTTTGTTTAATAAAGTTTGAATTTATAAGTGTAATAGTACAAAGAACATGCATATCCGAGTTCGAGAGAGAGAATTATATTAATTTAAAGTTTTAAATTAGGTTTGATACAACATCTGAATTTATTCTAATAAATTCTCTTACCAAACATAATTCAATTTTGGCGGTAAAATTTTTTAATTAATTTACTACTAAATTAATTTGCTGTCAGTACCCAAACAACCCCTTAGTGTCTTACACATTGTATTAATAGGTCTTTTGATGAGCGATGAAATACACGGCTAATATGAGTTCTTAAGATGAACGGAACACATGTTAGTCTGTAGTAATATAAGTAAGTTTATTTATGTAAATATATATGATATTAATTTTAAAAGGTTCTTAAGATTGATAAAGCACGAGCTAGTCATAGTAATGCAAGTAGGTTTATTTACGCAAATATATATGATATTAATTTTAAAAATCAAGAGCCATATAATATAGGAATAAATATGTAATCCTAGAGTACCCAATAATTTTATTCATATAAAGACTCATAGGTCCACATGAGATAGCTTCATTGGATGTTTGCCCAGGGGAGAATTTTTTGACGTACACTTATAATCATACATGCGTCCTACCCCAATACACTTTGATCCATGTTTTTTCACGTGGTATGCCTATGCTCCCTTCCTTTATGCCTAGTGTTTCCTCATTTGTTAGAACACGTAGCCCCTTGATTTATCTTTTTAGGTGGGACCAAGTGTCATTCCCCCCACCGTAGATTTCCAATCAAATGGCCCCCCCTTAAGTTGTTTTCCTAGCTCCACATAGGGCTCTCCCTGGCCCCACTTTTATCTTAATTTAGTATCTTCTAGGTGTAAGAAACACATACGAGCCCTTAATATTTGAGATTGATAGCATACACACGTACACTAGGTCTATTGTCAAAGTAGAACATTAAAAATACTTCACATCAAATGACCTGCCCCATGCAGATCATGGGAGCCCAAGTTCCATCATCCATGACTCTGGCCCTTACCACAACCATCCATTTCCCACGACATTGGCCTTGACCTCCCATTTGCCCCTTCACCCACCATACATCAGTTGATTTGTCCCATTGTTTTTGCTTCCTCATATTGATATTAATACATTTGACCTAAGGATTTAGATTGCGGGTTTTCTAATGAAGAAATGTAATAATCCGTATTGGATTTTTCACAAGTATAGCTCAAAGATCTCACATCACATTTGAATGTTGAACCAGAGATGGGGGCATATTTTTAGGATGGTGGCATTGCTTGTCGTAGGTAAGGGTGCTAAAGCAAACTCAAAAAACTTGAGTTCGTCAAGCAAATATCAATAATACATGTATTAGACTCGGCTTGAAGTTCCAAAAAAAAATTTGCACTAATGGTATGTGTATTATTTTTTAAATATGTAGATACATATATTACACTTTAAATAGAGACTTCATGTCTTTCAAGTTTCTAACACCTTCCATTCTCTTTTTTTTTAGGTACTTTAATCTTTTTGTTATAAGAAATAGGTAATATATCTCGTGAAAAAAAAAACCATGTAATCATTTTGTTAATAAGAAATAGGTTATAATCTCATGAGGGGATTGCTTGGAGACCTATTTGAAAATGAAAGGACATTTTTTTCTCCTCTAACTCTCCTTGTTCTTTGTGAGGAGGGTTGGAGAATAAGGGGAAATTGTCTTAGCACTAGGGAAGGTTCTACCCGCCTCACTTGAGTAGGACAAGGGGACTATCTAACTAGTAGGGTAGCCTTTGAAGGGTAGCTATTTGGTATAAAGCCCAAAAGCTATTGAAGCTATGACTCTTAGGTACAACCTATTATAACATATGGAGCCTATGGAGTTGTATATCATAGGAAGATCATTTTCATTTTGATCCTGTTACCCTATGAGCACAGGTATATGTTTATCCAGTATTGGCAACATTTTATGAATGATGTTTAATCTAATTTTGAATTATTTATCGGATTGTAGCTATGAACGAATTATCTAAGTTTACTGGATTTTGTGAATAACTATTTTATTTGACTTTTTGTGCATTGGATTCGGTTAGTCAATAATATTATTTTGTGTCGACTTTTGAATATGAATTATTATGAGAATATTTTATGCATATTTATTTATGCTCTATACGTTAACATGCTAATAGTATTTAACTCTATCTACTAAGTATAATTATACACACCCACCCCTAGACACTACAGGTTCGAACAAATAAGTTGATATTAATGAAGATTGCCTGTAGAATTTTAAAAAATCTATGTTGTTAATTTACTTTACCACGTTCTTTTATTATGTATTAATTTTGAATATGTGCGACTTTGATTTTGTTAAGACATGATAAGCCTTATTTTGTAAAGTTTTATAATTACATAAATTAATGAATAATTACTCTTATGTGCACGGTTGATCTTGGCCCATCTCTTATTATTATGAATTGGCGGCACCTAGACCTTTAAAGTAATTTAAAAAGTTGGGGCGCTACAATACTTTGGGTTCATGAGCTCCATACTTTCCTGTTTAAATCCAAAGCCTTTGCGGTTGTAGTTCTCTCTTTTGGTTAGGTTCATCTAAAAGGCTTTTTCGTTGAACTCGGCCTCGATAGTGGCTGCCCCAGTCGAGTGATTGGTAGAGCAATGGACTGAGACAGGTCTCCAACATCTACTATGGATTATGGATCGACTTTCAGTAATTGGATGGTGAAGGGAGTGTCATGTATGGTTACATGGAGAGAAGGAGATAATGGTCGGCGATGGACTAGTGGACCAAGGTGTGGGAGGAAAGGAGAAAATGGTCGACAATAGCCGAATGAGATGTTAGACTGAAGAGTAGGAGGAAAGGAGACAACGAATAGAAAGAAGATGATGGAGCCCTAAACCTAAGCATGAGAGGAGAGCCTCATAAGTTGCTATGAAAACAAAACACATGTTCGTAGGAGTTTTACAAGGCATGGGTTCCCCAATTTTTTAGTTGAGGAATCTATGCTAAACAACATTTAACAACTAGGTAGTTGTGGGTAAAAATTAGAAAATGGGTGCAACCAAACACCCTCTTATGTAACAAAGTTTATAAGTAGTTAGTGATCGTCCTATCTCATGGCACTACTCTCTATGTCTTATATTAATATTTTATTTTAAAAATACAAATAGAGTTATTAATATAGGGTAGAGAAATTTTTCTTAAATTGGTTTTATTTGACAAAAAAAGTTATATATTAATAGCTATATTTTATTTAATTTAAGTAGTTAAGTACTTAAAAAAATACGGTGATTATATTTTCCTTTCTCTTAAATGTGTATTTCACCATTTAATAAAAATTGCCCCATATGTCATATATTAATAGTTATATTTAAAAAAAATAATTTTTATTGAATAATGAAACCTACATCTAAGAGAAAAAGATAAACTTGTGATACTATTTTTTAAGTACCCAGTCACATAAATAAAATAAAATTACTAATATAAAAAAATATTTTTATTAAATAAAATTATTAATTTAAGGTAGATGATATGCGACCAAGGAAGTAATATTTTTAAGGAGAAAAAGATAAAGCCGGAGAAAACCAGCATTCCAATTTCTGACTACAATTGACTTTCTTACAAATGTTTCAAAGTTAATTAACGTAAATGTGTTAAATTATTGCAGAATCTAATCCATTTCCTATGAAGGAAATAGAGGGGATTTGAAGAGCGAAGTGGATTCAGGCACGTATATGATTTAACGACTAGGGGTTGCGATGGCATCGGCATACAAAAGATCACACAATTTAGGAAGTGAGCGACTCGGTAGCACGTGGGCCCTGTGGTGGCATGAACCTCTCATCTTCCCGCACTTGCTGATCAGTGGGGTGTCACTATATAAGCAACAAATCCCTACTCTGACGGGATTCTCTTTAAACCGCGTTCTTCTACTTCTGCTTCTACTTCTACTTCCAACTACGTAGCCGTACGAGCACAGCTAAAGTTAAGATTCCGCTCTTCCCGCCCCTCCGCCCTCCCTAAAACCCTAGCTCCCTCCTCTCCGCTCCCGGAAAATTAATAAATAAAAATCCTAAACCCTAAATTCCGTCGACTCGCCGGAGGGGAACAAGCGAACGAGGAAGACATGGCGGCTTCTCTCCTTAAGCAGAAGCTCAGAAGCGAGGGCTTCAGCTGCGGCTTCGTCGCCCCCTTCTCTTCCTCCAATCTCAACTCTTCCGGCTTTTCCGGAAAGCAGGAGAACGTGATTGCGCGTTTCTCCGCTGATTCCGGCGCCGCGCAGCTGCGTTTTCACCCGGAAAACGAGTCTGGACATGACCGCGATGTTTTTGTGGATATGCGTTGTGCCCAGGTTCTGCTAAATCCTTCACTTGTCCATTTCTCTATGTTTTTTTTTATTCTAATATTCACATTGCATGTTAAATTCGATTAACACGTTGATTTTTCGTGTAAGAAAACGCAATTCTTTTTGTATTCTCTCTATTTGTGATCCACTTGTGTTAGTTTCTCGTACTTCCTCGTCAAGGTTGTCTAGGATAAAATGCTTTGTTGCCAAGTTCTTTCTTTTGTTTGGCGAGGTGTAATTGAATATGATGCTAGTTGTTCATTACGCTCTCGTCACTGCTTCACTTAAACTTCTGTTTATTTGTAGTATATTGTCCTTGCTGTATTTACATGGGAGTGAGTGTCTTTATTGGTTATTTCTTCAGCTTTTCAAGTTGAGCCCAATGGAGTCAATTTGTACAAGTGAAGATTCTGGAACAAATAAATCAGAGGAGGTATGAGACTCTCTTTTCTGTCAGTTGAAGCAATAAAATTCGTCGAAAATTATTCCTGGTCACAAAGTTTACTAGAGGAGCTGTCATTTTGTTTTTCAATTACAATTTCTCATTCACAACGTAAAAGTCGCCATCTTGACATATCTAATGTATGTAATTGCTATCATATTTGCAAATTCTAGATTTATTGACTTTTTATGAATAAAACAACTTGTGTAGTCTCAGTCATATAACGAAATAGATTACAGAAGAAAGATAAAAAAAAAGTAAGAACAGTTCCAACCATCATCTCTACCTGCAGCTGAACAACATTTCAAAGTGTGTAGGACCAGGGACGAAGCCCGGGGAGCAAGTGGGGTCATGACTCCCCTGACCCACTAAATTTAAACCCTGTGTTATTTGGTGGGATCACATGGCTCCTTTCCTGTACAGGACACTATCGTAGTCAGACAAATTTTTTATTGCTTGACAATGGCTGCTGTCTACGCAGGTCTGCTTCTTCTCCTACAGGAATTTAGTGTCTAACCTTACCCTTCTTCTTATTCAGGGACACTACTGGAAGGCAATCTTAATTGGATTTACAACTGAAGGTGAAAGCAGTGCTTTTCATTATGCATTCATACAATGGAAAACAGAAGCAACCAACGCGCGGGCTGGTACCTTTGTAGCACATTGACTTTTTCTCTAAATTATGAAATTGTTGTCTTGTTACTTTACATTGTTATGGCTTCAATGTTTAAATTATTTTGATATCAATTTTTAGGTTTGCTATTGGAAAACGGATCAGTATCAGCACCTAAAAGCAAGTTTGATGACAAAATTGAACCTGCTTCTGCCAAGATGTATTTTCATTATTATGGACAACTTCTCCATCAGCAAAACATGTTACAGGACTATGTGAGGACAGGTTATTGATTGCACTAATATTTGTTACATTAGTTACCTTTTCATGCATTTTATGACTGGTTCTCCAATAGCCTGAAGGCTGTAGGCGCTGTTATTAATATATTTCTACCATTTGAGCTGGTAAATTTTTATTTTATGTACATACTTGTCTGTATTGTATTTCTCGGACATTTTTAAAAGTGGCTTTTGTCTTTATCTCATGCATTTGCTGGTTCTTATTTGCTGGCTGCTAGCATTTCGAGATGTGTTGTTTAGTACACTCTGTAATATGAAGGCAATTTTTTTTATATAAATAACATTTGTGAAGTTCAATTTGAAGACTCATAGTAGGGGCTGTTTGGTTTAAGATTTGTGGGAGAATTGATTCCAGATTCTTTCGGATTCCATTCTCTGTGAGAATCCCTGACACAGCATTAATTTTGTATCAAGGGGACTTCAGAATTCATGGAATGGTGAATTCACGTTACTGCAGCATATCTCCTTGGAATGCAGGCAGGATTCAGGCACTGTTGTGGCCTGAATCCCATTTTGCATTTTATGGAAGATCTTTGCTTCCAAACCAACTTTATGGAAAAAAGTCTGCAATTTGTGTAAGCAAACAAGATTCACTGATACAGGGCGTGAATTTTCACTGAATTCCGCCTGAGTCCCTTTCCAAACAACCCCTTAGGAAGCTTATGCCTGTTAATGCGACATCATGGACCAATAATAGTTGTAATTGACATAAAATTTTGATTGGGAAGATGGGCATCCAACTGCTCTAGAATCTCAGTTTGGTCTAAACACAGTCTATGAAGGCTATAGAAATTATAATGTTTTCCATGGATTGGAATGCAAAGTAGCATTGCATTTGAGTGAAATCTTATTGAATGCTTTGAGGGCAAGATTTGTAATGCCTTAAATAGTGTACTGATAAAGGTTTTCACCATTGTATAAGTTGAGTGTACGGTTGACTTAGTTCTGCCATCTTGCTTTAGGTTTATTATTTTCATTTAAAAATTTCAGGAACATACTATGCGGCAGTAATTGAAAATCGTTCAGATTTTAGTGGTCGTGTGGTGGTTGATGTTGGTGCTGGTAGCGGAATTCTCTCATTGTTTGCTGTGCAGGTATCAAAACCATTTGTAGGAGCAAGCTCAGATACTGAGACTGGTCTGTTCTATTATTTGCATCTGTATATATTAACTTTAAGGCAACTTACATGTCATTTAGGCGGGTGCGAAACATGTTTATGCTGTGGAAGCATCTGAAATGGCCGAATATGCACGTAAACTTATTTCTGGGAATCCAAGTCTGAGCCAACGAATAACGGTAGTGTTTTTGTTGTTCTTGGGGTCTTTGTTTCCATCACTTATTGGAACAATCTCTTTGTATTTCTTTGTTGGTGCCTGTTCTTTCCCCTGTTTATTCTGTCCTGGTGTTCCATTCCGTTACATATTCAAATATTGAAAATATACAGGTGATTAAAGGTAAAGTTGAGGAAGTTGAGTTGCCCGAGAAAGCAGATATTCTCATTTCTGAGCCAATGGGTAAGTTGGATTACTTGCCTCTCTCTCTCTCTCTCCCCACTCAAAAGGCTTTAAACGAAATTGCAGGGAAGAAAGAATACGAGTTACCTGTAACTTAAGTATGAGCCATGCAATATCTTCCCCAGTTAAAACGGCATTGCATAGTGATACATATTTTGAACAACTTGCGAGTCTTCAGGGCAAGGAGGAGCCTGTGGCCAAAGATCATGTTACACCTCTAAACTTTCTTTTGATATAGGAGGCTATTTTTGAGCATTCTTATGCCTGTAATAGGAATAGGTCTATCAAAAAGTTGCGCTAAGTTTGTCTGCAGCAGAAAATGCTTGATTAAACTTTTTTTTTTTCTGTTTTAGAAAGCTATTGCAGTATATATGCTAACAAGTTTTGGGTTCCTGTGTGAATTTTATTTGCCTTCAATCCAACACATATACACAAAAAAATGCATTATAGCTGTTGCAAGTTTGCCAACTCTGCTCTACAAGATTCTTTAGACTACTAAAACCCATTTAAGCCTGTAGAAGCCCACTATTTGATGAATGAGAAGCTCATAGGATAGCTACTTACGAGGATTCTTTCTTGAGGTTTCTATCATGTGTATGCCAGTATTGATGTTGTGGTCTAATATGGGTGGAATGCGTTCATGACATTAGTCTCTGGTGAAGGATGCTCAGTTTAACATCAATTGGAAATTAACAAATTCTATCATCATAACTTATATATTTTTACATTAGATTGTTTGTTCGTTGTGTTTTATTGTTTAGATGGGGTCTCTGAATAATAAATAATGAATAAAGCGACCGAATTAACTAGAGATGGGTGCTTCCATCTCCAACAGTAAATTACATTCATGCCTCGACAGCATTAACTTTCTTATTGGTATGTAATTTCCTGAGATGAATCCTTTATTTGACAATTCCAGGCACTCTATTGGTTAATGAAAGAATGCTGGAGTCGTATGTGATTGCTAGGGATAGGTACCTTGTTCCAAATGGGAAGATGTTTCCAACAATTGGAAGGTGAGTGTTCTGTTGTATTGACTTCCGGTCATTGTAGTGATATTCGGTTCATTTTTGTATGTCTAGCAAAATGATACTATCTGAAAATTGTATTTTATAATTTTCTTTCTAAGTCTGAACATGTCCTATATTTGGAATTTAGTTCTTAGTTGTTGGAATAGCCATGCTTAGTATGCAAGTCAATTGAGTCATGAATTTTCAATCCTAACTTCATCCCAAATATTTAACCCAAGACTGCAGAAGTTTTATCTCTTCTTGATGCTTTCTTATGTTTACTCCACCTTTGGCAGCAGAGTAATCTAGGACTTATCACTGTGGCTGTTGATGCTCTGTTCTCTGTCATTTTCTTTAAACCTAAGAAAACTGCCATTAACTTCTTATAGCTTTTGTTGCCTGTGGAGCACATAGGTGCAATTTATTCTTCCGTATATGCTTTTAGCAATTTTTCTGTTCTAGAAAAATGTGGCATGCCAGTCTAATATTTACACTTTTAGCTCAGTTTCGGTCAAATCATTTTTGTTTCTTGAAATTAAAAAACTACCTAATCACAAGTTGCAGTTCTATGTGAATATTGCTAATAAGTAGCAAAAAATGGCATGAACAACATGAGGAAAATTACTTGCACAAACTTTGAGTGTTCTGTTTAACTTTGGAAATTTTTTAGCCAGCGGAGTACCTCTAGGATCATCCACCATGATGTTCTCCATGCACGTACTGCTTTCTAGCATTTTTCTAATCTAAAAGAACCCGGCAGCCTGGTGTAAAACACTCCAGCACATCCTTAAAAAATATATTTATGCCAGCATTCCCAACCATCAAAACTTTCTAATTTCTAAATATCAATTTTTCAAAATACTTTGAAAATTTATTTTTGTTTCTGGTTATCAAATTGGAGCTTGCCATATTAATGTTGTCATGATTGTTTATTGATACTGGGAGTGCTACATAAATGAGCTTTTGACAGGAAAAAATACTATTACTGGCCATAAAGGCTACACAAGATTCTTACAAACAAAATGATGTGGGTGGGACTTTTTGATTTTATTTGAACCTAAATATCTCTTGCCATCTTTCTCTAGCCACTTAACAAGAAATCTTTAATGCTGACTTAAAAATGATTGCCTTATAGAAAGTTAATTGAATCTACCCTTATATCTTGATGGTTGATAAATTCAACTACTATGGTTTTAATGGTTAATTGAATCAATAGGCAAACGGTACAAGGTAAGGGTATATCTGTATATAAAGACCAAGAGTCTCTTTCTGGTCAATTTTCTAGTAGGAGTCTTTGATGAAGGCTTTCCATGACTAATGACCATTTTCTGGCCAAAAGCTCCATGAATGATTTTGTTTTTCTTTTTTCTCGTATTATGATTGTCTGTAAATAGTGTTGGTAATCCAGGGCTAAGTCATGTGTGCATCATTAATGTTTTTCTATGAAGATATTTATTAGCTGCATCTGCTATTCCAATGGTCTGTAGGTCTTAACGTCTTAAATTGTTCACTTTCGTAGGATACATTTGGCTCCCTTCAGTGATGAGTTTCTATATGTTGAAATTGCAAACAAGGTAACTAGTCTGAAGATTTTTTTTCCTTTTTGGTCTTTCGTTGTGTCAATAAATTTCTGTTATTGTAAGTTAGATCTTCTTGAATAAAAAGGCTAGATGTCATCAGGCAATGTTCTGAAATATTTGTTTTTGGTATGAACATCAATTAATATGTACCTTTTCAATTGCAAACAGTTTTTGGCAAATAATTTTTGTGTTCATATTTATTATAGCCCTTTTTAAAAAAAAAAGAGAATTGAGTACTGGTTTTGTGCCAAACCAGTGAGTATTGTGCTGTATGACCAAATAAAATTAATGCTTACTGTACTTTGCAAGAATAATTGTCTTATTCTATTACTTGCAGTAAGTGCATGATCCTTAATGTTTTTGCTTTCAATTTTAGGCCCTTTTTTGGCAGCAACAAAATTATTATGGGGTTGATCTGACTCCCTTGCATGGATCCGCATTCCAAGGTTACTTCTCTCAGGTTTGTGACTTTAGCCGTGTGTAGTGTAATGTGGAAGATTGTTGATGGGATGTGAGTATGGACGATGGCTAGCATGGTTTGTAATATCTTTTATGGGCTATATATTTGAGATACTACAAAAAATGATCAATAATCTAAATCAATTATACAGGAGATTCTACAAAAAATGATCAATAATCTAAATGAATTATACAAAAAATGATCAATAATTTAAATCAATTATTGGCGACCCAAGAATGTTTTTACAAGTATCTTGTTAACCTAAGCAGATATTAGCATCTAAAAGCCCTAATTTTAATCGAAATCAAATATAGTCCCTCCGTCCCATATTTGAAAAAGTAGTGGTTTTTATTGAATGGTGAAACCCATATCTAAGAGAAGAGAAAATAAGCTTATGATATTATTTTTTAAGAGCCCAACCACTTAAATTGACAAAATGGAGCTATTAATATGGAACACATTTTTTCGCCAAATGCTATTAATTTAGGACGGACGGAGTACCATGTGAATACACTATACTAATGTAAATTACATTTATTGAAGTAGAGAACATGATCAATAATCTCAGATTTTGCCAAATATCTAAGATGTATCGCCAATAGCTGAGATATGTCTCAAATTTCATATATATATTTATATATAATCTTCCCCCATATCTTGTATCGGTCAAACAATAGATACAAGATTTATATCAGATATTGCAAACCATGATGGCCAGTTGAAACTCATGTTGTCTATTGTTTTTTGTTTTTTTGAATGGGAGGACAATAGTTGAAACTCATGTCTCAGGCCTTTGTTACGGGCAAAGGGGATTTGACATACTCTCGTTGATTGTACATGGTTTGGGATGTGCTTTTTTGTTTCTAGCTCTATCAATATTAATGTACCTTACATTGTTGCCGTATCAGCTGTTTAAATTTAATTTGAATATCTTTGTTGGGGTTTATGTTTTCTTCTTAAATTATATGTTTCACTTCCTTTACATAAAGCCGGTGGTAGATGCTTTTGATCCAAGGCTATTGGTGGCTCCAGCCATGACCCACACCCTGAATTTTACTCAATTGAAGGTATGCACTTTTTCTTCCTACTCTGCTTTTCTTTTCCTAATTTTTCTTCATTTGAATCTGCCATTTCTGTTGCTTTATTTGGTTTAGCTATTCGATGTGTTACTTTGTGTCTGTGGGGTGGGAGCTTGTTTGGGGTCACTTTCACTTGCTTCTTGCTTTTGAATCTTTTTTTTTTGTAACATTTTGAATCTGTGAATTTGATATAGTGAGTTAATCCCAACTTTAAGTAGTACATTGAGTTGGGACTGAGTTATTTTTTCCATTTTTTTAGCGTGAAAATATTAAGAAATTTAAACATAATTGTACACATTACAATTTTTTTAAGAAATTTGAGGTTTTTTAAATTGTAGTTGACAATATTTTTTGGCATTTGTCCTATCTTGTCATCCAGGAAGAGGAGCTGTATGAATTTGACATCCCACTCAATTTTATAGCTGCAGTTGGGACTAGGGTGCATGGACTTGCTTGTTGGTTTGACGTCTTGTTCAATGGAAGGTAAATTTTGGACTGTAGGCAGTTGTTGCTGTTCCTTGATTGAGATTGAGATTATGTAACTTTAGTTGACATAATGATGCCAATTCTTTCATTTCTGTATCGTTTATTTGGTGCAGCACTGTAATGATTGATGTTCCAAGACAAAATTTAACATTTTTTTTATTTCAATTCAAACTCAGCACTGAACAATGAGAGTGGCACTGTGCTTTCTTACAAGGATATTTTCAACTATAATAAAATCCATTTGCGTGATACAATCCATTTGCAAACTGTTTCTAATGTACTCATTCAATAGAAGCAGCTCATTTTATTGTTAATTTTTACTAACTTTGTCTGGTTAGAATGTCTCCTGGACAGCCTTTGATTTTATATTTATTCAAAGTTCTTGGAACCATATTGATGTAGTTGATTTTATTTGCAGTTCTGTTCAGAGATGGCTTACGACTGCTCCTGGTGCTCCCACTACCCACTGGTATCAGCTTCGCTGTGTTCTAGCACAACCCTTATATGTGATGGCTGGGCAAGAAATTACTGGGCGACTGCACATGGTGGCGCACAATGCTCAGAGTTATACCATGTACCTTACCCTGTCAGGTTAGCTTTAATGCTGAAGCAGTTTAGTTTTGCAAGGTTAGTGGGGTACTAGCATTCAATAAGATGGGCTTCTCCGAGGCTTATTTGGAAGCATTCAAACTTACCTTTTGGGACAATGGCATAAAGGTTGCAGTTGTTTTCTGTGTTTATGAAACAGTAGTAATCTCTGCCTAATTAGTTATTGGTTTGTTTTCTATTTGTAACAGTTTATCAATTTTGATCTCTAAACATGTGTGCGACAAGTTTTTAGTCTTTATATATGCTTACACTGGTATATATATATATCAAATAGCTAAAATGTGGGGCGTGGGAGCTGGACAAGGAGGAATAATCCAAACTTCATCAGGAAAACTTGATTTGAAAGAACCCTATTATAGGATGTCTCAACCACAAGCCTATTCATGGGCACAAGATCAGCAGTCAAATCTGCCAGTGCAGTCTCAGGTACGCAAAAAGACTTTGTAATTCCTGGTATGGTTGCTTTGAGTTGAATCGGGATATATATCTCCTATATCCTTCCTCATATATGATACCTTACTATATATGGTAATACCTCTGTTGGTTAACCACTACATCTAAGATCTTAAGCAATGGGATAGATTTTTTTAATAACACACCCTTGCATGTGTAAGCATGACTAAGCATTTCACGTGAACAAACACATGGGGCACACAAACAACAAGGAGAACCATGTGGCCCTGAACTTGAGTTGGGCTCTGATACCATGTTACATCTAAAGGCAAACTGCTAGGGAAGGTATACCTATTTATATTAACAAACTAATAAGCTGTTTTGATTCCTCCTTACTCTTGATAATATCCAAATATCCTTGCAGTATCCCAATGCATTTTTTTTTGCGAGTTATCCCCATGCATAATTGACTGGAATCTGAATATGTAATTGAATACAAATATTGTTTTGTCAATCATGTTATGCAAATGAAATATTAAAGATTGTCATCTGCGAACCAGCTTGCTGTAATTGTAGCACAGTCAATAAAGAATTGAGGGGGCATTGGCCATAGATCACCGGCATTCTTCTATTGCTTGTATTTAGGTCAAATTGCTATCATGCCCCATGAACAGGATACATGTTGCTGCTTTTCAAAAGTGGCTTGGGAAAGATCACCTTTTTTTTTTCTATTTACTTCTTTAAGACAAACTGATGAGAATGCCAAATGATTGGCAAAATGGTAAATTGGTCTAGGTGCTACTCACTCCTGTCTATTCTTTCCTGTCATGTCTGCTTTTTCCAAGTTACGTTTCACATTTAAATTTTCTTGCTGATTATCTAAAAAAACATCATGGCAACAAGATTTTTGGAAAGCTTTGTGATGCAGGCGGAGTGTGGACGAACTAAAGAATACTTTGAATAAAACTGATTCTTCATTGAAATTTACATAAATGCATTCAAATATAACCAATCTGGGATTGGGATTGATATACTAAGTCAAAACTACAAATTTAAGGGAAGAAAGGATTACAAAGCTCGAATCCACGAGCTGATCTAGAATCCACGAGATCTGATGGGCGAATACTGAATCCACAGTATGAGAGTTTCCTAATCCACGGAAGAGATATAGAGCAGAGCTCAAGAGCAGAACAAAAGTTCATATGGTTTTTGAAAAATGAATCCATCCTCTCAATATGAAACTAACTACCCATTTATACTCTATTTCTTCATGCGCTTCTCTCGTGTGTTGGGCTTCATAGTGTGGGTGTGGCATAACTTGTACTGCATTATTTCCTCTCCCTTGTGAAAAGCTCGACCTTGAGCTAAAAAGCTGATTCGAGGCTAGAAGCTGGAGCTGAATGAGTGCAACTAGAAAATACTGCAGGGTTCTTCAAAAATAGCATCCCTCCAGAGTAATTGATAGCTAGGGGCGGGATTGAGTTGTGCTTCAAAACCACTTCCAACAGCACAAAATGAGTCGCCCAGTGCTGCCTCAACAACATTTCTTCGTACGGCGTTGATGCATCTTTCCGTGAGTTCTACAATCATATAAAGGACTAAGGGTTTCTTCATTTCTGTCGTTCCAAGTTGTTGGCCATTAACAACCATGTCAACATGTCGTAGAAGTTTAATATGTACAAACCCATTGGCTTGGCTCAGCCAATGTGTATAATCAGCAAGAACCAGTAATCCAAATCTAGAAGTGATAAGTAAATCACGTGAGTTTCCCAGTTTTGAGATGTCTTTAACAAATCTAACTGCGAGAATTTGTTATGCCACAAAGGTGGACTTAAAAACAATAGTCATTAATCCAAATTTAGTGTTCTCCATACCCAACGACCATGTCCTTGATAGAGGATAGACGCAAAGATTCACAGCAGAAAGATTATACTCTGGTTGAAGCCTATCCTCAAATACTTGGCATGCAAAGTGATTTTTGTCTGGTTCTTAGATTAACAAAATTGGGAACAATTTTAGTGCAACTATCCATTTGTGATAACTATCTCCAAGGTCCATGCCCTTCACTTTAGAAACAGAGATATAATGTGTTACTAAGGTAAGCATTTTGGCATACAGTTGGTGTTCACTTCTGATTTGACTGCATAGATATGAAAATCCACCTAGAACGGACCCAGATGGATTGCAGATCCTGGAACGAACAAAAGAACTGGCTTGAGTTGGTTCTATAATCTGTGTAAGTCCTGCCCCCAAAGAAACTATCATGGAACCCACTTCGTCTTCCTTTTCCGTTCTGGAACTTTAGTGCCTTAAATGACTGTATCACCTTGTCACTTTCATGAAGCATTTGTTCCGAATACATCAATTCGCTGCTATTCCAGCAAAGCATCAACAAACCCCTTCCACGGGGATCGTCTGGGAGAGATAGTAGTGAAGGTTGGTGCACTCCTGCCTCTTTATTCTCTTCTATGAATCGAACAAAGAAGAGTATTGTACTTAAGTTAATATTGCTGAAGAAGACAATATTACCAGAGATCACTGATGACAAGAGAGGAATTAGTGCAGATTTTAATGTGGCCAAGAGAAATGTAGCTGACGAACAATGGGTAGATTTGAAGCTTGATTCACTCGGCAAATTGAACTCAATTTCTAGAGGAAACAATGGAAGGGATGCCAATTGGCTGGATGATTGAAGAATCAGTGTTCGTTCAGAATCTTCCACTATGTCATCTGAAACGTCTACCTCCTTCAATTGTGTGCCTTTGTCAGTCAAAAGATCCAAAGACAACTGTTCTACAACTTCACTTTGTCTCCTAGATCCGCAATTTGGTCCAAAATCATTTGTTCAGAAGCCGGTGGAGAGAGATGCTCAAGCATGGAATCAGTTGCCTCAATCAATGGCAATTCAACTGGAGCTTCTTTCTGAGACTTGAATGTCCTCATTGCATACTTCTTAAATTGTGAAAAGAAACTACTCATGCCTTCATTTTGCCATCTGAAAATTTGCTTCAAGCATTCATCAAATTGTTAGTGCCGATCTGCCATAGAGTACGGTTCCAAGTCTTCAACACTTAAGTCGCTCTGAAATTGTTGACAGAGCAACGTAACTTCCATCACGTATATCTTGTGTAAGTTTATGTGAAGCTAGCTCAAACCGTTGGAAGGAAATCCGAACTGTAGAACCATTGGCTGACAAGTGCCAACCAATCTCTAAACGCAATTGATGCAGGCGGAGTATGGACGAACTAAAGAACACTTTGAATAAAACTGATTCGTTGTTGAAATTCACAGAAATGCATTCAAATATAACCTATCTGGGATAAATATACTAAATCAAAACTACAAATTTAAGGGAAGAAAGGATTACGAAGCTCAAATCCACGAGCTGACCCGGAATCCACAATATCTGATGGGCGGATACTGAATCCATAGTACGAGAGTTTCCGAATCAACGGAAGAGATATAGAGCAGAGCTCAAGGGCAGAACAGAAGTTCGTTAAGGTTTCTGTAAAATGAATCCATCCGCTCAATATGAAACTACCTACCCATTTATACTCTTATTTCTTCATGGGCTTCTCTCAATGTGTTGGGCTTCAAAGTCTAGCTGTAGCATAAGTTGTACTCCATCGCTTTGTTTTATAGTATCTTATCTAACTTTCCAGTCCTGCATGTGGAAGAAAAAATGAGAGAATTTTGGGTGCAATTCATATGTTTTTCTTTCTCTTTCTTGTGCTAGAATTCAAAGGTAACATAGGGTTCCTCTTGGTCTCAGGATAATTCTGGGTCTGGCTTGGCACAGCAGTCTCAAGATTTTGGTAGTCAGTTTAAGCGGTAGCATTTAAACTGTCTCAACCCATTGAGTTATCTGACGTGGTGTATGTAACATTAATGCACAGTCTCTTAGGTTTGTAATGTATGATTTTCCCGCTTCTTCTTATCTTTTATTAACAAAATAATATATTTCAACTGTTTGTTGCTTGTTGGGCGTTTGAAAGAAGTATGAGAATGTTTTTCATGACATTTCCATATGCATTGGATTATTGGTAAATGCCGCGTATTAAATTTTTATTTATGATCAGGATTCATTGGCTTATGTGAGATTGTACAAATATTCATTATCAGAATAAAATCAAACTTTTCTCTTCTTTGCTATTGTCTTTCACGTTTATAAGGTCGCTGCTGTGCACGGATGTATAGAATGTTAAGCGTAAGCAGGTCTGAGCCCTACATTTTTATCTCGTCTGACAAGTTTCTTGGTGTTTGCATTGTATCTGGAATTTAGTGGCGGTAAAATATATAGGCACGCTAGGATTTGGTGGATTTTGACGGTGCATCGCTTATTCTTTCGTTTATAGTCTAACAAACTCACTGGATTATTTTCTTCTTGCGAGGGAGGTGTTGGTTCAGAAATTGAGCAGCGAAGCAGTATGGCCTGATATACTTAGTGGTCGCTCGTGCTAATGGCAAAGGGATTCCAGGGTTCCATGGCGTGGCATCTATTCTATACTTAAAATATCGAAGATGAGCTAACCAATGGGCAGTGAGATTGAGGTTGTGCCTGTTAGATGGGTATTATTATGAGCCGCCTGACCGTTGGCCTTATTGTAAAGTGTAGAGGAATTGTAAAATCGGTCGTTGGTGTCGTAGACCTGAATGTCTAGGTAATCTTCCTAGGTGGTTACCTTAAATTTATTACTTTATATGATATAAAAGTAATGTAATACGAAAGTAATATAGTCTATGGCCCTAAGCATGTTACGTGGCGGATAAGGCGATCTTCTGGTACAGTTTGAGGCGTTCAAGGCACCTCTTGGCTTTCGACTATAGCGAGGGTCTTCCGCGGGCATGGTTGAGTGTCAAGCGTAATTTGCATCTCATTTTTCAGAATAATGCTGTTGTCCCGACGGTGGTATGTCCACAAGATGAAACCACGGGTTTCTCCCCCTGGCGTTGATTAGTGTGTCCAATGCATTCGATGCACGGTCCCAAACACGGCCTCTCTGCCACCGGGTTATCCCGTAGATAAGTGCAGTAGTATTTTGTATAGTCACGAGCCTCAAAGTGGAATTGTAATCCCTGTTGAATATTTACGGACACCTAGCAATAAGAGCTAATTATTCTGGTTTGTCCCGTGGTTTCACGTGCGAATTAGCATTTAAAAACGTTTTTTTTTTAACATTTAGAACATATTTTTTTATGAGTCTACGTGGTTGGCGGTTATACAATTCCTCAAAGTGGGATGCGGGCCCGGCTGCTGCCACCCCTCGCATTCACGAAGTCCAGGAGGATGTTAATATAAAATGTTAAACCGGTCAACCCGAGTCAGCAGGTCGGCGGTTCAACCCGTCGGATTATATTGACCCTGATTTATCAATTGCGTCCGGCTGAACTCGGTCTAACTAGCCGGGCTAGGCTGAGTTTTAAAACACTAGTTGTAGCACGCGTAAATGCTAAGCAAACAAATATCAGACTGTTTGTTCCTACTGAATTGCTTGCCAGTTTGCAGAACGGGACGTCACTTATTAGTTATTATGTCGATAAAGGTTCTTGTGCTCATCTGATCAACAATTTTATTTCAGATATTGTTGATCATACTCTGCTCGACAAATTGCACTGACCAAAAGGCTGTCGCTGCCTCCCCAGTTACACTGCTACGCCAAACTCATTTTTCGAAAGTTAGCTCCTTTTGTCCGGCACATCCACATGGTCCACCGAACTGGGTAAAAGATCCACCGGATGATAGATAGTGTTTCTGACTCTGCAAAAGTGAAAAGAACCAGCTAGGATTTTGGTGTATCCTAGCGAAGATAAACCTAGCAACAAGTTAACCACGTGAAACAATGATGCACTACTCAATTCTGGATAAGATTGTCGAGGAAGGGGTAAGTCCTTCCCACACGGGCCTGGCCAGCGTTGGGACCAATCAGGAGAATGCTGCAAATGGGGAGCATCATCGTGAACATGCTCCACCTCACCTGCGCGGGAATCTCTTGACATACCGCTGCCAGCGTAAGGAATAAATAAGAACCGTTGATCTAAGAAAATTATGGTGCACACCTTAAAGCACGTTAATATAAGCGCGTTAATGGTAACATTGTCTAAGTGTGTGCACCTTGGAATTCAAATATCACAGCTATATACATTCCTTAAGCTTTGCGCTTTGTCGGGAACAAAAAACTACTGTTGAAAAAGAAGGGCTCTGTGTTGAGGAGGAACTTGTCAATAGGGTGTTGGACGAGCAACTTTTTTGTGCACTATCACGGGCTTGGCCCTTATTAGGAAGGATGGCAGTACATGGCGCGTGGCTTACTGACCCTATCATAATAGTGCTGCTCTCTTTCTACAGCCGTTTCACTATCCTAGTCAGAGATCAGCGAGAGATGATTGGTGGATGCGGCGAGCATCGGCCTACACTGTCTTAAAGATGTCGATGGAGACGTTTAAAGCTATACTGCATTAGTCCGGACAATCTGACGACAGATTCCTGATCCTTTGCTTTGATCACATTCCTTTTTAGTTGATTCGTCTTATAATGGGTGCATTTCGCCAATTCCTTCTAATCTTACTGCTTTCGTTCCATCCCATCTCACAAATCGATCGGCATAAATCGAATCACTTTTTGCATGAGTGATCTTTTCAGCACATAGTGGACTCTTTTGGTACCTGCCCTTGTTTGATGTTTTTGCTAACTAGATGCATTAGGGTTGTTTTTCTCCTCGCCCTTGCTTCTTTGCCACAGGAGTGAATTGCCATGAGTCACGAGGTTCATTTAACGAGCCTCCCCGGCCGGAGGAAAAATTGGATCCGGCTATAGTTTGAAAATAAATGGAAGACAACGTCGGAAGGGAAGAAATGAAAGACGCCGTCGGCCCTTGGAAGGGCAAAATGATCAAAAGATGAAATATTAAGGGCATAAAAGTAAATAAGAGAGCCAAATGGAGACAAAATTGTCCATAAGAGTCCAGAATGGATTACGTTTTGTGCGATAGCGTGAGGATAGTTTTTTCTTTTTCTTATTGGCGACAGAAGGAACAAAATAAGCATCCTAATTTCTTTCACGTGAATAGATATTTTGAAAGAGAGGTGAATTTTCATTTGACTGCGTAGTATTCTGATGCTGATTTGATTGTTGTCGATCTGGATTTTTGTTCTTGGGCTTCTAGGAAACATGTGGCCTCTCATCATAGCTTGAACTCACATATGTCTATGGAATGTTGTATCACTACTAATAGCAATATTGATAATTATAGATACGAGTATATACCAATGAGATATTTGGTATACGCCACATCGAATATGGAACCTTTTATATACATAAAAAAAATTGTAATCAATAATACATTATTATAATACTTTTTTAAAGTATAATAAAACATAAAAATTTATAATTTATTAACAAACGCAATATCATCAAAATGATAAAAGATATAAATAATTATTAAACTATTAATGCTATAAAAAATATAAATAAGTTCAAAGCATAATAGTAGAATTTAACTTCCAACTAAGAGATAGTTATCAATTACACAATATCTTTCCATCACTTTATGTTCATTTTCTCTTCTCATGAGGAGAAATTTTTGGGTGTGCATTGCACACCATCTTGGCAATATATTGCACCACTCAAGGCACAACTTATCAACATATTATAACTACTTAGTGCCTTAGTGTCCTGTAACTATGTTGACGAGTCATTTTATAAGTGGTAAAATATATAATCAGCATGCAACACACGCTGAAATTTTTTTCCCCCATGAGACTTGCATGCTAACAAATCCCAATCAAGTGGAATCAAATTAAATAACCTTTAATAAGTTTTAGGTTTACCTCAAATTTAGCGTGGCCATCTAAATGCTCATAATGCAAAACAAAAAACATTGTAATATCATGGAATTTCATAGGTTTTCAAATTTGTCAATGCAAAACTTAGTATGTTTAACCTATTAACATTCTTAGTAGAATAATTTCTAAAATTTATAGAGTAGGGATGAGATTGATATGAATAGAAAGTAGATGAATTTTTAATAAGCAGACGGATCCAAACTCGTTGACCCCATAAGTCACACGAGCCGCATATATATACTTTTCCAATATTACACTGGTAAAAATCGATGCAAGTACGTATTGACATATGCACACCCATATTAATACATAGTCTTCCATGCACAAGCCATTGCAAATGAGACTAAAACTTCTAAATACACAATCACATCATTAGGCTCCGTTGGGGAAGTACTATAGAGAAAAAAATCTCTTGAGGGCTTTCCTTACCCCACGGTGCTTACCACACGACCCTTTAATATATATCATAAATATCATAAATCGTTGTTTTAACTGCAAGGCTTCAAGCCTCGTTTATCGACTGCTTCTTGTAGGAAATCCATGATTTTTTCCTTGTGGGTGATTAGACCGGAGCTGTCATGCCTACATAAAAAGATAAAAAGGAACAGAACACCGATGCCTAACATCTTTAGACAAACGAAAAAGGCTTCTACTGTTAAAACCATCTGTGATGTAGTAGAATTAGATAATAGTAGTATTTGGTTTCTTCTTGCATAGTGTTTTAGAATAACTTGTCTCGAGTGGTATTTAATCTATCTCAGTCGAATGGATAGAGTGGTCTTCGTGCAACGAAAACAAATGATTTCTTCCTACAGCCACAGTTTTTGCTAGTGTTATTACTAACACCAATCATACCAATCAGAAGACACTATATGTTCCATCTTATCAATGGAGAAATTCTCACCAGGCATACCTATCTAAACAGTGCACGGCATATTAATCAAATAGTGTCGGCCATAGCCACTAAGTGCGAAGATTTTTTTATGTTTTCCTATAACAACGAGCTCAATGTAAAAAATGTATGTGAGCATTTAATATTTGAGAAAATACGTTAGTACCAATATCACTAGTGTTAATATATATTAAAACATATACACTATCGATTTTATGGATAAAGAATATTTAAATATTTCTTACACTGAGATCATTGTTACAGTGAAAGATTAAAAACGCTTCCCACTAAGTAATGATTAAAAAACATACTTCTCGTGGTGGGAGATCGCTCACTTCGATAAGCTTAATTTCTCGTGGTCACTGCAAACTCCACAAAATCATGCAGACAACTCGATGCTAGTGAATCCCATTTGAAAGAAAATTTCACAAAGAATCATCCTTGTCGTACTTGGGGAAGTCCATGACTTTGGACGAGCAGTGCATGCATAAATTGGCGTAGTGGCTCCAGTGGCGTGTCACCATCCATGTCTCCGGCAGGCGGCAGGCCATCCCTTTCCATGTTCTGAGAAACCGGACCATTCATCAAACCGGGAAGGTGGACCGTCCGGTTATATTCGGTTAAACAATTGAACCGTCAGTAAACAAATAAATTAAGTATATTAAGTTGGTTGTGACTAAAAAATTATACTATAAAGAAGAAATTAGAGTTTAGAGTTGGGTGGGATTTGGTACATATCAAACCCGGTTGGACTCGCCGGGTCGGTAGAGTTTTCAGAATATATATATCTCGTACGGGCCGTGTCCATTGACCTTGGGATGTGAGTGCATCAAATAATTGGCGGTGCTTGAGAGTGGCATGGGCACGATAATTGTAGCCTTACCTTGCAAGTGACCCGTCTCTCTCGACTAATTTAAAGATGTGAATAGGATACTTGAAAATTGAGTAGAGCCATTATAGGTCTATTAATACTAGACTCTAGGGGTTGGTGATTTTGGGAAAGTTGATGCGAAAAAAAGTTTTATGAGAAGTTGACGTTCATCATCAAATGTTAGGGGACACGGAAAGATTTGGGTGGGAGAAAAGGATTTTAATTTTTACATATGTCACAAGTCAAAAGGAGTTCTTATCGAGCACGCGTAATTGGCTAAATTGCTTTTTTAAAATGAAGCCTTGGTTCCGAGGGGGCTCTAGCTCACTACCGAGAATTGAAGGGAAGCATTTGTGACATAAGAAACACTTGGGAGTTGTCGGATTTCAAGATTGGTGGTGTGTGAACTAAAGTTATAGTACTGCGTGGCCATCCTCTTTTAATTTACTCCTTATTATATAAAACCAATTTTTATCAAACATAATCAGGATTTCCAACCCCTAACGAATTAAGAAGTACATAAACACTTGATGATGATGTGAGGGCCCACATGGGTCAACAACGGTAGAACTAATAGGAATAATAGGAGGTACAACAAGAAACATGGGACCCCACATTGGGGTAACACTTTACGTGGACCTTTATTAAATGGTGGGCCCATATGGGTTAAAAGGGTTGGGTGGATCATTGGAGGCATGCATATCAAAATGTAGAATTTTTAAAGTTGAAAAGATATCGAGCAATTTTCTTTTTCTTTACTACAGACCATAATGGAAGGCAAAAAAAAATTGCATAATACCTTATCCATAGAAAACGTTTTTCATCTTATTTGATTTTGTATGAAAAGTAAAGTTTTCCCTACGAATACTTTTTTACAAAAGCCCTAAGCCCAGAGAAAATCTGCAAGGCCTCCTTCTTTATTTGCCTGAATCACCAACAAATCGGAATATGTTCGTTTCCTTCTACTTTCCCCTTTGAAACTTACTAGTTGCACTTGTTCCGTAAAAAAAATTCCTTCGTCTTTTTTGATCAACTTTCTCATTCGATTATAATGAGAAAATGCCCCCTGCTTATAAAATCTTACACAATGTTTTGATTGGACAAAAAAAAGCAGATACTCCTGAAACTCACTTTCTCTTTATCCAATCCAATTAAAACGAAGTATAAAGTTTTGTTAGATAGAAAAGTGATAAAGGATCATCGTAAATTAAATTCAGAACGATGCTTACCAAAAGCAATAACCATCATATGACCCACAAAATGTTCCAATCATAAGATGGCTCAAGCTACATAAAAACCCATAAAAATATCCTGTTACGCCTCAAAATATTCTTTAGACGTTAAAAAATTTTCAAGTCGAGAAAAATGAGGGGCGAGATGAGTTAAATTATTGCTTGTCAATATATACCACAGACATCACTTGTTTCCAGGCCACATGACAAAAGTTCAATCAATCCACTACAACTCTCTATTAGTCAGCAATGAAGCATTTTGGGTAAGGCAAAAAAGTAATATTAATGATACAAAACATGCTCTTGATCGGACGCCTGAGGAGGTTCAATCTGAATTAAAAAAAAACACTTCCTTGAATATATTATTATTATATTAATTCCTCCCTTGTTACTTTCAGTTCTTGTGTCATGCCACGAAAAAGCTCCTAGTGGGTCCCGCGGCAAGCAATTGGTCAGGATTGCCAAATCTATTTGTCTTTGCTACCTTGCTTATATATAGGCACAATGCGGCTGCTGTGGGGATGCAAGTGGGAGTGCTGTACTGAAGGAGTTTAGTATCTCCGCCTTCTTGAGGTTGTAGAGGATATGGACGGAAAGAAGCTGGAATACAAAGGAGAGGAAGCTCTCAAGGAGCTAGACAAGTTAACTAAGAAGGCGGGTGAGGTGCAAGAAGGCATTCTCAAGGAGATTCTCAAAAGAAATGGAGCCACTGAGTACATGAACAAGTACCTCAACGGATCAATCGATTCCTTTGCCTTCAAACGCCATGTCCCGGTGATCACCTATGCGGAAATACGCCCCTACATACAGAAGATAGCCAATGGCGCTGATTCTTCCCTCATCTCGGGCCTACCCATCACTGAGATGTTGATCAGGTGCTTTCCAACACCCGTATCCCCCTCTTTCTCTATAGTTTTATATGCTTTCCAGTACAACCTCTTAAACTCTTAAATCACCCTTCCACCATCACTTTCTCTTGTGAGGGTGAGATAAATCAGCTAGCCACATGCATGCTGCAGGATCGATCCTCTATAACGTTTGTGCACTTTCGACCCATGCATGCGATACTGACTGAAGACTGTAGAGCAAATGTACATGTTTTCTTTTCATGCAACCGTTTTGAATAGCTACTTAGCCTTGTATAATCATGGAATTTTTATAAGAAAAAGCTGATCAAGCTGTGTGTTGATAGTTCGGGAACGTCTGGTGGAGAACCGAAGCTGATGCCCTCCATTGCAGAGGACCTTGATCGTCGAACATATGTCTACAACCTTATTATGCCAATCATGAATCAGTAAGTATGATTCCCGGCCGATCATCTTTTTAGGAAGCTCATCCTCTTCTTGTTCTTTACGTCATCGCCATTGCGGAAAACTTGTACCGTATAACGCAAAGTTCAAAGTTTATAATGGGGAACACGAAAAGAGAAGGACGAGTGATGTACTTGCACGTTGGGAGCCCCAAAACGAGGTCTCGATAGAGATTCCCAGAGTAGAAACACGGCATACAAAAAGCAATTCGCTTTATACGGTTTTCGTTTCTATATATGTCACGTAATGGAAGTAAATATTCTCCTAGCAGCCCGGCCCATATCATGTGCTGGTGGGAGATGGCGTGTAACCCATACCCGCCAGCATTCTGGCCCTAGCTATGACCCACATAGTAGTCACATCCATCTATTGTGACCACATGATGTTGCACTAGCCACTGCCCCCAGCACCACACTCATGTACATATCAACCAACACATGAATCCAATACTTTTATGTACTTGAAATTGTCAACGTTTCCAAATTTTCATGAAACTTTTTTCCACCTTGTGCCGACAACGTCGGCCAGGTATGTACCTGGACTGGACCAGGGGAAGGCCATGTGCCTCTACTTCTGCAAAGCTGAGAGGTCCACCCCATCAGGCCTCCCCGCCCGCCCGGTTCTCACCAGCTACTACAAGAGCAAACACTTCAAGTGCCGCACTCGGGACCCATTCAATGACTTGACCAGCCCGGATCAGGTCATCCTTTGCACTGACAGCCGCCAGAGCATGTACTGCCAGCTCCTCACCGGCCTGATTTACCGGTCTCAGGTCCTCCGCCTCGGCTCCGTCTTCGCCTCCGGTCTCCTCCGCGCAATCAACTTCCTCGAGAGGAACTGGGCCCATCTCTGCGACGACATACGTTCTGGCCATCTGGGTCCATCCATCACGGATTCTGGCTGCCGGACAGCCATGTCCAGCTTGCTCCTATCCCCAAACCCAAGACTCGCCAACGAGATCGAGGCCATCTGCGACTGTGGGTCCTGGAAGGGGATACTTGGCCGACTCTGGCCCAAAGCCAAGTACATTGAGGTAATTGTGACGGGTTCCATGTCCCAATACGTGCCGACCCTGGAGTTCTACTCTGCAGGGAAGTTGCCGCTGGTGTGCACCATGTACGCGTCCTCCGAGTGCTACTTCGGTGTCAACCTGAAGCCCTTGTGCGCACCGTCGGACGTGGCCTACACACTGCTGCCCAACATGGCCTACTTCGAGTTTATTCCACTGGAGAATTGGCTGGAGTCAAGGGATGTAGAAGAGGAGGTCTCCAAGGACGAATTAGTCGACCTCGTACACGTCAAGCTTGGCTGCTTTTACGAGATTGTCGTCACAACCATTGCTGGTAATTCTTCACAGCCATTGCCTCCTCTTTGAGACATTGAGGAAGACGATCGATTGTCATGGTTCAATTAATTAATGCTCTACTTGCAACTTTCAGGTCTGTACAGGTATAGAATCGGAGATGTGCTCCAGGTGGTCGGATTCTATAACCAGGCACCGCAGTTCCGTTTTATATGTCGCCGGAACGTCCTCCTCAGTATTGACAGCGACAAGACCAACGAGGAGGAGCTCCACAAGAGCGTCATCAACGCTAAGAAGCTGCTGGAGCCCTACAACGCCCTGCTAGTGGAGTACACGAGCTACGCCGACACTTCCACCGTGCCCGGTCACTACGTCTTGTACTGGGAGATTGCTTACACGTCGACGGTGGTGGTGGAGGAAGAGGAGGCCGCGGCATCGGTGATGGGGTCACTTGGGGAGGTGGTCCTGCAGGAGTGTTGCATGGCCATGGAGGAGTCGCTTGGGTACATCTACAAGCGGTGCCGGGCGTACGAGAGGTCAGTGGGTCCGTTGGAGATCCGGCAAGTGGAGGCCGGCACGTTTGATGCTCTGATGGACCTGTTTATCAGCCAGGGCGGATCCATCAACCAGTACAAGACGCCCAGATGCATCAAATCTTCCCCTGCTCTCGCCTTGCTCGATTCCAAGGTCCTTGGTCGCTTCTTCAGTCCGAGGGATCCCTCTTGGGCACCTTGATTCATTCTTTGCAGGAATTAATCGAGGTCTAGCTCCAGGGCCCGTTCCACCACCAGTTTGGTTCATCACTGAGGGATCCCTCTTGGGCACCTTGATTCATTCTTTGTAGGAATTAATCGAGGTCTAGCTCCAGGGCCCGTTCCACCACCAGTTTGGTTCATCACTGCATCTTTGCGTCGTCTACTAAAGTAGAGTTTTCTGGGGCACCTACGTAGCCTTTCTTTAGGTTCTCATCTTAATGCCGAACGGGTGTTCTAATTTTCATTTAGCCTTGTAGACTCTCACGCTAGTGTGTTGGCAATATTGTTGTAGTTAGAGTTTGTTTATGAATTATTAAGCTCGCAACAATCATCATTTGTTTAAAAAATACTCCTTATATCCTATTTGATTTTTAAAAATAAAATAAAATAAATTTATTTTAAAAGCTAAATAGGACACTTATCTTAAGATGTAGAGAGTATAATATTCTCTCGGTCTTGTATTAATAGCGTTAATTAAAAAATATTATTTTATATTTTTTAATATTTTTATTTCGCTTAATTTAAGTAGTGGAGTACTTAAAAGCCTTTTTTTATTCACTAGTCCTACTAATTAATTAAAAAATATTAATACTTTATACAAAATTATTAATTTGAGAGTATGAGCATTGAAATATTTTTTTAATTATCAACGAGTTTTATAAAAGAACGCGGCTATTCCCCCCCCCTCCCCCCAACTATTTACTCAGGGCCCCCCAAATAAGAAAACTGTAGGTTATTTTTTTATTACTTAGTACCCCCCAATTCTCACCCATATGAGGCACCCCATCTTCCTCCTCCCCCTGTTCATCCCTTCCCTGTTCGCCCCCTAAATAAAAATGCATGAAAGTTTCTCCGGTTGATAGCAAGTAGGCTGTGAGCGCCAAAGTTCTACTAATGTCCCTCCCATCTTCCTCCCTCCCCTATTTGTCCCTCCCATCTTCTTCTCTATGCATAAAGACCTCGCTGATTACAGAAGTTTCATCTCTCTCCTACATCGTTGATTGCAGAGCTTTCTCCATGCATTAGAAATTTCGTTGCTTCTCATCCTATTCAAAAAAATCCTTCTTTTGGCTACTTAGAAAATCATCTTTATTAATTTCATGGGCCTTCAATGATCAGAATTTGGAACCAAAGTATGCCATGACCACTGAACTTTTTCACGTTGAAGCCTTCATGTCGTGACGGGGGGTACCCCCGCCACACAAAAATAATTTATACGGGGACTAAATATCCCCGTCAACTTCTTAAAAAGTTGGCAGTGACCTCTCCCCGCAAACACCTATCAAGTAAATTTTAACCTTCTAGAGCTTTCCTGACGGGGGTACCCTGCGTTCGATTTGAAGGATTCATACGTGGACTAAACGTCTCCGACAAGTTATTCTTCATATGGAGGTGACTGCTCCCTGCCAGAACTCTTCCAGAAGGTTTTAAAACCCTCAAAAATCTTTTGGAAGTTGTCTCGCGGGGGGTACCCCCTGCCAAATTCAATGCATATATACGGGGACGTATGCCCTCGTAAGATTATTCCCAATTTGACGGTGACCTCTCCCCGTAAAAACTCGTCCAGAAGGTGAGGCGAGTAGACAGGACGGGCCTGGAGGGGAGGGGAGGAGACAGTACGGGAGGGGAGAGGAGGGGAGGAAAGGAGACATGATAGGAAGGCAGGGGAGGGGAGGGCACTTCACCGGAGGTGAGGGGACTTCACCGGATAAAATGAAAATACGAGAGGGGAGGGGACTTCAACGGAGGAGAGGGGACGGAGGGGAGGAGATTTCACCGGAGGAGAGTGGATGGAAATGGAGAAGACAAAGGTGGGGGGGCACAGCGGGGGGTGGGGGCGTACTGAGTAAAAATGAGTATTAGGTTGAGGGTGGGTGGGGTGTAGGGAAGTAAAAACAGTAATTTATGTGGGGTGTGCAAAGTGTGGGGGGCCCTAAGTGAATGTTGGGGGGGGGGGGGAGAATAGCCGCGTTCTTTATAAAAAAGCATTGCACGCCCATATACAAGAAGAGATGGGTCCTCTTGCTGAGTTGTTGTTTACTTAGAATTTAATATGCGTTAATTTAATAATTCGTTCTACTGTAAACATTAAACAGCCACATTGGAGTAGGGACGCGTCTAGCCTTACCGTACTCTATGACCAAAGCTTCAAATAAAGCTCCAAACATAACATATAGAAGGCATGCAACTCCTTAACTATGTATAAATACACTTTTATATACTTATGTTTAGAGCCTTATATAAATTGATTATAGGGTTATGAATATAGAATTGGTGGGAAAATATTTTTCTTAGAGTAGTGGTCGACACCATAACATCTCGACTCGAGGTAAATGTGTAACCAAAATAAGCGCTCTCGGGAAAATGATAGCGAGGTGGTGGATGGTGTTCGTTTTTGTACATGAACCGCCTTTGCGAAAAAGGAATTCCACTACGTCAGAAAGAAAAAGAAAGGTGTATTATCCACAAATACTATGCATGCGGCCCCAATACTTTCATAGCCCATACTAGATACAACGATTTTGGCTTAAAATAATGTCTAAATGATCAAATTTCTGTTTCATGACGGTTGTTTTAAGTTTAACATAGCCCTTTATCGTGGAAGATGTGTGCTGTTGCATTCCCTTCATCCCATATTAATAAATTTATTTTTATAATTAATATTTTTAATTAAATCATGGCACCTGCAACTAAAAATAAGGAAAATAAGCTTGGAAGATGCTTTTTAAAATGCCGACTACTTTAACTAATCTAACTGGGGCTATTAATATAGGATTTTTTTTCTAAATAATAAAATAAATATAGAATAGAGGGAATATTTTTTAATATGTCGATGAGGAGTTGCAAAAGCTATACGTAACTATACCATGCCTCACAAGCCAGCTCACTATTACTCACTACCACTTCAGTTTTGCATTACATAATTGTGCAGATAATCCAAACTTTTATTCCGGATCTTGCACAAGCACAGTTACACATATACGCTCCCCCTCCACCCTCCAAAAATGAAAATATAAGCAATAATTGGTGGATGTCTTGCTAAATAAATAATAAAAAATTAATATGAATAAATTATGCTACATTAATGTTAACTTCATATATACGTGATGAAGTTGCATCATCAGTTAAAATCCTTCATTTTTTAGGGCCCATTTTCCAATACATGGTTATAGCATGATGTAGTAAATTAAATACTCTCTTTATTTTAATTTAATAATTATATTTAAAAAGTAGTTATTTTTATTATATAATGAAATTTACATTTAAGAAAATGGGAAAATAATGTCATAATTAAGTACCCAATTACTAAAATTGAATGAGCTATTAATATGAAATAAACTTTTTTTACTAAATAAAGTAATTAATTTAAAATAAAAAATATAAATATTATAATATCCTTAATTTTTTTATGTTTTAAAAATTAAATAATTAAAAAAAAGAATGTTGACCTATTAACATTCTTAGTAGAATAACTTCTTCTATATATAGAATTTGTAGCTGAAACAAATTCTATAAGAAAGTAAACAGACATGCGGAGTTTAGATGATGTAGATATGACTGTTCGAAGTTTAGTATATCGCATAAGGCCTGTTTACCCGATTTAGATTGTATTTGGCCCGTTTAAGTCATTTTGCAGACCCGATTCTTTATAATTCTGAAATTAATTTAAAAAAAACCTAATTAGGTGGCATAATTGGAGAGGATTGTCCAAATTCTAAGGGGATTAGGAATCCTAATTCTCATACTTATAAAAAGGTTTTTAAAGACATAATTAAGAGATTTTTTTATTGAGGAAGGAGAGAGGGCGGAGAAGGTTGCCGAGGGAATTTTTCGGCGAGGCTTCAATGGCGATGGATCGACGTCAACTTGGCCACGAGTGTAGGATTTCAGTTTAGATTTTTATTGATTTTGTTATCTGATTAAATGAAAATTATTGTAGTTTCTGTAAATAATAGTGTTTTCTACAAACAATTACGTGAACATTATTTTGATTAGTCAGTCACTGGAAGAGCTGTCAGAAAGGGGTTGCACTGGCCATGGCGGCCCTGGCCCTGGCTGTGGTGGTCCTGGCCTAGGCCGTAACGGCTTGAATCCGGCGGCCTTGGTGGTGGTGGATTGACTACCGTTGTCGCCGGGTCATCTCAGTAAAAAATAAAAAAGGAAAGAAGAACTTGCGGCGGCGAAGTGCAGCTGCTGGCCTGAGGATGGACTAGGGCTGCAAGAATCATCGGATGATGGCGATCCGGTCAAGTCTAGTCCATCGGCCGGCCGTGGTGGCTTGCCATTATGACACCTCCACCGTTCTTTTTTTTAAAGTACTTTTTTAGTGGCCATCAGACGACCACGGAGAGGCAGCCGACCTAGGCTTAATAGGATCATCGCCTGGCGGAGATCCAGTGGAGCCCAGACTGCTACCTTGCCATGGTGGCCAGGGGCAGCTCCGTCGAGGCGTTTCTGCCTTTGGCCGGAAGTAGGGAAGATGACCCGCATTGCGGGTCAAACCGGTTTGGTTTGAAAAAAAAGAAATGAAAGAAGGGTTGAACCGGGTCCAGTTTAGGGGGATAAAAATGTAAAAAAAATTATAGAAAATTCCTATTGGACCTTGAGAAGCTTGGGAGTATTCTTAGCAAGTTTCAAACTTGGGAAAATTCTGGAGACTATAAAATAACTATTTTACCCTTGTAGTTAAATCATCGTGCGATATTCACTTACCTGACTTAGGGGCTCTGGTTCAGTGGCCTATGAGTGATCTTAAAAATTGACAAAATTCTTAGTGAGATTTTAATGAGTAAACTAAATATATGTCAAACCTCATGGTGAGGAAAAATACCAATGAGTAGGTAATTGACCTTCTTTATCCTAGGGTTAATCACAAACCATTAAGTCAACTAAGGTTGGTTGACGATCCCGTCACATGCTAAAAAAATTACACAAAGTCAATGAAGTACCCTTGAGTTCAATTTTGGACCCATTGGATGTTAATAAGGCCTTAAACTAAATAATATAAATAACCTTATGAGTGGACCGACCCACATTTGTGTGAATGTTATTAATAGGCCAATGTGATACTGAAACTATTTAAAATGTTAACACTTACATGAGAGCAGAGAGTACCGTATCTAATGTTGGATAATTACTTTAATGTCCTTAGGTACATTACGACTAATTTTTATAAAGATTTAATAAGTTAACCCAATGAGGGTTAGGACACGATAGCTTGAGTAATTATAATCTCATGAATGAACTTTATTAATGTTATTATGATATGCTTTGAACTTTGTGGTTCTAATTGTTTATATTTTTTATTGTTTCGATAATTGATATTGATATTGTGATAGTAACTTATCACTAGCTTAAGATTATTGAAAGATTAATTGATTGGGTAGATAGTTTCGGATTGGGCGAAAACACCTAATCAAGATAAAGACTTAAACTGAGACTAGTTTATATAGTGAATAAAGTCTTTGACTTGACGATTTACCTTGTTTGATGAACTGATAGTAGTTTCTAGTTTTAAAACCCTAGTCTAGAAGGGATTAGTAGGGTTTGAGATAGTCATTCGAAATCCTTGCTTAATGACTAGCAATATAGGGTTCAAAATAGTTTCCTGAGTTTTACCTATATTGAGGAGTCACCGATTTGTTCATGTAGTTGCACTTCCCCATTGGAGAGAGCTCTGCGTGAGCCGGGCTCACCATAAATCTATTGAGGATCTTTTAGTATACACATAATTAGATTAGTTGACATCCTGCTTGGTTAACTTTTCCTGCCACTTTTGTTTAGGTGCAGTTATGGGTCATGCTCTTCTACTCCCATCAAGTCCTTTGTGGGCTATGAGGGGGTGATAGTACTTTCTGGTGGATTACAGGGTATTTCGTTATCATTTGTCATGTAGGTTGACATTTGATTAGTTTGTCTGTCATTGGGATTAAATAGAGATATTAATTATCGAACAATAGCTCGAGAAATAATTAATAGCATTGATTGATATTGATTGTTTAGTTAGAATAAGTAGAATGATTAAAGGACTTTCATAAAATGCAGGTTGCTTAAAAATACTTAAGTATTACATGTGTGATGCTATGCTTCTTAGTATAGTGTAGTATTAGGGAGAATTACGTATGAATTCGATCTTGTTGAAAAAATTGAAGATTTGTCGGATGAGTACGTAGGCAACTAACATCGGGTGATGTTGGCCCAATCCAAAAAATATTAAATAATAATTTTATTTTTTTGAATGTTCCTCCAAAGGGAGGAGATGTTTTGTTGCCTATTTGGTCTTGTTTGCTTGTAAGTTCTTTAGATGGGGACATTGCGAGATCGGGACATTGGTGGGTGTTTGAGGACGATACTACATTAGTGAGATATAGTTTCTTTCTTTTACAATTTTGTAATTAATTGTTATTATTGGTGTGAGAGCTAATTTTACTTTGTTATTTATTTTTGGACAAATAACAGACTCGTATTTAGAGGGTTAAATGTGCTATTTATCAAATTTTGAATTGTGTAATAATATTATATATTTTAATATTCGTATTTGTGAACCATAATTATCACGACTTGAATATTTAATCGAATAATTTATTATATATATATTTTAAAAAATATCATAACTTATTACATATTTTTTTATTAAATTTTTTTTAAAACTTTAAATCGTGACAAATATTAACATCGCTCAATCAACCGGTTGCTCAAATCAACTTAATAAAGCCTTTTGCTAATATTAAAAATAGGAAAATGTGCTCTAAAAGTAATGGAAAAGGCCCAAGTACAATAATTAACTTATTGGGATAAACACCATGCCTCAATTAACGTGCCTGCGTGAGGGGGCCATTACGTCACTGTAGGTACCATATGATTTGATGGCTCTCACCCGTGAGCTTGACGTGTTGTACATGAATTTAAAGCACCGAAGGTTCTTATTTAATAGTCTATTATGAATATATGTTAGTTAGGAAAAAATAAAAAAATATTATTAAATAAAATAATATGAAATATTAATTTAGCTACTTAATGCCCTTATATGTAAGTTTGAACTATATATTATATAAGTATTATATTAATCCAAATATATTCGTAGTAGGCAATTAGTTCTAAATTTTATTAGCTCAATACTTACTTGTAGGTCGGGGAGGACAATAAGTGTTGAAGAATTTTATGTTGCGAAGTCTAACATTTAGTTTCAAGACAAATTTGATGATGAGCCTCGTTTAATAGAGTTAATCAAGATTTTTTCAATGGTATCAATGCACGAATTTGAACATGTGTAATCTAAGAAAAATATAAAAATATAATACTAAGAAACATGTTATATGCATTGTCACGCATAAAAAAGTGTGAAAAAATATATTAATATAAGGTCTCATTGATAAAGTTTATTGAGAGTTTTCCATAAAAAGTGAGGCTCATTACGTATCAACAAAAAGTATCATGATGAAACATGATAGACATCTAAAAAAATATTGTTGAAGTAGGAGAATCATACTTATCATACATTTAAAGTTTCAGTAAATAATTTTTCTAAAATACTCCCAAATTAAACCACATAGACATTTAAACTTATATCTAAAAACATTATATGAAATGTGAGAGCAAAACAAGACATTTGGTGAAGTGTAGTTAAACCGTGAAACAATGAAACTCACCACCTTAGAATAGCTGTTGTGTTTAAATAAAAAGTATCGAATCCCTTTTTATGACAGTTTAAGCTTTTACGAGAAGTGGTTAAATTAGCTTGGGTTCAACTTGTTTGTTACATTAAACAAAATTAGACGCGTAGCATCCTAACACCACACATCCAAATATAATAATCCAAGAAACTGCTTCAAGGACCAAACCCCCAATGGAGTTCGAAAGTTGGACGGGCTAAGTGGGCCTGGAAAATGCTCTTCGATCTTTTACAGCCCCGGTGTTTAATGTGGGCTTAGCTAAGTCCAAGTCCTTACTAGTAATTTGGGCTTCAGATCAGGATATACTGTGACCTCGCCCCCCTTACATAGCTCACACTATTAGGGTAAGATAGATGTACCTAGTTGCATTCATCAATTCAGTCAATGATCTGCCTTCTTTCTAAAGCGTAGCTCAAAAGCCTGAAATTCCCTTTCTGTATCGTAATTAGGCTATAGATTTAGATTACGGGTGATTGCTATGCCGGGAATTTCGATTGAACAAGCACGTTGTTTAGAATGCTAGAGGTAGTTTATTTATTTGTTTGTTTTCGCGATGTTCTATTGCGGCTAAGAATTTCGATTTGGATCCCATGTAGGCTTTTCTTTTAAAATATTTAAGATGACCTGTTAGAACATTCTTGGTAGCAAATGTTGGGTCTCTCCCTCATGTAGTTAATTATTGGATTTTAGTCTTCATCTAGTGTCCCATCACTTAGCCTACTTTAGAGAAGTAAAATAGGGTAAGTAGAGCGGCTTTTTAGTAATAAGTTAATAAGTTTTATTTTGAGAAGGAAGGTGTAAGTTAAAGATTTTGGGAGAGACTTTGAAAAGAAAGCAAATGAGTTTTTAAAAGGAAAAAGAAGAATAAAAAGAAAAAAACTTTTCAAGCTCAAATTGTTCCTTTGGGTAAAGAGGAGATTATTGAAGGTGGATTGTACTGGTAACCTTTTTATTGTTTTTTTTTTATATTTCTACTTTTGGGTATGATATCTTTATTCTATCTAAGAAAGGTATTAACTATTTGTGTAGTATATACTAGGCAGAGCGTATCTTCATTACTGTTAATGAAATTGGTCTATATAGACCCCTTGTTGTAGTCATTACTTTGGAGATAAACCACGTAAATTTTGTGTCCTATAATTTGACCAATTATCTTATTGGCGATTTTTCATATGTTTGTTAATTTACATATTATACACTTAGTTAATGTAGGGGATGTACTTAGATCACTTTATGTATATTTTATTATATTTCTAAACTAACACAAAGGAGAGAGAGTGGTGTAATTTTTACTAACAACAAAAACTCGACAACTGCCATTAGGTTCTGTCTGGCGTATGTGTAAAAATGGTACAGTGACAATTGAAATTACGAAGAAACCGTTTTAAATTCAGCATTTTGTGATTCACTGAAAATATTTCTTGTTCGCTACAACAGTGCTTTTTAAGATGAAGATCGTATGGATTCTTTTACCATGAAGAACATGATTATTGGTGTTGTTATACTTCCGTACCTTTGCCTTATATGTGATGAGAAACGTTACTGGAATGTTTATGATCGAATCAAGCAATCAGCTCTGTCCTTAAGACAGAATTCGCCCTCCTTACTGGTGTTTAGGACTCGTGGACGTCTGCCTCCCAGGATAAGACGATCAACCATATACTGTAGGAACACCTCCAACACGGTATATGCAGCGAACCACAGTGAGTATGCTAACACAGAACACAGATGAACGGAACGGACAGGAAAATCCCAAATCGGATTCTTTGCAGAAAGAGTTTTTCATGGTTTTATAGAAAATCCCGTTGAAGACAATCTTACCCGTTCAAACGGATGCGTCCATCCGTTAACAACCACTTCCTTTAGTGAAAGCAAACCGGACCCATTTTGGTTAATAGAAAACCAAACCAGATAGAAAACCGAACCAAATGAATTTGTCCCAAAATATTATCTTGTTAACCCAACCCAACCCAACCCGGTCGGCCGCGTGTGCGAACCGAGCCGGACGAACGGCGGCGGCGGCGCGCACGTGTGGGTTAGCCCACCTAGGTGCATTGGTCCAACATCTCTCTCCCCCACAAAAGTGGGTTAGCCCAAGGGCCTAACATGAAAGGCCAAACTAAAGCCTTATATACTAACACCATCACCTTCACGTAGGCGATGTGGGACTATTCACTCCTTCAACCAATTCCTATGTGATATTCTTATTCAATATGAAGTGGGCTTGGGCTTTCTCTACCAAATGGGCTTGACCCACTTGAGTAATATGGGCTTGACCCACATAACCATTAATATGCCTATCTAAATAATATGGGCTTAACCCATTTATAATGCCCACTTCTAACAATCCCCCACATGAATGAGAATTGGCTGGATAACTATGCAAAACTATGAAGATAAACCGTGAAAGCAATATTGAAAAGATCATGCATGGGGGTGAGGTAGCTTTTGGCTTTGAACCTTCCCTTGTGAAAACTATCGGGTCTCAAGCTAATCAGTGAACGTGATGTCTTGAACTGTTCAGCCGTTTGTGTAAACCAAGACAATAGAATTCACACAATCACTTCTCAGACACACTTTGGTTCTCATGATTGTGTTCATTTCGGCCCTGAACAAACCTGGTTTTCATGAGTGCTCTAGAAGATTTAGCCTTAAAATCCTCATAGAAGCGGCCCCTTCACACTCATATAGGTGATTCTCATTAGGAGTATCCTGCAATACCCCACTCGAACGAATTCAAGCTATAAGAACCATTAAAAGCAAAGCTTATCCTGATTCACTCTGCAGACATCACTATCTCATCATAGGAATGGGGACGAGATTTTATCTCAATAGTGATTCCCCTTGAATCCCTCACAATTCGGTTGTCCCTTTGAACCTAGATCTTGGGATCTCCAGTCAACAAGGTTGGGTTGCCATTATGGTGATTCTTAATGTATAGGCTTCAAGCCCATTCCCCTCGATGAACTGCTCACTTGTTCTTTGGTCAAACCCTTAGTAAGCGGATCCGCGATATTTTCTTTTAACCTAACATACTCAATGGAAATTATTCCACTAGAGAGCAATTGTTTTATGGTATTGTGCCTTCGACGTATATGTCGAGACTTACCATTATACAAGTTACTCTGTGCCCTTCCTATAGCCGATTGGCTATCACAATGTATGCAAATAGGTGGCACAAGTTTCCCCCACATTGGAATATCCTCTAAAAAATTACGAAGCCACTCAGCCTCTTCTCCTGCTCTATCAAGTGCAATGAATTCAGATTCCATGGTGGATCTTGCTATGCACGTTTGTTTTGAGGATTTCCAAGACACTGCTGCACCTCCAAGTGTAAAGACATATCCACTTGTGGATTTTGAGTCTTTTGTATCAGATATCCAGTTTGCATCACAGTAACCTTCTAATACTGCTGGATACCTTGTATAATGCAACCCATAGTTCAAGGTATATCTTAGATATCTAAGAACCCTGACTACAGCCTTCCAGTGGTATGCCCCTGGGTTGCTATTAAATCTACTCAGTTTACTCACTGAGTATGCGATGTCTGGTCTCGTACAATTCATAATGTAATTGAGACTTCCAATAATTTGAGAATATTGAAGTTGTGATATGCTCTCTCCCGTGTTTTTGCTTAAGTGCAATGTCACATCCACAGGTGTTCTTGCTGGACGATTATCATTCTGATTAAATTTTTCTAATATTTTCTCAATGTAATGAGATTGAGATAATACATATCCATCAGATGTTTTAGAGATTTTCATCCCTAGTATGACATCAGCAACACCTATATCCTTCATGTCAAACTGTTTGTTCAACATCTTCTTGGTAGCTTTAATGATATCATCATTGCTACCAATAATTAGCATATCATCCACATAAAGACATACAATGACATAGCCATCAGGTCTGTCTTTCACATAAACACATTTGTCACATTCATTGATTTTGAATCCATTTGACATCATCATATTGTCAAAATTTTCATGCCATTGCTTAGGTGCTTGTTTAAGTCCATAAAGAGATTTAACAAGTCTGCACACTTTGTTTTCTTGACCCGGTACAACAAACCCTTCAGGTTGTTGCTTATAAATTTCCTCATTCAAGTCACCATTCAAGAATGTGGTTTTCACATCCATTTGATGTATTTCAAGATTATACAAAGCAGCAATAGCAATTAACATCCTAATGGAAGTTATCCTTGTGACAGGTGAATAAGTATCAAAATAATCTAGACCTTCTTTTTGCTTGTATCCTTTGATAACAAGTCTGGCTTTATATTTGTCAATTGATCCATCAGCCTTCATCTTCCTCTTGAATATCCACTTGTATCCTAGAGGTTTACTCCCTGGCGGTAGATCCACCAACTCCCAAGTATGATTTTGCATAATGGATTTAATTTCACTGTTTACTGCCTCCTTCTAATATTGTGCTTCAGGAGATGACATGGCTTCCTTAAAGCTTTGAGGCTCATTTTCCAATAAATAAGTCAGAAAGTCTGGACCAAAGGATTTTGATGTTCTAGCACGTTTGCTACGTCTAGGTTCATCATCCTCTCCCTCTTGGTCTTCACTATTATCCTTTTCAACATCCAAAGTTCTTTGAAGAGAACTTTCCGTTTGTGTAGAATTCCACGGAAAAATATTTTCAAAAAACGAAGCATTCCTGGATTCAATCACAGTATTGACATTTACATAAGGAATATCCGATTTATGAACAAGAAAGCGATATGCACTGCTATTATTGGCATAACCAATGAATACACAATCAATGGTCTTTGGTCCAATTTTAATCCTCTTGGGATTAGGGACCGCCACTTTTGCCAAACACCCCCACACATTTAAGAATTTGTAGGAAGGCTTTCAACCTTTCCATAATTCATATGGTGTCTGCAAGGTTTTCTTATGAGGTATTTTGTTGAGAATATAATTTGCTGAAAGCAAAGCTTCCTCCCACATGTTCTGGGGTAACCCAGAACTGATTAACATGGCATTCATCATTTCTTTTAAAGTTCTATTTTTCCATTCAGCAACTCCATTTTGCTGAGGTGAATAGGGTGCCGTTGTTTGGTGTATTATACCATGTTGTGAACAAAAATCACCAAAAGGTGATTCATATTCCCCACCTCTATCACTTCTTAGAACTTTAATTTTCTTGCCAAGTTGATTCTCAACCTCTGTTTTATATAATATAAACATGTCAATGGCCTCATCTTTACTTCTCAACAAGTAAACATAACAATAACGAGTGCAATCGTCAATAAATGTAATAAAGTACTTTTTACCTCCTCTTGTTTGAACAAGTTTTAAGTCACAGACATCACTGTGAATTAACTCAAGAGGTTCAGTACTACGCGCAATACTTTGGAAAGATTTCCTGGTTAATTTTGATTCTACACAAGTTTGACATTTATGATTAAAGTCAATATTAAATTTAGGCAGATATTCCATATTAATCAATCTACGTAAAGCATCATAATTAACATGACCTAATCTACCATGCCACATATCACATGACTCAATCATATACGATGAAGAAGCATTTGCATTCTTAATAACGAGTAAATAGGTACAATAGTGAGTACATTGAGCTTAAAAAGCCCCTCATTTAAATACCCTTTGCCCACGTACATCCCACCCTTGGTCAAGACAAATTTGTCTGACTCAAAAACCAACTTGAAGCCATTCTTGCTCAGCAAGGATCCAGACACTAAATTCTTTCGAATTTCAGGAACATGCAAAGACATTGTTGAGTGTGAGCTCTTTGCCCGAAGTCATCTTACGCACCACCTTGCCAAGTCCTTCAACCTTCGCAGCTTGAGGAGTTACCCATAAACAAATTGTTCACCATTCTCCACAGCTGATAAGTGGAGAACATCTTCCTATTAGAGCAAACATGGCGAGTAGCCCCGGTGTCCACCCACCATTCACGAGCGTTGGTAACCATGTTCACTTCGAAATAACAGCAGAAAGGTTGATGTCACTCACATTTGTGGAGAGATTCTCCACTTCACCATGTGGGCCTCGTGCCTTCTTCTTCTTGGAATCATCTTGTTTATTCCGTTTCCGACAATCCTTAGCCTTGTGGCCTATCTTGTCACACACATAGCACTTGCCCTTGAATTTGGCTTTGTTGGAGTCACTGTTTGACCGTCCAAACAGATACTTCCTCTTCTTGTTGTTGAAGTTAGAGCCTTTATGCCCCGTTCCACAACATTTACTTGGCTTCTAGGCCATGGCCTTTGGTGTTCTTTTCAGAAGCCCGGTTGTCCTCTTCAATCCTTAATCGCACAATCAGATCTTCCATGTTCATCTCCTTTCGTTTATGCTTTAAGTAATTCTTGAAATCCTTCCAGGAAGGTGGTAATTTTTCAATTAGAGCTGCCACCGGAAAGACTCACTTAAAGTCATTCCCTCTGCATGAATATCATGCGAGAATCACTTGGAGTTCTTGAACTTGGCTGATCACGCTTGAGAGTCCACCATTTTGAAGTCCAAAAATTTGCCGACCATGAATTTCTTCGTTCCAAAGATCCTCTGTTTTGTACTTCTTGTCTAAAGACTCCCACAGTGCCTTAGCACTTTTCATTGAACTATACACATTATACAATGTGTTGTCCAACCCATTAAGGATATAATTATGGCATAAGAAATCCGCATGTTTCCATGCATCTACTGCCGCAATGTACTGCCTTGTCCTCCCTTTTCTCCTCGGTGAGAATGGGTACGTCCTCTTGAAGGAAGCGGGCTAAGTTCGGTGTGGTGAGATAGAACAAAGATTTTCTGTCGCCATCTTTTGAAATCCGCACCACCGAATCTGATACGGTTTTTCCCCTTTAATGGGAAGTGGAGCAGTCACCGGAGTGGGAACAAGTACCGATGTCAAGTGGGTACCTTCAGCAGCCATTTCTGTTCCAAAGAACAAAAGATTAACTCAGTCTTAAAAAATCAGTGAATTTCGAAATCTATGCTGAACAGTGTATTTCGAAATACATATACAGAACAGTGAATTTCGAAATCTATGCAAAACAGTAAATTTCGAAATACATATACAGAACAGTAAATTTCAAAATCAATGCACAAAGCAGTGATTTTCGAAATCGATGCACAGAACAGAGAATTGAGAAATCTATGCACAAAACTCCGAGAACAGTAACTTTACATGAATTTTACGTAAGTAACAGTAATATATAAAAAATTCATGAACAGTAAACTTCAGACATGTTACATACTAAATAGTAATAGGATGAACAGTAACCTTCAGGAATTAATGAACAGTGAATCAGGGGTTAAAGTTCACGCTGAACAGTAAACTATATGATTTAATGAATAGTAAACTGTCGAAAATTCTGAACAGTGACTGTCCAGAAATTTGTAAAACAGTAAACTTCTGAAAAAGTCGCAAACAGTAAAGTTCAAAATTAATGAACAGGAAGCATAAGAAATTTAACGTACTCAATAGTAAAACAGTACAAAATTTTGAAAACTTCACACACAGGAGGAAAAATTTTCAAAATTTATACGTACAACAGTAACGCTTCAAACATGCACGTCCAGAATAGTATGATTTCAGCACTATAAGCATGGTAAAAAAAAAATAGAAAAATTTCCACTGTATCTTATTTGCACAGTGAAGAAAAATTCCAAAATTTTACATAAGAATACTATTCTGCATGCATAACAGTGAAATACGAAAATGCACAGGAATTCTGTCTTAAGATTGTTATACTTCCGTACCTTTGCCTTATATGTGATGAGAAACGTTACTGGAATGTTTATGATCGAATCAAGCAATCAGCTCTGTCCTTAAGACAGAATTCGCCCTCCCTACTGGTGTTTAGGACTCGTGGACGTCTGCCTCCCAGGATAAGATGATCAACCATATACCGTAGGAACACCTCCAACACGGTATATGCAGTGAACCACAGTGAGTATGCTAACACAGAACACAGATGAACGGAACGGACAGGAAAATCCCAAATCGGATTCTTTGCAGAAAGAGTTTTTCATGGTTTTATAGAAAATCCCGTTGAAGACAATCTTACCCGTTCAAACGGATGCGTCCATCCGTAGAAAACCGAACCAAATGAATTTGTCCCAAAATATTATCTTGTCAACCCGACCCGACTCGGCCGGCCGCGTGTGCGAACCGAACCGGACGGACGGCGGCGGCGCGCGCGCGTGTGGGTTAGTCCACCTAGGTGCATTGGTCCAACATCTCTCTCCCCTACAAAAGTGGGTTGGCCCAAGGGCTTAACATGAAAGGCCAAACTAAAGCCTTATATACCAACATCATCACCTTCACGTAGGCGATGTGAGACTATTCACTCTTTCAACCAATTCCCATGTGATATTCTCATTCAATATGAAGTGGGCTTGGGCTTTCTCTACCAAATGAGCTTGACCCACTTGAGTAATATGGGCTTGACCCACATAACCATTAATATGCCTATCTAAATAATATGGGCTTAACCCATTTATAATGCCCACTTCTAACAGGTGTTAATTGATATCTTTGTTACTATCACGAAAAACTTAGCAAATAAAAAAGTTGCATCAATAGCTCGTGGGTTATGTTAAGTATCTTGAATTTTGTATGAAAATGGAACTGTCTCAAGCTCTGTTTAATTGAGAGCTTGTTAAGTAATTTCAATTTCATGTTCCCTCTTGTTTTCAATCGATCTGCCCCTAAGTTTAGCGTTTTGCGTGCAACGTGTAAACAAGTAAAAATTCGCCTGCTATTACGTGCTGGGACAGCAGGGTGAGACTTAGCCAATTGAGTTCTGATGTCTGACCTGTCTATGAGTCTCACAGGGTTTAAATCTTGGTGGGATTTATAAAGGCTATTTTACTGACATTGCGCTGCTTGATGGTCGACCTTTATGTCTTTATCATCGTTAGTAAGTTTATTAAGCGTGTAACAAATACTCCTTCCGTCTGGTAGGATAAAAATATTGTTTTATTTTAATTGCTATATTTGACTCAATTTAAAATACGTTAGATAAATCTGTGGTGCTTCCCACACAATTTGATTTTTACTTCACTCAAGCTTTTAGCTGCGAGGAGAAGGGAGGTGGGATGGTGATGGCATCGGACTCGTCACTTAGTACGTAGCTGGATCGGCTCCTCCTCCTTGTTGTCCCTAGACGACAAGCTAAATGCTCAGGTGCAGGTATGAGGGAGAAGTCTACCATGTAAACCTACTTGGATTCGTCCTTCTCGTTGATTGGCCTCCTAATCACCACCTCGTAACCCCAGTTGTAGGCCTTTGCGCCGTTCAACTTCCTGTTGCATGGAGAGGCAAGGAAATCGGCGGTGTACTCGCACTTGCCCTTCTATCAGGAGGGGATCAGGGAGAAACCCTCGTCTAAGAAGCTCCGCCGCTCCAGCCAGATCCCAGTGTCCAGGTTGCCGACAATGACCACATCGGCATAGTCGGAGTTGGGCCAGAGGCCGGAGACATGCTAGAGGCCAAGAAAATGCAGGGTTCAGGAAGTGTGGAGGTGGTGGACTCGCTCCGGATAGACGGAGAGGATGTCCGGGAGAGAGTGGAGGGAGGAGGCCTGGGAGTGGGAGAGGCGGGCGGAGAAGCCGTGGATGACGAGGTCATAGGTGTAGAGGATCCTGGCGAGGTGCGTGGAGGGAGGGGGGGGGGCGGGGGCCCGGGTCCGCAGAGGCAATGACGAAATTGTCCCAGTCTGCGAGTTATCTGAGGCAAACAACGGTCTTGCTCTTCAGATCCCCGGCGGACCCGATTATTAAACGCAAAAGACAGATATGAAAATATTTTACTATTGTTAAACTTAGAAGAGAGATGTGGTTACGACAAAAATTAAAATAAAACTATTAATATAAGACGGAGGGGATGGAATATTTGATTACTTATATACGTATACACCATTCACACCGGTACGATATTGAGGACATTTGAAGTAACAAACATATATAGCAAGCTACATGGTCCTCTTCTTAATACAAAGACCCCTTCTCCAGGAACTCTCTGGCAATCCTACCCCTTGCACCTTCCGGGAAGAATCCTCCAGGCTCGCCTTCATTGCCAGTGGAATAAACAATCCTCAGAATCTCGGCAGGTGTTCGTGCGTACGAGAGCGAGCTGGCGTCTGCCGACAGAATGTTGCTACATGTTTGGTTCTCTGCGCCAAGCTGGGGTGGGACTATGAGACCTTCATCCTTGATCCCACACATCGCCAGTCTGTTTCTAAGGTTGGAAACTTTGATCGTAAACTCTGCTACCGTGAGGTTGTAAGGCTCCACAATTTCCTTGGACCGTTGGTATAGAAGTGCTCGTATAACTGCATCTTGGCCGGATTCCACCCCCAGTAGACCTGCTAGTAACTGCAATAATACAAAGGGGTCGGGTAGTTTATCAGATCGGTGCTATTTAACGGTTATAGCCATTAGCCCCAGTCTAGTTCCGTGTATGCTTTATGTTGCATTATAGTGGTTAAACGACGTACGGTTTGGGCTTTTGGCTGTGGGCTTACTCATCAATCATACAGCTGCATATGGAATTTGGAGATGCTTCAGCACTCATCTTCTTTAGACAAGCTGTGCACTATTTATCGATAACTACCGCTCTCGAAGTGATCTAAATGAGTGCTATCAGTTATATCCAAATTACATAGTGCAGCTAAGAGGCTCAAGCCCCTCGTCTCGGGAAACAAATTAATCCTGCTTCTGCTCGAACAACATAGTGACATATGCTTCTACGACCTTTTCTAGTGTTCTAAGATTTATTGCCGGTTGGAATATAATCTTTTTGAATTTGGACTCGGGGTGACATATGCTTGTACGATCAATTGAAGTTCTTTGAGGTAAGCTACTTAATTAAATCTACTGCTAGTGAAGCTTCACTGTAGTCACGAGCGGTTCACGGCTCGGGATCGATGGTGCACACGAAACCGCACAAAAATTGCGAAAAATCACAATTTATATGAAGATTTTGTATCTTATCGTATGTGCCATTGATCTGGTGACAGCTTGACTCCGCGAGCCTCACCAGCGGATTTGAGTACCTTAATTTGTATGTTCTAAAGCAGAAAATGCAAAATGTCTCACTATATTCTTACCCTTTTTGAAACGAAGCCGTAGATGTTAGGATTTGCACCCACATAGCCAACGAGGCCCACGTAAGGAATCACGTAAGAGGCGAGCAAATAGTTGAGGGTATTGTTATAAGGATCAAAGGGAGGGCAGAGTGGGTATCCCACTGCCTCGTCGAACAATTTCGCGAAGTTGTGTGCACTCATGTCGATCAGAGGTCTTGGAAATCCACCAACCGTAGATATGATCGCCCTGAAATGACATACAAATCACAAATACTATTCGCTTTCAACATAATTCAGGTGTATGAAATTGAAGAGAAGTCACATTCACTAATACCAGCAAGAAAATCAGATGAGAGAGAGAGAGAGATACCTCAAGTGGCCCACTTCCTGGTAGCCAAACTCTTCGATGATGGCCCGAGTTACAGGATCAAGGTTGGCCTGCTGGGCTCCAATTGGAGGCGGACCCCCCATGGCCAGCTCGGGGTTAACGCAGTCGAGCCCGTAACCCAGGGCCCCGAACAGGAAGAAGTCGGCCTCCAAGAACTCGAGATTGAGAGCAACTTGTAGGAGGTCCCTGTCGATGGGGTACACGGGGTCTGTGTAGATGGGTGGAGGTGGTGGCCGGCACTGAGGCTCGTCGGGCTCCCCTACAGGGTACCAAGCCTCTGGTCCGAAGAACCCTGGCGGAACTCCTTTACATGTTGGGGAACTTGCAGGCTGAGCCAGCGAGCCGTGGTGTCCGTGCATCAGAACCCAGAAGGAGAAGAAGCACAAGATGATTGACATGTTGAGCAGGTCCACGGCTTAGGAGATGAGGAATTGTCGATTTGCAGGGGATGATGATGGGAGAGAAGAGGAGTAGCTATTTATATATTGAGGAAACTGGAAAGCTCCCATGTTTGGGTGGTGTAATCTAGTGTAGTAGCGTGAAAGAGGTGGCCATCCATTCCATCTGAGTAAATATCATCGTTGAGATGTCTATTAGTTTCCTTCCAAAGGCCGTGGGCGCCACTTCTTCTGCTCACTTCATTAGCGTGTCCACTCTCATCAACCAAAAACCGATAAACCGTGATCATACGTCTTTGCATCAAATGGAAGATGATTATGAACATGTCTTTACATCAAACGGCGTACATGTTTGATGCGGAGTTTTAACGTAAGGACCACGTGTTACAAGTGAGGGACACGATTTCTGCATAGCTCCACTTGTTGGGATTTAGTAGTAATCAAGATGACACATCTGCTGCAGCTAACGCGTGTTGAGGGGAATTAGTGCGGGGTAAGTTGGGGCCGGTAGCTGAGCAGATTAATGCAAGGAAACGAATTCTCTCCTCAACAATTCTTTTGACCTGATTAGGGCATTCCTTAGTATTTACTACTTTCCTATCTTTGGGCGGAGGCTTGTTGGGTCAGTGACAGCCATGAAGACCAAATAGCTGCAACCAATAGAATTGATGGAAGTGGAATTGGTGAAACCAGGAAGCAAAGGCATCGCAGCTGCGATCCTATGCTTCTTCTTCCGTTCTATTCTAGATAACATGATCCACGACTTGTTGCTGGGTTTATGCGTCTTCTTTCGTTCTATTCTAGATAACATGATCCACGACTTGTTGCTGGGTTGCTTGTACCGGTTTAGCTCTGACTTATGGTTTATGAAGGATTTCTTTTGGAGTAGTGCTATTTTGACGTGAAGAATTTCACGTCAAAATGCTACTTCAACTTTTTCACACCATTGATGAGTGGGGCCTATAAAAATAGGCCCCACTAATCAATGGTGTGGTAGAGATGAAGTGGCGTTTTGACGTATGAATCTTAACGTAAAAAAACATTTTTCTTTCTTTTGAGGTGATACTCCACATGTATGGACGAGATTGTCAGATTGAGCTCAGTAACAGTCTTGAAATTGTGGTGATGGGGCTCGTCTGGTACGGTTTATGAACATCTCCCGGATGTCATATATACGAGATCCAGTACATAATGGAAAGACATCATGGCATTATGAAAGAGAAAATGTGCTAGTTTTTTTATGAAATAAGAAATTGAAGTTATTGATTAAACTGTAGTAGATAGTTTCGTGTTCGAGATCATGTAGATAATCATCCCCGTACGTGTGTCTGAATAGTGTCACAAGACTAGCAACCAATGATCCAATGGTCACATTGCAATTTTTCTTTCGAGAGTCTGTAACGAGCAATTGTAAGTTGAAAAAAGTCAAAAATTATGACTAATGAAGCAATCTCATCTGAGGAAGCAGTTCCATAACGAAAACGTATCGAACGTTAAAAAGCTGGATTGAAAAGCGGATTAGTGGTGCAATTTTGATATCAAGGAGGTATTCCGGAGGAAGATTCGGTCAGAAGCCTTCCTCAAATCTTCGTCTCCCTCACTCACTAAAACAAAAAAGTACCTTTTATGCTTTTATTAGTGATGTATAAAAAATGTCACTAAAGTAAGTGGTTACTACGCTTACGATGCTTATTAAAATGTTGTAACAAAATTTAGTTTTGGCAACGCGCTCAAGTAAAAGTGTCACTATTAGCTTTAAGTATTTGTGATACTTTAAAATAAAACGTTGTAAATACTCTTCACGCACTATCATAATTTATTTGCAATATTTTTCTTTTAAACGTCACAAATAATTATGGTTATTACAATGCTTATATAAACATCACAAATAACATAATCTATTTGTAATATGTTTTTTAAAATATCGTAAATAAATCGGGTTAACAGCGACGTATACTCCTATACGTCACAATAGCCCTATTTATTTGAGACACATACTCCTATACATCACAAATAATATAATTTTATTTAATATATCATATTTAAATTATAAATTTTATTATTTAATATATAAATATATACTAAATTATTATAAAAAATAAAATTAATTTTATCAGCCTCATTTGTGTGAGACTGGGCTTGCGTATATTAGCATGAGCCCCAACCCTATAATCATTGAATTTTGATCTTACGATGCATATAACTCAAGGGGCGGGCAGGTTATACCCCCTTGCACCATCACATTTAAAAAAAATAAGCTAATTTCTTTAATCTCGTTTATATGAGAATAGGGATATGCGTCAGTGTGAGCCTTGGCCCTATGGCCGCTAGATTTCGATGACAATGCACATAACTCAAGGGGCAGACAGGTTGCACGTCCCCTTGTGTCATCGAATCTCTATATGATGGCTCTTAAAGCCCGGCCTCACACAAACAAGACTAAATAAATTTATTTAATTTTTTTTCATTATTATAATGCCTAGGCAGAGGGATGCAGAGCCGGAGGTAGACATTTCTTCATATGTCTTCCACTAGATGCGAATATTGTAGTTTGTATGAATGCTAAACTCTCACAAGAGAATATTAACGAAGAAGATACCTTTGTTGTTAAAGAAGCAAGAGGTGGTCATGGGTTTCCAAGATATTAAATAGTCCTTTTAATCTCCTGCCGGTATAGTATCTGCTTTCTTTTCCAGCTCTCACCGGTTGCATGGAAGATGGTGGTAACAAAGTCAGGGTTGTTAGTGATAAAGTGGAGCTTCTTGGTGCTGAAGTATTAATGGTGGACATTGTTGATGGAGGTTAGGGGGAGGTGCAAGGACGGTGATAGTTTGGTGGCGGTTGACCTTAGGCAATAGGTGGGTGACAGGGGAGGAGGAGTTTGGCTATATGTTTATAAGTGACGTTTTTATAAAGTGTTGCTAAGATTTTATAATTAAAGACACTGACTAACATTGAATAAACCTTTAATATTAGCGACATTTTACAAATAACGTCACTAAAAAGTATTTTTTCAACGATGTTAAAAAATAAATGCAGCAAAAAATAAAGATATTAGTGAATTTTAATGAATGTTATGATATTCACTATGCAAAAAAAACTTCACAAATAATTACTTGTGACATAAATAAAACATCTCTAATAAATTTTTGTGATGCAAAAAAAGTCACAAATAATAGTTATTAGCTACGTTTTTTTATTACCGTCATAATTTTGTTGTTGCGGGACTTTTTGTGATGCTTATATCGATGTTTTTTAAATGTCACTATTAGTGATACTTTTCCAACGTTGCTAATAGTCTATTGTAATGACTAAACTCAGCTCAACCTTTGACATCAATGAAAATAATCTATGAGGAAGAATGCCTGAAATCTAATAAGAGCGGCTCAGTACAAAGATATTCTTTATTCTGTTACTAATTAAAGGTGAAAGGTAGGATCTTGCAGTAAGATATATGACTTCCAGTTTCCACATGATCGCTGGAGTTCCTATCAATATTGGAGAAATATAATATTGAATGTTTACAAACATAAAGCAAATCCAACCCACCTTTACTACTAGTTTCAGTTACACACTGCACATATGCTGATGGCGTCATGAATGCAAATAAGAAAATTCACGGCCTTTGCTAGCTAGCTCGCTTCGTCCTTGTCATGAGTTTGTAATAGAAGTGCTCACTGATCCAACCCTTTCACGATGAGGTTTAATTAGGGTCATAAGCGTGCGTCCTTTACGGTAACAACTATCAGGTGTGACTCCATGGACCCAAGAACATGACAGTTCTTATGGGGTCTTCAATCACGGCAGGCCTTCTTCCCTCGCTTAGTCTTGAGCAGGACTGTGAACTATTCCGGGTTTGAATCGCTTTTGCGAGGAAAGAAACGGCACCTGCATCATAGACCGATTTAAGCTTCAGCCGTATGGTATCCAGGCCTACCGAGGGTTCGCCCGGAAATTGCTGCTGAGGATTATTCTTACCCATATAGAACTGAAGGAAAGGTTTAATTTCAATCAACAGATTGAGGGATCGAACAACGAGCAAGGTTGGATCTGTGAGTGTGATCGGCATTTATAGACGAGCTCACTGGATAGGTGGGGCGTATCTGGTCGAGCTCTTGGTTGTGGGCTCCACCTGGTCAGGAGACTCATCATGGTGGTCCCAAGATGCTTCCTAAAATATTTAATTTATACGCATAATTCTATTGCTGGCACCAGACAGACATATGTGGTCCGTCATAACAGATCATTGTGGATGACCTAAAAAATATGAACGATTTAGTTTATCCAATCAAGATGACCTACCTTTCTTCAAGACACGTTAGTTTTTGTTGCAATAAGCCCATGCTGCACTATAAAAGGTTCAGATGCCAAAGAACAATACTGAGGGTGAGGGAGGACAGTAATCTAAAGTGATATGCTTGTTGCATGAGCAGAAATTGATAGTTAAAACATTTATATTCTCCCCTGCAACTGGGAGTTGAACCAAGTCATGATATGGACCATTGAAGATATGCTTGCTCAAGCATGTGAAATGAGTATTCTTCATGTAGGCCTTCTTACCTTCTCTCACATCATGACGATGAAGTAACCAATTTGAGGGGAATATATCACTTTTTTCTAAGTATTCTCATCTCAATTTGGATCTGAGTTGCACGATGTGATTCCTATTTCGGAAGAAGTATCATACCTTCTTAACTATTATAATGCTATTAGCACTTCTTTTATGTGGAATTTGGGAGCATCGTCCATGTGCCTTTATTCGTTACGGCACTTTGGCTGTATCAGCCCTTTCGCATCGATCAACTTGTGTTTACGGCTCATGTACTTATAGAGTGTAAACACTAAGGAGTCAATGCTGGCTCGCCACTCTGCTGCTTAGACAAGTTATAAAGATCCCGTTTCTTAAAATGACAAATTTCCCTGCATTCTTGGATGTATCTTAGGATATTGGTCAGTGTAACCGAGACTTCTGATACCGAACTGGTCCAATGCAAGCCATTAACCCTCATCATGGACTCATTTTTGTGGTGCAGGGTCATGCTTTCGTATGCATATCAGATTGGAAGAGATTTTTTCACCGAACGCTTCCATTCTCACCCCAACAATGCTTTACTTTTCAAAAATACTAAAAAAATTCACTTCTTTTCAGTTTCCTCACTTTTTCCAAATATCTCCCTCGAAGTTCTCTTTTTCCTCCATTTCCTCCCTTCCTCCCAACACCAATGATAACTACAGCGGCTAATTCACCGATGATGGTCATGATGATAGTTGGCGCTACCACACCCAGCCCACCTCCCCTCCTGGCCCCGTTTCTGCCTGTGATAGCTTCCTCTTTCTCCTTTTCCTCCTCCTCTATTTGCGCCCCTCTCAACAGAGGACATCGGCAAGGAGCTTGTATCGTCGGCGAGGGCGGGCTGCGGCTGGTTGCAGGTGCTAGCTATTTTTTTTATCTCCGGTGGCCAGTCAAAAAGAATGCGCAGAAGTAGCCTATTGCCAAAATATCGCAAATGGGCCGGCCGGCCATGGACCACCCATATGCTTGGTCTCAACAGAGGACATCGGCAAGGAGCTTGTATCGTCGGCGAGGAGCTTGTTCCCTGGGCCAGCCGCTTCTCCTCTAGATCTGGTTGGTCGTGAGACCGGGGGGCCTGGTTCTTGCATCATGCTGGGAAGGTTTCTCGGGAGGGACATGGCCGAGGAAGAACTCGAGCTTGTATCGTAGGCGAGGAGCTTGATCCCTGGGCCAGCCGCTTCTCCTCTGGATCGGGTTAATCGTGAGTCCAGGGGGCCTGATTCTTTACGTCTTTTGATGGATTTCTCCTCCTCCTCGTGTACTCACCACTCACAGCTCCACTAGTCCATGTTCGATGTTCCGGTAAAATCTGCTCATTATTCATCTTCATGTTATACTCGGTGACCCAAAATTCTTAAACACTGAACAAATAAAATGAGGGCCGGACGTTTTTGATAAACAGAAGTAGATTGACATCAACATGGTCATGCTGCGTGCAAGGCTAAATTTGGAAATTATGTGAATAAGGAGTGTCGTCGTCATTGCCGTGGCTGTTGGGAAAGACGCTGAATTAGAACCGTTTTTAACTAAAATTTATTAGAACGCGGCTATTCCCTGGGTGGGTACTTTTTTTTATTACTCACCACCCTCCCTCTATTTTTATGAGGTACCCTAATTAAAAAAAAAGAAATTTTTTTTTCGTATCCCCTTTACTAGTGTGCTAGACATGCATGAACTTCTTATCACAGCAAAAAAGTTCTGCAAGGTAATGTCTCTCTTATTTTTCTCCCTACTTATAAGGGTCGTCTCTCCTAATTGCTTTTCTATGCATAAAAAGAATGGTGATTACAGGTGTTTCTTCCATCTTCCTTCTTGCCTGTAATGGTCGTCTTTCCTAAGTACTGTCCTAATGCACTTAGAAATCATTGCTTCCCATCAAAATAAAAAAAATCTTTCATTTGGATGATTAGCAAGTCATCTTTATTAATTTTCTTGGCATTTAACGATTAGAATTTGGGTTCACAGTGCGCCATAGTTAATTGAACTTTAACGTGCACGAAGTTTTCAAGGCGTCGTTATGCTTTATAAATCACCAATAAAAGTTGAAATCTTCATGATGGGTTCTGGCGGGGAGAGATCATTGTTCTATTATGATTAATTTGACAGTGACATAGTCCCCATAAAAATGTTGTTTCATCTAGTGGGAGATACTCCCCCCCCATCAGGAAAACTCCAGAAGGTGTTGTAAACCTTCTAGATGAGCTATGGCGGGGAGAAATCACCATTTAATTATGAATACTTTGATGGGGACATGTAGTCCCCGTATAAATATTCTTCTTGTTGTAGGGGGTATCCCTTGCCAAGAAAACTTCACAAGGATTTGTAAGGAGTTAAAATTTTCTGGATGAGTTCTAGTGGGGAGTGATCATTGACAAAATAGAAATCATTGGATGAGGACTTTTAGTACCCATATGATTCCGTCATATATGGCGGGTGGTACCCCCCGCCAGTATTTTCTATAGTGATAAGATAAGTACTTGTAGAGTATCATTTATGTTGGTTTTCTATTTTGAATTTAAACCATTATTGGTAATATATTTAAAATGTTATTTGTGTGGATGTCTTAAATAGGATGGATAATTTTATTGGGGATACATCATCCTTTACATCTTTAATGACTTCCATGATGCAAAAAAAAAAAGAAATTTTTTCACCGGTTTCCTCAATAGAAGAGCTTGTTCCATGCTCATTAGATAAGATGGAGGAGCATTTACTATCTAATGGCAAAGAAAATGAATCTTCTGAAGAGGTATATTTTAAAATATGCATCAAATACTTTTATAAATATGCATATTGTACATCTTTTAGGTTAATCTTGTATGATGTCATGTACTCTTATTATAGGAACCAATAGAACAACAAAGCCATGACGACATTTTAAATACTAATATATCATTTGCATTCGATGATGATAAGGTAATGGCCTTTTTTTTTCCTTATGTAAAGTTGAAAGGTGCATAGCTTACTATATATTGAGCTTACAACATGGATATCATTTGTAGGTGTTTGAATCATGATAGATGATGAAATCATGGGCAAAATAAACATGTAAGAAGTATGGGACAATTCTTGTTGTTCTAAAAACAGATGTTAGAAAAAGAAGGCCACGAGTTATATTAGCATGTGAAAGGGTTGGTCAATACAGGAAGATGACCATTAAAGAGGCCAATGTGGATGTAGAAAAGATTCCTAGAGAAGTATCTACAAAGAAGTGTAGATGCCCTTTCAAGTTATACAGTACTGAATTGAGTATTAATGGTGGCAAACAATGGAAATTGTGTGTCATCTGTGGTAGTCATAATCACCCCCCCTTGCAATTTGGAGAAGGTCACACATATGCAGGTCGTGTAAAAGACGGAGAGATAGAATTTTTGAAAGATTTATCAAAGACGGGAGTGAAAGCACGTGACATCTTGCTTACATTGAAGGAAAAAGATCATTCGAACTGCTCTACCATCAAAACAATATATAATGCTCGTACTCATATTCGTTTGACACAACGAGAAGGTAGAAGTGTATTGCAAGAGATGATGAAGCATATCAAAGATGCTGGTTATGTTTGCTACCATTAAAATAATGATGAGAGAGATACACTAACGGATTTATTTTTTGCTCATCCGATGTCTATTAGGCTTGCAAATCTGTTCCCATATGTGTTTATTATGGATTGCACATATAAGACCAACAAATATCGTCTCCCAGTTCTATCAATTATTGGAGAAACTTCAACTTATAAGTCATTCTTCACTGGATTTGCATTTATCTCCTCTGAGAAAGAAAGTGAATATGTGTGGGCACTAAATTGTTTGAAGTCTTTGTTGACAGCAGGTGATCTTCCAAGAGTAATTGTGACAAGACAGATCAAACATTGATGCAAACAATTTAGGTGGTTTTCCCCACTTCAAAGAACATATTGTGTAAATGTCATATTTCAACCTGTGTAATGAGAAATTGTCGAAAAGCATTTAATACCGAGGCTGCATGGGTTGACTTCATGCAACGTTGGAATGGAATTGTACATTCATCAGAAGAGAGTGAATACAATGAATAACTTCATATGTTGGATACAGACTACAAAGATTTTAAGGAGGTGTTGACTTATCTTCATACTACTTGGTTGGAGCCATTCAAGGAGCAATTTGTAGGTGCTTGGACAAACAATTATATGCATTTCGGCAACAAGACCACCAATAGAGTTGAGAGCATGCATGCTAAATTGAAGATGCAACTACGCTCATCAATGGTTGACATACTTCAATCATGGTCCAATATTGATGAAATTGTCAACCTTCAACTTGATGAAGTGAGGAAGTCATTTGAAGAAAGTAGATACAAGCGGTGTCACCCATTCAGAAATCCGTTCTACAAAGTAGTTTGGCTAGTGTCAAGGGCTGCATAGAAATTGATAGATGATGAAATTAAGGGAAAAAATTGAGCAGTTTCCAATTGAAGAAACACACTATATGCTTGAATTGAGGAAAACACATGGCCTTCCATGTAAGCACCAATTGACAAAGTGGTTACTTGAAGATCGTCCGTTGCCATAGCATGAAATACATTATCATTGGAAGACACTTTATGTTGCAAGTAAAACAACTTATTCAATGAGACATGAATTAGTTGATTGCTTTGAGAAATTTATGAATGATATGAAATGGCCAATGAGGGGGTGAAAACACAAATATTATCACAATGCAAACAAATTGCAGATCCAACTGCAATTTGGATGGAAATGTCTTCAATAGGTACAAAGCAACGTGGTAGGCCAAAAGGAACTAAAAACAAGCGGGATAGTTCTACTAAAAGAGATCCCCCCGGTTTTGAGTATGTAGTTGCTGATTTAAGAGCTCAACACAAAGCTGGCATGAAGAAGCTGAAAACAGGGAATAAGTCCAAAAAGAATGATGTGAAAGAAAGGTATGTGCATTGTCTTCCCACAGTCATGCAGTCATATGTGAAGGGCATCTTCAACGTCCCTGTGGATGGCCATTGTGGGTTCCATGTCATTTCTTCTTTATTAGAAATCAGGGAACCTGGGTGAAAAACAGTGAGAACAAATTTGATATATGAAATTCTAGTTCATAGGGACGAATATGAAACTATTTTCAGTGGATCTAGTAAGGTAGATGAACTTTTGGATTGTTTGAAGTTCTTTGGACATGTGGCTCCCCAAAATAATTGGATGACAATGCCGGACATAGGGTATGCTATTGCCTCTTGCTACAATGTTCATGATTTCGAGGAGTCTTTGCATGACCATATTCCCATTTAGGACAACTCCTAAATCAAAGCATAAAAAAATCTGCATGGTTCACGTTGATGACAATCATTTCATAGGGATACATATACCTAACAATGCACCTATTTCATTTATTGCACCACCTTGGAGGAAGTACCACAATGCATGTGCATATGCTTGGGAGAGTTTATACAAAGATCAAGTTGTTGATATGCATGAAGATAGTACTGTCCCACCATTGGGTGATTTCATTGAAGATAGTAGTTTAATTTTAGTTTAGTTTTTTTAAAACATGTACATGACACTTTTTTTAAAATTTTGAACACATTTTAATTTTATTTTATGAATGTGTTTTGTGAGTAATGTCTTCAATCGGTACAAATATTTTAGATCTACAATGAATTATTGGGTTATGGAGGTTTTGTGACGGGGGCTACCACCCACCATTACAAACTGATTTATACGGGGACTAAATGTCCCCATCAAATTCTTCCAAATATGTCGGTGACCTCTCCCCGCCAGAACTCGTCCAAAAGGTTTAATAGATGAGAAAATCCTCTGGAAGTTGTCTAGCGGGGGGTACCCCCCGCCACATTCAATTCATTCATACAGGGACGTATGTCCCCGTAAAATTATTCATAATTTGTCGGTGATCTCTCCCCGCAAGAACTCGTCCAGAAGCTTTTAAAACCCTCAAAAATCTTCTGGAAGTTATCTCACGGGGGGTACCCCCCACCAAATTCAATGCATGCGTACAGGGACGTATGTTCTTGTAAGATTATTCTCAATTTAATGGTGACCTCTTCCCGCAAAAAGTCATCCAAAATGTTTCAAAACCCTTGAAAATCTTTAGGAAGTTGTCTAGCAGTGGGTACCCCCCGCCACATTCAATGCATGCATACGAGGATCGTATGTCCCCGTGAAATTCTTCATAATTTGGCGGTGATGGGAACCCACCATAACTCCTCCAGAAGGCTAAACCATAAAAACAATTCGTGATCTGCATCTTGCAAATTCGTGAAGCGCATTACCCTTCATACCCCACCCTTCTTCCCTTCATATTGAAAAAATAAACCACCACAAAAAAGCATGAAAAGAATAAAATTTTTGTTGCTTCATGATTCAATTAAGAAGCTATATTCAACCTGCAGGTATGACAAACTTTTTCATATTTGTCCAAGCATTCACTGCCTTATGATGGATGCACACTTCTGCTAAATCAATCTTCTATTCATATACTATTGATTGTAAAACATCATTCACAAATTTCATCATAAAAAGAAATATTGACTTCAACTTGTCCACAACATTTACCTTGTACCTGCTTAATTATCATCATACCACACACAATCATCATAAATATTGACTTCAAAATAGTAAATTACCATTGTGCCACACATGATCATCACATAGCAAAAGTATTCACATCACAATACTTCTTTTTTGAGTATATTATTACAATTTGCATAGTGTTTTGTCCAAGGTTGAATATTCATAAGTAGGCCTATGTATCTTTTTCCCTTTCCCTTCAGTGTAGCCTTTTGTCCTCGAGTTGAATTTCTTTTCCCAACGACAATGTTGCTATGAGTAGGATCATCATAAAGAAGTTCCTCCATAGCTAAACTCGCTTTTCTTTTACCTTCGTTGTCCTCAAGTCCATTCAAAGATTCTTCTAACAAAGCAATAGCCCTCTGCTTGTGGGCAAGCTGCATAAAATAATTTTGTAGTTAGATATCAAAGCATAAAAAAAATTCACAATTTCTGTAACATACGTACCCATTCTTCTTCAGTTGACTTTTGCCCAACATAGTCTATTACATACAATTGCCCATCTGGATTTTGCACAAGGGGGTGAGAAATTGTTTTGTACCACTGTATGTAGTCATGTGCACAATCCCATGGATTTCTCACCATGTCTCCACATTATTTTGACGACAAGATGTGCCTATTGCTATGCTTTCAAAGGTTGATGTTTGCGTCATAGACAAGATTATACCCCTTCACATGCGCACGCCTACTAGAACCCCAGGGATTAGGCTGAGGTGGTTGTGGAGGTTGTTTGTACAAATCCAAATTGCCTTAGAACTCTTGCCGGATTGTAGGGTTCCCTAATTTGAAAACAAAAGAGGATCCTTGAATACATGACATTTGCAGCTATTGGATGATGCACTCGTTCTTCTTTATATGGTTGCCATATAACCTACAATAAAATACATTGCGGTTTTAGTACTTGTCATATTCAGCTATGTGATTGAGTAAAGTGTAATTTTACGTACTTGTAGTTGCAAGATAATAAGTAAATAAACAAAATTTACCTGACAAGCATCCAAATGATCTAGAGCCTCCCTAAACTTTATAAGCTTATGCACATGATTAATTGGTTGTGAGTGTAACACCCCTCATATTCATACTGATTTTTGAAAATATAACGAATTTTAAATACAATTGCCAAGGATCACCGTGTACCAAAAGAGTAATTACAACATACTTTCTATTATACAAAGATTTCCAAAATTGGGCATAACATGCCTTTATACATCAGTCAGTATAAAATTTACAAAAAAAATACAAGAAAAATTAAAAAACTGTAATTTTACAAAGAAAAGTTCTTCGTCGACTTCTTCATATTTGAATCACATACTTGCAGAATCTGAGGGTGGGTGAGTAAATTTATACTCAGTAGGCTGAGTTAAGTTCTAAAAATATGCACGTAAAAATATCATGTCATCTTTCTTTCAAAATATTAAAACATCGTCACAGAATGTCGCAATACTAGACGACTTACACCCGCACTCATGGGGAAATGAGAGACAGAAGGGAATGAAAATTTTCATGATATCCCAGGCCTATGCGCACTAGAAGCCAAATTTGGCGGTATCCAGAATCATCATAATAATCCTTAGTTACGAGAAACCAAGGACTATCTAGAGGGTACGATTACCTAAAACTCGAAGATTAAAGACATAATTTTTTTTTCAAAAAAATCTTTAGTAAAACTTTGGCAAATCAAAATCATGGCATACGATTAGAATTTAAAGCCGCCTACCTATAACGTGTATGGAGTATAAAAAATCCCCTCGTAGAAGATCCTTCCTTCGAGCGGGAAATTTGGTAGAATTATGGTCGCAACGCATAGAACACCCTCGATTTGGTGGGGTACAACTTTTGAACGGGCTGAAAAGGGTTTGAAATGGTCCGGAAACAGTAAAAAGGAGAAAGGGGAGGATTAGGGACGTGGTAGGGTTTTTTGGATTTTAGAGAGGTCAACTCGGTAAAATAATGCTTCCGATGCGTAGAGCACCCTCGATTTAGTAGGGAATGTGTAATGCCCGATATTTTTCATACATTTTCCTTAAAATTCATGGAAAATTTTTCAATATAATGCCTGTAAATCGGAGGAAAAATGACGAATTCAAAACCTGATAAAACAGTTTATAATTTAAAACACTAAACATCAATTTTCCATCTAAATATTTTCATCATAGGGTCGAACATCGTACAACCAAAGTAAATATCCTCAGGCGCTACTCGAAAACACACATACGACTAAATTGCTATGATCATAGACTTTAAATACAAATCTCTCCCAGGCATCCCTGAGTGCAAGTCCCATAATAGTCCACAATCTAATCCAACTGAAAGTCCATAATGATAAACATCTAACTTCTCATCTCACCCAATACAAGAGATCGTGGCACAAATAAACTCGCAGTGAGTCAAGCATATACCTGAGTCAACGGGAATCAATCCACCGCTGAAATGAGCATCCTCTCTAGGAGCTCGCAGTTACAACCTGCAAAACCTCCCGTACAACGGGGCTAAAAAGTAGGGTAATGAGTATTTTTATACTCAGTAGGAAAATACCCAGTAGGGGATCCAACACAGTGAACTCACTAAGTTCAAAAATACATGCGTTCGTGCAACTCAAATATGAAGCAGTCAACATAATATAATTATAATCACATGCACACGCATACAGTCATACCAAATGCACCATCGTGCCAAAGTCATACCAAATGCACCATTGTGCCAAAGTCATACCAAATGGACCATCGTGCCAAAATCATACCAAATGCACCATCGTGCCAAAATCATACCAAATGCACCATCGTGCCAAAATCATACCATCAAATTAAACTTACACAAACACCCTTATTTAGGGTCGTACAAACTTACTCGTACCACTGTACGCTTACTCATACAATATATGCATACTTGTACGACCTTACTCGTACAATCATATGCTTACTCATACAACTTACACATACTTGTATGACCTTACTCGTACAATCATACTCGTATAGCTTACACAAAGTCACACTTATTGTCTTACTCAGAAACATACTCTCACAATCGTACTCATATACATACTCTTACAACATTGCTCATATACATACTCTTACAGTCGTGCTTATATACATACTCTTACAGTCGTGCTCATACACATACTCTTACAATCGTGCTCAAACACATAATTGTACCATCGACCAATGAAGCTTATTACAACTAATAAGCTCCAATGTCGAATAGAAAGAATGCCACTGGGGCATCACCTTAACCTCCGGGGAGTGACTAGACATCATGGACTTTTTTGAAGGTAAGGCACACCAATGCTCATGGGGCACTGGATCAAACAGGTAAGAGTAGATCCATGATACTACTTACCTGAGCGCGCAAACATAAACACCCACACATAAGGGGTCATACAGTTGCTCACCATAATGGGTCTTATAGTGTTATAGGATCACCCACCATCATGGGTCTTATAGTGCCATTGCCACTCTTGGGCAGAAATCATACAACGCTCTCAACAGAGCATCAACGTCTGGGCTTATACGACACATAGACCAAATCGAAAACATATGTCGATCTCAATAGAGCATAAGACATCTGAGCTTCATACAACACACAAACAAAGTCAGAAACGCACATCGCTCTCAACAAAGCATTAGACGTCTGCACTTCATACAACACACAGACAAAGTCGAAAACGTACATCGCTCTCAACAGAGCATCAAACGTCTAGGCTTATATAGCACACAAACTAAATCGGAAACATATGTTGCTCTCAACAGAGTATCAGACATTTGGTGCTCTATATAGCACACATACAACATCCTGCAGGAGAAACACCATGGCAAGTGTCACAGGCACGAAGCTTTGCCTAGCGTTCGCACTCGTGATGGCCTGACTACACCGCGCAGCCAGCAGCCACTCTCTTCCCTTCCCACTCGTATGCGCAAGGGAAAACAAGCAAAACAGCCACAAAGCAACACAACCAACCTGGTGCAAGGGTCTCCGCCCAAGCTATGTAAATCAGTCCGTCGAAATACACAAGTAGGGAGAGGGCAGGGCTGAACAACCAGGCTGAGATCTCTTTCTTCTCTTCCTCCCTGGTTCGCTGTGCAGGAAAATCAGAGCATTCTCCTGCCTTGGCCACCCCTCTCATCCCTTTATATAGACCTAGCCATAGGCTGGCCATCCTAGAGCAACTAGAAGTACAAAACCCACCCAATACAAGTGTCCTCACCCTGTCCAACTCTCAGCCCAAAGCCAATCCGGGATTAGCATAGAATAGGAAACCTTCACGAGTCCGTCTTCCGCTAGAAGTCCTCCGCCATGCTGCCACCAAGAGTCATGCCATCCAAGGGAACCAGCCAACCAACTCCCATCCGTCCTAGGAGTGTAGCCAGCATGCTTGTACGAGTCCTGTCCGTCCTAGGAGTCTACTGCCCGGTCTCCTACTCCAACTAGGAGTGCAGCCAGCCAGCATACGCTGAATCCTATCCGCCTTAGGAGTCCTCTCCTAAGTCCAAGCAGCGCCCAGCTTTGCTGCGAGAGTCCCGCCCGCGCAAGGACTCCTACCCAGCCTGCTCCACAAGGTGAGTAGCTCGTCCGGAACATCTCCCGCGCTGTCTAAGCATCCGTCCGTGCCCAAGGGGCTGCCTAGGCTGTCTGCTGCCTAGAAAAGTTTGGCTGTCCGCTGCCAAGTATGGGGGTAGCCACCCCCTTTCCGTATTTGTCAAGTTAAGGGGCTAACAGCAAGACATGAGAAATGCTCAGCCAACTCATTATTGGCTAGCTCAAACATGAAACTTAATCCATCGAACTCTCAGGTCTCAAACTCACAACGCTATCATTAGCTGTGCTTATAATTCAAGTTTGAATTAAGTACATTATGCGGTACAATTATGCCATGCAAGCACTCAAGCATACCGTGCTCCACTGATCAAACCGAAGCTGAGCCCGATCCGAAACCCAAGTTCGTCAGGGCAACAAACTTCACTTAATCTATCCACATCATGATCATAACACATCGTACATCAGACCCTTACAATCTTACATACTTCGCCATCCATCTTATGGCCAAATCATCTTACACTAACATCATCAATTGAAGCTCCTCAGAGCCAACCCAATTGTCACCCCCTTACTTATATCTCACTTATTATGTTTACTATTCACTTCATAATATGTACGTTATGTTTGTACAATTATGCACACTCTTACTGTCTGACAAACCCCCAACAAGCGATCTGATCCAAAACAATTCACTCCAATCCTCGCCCGTCATACGCTTACACATCCATATCCAAATCCATACCAAACATTGACACTACCCACATGCACATACACATATCCATAGCATAGGCAAATAGCCACCATACATACGTATGTCTATCACACATACATATAACACACATACTTTCATACATACGTAGCTTACCAACATACTCGCTAGCCATCACTAGCGCATACATACACATTTATACATACGTCAAACATACCCGCTAGCCATCACTAGCACATACATACACATTCATACATACTTCAAACATGCACACTAGCCATCACTAGCACTTAAATACATACGTCAAACACACATGCTAGCCATCACTAGCACATGTATTATCCATACATACTTCAGACATGCACGCTAGCCATCACTAGCACATGTATAATCCATACATACTTCAAACATGCACGCTAGCCATCACTAGCACATGCATAATCCATACGTACTTCAAACATACACGCTAGCCATCACTAGCACATACATCCAACATACTTACAGCCAACATGCATGCCATATGCATTTCAACATGGCATAATCCCTCTTACATCATGCAAACGGATCATAATCTAACATCCATAGCATTCAATAACAAAGTCCTAGCACGCTGCTACTCATTCAAAGCATGCTATCATGAAATTACGAGTTCAAAGCACCCCTACCTCATAGTCATGACGTTCGATGGTGAGCACACGATGGTGGCAGCGTCGGCTGCAGAGTTGGCAGCCAAAAGCTTGCCAAGTGGAGAGAGCTGTTGTCCCGAGGATTTTAGGAAGTGCCAAAAACAATCATGGCCAAACAAGGTGTCAGAAGTCAATGCGGCAAAATTCGCAATCCACGGCGGCACACTAGGGAGGTTGGGAGAAATATCGTGCTAACATAAGTGGCGGTGTGACCATATATCGAGGGTGTACTCACTGAAGATCGGTCGGTGGCTAAGACGTACTCGGCCGGCCATAAGACGTCAAAATCGGTTGTGGACAGCACCCAACGGTGACGATTTCGCGTCAACAAGGGCCCACATATGGGCGGAGAGTGTGGGGCAACGCTCGAGGACAGAGGAGAGGTGGTGGAGGCTCTAGTGGTCAACTCCACTCGGTGGCAAAGCCATCCGATGATCGGGCAGCGCAAAAGCGGCTGCTAAGCCCTAAATCGCACGCGCGGCTACTTGCACACACGGCACAAAGGACCACTCTAAGGGGAGATGGGTCAGACGATAGCGGCCTAAGGCCCACAAAAGGGCAACTGAGCTATGGCCAGGAAGTGGTGGCCGATCGAAGCAATGACATCGCCAATCACCACCCACAACCAATACACGTGGTGCAAGAGGTTGTGCATCTCGCACGGTATAGGGCAAATTGCAAGCGGCCCATTCCGATCGGAGTATAATCGGGCCAAATGGGGCTAACCCTCACTGTTGCCAAGCTGGGGCAGAGGCCACGATGGTCAAATGGCCCACAGCTCACCGATAGCAATGACCTGAGACGCACCCAAAGCGTCTAATCGGGCGGAGCAAGTCAATAGGGCAAAGCGGGGTTGAAAACGGCAACCCCCTACTGACACTGGGTTGAGGTAGGCTGGACGGAGTTCGTCCGGTGGCTGGACGACGACTAGAAACACCGGTGTCTCAAAAAAAATCCCACGGCTAGTGAGATGGAAATAGGAACAAAATCCGACCAAAGTGCCAATAGCTCACCGTAGAGTGAAGAAAGCATGGCGGCAGCTCTAGCCAGCGCCTAAGGGTTCCTAGCGGCCAACTAAACATAAGTCTAGTTGTGTAACGACCCGTTTTTCGATTACGCTTAACCCGGGAGGGTTAAGGGTAATTTGGTAATTTAAGATTAATGTTAAGGGTTTTCATTATATGAAATACCCGTAGCCAGGTAGAGCTTGGCATAATGAGCGTAACGATTCGAAGAACGCGCGAAACAGAGGTCGGGACCGGAAATTACGATATTTGAGAAACGTGCTTTATAGGCGGGACCCACTTGGAAATAGTGTGTTTTGCTGCTTTAAGTGGGTTGGTATTGAAGGGCTCATCGATACGAGTCCAACGGTACCTAGAACGCGCGAATACGAATCCGGGGTAGGAAGATACGCGCGTTTGAAGTTTTGGATTTAAAAATAAAAATAAAAAAAGAAATGGCGTGCGGCGCGCGACTGGCGCGCGCCGCAGCGCGTTTTCAGCGCGAGCCGGCGCGCGGCCGTGAAACCGCGCACGCCCGCGGTAACGCGGGCGCGGGCGCGAGTCGCGCGTTACCGTGGGCGCCGCGCGCGTACTGCGGGCTCCGCCGCCCGAAACCAGCGGCGCATCCGCGATTTCGGCGCGGCTCGGGGGCTATATATACCCCATTTCATTCCATTCTTCAGGCAGAACTTCTCTACCCCTGTTTCTGACCGTTCTGAGGCTGATTAAGGCCGTTCAAGACCCGTTTCCTACTAAATCGAGTATGCTCTACGCAATGGAGCTGCCCGTTCTTCGAGTTGGAGACCGTATGATGAAGAAATGTCCCAAGACAAGAGGAGGTCATGTTCGTTATCTTCATGCACCGATGAACTTTGTTTTCTCTGTTTCTGGCCATCCCAACTCCGATTTAGTCGGTCTAAGAGGTGTTCTTGACTAAATCGAGTACGTTCTACGTGGTGGAGGATTCCGTTTTCTGAGTTGGCAATCGTATGAAGAGAAAACGCCCCAAGACAAAGAAAGGTTCTACCCGTACCGACAAACTTTGTTTTCTCTGTTTCTGGCCATCCCAATTCCGATTTAGTCAGTCCAAGAGGTGTTCTTGACTAAATCAAGTATGTTCTACGCGATGGAGAGGTCCGTTCTTTGATTCGGCAACCGTATAAGGAGGAAATGCCCGAGACAAGGAGAGGCTCCACCCGTCATCCTCGAGCAACGAACAAGAAATATGGGCCCGGAGCAAGACGGGATTTTGTCCGAAGTTGCCAAGCTACATCAAGAGAAGTAATCTAGACTAGGGGAGGTTCTGTCCGCCACTCACGGGCACAGGAAACGAGAAGAGTCTCCGGCAAGGAGAACATTTATACGTAGTCTTTCTGTACAAGATGAGGAACGTATGAAGGCTAGAGGAAGCTCCGTCTAATATCTTTGGATCTGAAGGGAAGGATGCTCGTGCGAGCAACTCCGTGTACCTCTACTATACGAGACATAAGGGCAGTAAGCAACTCTGTATCCCGCTACTATACCTATATGCTATATATCTATATGTCATGCTAGGTGCCTATATGCCATGCTATGTGCCTATATACTATGCTATGTGCCTATATACTATGCTATGTGCCTATATACTATGCCATGTACCTATATACTATGCCATGTACCTATATGCCATGCTAGGTGCCTATATGTCATGCTATGTGCCTATATACTATGCTATGTGCCTATATACCATGCTATGTGCCTATATACTATGCTATGTGCCTAGATGCCATGATGTATACTTATATGACGTGTGTGGTCTCGCTCTAGGGTAGAGCGAGACGTGTAATTTGTGTTCTCGGTCTCGGCTCAGTGATAGAGCGAGATACGTGTATGAGATTCCGATCCCGCTCTATGGTAGAGCGAGATATACGATTCCGTTAATTTATTAACTTCCGCTTGACTCCGATATATGATGAGTGTTTGTATACTCCGATTAAATATTCGGAGATATGTATTTTATACGTATGATTTTGTGATGTTTGTAGTATGTAGTAGCCATTAGGCAGAACTACGTTCGGATCCGATCGTATTGGGATAATATCCAATACGTACGTAGGCAACCAACGGCAAGGCAACGTTGGCCCGATCCAAATCATTATAATAATATGTTTTATTTTGTTTTACACGCGATGAACTATGAAACTTCGTCGTGTGTACGTGTTCGTTACAACCTAAGTCTACGTACGAAGAAGCCTTAAAGCTCCGTAGTGCGTAGACGAACGTTGTACCTCTCGCACTCAGACGATGATTCCTGGCTCAAGGAAAGAGAAAATTTCCTATTAGTGAGAAATGTGGGCCCGGCTCGGGTCGTTACAAGTTGAGGGCGGCCACAAACGACATCAAAATCGTACACCCACAGCTCAAAAACGGGATTAAAGGAGAGAAAAACCCAAAGAAAAGTTCGGTACCTCGTGGAGGAGCGAAGAGGTCGTGGTAGAGGTCATAGCCGGTACCTATGGACTCGTGGCGGTGAGGCAAAACAGATCCTGATAAGAACCGCTAGAATTCGATGACGGAGGAGGGAGAACGGAGCGACTAGAATCAAGCTCGGGTTCTCACAAATTATTATTGGACATGAAAAAACTTCTGGAAGTTGCTTATGTGGAATCTCATCTTCGGATTAATATATATATATATATATATATATATATATATATAATCTTTTTAATTTTTACATTTACATCCCTAACATACGTTAACCTCTCGGTTACGCATTGTAGCTCCAGAATTCGCATCGTAAGCGCGCAGCAAGGCCCGCAACCTGTAACTAAGCCCCACACCCGACTCTACGGGTATAAATATGGGGTATGTATACATAAATATGAATATGTCATAGCGTCATATTTTTCTACTAAAAATGACCAGAAAAATAGCAAGAAAATCGTAGAAAAATCTGGGACATTACAAAACAGGTCTTGGTTCACGAAATTCGGACTTAAAATAGGTTGAGAATGGTGAAAACAGTGAGAGGGTAAGAAATTTAGTTGTAGGTGAAGAAATGGCCGGAGAAGTGGTATTTATAGGGAGGGGGGAGGTGTTTTTTGGCGGGCGCCGCCACCAGAACAGGTGGGCACCGCTGGAAATGGCGGCGCTGCCATCGAATCCTATGGGCGCTTGATGAATGCACGTTCGTCACGCACGTGACGCGCGTGTTCGCGCCGCATTGAGCCGTTGAGCTGGATTTTTATATTTTTTTTTCAAATAAACGTAACATCCTATCCCAAACTCCATTTTGCGCGTTCTAGGTACCGTTGAGCTCATATTCTCGAGCCCTACGAGACTAGATACTTATGGACTAGTTTACTTGCATTTAAGAAGTGGGTCCCACTAATTTTAGAGCACATTTCCTGAGGTCGTAACTTTTATTCCTGGTCTCAAATTTTCATATTTTTGACTTATTATGCTCGTCTCAATGAGTTATAATGAAACTTAGAAAAATAATAAAATTTATAAAATGTTAAAAAAAATAGGGTTATTATAGTAAGTTTTTCCCTTTCCAAAGTAGGGCTCGTGGCTGCCCTCTTTCATAAGTAATGCTAGGAACTGGTCTCTTTATTTTGAAATGGTCATATGACCATGTCTACCATAAAAGACATCATATATCGATTAATATAAAGTGCAATATGTGAGGTAGTAACAAATACCAAATAAGTTTATAAATAATTCACATCTTACTATACCTCTAACAATGTAAGATATCCACCAATATGTCGCACTTTAGCTCTAGATGCAATACCCAATTGATGATATAAGTAGGCAAGTGTAGCTGCTCCCCATGCGTACTTGTAGATGCCTTTTATATCCTTAAGCAAATTTAAATACTTCGCAGACACCTTTGTTCCAGATATATCACAGAGGATGGTACATCCTAACAAATATAAGATGTATGCCCTCACGGAATAATGCACATCCTCTTCGATCACATCTTCTGGTAATTGGCTAAATTTATTGTGCAACCAATTTAGTGACAACCCCTTCCCTTTACATTTGTTCAATTGTTCTACAATCTCTTCCCTATCAATCCCTAAGGCATTGACACACAAATCAACCAACCCCTCTCCATCAACGTCAGGGATTGCCACAACATGTCCCTTCACAGGAACCCCTATCAATTGTTGCACATCATCCAATGTGATTGTCAACTCTCCGAAAGGCATACGAAAAGAGATCGTTTCCAGATACCACCGTTCGACTAAAGACGATATCCACATTCTACTGATGGTCTTGTATGAAACATATGTTAGTACAAACCACTTACCTTTATTAGTGAACTAATAACATTGTCCTCCACATCCCAAGCAATAAGCTTCTTATGATGATGAATACACCGGAGAGGCCCACGGTCCTATAAGTATGAATTATATTATCAAACATAGAGTAAAATGCTTGTAAATTAAAAACATAAAAAGTTTAACCGACTTTGCTTTTCCAAATGACATTTGCAACATGGGTCTTATAATTACTTAAAATTGTACTTTGCATGGGTCCACCTGGGAAGGGGAATGATTCATCATCTTCTGCTTCACCCTCTCTCTCTTCTCCATTATTTTGATCATCATCATCATCTTCTTCTTCTTCTTCATCTCCCTCTCCTCTGTCATTTTCATCTTCTTCCCTCTCTTCTTCATTGGTTTCATGCATATTTGTTTCAGTAGGCTCATGTTGCTCATTTAATCTAGCATCTACCTCCACATCTCCTTGAACTTCTCCGTCCATCATTTCAGTTTGTCATCTCCTATACGACGTAGTTGGGTGAGGCCTTGGCATATTCTGAGCTTGCCTTTAAAACAACAAAATATAAGCAAATAATAAAGGACAATAATAAAATGATTTCTATGAATGTATTGTTTAATTTGACAAAAACAATCAACTGTTAATTTAAGTGTAACCTAAATCTCCAGATTGGATAAAATAGGGGAAATTATAACAAAAAGATAATGAAACAATGCAACATAAGTAGCCAAGTTGGCAAGATACCTTACACAACAAGGGTACAATGGAAACTATCTTTGCAAAGGAGGAAAGCATCATAAATAATTAATGATGAGATTTGCAGTTTCAGTCCCAGCTTCAACCATATAAATAATAACAAAATTAATCTTCTTACATTCCTTAAGTGGTGATATAGCCTCAAATTCATATTGCATATTAAGTATGATGGTAAGTAACATAGAAATCAGTACAGTGGTTTCAAGGCTATACATCATCGAAATTCAAAAGCAAAATGAAAATTATAGTAGCATGTGCTTGAAACAATCAGATATTCAAGAAGGATAAATAGTTTGATTTATGGTTCATGATAAAAATTGCTAAACAAGAGAATAAGGAAAACCAAAACAAAGTATTGGAAGAACGCTACCACACAAGTTCAGACAAACAATAAAAGAATCCCTCCTACACCCAGCCAATATGAACAAAATGAATAATGAATTTGAAATTCTTTACATGATGACAAAAATATCACATTTCCATTTATGAAATGCAGCTATAAGAGAGATATACATTTACTGAAATGTACCATAAAATCTTAGTTATTTCAGTAAAATCATTTCAATAAAAAATTTTCTTTTACATTAGTCAAAATATTAATAAGTCTAAAGCCCTTTTTGGTCACCACGAGTTGCAAGGTAAATTGAACTACATTAGCCTACACATTAGTAAGTATTTTAACAAACACTACATGCGCACTTAGATACAATTATACATTAACAACATAAACTACATATAATGCTCACATTACAACGATAAATTAAAATAATATAAGAACCAAGCACTAACTTTATGAATAGGGTGAACATCTGGAGACTCTTAGACGGGGCCATGCCTGGCGCTAAAGGAAGAGAAAGAAAGAAGAGTTGGGTGGATATATTAAAATTATGAATAGGGTAAATATGAGATATTTAATTAATCTTTAATGAATAATTAAGTAACAGTAGAAGTGAGATATTCTTGGGTCCCAATAACAACATTCTTTTTACGTGATTCTCCGTCCACGGGCATTGAACTTTTATGTAAATTCCTACGTCATAATTTTGATCCAGCAGTTCCTACACTGCTAATTTCCAGCTTTGAAAGCAAAAAACATCCAGGGATTTCAAATGCCTACGGTGCCTTCTTATATTATTCAGAAAATATGGAAATGACCGGCCCGCGATACAAGATGGTGAATAGTAAAATAATCAGACGACACAAATTAGAGAATGTGCCTAGTCCTGAAATCTAACGCTCATTAATTTCAGGAAAAAGAAAGGGAAGAAAGAAACTAGCTAGGGAACATAAGTCCTCAGTTTAAGCCTTGCCCAAGAAGTATCTGGCAATCTTTCCGCCTGCACCCTTGGGGAATATTCCGCCGGGATGGCTCTCATTGTTAGTTCCATATACAATCCTCAATATCTCTGCTGGGGTCCGCGAGTAGGCCACTGATCTCGCATCCGCCGCTAAAATGTTGCTGCTCGTACGATTCTCGGCGCCAAGCTGTGGCGGGACGATGAGTCCTTCGTCCTTGATACCGCACCCGGCGAGCTTATTCCTGAGATCCGAGATCTTGCTGGTGAACTGGGCCACACTCAAACTGTATGGGTGCAATATCTCTCCTTTGCGCTGGTAGAGTAAGGAGCGTATCACTGCATCTTGGCCCGATTCCACAGCTAGAAGCCCTGCCAGCAGCTGCAACCGTACGTACAAGGCAAAATTCTGCCATCAGTTCTTTGCATGCATATGATGGTGCGGTGCCCGTACCGTAAAGAAAAAGCAGAAGAATATCGGTACGTAGTAGAGACAAGATGTAATGGAGGCTGGTCTGATTAATTAGTTTCTTACTCGCTTGGATTCATAGCCGTAGAGGTTGGGGTTTGTACCGACGTAGCCGACGAGACCCACGTAGGGAATTACGTACGAGGCGAGCAAGTAGTTGAGAGTGTTTGCGTAGGGATCGAAGGGAGGGGAGAGTTTGAACCCGACCGCTTTGTCGAACAACGCCGCGAAACTCTCCTTCCTCAAGTCGATTAGAGGCCTCGGGAAACCTCCGACCGTCGATTTGATTGCCCTGATCGAAACGGGGAATTCGGCAATTTTAATATTCATTTTCAGGCGTACATTGAGTGGAAGTTGATTTAGAAGGGTAGGTAATTGAGGGAGATGAGGAAAGATCAATACCTCAAATGACCCACTTCTTGGTAACCAAACTCTTCTATGATGGCTCGGGTGATAGTGTCGAGTTTGGCCTTCTGGGCTCCCAGGGGAGGCGGTCCTCCCATGGCCAGAGCAGGGTCTATCCAGTCCAGACCGCGTCCAAGAGACCCAAACAAGAAGAAGTCAGCCTCCAAGTGTTCAAGATTGAGTGCGAACTGTAGCAAGTCTACGTCTTCTGGGTGCACCGGAGCTGTGTCGGGTGGTGGCTTCGCCTTCGATTCACATGAAGGAGGGCTAGATGCGACAATGTTCACGCCGTTGAGGAAGAATGCGAAGAAGAGGAAGAGCTCCAAGTTCCAAAGCGCCATTGCTAAGAGACTTGTGGGGTGGGAAACGAAGACTTTTGAAGGAACAGAGTCGAGAGTTCGCACTCGCGGGATTTTTATAAAGAAAAATGGTCTTCTCTCCCCAAATATATAGAGGATAATGGTATCCAAGTGTATGCCGAGTGTCCAAACTCCCAAGTATAGGCATGATTCTCAGAACACGTATCATGGTGACAAGGGAAAACATTTTTGCCCCGCACATACATGGAGGACCGGAGAGGCGAACCATATATATTTATGAAGAATTTCCAACCTTGGAGGAGGATTTGGGCAATTTACTTAGTACTATGTTTGTGAGATGTATGAGCATTTTTTAGTGTTTATGCCGTTATTGAGGCGATACAATGATGATGTTTGTCTTGTTCTCGCCTGTGGAGAACCATGACATGCAATGCTAGTGGCTAAATCTCCATTTGCTGGCGAATTGGGCGGCGCTGCTTGCCCGGTCATTAGAGATTAGGCAAACATGCCGACAATGAAAACGAGTTTGACTCGGGGCTGGGGCTTTTCACGATCCGACCCGACCGGACCCGCAAAACATGTGTGAGGGAAGGGCGACCGATTCAAAGTCGTGGAAATTTTGCAGGTGCCGTCGTGCCGAGGTGATCTTGATGGAGAATTCCGGGGGCCCAGATAAGCTTTTCATCCGCCCCGATCTAACCCAGGTTGTTCATCTGATTAAATACTAAATTAAATAACCCTAGTTCGACTCCAGCCCAGTCATGAGGGAGAGGACCCTCTGAATCTAAACAACCTAGGGGCTCTCGGCGGTTGGATTGGACAAAACCCCCGAATTGTCGGAATCGCCTCCCGGTGGACGGCCATGGATGAAGATGTACCGGCGACAAAATTGGCCTACTTCGACGATATGTGGCGTCTCCAATGCACGGCCACCCTCCTGTCCCACATTCAGGTCTTCTCCCCCATCCCTCCTCCTCTTCCTCCTTCCTATAAACACTAATCATGCCCTCAGATGATTATGTCTCCTGTTCTTTTCCTCCGCCTCATTTGGGCACTAGTAGACGGACGACGGTCGAGATGCGATCCTTTTGGACTCCACCATCTTCCATCCTCAAGGCGGTGGTCAGCCTTCCGACACCGGTTCCATTTCCAGCTCGGACGGAGATTTCAAATTCCTCGTCCACGACGTCAGATTGAAAGACGGTGTTGTATGTCGGATCCATTTCATTACGTAGTGGTGTTGTACTCTTTACTTTTTTTCGACTTCCAAATGCCCCATAGATTTCATGTCTGACTGCTTGCTCATTTGGAGTTTCGAAAATGAGCTAGTGTAAGTGACACAGTTAATTCACTATTCGGTGCTTCTCGGGTTAGCGGCTGCCTCCCGGTGGCTCGATACATATAAATATACTCCCTTCGTCCTAAATTAATAACTTCCTTTGGCAAAAACATTTGTTCATTTTGTTCAATTTAAGTAATTATTTTAATTGGGTACTTTAAAAAGAGTATCATAAGCTTATTTTCCTTTTTCTTGTATGTGGGTTTCACCCTTCAATAAAAATCACTATTTTTCTAAATAAAACAATTAATATGGGACGGAGGGAGTATATTCTTTATAAAGAAATGGCAGGTAGAGAATGATCTTATATAAGTGGCTAAGGTTGATTGGTAGGGCTTAACGAAATTAGAAGATTATGGTCTTATGTACCCAACCTTTTGTCACTTTCAAGGTTAATAAGATCTTGCCCATCATACACAGCTTTATAACTAAAAAAATTGGCAAGGTCACTACCAGTATTTATTAAAAAACATCTAGCTTTATGCATAACTCCTAGCAAGAGAACACTGTTCTACCAACAGATTAGATTATAGGAGGCAGTTTCAGATCAGGATCATCTGCAAGAGTACTTGCAAATTGTTTTGTCCAGGTCTTAGAACTTGGCCGTCTTTCTGCCTAGCCTGCACCAGCTGTTTATGGCTCTTCATCGCCCTTTTGGCAGGTATTTCATTATGGAATTTTTGATACATCGGTGGCTTTATTTGCTCCAAAGGTGGACAGAGGAAAAGAAGTTTGTTTGTGCGTTGACAATCAACGGAGAAATCTCAATGCCAGGTGTATATATTAGTACAAAAAGCAAGCGATTATGCCTTGGAATTCTTGAGTTAGGTTGGACATTGATGAAATACATTACTATCGTTCTTCTTGAAGATGGTGTAAATCAAATCTTACAGACATTGAATTTCATCTTAGATGAAGATCCAGTTAACAACATTTCTGTCTTCTTTCTAAGGCTCTTCCCTGCATACTGCATATAGAATTGTTTTCATTTCCAGGCTACATCAGATGTGGATGCATGAATGCTGGAACAAAAATATGCATAACTACTATACCCCTTTCTGTCGTTGTTTGACTATGACATAATTTTTTGGCTTGTTGCTTTTCTCTCTAAATACTAATTCATCATTCTTCTCAATCTACTTGTTTGAGCTGAATAACAAGGTATTTGCATTTGTTTCTTCATTTTGCAATTCATTTGTTCCTGCAAATTGTGAATCCATCTCAAGTAATAAATGATTTGTACAATGCTTCATTTGGAACTTAGTTTTGACTGAGTCTCTTCCTTTTCATTGGAGATCTTTCAACAAGGAACAATTTTTTTCCCCCACTTTTCTGAAGTTGTATATTTGTTTTTGCATTGTTTTTCCCTCTTCCCCTGCAGGCTCCATTCAGCTGGCCATTTGCTGGATGTATGCATGGCCAATGTTGGATTGGATCATTTAGAACCAGGAAAGGGCTACCACTTTCCAGATGGGTATGTGTTGTAGTTTAGGTCTTTAAATTATATTCTCTACGGTTTTGTCCTTATTTTCGTGGTGGATTCAGATGGATAGATGTGAGCTTCAAATTGTGATAAAACAACCCAGAGGACAGAGAACATGCCGCATCTTTTCCCCAGAATCATGATCTTTTCTATGTCATTTATTTTCACATCAATTGCATGGATCATTGTCAAGTCCAGTTAATATAGAACCACTGAGGATTTAGGGTTTAGCATTGAGGTTATTATTACTGCTTAGTTGGCATAATTAAATTCTACTATTCAATGGTGCTTCATGTAGCACGAGTTTAGTTGGGAGATTAAGCAGTTTTGTTGTCATTGCTAAATGCAGCTTTTTCATCTTTTTCAAACTTGACATTTACAGAGGTTGTGCAGGCCCTTTGTTGAATATAAAGGCGTGATTTCGCAAAATGAATTACAAATCAAGCAAAAAGAATTAGAAACAGAAGCAAATGCATTAATTTCCATTGGAGGAAAGGTGAACCATACACTTCTGTCGATAACTCACATTCTCTTCTTGCATGGAGGAAGCTACAGAATACCTTCTTTCCTTTTCAGATATCTGCTGCTGTTTTTCCGTATGAAGAGGCTTCTAAATTATGTGGTGGATCCCTTCCTGATTACATTTCTAAGGTCAAAATCTTCTCTTTAGTTTGTGAGATCTTCTAAATTGAGTTACAAAGATTTCAGTTTGCTATAATATTACTTGCTTACTATTTTTTTAAGTTTTCTTCGTTTTTTAAGTTTTTGATATTTGGGTATGTATGTTTTTATATTTTGTCTTAAGCAACTTTGGCTCCACATTTTTTAGGGCTTTATACAATGGAGAGATATTGATGAATATCTCTGATGAAAACTATTGCAGGGCAGTGCGCCACGAATTGTGACTTTAGGGAACTATCCCGGCTGTCCTTGTGGTGGCACTCATGTTGCTGATATTTCGGAAATCAGAAGTTTAAAGGTACTTCTTACCTGATCTCTGATAGATTATAGTTAACGATAAGGCTCTAATAGATTATTCCAGGAACTTTTTGTTATAGATATGCAAACTAGTTTTAGCTATATCAGTAAACTTAAAATTAGGTAGGCGTGTCACTTCTTTCATCATTTTCAAATTTCATATTTAATGCTAAAGCTTCATCTTAAATCCTGTTGGCAGTGGGCTGCATGGGAATAAATTTTTATTTAACCTTGTCTTAGAATCATCAGCCAGAGATGATAGTTAAAATTTATCTATTAAGATGGAGGAGTCCACATGTAAATGTGCGACCAAATTATTGTGGGTCCCTTTGTATGATGTCTCTTTCAAACCAGTGGGCACCACATCCGATGGGCCCAACAAACAGGGAGCTCGCAAAAGACCTCTATGAATTCACTTGCATCGTTGTCACTTTCTGTAAAACATATCTTGTTCTCTTTAGTGAATTTCATACATTTGGTAATTATGTTTTGTTCTGCATGTTTAGGTCACTCAGATTCGCACTAAGAAGGGGGTAACCAAGGTTTCATACACTATTGAACGGTAATAATTTTAGTGATGCATATCCCGCACAAATTTTCAAGAAGAGTCCAGCTTTATCCTGTAATTTCGCGACGGGTACAACTACGATGTAGGATTTGGTAGCATATGCCATTTTTCTTTTATATTGCACCCTGGTGTATTGACTACAGAAAGGTTGTATTTCTGATTACTTATCCAAGTGGCACTGCGGATGATACATATAAAAAGAAGTGCAAAGTAATTAAAGTGACACATAATCATAATCAAGCCTTTTCCCAAACAATTTGGGGTCGGCGACTAAAGCAAATAAAGTGACATTGCGGATGATACATATAAAAAGAAGTGCAAAGTAATTTGTCTGTTAGGAAAACATTGTAATTCGCATTGTGGTGGTCACTTCATCATGCCTCCTCATCGACGAAGTCTTTCATAGTTTCATCATCTCCCCGTTCTCTTTTCTTTGCTTTAGTAATGTCGTCTCTTCACGTCTTATCCAATTGGCATTCGTGGTTTTTTCGTCATCGACCTTGCTGCTGTCTTAATTGCTTTGCCTTTAGATTTCCACCTCCCCCTTTAATCCCTAGTATTCTTTCAAAAATTCTTGTACCACAGTCTCTTCTCGATATATCTTTCAAGTTCAATCCTTTTGTTGTTCAGCTGCAAATTCAAAATTTTCTTCTTTGTTTTTGTATTTCATTCCAGAACCTGAATTGATCAAACCTAACGGGGTCCCGGGTTCGTAAACCAGTGTTATTTTCTCTGGAGCATTGAAATAGCTCTTGAAACGAAGTGCATTGCTGGTCTTTAAGTTGTGCGAGATTGCTGGTTGTTAGAAAGATATTCGAATCAACTACCTAAACACTTGGGTTCCTACGTGGCGAAAGAGGTGCATTTTCCCGGAGGTTGATACATGGTAAGGAGCAGATCAGCTGGCAAGTTATCTTTACCAACTATGAATATTCAAAACTCCCTCTGTTTAATATTAATAGTTATATTTAAAAAAATAATTATTTTTATTAGATAGTAAAACTTACATCTATGATAAGGAAAAATAAAATATTTTTATAATAAACTACTTAAATTAAACAAAGTGGAGCTATTAATATAGAGCTATTAATGTAAGTTAGGGAATAAATAATAATGAAGCCTCTAAACGTGGCAGCATCCGACTGCCTGCCCCTTGTTCAATTGTTCCTTAAGTTAGCCATGTTTTGTCACTATTAGTTACCATCCCCTCTGATACCAGGACCCACTTATGATGTGGGACTAGCTAGCCATATTAGTTCCCTCCAAAAGGGTAGGTAGCCTCTTTTGTATAGGAAAAGTGCTAAGTCCAGGGAGTGTTTTTAAAAAATGGGCCTCAAGGAGATAGAAAAAGAAAGGCCTCACAAATCAACGGTTTTGTAAAAGCCCGTGGATTTATCCGCTATAAATCTTTATACATTATGGAAAATATGGCCCCTTTGCGACCGTGTCTCCCATTGATCATTAATTGGAGAGAAGCGTGCAGGTTTATAGCATCGTTAAGTGTATATGTAACAATTGTTGTTTTGAGTCCTGTTTATATATGTAAATATTTTATATATGAATGTAATTTTATTTTTTTCTGTTATAAATTAATAGTTTTATTTGGCAAAAAAAAAATCATATATTAATAGTTTGATTTTGTTAAATTTAAATAGTTAAATACTTAAAAAGAGTATTATAAACTTATTTTTTCCTCTCTTGGGTTTTAGTATTTAATAAACATTAATATTTTTTTAAATGTAACTAACCAAAAAAATATATTTAATATAATTAATAAATATGAAAAAATATATACTTAATTATTGAGTGGATACAAAACTAAACGCAGCCGGTTGGGATCTAGTGGGCTAGATGCTCTGCTCAACTTGGTAGTTGATTCTCTCTCTCAACCTTATCTCTGATAAGATTGGTTGTTGATGCTCGCTCGTTTTTTCTGTGAAATCGATAATGATCGCTTCAAAATTTCCTTTTTTTGTTATACCAACAAAAAAACCTTTTGCTGGCTGGCTGTGCATGTATCTGTTGACTGTTATGAGAGGTACCTGTGGACTCATTAGCCAATACATGAACACTAGCGGGAATCGTAGAATAGCGACCATGATTCTACGGCGAAACTGGGACTTCATACAGGGGCCAAGAAACAATGGGTCATATAAGGTGGAGCCAGTGAGTAAACCCACCTATCGTCTATAAACTTCAAAACAAAAGAAACTCAAGAAGAAGCGGGGGGACATGGCCTCACCGTCGCAGGTAGGTCCGCCACTTTTTATGCATTGTCATCAGACGAACACTGACCACATCCTTATTCAAAGCTTCGTTTTCAAGCTGTCGTCAGATAAAAGGAAATTTCTTTAAACGCGGAAAAGTATCCACCCCACACACCTGAAGCTGAGGACTGCTGAGGTCAGCCGGTGAAGGAGAGTCCTTGTCAATTCAACCAACTCCTCACGTAGACGGATGTGCGCCATGCATATTCTTATCAGCTTTATTTATAACCTTTGAATCCCAACTCCTTACAATAGGAGAAAGAATAGATTCTCTTTATTTGTGGATTGGCATGATACGTACAGTTTCCGTAAGTTTAGCACCGGCGGATGCTGCTGTGGGGGGGTGTTTCTCGTCCAATTGCACAAATTCGAGGAATCGTGTGCATCTTCCCTTCTCCCCTCATTCCGTGGGGTCTCTCTCGTTCGTAACGAATTCAAGAACGGGTGCGCGAAGTCAACGTACTTTCTCCTCTGAGAACATGGATTTTGTGCCTTCCAATTATAAAGATGCTCTCCTTCAGTCCACCATCTCTTCTATATTGCCTCGCTTCTCCTCTACGCCTGATGTCCCCTACCTAAGTCTTCAATAGGGTCTATTGTACATAGCTGGAAGCTGGTAAACTTCTCTTTCTTTTCGCTGTAAGGACTAGGTATGGTGTTTTTAAAACCCTGGTTTTCAGCGGTCTTGTATCTGTTTGATCGATTAGCTCCTGCAAATTATCGTTTTGCTAAGTAGCCATGCAATCGACAACCGAAAAAAAATAAAGCGTAGATTGTTCAGGGGTTAATTATTTAATAGTTTGGCTAAAAGGGAAACCCTTTTACGGCAATATTAGAATGCCCGAGCTCTCTCGAGTGTAGATTGTTCAGTCGTTCTGGCCGCTGAAGACTCTCACCAATCTTATGTCTCTGGCACTCTTTAATTTAAGGTAAAATTTCTAAGCTCGTTTCGATTTAAGCATTTTGGTTGTATGATGTTCTCTTCTTATAGTTATAAGGTCTATCTATGATCAACCCGACTTACACCGATAAAAAGTCCAGATGGAATTTTATACGCCTTAGTTATGTTTTTGCAAAGCAGAATTGCAATTGGGGCGTGGGCCTCTATCGAAATTTTGAGTTTCAGAAAACCGTACAACGAAATTTGAGGAATGTTTCTTCTGATTGTCAATTCCCGGTCCCTAGCAGCTATCGGTACCACTTTCCCGTTTTGACAAATTTCTTTTTTGGTACAATAACAAATTGGTTTATTCTGTTTCCTGCCATTCTTTTTCTGTAATGTTTATTAACATTCCCGACAACTAGTAGTCTGTGTGAATTAAACCTCATCGCACCCATATCCCTGCCTCTGTTTTATGAGTAAGCTTGTGGTATAAACCTAAAACTATTTCATGCAGATCATGCCTTTTTTCTAACAGTTTCTTGCTTAGTAATTCCGCTTCTTCACATCCTTTTTTTTTTTTGCAGTGACGAGTCATTTGTTTATTAGGAAAATAGAAGCATTATAAAGGAAACATACACATTATATTCACCATGCACTCTGGATCACTTGTTGAGTCCGATGGTGAACTTGAAGTTAGTTTTGGCTACAGGTGCAGTTTGAAGAAAGGGTCCATCAATGCATCTGATCGTTGTATTGGGACATGTCCTGAATCATATGGTGAGAATGTTAAAATTAAAAGACGAAGCAGCTCATTCTCTTGTCTTTCAGGAGCTGCTCTAAGTGCTAACGCCACCTTGGCAAATACAAGTATTTGCAATGGTTTGATTGGAGCAGGAATATTACCTAGTTTGGATTCTCCAAAATCATTTCGCCATGTTCCATCATCACCATCCTTTTCAAGGTTGGATGTTCTCTCATCTTCTCTTCAGAGCAATATATCATCCCCCAGTAGTAGTTTGTCTAGTCAAAATGGGTTTTTAGGGTGGGACCTTAACACGTTTCAATCAATGAGTGCCCCTTCCAGAAGTAACGGATTTCTCAATGCTATGGAAGTACAAGTGGCAGGTGGGGCTGCTGGTGAAGATAGAGTCCAAGCTGTTTGTTCTGAAGAAAATGGCTGGTTATTCTGTGCTATATATGATGGATTTAATGGGCGAGATGCGGCTGATTTCTTGGCAGGAACGTTGTATGAGAACATTATATTTTACCTTGATCTTTTGGATCAGAGAGGTAAGCAGCAGCCAATTATAGCTTCAGGCATTTCAGATTCTGATGGTGCTCTGCAGTATCCTCTAGAAGACACTATCTTTGGAAAAATATTGCCTTCACAAGAAAACAATGCATTGGAATTGGAAGAGGATGAGGTATATAATCCATCTAGCCACCGAGTTCTTGATGGTCTTCAACGTGCACTTTCTCAGGCAGAGAGCGAGTTTTTATGCATGGTTGAGCAGGAAATGGATGACCGGCCCGATTTAGTATCAGTGGGATCTTGTGTTTTGGTTGTGCTTCTTCATGACAAGAACTTGTATACTTTAAGTTTAGGAGATAGTAGAGCTGTACTTGCAATAAGTGATGGCATTAGTGAAGGCAAAATTAGAACTTTAAAAGCTGTTCAACTCACTGAAAATCATTCTGTAGCTAATGAAACAGAACGATTGCAGCTTCTCAAAAATCACCCTGATGACCCTTCAACTATCGTTTCTGGAAGGGTGAAAGGGAAGTTGAAGCTAACTCGTGCATTTGGAGTCGGTTATTTGAAAAGGGTAAAGATAATGATTTTTTGTTTGTTTTAATATCTTAGTTGTTGGTACATAATTTTTTTGTTAGTTCAAACTAAATGTGTGGAAAATGTGTCATTTGCCTTATCCGCGGCTCGAATTATGTATGAGAAATGTATTAGCTAGATGTTTAAATTGGCGTTTCCTCCAAACATGCTTACTTGTCTAATATGCTTATTTTTTGCAGAGCGATATGAATGATGCTCTTATGGGTATTCTTCGAGTTAGGAACCTTTTGAGTCCGCCCTACATCACCACTCAGCCCTCATTGCATGTTCATAAGGTCTCAAATGATGACCAGTTTGTGATTGTAGCTAGTGATGGTCTGTTCGACTTCTTTAGCAATGAGGAGGCTGTAGATATGGTTCACTCTTATATCCTTAATTGTCCATCGGGAGATCCTGCTAAATTCTTGTTGGAAAAGCTTGTTGCAAAAGCAGCAGCAACTGCAGGTACATGTCCTTCTTAGTTGGATCTATTTGATTTTGGAAATTAAATTGTTAAGAGCTATTGATGCTAAGTGTCGTGTGGGAGTCAAAGAACGATTCAGTAAGCCCCGTACCATACCTTGTTAGGCTTATAGTTTTAGGGATCATATTCTACATATAAAACATTAAATTGGCTACTCACAGAGTGCAAAGACTAATGAAGTGACGGAACTTCGAGTCTATGGCTCATCAGCAAGATATTTGGCTTTACTTGTTCTATTTGTCTTGACTGAAATCACTGTCATGTTTGTATGTCAAGTCAGTGTATGCCAATCGAGTTTAGGTTGTTTGGTATATGAGTGTTGTATCGTTAAAATGTTACAGTTTCTTTTCATTGATTTATGCATTGATGTTGGCTCCATTTTATCATGGTGCAGGATTCAGTATGGATGAGTTGATGAGAGTTCCTGCCGGTCGGAAAAGAAAATATCACGATGATGTTACTGTTATTGTAATCATTCTTGGAAGTAACCAACGAACAACACGGGCATCAACATGTCTATAAATCTGTACATGCCGTGAAATTTTATTTATTTACATAAAAGCATGCACCATTTATTAATCTGTGCAGTCAGTCATCTTCTCTTTTGGGGGGATGAAATATAATATGTTTTTTAATCATCATTAGAGCATACAAAATTTGCATTTATTTTGTATATGCATGTGGGGCCGGACGCATCATTCAGATGATATGGGGGACTGCAGCTTCAACAATTCTTGTTATAAGAAATTCACGTTATTTTCTCTCGTTGGAGGATGAAATGATATGTTTTTTCAAATCGTTTAACATACAAAATGTACGTTTTTTTTCTCTGCACGGGGCTTGGCACGACACAACAACATTCAGGCAACTTGTGGGTGAATATTTTTGCTATAAGAAATTCACGTTTATACCGGAAGTTAGCGCCACAGTTCTTATATCGTTTGTTACGAAGCCAACAAAAGTTGCTGCTTTGATCGATTGAATAGGTGTTCCTCCTTGGCAGCCTTCCGTACATTACCTACGTATTTTTAAGTAAGTTGTGGACAATGTCATCTCCGTCATCATTTTATCACGCCGGTGTCAGGCAGAACGTGGAAATAATTATGTTCACCACTCTCGGCATCTGTGTAATAATCATTCGTTGTCGCCAGAAAGGTATTTAGTGTGGCAATTTGAGGAAAGGAAAGCTTTCTTTGATGAGCGAGTGTAGCTTACAGTTGCGCTAAAGCGAAGCTCCCGTTCCCTTATAAACTTCCTTTATCTCTGTAAACGTTTTGAATCCTTTTATATTAATTTCTGTGGGTGAAATTATACAGGGTATCTGGGGTACCTTTTCGGCACTTATTTTCTGGTTTCCTCCTGCGAACTCAGAATCTAGGAGTTCCTCAAAAATAGAAGGTCGAATCTACCAGGAATTTCCTGTATCGGCTACTTTTTTAATGTTGTTTGCATTATGGCATACTGCAAACTATTGTATATTGTTTAGTTTATTAATAATAATTATTTTTTTACAAAATTAATTATTTATTTACAGCTTACAACTATATGAGATAGATTTACTGTTTTATTTATATATTTTGACACATTTCTCTTACTTGTGTCAATATTATTTCATTTAGCTTAGACACACGTGACACATTTTTTATTTATTTATTCTTATATTCTATTAAATTGGGACAGAGTGAGGTACTTGTTACACATTTTGCTTACTTATTTAGCGTGAGTTCTTTTTGTTATTTATTTTGACACTAATTAACACATTTCTCTATTTATTTAGACACAATGCATTTCACTCAAGTATTTTGGTACATGAATATTTGTAGTCCATATTTCGACCACTCACAATGCAGGTTATACCATTTAAGCAAAAATGCATTACCCCTCAAGCAAAATCTGTTGGACCACGATATGGACTCAGGCCCGGTTTGGTCTAACGATGTCATGGTCCGGATAAGCCGGTATGAATTACGGGGTCCAAAGGTGGTGGGGGCGATCGCGCCGACCCCACATGTGCCTTCATTATACATAATTCGAGTGGGACTCACATTTGTCACACACATATACTAGACATACATCTAGGTATGCATTTACACATTATAAGGCCCAGATGCGTGAATTAGGTGTTGAAGGTAAGACCCGCGTGATTAGCGAGGGGTTGACCTTGTCGTGGGCTTGGCCATGTGCAGGGGTTCAGGCCTCCGCGGCTCTGTGGGCTCCCGTTGTGTAAGACCCTCTAGAGAAACCGGAAGGATGTAATCAGCATAGCCCATTTGAATCAACCCACTTACTAAAGCCCATAAGAAATAACGTAATTATGACCCGCCTTTATATGGAAGCTAGGGAGAGTGAATAATGGAGAGAATAAGAGAGAATATTCTCTCTCTTCCATTCTTGGTTGCCCTCCTCTCTTCCTTGGTGCGACCTGCTCCTCCATTGGGAGAAGCTGCTGGCCACCCCTCCTATCCCCTCTTTAAGGTGCTCTAAGCAGGCTAAAAGGAAGGACACTCCTCTCCATTGCTAGGTCATTTTGGAGCTTGAGCGGGCTGATTCGTTGCTGAATTTTATCAAACCAAGAAAGGTGTTGAGGGATCTGCACATTAGAAAGGTAAACCTTAATCTTTTCCTTTAGATCTAGTGTTTGGCGTACACGAACTGATTAGTGGAGGACGTGCAAGGGCTGAAATGCCCAAGTCAATTCGTCATCTCTCCTATATTTATTTATTTCCCTTTGATTGATTGAATGAGATATATGTTTATTGCTAATTGATGTTAACATGTACTGTGGAGATCTATTGTAAAGTTAAATTTTTTATCAGTGCGCCCTCCCCCTACCCCAAAGTTTTCCCTGGCCGGCCACTCCACAAAATCCACCACAGCCTCTCGCTCATGTTAGAGGAAGACAAACTAGCTAATACAGGGTAACAGGGGTGCTTTTATGTTTTGCTTTGAAGTTAATTGTCTTCAAATCCTAGTCATGACGAGCCTAAGAGAAGGGTAGTACGGATGATTTATCTGGCAATGGCGATGACAAAGACACTAATTTGGGTTATTGAAATTTTAAATAAAAAATATTTTTTAAAGAAATTATATGAAAGGGGCAATTAGTGTTGTTGATGAGTAATTATTTACCTTCCTCTTACTCTCCTGCTTCAAAATTTATAGGGGGGTAATTGATAAGTAGGCAATGGGTAAAATAAGTGGGAAATTTTACGCACTCAATTATTATGTAGGTCGGGTATAGTTAATACCTTATTCATACTCATTACCCAAACCATATATATAGAGCCAATTGCATATATCGTCTAAGGAGAATATCTTGTTTATAGAACATTTTGTACTTTTATTGAAACATTTTATATATGTATTGTGATACAATATTTAGATAGGCTTTTAAGAAATATATATAAACTTATAATGCAAACTTATGATAGAGAAAATAGAAGAAAACACAATCAATCTTTTGTGTTTTCTTGCTTCATACTTTTTGCATAAAGTGTATATCATGAAGAATAAGTATAAGTTTTATCTTCAATAAATCGCAGTAAGAAAGTGAATGATGAATGAGGGGACTTTGTGTTGAGTGAGTAGTGGGCTTGTTGATATGTTCAAAGTAAGGTTCATAAGTATAATGGGCAAGGACTTTGGAGTAACAAAAATTTACTTTTTAAGTTTTAATTTTTTGTATATACGTTTATATAAGGTGTTAGATTCTTATTGAGTTATTTTTTATATGAACTGTGAGGTTTATGTATGCAATATTGTTTATGTCTTTATTGGATTGAACTTGTGACACATTATATATATTTTTTAAAAATATAAATTATTTATAATATCTTTCTTTGTATTGTTATTATTGATCAGTTGGTCACTTACCCATTATCCTCTCATTTACCCATAGTAATGGGTAAGGTATGAATAATGAATGGAAAAATAGATAACAGGTGGGGTATATGTAAATTTTTTAGAAGCGGGTATGGATGTGGGTAAAACCTTATCTAATCCATACCCTACTTGTTGACACTCCTAGGTGTAATATCCCTTCAAAATCAGTATGTAAACGGCACATGTATTGTCCATAAAACTTAGGGGGCAAACGGGCCGTGAATAACCCATTTTCTTAAGTGTCCAAAGAAATTTCTAACTTAATTTCTATCTATTTTTTAGGAAGTTTGTTACTTATATATTCCTAGAAGTATAGTGATGTTCTTACTTTTTACACTTATGAGTTTTACATCACTTATGGTTGGATAAAAAAAAGTAAATATCATGTTGACGAGTGGGACTCATCTTTCCTATCTAATTAAAAGTAATATAAGGTATGTAATATAAAAAATAAATTATTAATATCATTTTCATCCTGAAGAGCAGTTCGGGTGAATTTGGGATAATTTTTTATCACTTTAATCCATCGTCAACTCAATTGAAAGCGTAGAAATAAATCCTTGAGTTAGCAGTTCCATGACTTAATTAGAGTTTTCAACAATCCATAACTTCCATTTATTTTTCTCAATTACACATTTCTTAGAAAGTATTAATTTTTTATTCCAGCCCCACTGCTCTAAGTTCTAACACGGGCTCCTCAAGTCTACAACCGAAGTGTACTTGGATCTCAAAGGTGAAAGGTGTTGGAGTGGTAGGGCCCTCCTACCACATGTCCACCGTCCGCCTCATGGGGGATGTGATAGGAGTAGGACTCCTTTCGGAAAAAAGATTTGAGTTGCTTTTAAGCCCTATTAGACTTTTTGTTTTCTTAAATGTTAGACAACATCGAGTTACTTTATCTAATTGAGTTCACTTTATTTTTTAGAGTTTGGTTAGGGGAGTTAATGGAGTCATTTTAGTAACTCAATGAGTTTTTGTCTTTTTTGAGTCAAAATAAAAGCTTTACAACTAAGGTACAACAATTACAGGTAGGTGTCCAAAAAAGCTGCCAATGAAATATTTCCGGGTCCCACTTCAAGCACAAAAATCAGTAAACCACATCATTCACTGGACACGGCCTTTACAGCGAGAAAGGAATGAGATGCTAACTCTAATTCTACCCATTAAGGCACTAACCATTCTTAGTAATTCTAATTTACACAAAGCTACCAAAGCAAAAGGCGCAATCTTAAGATCGTAGTAACATCAAGGCTACGAAGAGCCAAACGACATCACATGAGGGAGCAGGAGTTGGCATGCTCGTCGCTGAACATGTGGTACGGCTCTGTCCCGGAGGAGCTCGCCGGCGGCGAGTTCGACATCGCCTCCGGGTGCGCGTACGCGTAAGAGTGCGCAGCCTGCGGTGGGGGGTAGTACGAGGCACCGTAGCTCGAGCTGGGATAGGACGTATGGTAGCTCACGTCGTAGATGGGCATCTGGGCGTGCGGATGGGCCGGGCCAGGATGGTACGGATAATAGTAGAGCTGCTGTTGCGGCGGGCTGTAGCTGTTGAACGGCGCGGCGGCCGCTGGACCGGAGGCTCCGCCACCGCTGCCACCGCCGAGCTCACCGCCTATAGAAGCTTTCTCCGCACCGGGACTGGGTTGATTCTTTTGCCCTTTTTTGTTCTTTTTACCGGAGCCGGCAGCGCCTGGTTTTTCGTCCCGTCCTCCACCTTCGCTTTCCACGCCAGCTTTCCCGTCGGAAGGGGGAGTCGTCGGACTTCGGGGAGGAGAATCTGATTTGGAGACCGCTACTTTCTCAGCATCGTCGCCAGTGCTAGAATCCGATTTGGGACCTTCCTTGCTTTTGGCGGGAACAGATTTTTTGCCTTCGTCTATTTTCTCATCAGATTGCTTCTTGTTCGGAGGAGGAGGAGCGGGTGAAGGGAAAACGCTCGTCTCCTCGTCATTCGAAATATTTCCGCTCTTGTTGTCTGAAGCTTTGGGCTGCTTCTGAGGTTGCTGCCTCTTGTCCTTCTTGGCCGGGTTCTGAGGCCAGAGCTCGGCGTGTTTGCCGGACTTGTTGAGCCTTTTGATCAGGGCATCTGAGCCAACGTTTGCTGTCACAGTGACTTTATTTTGCTGCGCATCTACCGTCGTCGTATATACTCCTACGGATTCAAAAAAGACGAAAAACAACATAGTAGATTTTTCTTCTTGTCATTAGTATTATTAAAGGAGAAAAAACATTCCGAGTGAGGTGTTGTAAAAAAAAGCAAGCATATATGTGTATACAGGTACTACCTTCAATGCTCTGAAGAATTTTCTTGACTTTCTTCTTGCAGCCTTCGCAGTGAATGAAGACCTTCAGCACCCATGTCTGCGGGATCAACAATTTCATTTCTTAAATAGTCAAATCATAAAAAAGGAGGAAGTCGTCACTAAGCAAACAAGAAAAATAGTGAATGAGTGAGTACCTGGTATTTGAGAGGATGCAATGGTGGCTCCGCAGCATCAGCCATGGAAGGAAGACGGACAAAGTAGTGAAAGATTTTGAAGTGGGCGTCAATTGAAATTGAACTAGAGGAGGAAAGAAGGGAGGGTGGGTGCTCCGCAAGAAAGGGTGAAAGCGAAATAAAAAGAGGAGCGACTCTTAAAGCTGTGTGTGTTGTGTTTACTAAAATATAAAAGCCACTGGCAACCACGTACCAAGATCCGAAATGTCGAAAATACCCCCCCTCTCTCTTCTGAGACAGAAACCACCACTACTTCCATTTTTAGCGCGGTCTCACGATTTTACGTGGGGAAGCCTCTTTTCATGCTATTTTTACCGTAAACCCGGCTATTCCTTGTAAGAACTCTTCGTCTATGATATTAATATATACTAACTGACCTTAATATAAGTGATATTGATAATAAATTTTTTTTGTATATTTCTTATATTAGATTTATTGTCCGAACATGCAAAATGCTTTCTTTCACGCCAACCTTAAACCAAGATAGCATTTGCTATGAGGGGTATATATGTCTTTTTAAAATGAACCTTGTAATGATGTTCTTTTAGGGAACGAGAGACCAGGTACGGTGCCACCCTTTGGCCTTATCACCCTTAGGGAAGATAAGCATAAACAGAAGTGGCGGCTTCGTATGTTATTTACTGTGTCTGCGGTCTGCTTTGCTGATAAATACAACTAATAATGATTGGTGAGAATGTTTAGGCAGATTCATTTAATCATTTAGAATCTAACTAAATAAAAATAAACCCGAGAATGCCTATGTGTATAGGTCAGGTGATTTTAGGCAATGTAATTTTGATAATGCGGCCTGTATTACTACTAATACGTCGAATATATGTAGACATTTTTCTTTCCCGCTAAGGATGCTAACTTGGCTGGTAAGCGAAAACGAGTGGCCGATGATAAAAGGCGACAATGTTTTTGGTGGACGAGGATTTTTAGACAATCCATCCACAACTTCTTTTCTAAACAAGACTAGGGCTGCAAGCCGCTGGGTTTTGGCGGGCCAGAGTATGTTTAACCTAATTTTAAATAACAATAACAAAAAAAAAAGCTCAGCCTAGCCCGATGTTTATTATTAAAAACTTAACTTGATTCAGCCCGATGTTTGGGCTTGGGTTTGGCCACGGGCTTTTCGGGCTTTTTATATAAGAATATTTATTTATTTTAGTTATTAAAAAAATTACCTTTAGTATATTTACTAATTCAAAGTAACAAAAATTAAGAATTCAAAGTATAACAAAATTGCTAAGGATTGCTAAATCTTTATGTTTTTTCTACTCCTTTCTCATCTAGGCTTGAGACCGACAACGGTGGAGTTAAATTTTTTTTAGTAAATATAAATAAAAAGAAAAGAATAAGTAAACATACCTGATACTTCAGTTATGGATTTCAATTATCTCATTAATGTTGCTGAGCTCATCATCTATATCACAAAAAGACTTAACCACCTTCTTACCATGCAACCAATCTTGTGTACAAATTAACCACTCAACTGTCTCAGGTAGAAGAGAACTCCAATATTGAGATAGAACTCGTCCACTAGTACTAAAGGACGACTCTAAAGCAATTGTAGTAACCGGAACTGCTAGAATATCCTGAGCCATTGCTGCCAAGATTGGGTACTTGGCTGAGTTGGTCTTCCACCAACAAAGGATGTCCAAGTCAGCATCCCTATTTTCTAAGTTCGCTTCAAAGTACAACTCTAACTCAGTTTTGCCAATGTCATTGTCTTCAGCACATTCTTGTGCTTTCATCCATTGTTTAATTTCTTCTTCCTCATTTGAAGGATTTAATGTCTCGCTAGAAAGTATAACCACATCCGAAACCAGCTTGGACTTGTATTGATCAAATAATAACTGCATCACAGCCAAACTCCTTTCAAAACGTAGATCCCCCAACTCTTTCCCATGTAGTTGGCTCAAATAGAACTTCAATAACTTCCTCTTATACTTAGGATCCAAAATCAAAGCAATGTCATACGTAACAGGTACATTACCCCAATATACGTCGTACTTACCTAACATTTTGTTTGCCATTGATCTAAGAAAGTAGTATGTAGAATTTGCACTTCGAAGTAGTAGCTTTCTGATTGTTGATACTTCTTTCAGAAATAAATGAACTGCAAGATAACCAACTCCACAAAACAAATTAGTTGTATCATAAAAACGCTTCAAAAAATTACACACATTGGTAGCATTTTCCCATTCATCATCAGAAGGCCTATGTTTATAACTTGGATCTTCTTCCTCTAATCTTCTAAAAACATCACGATAGGGCAACATAGAATCTATCATTAAATAAGTAGAATTCCATCGAGTGCTAACATATAAAATCAAACCCTTCTCTATAGTAATTCCCAACTCAGTTACTAACTCAATAAACTTTTGATGACGGGAAGGCGAAGCCTTCACATATTTCACAAACTCACGAACATGATGAATTATATCTACAATATCTTTTAATCCAACATGTACAATAAGGTTTAGTACATGGGCAGCACAAGTACATGGACAAGGGCACCTTCCAACAGAAGAGACCCCTTTTCAGCAAGGTCCCTTATAAGATTTCTTTGAGCAACATCATTACTCAAAGAAAAAGAGGCTGCATGGTGTTTATAAAATTAATAAAATCATCGTGACTAACAATATTAAATGGGTACTCATGTACTATTATTGCTCTTGTAAGAGCTTCCCTACTTAAGAGTGGTTGTCTAGGATCTCGATTTGGTGACATCTTACAAGAACCATTATTAATGTGTCTTGCTAGATGAGTCGTACCATCTTTACCTTCTGAAACAAACCTATGCTTACAATAATTGCATATTGTTGTTTCCTGTGCTCTATTTTCATAAAAAAACTTTCTCAAAATGCAGCCACACTTGTGATGGACCTCGAACCCTTTTTCTCTACCGTGGCTACTACTTGCTCATGAATCTAGACTAGGATGGGGAGGGGGACATGTCGAGCTAAGGGGAACAATAGGTTTAGGAGTGGAAGAACTAGCTGGTGTTGAAGAATTAGTTGGGAGGGAAGAACTAGCTGGGGTGGAAGAACTAATTGGTGTGGAAGAACCAGTTGGTGTGGAATAACTAATCATCTCCATTAGTAGATACAAAATGAAAAATTAACACAATAGAATAGAGAGTTAGACAAGTTGAAATTATATAGAACAAACACAAGAACAAATTAGATTCTAGAATAAAGACAAGTAAATATTAGACAAGAACAGACAAGTAGATATTAAAGTCTAAAGAGCAGAGACAAGAAGAACAAGTATAAATTAAATAACAGACAAGTAGAAATTAGACATGAATAGAACAAATTAAAGAACAAAATGGGCAAAATAAAAAATTACTGCAATAGAACAGAGAGTCAGACAAGTCAAAATTATACAAAATAAACACAAGAACAAATTAGATTATAGAATAAAGACAAGTAAATATTAGACAAGAACAGACAAGTAAATATTAAAGTCTAAAGAGCAAAGACAAGAAAAAGTACAAATTAAATAACACACAAGTAGAAATTAGACATGAATAGAACAAATTACAGAACAAAATGGACAAAATGAAAATTTAGCACAACAGAATAGAGAGTCAGAAGTCAAAATTATACAGAACAAACATAGACAATAACCAATAAGACAATAACAAAAAAGATGAGGATTAATAAGACAATAACAGAATAGATGACCAATAACAAAGCTTGGACATTAGACAATAACCAAATTGATACAAAATTATAAATCTAACAGAGGATGAGGATTAATAACAAAACAGATGATGAATAACAAAACACAGATAAAAATAGAATGAATTAAAAATTATTAATTATAACAGAGGATGAGGAGCACTAATAGAACAAAGGATCAACAAAATTAAGAAGTATAACAATGAATCAATGATGAAGGATAAAAAATCTTATTTTCATTGTGGTCCGGCGGAGCTTGAAGTCCACAGCAAGTGTGCATCCAGCGGATTTTGTTGGGAGGCTTGGTTGTCGATGGCGATTGAGAGGTAGAGAACAAATGTAGATGGTTCAACGAATGTATGATGGGAGATTCACCTATGCAGTGTCGCAGCGGCGGTCCAAGTCGTCCGACGGAATGAGGAGGGGGAGGAATAGGGAATGGTGAGCGGTTAGAGGATTAGGGTTTTTGGAGCAGTGAAGAAAGCGGTCGGAGGAATGAGAAATGTTGTCGGCGATTTTGGCGAGATTTTGAATCTTGTGAAAGAGGGAAGATAGGTGAAAGCACCGACGATGGTGAGAGGGCTTGCGAGGCAGCAAGCAAAGACAGAAGAGATGGAGAGGGGAGGGTGGAGTCGGAGGGCGAACTGGCGGAAGAGAGTGAGGACTGAGGAGGGCAAACTGAAGCAGTGGCGAATGGTGATTCGACAAAGAGTGAAGAACGGCGAAGAGTGAGGACTGAGGAGCCGGAGGGCGAATTGTGGAAGAGATTTAGGGTTAACCACTTAACTTGCGATGGCTACATTGAATTGATGAAGGGCTCGAGCGATGGGAGACATTAACGGGTCGGGCCGGGCTTTCTCCTTTTTTTGGCCCAGGCCCGAGCCCTGCCCATTATTACTCGGGCTTTCGAATTACAGGCCCGACCCAGCCCATTTCCTTCATTTTTCTATCCAAGCCCGAAATTTTACGGGCCGGGCTAACGGGCCGGCCCGTCATATATGCAGCCCTAATCAAGACGTACTCCATCCATCTTATATTAAAAGTTATTATATTTTTTTATTAAATGATAAAATTTACATTTAAGAGAGGAAAAAATAAGATTATAATAAATTTTTTTAGTTATTAATCACTTAAATTTAACAAAATAAAGTTATTAATATAAAATAATTTTTTAAAAATAAAACTATTAATTTAAGAAAAATAGAGTATATAAGTAGGGCTGTAAATGAACCGAGATGGCTCGTGAGTAAACCCGGCTCGGCTAGGCTCGGCTCGAATTAAACTCGATTAGAATCAGACTCAACTCGAACTCGATTCGAGCTCAAATAAGTTCGAGCCGAGTTTGAGCAAACCGCTGCTCTACTCAGCTCAGCTCGAATAAAACTCGAACTCGATGCTACTCGGCTTGACCTCGAGCTCGAACTCGAATATAATTTCAAAATTATATATATAAAATAAATAATGCATATATATATGCATATTTTATATAAACATAATTGTTAATTTAAATATATATTTATAACATACTCCCTCCATTCTTAGATTAATAGCTCTATTTGATTAGTTCATTTTAAAAAATCTAATTGAGCTATTAATCTAAGGCGAATGAAATATATAAAATGGCATATAATCACATATTTATATACTAATACTATGTATCGTATTGATATATGAGACCCGTTTATATGAGTCAAGGCTCACTCACGACTATGTGAATATAGATGTCATACATCATCATATTACGATATAAGAACACACATAACTCAGGAGGTAGATTAGTTTATGTCTTCTTGCGCATTTGGATCTCAATCTGATGACCTATGATGTCTTTGTTCATGCTGACGTATGAGAGTCTAAACTCATATAAAAAAATTTCATGATATATATCCTTGTTAAATTATAACGGATATATAATTTTTATATATGATATATATTTTATAAAAATAAAAATATTGGAGACGCAAACACTAATATACTCCTTTTGTCCCAAATTAATAAGGCTATTTGATTCTTAAAGATGAACTAAAATTAGTTCAATTGAAAAACCAAATGAAGCTATAAGTATATGACAGATGGTCAACATGATATCACACTTATATACTTAAAAATAATTCTACAAAAAAACATGACATTTGTGGACCAACCTTAGTTTAGAAAAGAATGATTAGATATTCTTTTAAAAGTTGAAACATGACATTGGGACTATCCTCATCTTACAAAATGTATATCTTTTTACATGTACTTCAGAATTTTTTAGAGGCACACTCAGATTATAAAATAACTTTTTTATTAGTGATTTATAAGCATGTAAAGAAAAGAAAACACAAAAAAGTAGATGACAATGTTGCCAAAATAATTTTTTATTTTTTACATCTTGTTTAGGGATTATATGTACATAAAGAGAGAAAAATAATAATGTTGCATTGTTTTAGCATATGTAACTAAAACTTATTTGTCATAGTTTTCTTCTTTCATAGTGACTATAATCAAATGTTCACAGTATAGTCTTAATACTTGTTGAAGTATATTTATTAATATTTAATACTAAAATTATATTAGTATATGTAATACTTCATATACTTTATATTTATATATAGATTATTTTTATTTTTTTAGTTCGAGCCCAATTCGAGCCAAGGCTTATGATTCACTTATTCAGGTTCGAGATCGAGCTCAGGCCAAGCTTTGGATTTCTAATTCAAGCTGAGCTCGAGCTGAAAGGTTCGAGTTTATTCGAGCTTCGAGCCGAGCTTCAACAGTTCGAGCTCGAGCCGAAACAACCTAATACTCGGCTCAGTTCGACTCGTTAACACCCCTATATATAAGTTGTCTTCCTTTTTATTACTGTTTCGAGTCTTCTCAAAGGTGAAAGCTCAATAAAAAAGACGTAAAGCAATAAAAAGGAAATGTTAACTTACTATGTTAGCGAATGGATTATTAACATATTTACTTCATATTACAAAACTCTTCTTCAACTTCAATGATACCACATTAGATAATTGTTGGCGTTTCCGAATAGTTTAAAACTAATAGGAAATAAATTATTAATATAGTTCAGCAATTTTCACTAACGCGAGATTTATATTTTTGACTTCAGGCCCAAAGGTTTCAGCTATCAGCATGCTTAAAGAGGGTTTACCTCCACCATGTCTATAATTGGAAAAATATAAATTTGCCATTTTTGTGGTTTGTCTTACCATGTATGTTGACTTACCATGTACGTGGTCACCAGTAGGCGTTAAGGAGACTAAGGTGATATGTTCCTAAATAGGTTATTATCTTAATCAAATTATTATTTTTTATTTTTTAAAATTAGTTTATTTTTTATTTTATTAAGATTAGTCTTGCTTATCTTATTTGAATAGGAATATTTTTTTACTTTTATATAAATTATAGTGCTTAGCATATTTTAACTCAATAGAAATTAGATTACTTTTATTTAATTTTTTTGTCATAATCCTTCTTTTCTCCCCCTTTTCTCTTTAATTATTCATATATAGACCCCTTACTCTATGCCATTGGTTGCTGAGGAATATTTCTACTCCCTGTTCTTGCCTACCCTCCCACCCTCATTCTGTCATGTGTCGCTCGCACCTAAAAAGTCTGCCACCAATCGCTAAGCCACCCCTCGCGGCAATAGATTCTTCTGGCCATCATGACATGCCCATCTCGGAATCCTCCCAACTCGCCTTCATGTCCGCATGAAACACTTAGAAAATCAAGTACAAGCAGTATTTTCGGAGCTTACTAACGTGAAGACTGTCGTCATTGCCTTCAGCAACGAGCACAACCACTGTTTCAACGAACACGTCTACCGTTTTGACGCATATAGTGCAAAAAGTAGTAGGTGCTTTGACGTTGTTGTGAGTTCCATCTCTTCACTCACGAACGTCATTTGTGAGCTCCATACACGTTTGTTGGCGCCTTCTGGTGCCTCGTCCTCTGTAGCATTCACCACCCAGACTGAACCTTCTCCATTGCCAGCTTCGTTAGTATTGTCTCAGCCCAATTCAGTTGCTCTCATTAGATAGATCACACCTTTTTCACTGCTGACCACCCAGATCTGGGATATGCCCATAGTTTCGGCCCATGAACTCACTAGCGCTTCTCCCGTGTCTTTTGGTTCATTTTCCTCCTTGCTAGCTGTTCTCTAGCCCAACAACCCACCCCTGCATTGCCATCTTCCCTTATGCTGGCATCGTCCTTGGTCCCTGTTGCCTTCATATAGTCTGCCTTGCCGCTGAATCCACTGCCCACTCTACCAGCCACCTTAGGGTTCATATGTTATGGCTACTCCTCTGATTTGTGCCTATCAGCTAGTGCGGCTGGAGCCTATAGCTTCTAGTTGCATTCCTCGCTTCACAGATGTTTACAATGGCCAAGGACGCATCTTTCTTCTGGGGACCTGCCATCCGCCAATGGTCTGTGCTCCCCCACCAGCCTATCGTCTCATCGCCAGTTGAGTGTGTCTCTTCCTTCAGGTGTCTCATTTTGACTCAAATGGGTTTTCCCCCTCCCAACGACATGTTGCAAAGTGAAGACCATTTCATTGTGTTGGTTCGAACCAGAATTGCATCTTCCCTGAGTTCTCATCTCCCACACAACCAATTTGACTATATGGCCCCACTTGTACCTCCCCTCGTGTAGTCAGATCATCTGCCCTGCCATCATCCCATCGTGTTGTGCTAGCCCCTTATCCTTTGGGTTATACCCCGCTCGACGATCAACTTGATGATGTCAATGCTTTTGACTACTGTGAACTTGTCACGCCCCGGCGCTGCCCAACCCGAGCCAAACCCAGTCCAGGGGCTGGTCAAATGCGCGGGGGCGACGAGGGGAATTGAGAAATGGTTTAGCAGAAGACTTAACCCTAAATACAAGCGATCTAACAGAAATTTCGGAGTATGCACACCACTTTGAGCAAGAGTAAATAAGTAGAAAAGAAATAGAGTTACTTAACTCAAAATAAACAACTAGTCTCAAACCCACAAGCTTAGTCAATCATAGCCCACTCTGGCTCTAAAATAGGTCATAAGCAACACAACTGTATAAAGTAACATAAATCCAACAAAGAACCATAAACAAAGGTTCTAAACATAAAGCATAAACCAAGGAAAATAAGTCACATAAGAGTCTCCACGATCACATCCAAGTCGTCTCCGATCTTTCCTCAAAGAGGAGATCCTGATCAACTGCGTGTCACACCACACAGCCCCAAAATAAAAACACAAGAAAGAGGGGTGAGTTTAACAAACTCAGCAATAGTTTTTAATATAACTATCATCATCGAAAATATGATAGCATAGCAATAAAATCATTCAGATCAGAGATTGATGAGATGTAACATTTTCTAATCATACATACACATCACCTAAACCTACATCATAGTGTATAATCCACATAGTGCTATTCACATCATATCAACCTACCTGCATGAAATGTATCTCTAACATACATATCAAATCATGCCTCAACATCATATCAACCTGCATGAAATGTATCTCTAACATTTATATCCAATCATGCCTCAACATCATATCAACCTGCATGAAATGTATCTCTAACATTTATATCCAATCATGCCTCAACATCATATCAACCTGCATGAAATGTATCTCTAACATACATACCCAACCATGCATCACATCATATCAACCTGCATGAAATGTATCTCTAACATACATATCTAATATCAACCTGCATGAAATGTATCTCTAACATACATATCCAATCATGCAGCAAATCATATTAACTTGCATGAAATGTATCTCTGACATACATATCCAATCATACATCACATCATATCAACCTGCATGAAATGTATCTCTAACATACATATCCAATCATGCATCACGTCATATCAACCTCCATCAAGGAGTAATCAAAATTTGGTATCACACAGACGGGAACACAAACAAGGCCACGAAGGCGTGTCATGGTCCAGAATTCTACACAAGAATTTAAGAAGTTTGGGGTTGTCAATCCCTAAAGCTGCTCGCTCAGGACGATCCTGGCCAAGGATGTCCCATTTTTACACAGAGAATCTAGAACAAGGGTGTTCGCCCAGGGACATCTCCTGCGGAGGGGAGAACCCGAATTCCCACACAGGGAACCTTAGAACACGTGGTAGCGGGTGCACATGGCATACCACACTGGATTCTCAGGGTCCAGATGACACTCATTACAATAATCTCAAATCCGTAAGACAAGTACATAACTCGTCCCCACATAATTCCATTTCTCTAGACTCAACCCAGGGAGTGCACTCGTTCCACACAGGAACTCAAATCAAAACATGTCCTTTCGGACCAATCAAGTTTCGATTAATCCACAACCGATCAATTCGGCACGCAATTTTACCACATTGCATCCAATCGATCAAATTCTATTAACCTCGATAAAGCCTTAATTGGAAATCCATTTTCATGATGCATGCAACATGGTACATACGTGGGCAAGGCTACATGAATCCTAATTCATGATAAGTGCTCTCATCAACCCCTAATGCATCATTTATAATTATAATATCAAGCTTTAACATCATTATTAAACCCCACATGTGTGTGTACCTAGTAGAAGCACTTCACTCAATGCATATCAACATGCTTTAAATTAACTCACTACCACACTATACATGTGAATTAACATTTAATCATGAATTCCAGCGGAAATCATAAGAGAAGAATCATTAAAAACATAACTCAAATCAAAGCTCAACCACAAGCTAAACACATATAAGATCATTCACTTCATCCTTAAGCCATGATGTTCACTAACATTCACACATCAATTAACTACATCCTAACATGACATATCAATCTGTTAGTAGGTTGTAGCTCTACTGAAAATATATTTAACCATAGAGAATCAACCATTCATAACTTCAAGATGGCAATTCCAACATTATACCTCCAACCATAAGTCATTCCACATAACTCTAAATATATACCTCAACTTCATAACCTCAATGGTATGCCTTTTCAGTAGCATACTATAGCTCAAAACACTCCACATTCATATGAAATTGGCAAGTTAAAGTGGAATCACGGAAATAAACATAATGCAAATAGAACAAAAATCTGTTGTGTAGCCGTTCGAACGCCCGAAATGGCCATTTGATCAGCTAAACAGGAAATCTGTTGAACTGATAATGTTGCCGTTCGAACGCCAACAAGGTCGAATCGACCTTCTTCTTCCTTTTGCATTTTCAAACCGAAACTTCATTGATAAAACTCAAAATCAACATCTAACAACCTAAATGCCATTAAAAGTCTACCATAACTTCCAGAATGCTAATCCACATCATAACAAGATAAAACCCTATGAAATTGGGATTAAAGATTACCATTTACTAATCATGCTATTAAAGCATTAAATCAAGCAAATTCATTCAAAATAACCCCAAAATCAAGAGTTTTACCATAGAAAGACTGAAATTTCGAAAGTCCATTACCTTATCCCTTGATTAGGCTTGGATTTGATGGTCACCCTTCTTAAAAACCTTACAAAGCATAGAGTTTGAATTAAACTCCATTAAAACCAATTTAACAAAGAAAACCCTAATTAAAAACTTAGATCTAGGGCTTATTAAACATAAAAATCAGATTTTGAGAGCTAGGGTTTGTAATAAAGATGCAAATCAGTAGTTTTGATATTTAAAAATAAATCAAAATAAAAGAAAAAATGATAGATTTAAAAGAGATTAAGAGAAAAGCTAGGATTTGATGCTTATTTAGAATGAACTTACCTTAAATACCTTCTAATCCGGGCCTAATTGGGGATTACGCCTGACCTCTTCTTCTCAGCCTATTCCCAAAATGGGAATGACTCAGGTCTAGCCTTTTATAGTAGGGTTTAGGTTGCACTAACTGAACTAATGAGGTGTAAGTAGACTTTTAGGCTAAAAATGAGTATTTTGTAAATTTAAGCACTAATTAAATTTGATAAAATTCTATAAATTTTTGTATGGGCTTAAGTTGATGTCTGTGTTCATTTAATCCAAAAACCCAAATTTTGACGGTGGGGCCCACAGGGGGTCCCGTCAAACCCTAATTTTTGGAAAAATAGTAAAAATTCAGAAAAATCCTAAAAATTCACATTTAATTTAAAATCACTTAAAACCACTAATTGAAAAGTTAATTTTGATTAAAACCATCACAAACACTATTTATTTACGAAACCACCGAATTAATAAGAAAAATGAGTTAACCATGCAATAACCGATAATTAAAAGGAAACGAAAACCGATTTAGAAAAGAGAGTCCTTACAGAACTCGTTGATCATCCTCGCAATTGTGGTTGTGTGCCTTGTGTTCATGTTGACTACCCTTATGTCAATGAACTTCCAGATCAAATCCCGACTATTCAAGTTTGCCTAATTCACCTCACCTTCCCAGTCTTCAATGGCGACAATCCAGATGAATGAGTCTCTTGGGTGAAGTGTTTCTTCCACTTTCATCACACCCAGCTCACAAATAGTGTGCATTTGCCTCTTTCCACATGGAGGGTCGTGCTATGCTTTGGGTCGACCAAATCCTTGCTCAGCACGCGTACACTACTTGGCCTAAGTTAGAGCATGCTCTTCTCCTCAGTTTCAGCCAGACTTTCTGCCAAAATTTTAACAGTTTATTACTTTAGATTCGACAACAGGGTTCTATCCAATATCATCATAATGAGTTTGAGCGCTTGGTGAATTGCGTACAAGGATAGCCTGAGCACGCCCTTATCAGTGTCTTTGAAGCGGGTCTTAAGCCTCATGGCAGAATTATAGACTTTCCCGCGCATCTCTTTGATGGAAATGATGTGTATGGATTGTGTATATGAGGAAAGGTTAACCGAGCTCGGTCGTTTTACTTTCTCTCGCCCATCGGCCTCTTCCCTTCTGCCCCGCCCTGCTTCATCTTTTGATCATCCACAAGGTGGCCATCCTATAGGTACTTCTTTACCCATTCCTCCTCTTACTCTTTCTCAAATGACCGTTCATCAATCCAAGGCTTTATGTTATAATTGTGATGAGAAATATACTCCTAGACATTGCTGCACGATTCAAAAAAAAATTTATGATCAATGGAAGTTTGGATGTGGACTTAGTGGAGGATACTTGTCATGATTCTAAAGAGACTGCTTCTGACACTGTCAAGGCCTGTGATATGGAGATTACCCTCCAAGCATTTGCTATTACTTATACTCCATGCACTATGCGTGTTAAGGGCTTGATTAAGAAACAAGTTTATATTCTTGTTGATAGTGGAAGTACTCATACTTTTGTTAATAATCAAGCTATTTGTCATCTTGGATATCCTATTAAAGACTCTGAGATCTTTGATGTGTTGATTGGCGATAGAAACAGTTTCAAGAGTTGTGGTATTTGCTCCACGTTGAATTATTATTGCAAGGTTAGATATATACTATGAATTTACTTTTGCTTCCTACTAAGAGGGCTAATATTGTTTTTGGTGTTGAATGGCTTGAGGACTTAAACACTGTTTCTTGATACTTCTATTGTATGACTATGGCTTTAACTTATGGGGGCAAGCCGGTGTTATTACTACTCATTCATCGCCCTAGCTACTCTTCTTACATGGCGCTTTTGTGTAGACTATAAAGGTGTTAACCTTATTACTTTAAGGATAAGTACCATATTCCTGTAATCGCGGAGTTGCTTGACGAATTATCGGGGGCCCAATTCTTTTCAAAATTGGACCTCCATTCAGGTTATCATCATATTCATATGCATCCTGATGATATTGCCAAGACGACCATTCTTACTCATGACGGACATTATGAGTTTTTAGTCATGCAATTCCGCCTTACTAATGCCCCTCCACCTTCCAATGCCTAATGAACAATGTCTTCTGGAGCTATCTACATCGATTTATCTTGGCTTTTTTTTATTATAGCCCTACTTGGGAGGACCACTTATTGCACCTATGTTTTATTTTCACACTTCTCCATTAGCATCAATAGGTTGAGTATTTAGACATATTATCTTAGCCCAAGGTGTTGTTACCGACCCAAGCAAAATTTCTATTGTTTGGGATTGGCTTCACCCTTCTACTACACATGCACTATGTGGGTTTGTTAGCCTTGCAAGTTATTATAGATGTTCATCTCTTCTTGTAACATTATTATTGCACCTTTAATGGCTTCGATGAAGAAGGGTGCCTTCATATGGTTTGGCTCAGTTGAACGTGCTTTTGATGTACTCAAAACAACCCTCATTTCTGCCTCTATTATGGCTCTCTTGGACTTTGCCAAGACTTATTGAAAGTGATTCTTCTTATGTTGGTCATGGCGTAGTCTTTATGCAAGATAATTGCCCCATTGCCTTTTTATAGTAAGGCTTTATCTGGCAGTTATCTATTGTTATCCGCTTATGAACTTGAGATGCTGACTATTGTCTATCTTGTGACTAAATGGTAGCCCTATATTTTAAGTTGTCACTTTATCATTTAAATAGATAATCATCGTCTCATTTACTTTATGGACTAGTGTGTGACAACTCCCGCTCAGCAACGTTAGGTCTCTAAATTATTGGGATACTATTATGAATTAGTCTATAAGCTTGGCCTCGAAAATTGTGTTGCTAATGTTTTATCCAGACTGCATGAGGATGCCACACTCTAGGCCATTTCAGTTCTAATCTTTCCTTTTCTAAAGGACTTATAGGCAATGTATGAGACCAATGATGTTACTTGTGCTATTGTTACACTCTTATGAGAAGATCATTCTTCCTCACCAAATTTTGTTTTGCATGATGGTTTTCGGTTATAGCGTGGTAGTCTTTGGGTGCCAAATTTTAAGGAGTTGCGCAGGGATATTCTTCATCTTTGTCCCTATATGCCTGCTTCCGGACAAGAGGGGATATTTCGAGCATAAGGGTCTCTCAGAGCTTTGCCTGACGTGGTCTTAAATTAGCAGTCCACTAATTTGTGGCCTAATGTGACATTTGCCAACGAGCCAAGAGCTATTCTACCACTCCATCCAATTTTTTTTTCAACCACTTTCAATTATAGAGCGAATCTAGGAAGATATTAAATGGATTTCATTGAAGGATTACCCAAGATTCAGGGCAAATCTCTCACCCTTATACTGCCACAAATGTTGCTGAGGTTTTCATGTGCGACATTGCTCGTCTTCATGGGATGTCTAAGACTATTATTTGCGATTGTGATAAGGTATTCTTATCTACCTTCTGGCATGAATTTTTCTACTTCTAAGGCACCTGTTTTCGCATGAGTTCCACCTATCATCCTCATATGGATGGACAATCTGAAGTAGTCAATTGTTGTCTCAAGCAATATTTACATTGTTTTTCAAGTGATTAGCCCCGGACATGGCTATCATTCATTCCTTGGGTGAAATAATCTTATAACACTGGTTACCATACTGTTGTGGGTTATACTCTCTTTCAGCTTTTCTATGGCTTCCCACCTTCTACATTGCTTCATTATGTGCCACTTTGTGCTTTTGTTGATGTCGTGGATACTACTCTTCAAACTCGTGATGAGGTTTTGCGCCAGCATCGTCTCAACCTGGCAAATTCACAAAATCGTATGCGCCAAATTATGATAAAACGTTATGTGGATCACAAGTTTTGATGTGGGTGATCTTATTTATCTTCATCACTAGTCTTATCGACATACTTCAGTTCATAAACCATCTAATGAGAAATTGGCTCATCGCTTTCATGGTCCTTATCCAAATCTCAAGCATATTGGCAAGATTGCTTATCGTCTTGAGTTGCTCCCTCCCGAATGCACAAATTCACCTGGTGTTCCATGTTTCTCGTCTTCGAAAGTTTGATGGTGATCATTCCTCTATTCCATCGTCGATTTTGCTCTTCTGATCCGCCCCTTCCAATGCCTCATGCTATTTTGGAACGACGATATATTTGCCATCATGGACATGTTATTTTAGAGGTTCTTATCGTTTGGTTACACCGTTCTTCAGGAAATGCTACTTAGATGCAAGACAATGAGTTTCTTCAGTGATATCCCAATTAATCATTTTGAGAACAAGGTGAAGTGAAACATGGTGGAATGAAATGTTCTTAATTTGATTACTATCATAATTAAATTGCTTCTTTTATTTTTCTAAATTAGTATATTTTCTAATTATACTAGAATTATTCTTGCTTATCTTATTTCAATAAAAATATTTTTTTACTTTTCTACAAATTATACTATTCATCCTATTCTAAATTAGATAATAAAAACTAAATTACTTTATTTGATTTTTTGCCTTTAACTTTTTTTTGTTTTTTAATTATTTATGTGTAGACCTATTGGTGTACACCTCACTCTCGATAATTAGCCATGCCATGAAGCTTTATATATGCATGGCTAGCTTCTAAAGTCAACTATTGTTTACAAATTGGAGACCCGAATACACTACGCAGCAGTAACGAATGGTGGAGTTTCGAATGACCGAGTTGCTTCTCCACCACTGTCAATTGCCATCCACCCCGCAAGTCGCCTTCCTTATTTATCTGTTTTTATTAATATTGACAAACTCTCGGTGGGTTCCTGAGCTTATCATGATGCTATGGTCTCTCCCTCACTTTACCGACAAGATTTCCCCACTCAGTTGTCGACCTAGAAGTTCATTTAATTAAAAGATGGGTCCAGTGCGTTGATGCCTTTGCTAATTCCCTTGCCGCATAAACAGTCGGAAATTGGTGGTGAAATGAGGCCAGTGGCATAATGTTATTCCTCAAATTATGTGCGCTTGCCATCATTTTATCACTATTTCACTGCCCCGAAATAAAAAACTGTCAATAAGATGACTTGGTAATTACACTAACAATTGATTTGAGAGATTAGACCATAAAATCAGAATCTAATTCGCACATACGTTACAACAGTTGCCAAAGCACACATCCAACAAATTCAATAAGAAAACAAAATTAGAAAGAATCTTCGAGCATTAGGCAAAGCCACAGACCTTGTAAGATATATTGGATAGCTGTACCCAAAAAATAAAGATATTGGATATCGTTATTTATTTTCCAATGTGTTGAACAAACTTTGTAGAACAGACGAACCCGTCTGTTTCAGACCGCAAATTCGCGCCTTTACAAAGCGGAAGGTGTTGTGAACCAATCCCGTACTCGGAAGAAATAAAGACAATGGCCATTATCAACTTAGAGGCTGGTGGATGAGTTGCTGGATCTGAGGCGGCCCGCATACATAAAGGAAAGAGTTAATATATGCATTTATCTACTTACCCAGTTGCCTTTCATGTACGTGCAAAAAGGCGTTCATGCCTATCAATTTATCCTTTTTTTTTCTCGGTACAATGCCCATCAACTTATCCTTCTTAAATCCACCACTTATTTTTGGTTGTTTATTTAGATTTTATTAATTCTACCTCAATTTTATCTTAAATGATCATAATTATATATGTATGTAGAAGGTGAAAGTTGATTCTAAGCTATTTGGAGTCGGAATTGACCTAAATCACCAAATTACCACATAAGGTGATTCTGTTGATTTTAACTTCCAACCACGGTTAAAAAATTAAAAATTTTATTATTTTTTAACAGTTACCTTTTATATCGAGTTGAGCCTCAAGAAGATTATCATATAGGTATGACTTACTTTAAAAGTTCAAAATTACTTACATTTGTAAAACCTTATTTATTAGAACTCAAATTTAAAAGTGTAATAATACTAAAAACGTGTATATCCAAGTTTGAGAGAGGGAGAGAGAGTTATATTAATTTATAATTTTAAAAATAAGTTTGATGCGATATCTAAATTTATTCTAAAATTTTTTATTACTAATCTTAATTCACATAGACGGTGAATTTTTAAAATTAAATCTAAAAAATTCTAGTTCCATTTATAAAAAATTTAACACCCTAAATAAATGAATAACTAGTCAAATTAGTTCTATGGCAACAATAGATTACAATCAAAGGTTTTCAAAACTGAACAGGTCATCGACAAGAGAGACTGAATCGACTACCCATGTCAAATCACATTATATTATGCAACAAATTTTTTTTAAGATGGTGTATGTTATAATTTTCTCTTTTCTTATTTTTTTAAAAATTTATAAAATATATATAATAAAAAATTATAACATGTAAACATGGAAGGCCGTATCGGCCGATATGGGTGCGTATCGGCCGATACTTACCCATATCAGTCGATACCGATACGGTACAGGGGGCGATATGCCCCCCACAGGAAATATCGATACGTATCGGCCGTACCATATCGATACGGCCGATATGTATCGATATTGTATTTAAAAATTATTTTTAAAATTAAAAAATCATTTTTTAATTAAAAAAATTAAAATTTTTTTTGGAAAAAAAAAATTTTAAAATTTTTTTTCTTAAAAATACAAATACAATTCAAACCCCAATTCTTTAAAAGTTTAAGTTTTAATTATATTAAAAATAATATTTTAAAAATTATATGAGATCAATACGGGTAGGTCCATATAATTTACATAATTATTTTTTTTACATATAGTGCTCAACAAATATACATTTATTTAAACATGTAATTTAGACTCATATTAAAGCATATTATTTATTTTTAAAATTAACTAATTTTAAAGTATTTAATACGGGAAAGAATGACCAATATTAATATGGGACGGAGAGCATAATAGTATATGATTCTAAATGAATTAATTTTAGAATACCCATACCGGTTGATATGGTATTATATGATTTTATTATGCTCTAAAAGAAGTATTATAATTATATATTATTGGTTATAACATTTTTTTATGTTTATAAAAGGGTTTATGCCCGTTTCGGCGCGTACCAAGCATATCATCAGCGCGTACCCATATCCATGATCATCGATACTCTCATGCGTATCGATACTGCCTTCCATGCATGTAAAAAATTAGCATGAACCCTAGCTTCTATGTGTTAGCACAATAGGACGGCACTTGTCAATATAAGGGGTGGGTGCGGGGGTGGGTAATTCGGTAATTCAAACCAGCCTGCACCCTAGTTAGTCTCTTATATATATGTGTGTGTGTGTTAGATAATTAAAAAATAGATATAAATGAAGACATAATTATACAACAGACGTTGCAGGTAAAAAAGACATCGATTTTGATAGTTTACCTGGTCAAACTCTGGGAAATTCAATTTAGGACTAATAAAATAGGAGCAAGCATTTCATTGCAACAACAAAAGAGGTTATAATGAATAATTAATGAAAAGAAAATATTTACGCAACTGTTATTTCCTTTAAAGCCATATGGACGCTAACACTAGCCATAGAATGGGCTCAGGGTTTAATTAGTCCAACATTGTACAATGAACTCAAACCCTTTCCAATATAAGCTTTAATAAAAACTATGAAACAAAGAATACGATAATCTAATACAAAATAAAAATCAAATTTTAAAAAGGATACTCAGTAGTCTTCACTTAAAAGTTGGACCGAATTCACACCAGCCAAGAAGCTGAGTCATGGTTATTCGGTTGAATTGTATATAGTTTTACTGGTTAATCCAGTACTCGCATTAATGATTCCAATACAATTCAGTAAAAATAAATCTCAGCCACAAAAATACGTTGCAATAAAGTAGTTAAAAACATTTACATGCACTGTCATCTTACCGTCAATTCACTGATATTTGAAAGCTGCCACCTGTCAAGGAGTTGTGCCATAGTTTGGCTGATTCAAATGCAATACAACCGTCTTTTGCATCAAATGACTTAAAAAACAGGTACAAAATTAGGAAACCCCAAAAATATGCAGATTCCTATGGGATTATCCAATTCTGCAGAAGAAAATTAATAATCTTAGTTTACCCGCACATTTGAAATGATCGCCTCCATACAACTTCACCAAACAGACCTTAAATTTCATAAAAGAGAAACCCAGAAGAGGATCAACAAGAAGAGATCAACTCTATTATAAGTAAAATGGTCACCATTGACTCAAGCACTCAACCACACAATTACGTTCTCTATCCTATATTCCTAAATCATCGCTATGGGAGTGAGATGCAATTTATCTCACCTTTGCAAGTCAACCCAATGGTCCAAAGAATTTCAGATGCTCACGGCACTGGTAAATTTTCTCTCCAATTGAATCCAATTCTTTGATTATACATTGCAGCTATATAACTGACGACAAGTGGACAATTCTACATATAGATATGCTAGTTGTTGCAATCAAAATTATTGCAAACAGAAAGCCATACTATCAGCACTAGAAGCAAGAGAATTGCAAGAACAAACAGCTTGATTTTCATGTTCTGAAACCACATCTTCCTCCGGATTTTAGGCCCTTGTGTTTTGAATTCTTGAGCCTGATGTTGACAAGAATGAAGTCCATCTTAAGATAAATGGACCGGATGAAGATTCATCAAATGTGGGAAACCAAAGAGATGATCACCTGAGATCGCAGATCTTCTGTTTTATCCACAAGCACATCCAGCTTTTCTCCTCTGTCTATAGCCTACAAAAGATACCACAGTCAATATTGTACTGTCTATATATATATATATATATGTATATATATATATATATATATATATATATATATATATATATACACACACATATTCGCAGACCTTCTGTTTTAGACACTTTGAGCTTTTAGGAGAATTGATTAATTAACAAATACATAATCAACCGATTTCACTTTACTTTCTTTTCAAATTTTTATATATATATACACACGCACACGCACACACTATTGTTACGTGGCTTGAGCATGAGGAGTCCATCCGGAAAAGGACTCAGTGCGTTACGTAAATGGAGGATAAGTATAAATCCTTTTGATACTTATCTTTTGATTCAATCACTATTCCGAAAACAGGAGGTCATATTTTTGGCAGGGATTTCAGTTTACTTTGGTAGAGAGAAAACTTCCTTCTTATTTTCACTTTGTGTGTGAGAGAGAGGTGAGAAACAAGATGTACAAAGGGTTTCTCTTAAGGGGGTGTTTGAGAGGCTTGTAATTGATCCGGATATTTCTCAAGTGATAGTGGAAAGGTTCTATCCAGTCGTAGACATAGGCATCTTGCCGAACCACATAAACTTCGTATCTTGCTCTATTTACTTTTATTATTTTTTTACTTTACATTTAGATTGCGCCAATGCGAAATTCTACACACATTATATGCCATTTTTATTCGCCATAAATCTGAGACAAGCTAAAAACTAGAAAGTTTAACCACTAAAACCTGAACATATAAGCATGTCAATAATTAATGCACATGAAAAATTATAATGCAAGTCTCTTTTTAATATCAACTGTAAAGAAAGTGACAAAAAGCTAGCATTCAAAGAACTCTATATCATTCTGTGCTATGAACAAACAATGAGCAGTGCATAAAAAGTATGAAAAATCAATTAAAAATACCTTGTCAATGTTCTCCAGCATAATATTTTTAACTTCAGAAACTTGCGCTTTGACTTTTACGACCCTTTCAATTTCTTCAGCATGGGCAATGATATGCTGCATATGCCCTTTCATTACTGGCCTGTGGTGCTTAAAAATCATCGCAACTAGAAAAGTGAAATTTATCATACATATTGGCACTTCATCCAAACAATGGATTCCACACAGAATTACCCAAATTCTTTGTTGAGGCTTTTAGCCAAGGCGGTGTCAGCTTTGCCACCTCCATATCGTTTTTTGAAGTCAGTTTTGAGGTGTTCCAGAAAGGCAATGGATACCTGTTTAGCAACAGATTCTTTGGCAACCACACAGTAAGCTGCAAATGCCACATTATATATTACACTTTTTTTTCGGCAGAAAGAGGTTATTTATAAAACTTGTGTACATGGCAGGTAAAGAGAAAAAAAGAAAGGAAAAAGAAAACGCAGAACCATCATGTGGCAACTGTTGTTGTTATTCGGCATTGCCCCTCATTTTGTTGTTAGGATAGTTCCTTGTTATCGAACATAGTTTACCCACTAACGGTAAACTATGTTCCTTGCCCCTCCCCCAACTGATGTAGGGACACTCTCACATTAACAAAGTAACAGTTCTAGAAAAATGGAAACACTAACAGTATTTGATCAGATGCAGCGAACAAGTCCGACATTGATGGCCAAGAATTTTAGCAGCATATATGGAATCGGGACCAAGGTGGTATTCAAAGGATGCAAATGTTTTTAATTTCTTTTAGAAACTACCTAATGAAAAAGAACGAATTTGAGTGGAGAGCAATTGAATTCCATTCGGTGTACACTATTATTTTTTAGTTTAAATGTAGTTATCTAGTCAAATTCAGTGTCATTAGACATACACATTCTATTATAAAGAACTACACAGACATTAACATGTTTTTGTAAAATTGGGCAATAAAAACCAAAAACAATATTGCTAAATTACAACAGATAGGGTCCTAAGGCCGACCTCAGTCCTTCCTCGCTGACCTCTTCAGGCACAAATGCTGGTTTGGTACAAGATCAATAACAAGTGTTAATCTTATACGACCTTTCTTAGACTCACTAATTACTAAATAAATCATTTAGGTGTTGACATTAGCAAACGAAACAACATCGACAGATTGGTTCAATTTTTAAAAGAGAGTAAGCAAAAGATGAACGAAAAAAAACTGGAAAGGGCCAAGCAGAAGGGGGAAAGAAGAAGTACCGTAGCCGTCTTGGACGAGGAAATTGAAGGTGTGGTGGTCGCAGGAGTAGGTGAACTTGCTGTTGGAAGAGGGGAGGCGGTGGAGGCACTGGGCGGCGATGGCGGGGAAGTTGCCGGTGAACTCGGTGTACTCGGCGAGGATCACGGTTCCCCGGGCCACGAAGCAGTAGATGAACGACTCCACACTCATATGTTCTTCTACCCCGCCCGACATCTCTGCTCACAGTTTGGTCCGCTCGAGTCCCGAACGAACGTCGGACAAGGAGAGGCTTTAGCGGAAGCAAACTCTGTTGCACTGCTGGGGAGGAGGATCTGCTTTTCTTTCTTTGCTTGGGGCTTTTTTTGAACTTTTTCACACCTTTCGTGGCTGAGGAAGTAAAGCAGAGGGCACGCACTCGAGGTGGGCCGTGGGCATTTGGTGATTCATTCCTTGCTTGCTGCTGGCTCAAGTGCTTAACTCGCCACGCTTCCGTCCTCACACACACACAAAAAAAAAAAAGTGATATTTTATTTTTACTCAACCTGGCCCTGGCTAGCCACCCCAACATCTTTTTACCCCGTTTCCCCCTCTGCCCCGTGTCTTCTCTTCTCCTTTCTAATTCGCTACATTAGCTGACAACCTATTTCTTATCATTCTTCTTCTACAGGAAATACCTAGGCCGCCACCAGAGCCGGGGCCTGGTCTAGCTAGCCATGAGACCAAATCTTCCCGGTACCCACGGCAGCCGGCCCCTACCTCCTCCTCTTCACCGCCATCTCTAACGCAACTATTCTCGGCTATGTAAAACCTACTCAGGCCATATACAACACCATAATCAAAGCATTCTCTAATAACCTTAGATCCCATCTAGTCAATCAAACTCTACTTGTAAATGCGCCGGGCTGGTGTATAGCATGATAACTTCACACTCCCTTTCCTTATGGGGTCTTCTTGTTCGGCTCGATCTGTGACTTCTCGATCTCGGATGTGGATTCCATGACGAAGTTTAGGGTTATATATCGATGTTATGTTATGAATAGTGTTATTAGCATGTATGCCAAGATTCAACGAAATGGGTTGCAGGAGGTTATTTATGAGTGCTTTGAGATAGCTAATGTGGTCTCATGGATTTGAAATGGTTAGTGGGTGCGTGACTTATGGCGATTTATGTCTTTACTACAGTTTTTTTATCAAATGCCGCATAAGAATAAAGTCTTCTAGAACACCATGGTTGGTAGAGTACACAACAAGACTAGACCAGGCGCGCACCAAATCTAACCCATGCCTGGTCTGGCTACTAGAGCAACCACTACTTGTGCGGCCGTCTTTCTGGTGGCGCGGCAACTTCTCCGCACCAACAACCGTGAAAAATAATATATATTTGTTAAAAAATATTGTTAAGGTGGGCAGGGGTACGTATTAGTAAATTTTTTAGGGTGCATAAGCAGTAAAAGGACATACGAGAGCCGCCGTTTGTAATGGCACGATTATCGAGGACATCCAGAAAGAGTACTAAATTAAACATGATGGGAACGAACATTCGTGTTTGCTGGAGTAGCTCAGTTGGTTAGAGCGTGTGGCCGTTAACCACAAGGTCGAAGGTTCAAGCCCTTCCTCTAGCGTTAAATTGACGGATCCATATTTTTCATATTTTGGATAAAAAATAGTTAACTCTTAATCAATTAAACTTAGCACACTATTTTAAAGTGAAATTAGCCACCATTCACGTTAATAGAAGGTCTGCATGAGGATTCTAGGTAAGTGCGAATGCATATATTTATGTCATATTTAGTTAAAATTTTAAAAATTAAATGAAAAGTCCATTGCAATTTTGTATGCTCCTTTGTGATATTGAGCTGAGTGTAAACTGTGTATAAAGGTTGTTAATATTTAAGATTTGACGACATATGCGCTATTATATTAGTACATATTAATGTCAATAATATTAGTATTAAAGTGTGTTAGTTTATGTGTTGTCAATCTTATGTATAAATATAACTCCAATGTGGAACTTAGCTATGCTCATTGTTAGAATGGAGTCCAAAAAATTATTCCCTTCTCGAAGATGGTTATTATTTTAATGTCAATAATATTAACGTTAAAGTGTGCTAATATATACATCATCAATTTCATAGATAAATGACTCCAATGTAGAACTTAGTTTGGCTCGCTTTCTCATTGTTGGAGTCAGAAAAATTATTCCCTTCTCTATGATGATTATTTTTTAAAATAACTTTTTATAATTTGATATTTTACCCTCACAAAGAAAGTATTTTTTTTCTAAATCGTTTCCAAATAATGGCCTTAACTCTATGAGACTTGCTACGTTCTATTTCCAATCGATTCTAACTTGATGTCTGCTTCATATCAACCCAGCCCAGCTCAGACCAGTGAATTATGTAAGGTCTCTAGAACTAAAACATTACATAGATATTGTTGGAACTGGGCATCCTCATGGATCCACCTACTATAATTGCCCAGTTAGTTAAGTCTCATCAAAGAAGTGGCAAAGTGCCTGAGGCCTAAATAGGCCCAACGTAATCATTGCCTGAGCCCCAACTAAGCTTAGTAGAGGCTCATTGGCCTCGTCCTCAAGCCTTATGATCGATCGATGGTCTTTGCCCATTAAACCTTAAACTTGTCTATTAGGCCTTATGGCCAATGAAAGGCCCATAAAACTTTATAGGCCAAATTTAACAAAAATGGGCAGGCTCAAAGGCCATGAAGAGCCCAGCCTTTAAAGATGAGGGTCGGGCCCAACCCTCCTGGAGGCTCTAAAGTCTAAAGAGCCGGGCCCGACCCTTTCCACCACTTGTCCCCTCTTATAATTTTTTGCATTTATTGGAGCTCCTTTTTAGATAGATAGAGATGTCTCGGGGACCAAAGAGAGAGTGGAAATAGCATAAGAAAAGTGATGTCTCCTCAACTGGAATTAGAGAGGCTATCAATCTGAGAGGCCTTGGGAAGCAAAGGTAGACGTATGTGGGTAGTTCTGGCAATCAGCGGTCGGAGCTTCTATTAGTTGAAGGATTTGTGACCTCCATTCCGCTGGGAAAGGATGGCTCCAAGTCTCCAACCAAATAATTCAGCCCACCAACTACAGTTATCTCAATTATTGTGCAGAGCTGATTTTGTTGTTTTACACCTAAAATTGGTAACATTCATCGTTACCTACGCGTGACATCCAGCAAAAGTACTTAATCCCTTGTTATATCGGTCATTGAGTTCAAAAAATTGTATTCGAGACCGCTGTCCAGATAGGGCTTGCACTTATCTGTTACTAAGAACTAATAAGACACTTTAACCAATAGGAGTGTAAAGTTACTAGAAACATAAATGGAACCCTAAAAAATGCTAACGAATCTTATCTGCGATCCCTTACTCATTTTTTTTATTAATTAATTCATAAACACGAAAGGCACTAGCAATGAATTTAGTGTGATTACAAAATGTACCCCCTAAAGCAGTAGTCCACTACAACTACATTATTGAAGAAGCCCGTCAAAAGATCTGGCGCAACATTGGATACGTGGCACTATGCATGTGGTCACAGTAGGGCTCACCCCGAGGCCCCCTATCTTTTGGACCTGCGTACGAAAAAATTCATTGAAGAAAGTACTTTTCAAGAACTTAAAGTAGCAAACCCTCCTCTTGAGGAAATATGAGGATTCCTTTAGTGGGAAGTGCTCCTACTTTAAGAGGAGAAGATTGTAACACAATCATCTTTGGTATATTTATGTTAATGTGCGTTATCATGTGTAGTGTCTTACAGGGAGATAAGAGTACCGAATAATTTTTTCTTCTTAAGATATACTTAAAGTATTAGTAACTTAGTCCTAACGATTAATATGAGACTGGATATTCTGTTTTTTCATATCTAACAATTGGGGGCTTTTTTTTTGGGATATTAATCGTATAAGGAGAACAACTCCTTAAGAAAGTTTTTTTTCGCTATTTTGGGAGGGAAAATGATATTTATAAACTCATTTTTTATACTATAAACTTTACACCTACTTCTAATTGAATAGGGGAAATGGGTCCCACCTGTCACGCCCCGACGATGCCGAACCCGAGTTGAACCCGGTCCAGGGGCCGATCAAGCGCGTGGGGGCGACGAAGTGAAAATTGAGAAATGATCTAGCGGAAGACTTAACCCTAACCACGGGCGATTAACAGCAACACGGAGTGCGCACAATCCTTTGAGCAAGAGTAAATAAAAGGAAAGAAAAAGGTGTTGCTTATCCCAAAGTAAACAACAATCTCAAACCCACAAACTTAGTTAAGTAAAGCCCACACCGGCTCAAAATAAGTCATAATCATCACAACTGTAGTATATGACATAAATCCAAACAAGAACCTTACACAAAGGTTCGAACATAAAGCATGAAATAAACGATGATAAGTCACGCAACGATCTCCATCATCACACCCAATCTACCTCTGACCTTTCCTCAAAGAGGCAATCCTGTCCGTCTGCGTGTCGCACCACGCAGCCCCAAATCAAAACACAAAAGAGGGGTGAGTTTTAACACTCAGCAATGGTTTTAATATCACTGTCAACGTAGAAAATACAATAGCTTAGAAATGAGATCGTTCAGATCAAAGATTTACATGGTGCATTACTTTCTGATCACACATTCAGATCACCTAACACTGCATCATAATGCATAATTCAACCTGCATGGATGTATCTCTAGCATACATATCCCCACATGCATTCACATCATAACCAATCCCGCATGGATGTATCTCTAACATACATATTCCACATGCATAACATCAAAATCAACATGCATGGATGTATCTCTAACATACATATTCCGCATGCATAACATCAACACCAACATGCATGGATGTATCTCTAACATACATATTCCACATGCATTCACATCATAACCAATCCCGCATGGATGTATCTCTAACATACATATTCCACATGCATAACATCAAAACCAACATGCATGGATGTATCTCTAACATACATATTCCACATGCATAACATCAAAATCAACATGCATGGATGTATCTCTAACATACATATTCCACATGCATAACATCAACACCAACATGCATGGATGTATCTCTAACATACATATTCCACATGCATTCACATCATAACCAATCTCGTATGAATGTATCTCTAACATACATATTCCACATGCATAACATCAAAACCAACATGCATGGATGTATCTCTAACATACATATTCCACATGCATAACATCAACACAATCAACCTCCATCAAGGAGTAATCACACATTAATGTCACACAGACGGGAGCATAGACAAGGCCACGAAGGCGTGTCATGGTACAAAATTCTACACAAGAATTCAAGAAAGATCGGGGTTGTCAATCCCTAATACTACTCGCCCTGGACGATCCTGGCCAAGGATGTCCCATTCTCACACAGAGAATCTAGAGTAGGGGTGTTCGCCCAGGGACATCTCCTGCGGAGGGAAGAGCCCAAGTTCTCACACAGAGAACCCTAGAACACGTGGTAGTGGGGTGCACACGGCATACCACACTGGATTCTCAGGGTCCAGATGACACACATAATAACATTCTCACATATCCGCAAGACAAGTACACAACTCGTCCCCACATCATTCCATTAAACAAGACTCAACCCGGGGAGTGCACTCGTTCCACACAGGAACTTCAAATCAAAATATGTCCTTTCGAACCAATCAACTTGCGATTAATCCACGACCGATAAACCCGGCACACAATTCCATCACATTGCATCCAATTGGTCAAATTTGATTAATCACGATAAAGCCTCAATTGAAAATCCATTTTCATGATGCGTGCAGCATGGTACATGCGTGGGCAAAGCATACATGAATCCTAATCATAATAAGTGCTCTCACCAGCCCTTAATGCATCATTCATAATCACAATATTAAGCTTCAACATCATCATTTAACCCCCACATGTGTGTGTGTGTAACTAGTAGAAGCCTTTCACATAATGCATATCAACATGCTTGAAAATCAACTCACTACCACACTACACATGTGAATTTCTATCTAAACATGAATTCCAGCGGAAATCATAGTAGAAGAATCGTTGAAATCATAGCTAAATTCAAAACTCAACCACAAAGGCTAAACACATATAACATCACTCATTTCATCATTAAGTCATGACATTCGCCAACATTCACACACCACTAACCACAATCTATAATGACAAATTAGTCCAACAATGATTGTAGTCCTACTAAAAATATATGCTTATCCAAAGGGAAACAACCGTTCATAATTTCAAGATAACGATTCCAACATCATGCCACAAAACATAAGTCATCCCACCATCTCTAAGCATATGTCTCAACTCTATAAACTCAATAGCATGTATTTCCAGTAGCCTAACATAGCTTAAAACACTCCACATTCATATAAAATTGGCAAGCTAAAGTGGAATCATCAAAATAGACATCATATGCACAACACACAATTTCCTGTGTAGCCGATCGATCGCCCTTCAGGCCGTTCGATCGGTTACACGCAAAAATTTGAAATTTATAGTTCAGCCGATCGATCGCCCTGCAAGGCCGATCGATCGCCAACACGGCAGAACGGTCATCTTCTTCCTTTCGCAAAATCAAACCGAAACACCATAGATAACACTTCAAATCCACATCTAACACCCTAATCATCATCAAAAGTCCTCCTTGACTTCCAGAATATCAAACCAAACCATAATAATGCAAAACCCTAAGAAATTGGGATTAAATAATTCCATTTTCTAATCTTACCATTAACACACTAAATCAAGCAAACCATTTCGAAATAAGCCAAAAATGAAGAGTTTTACAATGGATAAACAGAGATTTCGAAGACCCATTACCTCAGCACTTGATTAAGCTCGGATTGAAGAGTCACCCTTCTTGAAATCCTTGAAAATACAATGAGTTTGAATTAAACTCTAATAGAAATCGATTTACCCAAGAAATCCCTAATTAAACCTTAGATCTAGGGCTTGTTGGTAGTAAAAATCAAATTTTGAATGTTAGGGTTTGTAGTAAAACACAAATCAGTAGCTTTTGATGGTCAAAAACGAATTAAATCAAAGGGAAAATGGTAGATTTGGAAGAAATTAAGAGAAAAGCCAATGATTAGTGCTTAATTAGAGTAAGCTTACCTTAATCAGCTTCTAATTCGGGCCTAAGTGGGGATTAGGCCAGCCCTCCTTCCTTAGCCTATTCCCAAAAATGGAAATGGCTCAGGTTTGCCCTTTTATAGTAAGGGTTGGGGTAGGCATAGGTAAGTTTTGGGGTGTAAATATGAAAAGTGGGCTAAAAGTGGGTATTTTGCAAATTTAAGCACAATTTAAGCCTAATAAAATTCTGAAAATTTTTCTGGGACCTTAAGTATATGTCTAGGTTCATTTGACACAAAAAATAAATTTTTTCGACGGTGGGGCCCACAGGGGTCCCGCCAAAACCCTAATTTTTGGGGAAATAGTAAAAATTCTGAAAAATCCCAAAAATTCACATTTGGTTTAAAATCACTCAAAACCACAAATATTGAAGTTAATTTTGGTTAAAACTATCACAAACACTATTTATTTACAAAATCACCGAATAAGATCAGAAAACGCGTAAATCTCACGATAATCCATAATTAAAGAAAACCAAAACCGGTTTAAAGATGAGGGTCCTTACACCACCTGAATGAAGTTGTCCAACCAAAACCCCCATAACAAGTGGGCCACACATAAGATACAATTGAATATACATTTTCTTTCCAATCAGTTTCGTTAGACAAATTCATTGGATAATTATTATTTTCTACTTTAAAATATAGATTGCCATGACTTTTCTTGAGGTTGTTGTTAACTTTACAACTTTGAAGAAGTATAATAAGTTACTGTCACGACCCGAGCTTTGAGCAGAGTCCAAAGACCATCAACACAATTAGAGTGCACCTAAACTCGAGCTATGACAAGACAATAAATTTTTTGTAAGGGATAAAGAATTGAAGCTAAAACTTAAATAACCTTCCTACTAAGCTTTTATTGAATCAAAATAAATTGAGTTTAACCCAAAGGTGTTCATCTGCAACTACAATTTAACGACTTTATCTCCTCATAAGAAAAATAATCAAACTACTCCTAATTCCCTTATCATCCATGTGAACGGTAACTTTATCCTTTCTTGACATTCCTACATATCCAAATTAGCAAATAAACCTGTGTGAAAAAATACGTTTGGTGGAACAGACATTCCACCAATGAGCTAAAGCTTTGTGATCATGCCTCAAATAGAACATGTCTTATAATTTAGCAATCACCAATCATACAATGACAATGATTCAATATTCAAGCTCAGCATGATATGTCTAAACATAGACATCATATATGCATGGCAATTTAACTTAGCATTCAAATAATCATTCATCATGTCTTACTTTTACATAATCACCATATGCATTATATATCATTGTGCATATACAGCTCATTCCCTATATCACCTAGAGAATTAGCTATGTAATTCGTGAGTTGCGCCGGTGCAAAAGCGCCATGGGTGGTCATCCGCTTGCACTCAATATGACCCGTAAAAATTGGGAGGAAACTGCCAAAGGCTGTGGTCCACACTCATCCCTACGTGGCACCTAGGTAGAATTATTATCTTACTCCTAAAGTTAAGGCACTATACCCTGACCTTAACTCCCCTTGTTCAACCTCTCACTCTTAGGTTGGTTCTTAATCCCTGATCTACCATTTATGCAATATAACACTCTTACATGTCCATAAGGAGAGAAAACAGATTCTATGTAATTCAACTCAAGAATAAAAGCTTTTATGATTCACCCATATTGTCTATTTAATTCATCAACCTGTCAAAATATAAATATGCACTATCTATCCATAATTGGTATTTGACTCAATTTATCACAACCTGCATAGAGTGACAAATATACATACACATATCTATATCAAAACATCAACATTTGTATTTCCCTCTTGAGTATAACCTATAACATCTCATAGTTAAATTACAACTTTGTAATAGTCACACAATTTCCCAACATACATCCTCCAACTTCATCCTGTGTAAATCACTCTATCAACACAGGAGGACATTCATCATTTCAACCTGAACATGTACAAAATAGATTTTGAGTGGATACTAAACCATTTAGAGCGGAACCTTTATTGACATTTAGAATCAAATATACTTCAAGTAATTTAGTACAAAATATCTATCAAACCATTAATCAAACTTACTTTAAATCACACATTTATTCATCATTGAGGCGAGACTTGTTTTAAACCAAAACACATGGCCAATGTTGGAGCAAAGTGCATGTTCAATTAAAATCCATACATATAACATACGCTGAAATAATATACATATCTAACTCAATTCACATATTAGATGCTGGAGGAGTGCATACAAATTCACTATGTTCATTTTCATACATTAGGCAATGCATAGGGTAATCCAATCATATATTGCAGACCTTGGGAAGGGCTTAAAATTAACTCAGCTTACATCTTTAACATTATACATATCCAATTCAAACATATCACACTATAAAAGGGGATAAGAAAATTTCATATTAGACAATACGTTAGGGAATCCATGTCATACATATATCACCACTAAGCAAACATAATGATTCATGCTATGAAAACAAGCTATTACGTGAGGGTTCTCACCTTAGCCTACTCCAACGCCTAACGTCCAAAAGCTAATGCTCATCTCTAAAACCTAGCATAAAAATTTCAATTCAAACCTCTAATTAGTGGCTAAGAAAACACAAATTTAATCGACTAAAATAAAACAAATGGGACAAGGTTTTGGGCATTTTTTTGTGCACAAAAGCCTGTTGTGAATGCTAATTTTGAATTTGGGGGAAGAAGAGGTTGACCCGAATCCCAAAGCCTTCGCAAGCTATCGGAATCCTCCTCAAGCCGCTGCCCGCCGGAATATGAGAAAGCGGAAGGAGGGGGCGAGGAAAGAGAGGCTAGTGCTGCACAAGTAGTGAGGGGAGAGAAGAGAGAAGAGGGGGAGGTGGGCTGAGATAGAGAGAGAAAATGTAGGGAGAGAGAGCAGTCCACTCACTCGGAGAGAACTCCTTCTCTGACGGAAGTTAGGGCTGGGGGAGGATGACTTTCCTCTCCCTTGATCCCTCCTAGAAGATATAACCAGTCCGGGTTTGAATTGAATTCAGACTTGGACCGGGTTCAAAATAAAAAAAACAAACACTTATATTTTCCACTTAAAATTCCTATAAAAAAGTCCTAACTCAAATTTTATAAAAGGCATTTTTATCTGATTTTGTTTTCTAAATTAACATGTGTACATATACAAGAATTAATGAACATTACATATGTTTAACGTACACCTTACACATTGAAATGTCTTTCCTATGTAAAAATCAAGCTCCTCAAGGCTCACCATTTTCAATAATGATTATTTAAAGCACTCTAATGCTAGCATGATTAGGTGGTGTCAAAATATATATTTAGATAAAAAATCTGGTCCCATTCTGACGTGAACCTTCTAACATCATTTTTTTATAGAAAAGGAGCGAAAGCAGCATCCCTCTTGAAAGCCGCATGCAAAAAGAAAGGAACAACATCTTGCTAAACAAAAAATGTCTCCTGCCTTTGAGGCTGGCGAGCCAAAGAGTGCGCAAATTCATTATGACGGGAACCTTCTAACCCCAAAGAAATTATAGATAGTATTGAGGGAGCCTCCTAATCGATACGGATCCGCCCATTTTCGGTCACTGATTCACTTATTTGGCTCCCATGGGATTAGTGGACGCCCATCGGGTTTTCCAAGAGAGAGAGTTCCAGTTCAATCATTGAGGCTGATTTGAAGTTGAAATTTTAATTATTGTGAGACAAATAAAGATCTATTCACTTGCCTTTTAACCTAAAAAACAAAAGGTCCATGGCTAGCTCCATTTGTCGTTGGGATTGAGGATTAGGAAGAACTTAGAACAACCTATGAAATGGGAAAAAAAACGTGGGCCACCGCCACTGACGTGAACCCATCCACTGAATGCTTCAACGTGGGATTTCAAACCTGAATCTACTAATAACAATTAAGTTTCCCATCCAAATAATTAACACAAAGACGCGGCATTTTGGTTGTTGTCCGGCAAGATATATGCATTTTAAATCCAACAACTAGTTAAAGGGGGACTCTGAATTTTTTTTCCAAATAGCGTCACCTAAAACGGATTCTGTTCAGCCAACTGATTTGCCTTGCATGACCAATGCCACTGAACTGCGTGCAGGCAAATAGACCAAACCCTTGTAATCCTTCAAAGTTTGACAATGAAAAACCAGTGATTTACATTTACTAAATAAAAACTGGACAAAGTAAACGATCAGAACCTTCAAGTCTATCCGAGTTGAGATCATTCCTAGGTCAACTAGCAAGTCTTCAGTGAAGAGGATATACCATTTGAAGGATATCCCTCCAAGACAAGTTACCTAATAAAGAAGGAAGTGGGGATCAGGCAGATTGAACCTTTAAATAATTGGAACCAGAGCTAATCACTTGAAGATTATTATTGATAGCATTTACATCAAGTGGGACCCTATATAAAATGCGGCCAGAATGACTAGTTGACACTTCTTACATGGAAAGTTTATGTGGTCCTTCCAACTTTATTTGCATAATTTTGCTTTATGGTGGTCCACCTAGACCTACACGTATTCAGATGTCCAAATGATTTGGGGTGACCAAAGCAAGTCGGTCTTCCTCACCCTAGATGCTACTACAAGCAATCTTTAACGGAGTCCTACCCATTGTTTCTCCTACCTAATATATACTAAGTAGGTGAGGTCACCCGGTGGAATTTCTAATCTCCTTTCTGTTAGATCTCTTGTCACGCCCCGATACTGCCCGACCTAAGCTGAACTCGGTCCAAGGGCAGAACCAATGTACGGGGGCGATAGATTGAAACGATTGAGGAAAATAGCGGAAGACTTGTGCCCCAACTACGGGCAATCTAATTTACGGAGTCTACGCACTACTTTGAGCAAAAGTAAATTAGTAGAACCAAAGAGTTAAACTCTAATTAAACCATAATCTCAAACCCACATACTAATAATTCATAGCCACACACTTGGCTCCAAAAAAAATCTAGAAACAAAAAACATAGTATCTCACAAATCTAAGACAAGGATCATCCACAAGGTTCTAACATCAAAATAAGATAAATGAAGAGACTTGCAAAACTAGGAGCCTCCACGACTACTCCCAAGCTCTCTCCGACCTTTCCTTATATAGAGGATCCTGTCCGTCTACGTGTCACGCTACGCAGCCCTAAAACAAAACAAAAAAATGGGGTGAGTATAAAACTCAATAATGGTTTTGAATATAACTATAATCACCAAAAAACACAACGACATGACAATGAAACAAATCAAATCTATGATTAACATGCTATACCGCTTTTTGATCTTACATTCATATCATATAAACTTGCATAATAGTGTCTCAAACACACCATTTTTGATCATGCATTCATATCATATAAACCTGCATAATAGTGTCTCAAACACACCATTTTTTATCATGCATTCCTATCACATAAACTTGCATAATAGTGTCTCAAACACACCATTTCTGATCATGCATTCATATAACATAAACCTGCATAATAGTGTCTTAATCACACCATTCATGATCATGCATTCATATCACATAAACTTGCATAATAGTGTCTCAAACACACCATTTCTGATCATGCATTCATATAACATAAACCTGCATAATAGTGTTTCTAACACACCATTTTTGATCATGCATTCATATCACATAACTTGCATAATAGTGTCTCAAACATACCATTTTTTATTATGCATTCATATCACATCAAATTCATTCACCCTGAACGACAAACGTGTCAAACACATGATACACAATCATGCATAGCATTCATAATAGACATGCATCAATACAAATGGTGAATGCCTCCATTAAGGCGTAAACACAAGCATTGCCACACAGGCAGGACATGGTCAAGGCCACAAAGGCAAGACACGATCAAATTTCCACACAGGAAATGTAAAAGAGTCGGGGTTGTCAATCCCTAAAGCTGCTCGCCCTGGACGATCCTAGCCAAGGATGTCTCATTCTCACACAAAGAATCTAGAGTAGCGGTGTTCACCTAGGGACATCTCCTGCGGAGGGGAGAGCCCGAATTCCCACACAGGGAACCCTAGAACACGTGGTAGCGGGTGTACACGGCATACCACATTGGATTCTCAGGGTCCATATGACACTTATAATAATAATCTCAAATCCACAAGACAAGTACACAACTCGTCCCCACATATTTCCATTTCTCTAGACTCAACCGAGGAGTATACATGTTCCACACAGGAACTTAAATCGAAAACATGTCCTTTCGGACCAACCAAGTTTCGATTAATTCATCGAGCGATTAATCCGGCACACAATCTCAAACTTTGCATACAATCGGTTAATTTCAGTTAAACATCGGTAAAACTTCGTCCATGAATAACGATCCATGATGCATGCTAACATGATACATCCGTGAGCAAGACCTACGTGAGTTCCAATACATGGAACGTAGTCCTAATCAGTCCCCTCATGCATCATAATCACCTCATAATTAATTATAATGTCATAGTAAATTCCCCCTACGTGTGTGATCATGCATATCTAAGCATACAATCAATGCTTTGATATAAACTCATAAGGCAACCTATGCATGCTTAACCTATTCAAAATAATGAATTCTAACTGAAATCACAAGCAAAATCCACTACAAAGCTTAAATCTATCCATGTGAAATGGAACATTCTCATCCACAACCATGATTTTTCTACACATTAAACTCACATGTGCACATCCATCACCCATAAATCATACTCATTATAAGAGAACTCATCCCACCATTTTTCTCATAACATCCCTATTAAAAACATATTCCAATCACAAGAATTGCCAACATGCACAAGTTCAAGGTACTTCAATATCAATATGCATAACTATCAACATAATATCATGCCACAAGACTATACTTAAACACATTCCATAAATTTTCCATCATCAATTCTACACCTCCAGTAGCCTAATATCATCATATAATACCTCTCATAACCATTAGAATCCTCAAATGGAGTAAAACATTTAAATGTGCATAAGTTTCAAAAATAGCAAAAACTACCGTGTAGTCGTTCGAATGCCCTGCAGGGCCGTTCAATCGTCTATACTGCAAATCAGTAAAAAATGTAGTGTTGTTGTTCTAATGCCCGAGATTTTTCACACATTTTCCTTAAAATTCACGAATTTTTTTTGCAATATAACGTCTGTAAATCGGAGGAAAAATGACGAAATCAAAACCTGATAAAATAGTTTATAATTCAAAACACTAAACATCCATTTTCCATCTAAAAATTTTCATCATACGGTTAAACATCATACGACCAAATATCATCAGGCATCAAATTGCCTGAGTGCAAGTCCCATAACAGTCCACAAACTAATCCAAATGAAAGTCCAGAATAAACATCTTAACGTCTCGTCTCACCCAATACATCGGATTGTGGCACAAATAAACTCGCAGTGAGTGAAGCATATACCTGAGTCAACGAGAATCAATCCACCGCTGAAATGAGCGTCCATCACTAGGAGCTCTCCGCACAACCTGCAAAACCTCCCATACAACGGGGCTAAAAAGTATGGTAATGAGTATTTTCATACTCAGTAGGAAAATACCCAGTAGGGGAAATCCCAAACGGTGAACTTAATAAGTTCATAAATACATGCATTCATGCAACTCAAACATGAAGCAAATAGGCATATCAATATCATGCTCATACGCATACAAACATACCAAATGCACCAACGTGCCAAAGTCATACCAAATGCACCATCGTGCCAAAATCATACCAAAGGCACCATCGTGCCAAAATCATACCAAAGGCACCATCGTGCCAAAATCATACTATCAAATCAAACTTACACAAGCACCCTTATCCAGGGTCTTACAAACTTACTCGTACCACCGTACGCTTACTCATACAACATACACATACTTGTACGACCTTACTCGTACAATCAGATGCTTACTCATATAGCTTACACATAATCACACTTACTGTCTTACTCAGAAACATACTCTCACAATCGTACTCATACACATAGTCTTACAGTCGTGCTCATACACATCCTCTTACAGTCGTGCTCATACTCATACGCTTACAGTCGTGCTCATACACATACAGTCGTACTCATAATTGTACACATATCAATGACCACTGAAGCTCATTACAACTAATAAGCTCTAGCGTTAAAATGGAAAAGAATGCCACTGGGGCAACACCTTAACCTCCGGGGAGTGACTAGACGCCATGGACTTTTCCGAAGGTAAGGCATACCAATGCTCATGGGGCACTGGATCAAACAGGTAAGAGTAGATCTATGATACTACTTACCTGAGCGCGCAAACATAAACACCCACACATAAGGGGTCATACAATTGCCCACCATAATGGGTCTTATAGTGCCATAGAATCGCCCACCATAATGGGTCTTATAGTGCCAGAGAATTGCCCACCATAATGGGTCTTATAGTGTCATTGCCACTCTTGGGCAGAAAACAAACAGTGCCACTTGGGCAGAAGCATACAGTGTCACTCTTGGGCAGAAACATACAGTGCCACTCTTGGGCGGAATCATACAACGCTCTCAACAGAGCATCAAACATCTGGGCTTATACAACATGCAGACCAAATCAGAAACATACGTCGCTCTCAGCAGAGCATCAGACGTCTGGTGCTCTATACAGCACACAGGAAACATCCCGCAGGATAAACACCATGGCAAGACATGAGAAATGCTCAGCCGACTTATTATCGGCTAGCTCAAACACGGAACTTAATCCGTCGAACCCTCAAGTCTCAAACTCACAATGCTATCATTAGCTGTGCTTATAATTCAAGTTTGAATTAAGTAAATTATGCGGTACAATTATGGCATACAAACTCACAGTCCTCGACTGATCAAACTGAAGCTGAGCCCGATCGAAACCCTAGTCCGTCAAGGCAGCAGACTTCACTTACCCGTCCACATCATGGACAAAACTCATCGTACATCAAACCCTTACAGTCTTACATACTTTGCTATCCATCTTATGGCTAAATCAACTAATACTGACATCATCAAATGAAGCTCCTCAGAGCCAACCCAGTTGTCGCCCTCTTACTTATATCTCACTTATTATGCTTACTTTTCACTTCATAATTTGTACGTTATGCTTGTACAATTATGCATACTCTTACTGTCTGACAATCGCCCAACATACAATCCAACCCAAACCGATCCATTCTAATCCTTGCCTGTCATACTCATATCCTCTGTCATATGTCATACGCTTACACATCCATATCCAAATCCAGACAAAATCTCAGTCACCTCTTACTGTCCATTGCCCATACCTCTGCCCACATACACTTACACATATCCATAGCATAATCAAATAGTCATCATACATATGTATGTCTATCACACATACGTATAACATACACATATGGTCATACATATGCAACTCACAAACATGCTCACTAGTCATCACTAGTGCATACATACACATTTATACATACGTCAAACATACACGCTAGCCATCACTAGCACATGCATACATACGTCAGACATACACGCTAGTCATCACTAGCACATGCATACATACGTCAGACATACACGCTAGCCATCACTAGCACATGCATAACCATACATGCTCCAAACATGCACGCTAGCCATCACTAGCACATTGTATAATCCATACATACTCCAAACATGCACGCTAGCCATCACTAGCACATGCATAATCCAAACATACTTCACACATGCATGCTAGCCATCACTAGCACATGCATACATACGTCAACATACACGCTAGCTATCACTAGCACATACTCAATCAACATACAAAACTTACCAATAAGCATGCTAGTCATCACCAGCACATACTTACATCCAACATACTTATAGCTAACATGCATGTCATATGCATTTCAACATACCATATAATCATGCTTACATGTACATCATGCAATCGGATCATTACTTAACATCCAAAGCATGAAATCATACAATCCTAGCATGCTGCTACTCATTCAAAGCATGCTATCATGAAATTACGAGTTCAAAGCTCCCCTACCTCGTAATCATGACGTTTGATGGCGAGCACACGATGGTGGCGGCGTCGGTAGCGGAGTTGGCATCCAAAACCGTTGCCTGGATGAGAGAGCTGTTGTCCCGAGGATTTTAGGAAGCGCCGGAACTAGTCAAAGCCAAACAGGGTGTCAAAAATCAATGCGACAAAACCCGCGATCCACGGCGGCACACTAGGGGGGCTAGGAGAAAAAGTCAAGCCAACAAGAATGGTGGTGTGACCAAATGTCGAGGGTGTACTCACTGAAGATCGGCCGGTGGCTAAGACATACTCAGCCGGCCATAAGATATCGAAATCGGCTGTGGACAGCACCCAATGGTGATGATTTCGTGTCAACAAGGGCCCACATACGGGCGGAGAGCGTGGGGCAACGCTCGAGAACAATGGAGAGGTGGTGGAGGCTCTAGTGATCAACTCCACTCGGTGGCAAAGCCAACCGATGGTCAGGCGGCGCGAATGCGGCGCCTAAACCCAGAAGCACACACATGGCCACATGCACACGCGACCGAAAGGGGCGAGGGAGAGGGCTGAAAGGAGGCAAACCAAGGCCCACAAAGCCAATAGGGCTAAGGCCCTAACTGTGGCCAATCTAAGCAGCGACATCGCCGATCGCCACCCACAACCAAAACCCATGGTGCGGGCGGCTGTGCATCTCGCATGGTATAGGGCAATGACAAGCGGCCCATTCCGGGCGGAGTGTATAATCGGGCCAATCGGGGCTGACCCTCACTGTCGCCGAGCCGGGGCAGAGCCCACGATGGCCAAATGGCCCATGGCTCGCCGATGCCAATGACCTGAGACGCACCCATAGCGTCTAATCGTGCGGAGCAACACAAATAGGGGCGAGGCGGGGTTGGAAACGACAAACCCCTACCGACACCGGGTTGAGGTAGGCTGGACAGAGAAAAGAGGGAGGGTGGAGGCGGAACTGAGCATGGAGGTGTGGTCCACTGCCTTCGCCAGAGCAAGGCAAGGCTGGATGGGGGTCGTGTCGGCCACGGATCACCGCTGGTGGCCTCCGTTTCAACCAAACAGATCGTTGGCGGAAACAGGGCAGTGGAAACACCCTCTGGGGTGGCGGTGCAAAGGCCCCCTATGGCTGGGAGGAGTGGCTCCTTGCCGTCACCAGACCAAGGTGGGGCCGGACGGAGCACAGTCGGGCCGTCCAATGGCGGCGGAAGCCGGCCGGCGAGGTCGACTGAAGGGGGCAGAAAACAGAGGCAGCGGAGAAAAATGAAGCGGGACGACGGAGGAGAGGCCCTTTGGGGCCAGGAGGGGTGTCCTCCCGCCGTCGCCAGCCCAGGGCGGAACCGTGGGCGACTAGCTGGCCCATGGCAGCGGTGGTACAAATCAAACAGAGGGGAGAGAGGCAAACCGGGGGAGGAGGCGGCACGGCCGTAGGCGGCCAAGGCAGTGGCCCTCGGCGTCGCACCGCCGGGGCAGAGCCTGTGCCGGCATCCTGCCAGCGGGGACAGAGAAACAGTAAGGGGGGTCGCATTGTTCCTCCTCCAGGAGGTTCTGGATTGGGGTCGCCCGATCCTGATCCACATTTTTTTGTTTTTATTTTTCTTTTTCTTTTTTTTTTTCCAAACGTATCCTCAACGCGCGTTAACTCACTGGTTACGCGTTATACCTCCAAAATTCACGCCGTAAGCGCGCAGTGAGGCTCGCGGCCTGTGACTAAGCCCCACACCCGACTCTACGAGTATAAATACGAAGAAAAATATATAAATATAAATACGCCATAGCATCACATTTTCCTGCCGAAAATGACCAGATAAATAGCAGGAAAATCCCAGAAAATCGTAGAAAAATCAAGGACCTTACAAATCTGGTAGGCCATTCTAACGCCAATACAACAGTTTTGACCTTCTTCTTCATTTCGAATTTCAAAACCGAAACATCTTGAAAACACCTTCAAATCTTCATCCATGGTACCAAATATTATCAAAAACTCATGAAACCTTACAGAACACTATTCTATACCATTCTAAAACAAAACCTTAAGAAATCGGATCAAGAAATTAACATTTACTAATTCCACCATTAAAGCACTAAATCAAACAAATCCATTCCAAATGAACCATAAAAATCAAAATTTTACCGTAAGAAAACTGAGATTTGAAGACCCATTACTTTGTCACTTGTTTAGATTCGGATTTGACCTTCACCCTTCTTGGAAAGCTTCCAAAAATATAGTGTCTAAGTTAAACTCCATTAAAAGTCGATTTAATATTGAAAACCTTAAAGAAATCTTAGATCTAGGGTTTGTTAAGCATAAAAAATGAATTTTGATAAGTAGGGTTTGAAGTAAAGGAGTAAATCAGTGACTTTGATGCTTGAAATTGAATCAAATCAAAGGGGAAATGTTCGATTAAGAAAGGAATAACATACCTTAATCTCCTCTAATCCGAGCCTAATTGGGGAACTAGGCCCTAATCACCTCCTCTCAGCCTATTTCCTTGGAAATAGCTCAGCCCTTTCCCTTTTATAGTAGGGTTTGAGTTGCACTAAATGAACTAATGGGGTGTAAGTAGAATTTTGGGCTAAAAATGGGTATTTTACAAATTTAAGCATTAATTAAATTTGAAAAAATTCTGAAAATTTTTGTAAATGCTTAAGTTGATGTTTGGGGCATTTGGGTCTAAAAATCTTAATTTCGTCGGTGGGGCCCACAGGGGGTCCCACCAAACCCTAATTTTTTGAAAAATTAGTAAAAAAATCAAAAAAATCCCAAAAATTCATAATTTACTAAAAACTACTTAAAACTCATAAATGTAAAGTTAGTTTTTCTTAAAACTTTTAGAAACCCTATTTATTTTTAAAAATCACAGAATTTAGATCAGAAAACGCGTAAACCACACATTAACCGATAAATAACCTTAAAATAAACCGGTTCAAAAATGAGAGTCCTTACATCTCTACTCGTTGAATAGGCTAAAAGGCGAATGTGTACTTAGCCTTAGTGAGCGGACAACCGAGGGAGCTTGCTATAGGGAAAACATGTTGAAGTACGATAGTATTGTAGCACTTGCGAATTCGTATACAATTCCTACTTGTAGTGAGATACGACGGCAAGTTGGGTGCCACCACCTAGGACAGTTCTTAAGAAGTCTGAGACTCTCATGGACAACTCCGACGCAAAGTAGGAGATGCGCTGGATATGGTTGCTGATTCATTCTCATAAGTCCTAGTGTGACTAGGAGTTGCCTTAGAGACCTAAGGCAGGTAGAAGTCCAGACAAAGAGTTGTGCGTAGGCTGGATTGCTCTAGACGGCCAAATCTTAGTAAGAAAATGACTCTTTTCGAAATTGATGCAATCAAGACTTTTCTTAAGTGAATGATATGTAGGTTGAAGACTTTTAGTGGAAGTAGGAGACCCAAGGAGTGCTAAATGAGGCAGGACACTTGAAGGAGGGCTCAACTAGGTTCCTAGTTGGGTTAAGACTTCTTAGAGATGGACTTGAGTAGCCCATAGTAGGACTAGGCTTCCCAACCCTTCCCTATATAAGGGGAGTCATGGGAGCTTGGGATGACATTCATTCAGGCATTCTGAGAGAACTCAAAATTCTGTAAGGGCAGATTGAGAATTGTGGGAACAATTTTGGAGGATTGTTGGGTAGCGAATGATTAGTTGGTGACTTGAAGGAGTTGCCGTCAAGTGGACTCAACTAAGGGGTGGACCAGACTTGAGATCTCAACAAGGCTTGGGACATATTTCAGCCAAGGGCATATTTAATGAATGGGATAGCTAAGAGTGCATTAGGTTTAGGAGCAAGGTCGGTGCCTTGTTATCATAACCTATTGTGCTGAATAAAAGGTTTTAGAGACAAACCCACTTTTTTCTTATTTTTTCGGCATTGTGCTTATACTGGACGGGCAAGACTTGGGTGAAACAAAGGGATAGGATGCTAGTTATGCTGGATAGTCAGACCATCATTTGTGCAAATGCTATGCTTAGCTTTGCGAATGTGATAGTATCCATAGCTTCATAAGTATGATTTATGTGCAAGTTACATACACATGTAGGTTGGTGGATATATCATGTCATGCCCTGGCACTACCTATCTCTAGCTAAACCCGGTCAAAGGGCCGGTCCAGCACACAGGGGCGACGGTATTGAAAACGATTAAAGAAATAGCGGAAGACTTATGCCCCACGTATGGGCAGTCTAATTAATGGAGCTACGCACTACTTTGAGCAAGAGAAAATGTGTAGAATACAAAGGAGTTTAATTCTAAAATTAATCAACAAGTCTTAAACCAACATACTAATAATCTAGAGCCAACACACCTAGCTCAAACAATTCTAAAAACATAATATATCACAAGTCTAAAACAAGAACCACTCCACAATGTGTTCTAACATCATAACAAAATAATAAGAAAAATATGCAAAGAATACAGGCCTCCATGCCTAATCCCAAGCTCTCCCCAACTGTTCCTCATACAAAGGATCCTGTCCGACTACATGTCATGCCATGTAGCCCCAAAACAAAACAAGGAAAGTTGGGTGAGTATAAAAACTCAATAATAGTTTAAATACAACTATAATAATAAAAAAACATGAGGGTATGACAGTGTAGCAATTCATATCCAAAATTAACATACTATACCACTTTCTAATAATTTTCTAATTAAAACCCTTATTTAACTACAAACATAAGAGCTAGCATGCATAAGGCATACCTATCATGTCAAGTCATAAATGTTCAAGTTAGAACTTAACATGCATCTTACGTAGGTATTTATTCATATCTATTCAAATCAAGCATGATAATCTCATAAATCACATAAGAAGTGTCTTTCACAACCTTTCTGATCATGTAGCTATATCTCATAAACCTGGATAATAGTGTCTCATTCACGCCCTTTCTAATCATGCATTGATATCACACAAACCTACAAAATAATGTCTCATTCACACCCTTTTTGATCATGCATTTATATCACATAAACCTGCATAATAGTGTCTTATTCACATAATTCAGATTAAGTATTCTTATCACATCCTCATTCACCCTGTGCGATAAATGTGTAAAACACATGATACACAATCATGCATAGCATTCATAATATACATACATCAACACAAATGGTGGATGCCTCCATCAAGGAGTAAACACAAGTATTGCCACATGGGTGAGACACTGGCAAGGCCATGAAGGTGAGACGTGGTCAAATTTCTACATAGGAAATGTAAGAGGGTTGGGGTTGTCAGCCCCAAAAGCTACTTGTCCTGGACGATCCTTACCAAGGATGTCCGATTCTCACACAAAAAACCTAAAGAAGGTATGTTTGCCCGGGGACATCTCCTGTGGTGGGGGAGAGCCCAAATTCCTACACATAGAACCATAGAACACATGGTAGCCGGTGCACGAGGCATACCACTCGGGATTCTCAAGGTCCAGGTGACAATCATGATAATCTCATCCACAAGACAAGTACACAACTCGTCTCCACATAACTCAATTTAACTAGACTGAACCCGGCAAGTGTACTTGTTCTACACAAGAACTTAAATCGAAAACATGTCCTTTTGGACCAACCAAGTTCTGATTAATTCACCAAGGGATTAATCTGGCATGCAATCTCAATCATTGCATACAATCGAAAAATTCGGGTTAAACATCGATGAAACTTCGTTCATGAATATCGATTCATGATGCATGATATCATGACACATCCGTAAGCAAGACCTACGTGGGTTCCAACACATGGAACGTGCTCCTAATCAGTCCCCTTAGGCACCATAATCAAGCATAATTAACTATAATTTTATAGTAGATTCCCCATACATGTGTGTATTCATGTATATTCTAAGCACATGACCAATGCTTTGACATAAATTTATAATGCAATATATGCATGCTTAAACACATTCAAAATAGTGATTCCTAACTAAAATTAAAGCAAAACCTACCATAAAGCTCAAATTCATCTATGTGAAATCGTATGCTCACTCCTACAAGCATGATTTTTCTCCACATTAAGCCATAACATGATCACATCAATTACCCATAAACCATTCTAATTATAAGAGAACACATCTCATCATTTTCCATATAATATCCCTACTGGAAACATACTCTAATCACAAGAGTTCCAACATTCAAAGGTTCAAGGTAATCCATTATCAACACACACAATTATCAACATATAATATAATACTACATAACAACACTTAAACCTGAATTAATCGATTGTACGCAATGGTTGAGATTGCGTGCCAGATTAATCGCTCGGTGAATTAATCGGAACTTGGTTGGTCTGAAAGGATATGTTTTCGATTTAAGTCCTGTGTGGAACATGTATACTCCCTGGGTTGAGTTGAGTCAAAATGAGTTATGTGGGAACGAGTTGTGTACTTGTCTTACAAATGAGATTAGTTGTTGAGATTATCTGGAACCTAAGAATCCAGCTGGTTTGTCTGAGTGCACCAGCTTACCAGGTATTGTTGCTTGGGACTTCGGTCTTCACAAGCAGGATCGCTCGGGAGTTTAGGCTTGATGGGCAGGAGTTGCTCCAAGGCTTTGGCTTTGAGGAGCAGGGGTTGCTCAAAGGCGTTGGCCTTGAGGAATAGGGGCTGCTCACATGCGTTGGCCTTGAGGAGCAAGGGTTGCTCAAAGGCGTTGGCCTTGAGGAGCATGTCTATTTGGTATGAGTTTGCTCAAGGGCTTCGGCCTTGAAGAGCAGATTTATTCTCACTGTGTAGACTTGCATGTTAGATTAGTGTGTGTGAGACACTTATACATGCATGATGAATGAGGATGTTAATGCATGATCTAAAATGTATGTTAGAGATACATCTCAAGCAGGTTTATATGATATGAATGCATGATAAGAAAGTGTGTGAATGGGACACTAATATGCAAGTTTATGTGATATGAATGCATGATCAGAAAGTGTGTAAATGTGACACTATTATGCGGGTTTAGGTGATATGGTTGAATGATCAGAAAAGGGTGTGAAAGACACTTCTTATGTGATTTATGGGATTATCATGCTTGATTTGAGTTGATATGAACAAATACCTATGTGGGATGCATATTAGGTTATAACTTGAATATTTATAACTTAACTTAATAGGTATGTCTTATGCAAGCTAGTTCTTATGTTCACGGTTAAATAGGGGTTTTAGCTAGTAAATGATTAGAAAGTGGTATAACATGTTAATTTTGGATCTAAATTGCTATATTGTCATGTCATTGTGTTTTCTAATTATTATAATTGTATTCAAACAATTATTGAGTTGTTATACTCACCCCGATTTCCTTCTTTTGTTTTGGGGCTAAATGACATGACATGTAGTCGGACAGGATCCTCTTTATGAGGAAAGGTCGAGGAGAGCTTGGGAGTAGGAGTGGAGGCTACTAGATTTTGCATCTCTATCTCTCTCTGATTATTTTGTTATGATGTTAGAACCCTTGTGGAGTGGTTCTTGTTTCAGACTTGTGATTTATTATATCTTTAGTTTTGTTTGAGACTTTGTCTTGAGCAAAGTATGTTGGCTATGGATTATTAGTATGTGGGTTTGAGATTTGTGGTTTAATTTAGAGTTTAAGTAACTCTTTTGGTTCTACCTATTTACTCTTGCTCAAAGTAGGGCGTAACTCCGTTAATTAGGTCGCCTGTGGTAAGGGCACAAGTCTTCTGTTATTTCTTTAACCGTTTCCAATACCGTCACCCCCGTGTGTTGGACCAGCCCTTGAACTGAGTTCAGCTCGGGTTGGGCAGTGCCGGGGCATGACATAGCCTAAGCACTCACTGCTCACCCTAGCCATAGCCTAAGCAGACATACTCACCCTAGCAGTAGCCTAAGCAGACCTGCTCGCCCTGGCTGACGCCTAAGCGGACCTACCCACCCTGGCTAAAGCCTAAGTAGTCCTACTCACCCTAGCAGTAGCCTAAGCAGACCTACTTACCCTAGATGCATCCTAAGCAAGCCTACCCCCTAGCTAAAGCCTAAATAGTCCTACTCACCTTGGCAATAACCTAAGCAGACCTACTCACCCTGGCCGTAGCCTAAGTAGATCTATTGCTCACTCTGGCAGTAACCTAAGAAAACCTACCCCTTGGCTAAAGCTTAAGTAGTCATACTCACCCTGGCAATAGTCTAAGCAAACCTACTCACCCTAGCTGCATCCTAAACAGATCTACTGCTCGCCTTGGTCGTAGCCTAAGTAGATCTACTGCTCACCTTGGTCGTAGCCTAAGCGAGCCTACTCCCTAGCTAAAGCCCAAATAGTTTCTAGTAAGATGGTGCACACGGGTATACCATGTTGGATTTTCAGGGTCCAGATAACTTAACAATTAACTTACATAGCATTTAACTCGTTTCAACATGCAATTAACTCATCTCAACCCAGGGAGATATCATCTTCCCTAAGGAACTCAAAACGAAATCATGCCATTTCAGAACCAAAGCCGATCCGATAAGCCTTTGATCGATTAATCCAACATTCAATAACATCTAATTGCCTCTAATCGATCAAACACGACTAATCCCAATTAATCTCATTTATAAATCATTTTCATGATGAATTCAACATGGTACAAATGTGAGCAATGCTCCTGAGTCCAAATACAAGAGACATGCTCAAATTAGTCCATATGTGCATTAATCATGGTCCATTTGTATCAAATAATTATCACAAATATCTACACAAGTGTGTACATAAATAGTAGTGTTTAAGTCTAAGCGAATACATGTGAATTATGAACAAACCATAATCCATGTTATATATATGCATCCATGATTTTATTATAGTTCTTTCCTACTGAAAATCATGAAGGAAGTATGTTAAAAACATCGAAATATGAGTCTAAGACAAGTATAACATCATGTTAGACTTAGGCAAGGATAAACATAGCTATACTTAAGTTAGATCATGGAAACATGACTCACCAATAATCAACATAGCATGCGTAAGCATATATGCACACCCTCATAGTTAAACCTACTAGAATCATCAAGAAATCATGAAGAATCATCAAACATGAATTTAGGGCAAGGAGAATATCATGCTAAAATTAAACAAATAGAACCTAAATGCTTGAACTAAATCATAAATTTCAAAATAGTCTTCATGCACTCACAATAACATTTATAAGTAAAAATAACTCATTCTAAATATAAGAAATAGTATTCATGGAGAGAGAACAAGAAATGGTTAAAATGTATAAGAATGGCAAAAACTGTCATTTGATTGTTCGAAAGCCAAGCCATTCGATCAACCAGACGGTCTGTTCTATCGGTAGGCCGTTCGAATGCCTATTGGGCCGTTCAAATGCCCACAATAGTTCATTTTATGCCCAAATCTGGTTCGGTTTCAACCTTATGAACATCAAACCAAAAATACTAAGAAAATTCTAAAATCACTTCAAAACTTCATGATATCAAAATACAAACCTAAATAGAGAATCAACATAAATGACATGTTTTTATTAATATGCCATTAAAGCACTTACACAAGCAAAAACCCACTTGATCCATTCCAAATATGAAATCTGAAGTATAAATCCACTTAAGATGAAAACCCCTTACTTTCAAGAAGTTTTTAGGTCAAAATCTAAGCTATACTCTATTGTGGGGTCCACATCCTTAATTTATGAAATTTTTTTATAAAATTCCCAAACAATCCCTAAAAATAGGATAAATTAAGTTTAATATAGAAACTTATAAAAATAAGAGAAAACCTTATTAAAACCATCATTACCAACCCTTAACCCTAAAATAAAGTTAAACTGGTAAATTTAAGCAAAACCACACAATAACCCATAATTAAATCAAAATTAAACTACTTTAAAGTTAGAGATCTTACACCATCTGCCTCCACAAAATTTTCCATCTCTTTACCCCAAATAAGCCCATAAAAGTGCTATGGTGTATCCTCTCCTCCTATGCATCTCCTACCATCGGCTGCCATTTTCCCTGATCGAGATCACAACGGCAAAGCTTCAGAGAGTAGCGATTTTAGTCTTGATCTCATTCTAAAGGCTTAATATAGCATAAGATGTGTGGAGGATGTGTTAGACTGAGCAATGGATATGATATTGGGTGTATAAGATGTGGCTTTGCAAGTTCTGTTATTGCGAGGGAACCTGTAGGTGTAGCTCACATGTATGAAGTTGTTTTCTCTATAAGCTAACATATTTATCATAAAAAATTATTTGTCTCTTAAATTTTTTTAAATTTAATTTAGATAGAAAAATAGGTGTAGAATTGCCATTGTGGGTATGAGCTCTCATTGTGTTTGTGTTATGATTAGCAAGTTCAAGGAATATTTTATAATTTAAATAACTTATATATGGATAATTACGTCATGCTTCTATTTGGAAACACCTATACTCTCTGTCTAATACTAATATTTTTATTATAATAAAATTTTTGTTCCATGTTAATAGCTCAATTTATCTCAATTATGTGATTAAATATTTAAGTATTTAAAATTAATCAAATTCAAACAAATGGCTGGAGGAGGTCTTTGTCTACTGTGCATGTCCAAAATTTGACGGACAAAAAAAAAATAGTTAGAGTTGGCCATAGACATTGCCTGAATGTCAGACAACGGACGTCCTTGACCATCCATACTCATATATCAAATATGATACTAGTACATGTATGTGATTTTATGTCTCATTATATATATATTATTTAATTTAAATATGCATTAGTTATACAAAATAGTTTATATGTGCCAAGGTTCACGAACGTTTGCCTGAGCCCAGACACCATGAGTTGTCGGATTTAGATCTAATGGCACATGATAGGGGGAATAAAACCATTTTGCCTCTGGACTTATGTGCACCATTGGATAAAAATTTGACGTCACTATGCATGAGCTTAGGCTTATATAAGCGGGACTCTTAATTATATATAATTTTAAAATTATATTTGGGTTCAAACTCGAGCTTGAGCCAAGTAAAGTCGAGTTTTATTCAAGTCGAGCCAAATCTATGAGCCTATTTGAGCTCTAATCTAGTTTGAGTCAAGCTAGGATCAAGTCGAGCCTACCTTGAGCTGAGCCAAGCCGGCTCAACTAGTTAACACCCCATTTCATGTATTTGTGATACTGCATATATAAATAATACTTTCTTTTGTGTAAAATAGACACAAAACTAAGGTGCTTTGATATTTTGCTTAAAAAATAAGGTGCTGCCCAATGGAAATCCATTCTGATTTTCAATTAGCTCGTTCTCTTGTGATTTTTTTTTTAGCAAGATTACATATAATTAAAAAAAATATGAATGAACCTGGCGTGAGATTGGACATTATGGACAATCAAATCAAGATTTGACAGTATAAAAGGGTAATAATCAATTTACCCCTTGAGTGGGCTCTTATAAGCGGAGTTCAAGTATAAATTTTTTGAATAAAGCAATATGTGCGCTTGACTGCAAGAGCCAAAGCATCACGCACACTAAGCTGACGCATTGCGCGCCGTAAGATATGGATTGACGGTTCTAAGGGGCACTCTGAATAGTTTGCTCCGAAGGCAGGCGTTGTTTCACAGCTGCTTGGCCGCTGATTAGTTCGCGAAAATCCCTTTCTGAACTCGAAGCCTTTTTTGTTCCTTCCGGAAATCTCTACCTCGACTCCCTCTTACTTCTTAGTTATTAGTTCCTACTTCCTAGTGACGAAACCCATTTTCGTTTTCTAATTTGGATCGTTGGAGTCAATGGCGGATTCAGATTCGGCTCCTTCTCCTCCCGTGTCTGCTTCTGCTCCTGCTCCCGCTCCCCTCTCGTCGGTGTGCTTCCATGCGGCCTCCATACATAATTCGCCACTAAATGCTCCCGTGGGTTCCTAGCATAGTTCGACACCACTCTGCATCTGAATTACTACAAGGTGTCAAGATCAGCTTCATTCACGGAAGCCGGGAATGAATTATAAATTAAATACCGGGTGTATTGAAACGCGAAAAACAAAAGGTCCGTAGCTCCATTCATCGTTGGGATTGAGGATTAAGGAAGAACTAACCGCCTCTAAAATGAACCCATCCTTCAACGTGGGACTTCAAACCTGAATCTACTAAAACAATTAAATTTCCCATCCAAATAATTAACACGAAGACGCGGCATTTTAGTTGTTGTCCGGCAGATATATGCATTTTAAATCCAACAACTAGTTAAAGGGGGGACTCTCATATTTAATCTGTTTTTTTTTTTTCCAAACAGCGTCACCTACAACGGATTCTGTTCAGCCAACTGATTTGCCTCACCAATACCACTGAACTGCATGCGGGCAAATAGTTACCAAAACCTTGCATTCCTTCAAAGTTTGACAATGGAAAACCAGTGATATATATTTAATAAATAAAAGCTGGACAAAGTAAACGATCAGAACTTTGAACTTTGAAGTCCATCCGAGTTGAGATCATTCCCAAGTCGACTAACGAGTCTATAGCGAAGAGGATATACCACTTTAAGGATATCCCTCCAAAACAAGGTTCCAAATAAAAAAGTGGGGATCGGGCAGATTAAACCTTTAAGTAATTGGAGTTGGAGCTAATCAACTTAAGGACTCTCTTATTGATAGCACTTATATCAAGTGGGACCATATATAAAATACGATCAGAATGACCGGTTCACACTTCTGATTCCCAACCGTGACACAACAATTGGAATCCCTGGAAATCCATTCTTTTTTCTTGGAAAGTTGTATGTGACGTAACACCATTATATGTGGTCCTTCCTCCTTTATTTGCACCACTTTTGCTTTATGGTGGTCGATCTACACTTATTCAGATATTCAAATGATTGAGGTACCACGGCAAGTCGTTCTTCCTTACCCTCACTGCTACCACAAGCAATCTTAAGGGAGTCCTGCCCATTGTTTTTCTCACCTAATACATACTGAGTAGGTGAGGTCGCCTGGTGAAATTTCCAATCTCCTATCCATAGCTTCAGAATTATGACTAATATGCAAGTTAGACATATCACACGTTAGAAATTAGTGGGAAGACGCGTAAGAGGCTCAGGGTTCGACTGCGAGCTCCAACTGCCTCATTATGTATGTAGACACACACATTCTGCTATCTGAGCCGTACGTTTATTACTAAGGATGGACGATATGCAAGCAAGGGCATTTTAGCGCCATTTAACAGCTAACGTACACGCCGATCTTAATGATAACTTTGAGGAGACTAACAATTCTCCTTAGATGTGTAGAAAAGGCAGCTGCATGCCGAACTTTTCTATCTTCTTGCTTGCCACTAGTAGGGAAAAAGGTCAATAATGCGTGAGCCATGTCAAAGTGGACATATCAAGGTCCATCAATCAAACGTAAGTGTTGCGCGGGACGAGACATAAGCAACTTCAGACTAACTGACATGAATCTGATTTGCCAAACTAGTAACCTAAGTGATAAAGTATGGGTTAGAGACTAATAATGGAAAAAATAGTAAAATATAAAAATATAAAAAAAGTACTAAAATAAAAAATAATCTTCAAAATGTAACCCAAAATTATTTTTAAATTAAAATATTAAAAATAAAATATCTAGTACATTAAAAAAGAATAGTTCTATTATTAAAATTAATGGCTAAAAATGTTATTAGAGAGCCCATTAGTTAATCAAAGCCAGTAAATTATGAAAATGAAAAAATGAAGTGTCGAAGGTTATGTAATAAAGTATGAATATAAAATATATTTTATATGCCTATTAAGTACAAGTATACATATAAAATATTTAATACACATTTAAAAAAAAATATGACTAATATGATATTTATCATGGCGATCAGATGGGAAAAACACAAAATACGCATATAAAATACGTATTATATCCATTTTTTTATCACTTAGCTGGTAACAATATATGTGTTCCTTGCCCAAGTTCTACTTAAGATCCGGCAAGACAACGGGGAGCGTTGAACTCAAACACGTTGCGGAGAGTGGGCGGGTGACCGGCAAATATAAAATAGAATGGAGAACGGATGAAGAACCTTTAGGCGCCCCTGGGTTTGTGCTCTGACTTGTTCCCCCTTGGCCATCGATAAAATCCTCAGGAGCAGCCTGCCTGCAATCAGGACACGACGCCATTCTTCTCAGCTGACCAATCACCATTTTTCCATCCACTTCCTTTCTTTTCTTCCATAACTCTAGCCTCCAAGCACCAAAGCTAGCTCTCGTAAAAACCTGCGGCAAGTTTCTTCTTTCTGTGGCGTTCCAACTGCCCACAGGTTGAACTGGCTTTCAATCAACTAGATAATTATTGCACACGTTTGGCGAAAATTGAAGGTATAGTTACTTCATAGTAATAGCTGTAAGGAATTAGGAAAATTTTCAGCTCAAAAAATATTGTGGTTATTTTCCGAGGCTGACGATGCCGATTGCTGTAAGAATCTGGTGCTTTTCACTTGTGTATGAGTATGATGACTTCATTGGTTTTGCATTCCTCTTTAACGTAAGTTATTAAGACTTAACAACTTATGTCTTGTTCCCACTAAAAGTAGAATCATTCTTTCAGCTGAAAACTAGGCAAAACATCTTTTAGCTGCATTGATTTCTTTTAACGGCTGGCATGTTCATGCTGCATCAATTTTCATCAATACAACTCAGGTTATGATGCCATGTTAGTTAAACACTTCTCCACAAAATTTAAAGCTGCTAGGATAAGAACTATTTATGTTCAGATTTGATTCCTACAAAGAAGATAAATAATTACTCCGTCTCCGTGGTTCCTGTTTCCGGGCAGAGTTCAAATGGGTTTGCGAAGCGAGAAAGGAAATCCCCAGGAACAGCAATCGGAACAGCTCTCCGAGACGGAGAGCACGGGAGATGCCGGAGTAGGCTTCAGCGGCCCAATAACGAGTGGTAACAGTAACAGCCACTACAGGATGAGAAGCACCCAGTTCAGTGACGAGGCGGGCGAGTCCTACGTGGAGATAACGCTCGACATCAGGGAAGACTCCATCGCCGTCAGCGACGTCAAGGGTGGTCACGAAGACGACATGGCGCTTCTCGCCCGGAACCTCGAGGGGAAGCCCTCCTCTCTGGGTTCTCAGCTCTCCTTCCGCTTACGTCAGGTCTCCCAGGAGCTGCGCCGCATCGCTTCCTCTAGGCGAACCGCCAAGTTCGACCGCACAAAGTCAGGAGCAGTGCGGGGCCTTCGCGGTCTCAAATTCATGACCAGTAACGTCGATGGCTGGAAAGAGATCGAGATGCGGTTCGACGAGTATGCCATCAATGGGAACCTCCCCAGATCCCAGTTTGGCGAATGCATTGGTATATATACTTGCGGGTCATCATGTTGATGAAAATATATTTACATGGGTCATTGTTGATAAAGAGAGGCAGAGTGATCTGGCGTATGTTTCTTGTTGCAGGGATGAAAGAGTCGACCCAGTTTGCAGGGGAGTTGTTCGACGCACTGGCCCGCCGGAGGGGTATTACGGGCGTGACCTTGACCAAGGACGAGCTTCGGGAGTTCTGGGAACAATTATCCGACCAGAGCTTTGACTCTCGGCTCCAGACCTTCTTCGATATGTAAGCCATAGAAGTCACTACTTTTAGTTGTTGTTGTACACTGCCTTAGTTATTCTCTCAACCCACTTGACATGCAGGGTGGACAAAAACGCGGATGGAAGAATTACAGAGGAGGAGGTGAAGGAGGTGAGTCGGACCGCCCATGCCATTTTCTTCTTTACAGATTACATTATTTGTTTTTCTTTTCTTGTTAAGTTGATTGACACTTATGAACTGGACTAATTAATCTTACAGGTTATTAGACTGAGTGCTTCTGCCAACAATCTGTCCAAGATCCAAGAGAGAGCAGATGAGTACACGGCTCTGATCATGGAAGAGCTGGACCCGGATAATCTCGGATACATAGAGGTCCGCGCTCTGCCTAGGCCAACCTAGCACCTCATAGAAACATCAACCTCCTTAAATTATTAAATCATAGCTGATAAAAAAAAATCCTTTATTGTTATTAATTAAAAAATCTTCTCTTTGACATTCGTCTCCTGACATTTATTTGCGCGCAGCTCCACAGCCTGGAGATGCTACTGTTATATGCACCGAGCCAGTCAAAAACCAAAACAGGAACCGACAGTCGCATCCTGAGCCAGCTGCTGAGCCAGAAGCTGGTGCCAACCAAAGAGCCCAACCTCATACGACGGTGGTACAAGAAGGCAGCCTACTTCCTGGAGGACAACTGGAAGCGGGTGTGGGTGATTGCCCTCTGGCTGTCCATCTGCTCTGGTCTCTTCGCATGGAAATTCGTCCAGTACAAGCATCGGGCGGTTTACCACGTCATGGGCTACTGCGTGACCACGGCAAAGGGCGGTGCTGAAACCCTCAAGTTCAACATGGCTCTTATCCTGCTCCCAGTGTGTAGGAACACCATCACCTGGCTAAGAAGCCGGACCAAACTTGGGACCATTGTTCCCTTTGATGATAACATCAACTTCCATAAGGTGATATTTTGATCCCTTGAATTGGTAAGACTCGATCTTCTAATTCCATAGCTGAAATGAAATAACTCTCTTAACGGCGTCTGTGAATTTTCTACAGGTAATTGCACTGGGAATTGTGGTTGGGGTGGGTCTCCATGCAGGGGCCCATTTGACCTGCGATTTCCCCCGCCTTCTGCACGCTACCGACGCCGAGTACGAACCCATGAAACCATTCTTTGGCGACAAGCGGCCTCCGAACTACTGGTGGTTCGTCAAAGGGGTGGAGGGGTGGACCGGGGTGGTGATGCTAGTGCTCATGGCCGTTGCCTATATCCTTGCGCAGCCGTGGTTTCGGCGGAACAAGCTGAGGCTCCCACATGCTCTCAGAAAGCTGACCGGGTTCAATGCCTTTTGGTACTCCCACCACCTTTTCGTCATTGTCTACGTCCTCTTCGTCATCCATGGCATCTTCCTTTACCTCATCAAGAAATGGTACAAGAAAACGGTAAGCAAATAGTAAGAGTTATTACTTCCAAAAACCCCCACTACTTGGTTATAAACAAAAGCAGGCCTATCAGGAATTCTCACGTTACAATTATGTGTACTCATTAAGACGCAAACTAAGTTGGGCCAAACGAGTAGTACGTATGTTAAATCTGGCGTACTTAATTAAAAATTTATTGTTCAACCCTTTACAGACATGGATGTATCTAGCAATCCCAGTCATGCTTTATGCATGTGAGCGCCTTATTCGCGCCTTGAGATCCGGCTACAAGTCTGTCAAAATTCTAAAGGTGGCAGTTTATCCTGGGAAAGTTCTATCCCTCCACATGTCCAAGCCTCATGGATTCAGCTACAAGAGCGGGCAATACATCTTTGTCAACTGCGCTGCGGTATCGCATTTTCAATGGTAATGCTCAGGAATTTGTCCATGTTTATAATTAACCTAGCTAGCATCTTTTAGTTTGGATTAAGAAAAAGATTAGCTTCTTAAAATGAGTATTGGATTTTGCAGGCACCCCTTCTCCATCACTTCAGCCCCGGGAGACGATTACATAAGCATCCATATACGAACTGTAGGGGACTGGACTACTGGACTCAAAAATCTTTACTCCAAGGTAGGTTAAGACACCCTATCAAGCGATTTACTCGATTTTTTTCTCCAGTTAGAGCAGTCACTTCCATCAAATTCAATTTTCCACTGGATAAACTTGTGTAATATCCGTCCACCCACTCTACATATGCATGGCTTTTCTGAATGAAAATTGTTGATAACAGGTTTGCCAGCCTCCAAAGCGGGACCAGAGCGGCCTTCTAAGAGTAGACATTCCAAACGGAGAAACACCAACACCCAGGTTTGTTAGTCGTGATATGATAAACAGTACATTCCCGTAGCTTGGAATATCTTCCTCCTTTTTGGAGAAGTAGAGGCTAACCTGTAATCACCACCCAATCAAGCAGATTGCCTAGGCTGTTGATTGATGGCCCATACGGTGCACCAGCCCAAGACTACCAGAACTACGACGTGCTACTCCTCGTTGGATTGGGCATCGGTGCAACCCCATTGATCAGCATAGTCAAGGACGTGATGAACAATATGAGGGAAGCAACCCAGCAAGTGGAAGAAGGGATGACGGGAGGGAAGGGGAAGCCCAAGATGAGGCGAGCCTACTTCTACTGGGTGACACGGGAGGAAGGATCATTCGAGTGGTTCAAGGGAGTGATGGACGAGGTGGCGGAGAAGGACAAGGATGGGGTGATCGAGCTGCACAACTACTGTACCAGCGTGTACGAGGAAGGAGACGCCCGGTCGGCCCTTATCTGCATGCTCCAGTCCCTCCACCATGCCAAGAACGGCGTGGATATCGTCTCCGGAACGCGGGTGAAGACTCACTTCGCTCGCCCCAATTGGCGTACCGTCTTCAAGCACGTCGCCATCAACCACACTGACCAGCGCGTTGGTGAGTACATACCACACCATGCCTAGCTTGCACCTGCTGTCAACAATTGCAAATAAGATTCGGATGATGCTTTAGCCAGCGCACACCGCTTAAAACAGCCGTATAGGTTGGGTGTGGCTGGCTAAAATGGGGGTGGCAAACTCTTTATCATTGGATTCGACTTACAACTCCTCGCGTTCTTGTATTCTTATTATATGATGCGTCCTGCTGATTGCTTGTTGCTGTTCATGCATTAATTTCAGGTGTCTTCTATTGCGGGCCACAAAACTTGACGCGAGAGCTGCGAGGACTTGCGAGCGATTTCTCAAGGAAGACTACCACCAAGTTTGATTTCCACAAGGAAAATTTCTGAGTTTAACGAGGAAAGAAAGAAGATAAAATTAGATGCATAATTAAATTTTCAAGGCTTTTCATTGTAATTATATTCTTCTAGTCAGTTTGTTAGGAATGTCGGTTCAATCATTTGTCAGGCTAGTGAAGAAAGGCTTTTGGTTGTATGGTTTCTTTCTACTGTTAAGGAAGAAAAGGCTATTCTTGGATATTACGCTTACGCCTATCTCAAGTTTCATGTCGCACCGTAGAAAATATTAATTTCACCCGAGATTGGCCGTTAAGCTGGTTATATACTTAGTTTGAAGAACGCTCAAAACCGTTCGAACTGTATAGCTTTCATTGATGAAATTAACATGAGATCGAGTCCATAAATTATTATTGAAAAATGTTTTCCTACCACCCACCATCATCACAATGCGTAAGTACTAGTGGAGTACATGTGCATGGAGGGGGATCTTAGAACTTCTTATATACGGTTTTTAAGTTTTTCTCTCACCGTTTTATTGGTGATGTGACAGCCTCTCGTTGTTAGTCACCAAACCTTAGTCATAAAATTGATTAAGCTACACAAGTCCTCATTCATTTTGTATTGAGCTAATATTTGTCATTCTCTTACATTTGGCCACTACAATTAATTTACATCAAAGCTGACTAAACCAATTAAATGTGGCCGTAATTGAAGTGTGAAATAAACCTAATTGTAAGTTTTTTCTTGTTCTTGATGAAGAGCTGGAAACATCATAAGCACAAAGAGCGCAATGCAAGAAATGACTTGTGTAGTATGACCAATTTTTATGACCAAAACTTAGTAACCAATATAGAATGTTGCCACATCGCCAAATAAGTGGTGAGAGAAAAACTTAAGAATTAAATCTATTAGAGGTTTCTCATTTCACATGTCTATTAATTGGCCATGCCTTTAGATCATAGTAATTGATCATGAAAATATTTTTCTACAATAAACATGCTGGTAGGCTACCTTGCTATCCCAAGAGGCGTTGCCTAGAGGCTCCCTTCCCTTTTATAAGATTCCAGAGAGCCCTCCCTGAAAAATATTTGTGCTTCTATTAATCAACTCTAAACCCTAAATATAAGGTTTGGGACTATAGTTTTCGAAATTAACTAGATGTAGCAACTAGTTTGTTGGTCTTTTAATTGGATCATAATTGTGTCGTGTACACACCAACTATTCTGGGCCTTATTTGTGTCGATATTGGGCCTGAAATGTCCGACTCACCCCTTATTCGACCGTCAGACTTCCCTGAGATGTTAAGGCCGCCATGCTGGCAATTCAAAATTTTAAAATCACTGTGACTTTCTCTGTAGTGAAATTCTAACACATAGTGAGCTGTGAGGAGTTTTGTGATATTCACACAATAAATTTATCTAACAAAAATTCTCAATAGGGTTTTACTTATAAGGCCTCACACAAAGTTCATCTTAAGCCTACTTGTTCTATTTAATTAAAACTCACTTAAAAGTTTTTGTTTGGTATATTCGTTATGTAAATAATGCTTTCTTTTGTGCAAAGTACACACAAAACGAAGGTGTTTTTGCTATTTTGCATAAAAAATGAGGCGCTGCTGATTTTCAAATAGCCCGTTCTCTTGTGCTCATTTTTTTCAGCGAGATCATGCAAAATTAAAAAAGAAAAAGTTTGAACGAGCCACGTTGGTGTGAGTTCGGATATTATAGACAACCGGATGGAGATTTGATAATACAAAAGGGGTAAAAATTAATTTACCCTTGAATTATGTGCATTATCAAATTAAAATCCTAATGCGTGTAATGCCACAAAGTCGGAGCTCATATCAACCGAGCTCAATTATAAGTTTTTTGAATAAAGCCGTCCGTGCGCTTAACTGCAGGGGCCGTTGTATCACGTACAGTGAGCTGAGGCAACGAGCGCCGTAAGATATGGATTGACGGCGGTAAGGGGGACGCTGAGTAGTTTGCTCAAGAGGCCGGCGTTGTTTCACAGCTGCGTGGCCGCCGAGTAGTATGCTGAAAAGCCTTATGTCCCTTTTCTGAACTGAAAGCCTTGTTGAGTGTTCTTTCCGGAAATCGCTACCTCCTCTCCCCTCTTACTTCTTAGTTGTCAGTTCCTACTTCCTAGTCCATTTTCGTTTTCTTATTTGGATCGTTGGAGCCAATGGCGGATTCAGATTCGGCCCCTTCTCCTCCCGTGTCTGCTCCTGCTCCCGCTCCCCTTTCGTCGGTGAGCTTCCATGCAGCCTCCATACCATTTAAAGTTTCTGCTTCCATTTTCCTTTTCCCTTTTTTTTAATGGCTACATTTGTCTTTAATATCATTATTATTAGATTTGTCATTTTTCTGATCATGCGATCTCAGTTGGTAACCCTAGATTTGCCCGTCTTCCTCTTTTCCTTCTGATTGAACAAAATTGTGAATTTCCCCTGTTTTTTTTTTTTCAGAATAAGGAAAATGTAACGGCGATCAACTCGAAGATTGCGGTAGTAAAGATAGTGTTCCCTTGCTTGGCTCCTTTTTTTTTACATTGCTAAAATAGTTTAAAAAAAAAATTGTTGCATTACTCAGGATTTGAACGAGTCAAGGTCCGAGCTGTTGACGAGAATCCATGGATTGAAACAGGTAAAGAGAATGAGACTCCCTTTTTATAGACGTTTCTGCTTATATCTAAAGGGGCTTAATCTTTCATTTTACTAACATCTTCTAAACCGTGCAGGACCTGCAAAATTGGAGGTCAAAACTTGACACCCAAGTTAAAATCTATCGTGATGTGAGTCTTGCATTCTTCGTCTTTAGATTTGCTTCCTACATTTTCTCTCTGCTATCTTATCCTTCATTTAGTATTCCATGAAAAATTGCTAAAGAACATCAATGTTGTGGTTTTTTTTTGTCTTTTTGTGATTTTATAGAATTAAGCTTCTGATTATATCTCCGAGGTCAGTTTGGGCTAGTTCGAAGAATGTATCTGATAAGAAATATACAGCATATGCAATGTAGATGTCTGATGAACAATATATAGCACATGCCATGTAGAGCAGTTTGTCATAGTGTAACATTATTGTCATGTTCTTTGTTACATAGATATTGTTCACCAGCAGAGACAAGTTGAAAGGATTCTCTATAATGTGTGTGGAAGATAAATTTACTTGCCATTTATTGTGTTACAACATGTTAATTTTTATTTTCTACTTAATGTCATATTAATTCCCATAATACATGATACTTGGTTTGATATTATGCTATTGTCTCCATTAGTGAACTCAGGATTTTATATAGGACTATGACTTGGTGATTGCACATGTAGCGGGTTTGCTGAGGAAGTGGGTTTTGTTGTTATTGAGAGCATAATGAGGACAATATATGTTCTTCTAGATGATGTTGCATATTATTGAAGAGCTTTGGTAAATGCTCAGAATAGCGAGGTTATTGCGCTGTGAAACATCTATATTTAAAGGATTTCGTCGTAGTTATCTTGTGTGGAAGTCAATGAGGTAATGGGTGCAATGTGATTAGTGTTGTTCAAATTGTAATGTTTTATTTCATCTGTATTTAGTCATGAATTGCTGTACGATCCTTCATTGGGTATAGTTGGGCTTTTGTGCCTTTGTACGAAAACCTGTGTATGCTAATCAAACCACATCTTACCTAATGCTTCCTCAGATTGAATGTGTATACTAATCAAACCACATCTTACCTAATTTTCCCTCAGATTAAATATTTCATATTTCCTCCATCTCCATCATCTTTTCTAATTTGCCTCCACTCTCTTTTCTCAACCAGGCCACTTTTCTCCTCTGCTTTGCCGGTCCGCTAATGGGAAAGTTGCAAAATGGTTAATGACATGTCTTCCTACTTTGTGGTCAGAATTTGCTTTGAATCTAGCAACTTCCAATGATCTATGCTACTAGCTTATTTTTATTGGGGTAGTGACTAGTGTACGGACAATTGGGGGAGAAACCAAAGAGTTTTGTGTCACAGTAGGTTTACATCAAGAGTTAGCCTTAAACCTTTATCTTTTTGCTTTAGTTATGGATAAACTAACTGCACATTTATAAGATAGGATAACTTGGTGCTTGCTCTCTACGGATAATGTAATTTTAGTTGACAAGACTATAGCAAGGTTAAATGCCAAACTAAAATTGTGGAGGGAAGCTCTAGAATAAAAAATGTTTTAAAATAAATAGGACTAAGATAGAGTATATAGAATTTAACTTTAAGGATAGTAAAATTATAGATAGAACGTTAGTCATGTTAGTCAAAATAGATGGGCAAGAAGTGCCAAGATGTGAGCAATTATGATATTTAGGCTCCATTATTCATAAAGGAGATATTACTAGTGATGCGGTATATAAGATTAATGCGGGGTGGGTAAAATAGAGGGTCACGTCAGGAGTATTATGTGATAGGCGAGTTCCAAATATGCCTAAAGTTAAGTTTTATAGGACTACTATTAGGCCCGCAATACTCTACAGAGGAGAATGTTGGGTATCAAAGAAAAGTTATAATTATGAATTAAATGCAACTAAAATGAGGATGTACAGGTGGATGTGTGGAATAACTATAAAAGATAGGATTAGCAATGAGTATATAGGTGAGAACTTAAGGGTAGTACCTTTAAAGGAGAAGCTCAGGGAGTGTAGGTTACATTAGTATAAGCATTTAAAGACCAATGGATGCCCTGGTAAAAAGGTTGAAAGTGTTTTATATAAATAATGCCAAAAGAAGGAGAGGGTGACCGAAGAGAAATTAGATGGAATTAATAAAGAAGGATATGACTATGCTATATCTTACAAAAGAGTTAGACAAAATAGGCTAAAATGTAGGCATAAGATCCATCTTGCTGACCTGAAAAGGTGTTACTTGATTATGACTATGATTGTGATTAATAGGTCTATTTTGTTTACATCATTTTCCAATTCCTTTTTGGAAGGTCAATTTATACTTGATGTCGGCTATATTATTTTCAGACTAGAAATGTTACAAACTAACTAATACAAAAAATTATCAGAGATAAGTCATCAATGGACACCCCTACTATAACTCTATAAGTAACTGCTAGGTGCTTGAATAACTGTCCGGGGCATTATGTTTGTTATCGGAGTCAGGGAATTATATTTTTTTTTGTCCATAAACGACAACATTTTGGGTGGTTGCTTTCATGAATTTCTGTTATTACGAAAGTTATTGCATATCAATATGCATTAGGTTCTCCTCCATTATTCTGGTTTGCGGCTCTTGTCGGTGTTTGCGGTGTTGTGGAACATGAAAGTTGGCACCACTGGATGATTAAAGGATAGTGATATTCCCATAACAAAAACAACGAAAAAAACTCACACAAGAGTTTTGATTGGACTTCACAAATGGGCCCTACATAAAGTTCACATGAGCTCACTTCTCAACACCAATCAAAACTCGTGTGAGCTTTTGATGTGAGTTTTTGATGTTGAAATATCATTTTCCATGATTAAATGAGGCTATAGTGTGCTTCATCAGCCATTGATTTCTTACCATGCTCATCATGTATTAGATGTTCTTGATTTTGCAATGCTGTTTGTTAGTTAGAGGCGCCATATAATACTATGTTTTAGACATTATTTTCTAAAATTTCCAATTTGACATTATGTTTTTAGGCTTTATTTAATTTGTTTACTCATATTTTATAAACTTTAATACTCGAATTTCCACTGTTGTCACAGGAGCTATGTGACCTAAAGAAATCACTTAATACCGAAGTTGAGCAATTGAGATTGGCAAGTCATCTGCTGAAATCAATTTTCTCGTTACTTTTTGCTTTATTATTTAATCACTGAAGATATTCTTTATCTAGGATTTTCAAGAGCTGAGAACCACCCTTCAACAGCAACAAGATGATGTGAAAACGAGTCTCAAACATTTAGGGGTAATCACCAGATGATTCAGCCCGTCAATCTTGGGGCTTACGTTCTATTTTTCATGCTGCATGTAGTTTGCCGTCTAAAAACCATATATTTTAAGATTAGCTAATAAAACTTCCTTTAAATTATTATGACATATATGAGTAATATATCATGGCATGAACATTGTCTGCATTTTACCTCCAGATGCAGGATAATTCTGAAAACTTGAAGGAAACTGAAGCTTCGAGCGCAGAAATTGCGGACGGAGTTCAAAGCCGTGAAATTATTAACGACAGGAAAATTGAGCATTGAATGGAGACAGAGCAGGGCCTTTCTTGAGCTTAGATAATGTTCCGACTGTGAACTGTAGTTCTTAGCAAACCGTTTACCTGTCGTAGAAGTTGATGATGACTACAGATGATGATCAATTATCTTTAGTTAAGTAGGATACTTTATTTTAGCGTCTGTGATTTGGCTTCCAACATTTGGGACTTGAGACTTTACGGAATCACTGTTGGGCCAAAATTGGTGGTTTGACCAAACCCGTAATCAGATTGACGGGCAATTGCAACCAAGTATATCCTATGTTGTCACCGACAAATTGTCAGGTACTCCCATGGAGATATTAATGTGAAACGGGGGGAGTAGTGAGACCTAAAGGAAAAATGGTCTCTCCTGCCATCTTCATCTAGTAATTCATAATTCCTCGTCCGCATCGTCATTGACTCTTATTTTCTGATTTGACACATTATTCTGAAGAAGATGCTGTCCATTTGCCTTTCGAAGGTTGGGTCCGTGTCCCACGTCGAAGGCATAAGGCATGCACGTTGTTATGGGACCCACACATAGGAACGTCATGTAGACTCATGTTTTAGAACTTGTGACCCGAGCTCGAATTAAAAGTGTTTGAATCTAGATTTGTAATCTCAATGGAGTCAAATTGTGTATTTAATAAAAAATTTATGTATTTAGATATATTACAACAATAGATAATTCAATTATGGTTAATATAAATTAACATATATTCATTTGTGAAGTTTTAAAAAATATACATATATGCAAATATTCTCCTATAACTTAACATCTAAATAATGTGTAATTTTAAAAAAAATATGTATTTTTGACAACATTAAGTCACATTAGCTAATGAAAAATTAAGACTGAGAATTTTTAATAGGAATAAACCTTGGAATGATGTTAATTTTTCACAAAATTTTACTAGGAATACTAAGGAGTTGAGTTTTGAAGTCAAAATAGAACTTTGAAATTTTGGTTTGAGATATCATTCTTATTGTACAAATTATACATTATTAAATATATTTTTAAATGTTTTTGAATCCCAAAACCAGTGGAACCATAAAGTCAAATTTATCAATCATTATTTGGCAGGTAGATGGCTTTTAATCGTAGAAAGTTAAATGAAGCAGGATTGGAGATTTATGAGGATTATGTACTACAAATAAGGAAGAAAGCAAAGTGAGTGTGTACATTAATTGTCTATGAACACGACTCTTAAGCTGTTTGAACTAAGTTGAGTTGGAAGTCTCACAATGGAGTCACATTGAAGTTGTGTATTTAAATATATTACATCAAAAAATTCTCTAGTTAATATAATTTAAATCAAAAGAAAATTATATATGCAAATGTTATATACTTTTGAAATAGGACACTCTTTGTGAAGTTTGACTTGGGAAATCAATAAAGTAGAGCGTAAAGTTATGTGAAATTTGTGACACGATAGAATTTTACTCGAATGCTAAGAGTTAAATTTGATTTGCAAAATACTTTTGGTTATATACTTTTGAGCTAATATACTATTACTTACCTAGGAAATAATTAACTTACAGAGCTTTTGGACTTCAAATATATTTTTTGGCGATCCTCAACTGTATAAATTTGCTGATATACTTATGTGGGTTTTTTGGTTAATGAACCTCCATGCCACAGCACTTTAGCAGGTAGGATGATTCTTGCTCATAAGAGAAAGTAAAGTGAGAAAGATTTAGCCCAAAGAAAGGCAAGAATGAGGATGTACGTGGACGGTACATACGAGAAAAGTGAGCCAACATTAGATCCTTTTGTATATATGGACGGCGAATAATGTAGAAACAAAGACAGACAACTCTGTCTCCCTCAGCCCCTCCCACGAGCCATGAGTGCATGCAGGGGCAAATGACAGAAGATGTGGGGATATTTCACGTGGCCTTCCTCACTCTTCACGTGTCAAAGCAGTCGCTCCCCTTCAAATATCATCCATCAATACACCCACCTACTAATCCTCCTCAGGCTCAGCTCACGTTGTGCTCGACTTGGCAAGGTGAAATCAGGATGAGTCAAGGTAGGATGGAAGCCCTAAGCGGGCTAAAAGACGGATGACAGATTTTTTATTTTTTTTGTATTTTTTCTGTTTTAAATTAATAGTTCTAACTAATAAAAAATATTTTATATTAATAATTTTATTTTATTAAATTTAAGTAATTAAATATTTAAAAAAAGAGTATCATAAGTATTTTTTTCTTTGTTTCATCATTTAATAAAATTTATTATTTTTTTAAATATAACTATTAATAAGAGAATGAGGAAGTATTTTTATCTAAAAATTAATAAAAGGTCTATAACTTATAGGTGAGGTCTTGACTCATTAGATATAACCTGATAGGCTTTTGACCATTTGGGTAAATTTCTCACAATTAATTAATTATGATGACTTGCATGTCTTAGAATCTCCACTTTATTGAAATATACAACCACTACCCTCCCATGCGGGACTATCTAAATAAATAAATTTTGTATTTTATATATTTGAAGGTGGCTAAACAGGCATATGGATTCTCGCCTTTAGCCTCATCTAAGTTTATTTAAAATAGCCTAAAAATTTGAAGTCTTAACCTGCATTTGGGCCGCCTCATAAAAATTTTACCCCTCTTTCTCAATAGCTCTTGTGACAAAGGGAAGACCAGAAGGTATTTCTTACTCTTAAGCAAATTATATTGTACGAGACCTGACAAGACACAGCTGTTCTAAGTATACAAGCGATCTCAAGACAATCCCAACAAGCCATCCTTTAACGTTTCACCGGTGCCATATCAAAGCCTGCAAATTAACAGATTTTATGTGGCGTTCTTTGTATCCACAACTTTAAAAAAGAAAGCTTTCTCTCTAATTGGTCAATTAAATATCGTATATGCCATTAGCTCAGCTGTGAAGAAGACAGGGGGGAAGAAAAGATGCGATGTTAGATGGCATATGGTGGCAAGTGGCATGGGACTCATTTGCCCTCTTCCAGTTTTCACTTTTCAACTTGTATTTCTCAGATCTCAACCATGTACTATGGTGGGAGCCTTGTAGAATTTATATTGGTGCCTCTCACTTTTGTCATAGACTGCTAGTGTATATGTCGCTATATCTCTCAATACATTCCAAGTTTGCTTTATATTATTATGATTAGGCAAACTTGGACGGTTAGCAACAAAGACATAGGAAAACATTTACAGCATATGCAAACGCCTGATTTCTGATGGAACAGATCCATTCAAATTCATTCACCCGCACTGCATGAGCCACCGTACCATACACACAATCTAGCTCAGCCGGTGAGATACAGACACTGATGAGCTAGTTTGTTTACCGTTTTGCCAAGAATAATACTGATAACAACAATCACACTTCCCTGACTTCAAAGGAGTTGCGGTTCTTGACGACGATATCGTACATATGCATGGATTTGAAGCTCCTAAAGTTCTTGGGCAGAGAGATGAGGTGAACGGTGGACCTCTTGTGGAACTGTAGGAGATCCGGGTCGTCGTAGTATCGCTCCCATCCAAGCCCATACAGTTTCCTCTCCAAGGCGCCGTACGACGTTATTACTTCGTCCGTTGGAATGTGAACCAACACCTTCCGCTTGGTGTGGGAGTTGGGGCCCTCAGCTTGACGAGTAGCCGCCCTCGGGTGCTCCACCAGCCGCACCACCCCATTCTTGAACACCCAGACTCCGGACATATGGCTGTTTCTGAATGGAAGCTGAGACAGAAAATGGGAGGGGCTATGGAGAGATTAGAGGGGATCGATCGGTGTTAATGGTGATGACGGGGAAGGAGGAAGGGCGTTGAAGGGGGTGATCATATAGTACCGAGGGGAAGGGGTGGAAACACTGAATTTGGAGAAAAAATCTTCCTGCTGAAGCTCGCACAAAAAGTCGTGTGTTGTCTTGTCTCTGGTCAAGCAAAAGTAGTGATTGCTTGGTTGTGGGACTTGGTCCCCACGTGAAGAATCTTCTAGTGGTTATCAATTTCGGCCTCGATCAGTTAAGCAATGCAATGGAGCAAGGAAATTATATGTTTTGGCCATTGAAGCCTATAGCTATGGAAGTGACATATAAAGCCTTTTCAAGTCCCTATGCCCAGGTAAAAGAAGCGCACGCACGAGGCTGTGGGGATTTACGACTGCAGGAGCGGATAGCGCGTCACCTGTCTCAAACTTGGAGACATGAGTTTCAGAATGGATCTCCCCTGGCAGTCAGTAGTAAACGACTAATAATACCCATGGGTTTCTTAAGTGGTAATATATGGTATTCGTTGTTGCGTGCTACAATCGAGGAAGAGATAAAGTCATTTTGAGCTTCTTCTCCACATTTTCAAGTAGCAGTGGGAGTGGTGGAAGTTTTAATTTGCATAATTGGTGCTACTTAAGACAGATCCATCCAGATGTGGCTCATTTCTAGTATTATAGTTAGATCATATGCAACGTATATCAGTTCATCACTAGATCAAATATGAACTGAGAGATGATGACAAGATGGATTCGATAACAGATTGGGCCCCCGTATCAAAGGTGGGCAGTGAACCGTAGTCATCCAGTTCAGACGCGTTGAATCGTCACCCTAAACAGGCAATTTACCCGTCTTCTCTCGTAATGCAGACTAGAGAGATCAATTAATAGATTTCACTGAGCCATTTGTCCATTCACTACCATGACGGCACGATCCTTCTGTATCAATCTATCGGTTGCAGATAAAGATGTGGATAGCAAAAAAATACGCCAAGGATGGTGAAGATATTAAGAACATGCATGTTGACTGTGTGCATGATTAATTAATGATATATCTCCTTCAAAAAATTCATGTAAGATTACATCACAATTGTTGATTTGTAGGCCCTATTATGTTAAAACAGAGTGATGACGCATATAGCTAGTAAGCTTTATAGCTAGTAAGATTTTGGAATGAGAATGAACATTTTACATGTGTGCAGTTGGAATCAGCAAGGTTCCGTCACACCATTGTCGACAGTGGAGGACACGTCCACCTCCTCCCTTCTTCATCTGCTCCTCTTTCTGCAAGCCACAAGGCCCCTCTGCTGACATATATATACTATTTATTGAGTATTCTTGAAGTACCATATGAGATTTACTCTCATTGTAGAGGGTCGGGGCCTTGACGATACACATAATTAGTGTAGACGGAAGGGCATAGTACGACGTGTGCTAATATTTACTGGTAAGCGTTGATCCTTAGATCAACAGTTCCTCCTGTAAAATGGGGAATAAATTCAACGTGGTGTTCTCGAAGTAATCAATAACTTCTTCTATATAAAACTAACCGACAAACTGAGTGTGTGATGGGGCCAAGCCATATGTTGTCTCCCTGAGTGGAAATTGTATGATTCTAAGTTTATTGTCCACACATCCGCCATGCTCGAGGAGCAGTTCATTTGGATAAAAGGCCTGTAGTTTGTAGATATATATCTGATCCGTCGTACGTGCACAATCTGGAGAGTTTTTGGTCCCAGCTGTACCGTGTCGAAGCAACAAATTCCGGATCCGGCCAGTTGAAAGCAACTTACCTTGCCTTTCTTCCATCCTGCGGAAAAAAGCAAATAGGGGGCATGTCTCCGCCTTCTATTCACGACGTGTAGGCATTCATAGGAAGAGTTTTTTATATTTTAAGAACAGTATAAGAGCCATTAATATTTGAGAATTATGGTATACACGCTAGCACACCACTAACAGTAATGTACTAACATATGCAATCTCGGGTTCCCATGCGTTCTAAGATAATCTCATTGATGCAGACGAGGATTTGTGACAAAAGAATGAAATCGGATTTTAGTATTCAGAAATTCAATTTACAGAAATTCAAGCTTTGATTCTTCTGCAACTTCCCTCAACAGAGCCACGGAAAACCTTCGAGGGAGAAACCTCTCACAACAAGCTAAAACTTACAAGTTTCAACAACTAACAACTAAATTCAATTAGAAAACTCTATTTATATTATGAGAGCCATCTCTTGCTAATTTTGATGACGGAAATTCAAATTTCCAGCTGAAGACGACCAATGGAATTAACGGCTTCATTAGTTAAATTGTATTGTAAAAAATAATATCCTTTCCATAATCCGTGTATTTACCCGCTTTATCAACACACAGGTTTCCGCCCCATTAATGAATACCGCAAATATCCCTGCATGTTTTAAAATCTCCGCATCTATTCGATCAAATGCCACACCAAATTGTTTCTATTTTTATTTTAAAATAAAGCTCCTACCATCACTCATTGTGAAAATGAAACATTAAAAATACTTCCTAAAAGTACACCACAACCTGAGGAAAGACATATGAAGTCCCATATCAATTAGCTTCTCTTGTTTTCTGAGAAAGTTGGACCAATTGCTTATCCTCACTTTAAATGCCAACAACGAAGTGAAAGCATCCGATCTTGGAGTCTTGCTCTCATTTCGAGTACTCTTCACTCTGCAGTGCTCAGATTCCTCCACTAGAGAGAAGATAGAATCTGCAATTGAACATAGGAACAAAATTCTGTACTCGTGTTGTCTTGGTTTTAGAAAGAAGTTATGGTTGATATCTCATTGAACTTCTTGTCCTTTTTTAAAGGAACATGGCTTCATAAAGGAAATAACAAAAAAAAACGTATTTCAAAGAAAACAAGGTCATTATACGTAGAGATTGATGTGTATAAGCTGCAGCTTAGCTTCAGGAACCATGTAAATTGACTAATGCAACCAAATCAAAGATATGAAATTTATTTCATTGGCGGGAATAAGTCTAAGAAAAATGCTTTCTATACACAACTACGTAACACCTCAAGATGAACGGAAAAATAACATTATTTAACGGTCGGAGAGTAGGGTGGTTGATTAGGTGTTCACGAGTGGTGTAGGTTTAGCATCACTCATTTGGAATGGTCACGCTACTCGTAGTGAAGAAGTAGGTGATTCTTTCCCTTAAACGTGCATGCGGGTCCCCTATTCTTCAAGGCATTGATGTATTAAAACAACGCGTCGGTAATTGTGTCACTCGGGTGTCTGGGAGTGAACATACTTTGTCTCCCAAAGCAAATGCATATGTCCCGCCTGAGCAGACCTACCTTAGACGTAGGCGGCATGAAGCAGCTGTCACAACTCACAAGTCACAAGCCACTTGCAACCTCCACGAATGATCAAAGAAGATATTTCATGATCCTTGCATTCATGTAGCCACCTAATAATGAACCGTAGATAAGAACAACAGCATTGAAGCATTTTTGTCCTCTCACAATGTATTTGCGGGACATACACGATGTAGAAGTAACTAAGAATTAAAAGTCCATATCCTAGTACATTGTTTATGAATATATTCCCTCTATCCTAAATAGTTATATTTGAAAAAAAAAATATTTTATATTAATAATTTTATTTTGTTAAATATAAGTAGTTGTGTACTTTAAAAAAAAATATCATAAACTTATTTTTTTATCACTTATATTTGAGTTCTACGATTCAATAAAAAATATTATTTTTTAAAATATAATTATTAATATAAGACAAAGGAAGTAGTAGCATTGTAATGACCATAAATTTTTGGTATAATTTTACACATTTAATAAAATTATTATTTAAAATTTTAATAAATTTAAATTATTTAGTGGCAAATATTTAGTGAGTTTTCTTTATGACATATTAGAGCTCACTTTTATGAGCATAACGAGACATGAACTGCTCAAATCAAACATTGGGGTGGAAGCTACAACCTTGGGAAGTACGTCATATGGGTAACACCTACTTAAAAATTAGAGATAACTTACCCACTATCGATAGAGACTTAGTCCAAAAATTTGGAGCTTGACTAGCTCCAAAGTGGACAAAATCGACTAGGTAAAAAAAATGAATTATCATATTCTACACATGTAGAAATAAAATAAAACTTATAACAAATTTTTTTAATTAAATAAACCCTACAGGTTTTACATCAAATTAAAATAATAAAATACTAAGTGAGACCCCACGAGCCCCACATCAAATTAGTTATTAAATTAAAAGGCTAAATGAGATCTACATGAGTCACACGCCAAATTAGCCGTTAAGTTAAAATCACAAAAGGTTAAGTGAGACTCATATGAATTCCACATTAAATTAGTCATCAAATCAAAGTTACAAAAGGCTAAGTTAGACCCACATAAGTCGCACATTAAATTAGCCATTAAATTTAAATCACAAGAGGCTAAGTGAGATCCACATGACTTCCACACATAGAAGGCAGTATCGGTCGATAGGGCACCGTATCGACCGATATGTACCCGTATCGATTGAGACCGATACGGGTACGGGGGGTGGTACTCCCCCCACACCAGATAGCGATACATATCGGCCGTACCATATTGATACGGCCAATACGTATCGATACGGTATTAAAAAATAATTTTTTTATTTAAAAAAATAATTTTTTTCGAAATTTTTTTTTCTTAAAAACAAAAATACAATTCAAACCCAACTTATTTAAAAGTTTATATTTTTGTTATATTAAAAAATAATATTTTTAAAGTTATATGAGATGAATACAGGTAGGTCCATGTAATTTACATAATTATTTTTTATATATATAGTGCTCCACAAATATATATTTATTTAAACATATAACTTAGACTCATATTTATTTTTAAAATAAACTAATTTTAGAGCACTTAATATGGGAAAGAATGAACAATAATTTGCATGAGACGGAGAACATAATAGTGTATGGTTCCAAATAAACTGATTTTAGATTACTTGTATCAGTTTATACAATATTTTATGATCTTATTATGCTCTAAAAGAAGTATTATAATAATATATTATTAGTTATAATATTTTTTTATATTTATAAAAGGGTTTACGCCCATTTCGGTGCGTACCAAGCGTATCATCGGCGCGTACCCGTATCCATAGTCATCAATACTCTCATTCGTATCGATACAACCTTCCATGCTTGCACATTAAATTAGCCATTAAATTTAAATCACAAGAGGCTAAGTGAGATCCACATGGGTACCACATCAAATTAGTCATCAAATCAAAAATTATAAGACTAAATGAAACTCACATGGATCTCATATCAAATTAGTCAAATTGATACATAATACCTCATACAAGTCTCATACAAATAATATACTTTAAAATTAATCCTAAAGTCTAAAAGATGATTTTAAGACCCACCTCCTAAAGGCTAGTTATGTAATTGAGAAAAGATAAAAAAAAATTAATAACAAAAAATACATGGTGCACTAGAAAATCTAAGAAAAGAAAATTAGGTAAGTCCCAATATATAGTGGGCCCCTACCCTTTTAAAGAATTTCTACTTAACTAATTAAACTAATTTTTTGGGAAGACTAAGTCAAAACTTCTTTGGCTAGTTACTTACGTTAAAAAAGATGAATGACATGAAAGAGTAGGGAAAAGACCAAGTCAAACCACTACCACATGCCAAGTGGTCTTCCCCACTATCCCACTAACTCACTTTCTACCAATTACTCCACTAACTCATGCTCACTTCTCACAAACTACCTCACTAACTCACCACCATCTCCCACTATTTTATCCCATGACACAACCCTAATACTATAAATACCCTCTTCTTTTTATAGAGAATGACTTTTGGCAGTCAAGTTTAAGAAGTCATCACAAACTCTAAAGCTCTTCATCCCAAAAGAAAACATTCCACCAAGAAAAAAAGAAAACTCCAAGAAGAAAACTCATTTACTAAGTCCTTCAAAGGTCTCTTTCTCAAAGCATCCTTTCAATTTCAAAGATTCAATCCCAAGGAGTTTGAAGTAGGAGAAGTTGCATAAAGTAAAAGAAAAATGATTCTCAAGCTTAAAGACAAGAAGACATAGAAATGATGAGTTCTTATATCTGATCTTCTTCATTTTTGTTGTGTTCTTTCTTTTTAATACTTGTAATCATATTTTGATAACTTCAATATTCTCATCCTTTCTATACTTCTAATTTGTTTTTATTTTTTGTTATTTAATCGAAGGGTTTAAAAAATTAGTTAATTACTACTACTATATCCCAAAATTTAAAAAATAGTAGTAATTGGCCAAGAGAGGGTCATCCTACAAAAAAAATGTTTTTTCTCTATCTCTTGCAAAGAAGGGATTATCCTATCTCTTCTCTTGTTTTGTGCATAGGAAACCAACCAAAATCCCCCAACATCCACGTAGGGCTAATTTTGTAGGGCTCATCGATACGAGCCCAACAGTATAAAGAACGTGTGAGTTGAAGTTCGGGAGAGAAAGTTACGCACGTTTGAAGTTTTTAATTTTTTTAAAAAAATATATTAAAAAAAGAATTTATTGCATCAGCTGACGTCAAATGCCAACAAGACGTGCATCAGCAAGACGCGCAATGCTCGCGGTACACACACCACATGGCACACTAATTGAGCGAGGACCAAACCCTGTGCACTGCACATTGTGTATGTAAGATCCCTGATCTTAAACCGGTTTTTGTTTCACTTTAATTATCGGTTATCGTAAGGTTAACGTGTTTTCTGATTTATTCGGTGGTTTCAAAGATAAATGGTGTTTATGATGGTTTTAATCAAAATTAATTTTAAGATTAGTGATTTTAAATCAAATGTGAATTTTTGGGATTTTTCAAAATTTTTACTATTTTTTCGAAAATTAGGGTTTTGGCGTGACCCTGGGGCCCCACCGTCGAAATTTTGGTTTTTGTGTCAAATGAACCCAGATATCTACTTAAGGTTATACAAAAAAGTTTAGAATTTTCTTAGACTTAATTAGTGCTCAAATTTGTAAAATACATATTTTTAGCCTACTTTTTCTATTTACACCCCATAACTTACCCATGCACACCCCAAGACCTACTATAAAAGGCCAAACCTGAGCCATTCTTATTTTGGGAATAGGCTGAGGAGGAGAGGTCAGGCCTAATCCCCAATTAGGCCCGGATTAGAAGGTATTTAAGGTAAGTCGATTCTAATTAAGCACTAAATCTTATCTTTCTTCTTAATCTCTTCTAAATTTACTATTTTCCCTTTGTTTCAATTCGTTTTTAAACACCAAAACTACTTATTTGCATTTTTACTACAAACCCTAGCTATCAAAATCCGATTTTTATGTTCAACAAGCCCTAGATCTAAGTTTTTAATTAGGGTTTTCTTTGTTAAATCGGTTTTAATGGAGTTTAATTTAAACTCTATATTTTTGTAAGGTTTTCAAGAAGGGTGACCATCAAATCCAAGTCTAATCAAGGGATAAGGTAATGGACTTTCGAAATTTTAGTCTTCCTATGGTAAAACACTTGATTTTGTGGTTTGTTTTGAATAGAGTTACTTGATTTAGTGTGCTAATGGCATGATTAGAAAATGGTAATCTTTAATCCCAATTTCATAGGGTTTTATCTTGTTATGATATGGTTTAGCATTCTGGAAGTCATGGTGGACTTTTGATGGTATTTAGGTTGTTAGATGATGATTTGAAGTGTTATCAATGGAGTTTCGGTTTGAAATTACGAAAGAAAGAATAAGGTCGAATCTGCCTTGTTGGCGTTCAAACGACCCTTGCGTTCGAACGGCAACACTGCAGTTTTGGCATTTTTTCAATTTAGCCGATCGAATGGCCTGCTGAGCGTTCGAACCACCAAACTATGAATTTGAAATTTTCCTGTTTAGCCGATGGAACGGCCTTCTAGGCATTCGAACGACTATACAACAGAATTTTATGTTATTCACATGATGTTTATTTCGATGATTCCACTTTAACTTGCCAATTTTATATGAATGTGAAGTATTTTGAGCTATATTATGCTACTGGAAAGGCATGGTAATGAGGTTATGAAGTTGGGATATATGATTAGAGATTTGTGGAATGACTTATGGCTTGTGGCATGATGTTGGAATTGTTATCTTGAAATTATGAACGGTTGATTCTCTATAGTTAAGCATATTTTTAGTAGGACTACAACCTATTAATGGACTGATTTGTCATGATAGAATGTGGTTAGTTAATGTGTGGATGTTGGTGAATGTCATGGCTTAAGGATGAAATGAATGATCTTATATGTGTTTAGCCTTTGTGGTTGAGTTTTGATTTGAATTATGATTTAAATGATTCTTCTCCTATGATTTTCGCTGAAATTCATGATTAGATGTTAATTCACATGTGTAGTGTGGTAGTGAGTTAATTTCAAGCAGGTTGAAATGCATTGAGTGAAGTGCTTTTACTAGATCCACACACACACATGTGGGGTTTAATGATGATGTTGAAGCTTGATATCATGATTATGAATGATGCATTAGGGGCTGATGAGAGCACTTATCATGGATTAGGATTCATGTATGTCTTGCCCACGTATGTACCATGTTGCATGCATCATGAAAATGATTTTCCAATTGAGGCTTTATTGAGGTTAATCGAATTTGACTGATTGGATGCAATGTGAGGAATTGTGTGCCGGATTGATCGGTCGTGGCTTAATCGAAACTTGAATTGGTCCTAAAGGACATGTTTTGATTTGAGTTCCTATGTAGAACATGTGCACTCCCCGGGTTGAGTCGAGTCAAGATGAGATTATATGAGTACGAGTCGTGTACTTGTTGCGGTTGAGATTTATTTATTGAGAATAGTCACATCTGGACACTGAGCACCCAGAGTGGTATGCCTTCGTGCACTAGCTACCACATGTTCTAGGTTCCCAATGCGGGAATTTAGACTCTCCCCACCGCAGAGATGTCCTTAGTGAACACCCTACTCTAGGTTCCCTACATGGAATTTGGACGTTCTTGGCCCGAATTGTCCTTAGCGAGCAGACCTGCTCTAAGTTCCCTATGGGGAATTTGGATTTTCCGTGTGGATTATCCTTAGTGAGCAGAGGGGCTGACTACCCCAAATCTTGGTTTCTCTTATGGAATTCGGACTGTGTCCTGAGCGGGCAATGCCCCAGGTTTCCAATTAGAAAATTTGGACCACGTCCAGACTTGCGGCAATGATTGTGTTTTACTCCTTGAGGGAGGCATTCCTTTTATGATGTGATGCATGATGGAATATGTATGTTAGAGATACATTCATGCAGGTTGTTATGATGTGATGTATGATGGAATATGTATGTTAAAGATACATCTCATGCAGATTGATATGATGTGAAGCATGATTGAATATGTATGTTAGAGATACATCTCATGCAGGTTGATACGATGGATGCATCATTGAATATGTATGTTAGAGATACATCTCATGTAGGATTGATATGGTTGTTGAAGCATGATTGAATATGTATGTTAGAGATACATTTCATGCAAGATGTTATGATGAGAATGACACTATGTGGATTATGCACTATAATGCATGTTTAGGTGATGTATATGTGTGATCAGAAAATGATGCACCTTGTCAATCTTTGATCTGAATGATTATATTGCTATGTTATCGTGTTTCCGATGATGATAGTTATATTAAAAACCAGTGCTGAGTTTGTTAAACTCACCCCTCTTTCTTGTGTTTTGCTTTGGGGATGCGTGGTGCGACACGCAGACGGACAGAATCTCCTTTTTGAGGAAAGGTTGGAGAACCTTTGTGTAGGGTTCTCTGTTGGATTTATGTCACATTTTACAGTTGTGTTGCTTAAGACTTATTTTGAGTCAGTGTGGGCTATAGTTGACTAAGTATGTGGGTTTGAGATTAGTCGTTTATTTTGAGTTAAGCGACTCTCTTTCTTTTCTACTTATTTACTCTTGCTCAAATTGATGTGCGTACTCCGTATTTCTGTTAGATCGCCCGTATTTAGGGTTAAGTCTTCCGCTAAACCATTTCTCAATCTTCCCTTCGTCACCCCCGCGCGCTTAACCTGGCCCCTGGACCGGGTTCGGATCGGGTCGGGTCGGGCATCGCCGGGGCGTGACAGTGTACGCATCGTGGGCGGGTGCCACACAGTTGGCGTCCGAGCCACGCACGCGAGGCACACATGAATTGCCTCACACGCATATTTGAACACATGTGCACTTCATATTTTCCAGTTTTCTCTCCCACACTCCTCAAACTTCATTTCTCTCATTCTAAGTCTTTTTAAGTCTGATTCGATTTGTTCAAGAGGTTATTAACTAATTACATGGTGCTCTACACAATGGAAGGTCTATTCTTCGAGATAGTGACTTTCGAGGGGAGAAATAACCCAGGGTAAGAGGACACTCTATCACATTCCCTCGGCCCAGAGAGAAGGAAGTGGGCCAGAGTAAAATTCATACTTTGTCCTCCATCGATGGGCCAATGAGAGAGAGAAACATCTCTCAGTAAGGGGAGGTTCTATCTATTGCCTACAGGCATAAAAAGTGAGAAATGTCTAGGTGTTGTCCGTCACAAGCGAGCGTGCCAAACGTGATATGGTTATTTTTCCAATTTGAGAGCTCTAAAGCCCAGAAAATGGATGTCCAAGTTTGAGGAGTCCAACTCACTGTCTTTGCTCCGTACGAGGTTGGGGTTTTTATGGTTTTTATCCTTTCTTAAAGCATGATTATTGTTATAAGTTATCTTTTTAACTTAATATCTATATGACTCTAGCATATTATGCATTAGAGATAATTTCAAGTTATGTTTTATGATTTTCATACATATATTTGTTTTGTCAAATGAATGTAACATTTGAAGTAGGATATAAAATATATAATGTGTAACGTCCGGGAATTTTCTAAATTCCCGAAGTCGTACACGTGGAAATTAGGGTGCTAGACCCTTTGACCTTTTCATTGGAATAACATAATCATCAGTTGGAAGTAGTGGCTAACGTATATATGGATGGAAAGTAGATAGAAAGAGCTTCGAAACGCCACCAAGAACGCGTGAATCGGAGTCCGGATGAGGGAGAAACGACTGTCTGAAGTTGAACATATCGTACAGGACCCGTTTACCCGAATTAAACGTGCGGACTGTCCGTTTAAGCTGCAATACAGGCCCGATTATTTAGCATTCCGAAATTGGGTTTTTGGGGCCTAATTTCTCATGGGATTAGGAGCCCTAATCCTATGCCTATAAATAGAATTAATTAGGGCTTTTTGGGGGTCTTTTGTCAGATTGGGGGGAGCTTTTGGATGGTGAAGGAAGGGAGAAAATTTTTCGGCGAGGCTACGATGACAGTGGATCGACTGCGAATCGGCAATTAAGGTAGGGATGTTGCTGAAGCTTAATAAAAGTTTATTAATTAAATTTAATTAAAAATCATATCACAACGCTTCTGTATATAATATATGTAAACAGTATTATACAAATTGTAAAGTAGTTAGCTTTCGGATGTTACTGGCCGGCTGCCGGTCGGCCAGCGCCGTCGACGATGCTCGGCCAGCCGTCGTTTGGCGGCATTTTCATGCGAGCTAGACTCCGGCGCGCCGCCGCCACCGCCGCCGGACAGACTGCGGGCCAGTGTGTTGAAAACAAACAAAAACAAAAAGGGGGCAGCCGCTCGCTGTGTTAGCCGGGGCCGTGCCAGCCGTGGCCGCGCCGGCCATGGTCTCGCCGGTCTCGGCCATGCCGATCCAGGCCGCAACAGCTCCGCCAGCGCCGGCCTGGGTCGCGCTAGCCCTGGCCGCAGAGGCGGCGTCGCACTGTGTTTTTTTTTTTTAAAAAAAAGAAGGCGACTTTGGCCCCGGCCGGCCACCGGGCGACGGCGGGGGCCAGGCCCATTGTGATCGCCGCATGGCGGCGATCCGGTGGACCCCAGCCCGCCACCCGGCCTTGGTGGCCAGGGGCGGCGCCGCCAGAGGCGTTTCCGCCTCTGGCCGGACGTGGGGAAGACGACCCGCGTTGCGGGTCGTCCACCCAAACCGACCCGGCCCGGGTCGGGTTTTTTTTTTTTTAAAAAAAAAGAGAATGGGGATCGAACCGTGCCGGGTTCAAGGGCCTTTACTTGTCCTAAAAATTTAGAAAAATTACCCGTAGACTTTGAGAGTGTTATGAGTTTCTTGACCAAGTTTCAGGACCGGTAAAAATCCCAAAGTCTCTAAAATGACCTTTTTACCCCTGGTAGTTAAATCATCGTGTGAAAACCATTTACCCGATTTCGGGGCCATGGTTCCGAGGCCTAGGAGTTCATGTAAAAATTGGGAAATTTCTCAATGAGATTTTAATGGGTAAAATATTTATAGACCAAATATCATGGCAAAGAAAAATACCAATGAGTGGTTAATTGACTATTTTACCCTTAGGGTTTATAATAAACCGTTAAGTCAACCTGGGTCGGTTCAAGGGGTTCACGACCCTGTCACATGCCAAGAAAATTACACAGAGTCCATGAAGTCAAGTAGTACCCTTGACCCTAATTTTGGAGCTATTGGATATTATTAAGGCCTTAAACCAAATGACAGAAAATACCCCTTAGGGTGGACCCGCCCACATTCGTGTGAATGGAAGCGTGTGTCGGTCTGAGAGTGGAGCCTTGTGGGAGGTCAATGACTTAAATTAGTAAAGGGGTAGTAAAATGACTAAAATGACCCAAGGGAGGGTATCATACCTTAGGTGGTAAAATTACCCTAATGCCCTTAGGGGCAATATGTTCTGTTTCTGATGAAACAGATGACCTAGTGAATCAAGAGTTAAGATACCCTATAAATGACTTCAAAAGGAAGGGGTGTGACCGGTAGGTGACACGAAGACCTTGATAGGTCACAGTGTCATGGTAAACCAATGGAAAACCCTAATTCTCAGGGTTTAGGGCAGTGTATTGCACGTGTCCGTAACACAACGCAGAAATCAACTAGGGCATTATATACGTCACGCATAGAATATGTTAATTTACATATCGGGCTTGAAGTCTCTGAGCCTTGGCCTTGCAAATGAATGCAATGGGCCTCCGTTTATTATTTATACGTTTGTATGATTGCATGATTATTTATGCTGATGCATGCTTTTGATATTGATGCATTGATTTATATCAATAACTTAAGATTAATGAAGATTAATCAAGAGGCATGGGTTGCTTATGGTTTGAGGGGAGAACACCTAATAAAGATAATGACTAAAATACCCTCTTTAGGGTTGGGACCAGTTCATGGAGTGAACGGGGCCCTGACATAGATCTTACCTTGGTTAATGAACCGATGGTGGCTATGGGATGTTCTCTGGGTAATAGCTTAGTGGATGAGCTATTTTGTGGGCCGATCCGCATGGTGAAGAAGACCCACAAGGTTGAGTGGAAAACCCTAATTCTCAGGGTTTCAGATGTTTGAGGGAGTTAATGGTCATAAGGATCTGAGGCTTCTATGGATATATTAGTAATGTCTTATGAGACATTTTCTCCCAGCTTTGGGAAGGTGGAGATTGCAATATGCATCTTCATCGCCACGACGGTTTGGGTATTGACCAGAGGGTCTTTACCGCGGGTCTCCCGCAGGTCTTCCCAGGACTATTTAGTACGTACGAAAAGCGGAGTTACATGAGCATCATGGAAGGCTTGTGTTTCTTGTCAATCTGTGTCCATGAGCACAGTTGGGATCCTCTTGCCCAGATTCGTGGCAGGCTATTGAGAGCCCTGGGGATTTGGGTCAAGCTGCTGTTAAGCAGTCCACTCCAAGGCTGGAGTACTTTGTTTGGAGGTTTCTCGAGGGGCGAGTTATCTCTGAGTTTCAAATTTTATAGTATTAATTATCGAACAAGGGATGTGAGATAATTAATAACATTGTTTGATATTGCTTGTTAATTAGACAAGTGGAACAATTAAAGGACTTACTAAAATGTAGGTTAAAAATATCTAAGCATTGCATATGGGATGCTATGCTTCGTAGGATAGAGTAGTTTCTAGGCAGAACTACGTCTGGATCCGATCTTGTTGGAAACATTGGAGATGTTGTCTGATGAGTACGTAGGCAACTAACATCGGGTGATGTTGGCCCGATCCGAATAATATTAATAAAACCTTTTGTCCTTTGGAAGCTCTTCTCCTGTAGGCGGAGATGCTCCATTGTGGTTGTGGTTGTTGTTTGGTTTGCTTTGTTGCAGATCCTCCAGGCGATGACAAGTGAGACCAAAGCAGGTGTGCACAAGAGGTTTCCGCATTTCTGCAACTCCGGTACGTAAGTGTACCTTAAGCGTGAGAGTCAACTTATTATTTATTTTCAGAAGGACGATGGACTTGTACTTAGATGGATGAGCTGGTCTTTATGAATTTTCAGACATTAAATAATATCGTAAGATTTGATATTCGTATTTGTGAACCCCAGTTATCATGACCTGGATATTTAATCGAAGGGTTTGTTTTGTATTTAAAGAAAAAAAATTCTCGCTACTTACTGTTCGTGCTACTTAAAAATGCTTTTAAAAGGCCCGGGTCGTGACATAATGTGATTTTTAGATTGCCTCGTATGTTTAGTTTATTGAGTGTTTATTCTTTTAATATGATTATGAATTAGGCACGTGGAATTGTGTGAGTTAGAGAAAGTCTAGCTTCACCATTATTTTAATTAGGAATAAGTAGATTTGAAAAGTGGTTCTAGAGAATCATTCCTTACAGAAGGACAATTCTCAAGAATAATTTATAAAATACGTGCAAGCATGGTGATCGAGTTACTTGAACGGGATAAAGAGATGGTAACTGTCTCATTGGAAAGAATGACTAACCCTATATTTGTAGTCATTAATAGTTATGCTCCCATGGCTTATAGAGGGGAGGCTAGTTTTTTTTTAAAGGATAAACATGAGGCTAGAATATTTCGAAAGAAAAATTGGTCTTTTTTTAGTCTGAGAACTCAGGATAGATTTGTTTGTCTAGAGTTGTTGTTGGGCGCCCTGATATAGCTTAATGGATTAGATGAGGGCAAAGTTATAAACCAATTTTGAGTCTAATGCACAATACCTAATTGAGCATTGTGAGCCTCTAACGAAGGGCAAGACCCCTAATTAGGCCATAATGAAGGGCAAGACCCCTAATTAGCCCCTAACAAAGGGTACCTATCAAAGCTATTCATGCTAGGGTAGAGAGTATCATAGAAAGACTCTCTACTCTCTTTATCCCAGTGCCCTATGAACACGGGTGTCTCTTCTCTCCACAAGCACGAGGTGTTTTACGATGATCTATGGAGAAGTAAGAGGAGGTTGTTTTGCACCCATAATAAAGTCCATTGGATAGAGTAGATTTATGGGACACTTGAAGCAAGATATGAGAGTTTGCAAACCCTAGAAGCATATTCAATACCAATAAAGAAGCTCTAGGGGGTGGTTTTAGGTGAGAGACACACTCTATTTTTATAAAAGTAATATTTATATTATATGTTTTGAAACTTCTATTTGTTACTTCATGTCTGATAGTAAAAACTCTCATATTAAATATTTTAAAATGCTCACCACCCCCCATACCTTGCAAGGCTTGTTGAAGCATAGTGTGCAGGTAGAAGGGCCTACTTGAAAGTTTTCAAGCTAATTTCAAGATTTTCAATCGCACCATAAAACCTAGTAAGAATTTTATTAATTTTATCTTTGTGTATTTGTACATGGATGGTATATTCCTGGAAAATGACTATATTATACCATATTTATGGTGAGTAGCTCCAATCACAGGCCGGGTAAACCCGATAATATTATAAAAACTTTTTATGCTTCTAAAATCCCAAGGCACGACAAGTGTATATGGCTCCAATGCCAAAAAAATATCCTAACATACATCCTCCAACAAGACCTCAAAATTTTCCTTAAAACTAAGGAGGTGCATCATGCATTGTAGTAGAAGTTTTTGTGTATGGAGGGAATCTCCGTTGCTAAAGCTGACTATGATGGAAGTCTTGAATTAGATGGGAATCTCACCTCCTTGCTCAATGAACAAGCTGCCTCCATCACCTTGGTCTATGAATTCAACATTTTTACAGCTTAAACAATCAAGACTATTTATCTAGATTATTCTCGTCTAAAGCAAAAAATTATGGATCCTTGCTCTTTCTTACATGATTTACGAAAAGATTGGCTATAAACTAAACCTTTTTAGACTTATTTATGTTGAAAGGTTGCCTTGTTGTTGCTGTCATTAGTTTTGTCTTGATGTGAGTTAAATTGTACTTACATTTTATGGCATTTGACAAAACTTACACTTACACTGTGACATTTTGGGAATGTTCTAAATTTTTTATGCGACCATATGAAAAGTAGTAAGTATAACTATTGGGTCTTCTTAGTTCAATAACTTTCTCTTTAGATAAATTTTGGGTTGGAATTTTTGGTATTAAAAAGTAGATAAAAAAGTTCTTCAAAACATTACTAAAAACGTATGAATCTGAGTTCGAATAAGGAAGTCATGTTAAATATAACATCCACATATTTTCTAAGTCCACGTAGAAAATATTGAGTTTGACCCTTAGAGCTTCTAAGTACAAAAAATTTTGGTATAGATATTAAAACTTTGGAGATGGAAAATAAATAAAAATAACTTTAAAATGTCACCAAGAAAGTGCAAATCAGATATCTGATGAAGATGTTATGGTTATCCGAAGTTGGGCTTGATGTACTATCAATGACCTACTGACGACACTGATTTGAACCTTAGGCCTTCTCATTAACAAAAATTTTCTATAGATGGACTTTCGATATGGAATATGGGATTACAAAATATACATAAAGATCTTAAAAGTACCACTAAGGGTTTAAGAATGCCGAAATTGGAGTTCAAAAAAGGAAGTGATACTCATTCAAATTTGAACTTTGGGTGTTGTCGGCGGTACCCACTAACACGTCAATGGTTGCATCAATAAAACTCAATGTTGTTATTAGTATACCACCGACGTGTTGGTTGGGGTGATTAGGCGAACTATGAGGATGAGCTAAAAAACTACCTAGTTTGATGATTATGAATTGGAATGTTGTTCTATCTCCCTTATAAATACTATTTAACGCTCCTTATACTCTCATTTCTTCAAAAACTTCTCAAAATAAGGACGGATGTCAAGGGCACGTCAAAAGAAGGGATGGAACAAATTCTATGGAGAATGACAGACAACACTTTTAAAAAAGGATTTCAAATATATGAAAAGGTTATATTGTTAAACCTCAATTTGGTTATGATTTAGCTAGATAATGAAAAATCATATTAAGCATGACAATCGGGTTGTAGGTTAGAGAATGGACATGAATTTATGGTATTGTGGCTAAGTATTTCACATGAAAATATATAAATCATGAACTGAATTTGTATGATTTTGCTACTAAGGACTAGTACTTACATGTATTGATGGTTTTATATATGAATCTTTGTAATAAGTAAAATGACAATATTAAATACTTTTAAGAGATTTATAAATTTTTTGACAAGGTGCAAGTACGAGAATTTGTTTATCTTTTTCTCTAGTCATCAACATATTGTTAATGATTTGAAGAAGATGAGCAATTGTAATTATAAACACATGGGAGGGGGAGACATCGATGGTATACTAGGCATTTGCATAGGAACTGGCCCATCGATGGTGATATCAATGAACAAGACTCACAATAGTTTTCTCAATGTTAGACTAGCATGTCATTAATGGTGTCAATGACTATTGACATTGACACCAACACATCGATGGGTCGATGACACTTCAATCTATGTTTTCAAAGTGATGTTTTTATAAATCATTTACCCACTAATGAGAAACATTTTGGTATATTTTACTTGGATAATCAATAAGCACATGATCAAATACATGCGAAGGGAAGGACAATGAGAAATATTTTTTTCATAATGAATGTAATTAAAAATTGGAATGCATGATAAAATACGCCTGGAGATGGGATGAGATAAACTTTATATTCAGGCTTCATGTGTGGGTCTAGTTACTCACATCGTGAGAGTTCTTCTCAGGTCTGGGAATTGGCTCATAATACAGAACTATATTTGGGCATACTAAGATAGTAGTGATTTTGACTGCTCAGGAATGACATGGACGGTCATAAATACACAATGGTGTTGTGGCCTTTTAAAGTGAGACTGTTAGCCACAAAGAAGAGGGTTATTGTTTGAAAAAAGACCATAAGTTTCTAGATCCCTAAGACTTGAGAGTTTTATTTGTAGATCCTCCCCCTACTTTAGGGAGATAGTTTGAATAGGTTATAGCTTCAAAAGAAGTATAAGTCTAGTGTATTGGTGTTCATGGAGCGTGCTCACATCATGAGATAACTTTACAAAAGTTTTGATTAAAAAACGTGTTTCTGTTCTTCTATTGGAAAAAGAAGTTAAAGTTTTTTGGGGTGTGACATACACCCCTTGATATTTCAAAATTAACTACTAATTTTGTTATAATTCGAGGTGCATGTGCAATTTTGAAAACATAAAAAATTGTGAAAGCTATAAAGAATTATCATTGAGAATGAATCATGTAGTTGGCTCACTCTAGTATTGTATTCTCTTCTTTGATAGTGAATGAGTAGATTAAAAATTAAAATTATTTATTTTGATTTTATGAGACAATAATTACGAAAAGAGTATGTAATTGTTTTTGCCAACTGAATTTTCATTAAACCCTTCCTATCTTATTTTTCTTCTTTGTTTTTTTATAAAAAAGAAAATAAATTATCAATAATGTGACTTCGTATAAGGAGTGATGGTGTTAAAAATGCCATGGGTCAAGTTTGGGTTGAGTTTTGCCAAACCCAAATTTAATATTATTTAAAATAGTAACCTGAACCTAATTGAAATAGTTATTTAGGTTAAATTTAGAAATCAAGACCTGATCTATTAAGGTAGACTTGGGTTAGAATTTATCAAAATATAAAGAAAATTATAAAAAAGTATTTACAATTTTATTGGGTCGGGTCGTGTCGGATTACATGAAACTCAAAACTTAACTCGAATAACTATTTGGGTTAAATTTAAAAACTCAAACCTACCTATTAAAGTTGAGTTAGATTTTACTATATAGTATAGCCGACGGAGTTGGATAATTAGATATTCTTGCTCGCCCGAAGCGTGCTGGTGGTTACCGTGTGTATGAAAGTGAATTTATTTAAAATATATCGTCTTCGACTTTGTTAAGAAAAGTTGTTAAAAAATAGCTAGGCTTACGACGTAGACAAGAGAAATGAGTTAAGAAACAGCATAGTAAAGGGCGCATCTGGTGTAGTGGTATCATAGTACCCTCCCACGGTACTGACCGGGGTTCGATTCCCCGGATGCGCAGTTCTGTCTCTCTTTTTGGGAGTTATCTTCGAGAAAGCCCAAAATATTATCATTCGCCCAGATTGTTCTTCTAATCAAAAATAGAAGCACATGACGGCATGCCACTGCCATCCTCTACCGTGCGGCAACTCCATCCCCTCAAACACAGAATCCTCTCCCTCTTGAACCTTCCCATTTCGCCCGCTCAACTCCACCAGATTCTAGCCCAGATCATCCACCACAAACTCCACTCCGACACTTCCATATTCTTCCATTTTGTCAACGCCTGCGGATCGCTGCACCTCTTGACCTCAGCTCTCCACCTCTTCCTTCAGCTCCGCCGCCCTCCTCATGTCTTCGCCTGCAATGCTCTTATCAAGTCGTTCGCTCACTCCAACCAGCCGCACGTCTCCTTCCTTGTATATGATCATATGCGCAGAGCCTCTGTCGCGCCCAACAACTACACCTTTCCCTTTGTCTTCAAGTCCCTCTCCGACCTCGGCCTCCTCCGGCACGGCCAATCTGTGCATACCCACGTCGTGACAACGGGCCATTGGAGAGATCTTTACGTGCAAAACTCTTTGATGGATCTCTACGCTTCATGTGGGGTGATGCGGGACTGTCAGCTGGTGTTCGACGAAATGCCTCTTCGAGATGCGGTGGGGTGGACCACCTTAATATCTGGCCACAAGAACGCTCGAAACTTCGAAGAGGCACTCATTGCTTTCGAAAGGATGCAATTCTCCGGCGTTGCACCGAATCGAGTGACAATGGTGAATGTGCTGGCGGCTTGCGCGGGGTCTGGAGCACTTGAAATGGGGGTCTGGGTGCATGATTTTATCAAACGACGCGGTTGGGAATTGGATGTGATCTTGGGCACTTCGTTGGTTGATATGTACGGGAAATGTGGCAAGGTTGATAGAGGATTGACTGTTTTCCATGAGATGGTTGAGAAGAACGTTTATACGTGGAATAGCCTCATAAACGGGCTTGGTTTAGCCAAAAGTGGAACTGAGGCAGTTGTTTGGTTCTGTAAGATGGAGATGGAAGGGATCAAACCTGACGAAATCAGTTTGCTTGGAGTTCTTTGTGCATGTACACACTCGGGCTTGGTACAAATGGGCCGACAAATTTTCTACTTCATGGCCAACGGAAAGTATGGAATTTCTCCAGGAATCAAGCACTACGGCTGCATGATTGATCTTTTAGGCCGAGCTGGTATGATCGAAGAAGCTCAATTTTTGATTGAGAGGATGCCTTTCAAGCCAAACAGAATTATTTGGGGATCATTGTTTGCCAGTTGCAGAGCACATGGAAAGCTGGAACTGAGTGAATTTGCTGCGAGAAAACTTGTAGAATTGGAACCGACTAATAGTGCTTACTATGTCATTTTGTCCAACATATACGCTCAGATGGGTAGATGGTATGATGCTGAGGAAGCGAGATCGCTGATTAATCGCAAGGGCCTTAAGAAGGATCTGGGTGGCAGTGCTTTACCAGCCGAACAAATGCGAAGCCTGGCTTGTGACTTGTGAAAATTGTAGTCCCTCCTTTGCAAATAAAAGAAGACTATCACGTTTACTTTCGTCTTTTTTTAGTACAGTTTGGGCAAGTAACCTTCTTTGCCTCAATTGTCAACTTCAACGCTAAGCGGTCCTTTATTAATAACTCAATTTAACAAAAAAAAAAGTTCCATTTAATGGTTCTATTTTATTCAATTTAAATATACTTAAAAAAGAGTATCATATATTTTTTTTCTCTTCTCTTATATGTAATTTCGTCATTTTTTCAAATATAACTATTAATACAAAACAAAATAAATATAACTTATAAATTAATATATACTCTACTAATTTATAATTTTTCTTTCGTAGATGCAAATGTATTTTATGTGTTCTTATGCAAGAAAAAAATTAACTTGATACGATTATTGATCACGGCCTATATTCATCATCTCTCCTTCAATACTAAACTTGTTCTTGATCGGGCAATGAAAATAATTTTTTGGGGTAAAGACTGCAACCTTTCGCAATTGTTATGTAGATCCTGTCTATCTTGGGCAGCGTCCAATTGTTTGGGTAGATTTTTAAAAAAAAATTAATTAATGCATAAAGTTTTAAATATAAATTAAAAAATAATGTGTTTATGTAAACTCGTGTTTTATTTTTGGCCTCAACCCAGACTGAACTCAAACCCGACTCGATTTTAGTTTCTGGGAGGATTAGGGAGAGAGAAAATTTCTCATCCCCCAGCCCTAGCTGCTTTTGAGAAGAGGAGTTCTCTCCCAACAGCACGACCCTCCATCTCTTCCTCCCTGCGTCTCTCTCTCATCCCACCTTTCTATCTCTCTCAGCACGTCTCTCTTTCACAGCCCATCTCTCCCTTCCCTCCTTACATAGAACTCTCCCTTTTCAGCGGGCAGCGGTTTGAGGAGGTTTCCGGTGGCCAATGAAGGCTTTGGGGGTGAAGCTTTAGCAGCGAGAGGGATGGGCTGCAAAGGGATAGCAATGACGGTAGTTCTTTTTGTGAATTTTAGTCTTCTTCCCTTATTTGTATCAACCCCTTCCTCCCCCAATTTCGAAATTACTGTTCACATTAGCTTTTTGGGCAAGAGAAATGCCCGAAACCATGTCTCTGTTTCCTCTATTGTAGACAATTACAATCTATGTTGCTAAGCCACTAATTAGAGCATTTAATTAATTTTTTATGCTAGGTTTTAGAGGAGAACAGTAGCTTTCGAGCGTAGGCATTGGAGTAGACTAAGGTGAAGACCCTCACCTATAACATTGTTTATTTTTCTCATTAAATACAATCATTGTTAATGTTTAAGACACAAGTTGAGTTGATTATGAGACCTTGTCTAAAGTATGAAATACATTGTCTAATGTCTGAGATATAAAATGGGTGAATGTATACAAAGTTTTATTGTTGGTTAGATGTTTTGATTCATCTATATAAATTGTGCCCATATCTAAGATATGATATGAATTATAGATATATTCTATGCAGCAACAGTCATATGCATAGGTTGTGATTAAATAGGTAATTTTACTCCAACATTGGCCATGTGTTTTGGTAAAATAAGTTTTGCCCCAACATTGAATAAATGTGTGATTTTTAGTAAGTTGATGAATGGTTTGATATATACTTTACACTAAATTGTTGGAAGTAAGTTTTACCTTAAAATGCCAATATAGGTTCTACTCTAAATGGTTTTGTATGCGCTCGAAATCAATTTTGTACATGTCTAAACTGAAATGATGAATGTTCTCCTGTGTTGATAAAATGATTTATATATGATAAGGTTGGAGGATGTATGTTGGGAAATTGTGTGACTATTACAAAGTTGTGATTTAACAATGAGATGTTACAGATTATACTCAAAAGATAGATGAAAAGTGTTGATGTTTTGATATAGATGTGTATGAATATTTGCTACTCTATGCAGGTTGTGAAAAATTAAGTCAAATACCAACTATGGATAAATAGTGCATATTTATGTTATGACAGATTTATGAGTTATATAGACAATATGGGTGAATCATGAAAGTTGTTGTTTTGAGTAGAATTACGTGAAATTTATTCTCTCTTCTTTTGGACAAGTGAGACTGTTACATTACATAAGTGGTAGATCAATGATTAATAACCAACTTAAGAGTGAGATGTAAGGTCCCTGATTTTTCTACGATTTTCTGAGATTTTTCTACTATTTTTCTGGTCATTTTTGGCAGGAAAATGTGACGTTTCAGCGTATGTATATTTATATATTTTCCCCGTATTTATACCTGTAGAGTCGGGTGTAGGTCTTAGTCGCGGGCCACGGGCCTCGCTGCGCGCTTTCGGCGCGAATTTTGGAGGTTTGACGCGTAACCAGTGGGTTAACGCGCGTTGGGGATACGTTTGGAAAAAGAAAAAAGAAAAAAAAAGGAAAAAGAGGATCGGGATCGCCCTCCCGATCCAGAACCTCCTGGGCGATGAATAGTGCGCCCCCCCCCCTTCCCGTCTGTTCTCTGTCCCCGCTGGCCGCAGGACGCCGGCACAGGCTCCGCCCCAGCGGTGCAACGCCGAGGGGCCACTGCCCCGGCCGCCCTCTTTTCCGGTTAGCCTCCCTCTGTCTGTGAATTGCGATTCCGCCGCCTTGCCCTCTTTCCCCCCCTCTGCCCTGTTGTGGCCGGAGCTTTGTTTGAACGAATTGGGGCCGCCGGCGGCGAGCCACAGCCAGCTGTGCTCCATCCGGCCCGGCTTTGGTCCGGCGATGGTGATTGGCGACCTTTCCCGGCCCAATTTTGCCTCCGCCCAGCTGCACAGCTCCTGCCTCTCCTCCCTTTTTCACTGTTCTGAGCTCCATTCCACTGGGCTGACAACGGCCAATCAGACCCCGATTCGGCACCGCCTTGCTCCGGCAATGGCGAGGAGCCACTCCTCCCGGCCGTAGGGGGCCTCTGCACCGCCGCCCAGTGGATGTTTCCCCTGCCCTATTTTCCGCCGGCGGTGATCTGTGGCCGACACAACCCCCATCCAGCCTCGCCTTGGTCCGGCGAAGGGTATGGACTACCCTACCCCGCCCGGTTTCATCCCCTCTGTTGTACCCTACTCCGGCCAGTACGCTTTGTCGTACGATTTTCCAGTGGGCTGGCACCGCCATCGTTGGCGGGTGAGGGTGACTTGACCACCGTGGGCTCCGCCCCGGCCCGGTGATGCCAATGGGCCACCCCTCCGGGCCTTGTTCAGCCTTGCGGTCCGTAGCCACAGCTAGTTCCGCCTTACCGGCATGTGTGCCGTTGACCCCTCTTGCCCATTTTAAGCCGTCGGTACCGAACGGCCTCGGGCAAGAATTTGTATGACTTACCGTGACCAAAGGTGGATGAGTTCACCTGCACAAGCCTTGGCCAGTGACGGCCTCATGGCCTTTGCTCGACCGTGAACCCTCCCCTTGCCCTATACCGTGCGAGATGCACAGCTACCCGCACCATTAGTTTTGGTTCTGGGTGGCGATCGGCGATGTCGCCGCTTAGATTGGCCACAGCTAAGGGCCTTAGCCCTGTTGGCTTTTGTAGGCCTTGGGTCGTCTCCGTTCAGCCCTCTCCCCCGCCCTTTTGGGTCGCGTGTGCATGTGGCCACGGGGGTACTTCTGGGTTTAGGCGTCGCATTTGCGCCGCCTGACCATCGGTTGGCTTTGCCACCGATTGGAGTTGACACAGAGCCGTCCTCCACCTCTCCTCTATTCTCGAGCGTTACCCCACGCTCTCCGCCCGTATGTGGGCCTTTGTTGATCCAAAATCGTTGCCGTTGGGTGCTGTCCACGGCCGATTTCGATGTCTTGTGGCCGGCTAAGCACGTTTTAGCCACTGGCCGATCTTTAGAGTGTACACCCTTGACATTTGATCGCACCGCCACATATGTTGGCTTGACTTTTCTCCCGGCCGCCCTAGTGTGCCGCCGTGGATCACGGGTTTTACCGCATTGATTTCTGACACCCTGTTTGGTCGTGACCAGTTCCGACGCTTCCTAAAATCCTCGGGACAGCAGCTCTCTCCACTTGGCAAAGGTTTTGACCGCCAACTCCGCCGCCGACGCCGCCACCGTCGTGTGCTCGCCATCGAACGTCATGATTACGAGGTAGGGGAGCTTTGAACTCGTAAATTCATGAAGCATGCTTTGAATGAGTAGCAGCATGCTAGGATTGTATGATTCCATGCTTGGATGTTAAGTAATGATCCAATTGCATGATGTGCGTGTAAGCATGATTGTATGGTATGATTGATATGCATGAGATGTATGCACGTTTTATGGATGTGGATTATGTATGCGCTAGCGATGGCTAGCAAATATGTCAGTATGATACGTATGTGTTATGCATGTGCTAGTGATGGCTAGCGTGCATGTTTGGAGTATGTATGAATTATGCATGTGCTAGTGATGGCTAGCGTGCATGATTGGAGTATGTATGAATGTATGTGCATGTGCTAGTGATGGCTAGCGTGTATGTTTGACGTATGTGTTATGCATGTGCTAGTGATGGCTAGCGTGCATGTTTGTAAGTTATGTATGTATGACCATATATGTATGTTATACGTATGTGTGAGACATACGTATGTATGATGACTATTGTCTATGATATAGTTATGCGTAAGTGTATGTGGGCAGAGCTATGAGCGATGGACAGTAAGAGGTAACAGAGACTTTGTCTGAATTTGGATACTGTTGTGTAAGCGTATGACAGAGGATATGAGTATGACGAGCAGGGATTAGAATGGATCAGTTTGGGTTGAATTGTATGTTGAGGTTTGTTAGACAGTAAGAGTGTTCATAATTGTACAAGCATAACGTACAGATTATGAAGTGAAAAGTAAGTATAACAAGTGAGGCATAAGTAAGAGGGCGACAACTGGGTTGGCTCTGAGGAGCGTTATTTGAGGATGTCAGTGTAAGATGATTTGGCCATAAGATGGATGGCGAAGTATGTAAGACTGTAAGGGTTTGTATACAATGAGTTTTGTCCATGATGTGGATGGGTAAGTGAAGTCTGCTGCCCTGATGAACTTGGGTTTCGGATCGGGCTCAGCTTCAGTTTGACCAGTCGAGGAATGTGAGTTTGTGTGGCATAATTGTACCGCATAATATACTTAATTCAAACTTGAATTATAAGCACAACTAATGATAGCATTGTGAGTTTGAGACCTGAGGGTTCGACGGATTAAGTTCCGTGTTTGAGCTGGCCGCTAATGAGTCGGCCGACCATTTATCATGTCTTGCCATGGTGTTTATCCTGCGGGATGTTGTCTGTGTGCTGTATAGAGCACCAGACGTCTGATGCTCTGCTGAGAGCGACGTTGTTTCTGATTTGGTCTGCGTGCTGTATAAGCCCAGACGTTTGATGCTCTGTTGAGAGTGATGTACGTTTCTAATTTGTCTACGTGTTGTATGAAGCCCAGACGTCTGATGCTCTGCTGAGAACGACGTATGTTTCTGATTTAGTCTGTGTGCTGTGTAAGCCCAGACGTTTGATGCTCTGTTGAGAGCGTTGTATGATTCTGCCCAAGAGTGGCAATGGCACTATAAGACCCATTATGGTGGGCAATTCTCTGGCACTATAAGACCCATTATGGTGGGCGATTTTCTGGCACTATAAGACCCATTATGGTGGGCAATTCTATGGCAATATAAGACCCATTATGGTGGGCAACTGTATGACCCCTTATGTGTGGGTGTTTATGTTTGCGCGCTCAGGTAAGTAGTATCATGGATCTACTCTTACCTGTTTGATCCAGTGCCCCATGAGCATTGGTGTGCCTTACCTTCGAAAAAGTCCATGGCGTCTAGTCACTCCCCGGAGGTTAAGGTGTTGCCCCAGTGACATTCTTTTCCTTTTCGACGCTAGAGCCTATTAGTTGTAATGAGCTTCAGTGGTCGTTGATATGTGTACGATTATGTGTGTGAGTACGACTGTATGAGTGTGAGTACGACTGTGTGTGTATGAGCAGGACTGTAAGAGTGTGTATTGAGCAGGACTGTAAGAGTGTGTATGAGCAGGACTGTAAGCGTATGAGTATGAGCACGACTGTAAGAGTATGGGTATGATTGTGAGAATATGTTTCTGAGTAAGACAGTAAGTATGATTTTATGCAAACTGTACGAGTAAGGTCGTACGAGTCTGATTGTACGAGTAAGGTCGTACAAGTATGTGTAAGCTGTATGAGTGAGCATACAGTTGTACGAGTAAGGTCATACAAGTATGCGTATGTTGTATGAGTATGCGTATGGTGGTACGAGTAAGTTTATATGACCCTGGATAAGGGTGTTTGTGTAAGTTGATCGGATAGTATGATTTTGGCACGATGGTGCCTTAGTATGATTTTGGCACGATGGTGCCTTGGTATGACTTTGGCACATTGGTGCCTTCGGTATGTCTGTGGCACGATGGTGCCTTTGTTATGATCGTATGCGTATGAGCATGTTTATGATTACATTATGTTTACTGCTTCATGTTTGAGTTGCATGAACGCATGTATTTTTGAACTTGTGAGTTCACCGTTTGGGATTTCCCCTGCTGGGTATTTTCCTACTGAGTATGAAAATACTCACCCTACTACTTTTTAGCCCCGTTGTACGGGAGGTTTTGCAGGTTGTGCGGAGAGCTCCTGGAGATGGACGCTCGTTTCAGCGGTGGATTGATTCCCGTTGACTCAGGTATCTACTTGACTCATTGCGAGTTTATTTGTGCCACGATTTCCTGTATTGGGTGAGACGAGACGTTAAGATATGTTTATTCTGGACTTTCATTTGGATTAGTCGGTGGACTGTTATGGGACTTGCACTCAGGGATGCCTGGGAGAGTGATTTGTATTTAAAAGTCTATGATCATAGCAATTTATTCGTACGTGTATTTTTGAGTAGCGCCTGATGATATTTGCTTTGGTCGTATGATGTTTAACCGTATGATGTTTTAAATTATAAAATATTTATACAGGTTTTGATTTTGTCATTTTGACTCCGATTTATCGTAGAAAAAGAAAAATTTTCTATGAGTTTTAAGAAAAAGGGATGAAAAATCTCGGGTGTTACATGAGAAGTTAAACAAGGTTAAACAAGGGGAGTTAAGGTCAGAGTACAATGCCTTAACTTCAAGAGCAAGAAAATAATTTTACCCAAGTGCCATGTAGAGATGAGGTTGGACCCCAGACTTAAGTAGTTCCCTCCCTGTTTTTACGGGTCATACTGAGTTACCATAGATGACCACTTATGACATTTTTGCACCGACACAATTCATGGATCACATAGCTAAATTTTCTAAGTAATATAGAGAATGAGATGTGTGTATATTATGATTTATAACGCATATGGTGATTATGCAAACTTATGTTACGATGAATGATTATGTGAATGTTGATTTAAATTGTCATGTATATATGATGTTATGTAAAGATATATCATGCTGAGTTTGAATATGAATCATTGTCATTGTATGATCGGTGAATGCTTAGTTACAAGGCATGCTATGTTTGAAATATGATCACATAGCTTTGGCTCACGAGTAGAATATCCATTCTACTGGGCGTATTTTATGCGCAGGTTTGTTTGCATATTTGGATGCGTAGAAGTGTGAAGAAATAATGAAAATAACGGTCACATGGATAACGAAGGGAATTTAAGATTAGTTTAATTTCTTTTGAGCATTAGTAGATATATGGTAGTTGCAAATGAACACCCCTTGGGTAAAACTCACTTTTATTTGATTCAATAAAAGTTTAAAAAGAAGGTTATTCATATTTCAAATTAAATTTTTTATCTCTTGTAGAATATATGTTATTGTCTTATCATATCTCGAGTTTAGGTGCATTCCGATGGTGTTGACTATCTTTAAACCTTCCTCAAAGCTTGGGTCGTAACAATTTACTTGTTTAAATGCTCACTTAGTGGAAGCATAGAGTGGTCGAGTCTAAGTAAATTGTTGGATTGGACATATTTGTTATCAAACTAGAGGTTGTAGAATCAAACCGGGCCTTGTGTAGCCGGAACCATTTTTCTTACAAAGGATTGATGACTAGGATGTTATCACATTTATAAACAAGTGGTAAAGAGAGAAACCGGCTAACTTGCACTAGTAAGCCTGTCATCCACTTGGTGAAGCGTCAGAACCGCATTTTAATTATATGGAAGGAGGGTATTGGAAAAAAATTAAACAGAAAATCTGGGAGTAGAGCATTTGAGAAAGTTGGATCTTGGTAGCTTATCTATCAAGTGAAACACGTAAAATGGGGTTATCTTTCAGGAGAAAAGCTAAACATGCGTTTTCATCAGCTGCTTATGGAATGGTTGAATTTAAGATGAGTAGCTCTCTCAAAATTATCCGTTCGTTTTGCCTAATTAATGCTGGAATAGGGCGTTCAGTAACTTCAGTTATTACTAGTCTGCTTTCTAATTAATCGTTTTAGTATTATTGTCAATACCCCCAATTTATACTTGCGAACGAATTTCGCCGTGAACCAAGATCGTCTGAAATGCGTGGCTCGTACAAACCTATTTGCTCATTAGATCGCAGACGGCTAAAATAGACCTGAGTTTGGACATACAAGCAGAAAGCTTCAAACAACATGCTTTCTTTCAAGAGCAAGGCCGCAGGTACCCCCACCCAAAAGAGGTACTTATTTAGCTAACAAAAACTAGAGACACTCAGAGTCGGACCAGTCTACACTCTACAGGGTAGAACCTCACTCCCTTCGTATAGATCTGGGGCCGTGACACTCCTTTATCAAGCCTTACTCTGCATGGCGACAACTTTGCTCCATGCGGGCCTGGCTAGGATGTCGTTGCACCAGGCGCTCACGTGGGGGCGAGACCTGAAGAGCTCCTTGGCCCGAGTGGTGTTCAGAATGTGCAGGTTCGGCAGGTGGTGGAGGTCGGCCAACGTGAAGGAGTCTCCGGCCACATACTTGTATTGGGACAGGTGAACCTCGTAGACGTCCAGCACCTTACCAAGCTTGGTCTCCAGCTCCCCCGCCGCAGCGTCATCCGTGGTCATGCCAAACATAGGCTTATAGAACAGCTCCCAGCTTAGCTTCGAGGCCGTCGCATCGAAGGTTTGGGCTTCAACTTCTAACCACACTGTCAGAAGAGCTTTGTTCTTGGAGTCCTCGTAGAGGAGGTTGGTCCCCTTGTCAGCGTACTCCTCACATATGTACTTGCTTATCGCCCTTGACTCTGAATTTAATTATTTGAAAGCAATTATTAGTAACATTGCGAAGGTTATTAATACTTTCTTGTTCACCTAGTTTTTGTTATAATACAAATGGAGTTATTAAGGTGGGATATAATACAAATGGAGTTATTAAGGTGGGACAGAGGACCATAATTTACTTACCCCAAAAAATACTATTATAATTATTTATTTTATTTTTGTTAGGTAAATTGTACTTAAAAACCCTTTTAGCAAAATTATACTTACACCTCCCATGTGAGGCTTTAAAATTAATACATACACCACTTGTCATTAAGAAAATCTTTATTAATTGTTTTTAAATAGTAAAAATATCCTTGTTCCCTTGGCCATTAAGGGGATTGATGGAAGAGGGGGTGCATCCATTACGGGCCCATCAGTCGCAGCCCCCTACAACTCTCCTTACCGTTAACTGAATTAAAATAATTTTATTATTTAAAAATAATTATTAACGATTTTACTAACCACTAGTTTTCTAAATGTGGTAGAAATATCATTTTGCAAAGACCAGAGTAATTTAGCCTAAAATTTTTAAGAAAATCATAAGTTTTCTTCCTCTGTTGCTAAGCGAACGGGCGATGGAGGTGATATTTCACGCAAGGTGAACTCAAATCCACTCGTAATGCTTGACTACCAGGTAGATTTTGTGCGTTATAGTAAACATCGTCGATCTAGGGTGATCAACTGCCGGTGACTCCGCTACAACGCAACGTAGGCTGCCGACACCCGCGTTATGGGCACACCGCACACGACCGCGACATTGAAATTTAGACTGTCTAATAAACCAATAGTAATGCTTAAATTTCTAAGAAAATGAATTAAGTACAAGTAGAATTGAATAGGAAAGTCATAAAAATTAAAAATTAAAAACTTAGGTTCAGACAGAAGAAGTGACTCACCAAATAGTTTCAAGTCGCCGTCTTCAAAAGCTGGAACCTGCCCAAACGGCTGCAAGGAAATAAGATAATAGAAGCATTAGAAGTAATGCTTGAAACAATGAAGGACAAAAAAGCAGCTATAAAATCTTTATACAATCAAGTCAGCAATTAAATGGCAGCGGGATAATTAACAAGAGTAGAGAGATTACGTTTAAGGCAAGAAAAGCAGGACTTTTATGCTCGCCCGCGGATAAATCTACTGGAACAAAATCAAAAGAAAGGTCCTTCTCGTAGAGGCAAGCCAGATCCCGCATCACATTTCCCGAGATCGGACTCCCGTGCAGCTTCAGGTTCGCCATATATAGCCGATGCCTGATTACCGCTCTATCCCGCCCTTTTGCTCTTCCTCTCCACCACCACGAAACTACCAGAGATCAGATCAGCGTTGCGAGAGCTTCAGGACTCTGAGTCGCCTCACGCACACTTAAATATAGAGACAGAGGAAGTGCACCTCACCCACACGCGTGTGTGGAACCCACCGGGAGAATAAGCACGCGAGCAGCGGCGCATTATTGACTTGTGGGCCCTTGATCACGATCGGTACTGTCGGTAATCAGTATGGCGGTGCCGACCATCTCGCAACTCGCAAGTGGTGGAGGTATACTATAAGCGCCTCATTATTGACCATTAGCATATTATGTCCGGCTCCTCGTGTGCAGAGCAGCATCTTATCCGCCTCCTCGGGATGGGTAAAGGTTTTTTAACACAAATTTACCTTATAAGCGCTTCATTATTGACCATCAGCGTATTGTGTTATGGGTCCACATGCAGCATCTTATCCGCCGCCTCGGGATGCTAGGAGCTTTTTTAACACAAATTTACCTTTTTTTCTCTCCACGTGCATCACGTTTCAACGTATATGCTATTTTTTTAGAAATATTAAAAAAATTTAAAGGCTGTTTAAATTTTTATAAATTTTGTTTTAATTTTATTTTAAATTATCAAAATTATAGAAGATGGACATAATTATTATAAATTATTTTAAATAAAAAATAAATTAAAATTACTAAATTATCTCGTGAAAGTAATTCCATCAATTTTAACTCAGCCCCCATTTCAAAATTGTAAATTTTATTATTTTTAAATAATTATTTTTAATATTGACTTGAGTTTCAAAAAATAAGCCATGAAAGTAGGCAATATTTTAAAATTTTAAAATTACCTACCCTTACAAGATTTTGTTTAATAGGGCTCAAATATAAAAATACAATAGTACTAAAAACATACATATCCCAATTTGAAGAAGAGAGTTATATTAATTTAAAATTTCAAAAAAAAATTTAAAGTAAAGTTTGCATTTATTCTAAAAAATTTAAGTAAAAAAACTACTTAAAGATAAAAAAGTTGTACTTGTATCAAGCTTGTGAATCTCTTTAATGAATTTCAACTTCAAGGAATCTTATATAAAAATTAGAGTTTTTAGCTAATCCTAATTAAAATTAATTAATAAACGTAAATTAACTTGAGAAATAATAAATTCAAGACCTAATTAGGTCAAAAATAAAAATAACCTAATTAGGTTCTAAAGGGGAATTAAAAACATGATATTAATAGAAAGAAACTAAGTATCTAAATAAGATAAGTAAAGATTGAGATGATTAAGATAGAAATTAAAAGATTATGGCATGATTAAGAGGGAAAATTTTACCTTAATATGAGTTTCTCTTTTGTAAAATAAGAGTAGAGCTTAACCTCTCACCTATTGTAAGACCTTCCTCATTTGGCAAATAGATCGAGTTTTTTTTATGGTAAGACATATGAGTTGAAAATTGAATTGTTAGGCTGAAAAATAAGTGAAAATACCTTAAGTGACCATCCAAGTTTACCCTTGACTCAAAAATAAATTTAATCAAACTCAAGTTTATTTAAATAAATTAATAAAAAATTAGCAATTAGAATGGGTAGATTGTCATCTCATACAAATGTAGATTCCAAAGTGGGGCCCGCTCATTTGACTAAGAAAAAATAAATAAATAATATTTTTAAATATGTAGAAATTTGATGAATTAAGTTTGACACTAATACTATTAAAATTAAATTAAACATTACAAAATTTATAATTAAATTAACCCATAACCTTAAGAAAATCAATTTAAACAAATAAACAAACGAATTCATATAATTAAAAGGATATACATTTAGAGATCTTATAGGTTTGGTATGACATGTGACCAAGTTTTTGTCTCTCTAAGGATAAGGGTAATGTGGAATCGCTTCAATGACATGGGAGATGAGTTCGAATGGACTAAAATATTAAAAATTGATTGGTCTTGCATGACTCATTACAAGAGTTTTTAATGATTATGAAAGTTAAAATCTTAATTACTTAGTCTATAAGCCCATGTAAGCCTTAGTTTTATGGTATATATAGAGCAAACCTGAGAGTATTTAAGGTCTAATTATGAATAGTTCATAATTTAGTAAGATAAGGTTTTATTGTATCATACTTAACCTCATTGCTTACACTTATGAAGTAAGAAACTCCTAAGTGGGGTCACATAATATATTTGAAATCATATGAAAGCATTTATTAATATTATGCTTATTCCATAGTGATGTTTACTATTAAATGTAATATTTGTTGACCTCGTGATGATGTAGTTATATCATATATATTATTATTTTCATAGTATTTATTTAGCTATCCCACTTAGTATATTTATATATTTAATATACTCGTGATGTAGATTCACTGGAGAGTAATTGGGTCGAGGTCATTGAACACAAGAAGAATGTCAAGTCCTTAGAAGTAACATAGGATTTCTTATGTTTGGCAGCAAAATTTTAGTATTGTGTGTAAGCATGTGAATGCAAATTACTAATAGTTATAAATATTATAAATCTTGGTATATATTTGGGTAGGACCTTATGCGATTTATGTATAATTTGACCTTGTCATATATATAAATATCATGGTTTAAATATTTTTATGTTCCAAAACGAGTGAGTCACCCTAATTATAATTTTATATAAGGATTGACAAAAAAAATTTGAAAGAAGTTTGTTTTATTAATTTTGTTATGATAAATGAGTTTTAAAAATCTTGTGACGGCTAATATGTCTTAACCTACTAAGTAAAATTGCTAGTTTGTACAAAAAAATAAAAAAGGTTTAGTCTTAGCGCTTGACCTCAAAATTTTAGGTTCACCTTAAATAGGGTCGGGCTTGGGTCAAGGGCAAAAAATATATATATCTTTTTTACCCTTTTCAATAGTCCCACGTAAGCTAAAACAGAAGAAAAAATGGACAAAAAGTTATATATTTTAAGAAAGTTTAAGATATTATAATCTTATAAGTTATCATTGTTAGTTTTAAAGGGCAAAAAAATTATTAATTTTTTTATTAACCTTTTTTAATAAAAAAGACAAAAAAAATCCGCAACCCACCCTAATCCAGTTAGGAGTTAAAATTGGGCTAAGGCTTAAATTTTGAAAGTCCGCCCAAGGCCATGGCATAGAAATAAATTGGCGAGCGATGCGCAGGGCCAACTTTGGCTTGGCCTGGCCCTGCCCGATCTAAGCCCAAGGCATCAGGCCCTTGTGGCATGGGTCCTATGTATAGGACCACATTTTGTGGTGCGCACGTGAGTAAGTCCTATGCGCGAAAATACATAAGCATTAGTCATGTTTTTAACATGAAAAGATCTTATCAAACCAGGATCCGATGGCCCAGATGCCCCTCTAGTTGGACATTTTCTTTTAAAAAGTACAACTCATTTTATTCTTAATATTTTTTACTTTTTTAAAAATTGAAAGTAAACCAAACGCAAACCCACTCCAATTCAGCTTCAACAAGGTAAATCACCCTTAAGCTAAAAAAATATAATAAACACTGAAGTTTTATGGGTGATGACCAGCCAAAGCAATGAAAGCAGAAGAGAAATGTTACTATTTGCAATTACCTTGTTAAGCCAATGGGAGAAAGTTTTTCACCCATACATAAAATGGCCCGATTAGTAAATTGCACGGGTATGGTTTAGCAGTATAGTCGCGTTCGCGTAGATGATGATGTTGCCTTCTGGGTTGGCGAATTCCAAGCCGCATTGCAATTGGTTTCCACATTCCACACAAAACAGTATAGGAGCGCATGACAAAATAATTAAAAGAAGAATCTCAAAAGGCTTCTCCAATGCAGGACACCATTTTCAAATAACGTCCCGTGTAGCATAACAAATGCTAAGAAATGATGCCCCAACATTTCCATCTAGGGCACCATTTTGTACCTCTCCTTTCAAATAGCACCTATTATTAGAGTTTATGGGTTCTCAAATTGCCACATAGGCTTATGGATGAGTAAGTTAAGCATCTCCAACCGTTAAATTTAATGTCTGGAATGAAAGATGCTCTCATATCTCCAATCAGGAGAGTTTTTAAAGAAAGTTAATATTTCTACTCTATTTTTTCTATATCATAGGCCTTAAACTATCATTGAAACTACTGAAAAAAATTAATCTCATGTTATTAAGTGAGGCCCACCTTTCATATTTAATAAAACGTAATATAAGACTTGTAATGCAAAGAAAATATAGTATATATATCGTTCTCTCATTTAGAAGTGCTTTAATTTCTAACTTGGAAATGGTGATTTTATTCAATGTAAAGAGAAACTACCAGCATCCAAAGCATGGGAGGGCGAACACCACCCCACCTCAAGCGTACTTCATTCCAGCTTCAGTTTTCTTCCAAGCGGGCCTGGAGGAAATGTGCTCCCACCAAGCCAGCACATGTGGCCTGCTACTCACCAGAGAAGCCTTTGGTGTCTTCATGAGGTTGCAAATGTAGGGCAGGTGGTGGAGGTCGGCCAATGTGTAGTAATCGCCGGCCAGGTACTTGGCCTTGGACAGCCTCTCCTCGTACACATCCAGCACCTTACTCAGTTTCTCCGCGTGGGCCTCCACCACTGCTGCGTCCGTGGTCCCTCCGAGCAGCGGCTTGATGAGGATCTCAAACACCAAAGGCGCGATTGAAGGGTGGAACTGATGGGCCTCCACCTCCAGCCAGAGCCCCACCGTAGCCGATTCGGCGAGGCTGTTGTGCCTCAGAAGGTCTGGTCCCGTCTCTTGGAACTTGCTCGCCACGTACTTTGTGATGGCGCGAGATTCTGGGCATCCAAAATTTGGATCTTAGTTTAGAACAAATCATGGATTAAACACAAGCATTAAGACCAAATTTGAATCAAGAGAATGAACATGACCTGGCTTATAGGCTACAACTTACAAGACGGTCTTTTGTGTTTGAAGAAATGCCACTTGGAAAATCATTACATCTCTATCTCTCTCTCAAAATTATTACCTGGCTCACAGGCTCTCAAGATTTGAAACAAAATTAAATTTTTGGCTTTCAGTGATCAGCGGAATACTTACCGAAGAGGGTCAGATCCCCATCTTGGAATGCAGGAAGTTGGCCAAATGGCTGCAAAAAATGAAGAATTAAAAGATGCAAATCTTACTTATAACGGTAGAAGGAGGTAAGAAAGATGAAGACAAGGCAAACAAATTGCAAGTTCCTACATTAAGGGAGATGAAAGGCTGCTGCTTATGAGCGCCGACACGGAGATCAACAGGCACCAGCTCGTACACCGCTCCCTTCTCGTTGAGACATACGATCACACGAGCAGTGTTGGTCGACATCGGAAGTCCATAAACCTTGATCGCCATGCCTCCTCGCTGCGAGAAACAGAAACCAGCTTGATTTTGCTTAAAGAACCAGAGTCATGTACCTACTTTCCCTTCTGGTCTCATTTTTCACCTTTCCTTCTTCGTTGACTCCCAGTCCCAGAGACGATTTTACCCTTTGAAATTTGGATTATTTTGCTTTCTTGCAGAGCTAACAGGTCAGCTATTGGTCGATCGTCGTAGGGAGTGGTATATACTTTCTGACATCTCATGTGATGTGCGACTTTCAATAAATGCAGGGCATGTGCCCGGTCTGGTCGATTTGTAAGCGAAAATTTTTACTTAGTGCTGTTATGATTATGGCCCCATTCATCAATGATTTTAAAAAGATAAAATAGCGTTTTTACTTATAAAAGTTAAAGTCACTTAAATATTTTTCAATTTTCTTATATCTTCCACGTCGACCTCGTCTCTCGTACATTTGGTGGGGACGCTTGGCAGGTAGAGGAGTTTTTAATCTGCCCTACTCAGCCCATCGGAAGGAATGGTTGAGGGTTATTTATTCTTAAGATTTAAGATGGATAGCGCACACACCAAGTGCTATTAACGCCAATATATATTAATATATATGTTATTAATATTAAATATTAATGATCTCTAAACATTCTTTACGCTAGGCTCATTAATAATAAGTAAAGAGCAAACAAAACTTCGTCGGCAGGCAGACATTGGGCTGTAATTTTTTATATTGACAACTAAGGCCACTTTTTGGCTAGTGTTTGGTATTTGGTCAAATCACTCACAGACAAGCCTTGTCTATATTCTACATATAGGTAATTTATCAATTCACATTTTATTTGTGAATGAACACTTATTTGGCAAGCTTGGGCATTGTCCGTGAAAGTGGCCTTTTGGGCGATAAGTGATGATTGAGGCAGTTGGAAAGACTAAGAGAGGCAACGACGACTAAGTGGGCAGCCAGGTCAGGCCCAAGGGAAAATCTCTATATTTGTAAGTAAATTAGTATATAATAATAATTTAGATTTATTTTCTTTGTGTTGTAGCATTACTATTAGAATTGTATAGCATATATTTAGTAATCAACTTAAATAAGAACTTAAGCATAACATTAATATGATTGTATTTAAATTGTTAAGAATTCAGGTAAAAAAATAATAAATAATTATAGAGAAACAAAAAAATATCTATTATGTAAAAGTGTAAACTGCATCTAAAATTTAACCATTAACCTAAACCTCATACAAATGGTTGGTCAAGCCCCTTTCTCCATAGTCATGTTCAAAACCTAGCAAACAAAAAAAAATTGGTTGGACACATCTATAGATACCTCACAACTTGAACATAAGACAACAAATGTCGTGTGCTAGCAGTGATACCCTGTATTTTCCAAGGAATACATAAAATTTTAATTATAATTTTTTTTTCATTGACAAGCTATTGATATATCGGAGCTTACATAAGTGAATAATTATTTCAATTGTGGATAGGTATCGACGCATTGATGGTCTCATCAGTAAAATTATAAGTTGCGGTTATTTCAAAAATTGTGGGAATTTCTGTAGTTTTGGACTCTTTAGGCTGTTATACCCCATTTAAAGGGAGGAAATTACAAAACTTTGGGTTTAGGGAGAAGTCTCTATGAAGTCCAAGTGGGAGTAGGGGTGTTCCCATGCAGAAGAGCAGGTGGTTCACCCGAGGAAGAAAGTTCTATGCAAATTCAAAGTCGGATTGTACCCTTTTCTTTTTCTTTTGTTTAATGTTTGAATTACGTAATCTTCATGCTTCCTTGAGTTTTTGGCAAGTTTGGATGTCTGCTTGGGAGTTTTCTCAAAGGATTTGTACCATAAGTAGTGCAATAATGCTGATTTTATTTTACGATGGTTTTGCAGGTTTTTTTAGTATAAACTATAAAGGACTTGATCATTGTAAAGATTCTACCTTATTTTTTTCTTCCCGATCATCGACACGATAACTAACAAGTTAATGATGGGAGGAAGATGAACGATATCGACACCAACGTGTTGAACTATGTTGGTGTTTAACTGATCATCGAGAGTGTGATTGACACATCGATGTGACATCGATAAGGTAGGCTACCATAGCCAACTCACTCTTAGTTAGGGATGATGCATTAATGAAACATAGACGGTCATCGATGCCCTGACTGACATATTAGTGTAGTTACATATGGTACATCGGTACTTAAGATTTCAAGTATGATTTATGATGATATATATACTATTTATAAGTAACACAATAGTATGTTTTTTTTTGCATTTTGATGCATGAATAGATGATGTTATGCACATATTATGTTGGGGTAAGTCTTATGCATGTGTGAACTCTTCTAATAGATAGTCACCTTTTGATTGTCGTATTCAAGGACAAAGGATCCTTGTGTCTGCTTAGCTCCAAAAGTGAATTATTTTAACCACGTGGGCCAAAGGGTATGACATGAAATAAGATCATGCTCTTCTGGCTCTCGAAAAGTGGGAGTTTGTATGTAGAGCTTCTCTCTTGGGATTGAGAGTTAAATTCAAATGGATCATACCATTAAAAGAATAATGGTCCAGCGTAATGTAATATAAGAGGCTTCAATAACCATGAAAGTCAAGATCTCAACCACTTTTGTCCTTTAGCTTTTCCTTCATAGCGTGCATGGATGGAGTTGGCATGATTTCAGGAAAATGCTGAAGTTGAGTTTGTAGTAGTTTGTGATCTAGTGAGGGCGGTTGAATTCCTAAATGTAGTGACATTGTCTAGAAAGCGTGTTAACTTTGATACATCTTTCTGTTAAGACTAATTGTGACTTTGGAAGGGATGTATGACTTGACTTAATTTTTACTGAATTATTTCACCGGTTACTTGTTTTGTTTTGTAATCCCACTGAGTATATTTGTATACTTAACATCCTTTGTTATTTAAGTTTTTTCAAGAGGAAGCGTTTGACTTTGAGGATTCAGGCAAGCTAGAGTATAAATTCTTCATCTTGCAACTTCAAATTATCTTACTTGTTTAGGTTTATTTTTTACGCACGTGAGGGCGTCATTTATTGTTAATATTAGTCAGTGTTACGTGATTGACACGTGCCTAATATTAGATCTTGTAATTATTTTAATGTGACTTATATTTTTAATAATATATTTATGATATTTATCATAAATCACAATTTTTGAAAACAAGAATGTCGTGTCCAAAATATAATTTAATTATTTCTACAATTCATGATAAATGATTATTCCATTGTATCACAATCAAGGTTTTATTATATTTTTTTCTAAAAAGAAAAATCTAAAACTGCATGTGTAAAATTTAATATGTGACACTAGCCTTGCTTATAGACCTGGCATTGTCCTTCTTAGCTTGGCCTACTGTCAATCAGTGAAATTTGTAGAAGAACTAATTTGGTCTTTTGACATTATGATGTTGTGGGTGGAGGGAAGGGGAGGGGAGGGAAGCCCAGCACTTGTATTTTTTTATTGTATTAACCTTCTTAACATTTCTTAGTATAAATAAACAAGTTTCATTTTCTCATAAATGAATTCACTATAAAATCTTAAACTTTTTGAAAGCATATTGAGCGTGCATAGCATTTATTTGAAAGAGTGGATTCATTGAATGGAAACGCCATAGGCTAGTCGGTCTTCATGTCAACCCCTTAAACCAAGTCCAACAGGAAGGGGAGAAATGTATGCATGTATGTTAGTTATTAAAGGATTTTATCTACCAATATGCATGTATGTGTTTTGACTTTGGCTGTTAACTAGCTGAGCCAGCTTTTCGAGCAAAGCCGCCTTAGAGCAACTTAAACTGGAACATTTTTTAGAAGAGTTTGAACATACCCTAGCTTGACTTGACTAGAGTAGAACTCAAACAGAAACTTGAATGACACATTTGCATGTATATACATACCCTATCTCTAACAAAGGGAGCTTTAATGTATATAATAATTCTAGGTCTAACCGAAGGAATGTATATCTAATATACTCACTCTATCCTAAATTAATAGCTTCATTTGATAAAAAAAAATTACTCTATATAAATAGCTTCATTTTGTTTAATTTAAGTAGTTGGGTATTTAAAAAAGAATATTATAAACTTATTTTTCTTTATCTTAGATGTGGGTTCCATTATTCAATAAAAATGACTATTTTTTTAAATATAATTATTAATGTAGAATAAAGTGACTATTATAATAATATACTCTCTCAATAGAGCCAAACGAGGTCGTTGAGCAAGACCGGCTCAACCGAACTCGATTTAAATATGACTTGACTCAAAGTTAAATTAAGTTTGAGATTAATTGTGGGAGGTTGGTCGAAGACAAATTGAACACTCTCAAAACATTTAGTTTAAGACGAACAAGGCCAAAATTCTACCTCATGATCAGAAATTTCCCTGAGCGTGGAGAAAATCCAATCAGTACAACAAATGCTAAGCTGAATTGACACGTATTAGTGCATTTTAATTCAGTTATTTTAGTGACAAAAATCCATATAAAAAAGATATAATGCAAAAAAAAATGGCATGTGACGCAATTTGTGATCGGATAACGGCCTATAATGTCTCACAAACAAAGATAAAAAGAGAATTAGCTTGACCACTACACAATTGTCGAAGGATAATTGGTCACTGTAGTTTAAGCCCATGGGACACGTGAAGGGAAGCCGGCCTTGAGGAGATGTCCTCCCACCAGGCCTTAACATGAGGGCGTGAACGGAGGAGAGATGCTTGCGGGGTCCTCATCAGATACACAAGATATGGAATGTGATGCAAATCGGCCAAGGTATACGAGTCTCCGGCCAAATATCGGCTCTTAGATAGCCTTTCTTCGTACACATCGAGTACCTGGCCCAGCTTTTCAGAGTGGCCGGCTATCGCCTCCTCGTCCGGGTCGAGGCTCAAGTAGGGATTTACGACGATTTGGTAGACTAGGCCCGATATCGGTCCGTTGAATTGGTGAGTCTCCACTTGCATCCACATCTCCACCACCATTGATTCGCTTAAGCTGTCCGACCGTAGGAGATCGGGTCCCAAGTTTTTGTATTTGTGAGCCAGGTATCTGGTGATCGCCCTCGATTCTGACCATCAACAAAAGCCAAAGATATCAAATTAGGCTCTTAAATCAGCGATATGTATCAAATGAACAAAAACGAAATGATATAGTGCCTTATATAGGTCAGGTTATGAGCTTTCTATGGTATTTCTTAATTGTAGACCACAAAAGAAAGCTAAAATTGAAGATGAAACATACCGAAGAGTGTAAGATCGTCGTCCTGAAGCACGGGGACCTGACCAAATGGCTGCAAATCGAAGAGTAAAAGTTACTCGTTATGTTAGTTAAGAAAGTGGATGAGAGATTAATGATGGTAAATCATACGTTGAGGGCGAGGAAAGGGGACTGTTTGTGAGTGCCGGCAGCGAAGTCGATGGGAAGGAACTGGTAGTCGATGCCTTTCTCGAGGAGGCAAGCCAATACCCGAGCGGTGCATGTGGACATCGGAGCTCCATACACCTTGATTACTCCCATCTGATCTCTGTCTCCCCGGCCCCCCCAGTTTCGCCTCTCTGCCTCCCTCCCCTGAGCCGATAAACTTACTAATCAGACTACACAAACTGATCTGATTACTCCTATGATGATATATAAATGATAGATTACGTTTACTACATGTTTGACCATGACGGGCTACCCACCAGCTTAGTTTATGTCAGTAGTTAGACCAAAAAAACTACCGTAAGATAGAATTTCACCATTTAAAGTCAAAATATCGTTCCCCAAAGGCCAAAGCTGCCTTTCAAAGAGCTGTAGAGCATATAAAATTGTCTATGTAAACCATAAGGTTGCCTCTCCTGACACTTAGCGATTTTGCAATGGCCCATAAGTTGAGGGGGCCGGGGCACCTTTTTCTCTTATTCTTAGTTTGTAGGCGCACCCATGTCGGAGTAAAAAATACCAGCATCTAACTCTTGTTTGAGGCACCTTTTCACATGTCGCCACTGAGGTCTCTCCTTGTTCGTCAAGGGAGGAAGTTCTCCACGGTGTCATTGTATAGCGCCAATGTTTAGGTGCGGCTCAAGCCGATAAAGGTGACAATGCAAAAATGGTAGTATTACACCACGCGTGAAGCATGCATTTTTTGGTACACGTCTACAGTGTGTAATTTACGCGAATGACTTTCTTTAAACGGAATTTTTTTAAATAAAAAAACTTAGGGTAAGATATTAATTTAGTATCATATTTTCGTAGAGTAGCTAGTAAATTGAACCTTATTAAACCGGCTCCAATCCGAAGGAAACCAAATCGAAGCTCTAGATTTTGGCCCCAATTGAGAAAGAACTTTTTTTTCCCTAAATGAGACGCAATAGAGAAATTTATGCATAGATGTTAAGTCAAAATTTTAACTATAAATTGTATTCCCCTCCATCCCATATTAATAGTTCCATTTTGAAAAAAAAAAATTAGTTCCATATTAATAATGCCTCCATACCCTTAGCTACGAGTTTATCATTTAATAAAAATTATTATTTTTTAAATAAAACTATTAATATAGGACAATGAGAGCATACTTTTACTTGTATTGCTTTTAATATTCAAATTCAGATGACAATAGTGCTCTTAGTTTGTTTAGGGATGAAAACTTCCTTGGAAAAAGGTAGTTTATGCAAAGTTGTTTAGTATATGACAATGTTTGTGGTTGAATAACCTCCCACAACATCTCACATGTTGGACCATGGTATGAGCTCGGGCCCAGTTTGGTCCAACGTTGTCGCGGTCCGGGTGAACCAGTATGGGCCATGGGGTCCAAGGGTGGTGAGGGTGGTCACGCCGACCCCACATGTGCCTTTGTTACACTAATTTGATTGGGACCCGCCGACGTCACACACGCACACTAGGCATTCGACTAGGTCGTGCATTAACACATTGTGGGGTCCAGATGCGCGAATTATGCGTCGAGGGTGGGACCCGTAGTTAGCGAAGGGTTGACCCTGTTGCGGGCTTGGCCATGTGCAGGGGGTCTAGGCCTCCGCTAGCTCTAAGAGACAGAGCCTGCTCCTGTTGTGTATGACCCTTAGGTTTAAGCCATAATTTTAGCGTGTAAGCCCATCAACTAAAGCCCGTTTAGTGAGCCCACTTAAGAGGAAATGAAGAGGGTATTTAAGGGAGAAAGGGAGAGGAGGATGCCCTAACTTTGGGCCACCCCACTCTCTCCTCTTCTCTCCCCAATTCCGCCTACCCTCTCCCATTGTGTGGTGCGACCTCCCCTTGGACTAGGGCTGGCTGCCCCCTCCTCCCCCCTCATTCTTCCTCCTTCCTTCTCCTCCGGCGTGTGGTACAATTTTGGAAGAGGTGCTCACTTATTTGGGGCTTCAAGGAGAGGCTTGTTTGCTGAGATTGAATCCAAGTTCAAGGGTATAAGGGATCAACACATAAGAAAGATCAAGAAAAGTAATCCCCTTCATCTACTTGTTTGTTCTTGTGATTGAGAAGTGCGGACTGATCTCTTGAAGGGCGTGCAAGGGCTGGACAGCCCAGGTCAGTATGTATTTGATCCAATTTGTATCTTATGTTTACATGATTCGTTGATTAGATATGATCTATTGCTAATTGATTGATTATTATGCATGATTACTTGTAGATACTATTAAAGATGAATTTTTGATTGGTGCGCCACCCCCATCCCACCGTGCTTCCAGTGGTCTGGCTACTCAACATCACAAGCGAAGATGGAAAGAGAAGAAAAATAGAGAATTTCTCTAACCACTACACAATTGTCGAAATATAATTTGTCACTCTAGCTTAAGCCCGAACACAAGGAGGAAGCAAGCTTGGAAGAGATGTCCTCCCACCAAGCGTGAATCGATGAGCGATGCTTGATGAGGGGTATTCATCAGATACACAAGGTAGGAATGCATGTGATGTAGATCGGCCAAGGTATACATATACCAGTCTCCGACCGAGTATACATTCTTGGATAGTTTGTCCTCTTACACATCTACCACCTTAGTCAGAAGAGTTTTTCATTCTCCTCTCTAACAATGAGATCAGCGTAAATAATTCATGAGATCTAACACCCCGAAAATAGTCTAATAGCAAGTTTTAGAGTCTAATAGCCATTTTTCTTATAAATTGAACCATTTTGAGCTCAATTTGTTAGAAGGTGCATTAAGGTTATTCATAGGACTATGAGAGAAGAATGTATCAAGCCCAAAAATACGTCAATTGGATACCGGGATTATAGGCTATAGCCTCGAAAAGTATATCATGGGTTGGGCTCATTTTAAATTCACAAGAAAAGATACTCTTGTATGGTCTTGTTTCAAATGGCTTGTCGATACGGGTTCAATGGTACCAAGAACACGTGATTCCTAGTTTGAGGTAAAGAATCATGCCCGTTTGAAGTTTTAAATTTTATTTTAAAATAAAAGATGAAATTTTTAAAAAATGACATATAGGCTGAAGCCAAAGCCACCTGCCGCAGGAGTCGTTCCCTTTAAATGAGGAGAGTGTGGGGAGGTTCAAACTCGCCCCACACCCTTCTCCTCTCTCATTTGACCTCTGCCCGCTTATGAAACTTTAAACCCATAGTTCTAAGTCGTTTCTTCCTCAATTTCTTTCATTTAAAAACCAATTAACTAATTCAAGAGCGCTCTACGTCGTGAGGGGACCATTTTTTAAGATAGCTACTCTAAAGGGGGGAAACGACCTAGAGTTAGGGGAGGCTCCGTTTGTTGATTTCATGTCAAAATAAGGGAAACATCATAAAGCAAGGGGAGGCTCCATCTGCCGCTTCCAAGCCCATAAAGAGTTTCAGTCCCAGTGTCTGCCACTTCCAAACCCGAAAGGAGATTCTGTCCCAACACGGGAGATTCTGCCCGACGTTTGTAAGCCCGGGAACAAGATAAGGCTCCGAATGCTAGCCATTACTCTAGTCAAATTTAAAAAATAAGGGTAGGTGGCTTTAACCTCTAATTTTGTGCTACTACTAGGCCATACAATTTCGTAATTCTTTCATAAAAGATCATTTTGAAAAAGGATATTATTAGGGGTCGGACAATACTTAAATAATAGTGTATTGTACACCTCTTAATAGGATCTCATCGTATTACAAATTTTAAATTATTATTATTATTTAAAAGACAGATGCAAATGATTTTCATCGAATTTGAAGGGTAGTTATTTGGTATAAAACCCAAAAACTATAATCGATTTTGAAGGGTAGTTATTCGGTATAAAACGTAGAAGCTATCAGAGTTATAACTCTGAGGTACCACCTCTTAAGGCATATGATGCGTCTATGAAATGAAATATCATGAAAGATCTCTTTCTTTATGATCCTATTACCCGACGAGCACGTGTGTATGTCGCTTCGGTATCGACGACATTCTGTGAATGATGATTTATCCTATTCTTAATTTTTATTGGATTTTTCTTACGAATAATTTATTCGATTTTATCGAATTATTTGAATGATTGTATATCTGACTTTTCGTAAAAGAAATACGTTTAGATTTTGTTAGTCGAAAAGTATTTTGTGATATGTCAAGTCGACTTTTGAATATGAATTATTAGAAGAATATTTTATGTCTTTGATTTATGCTTTATGTTATAGTATGTTAATATAATTTAACTCAACCTACTAAGTATTAATATATTTACCCACCCCCGGACGCTGTAGGTATAAACGAAGGAGATGATTTTAATGAAGATAGCGAGTAGACTTTGAAATATTTAAGCTTTGGATTTATTTTTTCAAGTTCTTTTGATATATAATATTTATATATTTTTGCGCTACTTTGATTTTGTTAAGGCACGTTGAGTCTTGTTTTGTATGTTATGTCAATTTTGTAATTATGTAAATTGATGAAATGTTACTCTTTAATACATGGTTGATCTTGGCTTCTTTTAATTACGAATTGACGGAACTCTAATTTTTAAGTTATTTAAAAAGTCGGGGGGCTACATGGGAGCTCTTCATCCATGAAATCAAAGGCGCACATGCTACCGTGTTTTAGCTCAGTACCACTGGCGCTAATGTGTGCATCGTCAGTCTCAAATATCAAGGGCTCTCATCCATTTCTTATGTTGAGCTTATTTTCATAAGGGAGTATTAAAAACTCTTCCTACCTAGCCCAACTGTCATAAGGGAGTATTAAAAACTCTTCCTACCTAGCCCAACTTCTCCGAGTGGTTGGCTATCGCATCCTCATTGGGTTGACGCCCAAGGATGGATTTACAACGATTTGGTAGACGATGCCCAATATTGGCCTATTTACTGGTGGGCATCCACATCTACACCCCTGTTGTTTTGTTTAAGCTGTCCAACCACAGGAGGTCAGCTCATATAAACATTCTTGTATTTGCGAGCCAGGTACTTGGTGATCACCCTTGATTTTGTCGATTAAATCACATATGTCGATCAGTAATTTAGAATAGGGATTTAATGAGTTGTACTATATCAAATGAAAGAAATTGCCTTACCAATTCTTTTTTCTTTCTTTTTTGGTAAAAGGTGTTTTAGTAATTTTTGTTGTTAGTATGATACATACCAAAGAGTGTTAGAAGATTCTCGTCCTTAAGCACGGGGATCTGACCAAGTGGCTGCAAATTTAAAGATAAACAAAATTCTAATAAGTACAAAAGTGGAGAGCAATTGTTAATGATGAATTTAGGACCTTTGGATGGGAAATGAAAATGATTGAAACATCGTTTACACCAAGATGAGGGTTAAGTTTTAAGGAAAAATTATTCAGTAGAACTGTTCTAACGTGATAGATATGTCCTTTTAATAGGTGACACGTTTAGTCAATTTATACATATTTATAACTGAGTAAATTGAAGCATAAATTTTGGTTTACGTGTTTAAACATGAATGAACATATTCACAACCACGTGGTAGAGCCGTTCCACTAAATACTTTCTCAGTTTTAAATACCCTTTTAAATTGATTTGATATTTTACACAATAAAATATTTTAAAATTATTTTATTTTAAAAATTAATATAATTTTACATTTTACATAATTAAACGACTTAAAATCATTTTGTTTTAAAAACTAATGTGATACCCACATGTACCCTTACTAAGTTAACAAAAGAGAGATGTGAATTTACTTATTATGCTAGTTTTATAGTAGAAAAAGATACTAATGATTGTAAAGCATACGTTGAGGGCAAGGAAAGGGGGTTGTTTGTGCATCCTTACATCAAAGTCTGGGTTCGGATCAACTGGTAGTGGCTAATCAATGTTAGCCACGTAGGAAACATGTGGCTAACATTGATCGGCTACTCCCACTAATTATGGGGGTTCAGATCAGCTGGGTAGGCACTCTTACCACAACCGGTGGGAGTGCCCACTCAGTGCCTGATGCGTTTTGCTCACACATCTGGTGCTGAGTGGGTGAGAGTGGCTACCCAACTAATCCGAACCCCAATTGTAGTGAGACTACACACCGAACCCCAATTGTAGTGAGACTACACACCCAACTGATTTGAACCCTCAAAATTGATGAAAATTTTAGACTTTCTCGTCGAACACATCTATTTCCCCAATTTAGTACTCAGTAGCACATAAGCGGGCAGTCGATGACTTTTTTGAACACATCTATTTCCCCAATGTAATTCAGTCCCTTAGCTTTGGTAGCGGATAACTAGGCAAGCCCAATTGCACCCTTCGGAAAGTGCACAAACCAATAACCTAGCGATGGCAGTGGAATTTCTAGGTTCATGCACCTTGATTCGAACCATCTCTTTCTCGCCACTGCCTCCTAACCGGAGACTTGCAAAGCCGCCTACACAAACTCGTCTGATTTCTAAGATGAGTACATAAACGTTATGTTAGGCTTACTATCTGTTTGATGATGAAGGGCTGCCCGCCAGCTACGTCTATGTTACTTGCTCGAGTGCCCGGCCGGGTAAAGTTAAGCTTCGAGGTGGTTGTTGATAGCTGCGGGGGGTTGGTGGTGCATAAATATTAAATCAAACCCCAAAAGTGCTTCAAAATACGAACATGACTTTTTTGTATCTACGCATTTCTATTTATGAACGTGTTTATTATCTTTTGTTCAACACTTACATCAATCTTACTTTTTTTAAATCTCCACATATTTTCGAATCTTATTATGCCTTTTTCAACTAGAGTTACTATTTTAACGAGTTATAAACTTTTTAATCCCTCAAACAATGAATTGTTCAACCCGTTCCATCACAAGAATCTACAATCCGATCCAGAACTTGGTCCAATATTTGAGCAAAGCATATGCTGTGCCTATGCTGTGATTTCTGGTTAAATCAGTGGCCCAAGTAGCTCTGATTGGATGAGACACCTTATCGGATTGTGCTTACTTCTACAATAATATTGATCATGACAATCAGGTTATTTGTAAGTAATCCTATGTATATGATGTCTTCAGTTTAACTATTAATCTCCATTGTTCCTAATACGCAAATTTATATAAAGATGAGGGGACTTTTCTTTATTAACTATAAAATCATTGAAATAAGCTTTAATACATAAATTAAAATATATATTTTTCAAACACGGTGTGTGTCACGAGTACATAAAATTGTTATTGTAAATGACAGTGCTGGCCAGCATCGTCACAACGCAGCCATCAACGCTGGTTGATACGCACGAACAAAAAGACGGCTTACATGAAAACTAACGCATTCATCGTGAGAAGACACGGCTAGCTAGCTCTCGCTGATTGCAACGTTTTAGAGAGTCATGCCTTGGCAGACCTTCTTGAATGCAGGCCTGGAAGAGATGTCCTCCCACCAGGCCTTGACATGGGGGCGAGAGTTGATGAGTGAAGCCTTGGGTGTCTTCATGAAGTAGAAAGTGTAGGGAAGGTGGTGCAGGTCGGCCAAGCTGTAGAAGTCCCCGGCCAAGTACTTGCTTTTGGACAGACGGGCCTCGTACACGTCCAGCACCTTTTCAAGCTTGGCCGTGTTGGCGTCGATGATTTGCTCGTCAGGGCTGCCCCCGTACTTCGGTTTGATCACAATCTCGAAGACGATGGTGGCGATAGGCGGGTTAAAGTTCTGAGCCTCCGCTTCCAGCCAAACGTTCACTAGTGCCCCCTCCTTGAGGTTGCCTTCCCTCAGCAGATCTGTACCATGGCCCTTGCACTTGGTCGCTATGTACCGACTGATCGCCCTTGATTCTGCTCATTGCTCAAGTTCATCAGTTTCTACCAAATTACGTACACATTTTCATTTCCACACATTCCTAATGATAACCTACTTAATTAGTTGATCATTCCTGACGGGCCTATGGTGTAGATTCTTTCGAAGCTTAGTAGCCCGATTAAATACGAAGAAGTTATGAATGCGCCAATAGACTCTTGCCTTACATTGCTGTAGGCGAGCAATCACTTACCGAAGAGAGTGAGATCCCCATCTTCAAACACCGGGATTTGACCAAATGGCTACAGATTGAATTAAACATTGATCCCACTAAAGTTAGAATCTTCGTTGATAAGATAAAACGAAAAGACTCCGAGATTTGGATGGAGAAGAAACAAAAAAAACACACACACACAAAATGTAAATTAATTACGTTCTTGGTGGCGAGGTATTCAGGCTTCTTGTGCTCGCCGGCTTGGAGGTTGACTGGGACGACATCCAGATCGACCCCCTTCTCGTAGGCGCAGGAGAGCACCCGTGTGGTGCAAGTTGACATCGGAAGCCCATGCAATTTCATCGCCATCTCTGAGCTACGCACTTTTCTTCACACTAACTTCTCTTCTTGTTCCCCTCTGTGATCTCTCTCTCTCTCTCGACTACAGAAAGCAATGCTGCAGTGCCTGAAGAAGGTGAGGAGCATAAATAGGCTCACTTCCTTGGGATGTCCGGTAACCGCCTTCTTTCTGTCGGTTGAAAATTTTCTGGAACTTCGATTGCAAAGTCCACGCCTGCGATTACTCCACGGATCACCCATTCTAGAAGGTGACAAATACGTGTTTGGTAGAACGTAGAACTCGTTAATTGTGGTGAATGAAGAAAGGTTGTGTTGGGTTTGAGTGTTGCTGGTGGCATCTTATGCCATTTGTTATCCGACTCAACTGGAAGAAGTAGATCACCATGACGCCATCTAAAGGATTGGCATTTCTATTCTAAGAAGCAGAATTACGCTTTACAGGTTATTGGATCACAAGGAAGAACCGTTGAAGCGGTTGTTGGCAACTATGAGCTGTTTACCTGGACTTGGCCGTTCTCTAGAAGTTCGAATGGTTAATTAAGGCTGACCCATTTAGCTAGCCACTTCACTGGTGCGAATGAATTCCCCAGGGATATTGTATATGGCCGTTCTGTGTTAACTCTTTCTGGAGCCCAATCTCGATCTGGTTGCTAAAAGCTTTGCATGTCCGAACTCCGGAACCTCCTCTATAAGGGTAACGAGAACAAAATTTGGCTACCATTGCTAAGAATTGCCATCATGAGTTAACAATTTATAATTATGTTACTGTTGATGGAGTATATTGCATGGAGAAGTTGAATTTATTAAGAGAAAAAAGGAACGAAAAACTAGTTACATAAAATTAATAGTACTCCATTATCTGCATTCTTAAACGCTGAAGGAATCATGAGCTCAATTCGGAAGTTCAACCGGTACATAAAGAAGAGCCTATACGTATCGATAAGCTAGAACGCTTGAACCCACGGAGCTCCGTACGCACATGCCGCGATAGATGTGGAAACTAACTTCTGCGGAGAGTGCGGGCCCGTACATGAGACCCGTGCATCTTGATATACGGGCGGAGAGTGCGGGGCTGGCTCCATTTTGAGGCCTAAAGCAAAAAATTTAAAGAAATAAGTTTTTTATATTTAATACACTATTATTAATATGATTAATTATTTATTAGTAAATAAATAATTTAAATGGTTTTAATGTTTTTAAATTTTGATTTAGTGGATGAGCAATAAATGAATAAGTATAGTAGCCACCAGACAAATGAGTGGGAGATATTTATGTTTTTCATAATCAATAGATTTACAATGGGTATACACAAGAAATTGCCAAGATAGGTTAGTTTCTTATGTTTTAAGAAATATTTCTTCTATCTAATATTAATAATTATATTTAAAAAAAGTAATTTTTATTAAATAGTGAAACACATATCTAAAAGAATAGAAAATAAGCTTATAATGTCATTTTTTAAGTACTCAACTATTTAAATTTAACAAAATAAAACTATTAATATAGAATAATATTTTTTTTAAATAAAATTATTAATATAAGATAAAGAGAAAATTAAAGATGAGTTATACATTTAGGGTTGGTCATTGGCCAAATAGTTGGCAGACAAGGATTGTTTAAGTTTGTGTCCTTTAATAATTTATCCATCGATATTTTGTCTTCAGACAAAGTCTCTTTTTCGGCGAATATGGCCATTATCCATAGACATAGCCTCTTAAGTGATTAGATGATGGTTAAAGTGGTTGGAGATAATGAGAGAAATATTTTCAACTTTAACTAAGTATGCTAGCTAAGCTGAGGATCTCTGGTTTATGTAACTTAATATATATATATATATATATATATATATATATATATATATATATATATATATATATATATATATAATAATAGTTTAAACTTATATATGTCTTTTTCTTCATTTGTAGTATTACTATTGGATAAATTAGTTTATTTTAAAAAAGTAAAATAGAGCTATTAATATAGGATAAAAGAAATATTTAATAATTAATTTTAAAGCATGTTTAAATCAAATATAATATTAATTGATTGCACTTAAATTGTTAAAATTTTAAATATAAAAAAGGATGCTTAAAAATAGTTACAGAGAAATAAATATCATCTTTTATATAAGAATGCACATTGTATTTAAAAGTTAACCAGACCTCAGACATATGAAAAATGAGGACAGATGAACAATGAGGTCTTTGCCTATGATCGTATCTAAAAATTAGCATATAAATAAATTCAATCGAATACGGCCACATACACCTCAAACATAGATCGGATATTGGACAAGAGACTTCCTACCACAACCAACCCTAGATACATCTACATAGTAACTTAAATTGTGATTTATATTTTCTAGTAAATATTTATTAGAAAAATAATATTTATCTTTTTATTTTTTTCTTCACCATAAGCCTTGCACTACCTTTGATGGAATAGGGAAGGTAGGTCCTACTCACAACATGAAATTCACTTTTTTTTTATCTAATCACAAGTGGTATATGGCCTATAAGTGTAGAAATATCGCTATCCTATTTATTATTTTTAAAATAATATAAACAAAACAAAGACCTTAATGATAATATATATATATATATATATATATATATATATATATATATATATATATATATATATATATATATATATATATATATATATATATAATAAGAAATATAAAAAATTAAAATTAAAATATAAATACAAAAACAATTTAACGTGGTGGACTTACTTTATTTTTTAAGAAAGAGAAAAAAAGAGTCACTTTTGCAATGAACTGGCAGGAGCTCAATTTACTTTACACATAAGTTTTACGTGGTAGAATTGGGGCTTGGGTGTAGTAAATTTTAACGCTATATTAGAAACTCATATAGTAAGTGTTATTGTATGTAATTTTAATTAAATAACCCAATATGATAAGCAAGTAGCTTTGGGAAAATAATTGTTGCATGACAATTGTCCATTACAAAAATTATATTTAATGGATCACTCTTAGGCCAAGAAAATAGAAATGTCCACATAACAATTGTCCATTAAAAATTGAATAAGAATGATGAGAGAGCGAAAAGCAAGTTTAGATCTAGTTGAGAAAATATTTGTATCTAATTTTTTTTCATAATATAACTAAATGTATAACTTTTGTATGCAAGTATCTATCTCACACACTTGCTAATTTACATTAAGGCATGCATATGTATGGGGCCGTTGTTGGTATGCAGGTGGTATTACAAAGGTCACGTATTTTAAAATCTCATTTTCTAATGACCCCACCTTATGGTTTTAGAACAGTTTTTTATGCTCTCCTTTAATAATGAGATGAGCATAAGTTACACATGGAGCCCGCTGATATTTAATATCAATGATGTACATATCAGTGCATGTTAGTATAAATGATATATTGCTAACGTGTACTAGTATATGCACCATCGATCTTGTAGATGAATAGCTCTCATGCGTAGCTTACGCTGAACTCATTGTCTAAGAGATCATGAAAAATTCTTCCCATAATTCTCCCCTCACTTAAACCATGAGATTGATTTTTTTAATAAGAATAATTTCAATTCCCACTCCACCATTGCATGAGCAAAAAACTAAGCTCACCCTTGAACACTAAAATTCATCGATATCAATTGTGGTGTGAAATGGAGTAGACCATACCAATCTAGTTTAACTCTTAACGATGAAAAAAGGAAATGATATTTTCACATAAAAATACACATAAATAATTTATGCATGAGTTTTTATTGGTCTAAATAAGTGAGCCCATATGAACTTTGTATAAGGCCCACTTGTGAAATTTAATCAAAACTCTTGTGTGAATTTTTATGGGTATTTTTGTTGTGAGAATGTCACTATCTATGAAAAATGATTGCCCTCCAACTGTAGAAATCAAAGATATGTAGGATCCACAAGTTGCATGCATCTTCAGCGTGACTTGATCAATTCAAATCATGTATAGCTATTATGAGGCATCATGATACAATGCTTCTACATCTCTGATTCTCTATTGTCACCATCTGGCCTCAATATGGATTATCCTTATACCAAAGGGTTTATTTGAGTGTGGAATTTGGGTAAGATTCTATTGACTCTGCCCCAATTCTGTCTAGAATAATCAAAATCGTAGTTGAGTGCAATAGATGGATGAAATTAAAAAATTTGCCCAAAAGTTTATTTCAACCCGTTTATGGTTCTACTTCTAGCCTACCATTTTATAATCAAAGATTTTGTTGTTTTTAGGGGGTATTTGGGTGTTGAATATTTTAGAAACAGGAGTAAATTTTTTTAGAATTTCTAATAATTCATTACCAAATGAGAAATAAGGTTGGTAATGAAACTTTTTAAAATGAATTTGGATGTCATGTTAATCCCATTTTTAAAATAACTAATATACTTTTCTCTCACCGAACTCAGATATCCACGTTATCGGTACTATTTTGCTCCTAAATTGGAGTTCTATCAAACAAAATTTCACATGGGGCCGAACTCGGATATGCATATTATTGGTACCATTGTGATCCTAAATTCGAGCTCCATAAAATAAGATCTCACATAGGTAAGTAATTTTGAACTTTAAAAGTAGGTTTTACGTATATAGTACACTTTTCAAGGTTCAAATCGATATGAAATGTAATAGTTGAAAAATAAGAGCATTTAATGGGATTTGTAATTCCAAAACGAGAGTTGAGAACCGAAATTGACAAAATCACCTGGCTAGGTGATTTGGTGATTTTGGCCGATTTTGACTAGAAATGACTTGAAATTAACTTTTAGGCTAAATTACCTTTTTCACCCAACTAGGATTCCGAGTTCACTTGAAATTGGGGACGAATCGATGGAAACAGCTAAACATCCCCTTCAATTGTTATCCTTTATATCTATTTGAGCTTCGAACAGTGTGATATATAGGTAGAGCTCATTTTAAAAATTTAAAATTACTAACTCATATGAATTTTGTATAATGGGGCTTGAATTTAGGAGTGTAACAGTATTAAGAACATACATATATGAATTCGGGAAAGAGAATTATATTATTTTAAAATTTTAAAATATATCTGATGCAATATCCAAATTTATTTATTTTTATTATCAACTATAATTCTTATTTAGAGGTAAATTATTAAAATTAATTTCAAAAATTTCTATTTATGTTTATAAAAAATTCAACACCCAAATAAAAACATCTAACGAATCCAAATATGGTACCTTAAAAGATGTGTGTATGCAATTGCGTTTGTCCACATGCAAGGTCAGCTTGAGACAAATGGAGGCCTAAGGCGACATTTTAAGTGTCTTATTTTTATATTTAATAAAATATTAATATATTAATTAAATTAATTTATTTAAAATATATTCTTTTTACGGTTTGAGATTTAAAATTATTAATTAAGTTATTATAGATATTTTAGTAATAGAAGATATTTAGCTAACGGGTTAGTGCATCTTATCCCATAGTCAAAACATGGTAGGGGCTCAATCGCCCACATTAGTAGCCCCTATGGCTACCAAATTAAGGTTAGGGGCTTTGTCTCATGCACTAAGTAACACTACTTGCTATTAATTTATAGTTAGGGCTACCACATTGCAATTGTAACATGTGCTTGATGTCTTTTTATTAATTTATTATTTTTAAAAGATAATATTTAAATAAGTTCAAATAGTATATAAATGCATCTAGTTGAGCTTGTACCAAGCATATAACTTTTAAATTTTAATCCAATAATCTATGTTATTCAAAGAGCAGACATATTTGAATTATTTGCATGACATGCTCAACTATATATGTCTGGCACACAATAAATTTTTTATTAAAAAATATCTTTTAAATTATAAAATTATTCAAAGACCATCATAATTGAAACAATGCTAAAAAATAAGAATAATATAAAGAAAATTTTAAAATATTAAGTAAAGAAGACTATATGCGAGATGCCATAAAAGTATTATAACATCTTTAAAATATCATTTTTATATCATCTTGCATATTTTTAATATGGTCTACATAGAATAATTATGGTGATATAAATAATCTCATAACTCTTTGGCTCTTTATTAAATAAATAAAATTTTAATATAAATTAACTTGATTATGTCTATTAGGGGGCCTTGTCTGTCTTTTTTGTGAAGCCTTAGGCAAAGGCCTAAGTTGCCTAATGCTCCAGCCACATGCAACTCTTCTCGTGAAGTTCTCAACTTCATTTTATAAACTTAATAAACCAACCACTACGCTTATATATCATCATCTTAAGATTCAAGAAACTGAACAAAAAATTTCTTCAAAGCATTCCGTAGGTTTAATTGAAGGAGGGACATCTTCCAAGTTCTCTTTCAAAGTTTACAACTACGAGGGAAGTTGATGGCGAGCTGATACACAAAAGACTGAATTGAACACAAACAGTTCAATTGAGCATTTTCATTTACTAATTGTCTAAAATTACAAAAAAAGAAAAAGAAAAATAAGCTTGGAATCGACCAAGCGTACTCCTGGAAATCCACAATATTGAACCTAAGAACACAGAACATGATAGCCATAGCTATGAGGCTTGAGCAGCCCAAGCTTTCAAAACAAATGGCAAAAAGCCCCTCATGAATAATAGACACTTTTATTTATCTTTTCTACAACTTCCAAGATTACTAAATTGACATAATACAAAAGAAAACCAACCAATGGACTCATTATGAATCGACTCTTTTAACCTTGCTCATCCAGATGGATGAACCCATTTGATTAAATGCCTCAATGAACTAGTTGTCCAGATAGAACCTCATTTCTGTTCTGCATCATTTCCCCGCTCCTCATAAAAGCTCAACCTCAAGTTAGAAAGCAGATTGAGGCCAATGAGTCAAGTGAATGATTTGCAACTAAAGGCAAAGTTGTCATCGCACACGGCACACACTTTGATATGGAGTGGTTCTTCAAAACAACTCAATATGCAAAGTGAAAAGGCTTGATGAGGTATAACTGCAATTATCTCATAGGCTTCTGGAAGATCACCATGATCACGCCTTGGCTTGTCTACAAAACTGATGCAGGATAGAGTTGAGGTTCTACCTGGACAACTAGTTCTTTGAAGCACTTCTGCAAAGGGGTTCATCTATTGGTGTTAGCAGGGTGAAAAGGGTCATTTTATAGGAGTCCAATAAACTAACATTAGGTTGGCACTTCAGTAATTCTGAAATCTGTGGAGAAGATAAATAGTCTGTAAATCTTTAGAGGGTCTTTTGAAAAAAATTGTAAGACGAGTTTCTCTGTGTTGACTTGGGTTTAGGCCAGTCCTACTCCTTTGTCTTAACCAACATGAACTTGAAGTCAACTCCCCTTCACCAATGTTTCCCATGAATGTCCTTCAAACCAACAATATGCTGGATGATCGTCTTCTAGTGGTCGCCACCTTGTGAAATATTTGTCCCAAACTATTCGACGTTGAGAAAAATTGAAGAAATACAGTGTAAAAGCATGATCAGCGATATAAGTGAAAATTGCTCATGCAGACTTCAATTTTCCCTAGGAAGTAGCATTGATTGTGACCAAAAAATATTGTCGTATAGTTACTAAGTGTACTGCATTCCACGCGATTACGACGGCAATATACTCCCATAAATCTAGTGCCTTTTCCCAACCATAAAGATGTACCAAGCATAAGTCTATTATAGCTTGATCTGGTATTTTAGTAAGGTCTTTCAATATTTTCCTATAGCATTAATAACTTTCAAGCCAGCAGCACAAACAATCTCTTGAAAAGCATAGAAAGGAGTTAGAAGTTCAATAATATAATACTCCCTCCTTTCATATAATAGCTACATTTAGAAAAATATTACTAAATAGTGAAACCTACTTATAAGAGATGGAAAAATAAGCATATGATACTATTTTTTAAGTACTTAACCACTTAAATTGAACAAAAATAAGTTATTAATTAGAACAATTTTTTTTACTAAATAGAGTTACTAAAATGGGACAGAGGAAGTACACCAATAGGATTTGTACCAATAGCTTTTTGCTAATGTTTAGAACCAGAAACATTGACCTCTGTTTGGTAATCCTTAATGCAACAATTTTGCCAACTTAATTAATAATTATCTCTTCTAAAAATAGCTTGTATAAATATTCTCACATATAAGAACTTCAATCAATTGTAATTAATGACGCAACTGAATAGATTAATTCTATCACTATAAGTAAAATGCTTGTGCATAGGAATCGCCAAACCATCACATTTTGCTAGTCGACAACAAGTCGTTGACAGTCTTGTGTCTAAAATTTATTTTATTTTTTATTTTATTTATGTAGTTTGTTAAGATAGTTCATTATAAATACTTAAGGATATATTATCACTCATAATGTTATCTTATATCTTATTATTGTAGCAAATATGATTGTTGACTATCAACTATTATTACAAGGTTTGGATTAGCATTAGAAAAAACTCATAATCATGAACAAATAAAACTCACTCTTAGTTTTGAGTAGTTTAATATATATATAGGTTCGTTTTTTAAGATTTGAACTTGTAAATAAAAAACCTTAACTTTTTATTCACTCTATTGGCTAGTTTATAATCGGTATTGTTAGATTCCGACATAGAGTTAGAGGAGGTGACTGAGGAGGAAAAGGGGGTGAGGATAGAGAAGAGGAGAGGAGGAGGAGGAGAGGAAGAAAAGGAAGAAGAGGAGGAGAGGAGGAAAAAGAAGATGAAGATGAAGCATAAGAGGGGAGGAAGAGAAGGCAATAGTGGCAGAGAAGGTAATGATAAAATCAAATGAAACAAAGCGAGTGATGAAGACAACAAAGTTGGTGTTAAAGGCAACGTAACTGATAGCTGAAGAGATGGAGCTGGTGGTAGAGGTGGTGGATTCAAAGCTGGAGGTGGTGAAAATGAGAAACACTGACTTGGGAAGTTAAAAGGAATAAAATAAGAAAATAAGCATTTTAGACAATTCACGTTATATATATAAAAGTTACATGTGCATAAGGTTATTTTGTGTATTACTTGAAAGTTTGAGATGTTTTGTATAATAATATATATTACATGGTCATTTTAATCAATTCCTCATATCTAATTTCATCTAATTGTTATTGTGTTATTTTTTACTACTACATCTGTGTCCTCCATCATTCATGCCACAATAACTAATATGTATATGTTTTATTAATATTTAGTCCGATAAAACATAATGAAATATAGGATTCAAGGTGAAAGGTGGAGGAAGGGGGATTGGTTATTTATACTAACCCGGGCTGATCGTTAGTTGAACCTGCTTTGCCTTGCCTAACCACCCATTTGGGGCTGGGCCACTTTCAAAAATACCAGCTAGAACCCATTATAAGTAATTGCCCAATAAGCTATCTGCATTAGTGAAAACAATAAAGGCGAACTCAAAATTTACACATTTTCATGTCTTTGTTTTTACGCATTTTCATGCATTTTATTAGTTAGAGGTAAGGATGCCACCGGGTTGGGTCTTGCCAAATACAAACCTAATATCATTTAAGAAATGATAAACCCAAATCCAACACGAAAAGTTATTCAAGCTGAATTTGAAAACTAATGAGTCGAATCGGGTCAAGTTTTATCAAAATACAAAAAAATATAAAAAATATATATTTATAACCTTACTTGGGTCAGGTTGAGTTGGATCTCTTAAAGCTCGACCCGAATAGATATTTGGGTTGAATTTAAAAACCCTGACCCGACCCATTATAGTTGGATGTGGACAAGTTTTACCATATACCCAACCCAAGTAGCATCCCCCACAGGAGACAACTAATTCGACACTCATGGGCTGTGAGTGTCTGATCCAAACCAATAAACATAATGGCCAAGAAACTGGAAGGATCAAAAGACTATGACAATTGGTGTAAGGAATGTTTATATATAATCAGGCAAAATTTATGAAACCAATTGAATGTTTATACATTATAACCGCAGGGCAATATTTATAAAACCAATTGAATGATTGTTTATATATACACATTCAATTGTAATGAACTACCAATTGATTATATATAAGCATTCAATTGGTCAACAACAATTGTTAAAGCCACTGCATATGTTGTGCTTCCAATTGAGGGTGTATCGAATGCATATCATTCAAATGGTTATGTGCTCACAGAATAAAGTGAACTAACAGCATCAAGTTATCAACGATCAATACACTCGCCAATTGCCACTGGAATCTTTCAAACCCCACCAACTCATTGCATCCCAATTCGAAGTCCAACAACCCGTCCTGTAGCGCATTCCCAGGCCTTTTATTGCTCAATATCAACCGCGGATCCATTCAAGAAAACAAGTAAAAACAATAGCCAATTCCTAATAATCAATCAAACACCCATTCCCTCAATCAACCGTTTCAAGACTCTCACAGAGCAAAGCTCTTCATATTCCAATTTCTAACGCAGGTTATCGAAATTTAAAAGACAAAGCACAAAACCGTCTCCTTAACACCGTTAAATGGATGCAGCAGAGGATTCCTAATAGGAAAGGAGATAGGGATGGACAGAAAATAAGATACAAGGACCATATAAAATAGATATGATCTTCAAACTGAATTCAAAAACATTAGTTCGTCTGTATCAAAAGTTGGCACACATAAAACACTGAAATTGATGTTAGCGAACTTTCGTGACTAGTACGCTTTGACAGAACGGGTGCTATGAACAAAACAGAAAGACATGGAGGTGTTACTTGGCAAATCAGAAATCGAAACCACCGCCGTCGTCGAATCCGGCGTCGTAGGAGCCGGCGTCGGAGATCATATCCCCAATTAGAAGCCCACCCAACGCCCCGCCCAGCAGGCCCGCCCCCATGCCCATCCCGAACTTGTTCTTCTTCTTTGGCGGCGCCTGCGGCTGCGCCACCGGCGCCCCGTAGCCGTACGCCCCCTGTGGTGGGTAACCGTACCCGTATCCTGCAGGCGGTGGAGGATGACCGTACGGAGGGTATGCTGCCGGGGGCGGTGGCGGGTAGGCCCCTGGAGGAGGCGGGTATGGTGCCGCGACTCCCGGAGGCGGGTAGGCCGGGACGGCGCTGGGTCCCGCGGGGTAGGCCGTCACAGGCTCGTCGCCCTTTTTGGAGGGGCCAGCGACGGGGTAGGCGGCAGGGACGGCGGGCGAGGGGGCGGTGATCTTTTCTCCGAATTTAAAGGAGAAGTTGAGGACACCCTTGGGCTTGCCGGAGGGCTTGCGGACCTGATAGCTGACGAATTGGGCTGCCTTGGCGTCGGCTGGGGAGGAGTCGAGGAGCTCCTTGACGGGGACGTGAACCTCGCCAATGTCACGGTCGCCGAGGGAGCGCTCAGAGCGGAGAACGATATGGAGGACGAGACGGTTCTGCTGGGCGGCAGACTCGTCGATGGAGAACTTCATAGCGAAGTTCCAGGTGGGGTTCTTGCCGCCGTCCTTGTCAACGGGGGTGCGCTGCTTGGTGCGGGGGTCTCCGGAGAGGGAGACGTCGGCGTAGGCGTTCATCTTGGAGAAGAGATTGACATCCTTGAGGTCCTTGGCCGAGATTAGTGTCAGATCCAGCACCCTGTATTCCATGGCGATCGTCCAATTCTTATTCGCCAAAAATCAAAACAAGACAAGCCAGAGAAAGAAACTGAGTCGGGATGGAGAGGAAGACTTTGGATGATTAATTTGGTAAACGAAGACGAAGACAAGTGCAAGGGTGAGGGGACTTTGTTTATAGAGAGAGAGAGAGAGAGCCAAAGAGGGCCTCAAGAGAGAGAGCCAAAGAGGATGAATTTCCAGGACGGTTCTTCGTAATTTCCATTATCCTCTCTACGCAACCGATACCGCGTTTCGATAATAAAGGGGGTTTACGACTCGTCAACTGAAAATAGTATCGGCGTGTCGGTGTATAAAGGAAATAACGGAGGGTTGATGAATGATGCCTCCATTATTCGAGTTGGATGGTGGGGAGCAGGAAGACTCGTCGGAAGCAAACGCCCGTGCGTGTGGGAGTTGGCCGCGTGGGAGAGGAGCAATTCTCAGTATGAATCCAGTGAGGATGCGAATTATCGCGAGGCCGCTTTACTCTTCTGGAAACGGCAGAGGAATGACGCGTTAGCGGTTGATTTACGGCGATGCTGTTAGCCTGTTATATGGATTTTCCGCCCGAGGTAATCGCTGCGCGTATAAGAGAGCCGACTCCGCCTGTATTTTACTCTGAGGCCAGGAAAAGTGTTTTTTATGTTCTCTACTCGAGCATAAGAAATATATATAAAATATTTATTTTTTTTATTAAAAATTTACATATTAGTATATATTAATATAATTATTATTTATATTAAAATATATAAATATATATGTTATATCAATATCGAAAATAAATATTTTACGTACATTCCTTACTGCTTAAGACCCTCTTATTTATATTCGATAACCTATGTTACTCCAGGATCATTTATTACCTAAGTAACGTAGGTTGTCAGATTTGGCATAAAGTTTGAACTTTGCGTTCCTTGTGGCCGAGCCAAGCCGAGCCTTTTATATCTTTTCATTGAGACACTTTAAAAAACACATATTTTATGAGGAAATGTTTAGAACCACCAAAAAGGCTGGTATTGATTATCGATGCCTACATTTTTTGTGTGGCCAAAACACCTAGCCGCCATTAGAGTGGGGACTAGGCTACCAATGGCTATTAGGCCGCCGCTGTGGCCTACAGATCTATCTGTTACAGCCTTGCTAGCCAACCACAACATGCAAATTTGTAGGGTACAAAGTTGTCGGCCATTTGCTGTGGCCTAGCGCAACTTCTAGCTCTTGCTGTCCTTATCGCCGAAAAAGAGGTTGAAGATGTTTTTTACTAGGTAGTTGGAGTGGGGAGGTGTAAACATGAGTAGTTTTTTATTTTTTTTAGAGGGGTAGAAGCAAGAGGGGCATTTCCTGTAACCGTGAAATCAAAACTCCGCTTATAGCTGATACCTTGCACCATGTTGGTGTCATATTAGAGTGCTTATGCCGAAGAAACAAAGACAGTTTCTTATAATAATAAATTTTTTTTTTAAAAAAAAATCGACATATATATTTACCATCCTACTACATGTTAGTATAACTAGGTTGGCCAATTATCTAAATAGTATAGTTGTATTAATTTAAATTTTAAGATATGTTTTTTATTTTTAAAATGACAAATTGACAATTTCATAAAGTTGAAGGGGGAGACAACAGAGATAGAGTTGGGATAAAATATAGAGAGTTGATTTTAGCCGAATATGAATGCGATAAGTGTTCAAGGACGGAATCAGGATCTCGTGGCTTGGGAGGCCGTGGAAAATCAGTTATTGAGACGATGGAGGGAGGAGAAGAGTAAAAAAATCAAGTTGTTAATGAGCCAATATTAGAAGAAGATAAAATGGGGAATATATTGAAGAAGGGTGTATAGCACAGAAGAAAAAAAAGTAGGGTGGCCATGGATAACGTAGTTTCGTTTCTGCATGTGTTAGCCACTAATAAGTCCTCTACCCTTTCCTATGACAATAAGCTTTGCCAAATTCTATTTATACGATCCAAATTAGTTCAAAATATTAGCGTAAAACCTTTACTATAACGAAGGGACGAGGGATGCAGTGGCCAGGGATTGCAATGTACATAGCCATTTTTTTAATACTGAGGGGCATCCGAGTCTTTAAAACCGGACTACAAAAGGACCAATGAACATTATTCGGTTGCAAGGGAATTTCCAATATGTTTTTGAGTTTTGGCACGAGCATCAAAAGGAGAGTTTGTAAACAGATGGAGGCAAGGCTCAAGGCATTCCGCCCAGGATGTTATTACATCGTCACACTTGGAAGCATTTTTTATACTCTCATCAACAATGAGCCTAATATAAAAACTCTTCATCTATATATTAACGTTAATAAGCATTAGTATATACATTATTAATTTAAATATCAATCTCTCAATACTGATGTCGTGATGCACGACTTACGTTAAAATCATTGTTAGTGAAAACCATGAAAAATGCTTCTATCGAACTCGGGAACTCATGTACAAGTGGAAATCAAATAAACAAAATAATTAGCATGCCAATTATATAAATTAATACAATTCGCTCTATCGCAGAGGCTAAGGTCACAAACACATGCCCATTAAAGGGGCTATTAACCTGGTGATGCCACACCGTGCAGATGTCAATACAGTCCTGCCGGCGGGCCCAGGCCTAAAGAGGATGATAAGGTACATATCCTAGAGTACATTTCACGTTAGATATTATATCGCTACACCTAATCATTAGGCTTAGCATTTGGTGCGAAATATCCACGTTCTCTCTCCTCCTTTCCACCTCGTTTAGAAGCATCGGGAGGTGGGTTCTAGACTGATCAAAACCAGCACCGAGTATCCCACTAGCAATACTAGAAGCTGGAGGGGCATTTTCCGGCCTTATACGAAGAGGAGGGGCGAGAGGAATAAGAGGTGCCGGGGGTGGAGAAATCATCGTTGTAGATGACGAATTCACATTCTTACTGGAAGTAGTACTAGTAACATCCAACCACGAAGAGTTGGAGACCAGCCCAGGCACTTCAGCGACACCATCGCCGCTACTAGCATCACTGGCCACCACCATTTGCTCTCCACTACCCCTACTATCCTCTTCATCACCCAACAAGAATTTTACACGGGGGCTCTCCTTCATCAGAGCGGTCCCACCATCGTCACCTGCCGGCTTCTTAAGACACGACCTCAATAGCACCGGTGGGCCCCGCGGCTGTTGCAGCAGTGGCCTTGTCTCGCTCGAGGTGTTACCATTTCCGGACCTGTGAGAAGGGACGGCTGCCTCGTTGGCACCGTCATCTGGCTTTCTTAAGCCGTCCGCTGGTTCTGCAGCGGTGCCGCTCCCAGGCGCCTCGTAATCTTTAAGTTGGTACGTCACCCTCACAGGGCCAAAGAGGGTGTTATTTCTGATGGCATAATTGAAGGCCGCTTGGGCGTCGCCCTTGTGCTTATAAACCACGCGGCAGGTGTAGGACTTCCAGTAGAGGCGCACCGCACTAACATCGAGTGGCCCAAATCGGCCGAACCTGGCCTTCAGTTGCGGGACCGATGGCAGGGTAGCCCCCTGCGGAAACTTGAGCACCAGCGCAGCGGGTTCGGCACTCCTCGCTGAAAGTGACTGCGGCTTCTTGTTAGACTCAGCTGACTTGGCGTGCTTCTCTGCCGCCTTCGTGGGTTTCACAGGAGTCACCACAACTGACGCAGCATCCTTTTTCTCAACTTTCTGCCCCTCCGCGTCCTTGAGTGCTGCAGCTTTCTTCTCCGCCGTTATTGCTTTCAATTCGTTGACCTTCTTCATCCGCTTCGTTGACATCTCCTCTTGGCGATCAGACGGGGCCCGTTTCCGGCCCATTTTGGATGGGTCATCAGCTCGAGGTACATGCTTTGACGGCTTGGATGCAGGCCCTCGCACATCCACACCAGGTTTTATCTCAGCACTGCCTATAACGGAGTCCTGGGTGGGCTTCGCACGAAAATCTGAAGCTTGAGGCTCGCTGCTTGGCTGCAGAACCAAGCTCTTCTGGTAAACAAGCGACCGAAATCTAAGAAGCACGTGACGGACGACTGCTGGGCTATTATATTCTAAGCCATGAAAAGGATTAAGAGCAAGCGCTAACAGATCCTCAATAAGCTGAGGAAGATGGATGTTCGAAAGATCTGGTGCTGGGTGCGAGGGGGCCAAATTTGAGAAGCTCAAGGTGCAGGCGCTACCAGAACCATCCTCCGTCTCCTGTACGCCATTCCGTGGAAGTATCCCGCCAGCTGACGTGATCCCTATTGATTTTCCCGCTATTTTTCTCAATATTTCTCCATCTAAGGTTTTAGAGCGCTTTAAGGGACGTTCAGCATTGACTTCCGATCCTAAATCTATCTTCTTTTTCTTTTTTTTCTTCCTCTTCTTCTCTTCCGTAAAAGAAATCTCGGAATTGGCGCCATCTAATGGAGGTATAACAGGCTTTGTTGCCTTCGCCATCCCTTCTGCGTTTGAAACTACTGATGGCTCCACAGGAATACCTGCGTCGTCCCCACCTCTTATTTGGACAGCCGCAACCCCAGATGCATCCGGCGTTTTCTCTTCAGTGTCACTGTTCCCAGGCACTTCCGTCTGTACAACATTCGTTTCTGACTGCAGATTTCTATCCCCAGATTTTCCTTGGAGAGGAGGAACATATGATAGAGGTTGGTCTTTCTGCTGATTGGCAACAAGCACCGCAGATGTATTTGCATGAGGAATACTATCGGATTCGTCAAATTTAAGAACCATAAAGTCAGCTCCCCTCCCTGCTCCTTGGCTAGATACGTTAGCATCGTTTGTGATGGCAGAAACCCTCTTCTGCAAGACATAGTCACCAGAGGAAATATTGCTTTGCACTACACCCTGCGTATTTGATTCATCTCTTCGTTTGAACAAGTATTTGTCCTTCTTTGAAGAATCCTTCATTTTGGCGGGCTTCATAGAAGTCTTTCGCTCGCCCAATGCCTCGGCAATCACGAGAGGGCCACTCAAAGGCGCTGTAAGAAACATGGTACATAATTATACGCAACCGACGACCAAAAGACAATTCACAGTAACAAAATAAGCGATCAACAAAAAAGTAAGGTCCACTTTATTCTCTTCCGTGCAGCTTCATTTAAAAGACCGCAACGCAAAAAGATAAATATTCATCGGATTCAGTAAGTCATGTAAGTGAAAAAAACGACCAACTCATACACAAGTTTCTCATGAAAACAACCGGTTCCAAGCATATTTCTATCCAAAATGAAGGGAACAAGATTAGGACAGGGGTGTCAAGGGAATGGGCCGGTTAATCCATACCCCCTTCTAAATATTTTATTCATACCCTACTCATTATTGTATTTCCCATTCATTACCTATACCCAACCCATTACACATTACGTAAATGGGTAGGTAACAATAAATAAAAAATAATACAAAATAAACTGTAATAAAAATATTATATTTTTGAAAAAGCCTATCCAATGCATCAGGACATGAGCAATATTGTATAATACAAGCCTCACAATTCATACAAAAAAATATTTTAAAAATATAAAAATCAAAGCAATTTTCATTACTCCAAAGTCCTTCGCTCATTGTACCAAAATGCTACTAAGACACAAAACCAATCTCATTACATATATAAACCCTACTCTTCCAGTGAGCTAAAAAAAAAAGAAAACATTAGGTACTTATCAAACCCAAAGAACATGACATCAAAACCCAAGAAACGAAATTTTCAGTGTTCATTTAACACAAAATCCCCCGCTCATCATTCACTCTCCTACTATGATTATCAAGGATAAAACTAATATTTTTATATTTACTCTTTAAGATATACACTTTATTTAACAAACATAACGTGAAAAGACGAAGATTGACTATGTTCTATTCTATTTTCTCTATCATAAATTTGCATTATAAATTTATATATATTTATTAAAAATATATTCAATGCATCACAATAAAAGTACAAAATATTCCATATGTTTTTATATAATATTTGAGTAACTAGTAACAGATATAGATATGGGGTTATCTATACCCTACCTCCGTAATAAATAGGCAAATAAAATTACCAACCTACTTTACCTGTCACCTGTTTATCAATTACCCGCCCACAAATTTTGGATTGAACAAACAGTTGAGGCAGGTAAATGGTTATCCGTTTGACAAGATATTGCCCCAAGAAAAATACGTCAAAAATAACTTACAGCACAAGTCATTTTTTTTTAAGGGGGGGGGTAGGGCATAAAATTCCACTTCATTGTATGCAATCAGTGTTTTACATGATAGGGGAATACAAGAACGACTTCTCACCAAAATTGTCTAATGTTAAAATTGATACCTAATACTCTCTTTGTCTTAAATTATAGCTCCATTTGGCAAAAAAGTTTGTTCCATGTTAATAGCTCCATATGGTTCAATTTAAGTGGTTCGACACTTCAAAAATAGTATCATAAACTTCTTTTTCAAGTTTTACCATTCAATAAAAACTACTATTTTTTTAAATGTAACTATATAAAAAGAAAGAAATACAACATAAGCCCGATTCACTAAAACCTAACCAAGCCCCTTTTCTTTAAAAAATTGAGCAGCCGAACCAAAACATTCACGGTTACCTTGCCAATTAAAGGCAACAAAGACCACCCGCTTGTGGCAGGCTCTTAGTGAGGATAATAACATATACCTTTCTACAGCTGGAGATGCCCCAGCTCACACAGAGGGAGCGTGAGTCCGGATGTTTTATATATATATATAGAGAGAGAGAGAGAGGGAGAGAGAGAGAGAGAGAGAGAGAGAGAGAGAGAGCTTGAAGTGCTCTTCAAAAAGATATTTGAACAAAAGTTGAACTGAAACTTCAACAAGTGAGAATGTTTTAAAAGAGAGAAAACCACTGAAACAAACAACAACAGCACAATTTGTATTCTCAGATTCAGGCAGCAAACCTTTTTTTTTCCAGCAATCTTGAAAAACAGTTCACAAAACAATGTCAAAATTCTAAAGGACGCAAAAGTCACAGGGCCTAAAACGTACCTCGTGCGGGCACTTTATCAGATCGTTCAAACTTGCCCACTGCATCTCCAGAAGGACGAACCGGCTGCAAGCCAAATGCCTCCGCATATGTTTCATCAAACTCTTCAAACACTGCCCTGCGATAAGCTAGCACAATGGACATATTTTTTATATAATCAATGGTTCTTTCCTCGTTGCTTTGGGGGCTCAACGCCAATTCCTGCACAAAATAAACTGCTTCAGCGGGTTCAAAGTTAGCCCTTGCTTGCTCAATCTGTTTGTCAGAGTAAATGCCGCCGGGCTCAAAGCCGTCCACATCTGCTACAAAATACCCGTCAACACTAGTAGGCCTGAAACGGAGTCGATTACGACAATTGCAGATTAAACCGAGGGCTTTCCGTCTACTGGCCTCATCGCCAGCCTCTTCAACAGCTTTCACGAAGTTTCTCAGATTTGTCTGCCGAGATTTCTCGGCGAAGTGGGGCTCAAATGGAATGAGCTCAGAAGGGTCAAACCAACCATAACTACTATCCCCAAAGAAAGCCACCAAGACATGCCCTTCTCGCTTGGTCCGGCGGACAGAAGTGGAAGCAAAAGCTTCATTGTAGACGTGACCAGGCCACCAAGGGTGAGATTTCACCTTTCCCCACACCATATCCCCTGGTTCGAACCTATGGCTCCAGACGCGCCTAGTCTCCGACGCGTCCTCCTCAAGCAACGAATTTGAAGATCCCAGACGAGAGAGCTTCGCTGCTTCTAATGCTAGCAAGTCGATCTTCATCTGGGAAACACTAGCTACCTCGCCCTTATCTTCCTTCAATACAAAAGTAAAATCGTCATTTCTACAATTTCATGTTTAATTTCATATGTCAGTTGTTCGATTTTATTACTTTCAGTAGGAACACCCGAACTAAGATACGAAGAAACCCTAATTACCTCCGGCTCCGGCGAAAGTGCCGCTCCTTGATAATCAGTTCCCGAGCTTCCTCCATTGTCTTCCAGCGAAGAAATTTCCATCTGGGTCGCAGACAGAACACTGCGTCCCGGTTGGCCCTCGTTGAGAACCCTAGCAACGTCCACCTCCCACGTTGTCATAGTAGTAGTTGTAGTCTCTAGATACACAGGAGGCTCGAGTCCATCACCGACGAAATCGCTTCTGCTAGTCGGGCGAGTCCGGCTTCCCTCCCCCGAGAACAAAACCCTATTTTGTTCGGACATTTCGGCATCGGCAGGACAATGTTCCGAGCCAGCGCGGGGCCTCCGCTCGTCGCTATCGAAGTCGTTCATCACGGAAATCATAGCGAAGTCAAAGACAACAGCATCAAAATGCCCCCTCCCCTATTCAAACGTGCAGCGAAGGGATCCGTAAATGAAAACCCTAGAATAAAATACTCCAAAATCTAACACTTCCTCACCATGCCTTGGGCAGATTCATAGCCCAGAACAAAGCCCGAATTTCTCCGGCGAAATCGCTGGAATCCAACCGAAGCGACACATCGACGAGTAGCCAGGTTTGGATCGAGAACAAGTGAACCTCGCAGAGGAGGGGCTCCGGGCTCGGGTTCTTCCCCTTCGTTTCTGCAACTTACGCGCACGGGTGCGCTTCTTGTGCGAATTTGACACGGGGGGACCTCGTTTACGCATGCGCGTGTGGAAGGCTATGTCTTTGTTTCGCTCTTGCGCTCGGGCCTCTGGACTCGGGCTGATGCGCTTGGTCCGAATACGAGGCACAAACGGCACAATCTCCGCTATAGTCGGTGCGGATCCGGCGGTGATCGGGTCTGCACTCTGCATCGCGTACATGCTGCTACATCGCACCTCGTCGGGATTTGTTGCGTCGTGATTTTTTTCAGAGCAATTTATCACCTCATATTTTAACTAGCCTTATATTTTATACATAGGCGATTAAAATCCATCGCTATGTTAAAATGGGTGGGTTTGCTAAGGAAACTCCTTGTCTTTTTTAATCTCCTTTAATTTTGTTAACACGATGTATGACACTCACGAATACAAAATAAAGATCTAGTAATGCAATCTTATAATTAGATACAATTATCCTAAGTTTTGTAGTCGGGGCAGGTCCTCTACCACATAAAACTTAATCCACATACCCAAAGAATCTTAAATTATAGTTTTTATTGAATGAAAAAATCTACATCTAAGATAAAGGAAAATAAATTTATGATATTCTTTTATAAGTACCAAACCACTTAATTAAATAGAGTCATTAATACAAAATAATTTTTTTTTGCCAAATGGAACTATTGATGTAGGATACAGGGAGTATCATATTAATATTAATAGTTTTATTTAATTTTTTAAAATAAATTAAATTTAAATTATTTAAATATAATAAATAAAGTTATTAATGTGTGACGAATGGAGTAAATCATATTTATATCATACTTTTATGTAAAGATCAAAATTGGACAATAGAATTTTTAGATTTATCTCTACATTACTCACTAATTTTTTAATTAATTTATATTGTTTACAAAAAATATAATTATTTAATATTTTTTTATAAATATTAATGTGATCATATAATATGGGTCCTATTTTATATTATATTATTTTTAAATTTGCAAGGTTATATTTTGTGCAAATTTATGGAATTTTTGTACCATTAAAAAACTTTCAATAAGCTCCATTAAATAAAGATATGCATAGGCATGCTTTATTTAACTTTTTCAATAGATCCTATCTATACGATTGTATTTTTTATATAAGTTTTTTACTTTTATTTGCATAATTACCCTCAATAATAACATATAAGCTTATATAATTAAGTCTTCAGTATTTGTTAATCTGATTCAAAAGATTAAATTCAATGCTTAATGTTGATATTTGACATTAACTAGTAGATGGAGTATATGAAATGAATTAGATAATGTTAGAAAGTGGTGAGAGAACATACATGTGGATCGGTAGAATGGTTGAAGGTTATACATAATCATATATCACCTAAGAAATGGTGATGATGTTAATATATAAGGCATAAGTTTTGCCTTTTAAGTTGGGTCATTGGGCCACATAAAGATAATGAAAAATAAACTTATTATATACACTTTTAAGTACCCAACAACTTAAATTGAATAAAATAAAACTATTCATATAGAACAAACTTTTTTTAAAAATAAAGCTATTAATTTATGATGGATATAGTACTATTTTTTTAAATATAGTTATTAATATGGGACGAAGGGAGTATTGCATAAGTGATGCAGTCGCAATAAGTCCTCTACCACATAAAACCTAATCCACATGCCCAAGGAATCTTAAATTATACTATTTCAATTAAAATTAATAGCTACAGTTGAAAAAAAATAGTGGTTTTTATTGAACTATAAAATCCACATCTAAGAGAAGGGAAAATCAATTTATAATATTTTTTTGTAAGTATCAAAGCACTTAATTAAATAGAGCTATTAATATAAAACAAACTTTTTTTTGTCAAATAGAGCTATTAATGTAGGATAAATGGAGTATCATATTAATATTAATAGTTTTATTTAAAATTTTAAAATAAATTAAAATTAAATTATTTAAAAAAAATTATTAATGTGCGATAGATGGGGTAAATCATATCTATATCGTACTTTTATATAAAGATCGAAACTGGATGATAGAATTTTTAGATTTATCTCTATATTACTCACTACTTTTTCAATTAATTTATATTGCTTACAAAAAGTATACTTATTTAATATTATTTTATAAATATTAATGTGATCATATAATATGGGTCTTATTTTATATTATATTATTTTAAATTTTGCAAGGTTATATTTTGTGCACTCCATTAAATAAAGATCTACATAGACATGCTTTATCTAACTTTTTCAATGGATCCTATCTATACAATTATATTTTTTATATAACTTTTTTACTTTTATTTTCATAATTACCCTCAATAATAACATATAAGCTTATATAATTAAGTCTTCAGTCTTTGTCAATCTTATTAAAAAAATTAACTTTAATGCTTAATGTAGATATTTGACATTAACTAGTAGATAGAGTATATGAAATGAATTAGATAATGTTGGAAAGTGGTGAGAGAACATACATTTGAATTAGTTGAAGGTTATGAATAATCCTACATTGCCTAGGAAATGGTGATAGTGTTAATATATAAGGCATAAGTTTGGCCTTTTAAGTTAGGTTATTGGGCCACCCCAATTTTGTAGTGGAGATACATGTTAGACCTATGTACCTAGGTAGGCTAATTCACATTCATATGGCTCAGTTTGGTTGGGTCAATAAGATAATTATTTTTTAGACAAAATTATTTGGTTTTTTTAATAGGATTCTTATAAAACACTAGACATTATTTTTCAGGAATATTCTTTACTAGATTTCATAATGCTAGTTCATTGCATACACTGTGTGAACGTGCTTCTACAGCATGTCACGACCTGGATTTTTAAAACCCTTTTTACAATAAAGGACACACGATAAATTACGATAATTTTTTTTCTTTCTTAAACACAAAACAAATAATCCGATTAAATATCCAGGTCGTGATAACTGGGGTTCACAAATACGAATATCAAAATATATGATATTATTATACATGTCAATTTTTGTAAATAGCAGGTTAACCCTCTAAGTACAAGTCTATCATCTTTTCAAAAATAAATAACCAAGTAATTACAATTACCTACACGATTGCAGAAGTAAGAAACTAGATCCCACCAATGCAACGTCGTCCTCAAATGCCTACCAACGTCCCGATCTTGCAACGTCCCCATCTAAAGAACCTGGAAGCATATAAGACCAAACAAGCAACAAAGCATCTCCTCCCCTTGGAGGAGCATTCAAAAGAACAAAAGTATTATTTAATATTTTTTGGATCGGGCCAACATCACCCGATGTTAGTTGCCTACGTACTCATTAGACAACATCTCCAATGTTTCCAACAAGATCGGATCCAGACGTAGTTCTGCCTAATACTACACTATACTAAGAAGCATAACATCACACATGCAGTGCTTAAGTATTTCCAAGCAACCTACATTTTATGCAAGTCCTTTAATAATTCCACTTGTTCTAATTAAACAAACAATATCAATCAATGTTATTAATTATCTCTCGAACCATTGTTTGATAATTAATATCCCTGTCTAATCTCAATGCTAGATAAACTCATCATATGTCAACCTAAGTGACAAATGATAACGAAACACCCTGAAATCCACCAGGCCCCTGGAATCCACCAGGCCCCTGGAATCCACCAGGAAGTGCCATCTCCCAACCTAGCCCATAAGGACCTAACCAGAGTGGAAGGGCATGACCCACAACTGCACCTAAACAGAAGTGGTCAGAGACGCCAACCAAGCAGGATGTTAGCGACCCTAAATGTGTGTACACTAAATGATCCTCAATAGATTTGTGGTAAGCCTGGCTCATAAGGAACTCCCTCCAATGGGGAGGTGCAACTACACGATCTGTAAGGACCCTCATCTTTGAACCGGTTTTGGTTTTCTTTAATTATGGGTTATCGTGAGATTTACGCGTTTTCTGATCTTATTCGGTGATTTCGTAAATAAATAGTGTTTGTGATGGTTTTAACCAAAATTAATTTCAATATTAGTGGTTTTGAGTGATTTTAAACCAAATGTGAATTTTTGAGATTTTTTGGAATTTTTACTATTTTCCCAAAAATTAGGGTTTTGGCGGGACCCCTGTGGGCCCCACCGTCAAAAATTTTATTTTTATGTCAAATGAACCTAGACATATACTTAAGGTCCCACAATGATTTTTAAAATTTTATTAGGCTTAAATTGTGCTTAAATTTGCAAAATACCCACTTTTAGCCTACTTTTCATATTTACACCCCAAAACTTACCTATGCCTACCCCAACCCTTACTATAAAAGGGCAAACCTGAGCCATTTCCATTTTTGGGAATAGGCTAAGAAAGGAGGGCTGGCCTAATCCCCACTTAGGCCCGAATTAGAAGCCGATTAAGGTAAGCTTCCTCTAATTAAGCACTAATCCATGACTTTTCTCTTAATTTCTTCCAAATCTACCATTTTCCCTTTGATTCAATTCGTTTTTGACCATCAAAAGCTACTGATTTGTGTTTTACTACAAACCCTAACATTCAAAATTCGATTTTTACTACCAACAAGCCCTAGATCTAAGGTTTAATTAGGGATTTCTTGAGTAAATCGATTTCCATTAGAGTTTAATTCAAACTCATTGTGTTTTCAAGGATTTCAAGAAGGGTGACTCTTCAATCCGAGCTTAATCAAGTGCTGAGGTAATGGGTCTTCAAAATCTCTGTTTATCCATGGTAAAACTCTTCATTTTTGGCTTATTTCGAAATGGTTTGCTTGATTTAGTGTGTTAATGGTAAGATTAGAAAATGGAATTATTTAATCCCGATTTCTTAGGGTTTTGCATTATTATGGTTTGGTTTGATATTCTGGAAGTCAAGGAGGACTTTTGATGATGATTAGGGTGTTAGATGTGGATTTGAAGTGTTATCTATGATGTTTCGGTTTGGATTTGCGAAAGGAAGAAGATGACTGTTCTGCCGTGTTGGTGATCGATCGGCCTTGCAGGGCGATCGATCGGCTGAACTGAAATTTTCAAATTTTTGCGTGTAACCGATTGAACGGCCTGAAGGGCAATCGATCGGCTACACAGAAAACTGTATGTTGTGTGTATGATGCCTATTTCGATGATTCCACTTTAGCTTGCCAATTTTATATGAATGTGGAGTGTTTTAAGCTATGTTAGGCTACTGGAAATGCATGCTATTGAGTTTATAGAGTTGAGACATATGCTTAGAGATGGTGGGATGACTTATGTTTTGTGGCATGATGTTGGAATCGTTATCTTGAAATTATGAACGGTTGGTTCCCTTTGGATAAGCATATATTTTCAGTAGGACTACAATCATGGTTGGACTGATTTGTCATGATAAATTGTGATTAATGGTGTGTGAATGTTGGTGATTGCCATAACTCAATGATGAAATGAGTGATGTTATAGGTGTTTAGCCTTTGTGGTTGAGTTTTGAATTTAACTATGATTTCAACGATTCTTCTACTATGATTTCATTTGGAATTCATGTTTAGGTAGAAATTCACATGTGTAGTGTGGTAGTGAGTTGATTTTTCAAGCATGTTAATGTGCATTATGTGAAAGGCTTCTACTAGTTACACACACATGTGGGGGTTAAATGATGATGTTGAAGCTTAATATCGTGATTATGAATGATGCATTAGGGGCTGGTGAGAGCACTTATCATGATTAGGATTCATGTATGCTTTGCCCACGCATGTACCATGCTGCACGCATCATGAAAATAGATTTCCAAGTGAGGCCTTAGCGTGATTAATCGAATTTGACCGATTGGATGCAATGTGATGGAATTGTGTGCCGGGTTTATCGGTCGTGGATTAATCGCAAGTTGATTGGTCCGAAAGGACATATTTTGATTTGAAGTTCCTGTGTGGAACGATTTGAAGTTCCTGTGTGGAACGAGTGCACTCCCCGGGTTGAGTCTTGTTTAATGGAAGGATGTGGGGACGAGTTGTGTACTTGTCTTGCGGATATGTGAGAATGTTATTATGTGTGTCATCTGGACCCTGAGAATCCAGTGTGGTATGCCGTGTGCACCCCGCTACCACGTGTTCTAGGGTTCTCTGTGTGAGAACTCGGGCTCTTCCCTCCGCAGGAGATGTCCCTGGGCGAACACCCCTGCTCTAGATTCTCTGTGTGAGAATGGGACATCCTTGGCCAGGATCGTCCAGGGCGAGCAGTATTAGGGATTGACAACCCCGATCTTTCTTGAATTCTTATGTAGAATTTTGGACCATTACACGCCTTCGTGGCCTTGTCTATGCTCCCGTCTGTGTGACGTTAACGTGTGATTACTCCTTGATGGAGGTGGATTGTGATGACATTATGCATGTGGGAATATGTATGTTAGAGATACATCCATGCATGTTGATTTTGATGTTATGCATGTGGAATATGTATGTTAGAGATACATCCATGCATGTTGATTTTGATGTTATGCATGTGGAATATGTATGTTAGAGATACATCCATGCAGGTTGTGATGCTATTATGCATGTGGGAATATGTATGTTAGAGATACATCCATACATGTTGATTTTGATGTTATGCATGTGGCCATGCAGGTTGTGATGATATTATGCATGTGGAATATGTATGTTAGAGATACATCCATGCAGGTTGTGATGATATTATGCATGTGGTAATATGTATGTTAGAGATACATCCATGCGGGATTGGTTTGATGTGAATGCATGTGGGAATATGTATGCTAGAGATACATCCATGTAGGTTGAATTATGCATTATGATGCAGTGTTAGGTGATATGAATGTGTGATCAGAAAGTGATGCACCATGTAAATCTTTGATCTGAATGACCTCATTTCTAAGCTATCGTATTTTCTACGTTGACAGTGATATTAAAAACCATTGCTGAGTGTTAAAACTCACCCCTCTTTTGTGTTTTGATTTGGGGCTGCGTGGTGCGACACGCAGACGGACAGGATTGCCTTTTTGAGGAAAGGTCAGAGGTAGCTTGGGTGTGATGATGGAGATCGTTGCGTGACTTATCATCGTTTATTTTATGCTTTATGTTCGAACCTTTGTGTAGGGTTCTAGTTTTGGATTTATGTCGTACACTACAGTTGTGATGCTTATGACTTATTTTGAGCCGGTGTGGGCTTTACTTAAACTAAGCTTGTGGGTTTGAGATTGTTGTTTACTTTGTGTTAAGCAACACCTTTTTCTTCCCTTTTAGTTATCTTGCTCAAAGGATTGTGCGCACTCCGTGTTGCTGTTAATCGCCCGTGGTTAGGGTTAAGTCTTTCGCTAGATTGTTTTCCTAAATTTTTACTTCGTCGCCCCCGCGCGCTTGACCGGCCCCTGGACCGGGTTCGGCTGGGGTCGGGCATCGCCGGGGCGTGACACGATCAAATCAGCGGCTCCTCAATAGAGCTAAAACTCAGGAAACCATTCTGAACCCTATCTTGCTCATCTATAAGCCAGGATTCTAAATGACTATCCCAAACCCTATTAGTTCCTTCTAGACTAAGGTTTACAACTCGAGACATGCCATCGGTTCATCAACCAAGGCAAATCGTCAGGTCAAAGGCTTTGTTCACTGTATGAACTAGTCCCAGACCCCTCTAAGGTATTTTAGTCTCTATCTTGATTAGGTGTTCTCCCCACAAACCAATAACGAATATATTTTTATTAGTCTTTATTAACCTTACGGTACTGATACAACTTAACACATCAATAACAAAAGCATGCAGTAGATTAAGCAACATTGTAAGGACCCTCATCTTTAAACCGGTTTTTATTTTTATTTAATTATGGGTTATCGTGCAATTTACGTGTTTTCTGATCTTATTCGGTGATTTCGTAAATAAATAGAGTTTGTGATGGTTTTAACCAAAATTAACTTCAATATTAGTGGTTTTAAGTGATTTTAAACCAAATGTGAATTTTTGGAATTTTTTGGATTTTTCACTATTTTCCCAAAAATTAGGGTTTTGGCGGGACCCCTGTGGGCCCCACGGTCAAAAATTTTATTTTTATGTCAAATGAACCTAGACATATACGTAAGGTCACACAAAAATTTTCAGAATTTTAATAGGCTTAATTCGTGCTTAAATTTGCAAAATAATCACTTTTAGCCTACTTTTCATATTTATACCCCAAAACTTATCTATGCCTACCCCAACCCTTACTATAAAAGGGCAAACCTGAGTCATTTCCTTTTTTGGGAATAGGCTAAGGAAGGAAGTCTGGCATAATCCCCACTTAGGCCCGAATTAGAAGCCGATTAAGGTAAGCTTCCTCTAATTAAGCACTAATCCATGACTTTTCTCTTAATTTCTTCCAAATCTACCATTTTCCCTTTGATTCAATTCGTTTTTGACCATCAAAAGCTACTGATTTGTGTTTTACTACAAACCCTAACATTCAAAATTCGATTTTTACTACCAACAAGCCCTAGATCTAAGGTTTAATTAGGGATTTCTTGAGTAAATCGATTTCCATTAGAGTTTAATTCAAACTCATTGTGTTTTGAAGGATTTCAAGAAGGGTGACTCTTCAATCCGAGCTTAATCAAGTGCTGAGGTAATGGGTCTTCGAAATCTCTGTTTATCCATGGTAAAACTCTTCATTTTTGGCTTATTTCGAAATGGTTTGCTTGATTTAGTGTGTTAATGGTAAGATTAGAAAATGGAATTATTTAATCCCGATTTCTTAGGGTTTTGCATTATTATGGTTTGGTTTGATATTCTGGAAGTCAAGGAGGACTTTTGATGATGATTAGGGTGTTAGATGTGGATTTGAAGTGTTATCTATGGTGTTTCGGTTTGGATTTGCGAAAGGAAGAAGATGACTGTTCTGCCGTGTTGGCGATCGACCGGCCTTGCAGGGCGATCGATCGGTTGAACTGAAATTTTCAAAATTTTGCGTGTAACCGATCGAACGGCCTGAAGGGCGATCGATCGGCGACACAGAAAATTGCATGTTGAGTGTATGATGCCTATTTTGATGATTCCACTTTGGCTTGCCAATTTTATATGAATGTGGAGTGTTTTAAGCTATGTTAGGCTACCGGAAATGCATGCTATTGAGTTTATGGAGTTGAGATATATGCTTAGTGATGGTGGAATGACTTATGTTTTGTGGCATGATGTTGGAATCGTTATTTTGAAATTATGAATAGTTGTTTCCCTTTGGTTAAGCATATTTCAAGAGGGACTACAATCATTGTTGGACAGATTTGTCATGATAAATTGTGATTAATGGTGTGTGAATGTTGGTGAATGCCATGACTCAATGATGAAATGAGTGATGTTATAGGTGTTTAGCCTTTGTGGTTGAGTTTTGAATCTAGCTAAGATTTCAACGATTCTTCTACTATGATTTCCTACTGAATTCATGTTTAGGTAGAAATTCACATGTGTAGTGTGGTGGTGAGTTGATTTTCAAGCATGTTAATATGCATCATGTGAAAGGCTTCTACTAGTTACACACACACATGTGGGGGTGAAATTATGATGTTGAAGCTTAATATCGTGATTATGAATGATGCATTAGGGGCTGGTGGGAGCACTTATCATGATTAGGATTCATGTATGCTTTGCCCACGCATGTACCATGCTGCACGCATCATGAAAATGGATTTCCAAGTGAGGCTTCATCGTGATTAATCGAATTTGACCGATTGGATACAATGTGATGAAATTGTGTGCCGGGTTATCGGTTGTGGATTAATCGCAAGTTGATTGGTCCGAAATGACATATTTTGATTTGAAGTTCCTGTGTGGAACGATTTGAAGTTCCTGTGTGGAACGATTTGGAGTTCCTGTGTGGAACGAGTGCACTCCCCGGGTTGAGTCTTGTTTAATGGAATGATGTGGGGACGAGTTGTGTACTTGTCTTGCGGACACGTGAGAATATTTTTATGTGTGTCATCTGGACCCTGAGAATCCAGTGTGGTATGCCGTGTGCACCCCGCTACCACGTGTTCTAGGGTTCTCTGTGTGAGAACTCGGGCTCTTCCCTCCGCAGGAGATGTCCCTGGGCGAACACCCCTGCTCTAGATTCTCTGTGTGAGAATGGGACATCCTTGGCCAGATCGTCCTGTGGCGAGCGTATTAGGGATTGACAACCCCGATCTTTCTTGAATTCTTGTGTAGAATTTTGTACCATGACACGCCTTCGTGGCCTTGTCTATGCTCCCGTCTGTGTGACGTTAATGTGTGATTACTCCTTGATGGAGGTTGATTGTGATGATGCTATGCATGTGGATTATGTATGTTAGAGATACATCCATGCATGCTGATTTTGATGTTATGCATGTGGAATATGTATGTCAGAGATACATCCATGCATGTTGATTTTGATGTTATGCATGTGGAATATGTATGTTAGAGATACATCCATGCATGTTGATTTTGATGTTATGCATGTGGAATATGTATGTTAGAGATACATCCATGCATGTTGATGTTGATGTTATGCATGTGGAATATGTATGTTAGAGATACATCCATGCATGTTGATTTTGATGTTATGCATGTGGAATATGTATGTTAGAGATACATCCATGCATGTTGATGTTGATGTTATGCATGTGGAATATGTATGTTAGAGATACATCCATGCATGTTGATTTTGATGTTATGCATGTGGAATATGTATGTTAGAGATACATCCATGCAGGTTGAATTATGCATTATGATGCAGTGTTAGGTGATATGAATATGTGATCAGAAAGTGATGCACCATGTAAATCTTTGATCTGAACGATCTCAGTTCTAAGCTATCGTATTTTCTACGTGACAATGATATTAAAAACCATTGCTGAGTGTTAAAACTCACCCCTCTTTTGTGTTTTGATTTGGGGCTGCGTGGTGCGACACGCAGATGCATTGTGATTGCCTTTTTGAGGAAAGGTCAGAGGTAGCTTGGGTGTGATGATGGAGATCGTTTGCGTGACTTTCCTTCATTTTGTTTCATGTTTTATGTTAGAACCTATGTGTAGGGTTCTTTGTTGTGGATTTATGTCACACGTTACAGTTATGTTTTGCTTATGACTTATTTTGAGCCGGTGTGGGCTTTACTTAAACTAAGCTTGTGGGTTTGAGATTGTTGTTTACTTTGTGTTAAGCAACACCTTTTCTTTCCCTTTTATTTACTCTTGCTCAAAGGATTGTGCGCACTCCGTGTTGCTGTTAATCGCCCGTGGTTAGGGATTAAGTCTTCCGCTAGAATCGTTTCTCAATTTCACTTCGTCGCCCCCGCGCGCTATGACCCGCCCTTGGACCGGGTTCGGCTCGGGTCGGGCATGGCCGGGGCGTGACAAACATAACTAACATACAAACATACAAGTGCATAAATAATAACGAAGACCCATTGCACTCATTTGCAGGGCTAGGGCTCAGTGAATTTAAGCCCGAAAGTGTAGATAACTCTAATGCTTCCCGTGAGTTACATATATAATACTTATCGATGTACTTGATTGCAGACACGTGTAACACACTGCATTAAACCTTGAGAATTATGGTTCTTCCCCTTGTTTCCCATGACATTGTGACCTATCAAGGTCTTCATGTCTTTTACTGGTCACACCCCTTCCTTTTGAAGGCATTTAAAGTCATTCTAGGGCACCCTAATGCTCGGTTGCTAGGTTATTCGTTTTAGCGGAAATAGAGCATACTGCCCCCTAAGGGCATTATGGTAATTCCACCACATGGGGTATGCCACCCTCCCTTGGTTCATTTGGTCATCTCACTACCCTTTTATTTATTTTAAGTCATAATTTTCTCAAAAGGCTCCACTCTCAAACTGACCCGCGCTTCCATTCACACGAATGTGGGCGGGTCAACTCAAAGGGTATTTCTATCATTTGGTTTAAGGCCTTAACGACATCCAATGGGTCCAAAATTCAACTCAAGGGTACTATTGGCCTTCATGGACTCTGTGTAATTTTTCTGGCATGTGACGGTGTCGTGAACCCCATGAACCGACCCAGGTTTTGACTAATGGTTTATAATTAACCCTAGGGGCAAAATGGTCAATTGCCTACTCACTGGGATTTTTCCTCACAAATAGTTTGGCCTATAATTAGGTTACCCATTAAATTCTCATTGAGAATTTTCCCAAATATTAGATCAATTCATAGGCTCCTAAACCGGAGCCCCTAAGTGAGGAAAGTGATTTTCGCATTACAATTAAACTATAAGGGGTAAAAGGGTTATTTTATAGTTCCTGGGATTTCTCCCAGGCTTTAACCTTGGTCAGAATACTTCCACATTTCTTGGGGTCCTTAAGTATTTTTATTGAATTTGTTCGACATTTTTATCCTCATGAACCAGACCCGATTCATCTCTTCTTCTACTCTTTTTTTTAAAACAGAACTGAACCGGGCCGGGTTAGCCGACCAGGTTCGGGGAGCACAAACGACCCGCGAGGTCGTCTTCCCCGCGACAGGCCAGAGGCCGCCTTTGGAGGTGGTGCCCCCCCATCGTGACAGCGGGGTGGGTGGCTCACAGCCCCCCGGACCGCCGGAGCACGACGGAACCAACAAGGTCATGCCGCCGTTCAATGGCTGGCCGATGGCCCAAAACGTCATTTTTTTTATAACAACTGTGAGGCGGTGGCGGCTTCGCCATAGCAGCCCAGACCGCCGCATTCGGAGCCAGAGCAACCCAGGCCTATGCAGCCAGGGCTAGCGCGGCCGGCCTTACGCAGCCAAGGCTTGCACAGCCAGCCTGCGCAGCCCCAACCCTTTTTTTTACAAAAAGATGCAGTCCCGCATGGCGGTGGCAGAACCTGCCACCGGTGGGTAACTTCCGGTTGATTCCACCCAATGACCGGGGTTTTTGGCCGAAAGGAGAAAAACAATGGCAATTTCTGCAATTTCTGCAATTACTATTTATGCAGAAATTAAACTACATACAAATTTATTTAATAAAACCTTCGTTAATATACTTGAAGATAACAGTAATGATCCTACCTTCATCGCCGGTTTGTCATCAATCCATTGCCGTCGGAGCCTCTCCAGAGTCACCGAAAAATTCCCTTGACGGCTCCTCACTTCCCTTAACAGTCCAACCTTTTCTAACCGGGCAAAAATACCCCCAAATTGTGCCCTAAGAAGGCCTTTTATAAACATGGGGATTAGGGTTCCTAACCCCCGTAAAATTTTGGGTAAACCTCCCCAATTAGGCCACCTAATTGGGACCTTAAAAAATAATTTTGGACTTATAAATAACTGGGCCCGCAAAATGACTTAAATGAGCCAAATATAGTCTAAATCGGGTAAACGGGCTTTATGCAATATACTTAACTTCGAACGGTCGTATCTCCCTCATCCAAACTCCGATTCGCTCGTTCTTGGTGGTGTTTCGAAGCTCTATCTGTCTACTTTCTAATAGAATTAGTTTCAGCCATAAATTCTATCTAGGGAGGAAGTTGTTTTACTAAGAATGTTCATAGCTCAAACACGCTATTTTCCACGTATATAAGTTTTGAAACTCAGGAAAATTTGGGATATTACAGAGCATGTGGTGGATTATCTTATCCTGAGAGACAGGCATACAAGTGATTCCTAAGCACCAGCAAGGAGGATGAATTTTATCTCAAGGACGTAGCATATATGCTTGATTTGATCAACTTTTTGTAAGTTTCCTTCACCGCAATAATTACAAAGGTATGAAATTAACAATCTTAAGATATATTTTTATTTTCTATTCATGCTTTACTATTGTGATTAATATTTCGAAACTGAGATTATCTTTTGTTCATTGAAACAAAAATGGCTGCAGAGGGTACCAATATGACTTCGGTCATAACTCTCAATACTGTGACTGCTCCTATTTCTGTTCAAGTGAAAGGGCAATTGTAAGGACTCTCATTTTTTTAAACTGATTTATTTTAATGTTATTTGTTGGTTATCGTGTGGTTTAAGCATTTTCTGATCTAATTCGGTGGTTTTAAAAAATAAATAAGGTTTCTAAAGGTTTTAAGCAAAACTAACTCTACATTTATGAGTTTTAAGTAGTTCTTGGTCAATTCTGAATTTTTGGGATTTTTTTATTTTTCACTAATTTTTCAAAAATTAGGGTTTAGTGGGACCCCCTGTGGGCCCCACTGACGAAATTAAGGTTTTTAGGTCAAAATGCCCCAAACATCAATGGAAGACACTATAAAAATTTTTAGAATTTTTCTAGACATAATTTTGGGTTAAATTGTTAAATTTCCTAATTTTAGCTAAAAACTCTATTTCTACCCCACATTTTTTTAAGTATAGTTTAACCCCTCTTATAAAAGGAAAGGGTTGTATCATTTCCCATTTGGGAATAGGCTTAGCTAGGAGATTTGGGAGCCTAATCCCCCATTAGGCCCAAAAAGGAAACGATTAGAGGTGAGTTTAACTTAATCTTGGCTTAATCTCTACGTTTTTCTTAAACTTTTCTTAATCTTGACTTCCCCCATCTTTTCAATCCATTTTGAAAGCATAAAACTTCTGTTTTGCCTCTCTTCACCAAGCCTTAATCTTTAAAATCTCATTTTTAAGCTTCTAAAACCCTAGATCTAATGTTTACTTTTGGTTTTTCAAAACTAAATCGAGATTAATTGTATGTTAACTTAAAATCATATTTTTCAAAGGTGTTGGAGGAGATTGAAGGTTCATTCCGGCCCAAATCAACAAGGAAAGGTAATAGGTTCTTTAATCTCAACTTTGGGTAGTAAAAATCTCGATTTTTATGATGTTATTTGAAGTAGGTTTTGCTTGATTTAGGCTCTAATGGTGGGTTTATTAAATGCTAATCTTTCACTTCAATTTCTTAGGGTTTTATTTTAGAATGGTTTAGATTAGTGTTCTGGAAGGTTTGATGAGTTTTTGATAATGTTTGATACCATAGATGAAGATTTGAAGGTGTTTTCATGTTGTTTCAGTTTTGATTTTCGAAATGAAGAAGAAGGTCAAAACTTCTTTGTTGGTGATCGAACCCTGCAAGGGCAATCGATCAGGCTTCGATCGGCAATACTACATTTGTGGCAGATTTTCAGTTTAACTAATCGAACGGCCTTGTAGGCGATCGAATGGCCACATAGCAGTTTTTGCTATTTTTGAAACTTATTCTCATTTCAATGTTTTACTCCATTTGATGATTCTAATGGTTATGGGAGGTGTATTATGATGAAATTAGCTACTGGAGGTGTAGAATTGATGATGAAAGTGTACGGATTATGTTTAGGTGTTGTCTTATGACATCATATTATGTTGATAATTATCATGTTGATATTGAAGTACCTTGAATTGTGAATGTTGGAATTCTTATGAATAGAATATGTTTCCAGTAGGGATATTATATGAAAAATGGTGAGATGTGTTCTCTTATAATGAAGATGTTAATGGGTAATGGATGTGATCACGTTGTGGCTTAATGTGTGGAAACCATCATGTTTGAGGGAGTGAATGTTCGATTTCACATGGATGGATTTAAGCTTTATGGTGGATTTTGTTTTGATTTTAGTTAGGAATCATTGTTTTGAATGTGTTTAAGCATGTATAAATTGTCTTGTGAGTTTATGTCAAACATTGGTCATGTGCTTAGATATCCATGAATATACACACATATGAGGAATCTACGATGAAATTGTAGTTAATTATGCCTTGATTATAATGCATGAGGGGACTAATTGGGAGCACGTTCCATGTGTTGGAACCCACGTAGGTCTTGCTCACGGATGTATCATGTTATCATGAATCATGGATCGGTATTCACGGATGAAGTTATACTGATGTTTAACCGGAATTAATCGATTGTATGCAATGGTTGAGATTGTGTGCCAGATTAATCGCTCGGTGAATTAATTGAAACTTGGTTGGTTCGAAAAGACATATTTTTTATTTAAGTTCCTATGTGGAATATGTATACTCCCCGGGTTGAGTCTAGTTAAATGGAATTATATGGGGACGAGTTGTGTATTTGTCTTGTGGATTGAGATTATTATGATTGTCATCTGGACCCTAAGAATTCAGAGTGGTACGCTTTGTGCACTGGCTACCATGTGTTCTAGGGTTCCCTGTGTGGGAATTCGGGCTCTCCCTACTGCAGGAGATCTCCCTGGGTGAACACCCCTGCTCTAGATTCTCTGTGTGAGAATGGGACATCCTTTGCCAGGATTGTCCACAGGCAGCAACTTTAGGGGCTGACAACCCCGACCCTCTTACATTTCCTATATTGAAATTTGATTGTGTCTCGCCTTTGTGGCCTTGACCGTGTCCTGCCTGTATGACAATACTTGTGTTTACTCCTTGATGGAGGCATTCACCATTTGTATTGATGCATGTTTATTATAAATGTTATGCATGATTGTGTATCATGTGTTTGACATGTTTGTCATGTAGGGTGAATGAGGTTGATGTGATATGAATGCATGATCAGAAATGGTGTGATTGAGACACTATTTGTCATGCCCGGGATTTTTCATACATTTTCCTTAAAATTTACGAAAAATTTTTGTAATATAACATCTGTAAATCGGAGGGAAAATGATGAAATCAAAACCTAATAAAACAGTTTATAATTTAAAACACTAAACATCAATTTTCCATCTAAATATTTCCATCATACGGTCAAACATCGTACGACCAAAGCAAATATCCTCGGGCGCTACTCAAAAACACACGTATGACTAAATTACCATGATCATGGATTTTTAAATACAAATAACTCCCAGGCGTCCCTGAGTACAAGTCCCATAAACAGTCTATTATCTGATCCAAATTAAAAATCCAAAAGATATAAACACTTAAATCTCATCTCACCTAATACATCAGATCGTGGCATAAAAAGATACTCACATTGAGTCAAGGTTATGCCTGAATCAAAAGGGAAATAATCCACAGTAGAATCGAGCATCCATCTCCAGGAGCTCTCCAACACAACTTGCAAAAGCCTCCCGAACAACGGGGCTAAAAAGTAGGGTGAGTATTTTTATACTCACTAGAAAAATACCCAGTAGGGCAATCTAAACAGTGAACTTAATAAGTTCATAAAATACATGCATTCATGCAACTCAAACATGAAGCAGTCAACGTAATATAATTAAATACATTTGCATATAATAATGCATAGCACACCAATGAAAGCAAACTTACACAAACACCCTTAATTAGGGCCTTACTGTAAGGTCCCTGATTTTTCTACGATTTTTTGGGATTTTTCTGCCATTTTTCTGGTCATTTTCGGCAGGAAAATGTGACATTTTTAGCGTATGTGTATCTGTGTATTTTCCCCATATTTATACCCATAGAGTCGGGTGTGGGGCTTAGTCGTGGGCCATAGGCCTCGCTGCGCGCTTACGGCGCGAAGTTTGGAGCTATAGCGCGTAACCAGTGAGTTAACGCGCATTGGGGACATAGATGTAAAAATAAAAAAAGGTGAATAGTAAAATCACGGCTTATAAAGCCATCTTCAGTAAGTTTCGTTCCAGAAACTTACAGAAGGAAAAAATGACGTCTAGAGAGGAGAAGAGAAAACCCAAGGGCATATCCGGTCGCTCTGTTCTCCCTCCTCCATCGTCAGATTCCTTCGATTCTTGTCAGGATCCGCTTTGCCTCACTGCCACGAGTCCGTAGGTACCGGCCATGACTGCCGCCACGGCCTCTTCGCTCATCCACGAGGTACCGAACTTTTTTTCGGGTTTTTCTCTCCCTCAATCCCGTTTTTGCACTGTGGGTGTACGATTTTGACATCGTTTGCGGCCGCTCTCAACTAGACTTATGTTTAGTTGGCTGCTAGGAACCCATAGACACTGGCTGGAGCCGCCGCCATGCTTTTTTCGCTCCGTGGTGAGCTACCGATCTTTTGGTCGGGTTTTTGTTACTATTTACATCTCACTGTCCGTGGGATGTTTTGGACGCCGGTGTGTTTCCGATCGTCGTCCGGCCATCGGATGGACTCTGTCTAGCCTACCTCGACCCAGTGTCGGTAGGGGGTTGCCGTTTCCGACCCCGCCTCGCCCCTATTGCCTTGCTCCGCCCGATTAGACGCTTTGGGTGCGTCTTGGGCCGTGGTCATCGGCGAGCCGTATGCTATTTGGCCATTATGGGCTCTACCCCGGCTCGGCGACAGTGAGGGTCAGCCCCACTTGGCCTAATTATATTACCACTCAGAATGGGCCGCTTGTCATTTGCCCTATACCGTGCGAGATGCACAGCTGCCCGCACCATGGGTTTTGGTTGTGGGTGGTGATCGGCGATGTTGCCGCTTAGATTGGCCACAGCTAAGGGCTTTAGCCCTGTTGGCTTTTGTGGGCCTTGAGTCGCCTCATTTCAGCCAGTTCTCCCGCCCTTTGGGCCGCGTGTGCATGTGGCCACGCGTATACTTCAGGGTTTAGGCGCCGCATTCGTGCCGCCTAACCATCGGTTGGCTTTGCCACTGAGTGGAGTTGATCACTAGAGCCGTCCTCCACCACCTCTCCTTTGGTTCTCGAGCGTTGCCCCACGCTCTCCGCCCATATGTGGGCCTTTGTTGACCGAAATCGTCGCCGTTGGGTGCTGTCCACGGCCGATTTCGACGTCTTTGTGGCCGGTTGAGCATGTTTTAGCCACCGGCCGATCTTTAGAGTGTACACCCTCGACATCTGGCTGCACCGCCACTTATGTTGGCACGATATTTCTCCCGGCCGCCCTAGGGTGCCGCCGTGGATCGCGGGTTTTGCCGCATTGATATCTGACACTCTATTTGGCCGTGATAGTTCCGGCGCATCCTAAAATCCTCAGGACAGCAGCTCTCTCAGCCAGGCAACGGTTTTGACCGCTAACTCCGCCGCCAACGCTGCCACCGTCGTGTGCTCGCCATCGAACGTCATGATTACGAGGTAGGGGAGCTTTGAACTCGTAAATTCATGAAGCATGCTTTGAATGAGTAGCAGCATGCTAGGATTGTATGATTCCATGCTTGGATGTTAAGTAACGATCCGATTGCATGATGTGCGTGTAAGCATGATTGTATGGTATGATTGATATGCATGAGATGTATGCATGTTTTATGGATGTGGATTATGTATGCGCTGGCGATGGCTAGCAAATATGTCAGTATGCTATGTATGGGTTATACACGTGCTAGTGATGGCTAGCGTGCATGTTTGAAGTATGTATGAATGTGTGTGTGCACGTGCTAGAGATGACTAGCGTGTACGTTGGATGTATGCATGTGCTAGTGATGGCTAGCATGCATGTTTGTAAGTTATGTATGTATGACCGTATGTGTATGTTATACGTATGTGTGAGACATACGTATGTATGATGGCATTTTGCCTATGCTTTGGATGTGTGTAAGTGTATGTGGGCAGAGGTATGGGCGATGGACAGTAAGAGGTGACAGAGGCTTTGTCTGAATTTGGATGCGGTTGTGTAAGCGTATGACAGAGGATATGAGTATGACGGGCAAGGATTAGAATGGTTTGGGTTGGGGTGGATTGTATGTTGGGCGTTTGTTAGACAGTAAGAGTGTTCATAATTGTACAAGCATAACGTACAGATTATGAAGTGAAAAATAAGTATAATAAGTGAGATATAAGTAAGAGGGCGACAACTGGGTTGGCTCTGAGGAGCGATATTTGAGGATGTCAGTGTAAGAGGATTTGGCCATAAGATGGATGGCGAAGTGTGTAAGACTGTAAGGGTTTGTTGTACGATGAATTTTGTCCATGATGTGGACGGGTAAGTGAAGTCTGCTGCCCTAACGAACTTGGGTTTCGATCGGGCTCAGCTTCGGTTTGACCAGTCGAGGACTGTGAGTTTGTGTGGCATAATTGTACCGCACAATATACTTAATTCAAACTGGAATTATAAGCACAGCTAATGATAGCGTTGTGAGTTTGAGACCTGAGGGTTCGACGGATTAAGTTCCGTGTTTGAGCTGGCCGCTGATGAGTTGGCCGAGCGTTTATCATGTCTTGCCATGGTGTTTATCCTGCGGGATATTGTCTGTGTGCTGTATAGAGCACCGGATGTCTGATGCTCTGCTGAGAGCGATGTTGTTTCTGATTTGGTTTGCGTGCTATATAAGCCCAGACGTTTGATGCTCTGTTGAGAGCGATGTACGTTTCTGACTTTGTCTGCGAGCTGTATGAAGCCTAGACGTCTGATGCTCTGCTGAGAGCGACGTATGTTTCTGATTTGGTCTGTGTGCTATGTAAGCCCAGACGTTTGATGCTCTGTTGAGAGCGTTGTATGTTTCCGCCCAAGAGTGGCACTGTATGTTTCTGCCCAAGTGGCACTGTATGTTTTCTGCCCAAGAGTGGCAATGGCACTATAAGACCCATTATGGTGGGCAATTCTCTGGCACTATAAGACCCATTATGGTGGGCGATTCTATGGCACTATAAGACCCATTATGGTGGGCAACTGTATGACCCCTTATGTGTGGGTGTTTATGTTTGCGCGCTTAGGTAAGTAGTATCATGGATCTACTCTTACCTGTTTGATCCAGTGCCCCATGAGCATTGGTGTGCCTTACCTTCGGAAAAGTCCATGGCGTCTAGTCACTCCCCAGAGGTTAAGGTGTTGCCCCAGTGGCATTCTTTTCCATTTCGACGCTGGAGCTTATTAGTTGTAATGAGCTTCAGTGGTCGTTGATATGTGTACAATTATGTGTACGAGTACGACTGTATGAGTATGAGTAAGACTGTAAGAGTGTGTATGAGCAGGGCTGTAAGAGTATGTATGAGCAGGACTGTAAGCGTATGAGTATGAGCACGACTGTAAGAGTATGAGTACGATTGTGAGAATATGTTTCTGAGTAAGACAGTAAGTATGATTTTGTGCAGACTGTACGAGTGAGGTCGTACGAGTCTGATTGTACGAATAAGGTTGTACAAGTATGCGTATGTTGTATGCGTATGTGTACGGTGGTACGAGTAAGTTGTATGACCCTGGATAAGGGTGTTTGTGTAAGTTGATTGAATAGTATGATTTTGGCACGATGGTGCCTTCGGTATGTCTGTGGCACGATGGTGCCTTTGGTATGATCGTATGCGTTTGAGCATGATATTGATATGCTTCTGCTTCATGTTTGTGTTGCATGACACATGATTTATGAACTTGTGAGTTCACCGTTTGGGGTTTCCCCTACTGGGTATTTTCCTACTGAGTATGAAAATACTCACCCTACTATTTTTAGCCCCGTTGTACGGGAGGTTTTGCAAGTTGTGCGGAGAGCTCCTGGTGATGGACGCTCATTTCAGCGGTGGATTGATTCCCGTTGACTCAGGTATCTGCTTGACTCTTTGCGAGTTTGTTTGTGCCACGATCTCCTGTATTGGGTGAGATGAGAACACAAGATGTTTATTCTGGACTTTCATTTGGATCAGTCGGTGGACTGTTATGGGACTTGTACTCAGGGATGTCTGAGAGTGATTTGTATTTAAAAGTCTATGATCATAGCAAATTTATTCGTACGGTTGTTTTCGAGTAGCGCCTGAGGATATTTGCTTTGGCCGTACGATGTTTAACCGTATGATGTTTTAAATTATAAAATGTTTATACAGGTTTTGATTTTATCATTTTGATTCCGATTTATAGAAGAAAAAAAATTTCTATGAGTTTTAAGAAAAAGGGATGAAAAATCTCGGGCGTTACACTTACAACTTACTCGTACCATCAAACGCATACTCAATACGATACACATACTTACTCGTACAATCTTACACTTACGGTCCTCTCAGAATCATATACTTACAGTCATGCTCAGAAACTTACACTTACATTCTTACTAAGAATCATCATCTTACATTCGTGCTCATACTCATACTCATACTCATACAACTTACACATACTTGTACGACCTTGCTCGTACAATCATATGCTTACTGTCTTACTCAAGCATACACTTACAATTGTACTCATACTATCGACCACTGAAGCTCATTACAACTAATAAGCTTCAACGTCGAAAAGGAAAAGAATGTCATTGGGGCATCACCTTAACCTCCGGGGAGTGACTAGACGTTATGGTCTTTTTCCGAAGGCAAGGCTGTAAGGTCCCTGATTTTTCTACGATTTTCTGGAATTTTCTTGCTATTTTTTTGGTCATTTTTGGCGAGAAGATGTGACGCTACTGCGTATTCATATTTATGTATATTTACCCCATATTTATACCCATAGAGTTAGGTGTGGGGCTTAGTCGTAGGCCGCGGGCCTCGCTGCGCACTTACGGCGCGAATTTTGGAGCTACGACAAGTAACCGGTAGGTGAATGCGTATTAGGGATGTAGATGTAAAAATTAAAAAGATTAACTTTATATATATTTCCACCCATCGGATTCCACAGAACCGACATTCCAGAAATGTTTTCACGTCCAGTAGTTTTGGAGAAACCCGAGCCTATTTCCGGTCACTCTGTTTTCCCTCCTCTGTCGTCGGATTCTATCGATTCTTGTCAGGATCCGCTTTGCCTCACCGCCACGAGTCCGTAGGTACCGGCTATGACCTCCGCCACGGTCTCTTCGCTCCTCCATGAGGTACCGAACTTTTCTTCGGGTTTTTCTCTCCTTCAATCCCCTTTTTGAACTGTGGGTGTACGATTTTGACATTGTTTGTGGCCGCTCTCAACTAGACTTATGTTTAGTTGGCCGCTAGGAACCTATAGGCGCTGACTAGAGCCACCGCCATGCTTTCTTCGCTCCGTGGTGAGCTACCGGCACTTTGGTCGGGTTTTGTTTTTATTTCCATCTCACTATCCGTGGGATTTTTTGGACTCCGGTGTGTTTTCGGTCATCGTCTGGCCACCGGTAGGACTCCGTCTAGCCTACCTTGACCTGGTGTCAGTAGGGGTTTGCTGTTTCTGACCCCGCCTTGCCCCTATTGCCTTGCTCCGCCCGATTAGACGCTTTGGGTGCATCTCGGGTCATTACCATCGGCGAGTTGTGGGCCATTTGGCCATTATGGGCTCTGCCCCGGCTCAACGACAGTGAGGGTCAGCCCCACTTGGCCCGATTATTCTTCCGCTCGAAATGGGCCGCTTGCCGTTTGCCCTATACCGTGCGAGATGCACAGCTACCCGCACCATGGGTATTGGTTGTGGGTGGCGATCGGCGATGTCGTCGCTTTGATTGGCCACAGCTAGGGCCTTAGCCCTATTGGCCTTTTGTGGGCCTTGATTGGTTTGCCTCTTTCAGCCCTCTCCCATGCCCCTTTGGGTCACATGTGCATGTGGCCACACGTGTGCTTTTGGGTTTAGGCGCCGCATTTGCGCCGCCTGACCATCGGTTGGCTTTGCCACCGAGTGGAGTTGACCACTAGAGCCTCCACCACCTCTCCTTTATTCTCGAGCGTTGCCCCGCGCTCTCCGCCATTTGTGGGCCCTGGTAACGTAAAATCGTTGCCTTTAGGTGCTGTCCACAGCCAATTTCGACGTCGTACGACCGGTCGGGTACATCTTAGCCACCGGCCGATCTTCAGTGAGTACACCATCGACTTCTGGTTGCACCGCCACTTCTATTGGCATGACATTTCTCCTGGCCGCCCTAGTGTGCCACCGTGGATCGCGGGTTTTGCCGCATAGACTTCTGACACCTTGTTTGGTCGTGATTGTTTTCGGCACTTTGTAAAATCCTCGAGACAGCAGCTCTCTCAGCCAGGTAATGATTTTGACCGCCAACTCCGCTGCCGACGCCACCACTATCGTATGCTCACCATCAAACGTCATGATTACGAGGTAGGGGAGCTTTGAACTCGTAATATCATGATAGCATGCTTTGAATGAGTAGCAACATGCTAGGAGTGTATGATTCCATTCTTTGGATGTTAAGTAATGATCCGATTGCATGATGTGCATGTAAGCATGATTATATGGTATGTTGAAATGCATATGACATGCATGTTGGATGTAAGTATGTTTGACGTATGTATGTGCTAGTGATGGTTAGCGTGTATGTTTGAAGTATGTATGAATGCGTGTGCATGTGCTAGTGATGGCTAGCATGTATGTTTGATGTATGTATGTGCTAGTGATGGCTAGCGTGCTTGTTTGAAGTATGTTTGGATTATGCATGTGCTAGTGATGGCTAGTATGCATGTCTGGAGTATGTATGGATTATGCATGTGCTAGTGATGGCTAGCGTGTATGTCTGACGTATGTATGCATGTGCTAGTGATGGCTAGCGTGTATGTCTGACGTATGGATGCATGTGCTAGTGATGGCTAGTGTGTATGTTTGACGTACGTATAAATGTGTATGTATGCACTAGTGATGACTAGTGAGCATGTTTGTAAGCTGCGTATGTGTGACCGCATGTGTATTTTATATGTATGTGTGGTAGACATACGTATGTATGATGACTATTTGACTATGCTATGGATATGTGTAAGTGTATGTGGGTAGAGGTATGGGCGATGGACAGTAAGAGGTGACAGAGGTTTTGTCTGGATTTGGATATGGATGTGTAAGCGTATGACGGATGACAGAGGATATGAGTATGACGGGTAAGAATTAGAATGGATTGGTGTGGGTTGGATTGTATGTTGGGCGATTGTCAGACAGTAAGAGTGTGCGTAATTGTACAAGCATAACGTACAGATTATGAAGTGAAAGGTAAGCATAATAAGTGAGATATAAGTAAGAGGGCGACAACTGGGTTGACTCTGAGGAGCTTCATTTGATGATGTCAGTGCAAGATGATTTGGCCATAAGACGGATGGCAAAGTATGTAAAACTGTAAGGGTTTGATGTACGATGAGTTTTGTCCATGATGTGGACGGGTAAGTGAAGTCTGCTGCCTTGACGGACTAGGGTTTCGATCGGGCTCAACTTCGGTTTGATCAGTTGAGGACTGTGAGTTTGTGTGGCATAATTGTACCGCATAATATACTTAATTCAAACTTGAATTATAAGCACAACTAATGATAGCGTTGTGAGTTTGAAACCTGAGGGATCGACGGATTAAGTTTCGTGTTTGAGCTGGCTGCTAATGAGTTGGCCGAGCATTTCTCATGTCTTGCCATGGTGTTTATCCTGCGGGATGTTGTATGTGTGCTGTATAGAGCACCAGATGTCTGATGCTCTGTTGAGAGCAACATATGTTTCCAATTTGGTCTGCGTGCTGTATAAGCCTAGACGTTTGATGCTCTATTGAGAGCGATGTACGTTTCTGACTTTGTCTGTGTGCTATATGAAGCCCAGACGTTTAATGCTCTGTTGAGAGCGAAGTATGTTTTTGATTCGGTCTGTGTGTTGTATAAGCCCAGACGTTTGATACTCTGTTGAGAGCATTATATGTTTCCGCCCAAGAGTGGCACTATACGTTTCTGCCTAAGTGGCACTGTATGATTTCTACCCAAGAGTGGCATTGGCACTATAAGACCCATTATGGTGGGCAATTCTATGGCACTATAAGACCCATTATGGTGGGCGATTCTATGGCACTATAAGACCCATTATGGTGGGCAATTGTATGACCCCTTATGTGTGGGTGTTTATGTTTGCGCGCTCAAGTAAGTAGTATCATGAATCTACTCTTACCTGTTTGATCCAGTGCCCCATGAGCATTGGTGTGCCTTACCTTTGAAAAAGTCCATGGCGTCTAGTCACTCCCCGGAGGTTAAGGTGTTGCCCCAGTGGCATTCTTTTCCATTTTGACGCTGGAGCTTATTAGTTGTAATGAGCTTTAGTGGTCGTTGATATGTGTACGATTATGAGTACGACTGTATGAGTATGAGCACGACTGTAAGAGTATGAGTATGAGCACGACTTAAGAGTATGAGTATGAGCACGACTGTAAGAGTATGAGTATGAGCACGACTGTAAGAGTATGAGTATGAGCACGATTGTAAGAGTATGAGTATGAGCACAACTATAAGAGTATGAGTATGAGCACAACTGTAAGAGTATGAGTATGAGTAAGACAATAAGTATGATTTTGAGTAACATTGTACGAGTAAGGTCGTACAAGTATGCATATGTGTATGAGTAAGCGTACGGTGGTATGAGTAAGTTTGTAAGACCTTGGATAAGGGTGTTTGTGTAAGTTTGATTTGATAGTATGATTTGGCCACGATGGTGCCTTTGGTATGATTTTGGCATGATGGTGCCTTTGGTATGATTTTGGCACAATGGTGCATTTGGTATGATTTTTGGCACGATGGTGCATTTGGTATGTTTGTATGTGTATGAGCATGTTATTGATATGCCTATCTGCTTCATGTTTGAGTTGCACGAACGCATGTATTTATGAACTTTGTGAGTTCACTGTTTTGGATTCCCCTACTGGGTATTTTCCTACTGAGTATGAAAATACTCATCACCCTACTTTTTAGCCCCGTTGTACGGGAAGTTTTGCAGGTTTGTGCGGTGAGCTCCTGGAGATAGATGCTCATTTCAGCGGTGGATTGATTCCCGTTGACTCAGGTATATGCTTCACTTACTGCGAGTATTTTTGTGCCACGATCTGATGTATTGGGCGAGATGAGAATACAAGTGTTTTTATATTCTGGACTTTTGTTTGGATTAGATTGTGGACTGTTATGGGACTTGCACTCAGGAATGCCTGGGAGGGATTTGTATTTAAAGTCTATGATCATAGCAATTTATTCGTACGTGTGTTTTTGAGTAGCGCCTAATGATATTTGCTTTGGCTATACGATGTTTGACCATATGATGAAAATATTTAGATGGAAAGTGGATGTTTACTATTTTAAATTATAAACTGTTTTATCAGGTTTTGATTTCGTCATTTTCCCTCTGATTTACAGACGTTATATTGCAAAAATTTTCTGTGAATTTTAAGGAAAATGTGTGAAAAATCTCGGGCGTTACAAAGGCACACCTATGCTCATGGGGCACAAGATCAAACAGGTAAGAGTAGATCCATGATACTACTTACTTGAGCGCGCAAACATACCCCCATACATATGGGGTCATACAATTGCCCACACATAAGGGGTCTTATAGTGCCATACAATTGCCACCATTATGGGTCTTATAGTGCCAATGCCACTCTTGGGCAGAAATCATACAGTGCCTCTTGGGCGGAATCATGCAATGCCACTCTTGGGCAGGAATCATACAACGCTCTCAACAGAGCATCAAACGTCTGGGCTTAATATAGCACACAGACCACATCGAAAACATACAACGCTCTCAACAAAGCATTAGACGTTTGGGCTTCATACAACACACAGACTAAATCGGAAACATACATAGCTCTCAACAGAGCATCAGGTGTTTGGTGCTCTATACAGCACACAGACAACATCTCGTAGGATAAATATCATGGCAAGACATGCGAAATGCTTAGCCGACTCATTATCGGCTAGCTCAACATAGAACTTAATCCGTCGAACCCTCAAGTCTCAAACTCACAACGCTATTATTAGCTTTCTCAAAATTCAAGCTTGAATTAAGTATATTATGCGGTACAATTATGCCACACAACCTCACAGTCCTCGACTAATCAAACAGAAGCTGAGCCTAATCGAAACCCTAGTTCGTCAGGGCAGCAAACTTCACTTACCCGTCCAAGTCACAACATAACTCACTGTACACAAATCCTTACGTAATCATACAATCTCTGTCATCCCTCTTATGGTCAAAACATCTAACTTGCATCGTCAAACTAAGCTCCTCATAGCTGATCCCCGTTATCATCCTCTTACTTAATTCCTCACTTATTATACTTACTTTTCACTTCATAATTTGTATGTTATGCATGTATAATTATGCACGCTCTTACTGTCAAATAAACCCTCATAAGGCTCCAAGCCTAAGTCCACTTAATTACCGAACCCCTGAAGTATGCTCCAAACCAAACCAATCTACTCCACTCCTTGCCTGTCAAACTTACGTTTGTTGTCTTCTGTCACATGCTTACGCATACGCATACAAATCCTCCCTTACCACTTCTTGTCGTCCATCACCATACCTCTGCCCTCACACACAGTCCACATACGTAACTTACTCAAAATCGCTAGCCATCACTAGCATGTCCATAATACGCATCAGTAGCGTACTAAGATAATCGCTAGCCATCACTAGCGCATACCTATTCCACATTCATAAAACATACGTACAACTCATACATATCAATCATACTTAGCACACGTATTACACATACATCAACCGTACTTACAGCTCATATGCATGTCATATGTGTCTAAACATACCATATAATCATGCTTATATGCACATCATGCAATTCTAGCATGCTACTACTCATTCAAGCATGCCATCATGAAATTACGAGTTCAAAGCTCCCCTACCTTGTAATCATGATGTTTGATGGTGAGCATACAACGATGGCGGCGTCAGTGGCAGAGTTGGCGGCCAAAAGCTTTTTCTAGCTAAGAGAGTTGTTGTCCCGAGATTTTAGGAAGCGCCAGAACTACACCGGCCAAATGGGGTGTCAAAGTCAACGCAGCAAAATCTGCGATCCATGGCGGCACACTAGGGGCGGCCGGGAGAAAGATCATGCCAACGAGTGGCAAGTGAGACCAGAATTCAAGGGTGTACTAAATGAAGGTCAGCCGACACCTGAGAAATACTCGGCCTGCTGCAAGACGTCAAAATTGGCCGCGGACAACACCCAACGACGTTGATTTTGCATTTACAAGGGCCCACATATGGACGAAGGGCGTGGGGTAATGTTCAAGGACAGAGGCGAGGTGGAGGACTCCAATGTCAATTCCAAATGATGGCGGAGCCATCCGATGGTCAGGCGGCGCCAACGCAGCACCAAAACCCTAACCCGCACGCACAGCTACTTGCACACGCAGCCAAAGGGAGGGGAGAGAGGGCTAGACAGTGTCGGCCCAAAGCTCATAAGGGGCTGACAGGGCTAAGGCCCTAGTGGTGGCCAATCAAAGCGGCGACATCACCGATCACCACCCACAACCAAAACCAATGGTGTAGGTGGCTATGCATCTCGCACGACAAAGGACGGGGGAAATGTTTAGGGTTGGGCAAAGGTCGTGAGGCTATCACTGACCAAGGCCTGTGTAGGTGAATTCGTCCACCTTCGATCAAGATAAGTCATACAAATTCTTGCCACAGGCCATCCGGTACCGACGGCATAAAATGGGCAAGAGGGGTCAATGACCGGAAATGCAGGTGAGCAGAACTAGCTAGGGCTACGGCCCACAGGGAGGAGCTAGGGTCAGACGAGGTCAAACCGGCCCAGGTGGGGCCATCACTAAGACAAGGCTGGCCAAACATGGCCCACAGCTATAGCGGAACGGTCCTCGTTCGACCGGTTCACGCTACACACACTAGGTAACGGCATACGGGAAAGCAGCCCATTTTGGGTGGCGGCTAAGATGGGGCAGATAGGGTCAAATGTCTAGGCCAGAGCGGCCATGTTGTCATCACCGGTCCAAGGCAGAGCCAAATGGTAGACGACAATTTTTGGCAACTCATCGGAGAATCAAAATATAGTAAGGCAAAGGCTCGGGTTTTGTGGACGAGCACATCAACCGGCAAGCAACAGATCTCGTTCCAACGGAACAGATGGGACGAGGGCTAAACCAGGCTGGTGGAAACATCCACCGTTGTTGCCAGGCCAGAGAGAAGCTGAACAAAGGTGTGGTGGGTCAAGTCCGAAGTCCTGCTACCGGCGGCAGCTAGTGAACCCAGACACGGCCAAAAACAGGGAAGATGAGGGACTGGTCGGGGGAACCCAGTAAGGGCGGGGCGGCCATAGGGGCGGCGGAGATGGCTAGGGGCAGTCCTACTGTTGTCAGCCGGAGGCGAGCCGGAGGCGAGCCGAAGGCTGGCTCTCACCGGGCACAGCCCCAAATTCCGTCACAAACAGAAACAGGGGAGGACGCAAGTGTTTGGCCGGAGGAAAGAGGGAGGGTGGAGGCAGAACCGGGCAGGGAGAGGTGGCCCACTAACTTCTCCGGACCAAGGCAATTTGGACTGAGTCTGGCCGGGGCGTCCAACGGCGGCCGAAGCCGGCAGGCAAGCTCGATGGAAAGGGGTAGAAAAATAGGGCAGAAGTGAATAAGAGGGCGAGGCGGCAGAGCAGAGGCCCACTGGGCCTAGAGGGGTGGCTTCCTGCCGTTGCCAGCCCAAGGTGGAGCTGTGGGGGGCCGGCCAGCCCTTGCCGGCTCACGGCGGCGGTGGTACAAATAAAACAGAGAGAGAAGTCTAATCTGGGAGGAGGGTGGCCTGGCCGTGGGGTCCAGGACGGTGGCCCCCTACTGTCGCACAACCGGGGCGGAGCCAGTGGCGGTGGCCTTGCGGCCCACCGGCGGCTGGGATAGAGAAAAATCGGAGAGGGGGGGTGTGCACTGTTCCAAAATTTCTGGATCGGGCTCGGCCGAGCTTGATCTTTCTGTTCTTTCCTTTTTCCCTTATCTTCTGCAGTCTCCTTCTCTCTCAAATTTTTGAGCCATAAACGCGCGTCTAGGCCTGTGGCCTATGACTAAGCCCCACACCTGACTATACGGGTAAGAATATCGTGACTAAATACGCCGTCATATTTTTCTGCCAAAAATGATTAGAAAATAGTAGAAAAATTAGAAAAAATCGTAGGAAAATCCGGGGCATTACACTATTATGGAGGTTTATGTGATATGAATACATGATCAGAAATAGTGTGATTAAGATACTATTATGCAGGTTTATGTGATATGAATGCATGATCAGAAATGGTGTGATTGAGACACTATTATGCAGGTTTATGTAATATGAATGCATGATCGAAATGGTGTGATTGAGACACTATTATGTAAGTTTATGTGATATGAATGCATGATCAGAAATGGTGTGCTTGAGACACTATTATGCAGGTTTATGTGATATAAATGCATGATCAGAAATGGTATGATTGAGACACTATTATGCAGGTTTATGTGATATTAATGCATAATTAGAAAGTGTGTGATTGAGACACTATCATGTAGATTTATGTGATATAAATACATAATCATAAAGTGGTATAGCATTGTTAATTTTAGATCTGAATTGCTACATTGTCATGCTGTCGTGTTTTCCGATCATTATAGTCGTATTGAAACCATTATTGAGTTTTTATACTCACCCCACTTTCTTTGTTTCGTTTTGGGGCTGCATGGCATGACATGCAGTCGGACATGATCCTCTTTATGAGGAGAGGTCGGGGAGAGCTTGGGAGTAGGAGTGGAGGCCCCTAGACCTTGCATGTTTTTCTTATTATTTTGTTTTGATGTTGGAACCCTTGGAGTGGTTCTTATTTTCAAACCTATGATATATTATATCTTCAGTGTTGTTTGAGACCTTGTTTTGAGCTAAGTGTGTTGGCTATGGATTATTAGTATGTGGGTTTGAGATTTGTTGTTTAATTTAGAGTTTGAGTAACTCTTTTGGTTCTACCTATTTACTCTTACTCAAAGTAGTGCGTAACTCCGTTAATTAGACCGCCTGCGGTTAGGGCATAAATCTTTCGCTATTTCTTCAACCATTTTCAATACTGTCACCCCCGTGCGTTGGACTGGGTTCAACTCAGGTTCGGGTAGTGCTGGGGCGTGACAGGAAAAACCAAAAAAATTCAGTAGTATAGATTTTAATAGATGGTAACAGAAGATGCTATTTTATCTAACCACATTGAATTTGGCTCGATTCATGTAATAGGATGTTCCTATTCTCGCTGAGGAGAAAAAGGATGACAAATAGGCTGTTGTGGAAATTGATGCATGGAAACATGTAGACTTTTTGTGCCAAAATTATATTCTCATTGGGTTGGATAGCATGTTGTACAACGTCTATAGTCTGATGAAGAGTGATAAAGCATTGTGTGAATCCTTATATAAGAAATACAACATAGAAGATGTCGACACAAAGAAATTTATTGTAACCAAATTCTTGGACTTTAAGATGATGGATTCTTAGACTATGATTAATCAGGTCCAAGAGCTCCAAGTGATCCTGCATGATATAAATGTAGAAGATGTGACTTTAAGTGAAACCTTTCAAGTAGTTGCCATAATTTAAAAATTACAACCTCCTTAAAGGATTTTAAGAATTACTTGAAGCACAAGCATAAGAGATAAACATGGAGGACTTGATTATTCGATTGAGGATAGAAGAGGACAACTGTGCTTCTGAAAAGAAAACTGGGAGTGAGGGCATAGAAGCTAAAGTTAATGTTGCGGAACAAGAGCAAAAAAATAACTTCAATAATAAGAAAAACAAAAATCCTAGAGGACAGTCAAATAATGACTATAACAAAGCCAAGTTCAAGGGCAAGTGCTATGTGTGTGACAAGAAAGACCATAAAGCTAAGGATTATCACAAGTGGAAGAAACAAGAGGATTCAAAGAATAAAAAAGCACAAGCTAATACAACTAATGTGGGGAATCTATCTAACAATGTGAATGACATCATCCTTTTCGATATGGTTTTTAAAGTGAATATGGTCGCTAATGCAAGAAAATGGTGGGTGGACACTGAGGCACTCATCATGTGTGTTCAAATAGGAAAAAAATTCTCCACTTATCAACCAGTAAAAAAATGGTGAACAACTTTTCATAGGCAATTCTTCTATTGCCAGGGTTGGAGAACCGGAAACATGGTGCTCAAGATGCATTCGGGCAAGGAACTCACTAGCAACAATGTGATATATGTGCCAGAAATTTGAAAGAATTTAGTGTCAGGATCATTGTTGAGCAAAAATGGGTTCAAATAGTGTTTGAATCATATAAGTTTATACTTACTAAGAGTGAGATGTATGTGAGAAAATTGTATCTTAATGAGGGGCTTTTCAAGCTCAATGTATTGACTATTGTACCAATTACGAATATTAAGAATACTAGTGCTTCTTCTTCTTATATTATTAAGTAATGTGATGTGTGACATGGTAGATAAGGACATGTTAATTATGACCCTATGTGAAGATTGATTAATATTGAATATCTACCTAAACTCTCATCATAAATGTGAGATTTGTGTAGAAAAAAATTGACAAGGAAATCTTCTAAAACATTGAAGAAGTACTAAACCTCTTGAGTTAATTCACAATTATGTATGTGACCTGTTCAAACAAGAGAAGGTAAAAAGTATTTTATTACATTTATTAACGATTGTACTCGATATTATTATGTGTAGTTGCTAAGATGTAATGATAAGGCTATAGACATGCTTGCACTATATAAAACAGAGGTTGAGAATCAACTTGGTAAGGAAAAAACAGTTATAAGGAGTGATAGAGGTGGGGAATATGAATTACCTTTTGATAAATTCTGTTCACAATATAGTATTATATACTAAACTACAACACCCTATTTACCTCAGCAAAATAGAGTTGTTGAATGGATAAATAGAACTTTAAAAGAGATGATAAATGTCATATTAATAAGTTTTGGATTGCCCCATAACATGTGGGGGGGAAACATTATTTTTGGCAAATTATATTCTCAACAAAATACTTTATAGGAAAACCTTTAAAACACTGTATGAATTATGAAAATGTTGAAAGCTTTCTTACAAATTTTTAAAGATGCGGGGGTGTTTAGCAAAAGTGGCAGTCCCTTATCCGAAGAGGATTAAGATTAGACTAAAGACCATTAATTGTCTATTCATTGGTTATGCCAATATTATTATTGCATATTACTTTTTTGTTCATAAATCGAATATTCTTAATGTAAATGTCAATATTATGATCAAATCCAATAATGCTTCACTTTTTGAACATATTTTTTATGGACAATAGTGAATATCAAGAAGGAGAAGATGATGAATGTAGATACAACAAACGTGGTAGAACATCAAAATTATTTGGTCCGGATTTTTTTACTTATTTGTTAGAAAATGAGCCTAAAAGCTTTAAGGAAACCATGTCATCTCCTGAAGCGCAATATTGAAAATAGGCTATAAATAGTAAAATTGAATCATTATGCAAAAATCATACATAGACCTTCAGTAAACCTATAGGATACCGGTAGATATTTAAGAGGAATATAAAGCTTGATGGATCAATTGAAAAATATAAAGTTATACTTGTTATTAAAATATACAAGTAAAAGGAAGGTTAAGATTGCTTTAATACATATTTACCATTCACAAAGATAACTTCTATTAGGATGTAATCACTACTGTTACTTTATATAATCTTAAAATAAATCAAATGTATGTGAAAATCACATTATTAAATGGTGACTTGAATGAGGAAATATATATGAAACTCCCTGAAGGGTTTGTTGTATTAGGTTAAGAAAACAAAGTATGTAGACTTGTGAAATCTCTCCATGGGCTTAAACAAAAGCAATGACATGAAAATTTTGACAAAATGATGATGTCAAATGGATTCAAAATTAATGAATGTGACACAATGGCTATTGTCATTGTATGCCTTTATGTGGATGATATGCTCAATATTAGTAGTAATAAATAAATCATTAAAACTACTAAGAGGATATTTAACAAACAGTTTGACATAAAAGATATGGGTATTGCAGATGTTATATTAGGGATAAAAATCACTAGAACATGTGATAGACATGCATTGTCTCAATTTCATTACATTGAGAAAATCCTAGAGAAATTCAATAAGAATGATAATCATAGCGAAAACACAAGCAGATGTGGCATTGCGTTTAAGCAAAAACACTAGTGAGAGTATATCATCACTTCAATACTCTAAAATTATTGGCAGTCTCAATTACGTAATGAATTGTACAAAATCAGACATAACATAGTGAGTAAGTAAACTGGGCAGATAAAATAACAACCTAGGGGCAAACTACTGGAAGGATGTAGTCAGGTTCTTAGATATATAAGATATACCTTAAACTATGGACTGCATTATATAAGGTATCTAGCAATACTTAGAGGGTTATTGTGATAGAAACTGAATATCTAATATAAAATACTCAAAATCCATAAGTAGGTATGTCTTTACTCTTAGAGGCACAACAGTTTCTTGAAAATCCTCTAAACAAACATGTCATATATTTACATCCACTATGACAGCCAATCGACTATACGAAGGGCACAAAGTAACTTATATAATAGTAAGTCTCGACATATACATCAGAGACATAATACCATAAACAATTGCTCTCTAGTGGAACTATTTCCACTATGTTAGGTCAAAAAAATACTGTAGATCCACTTACTAAGGATTTAACCAAAGAACAAGTTAGTAGTTCATCGAGGGGAATGAACTTTAAGCCTATGTATTAAGAATCATCATAATGGAAACCTCACCTAGTTGACTGGAGATCCTAAGATCTAGATTCAAAGGGACAACCGAATTGTGGTAGATTAAAAGATAATCACTATTGATAACATCTCGTCCCATTCCTATGATGAGATAGTGATGCATGCAGAGTGAATTAGGATAAGCTTTACTTTTAATAGTTCTTATAGCTAGCTTGAATTAATTTAAGTAGGGTATAGCAAGATACTCCAAATAAGAATTAGCTATATGAGTGTGAATGAGCTGCTTCAATGAGGATTTTAAGGCTAAGGGCTTTGTATCGAATTTCTATAAGAATCAGTTGATTCCACGCCAATTCAAGCTTGAATTATTGAAATCATGTTTGTGTGTAGAAGGTGGGCAGAATTAAAAATTTTGCCCAAAAGTTGATTCCAAGCTGTTTCGAGCCGGAATCAGCTGGAATCACCAAATCACCTCATGAGTGATTTCATCAATTCCGGCTCCCATCCCCCATTTCAAAAATTACATATTTCGTTAGTTTTTAATGGTTACCTCATATCTATTTGAGCCCTGAGAAACGTGCCATATAGGTGGGGCCCACTTTAAAAGTTCAAAATTATCTATCATTGTGGGATCTTGTTTGATAGAGCTCGAATTTATGAGCGTAATAGTATCCAGAACGTGTATATCTGAGTTCGAGAAAGAGAGAAATTTGTTTAAAGTTTTAAAATTGGGTTTGATGCAACATTGAATTTTTTCTAAAAATTTCACTACCAACCTTAATTCACCTTCAATGGTGAATTTTTTTAATTAATTCCAAAAAATTCCACTTCCATTTCTAAAAAATCCAACATCTAAATAACAAATCTTCTAGAGTACTCGTGAAAACCAGATTTGTTTAATGCCAAAATGGACAAAATCATGAGAACCACGTTGTGTCTGGGAAGTGACTGTGTAAATTATAGTATCTTGGTTCATACAAACGATTGAACAATTCAAGACATCACGTTCACTTATTAGCTAGTAGACCCGATAATTTTTACAATGAAGGGTTTAAAGCCAAAAGCTATATTTTTCCCCATGCATGAATTTTTTAATATTTTGCTCTCACTTTTTATCTGCATTGTTTTACATAGTTGCCCAACCAATTCTCATTTATGTGGGGGATTGTTAGAAAGTGGGCTACCCACTTTTGTGTGAATGAGAACACACATATGGTGAGTCCCACATTGCCTATGAAATGATGACAGTGTTGGTATATAAGGCATAAGTTTGACCTTTTAAGTTAGGCCTTTGGGCCACCTCATTTTAGTGGGGGAGTTACATGTTAGACCCACGCACCTAGGTGGGTTAACCCACATGCACGAGTTTGGATCGCACATATGACCGGCCGGCCCAGGTTGGGTTAGGTCAACAAGATAATTATTCTTGGGACAAATTTATTTATTTTTTTAAACCCAAAATGGGTCCAGTTTTTTCTTAACTAAAATGTGTCTGTTAACGGGCGAACTCATTCGTTTAAATGGGACTGGTTGTCTTCAATGAGATTTCTTATAAAACACTAAAAATTATTTATTAGGATTATCCTAACTGGATTTCATTACCATCTTATGTGAGAGTAATTTTATAACACTGGTTTGTTGTATACGCTGTGTGAAGGTGCTTTTATAGCGTATAGTAGATTGTCTTATTCTGAGAGACAAATACGCAAGTGATTCCTAAGCACCAACAGGGAGGGCTAATCTTGTCTTAAAGACAGAGCATACACGCTTGATTAGATTGACTTTCAATAAGTTTCCTTCATTGCAAATAATTACTAAGGTACATAATTAACCGATAATACTTAGATCTTTTATAGTAATCAATTTGATTTTGGTTTCCCCATGTGGCAATGTGGTGAATGAAGACTAAATAAAACTATTACTTTAACAAAGTTCTCCTACAAATGCATTTGTCCTTTATATAAATTGTAGACTAAATGCATAAGGAACATAAGTATAGGCTAATCAATTAAATTATAACTAACTTTTGGTTTCTTTTGCTGGTATTACCCTAATGATTTACAACTGATGATGAGGTATATTGATATAGTGAAACTTATAGAGATTCTCTTACTATAGTGATTGTACTCTAGACATAAAGCATAGTATAAGCAGAAGTTGACATCATCATATCCTTTCATTTAGGTTTTTTATGCTACTAGTAACCCCAACAATTTGCCAAGACATGATAAAGTATATATGTACACATTGAAACTTACAAAATTTCCCTTAATGGGATTGAAGTTGGTTGACACAAAATATATAGGAATGCACATCTAATTATTGTACTCTCTAATCTAACAAATTGATCTTTATTTGGCTGGTTATACATATAATATGTACTCGTGGAAATTTTTTCTTGACGACGCCCCTAGGTGGGAATATGTCCATGCTACCTAAAATGTGGGCTATGTGTAAATTGTCAAACTAGTCATAATATAATATATGATGATGGAAAAATGACATTCTTATACCCTATATTTTTTTTTATTATAAGCTTTATACCACTATCTAATAAAAAATGATGTAACACATATAATATAGAAAAATGGGGTGTAAGAATATCACTTTTAAAAGTGGTTTGTGATGAAAAACCCTGGTATTAGTGTCATCTTTAACATGCAGCTTATTGTTAAGCTAGTAAAATTTGGACTAAGGATGTCAATTATGAGTGTATTTGGCTTGATATAATACTTATAATTACTCGTGCATATAATTTATGTTCATTGTGATAATGTGATATTAAAAGCCCCTCTTATAAATGTACGTAAGAGAGACTCGTCTTTAGTACTCCCTCTGTCCTAAATTAATATCTCCAATAGAAAAAAAACAGTGTTCTACATTAATTGCTCCATTTTGGTCAATTTAAGCTATTAGATGGGTTTAGGATGCTTCTCACACGTCGGGCAGGACAATTTTCCATTTTGCTCGATTTAAGCTATTAGATGGGTTTAGGATGCTTCTCACACGTCGGGCAAGACAATTTCACTGGATTGAACGGACCCTCCCTTTCCAAAACTGACCCATTTTGCTGATGAATTGTTTCTTCCATTAATGCTCTGAAGGCTTGGGAAGTAAACTTAAATAGGATCACCCATCACAGGAAGGTCGAGATTTCTGGAGTTGCTATTCCCCCATCATCATCCAAGGATGTTGCATCATAAACAAGAAATCCAATGACTGGGGTGACCATCATGTGGCCGGGGACATTGTAGAAATGGGAGGACTAGTTGCCCAGGTTTTGGTAGACAATGGCGAGCCTCTGGGTGTAGGGCGTCGGGAGGACCCTCGCCAGTATGGAGACATTGTTGTAGTTCACTCCCCTGATCCAGAAGCTGCCGGACTTGAGCTAGGCAACATTCACCTCAATGCCTGAGGTATCCATGAGAAGGAGAAGACGTGAGAGAAGGAAGAAACTACATGCCTCCCCTTCTTCCCACTCCGCCAAACCCAAATCTTGGCACCCGCCACCCCCTCCCCAGCCAAGGCCCGCCCTATCCAGGTCCACTTCACCAGCCCACGATGCGCCAGAGAGGACAGGATGGCCACCCCGATGTCACACACCCCTAGCACATCCACTGCCGTGTTGCGGCTATCAGATGGTACTTCGGGCACGGAACACGGCTCAGGAGGGTCGACCATAGCCTGGGCAATGCCAAACTACATGGCGGTGATGGAGTTGGCCAAGGACTGCAATTAGGGCTGTGAAAATCCAACCCAACCCGTTTACCCGACCCCAACCCGACCCGCTTAACCCTGCACCCGACCCAACCCGACTACAGGTAGGGTTAGCATCAGGGTTTAGGCTCTTGACCCGTTTTGAATTTAGGGTCGGGTCGTACCCGACCCGCACAACCCGACCAACCAGACTTTTACCCGACTACAAATAATAAAGAACCCTATTATTATAGTTTTAGTCTATTGGATTTATTTATACTATTATTATAGTATGTTTTTAGTGGATACTATGTTGAACTAGAGGTGCTTAAACATAAATTTGGGCATAAATAAGATGTTTGAAGCATAGGTGTGATCACATATATTTTGCTTTGTTGTAGACTTCCATTTTGTGATAATAGAGGATGATATCTTCAAAGTGTGGTTAATTTATATATAGTTTAATTTTTTTTTGTTATTCTTTTAGGTGTGATGAATGAAATGAAAATATGTCATATTTTGTTATATTTATTACTACAAAAAAAGTATCCACAAATTAGCCAAAGAACCAAACATTTAAATTAATGTTGTAATGTATTTAATTTCATTTGTGTTTGCCCTTTGCAAAGAGAGAAGGTATATAATATGAGTAACAAAAAAATTGTGGAAAAAAGTAGGGTTACCCGCATACTTGACCCGACCCGACCCGATTCCCAGCCCTAACTGCAATCACAGAGCGCGGCGAGGCAACATCCATTGACAGCGGAGTGGGAGAGGGGCAGCTCCACAAGGAAGCGCCTGTCCTTCCCGGCACCGGAGGTGTACTCCTAGAACCGAGGAGCCCCACCTTCAAGAGTGTCTATGCGGGGCCTACAGGGGCGTGCAACAGTCGTCATGCTGCACAGACAGTGTAACATCCGGGAATTTTCTAAATTCCTGAAGTCATACACGTGGAAATTAAGGTGTAGGACCCCTTAATCTTCCCAAGGGAATAACTTAATCATCAAATGGGAAGTGGTGTATAAAGTTATATTGATGGAAAATAGACCTAAAGGGCTTCGAAACGCCACCAAGAATGCGCAAATTGGAGTTCGGATGAGGGAGAAACAACTGTCTAAAGTTAAATATATCGTGCAGGATCCGTTTACCCGAATTGAACATGCGAATTGTCTATTTAAGTCACTATGCGGGCCCGATCAATTACTGTTCCAAAATTGGGTTTTTGATGCCTAATTTCTCATGGGATTAGGAGCCCTAATCCCATGCTTATAAAAGGCCTTCTTAGGGCACAATTTGAGGGGGTCTTTTGTCCGATTTGGGGAGCTTTTGGGACGGAGAAGGAGATGAGGGAATTTTCCGGTGAGACTCCGGCGAAGCGTTGGCGACAGTGGATCGACGACAACTCAGCCTTCGAGGAAAGATTTTGAATCCAGATTAGTGATATTTTATTATTAAAATATAAACTGTTTTGTTAATGGTGTGAATTAAGGGTGCTAACGAGCCGAGTCGAACCGAGTTTTGAAGTTTTTGAACTCGAGCTCGATTTTGAAAGCTCGGCTCGAGCTCGACTTGAGCTCGATCGAAAAGCTCGAAGCCTAGCTCGAGCTCGGTTTGATCAAGGAGTTCGAAACTCGATTGAAGCTCGAGCTCGAAAATACACCATTGTAGCTCAAACCTATGTTCGAATTGAGCTCGAATCCCAATTACAACCCAAATTATTTTTCCCTATAAAAAACCATATTAATTTAAAAAATCACATCAACATTACAAAAATAAAAAAGATTATAACAACTATAATTCCATTCTATTAAAGTTATAAATACATGCATGCATATATATATATATATATATATATATATATATATATATATATATATATATATATACACACACAAACGCATATACGTATATGTGTGTGTGAGAGAGAAATAATCAATTAGTGATCTAGTAGTTGCTAAGAGAAGTATAATCGTACGCACATAAGTAAAAAAGACCAATATGATTAGTTAAATTAAGAATATGCAAGTAAAATTACATGTTTATATTTATTAAGATTAGAATAATTAAAGGTAGTATTTAAAAATTTAATAATATATATTAGAGAAATTTATTTAAATAATAATTTTTAAATAAATATTTACCAATTTAGACCACTTTGGGAAATATTTCATAAAGTAGTGTTGGTTTTTTCCACAAAGGCGCCACCTGCGTGGCTTTTTTATTTTTTTTATTTTGTCCTTCTCAGTACTCCCCTCCCCTCTCTCTCTCCACTCTCTCTCTCTCTCTCTCCTCACACTCTCTCCTCTCTCTCTTCTCTCTCTATCTTCACTCTATCTCCTCTCTCTCTTCACACTCTCTCCTCATTCTCTCTCCTCTCTCTCTTCACACTCTCTCCTCACTCTCTCTCCTCTCTCTCTTCACTACCTCCCCTCACACTCTCTCTCCTCTCTCTCTTCACTCTCTCTCCTCTTTCTTTCTACAATCTCTCTCTCTTCTCTCCACTTTCTCTCTCTATTCACTATCTCTCTCTCCTCTTTCTCTCTTTATTCATTGTCTCCTCTCTCACTCCACTCTCTCTCCTCTTTCTCTCTCTATTCATTCTCTTAAAGAGGAGAGAGAGAAGGGAAAGAGGAGAGAGAGTGGAGAGAGAGAGAAGAGAGAGTGAATAGTGAGAAAGAGGGGAGAGAAGAGAGAGGAGAGGAGAGAGAGAAAGAGTGGATAGAGAGAGTAGAGAGAGAAGATAGAGGAGAGAGAAGAGAGAGAGAGTGAAGAGGAGAGAGAGAGGAGGGGAGGGGAGAGAGGGAAATACTGAGGAGGGGAGGGGAAAGAGGGAAATACTGATTTCGTCAGGACACAGTATTGATTTCGTCCTTTAGAAGGACGAAATCAAAAAAAAATTCAAAAAAAATCCATGCAGGCGCCAGCTAGCTAGTGCTTGCATGGCAAAAAGCAACAACACTTTGAGAAATCTAAATTGGTAAATATTTTTTAAAAAAATATTATTTAAATAAATTTTCCTATATATTATATAGATGAATAAGGGTATAATAGGAATAAAATAATTTTTCATACCTACATTCTCAATTTTATTAGTAGTAGGATTTATATTTATTTTAAATTTAATAACATAATATAGATATTATATACAATAATATATAATATATTACATACTATATATTAATGTATAGGGAAATTTATTTAAATAATAGTTTTTTAAAAAATATTTACCGATTTAGATCACTTTTTCCAAAGTGGTGTTGTTTTTTGCCACGCAGATGCTAGCCAAGCCTGTGTGGCTTTTTTTGAATTTTTTTTTTATTTTGTCCTTTAGAATAACAAAATCAATATTGTGTATCAGTACTTCCCTTTCTCCCCTCCCCTCCTCTCTCTCTCTCTTCACACTCACTCTCTCTTCTCTCCTCTTTCTCTCTCTCCTCTTTCTCTCTCTTCACTCTCTCTCTCCCCCCTCTTCTCTCCTCTTTCTTTCTCTCTCTCCTCTTGCCCTTTTCTCTCTCCTCTTTAAGACAATGAATAGAGAGAGAAAGAGAAGAGAGAATGGAGTGAGAGAGTGAAGAGAGAGAAAGAGGAGAGAAGAGAGAGAGTGGAGAGATAGAAGAGAGAGAGAGTGTAGAAAGAAAGAGGAGAGAGAGAGAGTAGAGAGAGTGAGAGGAGAGAGAGTAAGAGGAGAAAGAGAGAGGAGAGTGAAGAGAGGACGGGAGGGGAGAGAGGGAAGTACTGAAATCAGTACACAGTATTGATTTCGTCCTTCTAAAGGACAAAATCAAAAAAAATTTAAAAAAAAACCACACATGCACTAGCTGCTTGGTTGGTGCCTGCGTGGCAAAAAGCAACACCACTTTGAGAAATATTTCCCAAAGTGGTCTAAGTTGGTAAATATTTAAAAAAAATTATTATTTAAATAAAGTTCCCTAATGTATATATAATATATATTAGTACAAAATAACATAGAATATTATAGGTACACGAAAGGTGAAAGGTAAAAAAATTATATAATATAGGTATAATATATTAGTATATAACAAGTAATATATAACAAATTGAGTCGAGTTCGAGCCGAGCTTTGAGTCGATCTCGAGTCAAACCAATCAGGTTTCGAGTCGAGTCGATTCAAGCTGGATCATGTTCGAACTCGGCTCGTTTACTTTCAAGTTCGAATCGAGTTCGAGTCGAGCTCTATTCGAGCCGAGCCAATTCAGCTCGACGAGCTGGCTCGGCTCGTTAGCAGCCTTAGTGTGAATAGTGATTTCTGCAATCACTGTTCACTTCGCACTGTTTTTGTTTTCTGACTGCTGCCGGCCATCGGCCGACCGCTGGTGGCTGGACCCACGTCTGGAGGGGCATGCCGGTCCTGGCCTTGGCCGCGGTGGCCGGGATGCTTAGCGGCGGCGGCGGCTTCTGCCGTTACTGCACAGTAAAAAAAAGGGGAAAGGAATAGTTTCCGGCTCTCGGTAGGGCGGGGACGGCTGGGGACAGGCAGCGGGTCTGGGCCTCTGGAATCTCTGGATCCCAGCGATCCAGTCGGTTCCGGGATGTTTCCCGGCCGTGGCGACTGGCCGCCGCGCCGAACAGTTCGTTTTAAAAAAAAAAAGAGAAAGAGGGCGACTTTGGCCCGGCCGGCCACCGGGCGACGGCGGGGGCCAGCTCCATTGTGATCGCCGCATGGTGGCGATCCGGTGGACCTCAGCCCACCGCCCGGCCATGGTGGCCAGGGGCGGCACCGCCAGAGGCGTTTCCGCCTCTGGCCGGACGTGGGGAAGACGACCCGCGTTGCAAGTCGTCAACCCAAACCGGCCCGGGTTGGGTTTTTTTTTAAAAAAAAGGGGAGGAATCAAACTGGGTCCGGTTCTAGGGCCTTTACTTGTTCTAAAAATTTAGAAAAATTACCCGTAGACTTTGAGAGAGTTACGAGTGTTTTGACCAAGTTTCAGGACCAGTAAAAATCCCAGAGTCTCTAAAATGGCCTTTCTACCCCTGGTAGTTAAATCATCGTGCAAAAACCATTTACCTGGCTTCGGGGCTCCGGTTCAGGGGCCTATGAATTGGTTTAAAACTTGAGAAAATTCTCAGTGAGAATTTACTGAGTAACCTAATTATAGGCCAAATCTCTTAGTGAAGAAAAATACCAATGAGTGGTTAATTGACCCTTTTGCCCTTAGGGTTTATAGTAAACTGTTAGTCAAAACCTGGGTTGGTTCAAGGGGTTCACGACCCCGTCACATGCTAAGAAAATTACACAGGATCCATGAAGTCAAGTAGTGCCTTTGAGCCTAATTTTGGACCCATTGGATGTCATTAAGGCCTTAAACCAAATGACATAAATACCCCTTAGAGTGTGACCCGCCCACATTCGTGTGAATGAAAGTGTGAGTCGGTTTGAGAGTGGAGCCTTGTGAGAGGTCAATGACTTAAATCAATAGAGGGGTAGTAAAATGACTAGAATGACCCAAGGGAGGGTATCATGCCTTAGGTGGTAAAATTACCCTAATGCCCTTAGGGGCAATATGTTCTATTTTTTATGAAACAGATGACCTAGTGAATCAAGAGTTAAGGTACCCTATAAATGACTTCGAAAGGAAGGGGTGTGACTGGTAGGTGACACGAAGACCTTGACAGGTCACAGTATCATGGGAAACCAATGGAGAACCCTAATTCTCAGGGATTAGGGCAGTGTATTACACATGTCTGTAACACAGCACAGAAATCCACTAGGGCATTATATACGGCGCTTGTGGAATATGTTAATTTACATATTGGGCTTGAATTCTCTGAGCCCTGGCCTTGCAAATGAATGCAATGGGCCTCCGTTTATTATTTATACATTTGTATGATTGCATGATTATTTATGCTTATGCATGCTTTTGATATTGATGCATTGATTTATATCAGTAATTTAAGATTAATGAAGATTAATCAAGAGACATGGGTTGCTGTTGGTTTGAGGGGAGAACATCTAATCAAGATAAGGACTAAAATACCCTCTTTAGGGTTGGGACCAGTTCATGGAGTGAACGGGGCCCTGACATAGAATTTGACCTTAGTTAATGAACCAAGGGTGATTTGGGAATGTTCTCTGAGTCATAGCTCAGTGGATGAGCTATTTAGTGGGCCGATTCACAAGGTGAAGAGGACCCACATGGTTGAGTGGTTACTTGACTGGATGAAAATAATCTAGTCTAAGTTTCAGAAGTTTGAGGGAGTCAATGGTCATAAGGACCTGAGGCTTCTATGGATATATTAGTAATGTCTTATAAGACATTTTCTCCCAGCGTTGGGAAGGTGGAGATTGCAATATGCATCTTCATCGCCACGACGGTTTGGGTATTGACCAGAGGGTCTTTACCGCGGGTCTCCCGCAGGTCTTCCCAGGACTATTTAGTACGTACGAAAAGCGAAGTTACATGAGCATCATGGAAGGCTTGTGTTTCTTGTCAATTTGTGTCCATGAGCACAGTTAGGATCCTCTTCCCCAAATTCGTGGCAAGCTATTGAGAGACCTGGGGATTTGGGTCAAGCTGTTGTTAAGCAGTCTACTCCAAGGCTGGAGTCCTTTATTTGGAGATTTCTCGAGGGACGAGTCATCTCCGAGTTGCAGATTTGATAGTTTTAATTATCGAACAAGGGATGTGAGATAATTAATAACAATGTTTGATATTGTTTGTTAATTAGACAAGTAGAACGGTTAAAGGACTTACTAAAATGTAGGTTGAAAATATCTAAGCATTGCATGTGTGATGCTATGCTTCTTAGGATAGAGTAGTTTCTAGGCAGAACTACGTTTGGATCCGATCTTGTTGGAAACATTGGAGATGTTGTCTGATGAGTACGTAGGCAACTAACATCGGGTGATGTTAGCCGGATTCGAAAAATATTAATAAAACTTTTTGTCATTTGGAAGCTCTTCTCCTGTGGGCGGAGATGCTCTATTGTGGTTGTGGTTGTTGTTTGGTTTGCTTTGTTGCAAATTCTCCAGGCGACGAAAAGTAAGACCAAGGCAGGCGTGCACAAGAGGTTTCTGCATTTCTGTAACTCCGGTACGTAAGTGTACCTTAAGCGTGAGAGTCAACTTATTATTTATTTTCAGATGGACGATGGACTTGTACTTAGATGGATGAGCTGGTCTTTATAAATTTTTAGATGTTAAATAATATCGTATGATTTGATATTCGTATTTGTAAACCCCAGTTATCATGACCTGGATATTTAATCGAATGGTTTGTTTTGTATTTAAAGAAAAAAAATTTCTCGCTACTTACTGTTCGTGCTATAAACAAATGCTTTTAAAAATCCGGGTCGTGACAAATAGCCTGGGCAGGGAGGTGTCACCTTCTTCCACCAGCAACCTGAGGCAATGGCTGAGCTGAGAAAAGGAGAAGACATGAGCGGAGCAAGCAATGGTTTGCCGGCTATGCGCTTGATCTTGGATATCCATGAAAAGGTGAAGGAAGAAATTGCCTGCCTCCCCTTCTTCTGTTGTGCCTCAACTTTTCTTTCGGGGGTATCGGATGGCTTGATTTAGACACAACTTTATAAGAAACGGGTTTTCAATTTTTTATTTAAAAGTTATAAGTGAAGGCAGAAGTGGCTGATGTGCGAGTTTGAGGCCAGAGGACTTTAGGGGATGCGGGAGCGACGATTTCATACTTATTATTATGGTTAGACGCATAAAAGACATAATGTGATAAAAATAACGAAAATCACAAATGGAGCTATTAAAATATAACGGAGGGAGTATATATTTTTAAAATTTATTTTATTATTTTAATTAATTTATATTTACACGCACACATTCTTACTAGTTCTATCAAATCAAAAGCAGCTACGTTCTCTTTTAGGCTTATAATATTAGTGATATATTAAGGGAATCGCTTTCTCATGCTATGAGAATCACACCAGTGACCAGTCGTCGGACTCATCCTCCCTCAACTCTTCATCGGTTGGGTGTTAGAGAGTTGACATTCGCGAGCTTGCCCACCGTCCATTTTGCTCCCGTGGGTGGTGGATCGGATCTGTTGAGGCTGAGGCTACATCCCTTTTGACGCCGGGAGCCAAAGTCAGTCATGATTTTGTGATTGTCTGGATTAATAACTAAGAAAAGTTCAATAATGAGGCAAATATCCGAGATTAGCGAGAGAAGCTTCTGACAGAAGTCACAGAACGCGCTGTTGTTTTACTGGCCGCAGAGTCCTTCTTCTCTTTTGGTCTTCACATAGAAAAATGGGACTTTCTTTTGTTAAATGCCAAAACTTTCTTAAGCTGGCCTGGTCGGCTCGGCGTCTGAGTTATTGTTGATTCGGCGTTGACGGTTCACACCTCCCTTTCTTCCATGGCGGCTCCTCCCTTTTCCCGGCCAAGGTACTTTTGCCCTTCCGCTTCGTCCGCCCATCTCAATCCCGTGCATCCTCGATTCCCGCCATATTTCGTCTCTCTATCCCCTCTACTCATTTCTTTTTCTTCTTCTGACTCATTTGGTTTTGGCGCTCTTCTCCCCTTTAATTGTCAAGCCCCAGCTCGAGCTTAAGCTCAAACTTTTGGGAATTCGTATTGCCGTTTTAACGGCGGCGGCGTAGGTATTTGCCGCTGGCTTCCATTAAATTACCGGTTAACGCTATCGCCTTTTCTTCTGTTGTTTAGGTTTTAGCATCAGAGTAAGTGGGGGAGAGCTGTTGGTAATGGAAGAGCCCGGTCAGCTAAAGCGGGCCTTGATAGACGTCATGGCCGGGGCGATTTCTGGCGGTATTTCCCGGACTGTCACCTCCCCTCTGGACGTCATAAAGATTCGATTTCAGGTGGAAGCTGAGTCCGTTTTCAGTTTCTTTTTGTGTTTGTTTTTTTGCTTATCTGAAAGAGAATGATTGTTCACAAGTAAGCTAGACTTGTCTGAATTCGGACTTTGTTAATTAAAAACCTCTATGTTTGGTTACGAGTTATCTTGTTATCGCGGGCATGTTCAAAACGAAGTGCAGTTTCCAATAATAATAGGTGGACTCTATTTGACAAGTAGCTGAAGACTTATCATCATCTACAGCGTATCCCAGCTATTTGGGATCAGTTACACGGACTCTCTATCCCCATTTAACTCTTATTATAACCATAATGATGATACATAATCATGGGAGAATATAATGCCAAGATTTTTACAAGGGTGCCCTTCCTGCTGCAACCCTTTGTGGGAAGAATTAGATAAAGGTTGATGATCATCATCGTTATCATGCACCTTTTGAATTTTTTTATTTTTTTTATACACAATGAATTATCTGGTATTGCTTCACGAGATAATGGTTGCAGGAAAAATATCGATATTGTCATTTATCACCACAAAGCTAGTAAAAATAAGATTAATCTACTTTTACATGGATGTGTGGCATGCAAATGGCTGAAGAATGATTACTAAAAAGTAACTATATGCATCTTCGCTTACTTTTATTCTCTTTCCTTTGGAGATTTTTTTTTTAAGATAAGAGCATATCAAATAAACTGCAAAAGATCACAGTTTGGCTCATCTGTGCTTGTGTACCTGCTTGTCCTATACTGTCATAATTGAACTAGTCCGATGATTTGTTCATACATCACACATAATTTTTTTGATCAGCATACATCATGCTTAATGTTTCAATGTCTTATGTTTACTTCTGAAACATATGTCACGAGTGGCAGGTCCAACTGGAGCCTACTTCTTCATGGGCTTTAGTGCACAAAAATCTGTATGGGCAATCAAAGTACACTGGAATTATACAAGCTACCAAAGACATCTTCAGAGAAGAAGGTTTACCGGTACTTAATTCTTCCTTTATTAATGTGATTTATGTCCTCTGATTGGTGCAGTAAGCTAGGGTTTGTTTATCACCATCGTAATTACTGTCTACTTAAGGTTTGGGTTCGATGTCACCATTTGGCTCACTCGAAAGATGGTATCAACTCCTTGATAGAAACATTGTGCAGAAGTGCCAGTTTAATGCAACTCTTCAATGTTGTTAGGATGAGAGGATGATTAACAATCATTTATCTATTCTGCCCATACACCTTTCCCAGTTATCTGTAGCTGTCTATATGAGATGATCATTGCAGAAAAAACTTATTAATGGTTGTTTTAAAAACTCAAATCTGGTCTGATGCCCCTTCAGAAGAGGCTACATTTTAATGATCAGTTGACTGATACATATCACTAGATTAGCGTCATTGTAACAGCGTTGCATTTAATCATATCATTAGCTTGCCAACTGAACGTAAGTTTGGAAGTGTAAAATATGTTTATTATGTTGATATGGTGACTGTTGTTAGTGAATGCTACAAATTCTTTCACCCTTCAAAGCACAAGTGACAGCTAAGCCAATCTTTGTAAAATAAGTATCTGTATATGATATTTCATTGCGATCAATTTTAGAGGGTTTGATGCTCCAGCTAAATAGATTGAGAAAACCTTCTGTTACTGTTGTACCAAAATATGGGTATTCTTGGTGAATTTTTTCCTTAATTGTTTCACCTGTTTCTCACAATAACAGCTCATAGGAAATTATTACGTAAATTGTCATCATTTCACTCACCTATATCTCATCCCAGCTATCCTACCTTGGGCCAGAAACATGGGTTCTATATCACCACTTATTTTTGTTCCTAAAGTTTGTATGTTTTAATTTTTCTGATAGTTTAGAACTACTGACAACAGGGCTTTTGGAGGGGCAATGTCCCAGCACTGCTCATGGTAATGCCTTACACTGCCATACAGTTCACTGTGTTACACAAATTGAAGACTCTTGCTGCAGGATCATCCAAGACAGGTGTGCCCCGTGAAATAATATGGGTCTATTGCATATGCCTTCTTGAATGAACTTTGAGCACATTTGTATTTTTTGCTACTGCAACATTGCTCCAATTTAATCAGTTGTCTTGGTTTATACTGGTTTACTCTCGCATTTTTGTTTCACACTGTGCAGAGGATCATCTCCAACTTAGTCCTTATTTGTCGTATGTAAGCGGTGCATTAGCTGGCTGTGCTGCAACACTAGGATCATACCCATTTGATCTTTTGCGGACTATACTGGCCTCCCAGGGCGAGCCAAAGGTACATCCTTCAGCATCTGTGTCTTCCTCTATGACAACATTACCTTATCTTAGATAATAATTTCCTTCCCCTGTGTTTGCATCTGTGAGGTACGTATCAGTGAAATTCAACATTTGAAATATATCTTTTAAGTGTGGCATTTGGTTACCATCTGTAGGTGGTCCTCTTCTTTTTTCTGTTCATCTCTCTGACGCATCTAAATGTTCCTCAGACTCTTATAATTTCATTTGCATCTTTTCCAGTTAAATATCTCTCTAAGTGACTCCCATGGCCTCGTATTCACTCCATTTTCTTAATTGGTCAATCTCTATTGATCTGTTCTTGGTATCAATAGTTCACTGTTTACTTAAATGATCAAAGCTAATCTTCATTTATCTGCCAAGCACAAAGCGTGCTGTAGAAAATTCATTGAAAGATGATTTGAGCATGATGGACTTGATTGACATTATGGAAATAATATTGTGATGTCTTATTGATTAATGTATTTGATCTTAGTTGTTTTAGAATAGCTTCAATTCCTTAAAAAGACTTTTTTTGGTTCTTTGGAGGATGTTATATGTATATGATATTCTGATGCATTGATGGATGGGTTATTCATCCCGGATCAAAACTTTTTTATGTAAATCATGTTAAAAGATCATACTTGGAGACAACTAGCAATTAAATGATTTTTTTTATACAGATCTACTCTACTATGAGATCTGCTTTTATTGATATAATTAAGACACGTGGCATCCAAGGATTGTATGCTGGATTGTCACCAACACTCGTGGAGATCGTTCCTTATGCAGGCCTACAATTTGGCACATATGACACATTCAAACGATGGACAATGGTAATATTTGGGCTAGTCCTTTTCTCCCTCATTCAATGCCTACTTTATGGTTTTGCAGGAAATTTAATATTAAAAAACAGAGCCAGGCAGCGGCTGCTTTAGTTAAGGTTATAGATGCTAACACTGCAGATTGATTGAGACGGGGATTTTGTTACTTTTCTAGTTTTTGTTGTAATCACAGTCAATGTAACTGCGTTAGTAGTTACTGGATGAATTGACACTGGTTCAATGTATTCAATAAATCACTGAATGTTTAATATAGATGATTCGCTGAAAGAAATCTCAATGTGTTTCTCCTAAAGTTCTCTTTCTTAAAGATATAACTAGGAAATCTATGCCCTACAGGTCTCAGTGTAAATCTTCTTTCCAACTTTTTGAGTTGGACTAGTTCAGACTTCTGTCTAGACTGGACATTACAGATATAATAATAGTAGGACTATGTGTAGATTTAGTAGCTTTAAGCCTTGTGCACTTGAGGCCATTTCTAACCGAAGAGCTCATTGAAGTTCAAAATCATCCCTGCACTTCCAAGACATTACCAGAATGCACTTGTTTTGTGTACATCATCATATACTCGTGTTCTCTTATAAACTGCTGGAATATGTGATGCACCTCTATGTCCTAGTCAAAATGGTATTTATCCTATTTGCTGCATTATTCAAAGTCCATTCTAAAAGGGCTTTACAGCTCTGATTGTAATAAGAAGAGCTGGCTCAAATTCTCAAAAACTAATACAGTAGCAAAAAGCTATTCCTGTGAATTGTCAGTTGGACCTTTTTTTATTTTCTGATGGGTAAAGATTCACACACCCTCACACTATATGCGCCAATGGGATTTGACCCACCCTGGGACCTCTCCCACGTCTGGGAGATATCCAACCATCCACCAAAAGCTGGATCGAACCGTTACTGATTTCCTTGTTATATCATTATCAGGCATGGAGCAGATTTGGAGTTCATCAAAATGCTAGAGAAACAGGTGGGAGCCTTTCTAGCTTTCAGCTCTTTCTCTGTGGATTAGCATCAGGGACATGTGCAAAAGCAGTGTGTCACCCACTTGATGTTGTCAAGAAGAGGTTTCAGGTAATTTCACAGAATTCATGTTAAGCATATCGATGCAGCTCAAGTATCATTAGTATGTAGAATGTTTTTAAACGTACCAGGTAAATTGCCGATTTGTTTCCTCTGTGCTTGTGTGTGTAACGTACAAGCAGGAAGCTATTTGACCCTGTTTAACTGCTAATATTTTACCAATATAAACTGGGCCTTAGATTGGAAAGTGGTTTATTTTTCTTTTTAATCAGCCCATAAAAGTAATTCATCTTAATCTTGCCAGGGCGACATGTGTTGCATGCAACTGTCCGCTTTTTCTTCTAGATGCTTTATAACAAGATCACGTCTACATCTGATTGTCTGTGTTTGGTTTATTTAACTAGCGATTGATGTGTCAATATATTAGTAAATATGTACATGAGACGGAAACCAGCGATGAAATATTTCATTCGTGTTTTGCAGATTGAAGGACTACAAAGGCACCCCAAGTATGGGGCAAGAGTGGAAAACCATGCCTACAAAAATATGTATGATGCGCTTAGGCAAATCGTGAAGGTCGAGGGCTGGGCTGGCCTCTACAAGGGTATTCTGCCCTCCATAATAAAAGCTGCACCTGCAGGAGCAGTCACGTTTGTTGCTTATGAATACACATCGGACTGGTTTGAGTCCTTGTTGACTTGAGGCAGCTAAAACTGTTACTAACTTTTACCCTTACTTTTTTAAATTTTTTTTATCCCAATCTATTCTTTTTAACCTGGCGCCCGAGTATTGGCAAAAGAAGAAAATTACGTTATTGTTTTTCATAAAAGAATAATAACCTCGTCATTTTCATCCATTTCTCCATAGGGTTGCAATCATTTGGTTCATAAACAAGCAGTACATGTTGTCTGCTACAGAAGCTGCTTTTTTTTATATATAAGTACGACAGCTACTTTATGTAACCTTTGATGAGAAATATCTAAAATTGCAACGTATACCTTTGAGCCAATATGGATATTAGTGGTGTGCCTACACCCAATTAAAATGGAAATGTCAACGTTGAAGCCAATACAAGTAGTTGTAAACAACATAGAAGAGTTTCGAAGTGCTCGCAATTTAGTTAAATAATTAATATTGTGAGATTGCCAAAAATTACAATAAATTGAGTGTAAGAGCTTCACATGCAATGAACTGAAAAATATTTTTTATTCGTCATTTAAATATCACAAATAACAAAGGAAAAGAATGAACGAGTGCTATATCCAATTTTAGGTGTATAAAGTTCAACATCATATATGAGTTCTCTGGCTCTCTGCGTTCCTGCAAGCTAAACCCACACACTTCCTTCGCCTTCCCTTGTCTCCATTTTGCATTCACGGCTTCCTGTTCGGATGCCGCTTTCTGATGCGAAACTCTGAAGCAGCTCAACTTCCTTCTGCAAAGCTTCGAAACTGTGCTTTAGCTATGCAATATTAACCTACATAGAAAAACAAGCACTAATCGTGCAAGTTCCAAGAGTAAAATGCCAAGAATTACAATCTAAAAGGTATCCACGATCTGCAAAATCATTTTAATGTTAGAAGATATGATTATTCCCGTGTCAATGCCCTTTTCTCCTCTTCACTAAGTAAAAAATAAAGATATATTCCTAATTCACTTTTTATACAACAAATGTCATGTTTGAGATTTTTTTTTGTATTTTTAAAAAATCACAATTTTTTTTTGTAATATAATGGCTGAAAATTAACAAAATCTAAAACCTATAGAAATAATTTTTATAAATTTAAAACACCATATATCAATTTGTCCACATAATTTTTTTTTTAAATTATAATATGGCCAAATAAAATATTTTTAGGCATGAATCGAAAACGAAACATATAACAAAATAAACTTCCATAGCCATAAGTTTAATCACAAATTCATCTTATACATCTCTAAGTACAAGTCCCACAACAGTTTGAAGTTTATAATCCAATATATAAGTCTAAAAAAATATAAACATAATAAACTCTAATCTAACTCAATACATCATATTGTGGTAACTAAAAAGAACTCATAATGGGTCAAAGGTATAAAGGAACTCATATAATCAATTTACCGAGGAATGCAAGAGTCAAGTCCAAAGAGTTCTCAATCAAAAACTTACAAAAGTCTTCAAAACATACGAGGCTAAAAATAGAGAAAATAATTATTATCATACTCAGTACGAAAGTTCTAATTAGCAATCTCTGTAAGTCTATACATAAATACGTTCTTGAAACTTAACATGAAGTAGACCAATATAATAATCAAAATTTGTCATGACCCGAGCCTTGAGAAGGGTCCAAAGACCATCCACAACATCAGAGTGCACCTAAACTCGAGTTGTGACAAGACAAAAACATGTATTCTGTAAGGGATAAAGAATTAAAAATATGACTTAAACAACCTTCCTACTAATCTTTTATTGAATCAAACTAACTTAAGTTTCACCCAAAGGTGTTTATCTGCAACTACAATTTAAATACTTGATCTTCTCATAAGAATTAAAATCAAACTACTCCTAATTCCTTGCTCATCCCTATGAATGAAAACTTTATCCTTCTTGACATTCCTACACATCCATATCATCAAATAAACCTACGTGCAAAAATACGCCTGGTGGAATGGATATTCCACTCGTGAGCTAAAACTCTATGATCATACATCAAATAGAACATGTTTTGTAGTTTAGCATTCACCGATCATACAATGACAATGATTTAATATTCAAACTCATCATAGTATATCTATACATAACCATCATATATGCATGACAATTTAATTTAACATTTACATAATCATTCATCATGACATAAGTTTGCATAATCATTATATGCATCGTAAATCATAATACACACATAGTCCATTCCATATATCACCTAGAGATTTTAGCTATATGATCCTTGAGTTGCGTTGATGCAAAAACGCTGTGGGTGGTCATCCGTATGTACTTCGTATGACCCGTAAAAACCGGGAGGGAACTGCCAAAGGCAGTGGTCCACCCTCATCCCTACGTGGCACCTAGGTAAAATTATTATCTTGCTTTTAAAATTAATGCACTACACCCTGACCTTAACTCCCCTTGATCAACCTTTCATTCTTAGGTTGGTTCTTAATCCTTGATCTACCATTTATGCAATGTAACACTCTCACGTGTCCATAAAAAGAGAAAATAGATTCTATGCAATTCAACTCAAAATCAACAACTCTAATGATTCACCCATATTGTCTATTTAACTCATCAACATGTCATAACATAAAGATGTACTATTCATCCATAATTGGTATTTGACCCAATTCATCACAACCTACATAGAGTGGCAAAGATACATACACATATCTATATCAAAACGTCAACATTTCTCATTTCTCTCTTGAGTATAACCTGTAATATCTCATAGTTAAATCACAACTTTGTAATAATCACATAATTTTCCAACATACATCCTCCAACCTCATCTTGTATAAATTATTCTATCAACATAGGAGAACATTCATAATTTTAGCCTAGACATATACAAACCAGGTTTTGAGTGCATACAAAACCATTTAGAGTAGAACATATATTGGCATTTTAGAATAAGACATACTTCCAGCAATTTAGTACAAATATCTATCAAACCATTACTCAAACTTACTTTAAATCATACATTTATTCAGCGTTGGGGCAAGACTTGTTTTACCAAAACACATGCCCAATCTTGGAGTAAAATTACCTATTCAATCACAACCTATGCATATGACTGCCACTGCATAGGATACATCTCTAATTCATATCATATCTCATATATGGGCACAATTTATATAGATAAAATCAAAACATCTAACCAACAATAGAACAATTTATACATTCACCCTTTTTATATCATAGACATTAAACAATATATTCCATATGTTAGACAAGGCCTCATAATCAACTCAGCTTGTGTTTCAAACATTAACAATGTTTGTTTTTAATGCAGAACATATCACATATATAGAAATAGTGCACACATACATCACCCATATAGTTAAGAAGATTTCACAACAAACCTAGCGTGAAGAATTTATTTCACACATACATATATAATCATAATTAATCAAACGATTCATGCTAAAAAATAAGCAATGTTATATGTGAGGGTCCTCACCTTAACCTACTCCAATGCCTACGTCCAAAAGCTGTTGTTCTCCTCTAAAACCTAGCAGAAAAATTCAATTCAATGCTCTAATTAGTGGCTGAGCAACATATATTGTAATCGCCTAAAATAGAGGAAGCGAAGACATGGTTTTGGGCATTTTCCTTGCCCAAAAATATATTGTGAATAGTGATTTCGAAATTGGGGGAAGGAGGGTTAACCCAATTCAGGGAGGAAAATACAAAATTCTACCCAAAAGCTTACCTTTTTATCTAACCCTTACAACCCAGCCCTCTTGTTGCCCAAAATCACCTCACGATCGTCGCTGGCCACCGGAATCCTCCTTGAGTGGTGCTGCTTGCCAGAATAAGAGGAAGAGGAAAGGTGGGGCGGCTAAAGTGCAAGTGGAGAGGGGAGGGAAGATGGGCTAAGAGGGAGAGAGAGAGGTGGAGAGATGGGCTAAGAGAGAAGAACGCAGGGTGAGGGAGTGGTCACTAGCTAGGAGAGGACTTCTCTTCTTAGGCAGCGATTAGGGCTGAGGGGAGGATGATTTCCCTCTCCCCCGATCCTTCCCAGAAATAAAACACCCGATGGGTCTAAGTTGAACTTAGACCTAGACTGGGTTCAGCATAAAAGAAAACACGGGTTTACAATTTTCACCAGATAACATATCCAAGCCCATACGTATATTATATTGCAAAATATTTATACATATTCATACACTTATTGTCTTACTTGTACCATTGTATTTGAATTCTATTGCTTATGGTCTTTCTCAAAAGCATACACTTATAGTCTTGTTAAAAAACTTATACTTATTGTCTTACTTAAAATTTTACAAACTTACTCATACAATCGTACATATATTATCAACAACCAAAGCTCATATAATTTAATCAACTCCAGTGTCGAATGAAAGGGAATGTCACTGGTGCATCACCTTAACCTATGGGGAACAACTAGAAGCCATAAATTTTTTTTAATATAACTCGTAAGAGTATATCCATTATACTATTTACTTGAGCATGCAAATGCCCATATTCGGGGGCCATACATTATCAACTAAGGGTCATATAGTGCTAACTAAAGGCAAAAATCATATAATGTCATATTTGGGCCACAATCTTATAGTGCCATATATGGGTAGAATCATACAATGTCATCTATTGGCAGAAAATCATATAATGCTCTTAATAGAGCATTAAATGTCTAGGCTTAAATACAAGACTGACATTACTAACTGAACACACAACGTTCTCAAAAGAGCAGCTGACTATGGGCTTAAATAAACACCAAGACAATATCCCGCATAATAACATCATGGCTATACATGAGAAATAATTAGTCGATTAAATACTGGTTGGCTCATACACAAAATTTAATCCGTCGAAACCCTCATGTCTCAAACTCGCACAATTATTATATTAGTTTTTGCTTACGATTCAAGTTTGAATTACATAGTTTATGTGGGTATAATTATGCCCTAAAATTCTTTTGTCCTACAATCTTCTTATAACTAATTTGAGGTTGAATCTGTTTCGACAGTAACCTATCATTGTAACATACTTCACTTAATTCATCCATATCATAACCACATATATTTCAACACATTGACTTATCATACACATCACATACTTATACATTCTATGTCATCTACCTTATGTCCAATAATCTCGCTCATATCATTATAAGTATATTATGCTTGTACAATTTCGTTTTAAAATTTTAGTCATTGTAACATACTTCACTTAATTCATCTATATCATAACCACATATATTTCAACACATTGACTTAGCATACACTTCACATCCTTATACATTCTATGTCATCTACCCTATGTCCAATAATCTCACTCATATCATTATAAGTATATTATGCTTGTACAATTTCGTTTTAAAATTTTGGTCACTTACAATCCCCCCATGTAAACCCCAAACCCTAAGACTACTAACTCATTGAACCCTCAAGTCTTCTACTCATTACTCCAACATTCTTAATCTAATCAAATTCAATATTAGCCCATCAAACAAATGCACACTACCATCATATAGATCGTTACAAGTCCATCACATTGCCCACTTAACCCGGCAACCTAAGCTGGTCCTCGAGTTACTTCAAATGGGCTTTCACTAGTTGGGCTACGATGAGTTGGTTTTGTTCTGTTCACAGAGGGATTCGACCTTTGTTCTTGTATTGTACATATGATGCGTCATAATCAACTAGGCTATCGTCTTTTTATGGTACATTTATTATCCACCAATCATCAAATTATAGAGTTTATGAGGGAAGTAATTTGCTTTAATTAATAATGCCATAAACGGGCGTAGGTTGACCCTGCCTAACCACTAACCTAGGTTGGTGGCTAGGCTGGGTTTTCGCATACATGATTTATCACATAACTTGTTAACGTATTCATTAGTCATCATATTAAATACATAAATCATACTCGCAGCTTACATGCTTATCATATATATAATCAAATATTCATAACATCAAATCTTAATAATCTTAGCATGCTACTAAACATTTAAGACATATTATTCTGAAATTACATGAAAGTCCCCTACCTTGCTTTCTTAGCAAGCTCAATGACGGGGAGCACAATGGTGGCGGCGTTGGTGGCAAATCCGGTGGACCAAAGCTTCACCATCGTTAAAAAGAGATGGCCCTTAGTTTAGGCAAAGTACGGTCTAGTCTTACTTCAATACCCGCTGATCTCAAAGCCTCCCGTAATGCACACAAGGGGCAACCGAGGTGAAAAATACGCCCTCAAGGGTTGTTGGGGGGTCCAAAGCTCTCTGGACAATGTATTGGCTAAAATAGCTGGCCAGTTGCCTAGAAAAATTAGACGAACCATCGGTCCCAAATGGAGGTTGACAATTGCATTTCCAGAGTCCGAAACCCACTTAACAGGGTTAGGGGGTTGTGGGTAATGATGGTAGGGCGGCAAGGAGGAGGGAAACAAAACTGACAGTGTAACCCGGACCGGGGGTTCGAAATTTATTTGGTGCTCTTGGCATGGGTATCCTCCACTTTATACGAAAGATCATCAGGGTCCACGGAGCCGTCGATCTAAGAGTATCACAATGACCAACGACTACTTTGCTCCGCTTTCCATGAGGTTCAAAGACGCCGCAAGAGGGCCCATGGGTCAGAGCCAATTTGATTGGTTGTGATATGTGGGACCCGCTCAGCCTCTCGAGCTGCCTTATGTTTGCCGGGCCTCATAATTTTATGTTTAGCGGCCGGCCGCCCGTAAACATCCCATGGCCTAAGATACATATACATCACAGCGGGTCCATGTGATGTGAAACATGAAAATTCACCTCCATTTGGGTCGATGACCTCAAAGGCCTGCATTTTCAAGGCCCAAGGGGACGGACGTGGAAGGCCCATCTCACGACGTCCCCTAGGCCATGGGCCTGTACTCGGTAATCTAAAGTGGTCAGAGGGACATTTTCGAAACTATATTCTCTCTCTCTCTCTCTCTACTTCCTGCCTTCGGACTTCGGACACACACTGGCGTTCTGTTCCTCCTCACCAACCGGCGGTGGGGTTCTCCGTCCTATTGGCGGCTCCATTGTTTCCCCATCCCCCCCAACTCCTCCTTCCTTCTACCTCGAACCCTAGTCTTCGGAGTTAGTTTTTTCTTTCATCTCTCTTGCTTCAATTCAAACTTCGATGTTGGTTTTATCGTTTCATCGTTACCGGCAGCTGGGCGTACATGTTATAGGATTCAATTTTTAGGGCACCAAATGGAACCCAAGTTAGCGGAGAATTCGACTACCTCCTTGATGGAACTGGACATTGGGAATTCGACCGAGTCTTTCCAGCGATTTTTGGAGTCGCAGAGGGAATTATTTCACAGCCAGATCGACCAGCTGCAAAAAATCGTTGTGGCGCAATGCAAACTCACCGGCGTTAACCCTCTCTCCCAAGAAATGGTATTCATTTTTCTCTCTAGTGTCTTCTAATGGTCTCTCTACCCTTCATCGTCACCTTTGATTCACCCCATTTGTTTCTTAGCTTATATGTGATTAAGTACCACTCTTAGGATAACGAATATCTTTGGCGTTTATTTCAAACAAACCCCATTTATTTTGCCTATTCTAAAAAAGCCATTTTCTTAACGTGTTGCCGATTGAACTCTTAACACGGGGCTTATTCTTCATTTAATTTATCTTCTATTCTTTGATGAGATTTTTTAGTTTATTTCTTTCCGAGGTTGGGATTCAATTATCTGACCCTCCGCCGCTTTTAGTGGCCCTCCTACCTGATCGAGATTGGACCAATTAGCTGGACATGAATTTATGACAATGAAGGCGAATAGTCATGATTTTCCCATATAGTCTTGGAAAAAGAATGGCAGGCTTTTCTCTCTCTCTCTCTCTCTCTCTCTCTCTCTCTCTCTCTTTCTTTCTCTCTCTTTTTTAAACAACTTGTTACTGCATCTTTCCGCGATCCTGTGTCACTGTGTAATATTAATTCTGCAAAATCCCACTCTTTGTTATACCACGGGAACAATTATTGAACGGAGTCTGTACACGAAACCTATTTCTCTACTATAAGTGCTTTACTGATGAGTTGTCTCCTTCCTTTCTGCAGGCAGCTGGCGCTTTATCAGTAAAGATTGGTGAGCAATTGCTAACTATTCGAGTGTTTATGTTCAGACCAAGTTACTTTCATTCACAGAATTACTTTTCCGTACTACCATTTCTTCTAATGTAGCTACTTACTGTTCACGTGAATTTTTTTTTCAAAAGAAATAATTGATAGTACCCCAACCACATTCTTCAAATTTTACTAAATTACTACTGCATCCGTGGAACATGTAAACTTCTGCTGCCTTGCTGACGCGAAATGAAATTTGAATAGGAATTGATTACCTACAGTAACTGCCTAAACGTTTTGACATAACACAATGGTAATATAGGAGAAAAGAAAATATGAAACAGTTTGAATTCGAATAAACATATGTGGCAAGGTGTGCACACTCATATGCATGAATGCAATAAGTATATCTAACCACTGTCAAACATACGCCTTGTGTGCAGGTAAGAGACCAAGGGACTTGATGAATCCTAAGGCTGTAAAATATATGCAGTCGGTTTTTTCTATTAAAGATACAATCAGCAAGAAGGAAACCCGTGAGATAAGTGCCCTCTGTGGTGTAACGGCAACTCAGGTTATTTCCTTTTTTCTACTTGGTTTTTTTAACATACAAAACATGTTTGGATGATTTACATAGCATTGGTATATTTATTTCTTAAAAAAAGCTCTCATATATTCTAAATAAGGATCGTTTTGTATTGGGCAATAACGGATTCGATTATAACTTTGTCTTGAAGGCATCTATATTTCATATTTAACCCTACTGTATTTCAAAAGAATTCATCATTTTGTAACTAAGTAGATGTCCTAAGAATGGCGTTAGCAAATTAACTTATTACTATCTTGTGCTTACATATAGGTTCGAGAATTTTTTTCCGGGCAGCGGTCCAGGGTGAGAAAACTTGTCAGATTATCACGTGAGAAGGCAATCAAATTAGACACATGTAAGACATATGGTGATGTGTGTTTAAATAAGCCTGCGTCAGATATGGCCGTCTACAATGAGGACCAAGTGCATACTGCAGATTTGAAGATTGTCAAAACAGAAGAAGATCGAAAGGATATTAAAGCTGAAGAAATTGTGAAGTCCGTTAAATCAGGAGAAAGCTTTAATGACGTGAAAGAAGAAGAACCCTCTTTACAGGAAGAGAATCTCCCTGGTCTTGACTCATCTGAGAAAAATTTTGTGGACAACGTTTTTAGACTTATGGAAAAGGAAGAAACATTTTGTGGTCAAGTGAAATTGATGGAATGGGTTCTTCGTGTACATAATTCAACCATTTTAAATTGGTAATGGTGTACTTCCAAATTGTTTATAGCTTGTGTATGTGACATTCACTCTTGGTTATACTGATCATATACATTTTTAATCCATTATTCTCAGGTTTTTAACTAAAGGTGGTATAATGATATTAGCAACATGGTTGAGTCAGGCTACTACTGAAGAGCAAACAACTGTTTTATTGGTCATTTTGAAGGTGTAAGCTTGTGTTTTATTCAGTTAACATTATAAAGTCATCTTTTGCATGGCTCATTTTGGGCCTTATGCTGATGCAGGTTCTCTGTCACCTTCCGTTGCATAATGCTTTACCAGTGCAAATGTCAGCTATACTGCAGATGGTTAACAAATTGCGATTCTATCGGACATCAGGTGGTTGTTAGTTATCTATTTGTGATGTTTGTTGTTGTGCTTTTGGGACCAGTATTGGGGAATGGGGGGCCAATTAACACCACCCTTGATGTCAACTATTCTACTTGTTTATTTTTCTTTGATATTTAATCTAAAATTAGAAACTATAAAGAATATGAAAACTTATTCATTTGACTGGTTTATGTTTTTTTCCTATATTGACCGCATGATCTCTAATTTTTTCCAGCTGCGTCCATACATTAAGCTTAGAGTAGTCATTTGGTTGTTGCTTTTAAGTGGTTCTGTTATGGATCATAGGATTTTACTATTTATTAGGAAGTCTTAGTCATTAGGCAGTTGAACTCTTGTAATAAGGATTCTATTGGTGTGACATTTTGAAACTCATTTATCTGATTTGAAGATCAGACATCTCAAACAGGGCAAAAGTTCTTTTGTCAAGATGGAGCAAGCTGTTTGTGAGGAGTCAGGCTCTGAAGAAACCATTTCCTCCAAAAGCTCACTCTGAAGCTCAAAAAGAGATCCTGCGCAAGCAGAGGCATGATTTTGTCTTTTGTGTTAAAATTATGATTTCTTGACCATCTTATAGAAAAAAGTATCTTTATCATTTGCAGGATCAGCCAAATTTTGAGTGATGAGTCATGGCAGTCTAAAATTGACATCCCTGTAAGGTTCATTATTAAATCGAGGCCGTGTTAAACTTTTTTCCCTGAAATATTGATTCAGGTAGTTCTTATTTTTCTGTTTGCTTTTTAGGAGGAGATTCTTGCTCTTACATATGATGGGTCAGAAAGCTGTAGGTAATGCAAAGAACATAGACGAAGTACCTAACACTAATATATGCTGTTATCTAGTCTGGAGAAATTTAATATCTTATATTTATTGTTGATCAGGACATCGGATACCGCAGGGTCGTTGAAATTGCTTCCAGCACCTTCATCTGATTCAAATAAAAAGCCATTTCGAAGTGTTTCTTCTTCTTGTATCCTTTAATGTTTTTTGCTCTCTCTCTCTCTCTCCACAATTCCTTCCGTCAATCATGGTTCCCCATTCAATAGATTCCTGTTTGGTCAGACTTTCATATTAGTATTTTCCAATCATATATGTTAATATCAACAAGTTTTGGGTTTTTTATTGCAGACTGCTGATATAAAAAAGGTAGAACTTTTTTGGTTAGATTGTTGTTTTCTTTGTACGGATTCTTGTTTGTATTTCAGTTATAAGTATGCCAATTGTCATCATAGAATGCCATGGAAACCAGATAGCCAGTGCACATATAATGATTATTTAACTCTATCCGTTTAGCTGGGATGAGTTGGTGTTCTGCATGAGTTGCGTGTTTGTCTTTAAATTCCAAGACAAGTCATATTTTTAGAGAGCTTGAACCAGTGAGGAGAGACTTTTTTTGCTTGATCAGGGAGAAGAGAAATTCTTAGCCTTCATTTTTTTTTAGTAAAGAAAGCTGCATTTTTATTTTTATTTTTTTTGGGGGGGGGGGGTCTGTCTGCATTGGAGCCTTGGAAGATTCATATACTGGGGCAGGTCCACATATTGCTGATATGTAGACAAGTCTTCATGAGGGTGTAGTTGGATACTACGTCATATTTGTATTGGTGGGTGGCTATGCTTTGTTATGCATAAGGTACATTTCCTGAGCTAAATTCAGATACTAGAGAACGAAGGAAAATTTTACTGGTGGAAAATCCTGATTTTAAGACTGCTGGTAGAAGTTCACCACCTGCAAGAATAGCACTGGCCAACAAAAGCCGTCCTTTGTCTGCAGATGATATTCAGAAGGCAAAGATGCGTGCCATTTATATGAAGACTAAGTATGGGAAATTGGATAGTACATCCAAAGACAGCAGGGAACATACAACCAAAAATTTGAAAAAGAGAGTTGCCATAACTGAAGACATGAGATTGTCATCATCTAATTCTGTTACTGCAAAAATTTCATTGTCTGAAACCACCGATCTTAGTAAGGAGGAAGGAGAAAAACCCATGTCCATTTCCTCCCAAGGAACTTTGACTGTTCCAGGAATTCATTTGGATCTAAAGGCACAGCCTCTACGTCAACATTCTGATTTGGGTTCATGTTTACTACCCAATAGGCTTTCATCCGAGAAGAGTTTGTTGTCTCAAGAAATGGGTCCCACAATTTCTTTTCCAGCATCAGACGGAATCTCATTTTTGCAGGAACGATTGGCCACAGATTCCTGTTCATGGGCAAATTTGGCATCTCAGAAACCTGATTCAGGGACAATTTCAGCTCCTACTAATTCTGATTTGAGTTCCAGCTCAGCTGTGCAGGTGAAATTGTTGAAGAATTTAAACAGGAGTCAAATTCCATGGTGCATGCCACCAGGTACTTTGGTTTTTTGCCCTAACCGATCCTTCTGTCATATGTTGGATAGTGTTGCTTATGAATGTAGATTATAATCATTGCTAGTCACCTTCACTTTTTTTAGTGAGATTATCTTTAATTAAATAGTTTGCCCGAGCTTCTAGATGCTCTTTAACGTGAACCTGTTTGCTGTATCTTCCTTTTTGATAATTATCATTGTCTACATTAAGCTCTCATTAGAATTTTTTTATTACTGATCTTAATATATACATACACACGGGTGCACACACATTAAGAAGAGCGGTGGCTTCATGATGAAGCCATTGGATAAACACATGATGATGGTGATTAGCTAGTTTACCTGCTATTATACAAGTTACTGAATGCTTGGTTGGGAGTGCTATATTGTTTCTTCTGGATGCTGTTGATTCTAGTCCTTGACATTTATGTTGGTTATATTCCCTCTTATCAATGGTCTTGGACATACTAATGGATGGATAATTCAGTCCATGGTTAGATATTTAGAGTGAGTGGTTATCTGTGAGTGCACCTTAATTACCTATGGGTTGGTTTACTATACAATTTCCTGTATGATTGTGGCTGTATGAACATTTTTTTTTATTGGCACTAATCTAGCAAACAACTTGTTCTGATTATTCTCAGGTACCTTCCATACTGAAATGTTATTTTTTTCTCTGAAACATGTATATTAATTCATTCTTTGAGACTAACTCCATAAGATTGCTTCAAGGACCCTACCCTGAGTTACCCTCTATTCTGGATTTTTGATGTGCTATTCTTCCTTGCAAGCTGTTTCAGTACAAGCTCTTATATATTTCAATATTCACAATGTTATACCTTCTTTACATATATATATTTCAATATTCACAATATAATGTCTTCTCAACCGATGATTCCATGAAGTAGTATGTAAGCTTTCCCTTTACCTGGTATAATTTTTATGATGTCGTTAATGGATAAATAAATGCTGACCTGTAATTATTGGTGAGTAATCCTTCATTAGAGCTTCAGAATGGGATTGAGCTCTTCACTCATTATTGGCTTTCATTATATAAAGAGGTTAATTTTATAAGCAAAAAATTGCAAGAACAAGTACGGAAGTTTTTACTAGCCTTGGCATGTGACAGCACCTTGTAGAGGATTCGAAGTGGAAAATATTATAAAGAGACATTTATTTAATATATGCGTTTTTATACTTGACCTCTCGAGTAATTTGTCTTTCTCTTCGTTGTGACATTGGGAAAATTGGACTGAATCCTAGTTTAAAAGCCTATGATCCCGTACAAACTAATTGAAAACAAACGAAGATAGTCTTCTGTTTTCTGGAGATATTTATGTTTCCTAAATGTTGAGTTGTAGTGTTTACGTATCTGACCACGTAATTGATGAATTCAAACTTCAGTGTCACCACTCACGGTATGATGATTTAAAACATTGGAAAAGGGGAAATTCTGGACATGAGGCTCCTCAGATGCTAGGCAATCCTTTTGTGTATACTTTTATAATCAAACTTTTATAATCAAGCATTGAAAGGGGATGGTCTTGGAGATGACTTTGGGATATCCGATGTCTTGTATCTCTATGCTCTCTTAGATGGACATGTAAACATTACTCTTAAAAATACGCTGGAAAAAATATAAAAGTTGAAGCTACAAAAATAGTATAATTTACTTTTCTCAACCTAGCAGTGGAAAGTATTCATTTGAGGAGCCTATACTTGCAGCGAGCTGCATTTGCTTGCCTGCTGAAGTTGTTTCACCCATTTTTACATATGTTTTTTGTTGAAAAGATCTACTATTGTCACATTAAAAAAGAAAAAATATCAAATTGGTCGTTTTAGGCTTTACCAAATCTTCCGATTATTATATGCAGAGATGAAGATAAGCAGCTTATGGAGCATTGGTTCTGGTGATAATAGCAAAGAAGTTGAAGTCCAGACTCAGAGAATCCGCAGAGAGAAGGAAATTATTTATTATGGTGCTTTGGATATCCCATCTGATCCCAAGGAACCGTGGGACGTTGAAATGGACTTCGATGATAGTTTGACACCAGAAATACCGACGGAACAGCCACCTGAAGTTGACACTGCGGAAGCATCTTCCTGCAGTGGCAGCAGCTCTGGCCAATCTTTTAATTTTTTGGCCACTGCCAAAAACAGTCATCCTGAACCGGATCTTGAGTTGCTTGCAGTGCTGCTGAAGAACCCAGATTTGGTATTCGCGTTAACATCCGGTCAGGCGAGTAATATTCCGAACACACAAATGGTTCAAGTGCTTGACATGCTGAAAGCCAATGGTATGGGGATGTCAGAACTTATTAATGGAATGAGGCGCAATGGTCCAGAGGTGGTGAAGCCTCTATTAAACCAAACTCCAGTCTCTCTTCCGTCGCCGACCCCTGTTTCACTTCCATCCCCAACTCCTCCATCTGACCCTGCAAAGGTGGGTAGTTTCATGTAACCTTTTTTGTCTAGTCTGTTTACATTTGGCTGCAGCTACTTTCGGTTGCGGTGTCATGACGTTGCTGTCGTCCTGTTGATTTGTTGCAGCGCTGGAAGTTAGATTCTGCACCCGCTTCTGGAATCATGGAGAACACCGTGGTCCCGACAGCCCCTTCTGTGCCACCTAATTTTGGGTTCCACAGGACTCCAAGTGGAGCAGGTCCGGAGTTGCCTGCTGGTGTCTCGGGTTTATCAGAAAAAATGCCAGGCACCACCACTCTGCTGCCACAAACTCCAGCCACTGCATCGCGGCCGAACCAACTCCCACCCGGTGTGCCGTCACTTCTCCAGTCTGAGCTGAATTCCGGCGTTCTGAGGGACCATATCCGCAGATCTAATATCCCATTCGTAAACGGACTAGCGTGTTTACAATCAACAAGCGTAAAGCCTGCGCCTGTATCGGTCGTCATTAGCCACCCACCCACGGATAGAAGGGTAAATAGCTTCGCGTTGCCACAATCGGCAAGGAACACGCACATGCCGCAGCTGGCTCGGTCGGGCGAGCCCCCTCCATTCCCTGTGGTGCATGCCTCATGGCCCAGAAATGCATCCGTCGCTGGAAATCTCCACCCAACGCCCGATCTTACCTACACTAGGCCATACAATTCAGTAGATAAGCATGCGCGGGAGCCCCATTTTGTGGCCAGGCAAAGTACCTTCGGGGGGTACATTTCAGGGCCTGCAAATTCCTTACAGCAGGTAAGCACCTCGTGGAATGGGACTGACTATTTGGGTGAACCAGAATTCGAATCATGGAGCCCAGAGCGTGACCCTCCATTGGATTGGAGTATTAGGAGAGATTATGGGCGGATCCACAATGATTACCCTGAATGGAGTCAGCGGAACTCCGGGCGTCATCAAGGGCATAGGTTTGGCAGTAGGAATTGGCGGGGCCGGCGATAACAGTAGTGAATTTGACTTGTGCATCCTCCGGGTTGGGTCGCATATAGAGCTGTAAATATAAATTTCTTGGTTGTCACAGTTAGCCTTTTAAGTTATCCATTAGAAGAACCGGTCGAGTAGGCTGCTTACGGGTACTTGCTACGGCATTTGGCTGGGGTTCACGAAGAGGGCAGATCAAGAAAATGGAGAAGTTTAGATGAAGCGGCTATTGCAACTTTCATCATAATGCGGAAAAGAAAAGACCCATTCAGACGCAGTTGGAGGCTTTATTTTTACAATTTTAAGAAAGAAATTAATTGTTTTGTGTCATCTGTGGGTATGCACAGAAGACTTGATGATTGTCACACAAAATAGCTTGCACAAGAAAATCTGGTTACTTATTTTGGGGCTAGACCTGGCAAATTATCTTTATCTCATCTTTGTTTATTGACTCTGTAAATCGTGTCTCTTGGTACCTGTACTGGTCATTGAGGGTTGTCCACAAGTAGGCTGTGCTCTCCTGGATATGGCAAAGGTGAGAAAGAGTTTTAATGTTCTCCACTCACCGTGAGCCTAGAATGCTTAGGGTTGTTCATTCATAAGATTTATAGTATATACGTTAATACATATAAAATTTATAGTATATATGCTAATACATATTAGTGTCAAACGAGCTTAAAAATGAATTGTCTTTCAGTGATCCTTATACAGTGCTTATGGTGAACAGGGAATATGAAAAACTCGCTTTCTCAAAGGCAGTGAGCTATAATTAAAATAATGCAAACTTGCTACTTATAATTAGCATGTTCATTACTTTTTCTCAATTTTCTCATTCCCGTGTTCATTGCTGTAGACGAAAATTTAGGTTCTTGCCAAATATAAGTTGCCTCCTTAGATGGGTGGCATGGATCAATTGGTAGTCAATGTTTCCGTCAACAGTAAACTTATTAATCAGACACGGCGTGATACTTTCTGTCAAACAGTTAAATAGGGAGAGAGGGATACCGTGTTTGGCCAAAGCGTATGAGTTTTTTTGTTTTGTTTTGGCAATACAATGCGTATATTTGAAGACATCGTGATCTCGCTAACTCTGGCGATTCAGTCACAAACAGACGGCAACTTACCGGGTCTATAAGGTTAGAGTGAAAGAGTCAGCCATTTTGTAGAAGAGCTCTCTGACCTGGGGCCAAGCTAATTCCGGCGACTGAGCGTTGAGGGTAAACAGCCTGCCTGCCCTTGCAACGCAGAGTGCGACATTGTGACGACGAAACTCGGGACTTTCCACTCTGAATTCCAAGTTGTAATAATTGATTTTTTTTGACGGATCTTCCCTCACTTTGGAATCTATCAAGGTAGCTACAATATCAGTCCGTCGGCTGGACGCCGTTATCTTCCGGAGGACCGCCTCCCCTACTTCCTTGGGCCCTCCAAAAGCTTCGATCCTGACTCGGAATGGCATGTAGTTAGGAATAATATCGAAGAGTTTGGCATGAAATGATTAATTGTAAGTTGTTGGAAAACAACTGAATGGTTAGATTGTTACAGAATGACCAAAGGGTGTTCGTTTCAGCTATTAAAAAATGGTGAATGTGGACTTACGAGAAATCAAGAGGGACGGGAGAGACGATCACACTGACGTTAAGCTCCCCACTACTCCGCGGTGGACCGAAGGCGACCACAGGCTCACTGAAATTCCTTGCAGAAGGACGACGGAATATTCTATCGTCCAATGAACGTGGGTCCAGTGATCGCTCCATTTCAGCTTTCTTGGCTTCTCTGTATAGCAACCTCTGATCTCCTACCCAGTACGCCGGATAAATGAATTCTGATTACAGAATCCAAGAGCAGAAAGTTCAATGAAGTTCTACAACTACCAAAACTCGAAGATTTATTCGTGTGAAACTCGTCTAGAAGAGAAGAGAGTCTAGGAGACTTACCAAAGCCTTCGTTGGTACGAAGGCAACGGCTGTATCCATCGACGGGGTACAGAACGTCAAGTCTTAGATTTCGTCCGATGTCAGGGGAGAGTCCAAGAAGGAAGCTCGTAAGACCGGCAAAGTTGGCACCGACCGCGACGAGAGTTGCAGACCCCACTCCTGCAATGAGGCGTCTCCCGAAGACGGCCGCCAGCGGAGGAAAATCCTCTGCGGGGGTTCTCGGTTGGCCCGGGGAGAATTGAGGGGGAGGTGCCTTCTCCCCATCTCCTGGGAATTGCGCGCAGGCTAGCGGCTTAAAAGCAAAGGCCTTACTGCTGCAGGAGTAGATGCAGCGAAGAGAAGCCATAGTCCAAGATTGTATGTGCGGGCAGTGGAGGGGTGGATGCTTGAGTCGTCACACGTGGGGAAGCAAATGAGAAGCTCAGGTTGTCTTATGACCTTATCCAATGGAACCAAACTTACAAATGAACAAAAAAATAAAATAAAAAATCAGCAGAAGAAGAAGAAGAAGTAGAAGTAGTAGTAGTAGAAGAGAGACGGGCCTGGTTTTATTCAAACAATGAAGCATTTGCATTCGAACGTCCAAATAACTCATTTTCTTTCTGCGAAGGACTATCTTCGCAAACTCATCTCATACAAAACTCTGTTCAATACAGAGAACTAAGCCGCGAAGCTGACTACTCCAAGACTTCCTTTAATTTTTTAGTATAACTTTCAGAATATAGCATTTAAACGAATGTCACTTAAAACTTATCCTGTCTTGTCTTTTCAGTATCTTCTAGCGGAAGTGACACACATTGCAAAACTTTCTCAATCTGCTGAATATCAACTTTGAACTTCTCTGCTAGCTGCCGGGCATCCATCGGTGCCTTGTGGTCATTAGATTTTCCTTGGTGTGCAAGGAGCATCTCCTTCAATTGAGCAATGTCCAGAGTTCCGGGAGGTGGTGCTTTCGATTCTTCCTGGTCACCTGCTGCCTTTGTATGCCGAAGCTTTGGCATCGGTCTACCATAATTCTCTACAACAAATGCCTGTATAAAGCAAAAGAAGACAAACACTAGCCGTTGGTTAACTTTTTTCTTCGAACAAATAAAACGCCAGTGGCTTGATACCGGAGAACCAATTTACAAATTTAAGAATTGAGCGTTCATACACTCACCTCGTCCGTTTCAAGTTTCCCTGCAGACTTCGATGTGATTCTACCTACCATCTTACTGAGCATTGCATCATATCCAGGATCTCGCTCTTCCAGTACATTACTTGATTCACTCTGTAACCTTGGATCACCCTCTATTTTAATAATGACCATGTCAATAAGTATATGATGCAATGATGAAATCTCAATCATGAATTTTACATAATACCATCTTGCTATTTCATCCTCTTGTCCATAGTTCTAACAATACGGGTTAGAACATTTTCTAAAGAATGGAAAACACAAGAACGTCTGTTCAAGATAAATCCAGTGCACATATTAAGTGCAACTGCAGGGTATCACACGGTTAATAATCGCGTGTATTTCTATGTATTTCAATTTCACCAGACCCATTAAAAAACAGGAAAAATATGGCCAAAATTACACCAAATTTACATATCTTTATATGGCATGACTAAGAAAAAAAATGTTCCATCAGAACCACTCAATTAGAAAGAAGCATCAAATAATGGGACAAACCATCACTACAAAATTTTTAATAGAAGAAGGAAGGACTCGCCGTGATTATGCAAAATCTTATGTGAAAAAGCAAAAATTCAGTAACAAACTGTAATAAATGAGAGTAAATGAAGAAGCAAATCCCAGCCAACATTGTCAATACCAAACTAATAAAATTAAAAAGTAGGGGACATCATTCTTAAACAAGAATGTTTTCTGGTCAAAGATGCCTAATACAGGCACTCTGACATTTGATACTAAAATTATGTCACATCAACGAGAAGCCAACTTTAAGATTCTGAGGGACCAGCTTATGTAAGTGAAAGTGTGCAACCTCCCCTAATCCATACAAGTGACAGACAAGAATGCAAAACTTGCCATCAATATTTCAACATTAAAATAACAGTAGAGAATATTGAAACTAGAAATTAGAGGCAGAACTTGTCCAACAATTGCATAGTAATTGACATTTAAGTCCCCATGTCAAAATCATTAACGCCCAGATTTGACATCTAAACACCGTCTACTCTATTGATACCTAAACATCCTAGACACCAGAGTTCTTAAAATATACTTAAATTTGATATACTTCAGTACAACCAGGCAGGCGTATGCATTTCCAGACATTTCTCAAACAGTAAATATAAGTGTGCCAGTGCAAAGAATAAGATGAATTGAACATCCACTTGCAGAGATACATTTGGAGTTGCACGTGGGCAATCGGTAAAGTGTCATGATAAGGTGGGAAAGTTCGTTAGAGCAATCAGCTACACAAGCAGTGGAGAAAGCACACGAAAAACATGCATGTATCATTGTATCTGCTCTTCACTATGGCATCCATTGATTTCCAATTCTTCCACAACCTTTCATTTCAATTACACCACAAACATATTGATAAACAATAGGCTAATGGCAAGCAAAGCAACAAGAGCATAAATAGGCTAATAGCAAGCAAAGCAACAAGAGCATAAATAGGCTAATAGCAAGCAAAGCAACAAGAGCATAAATAGGCTAATAGCAAGCAAACAACAAGAGCGTAAATAGGATCCAGTTTTTTAAAGTCCACTTTTGAACCAAGCATACGTTGAAAGTGCAGATTTATATAATCTCGAAGCAGATAAGGAAGTTTATTTTTATAACAACCACTTAAAATAGCGGGTTTCATGATACAGTTGAGTTTGTTTCTGGAGAAAACATCAGGGATCTTGAATTTGCTTCATCTACTCATCTTCGATATTTAAAAAAAAAAACACTAGTTGCCTACTTTTTGCCACATTCACATTCCTTTACAGGCATCTTAGAATTGCAAAAGCTCACCAACCGCCCCCTGTTGAGTTGAGTTAAATATTATAATGACACTGTCCTAATAGCTTGAGCTTTTGGAAACTTGGTTATTTAGCATGGTATCGGAGCCAGTTCAAATCTCGCAAGGCGCAAGTTTCCTTCCATTTGTGTTTTGGGGCACATTTTCCAATATCTTTTATTTTCCTCTCCTCTCCTCTTATTATGTCCACGTACTAAGCTTTGGTGGGTGCTCATACATACAGGGGAAGTGTTGAGTTGAGTTAAATATTATAATGACCCTTTCCTAATAGCTCAAGCTGTTGGGAAACTTGGTTATTTAACACCCCCCTTTGTCTTTTGCTCCTCTTTTCATGTTTTCCCTACTGATCTCAAGGATGATAGATACATTATGAATAACTAGTAGTAAAAACATTGATTTGGATTCAAAGGACGAGCAGCAAGATGGAGCATACTACATGGACAATGCATCAATGCACTCATAAGCTTTCAGGTTATGGCGATCATAGAAAATATGACAAGCCTGTACATGGGAAATATACTATTTGGAACATATTTATAAATAAGGAAACTGCAAAGTACCAGAATTGGCCAGTCGATCTCCAGCACGGATAGAGACCTCCGGGCGGGGTGGCTGCTGTGGCTCGACATTCCTCACTGGTGCTGGCGGCGCTGGAGCCGAAATCCTGGCTCTTCCGGCAGCTCGCCTCAGTGCTTGGCCCATCCGGAAAGTTCCAGGATCGCAGCCGCAGCTCTTCGTCCCCTCCTCGTCCGGCTTCTACACCGCAAGTCGTAATTAAGAAAAAAATATACACGCAAGGAAGGCACGAGATCAGTATTGTCGGTTGAATTACAGTTTGGAGCTCTGAATGAAAAGGAAGGGTAGGGGGGAGTGAGAGACGGTGTGGCGGAAGCCGGAAATGGGGTTGCCGAGGTGGCCACGACCACCTGCTTGTGTTGTGTTGTGGTGCCTTTCGTTGGAGGAGAATCGCAGTGGCTCTGGGCCCTGCCAGAACTATGGGCTCCGACTAGAACTGGACCTACGCCACCTACTACCTCATGAGTCATGACTTGGGTTGGGTCACGTATCTCATGTCGGATTAATTGGCCCAATGATAATAGTTTGGGCAGATGGGTTGGATAATTATTAGGGGTGGCTAAGCCCATAGAATTTAGGGAGCTTATTGACTTCTGGTACGATCATGGATTTCTGGAGAGGCCCATTAACATTCAGCGCGTTCGCCGGAAACGCTGATATTCGCAACAAAACCTTACACCGACGGAAACCCAAAGCTAACTTGGGCCTCTGGGCCAAAGGATTAGGCTAATGTACTAAAATTGGGAATAGAGAATCTTGTGCAGGACGACTGGTCCTGGAATGTGTTACGGAATACTTTTATTATATTAAGCTTTCGATTTGGATAGAATAAGTCTATATGTACCCTAATAATCCCCTCGGTACCTCAATAACCGTGTAAACCCCCTCAAGAATTTATGAGTAAAACAAGGTACTAAGAAGATTAGTGGGGTGTATATAGATACATTCATTTGGATATTATAGCTGCTAAACAAGCACGTAGACAAGCAAAAAGCTGAAGCATCCCTTCCGATGGTCCGAGCCTTTCAAAACTCTTTTTTTTTTCTTCTTCTTATAATGTTCAAAACTTACATTATAGGGCTAATATAGAAGAAGGAAGGGCGTAGTGGTGGAAAAATTACTAAGTGGAATTATTCTATAGGCCACGTGATAGATACACCTGTTTAATATTTTACACATTTAGAAAGTTTTTATGTATTTGAAAGTGAGTAAATTGAGGCACACGTTGGATTTTACATATTAAAACATATAAATAGACATATGCACAGCTACATGGTAAAATGGTTGCACTAAATACTCTCTCGTGGTGTTGGAAGGCGAGGTGGAAGGAGAAAGGGGAAAAACATTGTTGCCTTGGTGGGGGAACAGGATGGGAATAGGAGAAAAGGAGGGTTGCCGAAAAAAATATACACAAATCCATAAGAGGGGTCGAGGTGGCGAAGGCAGGGGCCAATGGGCCTACTCATGCCCAGGTAGGGGTTGCCCCAGGAGCCACCACACATCATAGCTGCCCATTAAGTCTTCACCTCTAGACCCAACCAAGCACCCCTCACCAGCCAAGGCTAGAAGCAGCCAACTAGCCAAGAAGTAAACTAACAAAAACTTTAAGTGGCCCTCACAAAAACTATAGACTCATTTGACAATATAAGTTATGAATGTGGCTATTTAGACCTATAAAACCTATCAAGTATCCCATGAAAATAAAAAATTCTTACATTTAATTTTCTATTTACTCTTCTAACCACCAAACTTCCCATTATTTTTTACTTATTACACCATTTTTTAAAAATATTTTTCCTTATTCAACAAACATTGCCAATGGTGCACTAGTGCTACCTCAGCTCCCCACAACCTATACATATTAGCCTTTACTTCCCACTTCTCCTCCTCTCCCTTCTCTTCTCCTCCCCACTATCCTTCTTAATAGCCAGTGGCATGTGGAAGTTGTTTAACTCTTTGTAGGATACGGCGGTGGTTGCATCTAAAACTACTTTTTTTTTTACTATGACAATTGCGAATATGCTAAATCCAACTTAAAAGAAAGAAGAGGCGGAGGGGGGAGAGACATAGTTCATGGAGGCCCAACTAATTGCATTGGGGTTGACTATGAGGGAAGAAAAGAGATAAATTGAGGTATAAAAATAAATAAATAATTTATTTTCCTTCCATCTTAAATTAATAGTTATATTTAGAAAAAAAAAGTATCATAAACTTATTTTTCTATTTCTTAGATGTAGGTTTTACTATTCAATAAAAAAAATATTTTTTTAAATATAGCTATTAATATAATAATAATAATATATATTATAAAATATACATGAGAAATTTTAAAGACTTTACTTTGAGCTAATAAGGAATTGGCTTCATAGAAATTTATTGGGGTCCATTAGCTCGGTCTAGTTGGTTCTAATTGTAGCTCAGTTGTTCTAAAATTATAATTAAAGAAAGAGTTTTTAACTCATAAAAGCACACATGATATGTATGTTAGCGTCAGTCAATTTATTTTAAGGGGCTATTTGGGTATTAAGGGGCTGTTTGGGTACTGAATCGTGAGAAGATTCAATCGATTTAGCATTGAATATTTAGAATCCTCTTTGTGTACAGAAGCTGCGATGAATTAAAAATTCAATACTGTAGTTAGATTCAAGCTGTTTCAAACCTGAATCGGCTTAAATCACTGAATCACCTCACCTCATGAGGTAATTTAGTCGATTCAGTCTCCTAATCATCGTTTTAAAAATTACAAATTCTATATTTCGATTTGAGCCTCGACAAACATGCAATATAGGTAGGGCCCACTTTAAAAATTCAAAATTACCTGCCCTTATGGGATCTTGTTTGATAGAGCTTAAATTTAGAAGCATAATTGTACGAAGAACGTGCATATCCGAGTTCGAAAAAAAAAATTATATTAGTTTAAAGTTTTAAAATTGAGTTTGATGCGACATCTGAATTTATTCTAATAAATTCTCTTCCAAACATAATTCAGTTTCAACAGTAAATTTTTTGAATTAATTCACTACTAAATTAATTCACTACTGAATTAATTAAGTGCCTAAACGACCCCTAAATCGTCAGAAGATTCAATCGATTAAGTGTCAATTCAATACTGAATTTTTAGAATCTTGTTTATATGCAGAAGCTGCGCTGAATTAAAAATTTAATATTGAAGTTAAATTCAGGCCATTTTAAGCTTGAATTGGCCGATAGTCGATTTAGTATTCTAATCATCATTTTAAAAATTACATATTTTATATTTTTCAATGATTATCATTCATATCGATTTAAGCCTCAAAAAATGTGTTATATAGGTAAAGGCCACTTAAAAAAAATAAAATTACCTACCTTTATAAGATTTTGTTTGATAGAGCTCAAATTTATAAGCGTAATAATACAAAAAACGTACATATCTAAGTTTGAGAGATAAAATTATATTAATTTAAAATTTTAAAATTAGGTTTAATGTGATATCTAAATTTATTCTAAATTTTTTTTACTAAACATAATTCACTTTTAGCAATAAGGTTTATAAATTAATTCAATATCCAAGCGATCCCTAAATACTAAAAACATACGTTTCATTGCGGGAGCACGAAAACCTCTAAGTCGCTATACAGTAATTAAGCACGTAGAATAGCAAGCTGCGCGCAGCAGACCCTTACGAAGCTCCGAGAGTAACTTTCAAAACTTATTTGATGAATGTTCCCTCGAAGGACTGACGACATAGTGTCAGCCGATCGCCCTTTATCTTTGACTTGGACTGATCAGTCCGTCTGACACTAACAAGACCTTGGACTGATCAACCCTTCCACGACGACATTGTAGAGGTGAGTGATTGACCCCTTTTACCTTACATGCCTCAAACCACCTCGCCTCCACCATACCTCGTGGCCCCAGCTCGATAGGTAAAACTTTCAGAAGCAGTGAGCTTTGCGACTCGATCAGAATGCCCTGTATCACCTTCATTCTCAGACATCCCACAGGGCCTTCTCTAGTGCACCAGCAGCTGCAGCAGCTGTTGGAAACTGATGCAGCCCTTGCAGTCTCCGCTGCCCACCTGCTTCATGCTCCATCCCCTGCCGTTGCTGTTGTTGTTGATGATCGGACAAGCCCATTGACCTTGCGGGCTCCACTCCCAAGAAGTCTACCGTCATCATGTCGCCGCCACCAAGCCTCGGCCCCGCTAGCCCCCGACCATTGGTTGGTGGCATGATGCCCATGCTCCTCACTGGCAACAAGCTACCTCCGTCACTGCCACTCTCACCACTCTCCAGCTCCATGTTCTTCAGGAACACATGATTTCGCTGGTGATCGCCCCGACCAGTGAACGGACAGAACGAGCCCATTTCGTTCATCCCCGAAGAATCGGTGGTGGCTGGCGCGTTGAAGAACTGAGCAGAAACGTCTTCTAGTATTGAATGCTTCTGCATGATCAAGTGGCCGGCTGTGGTGTAACCACCACCACCTCCTCCATCGATCCCGACCAGCTGCGAATGTTCTGCTGCCTGAGGCTGGCCATGTTCAAAGGTCCCATGTTGTTGGACGCTGGGGTTATAACCTCTCAAGCTAGAGATCTGTTCCGGCCCGGCCATGCCACTGACGAAGCTGCGCTGCATCATGGGCGGGCTGATGTTGTTACTACTAGCCGTTGCACCCATCTGCGCCGCCTTCTGCAACAATGCGGTGGCGGACATGTGAGCCGACAACCCCGTCGTCATGGGGCGGCCGGATTTAGAGTCGCTGAGGCCGGCAAAGCCAGAGGCGCTGCTGCCGCTTAGCTGAAGGCAAGGGCCAAAGAGGCTGCCGGCACTGCTCGAGAACATGCCTCCCGTCATGACCATGCTTGGGCTCTTGAGCGACATGGGCATGAGCTCATGTGAGATCGGTCTGCTTTGGTTCTTCGTCTCGTGGGCTAAGTCGGTAATGAACCCTGTCGATGGATTGCTCGAGGCCATGGAGGCCATTTGCTCCCCAGAGACATGGCCTTCTACATCTCCCCCTGCCATACGGGAGATCACTCCTTGGTTCACTTTGTTGTTTTCATCTGCTAATGCGTCGCAGAAGGCTCTGTGGGTAATGAAGCTATCCCTCCTGCATAATTAATTAAACAAAGTTTACATGCAAATGTCAAAGTTATTAAGAACCTTAACATAAAAACTAATGCATGATTGCAAATGCCAAATAGCATGCGAGAGGTACAACTGTTTGGGACATATATGTACACTAATAACATTTTGATTATTTCTTTTCGTTCCCACTTATTATTCTGAATCATTTATCTGGAAACTTTGCATTAGCACCATTTCTTGCATTTAATATTTGCATTCCAATTTTACAAGCTGTTAACTGACAGAAGCATTAGGAAGAGATTGAGGGTAGACCTGGAGAAGATGGTCCCACAATCGCACTTGTATTCTCTAGTGCCACAAGTCTTGGAATGAGCCTTCCAGTCTGACTGCACGGCATACTTCTTGGAGCACTTGTCACATTTCCACTTCTTTTCCCCGTGCTTACGGCAGAAATGCTTCTTGATGCCGGTCAGATCGCCCAGTGCTCGGCTCGGGTTGTGATGCACGCAGGTTGTCTCTGGGCATATATAGACCCGTTTCCTGATCTCAGTACTGGTCCTCTGCCGGAGCTTCCATGGCAAGTTGTGACCTCTCCGGTGCAGTTGGAGGTTTTGATCCCTCTGGAACCCTTTGTTGCAAATCTCACACACAAATCTGTTTGTAGCCATTAATGTGGTTGGAGAGAGAGCAATCACCTCAGCTGTTGGGTCTGCATGTCAGGTTTTAGAATATTCAGTAGTTGGTTAATTGCAGCATCAAATTCATTTGACAGTTCTCTTATACATGCTAATAAATGAACTGATGCATGAAGTTCATATTATCAATCTCAGATTACATGAAAAAGCAATATTAGAAGGACCAGCTTTTTTATAATCAAAGCAGGAGGTACATTGAAAGAAGGTACTGTCTGCACGTGTGTGGATGTGAGCGGAGGTAAGACAAGAGTTAAGAGACAAGCATATTCACGGACAAGTCCAATACCAAAAACAGTTTGCACTAAAACATAAATCATCTTAATAGTTATCTGCAATAATTAATGTATTGCCTATCCAATAATGAATTTGCTCAACAACCAAGCACAAGTCATTGATATACTATCAATGAAAACATATCGAAACTTGTATTTCAGTTTAATTAGAAAAAGTATCCGAAATAATTCATCGACCATGCTGTAAGAACAATTAGTTCCCAACAGGAACCTTTCCAATAGTTCATTTTACTTTATGAGAATACACTAGTTGCAGTCTTGAAGTAACAGTACCATTCAATTGTCAGTGAGATTCCTGTGCATAATTGAGGAGTGGTTCACACAAAAAATATCAACAAACCAAGAAAAAACTAGCACTTCGCCTTAATGATCTGCTGGAAAGATACTATACAACTGTGTAATTTTACTATATAACTAGACGCCTATAACCAGTACAAGGCTACAATTCAGTCAGATAAATTTCCCAACTATCGGATAAATGGACAAAAATTACACTAAATGAAAATCAGTAAAGATTTCCAGGAATAAATGAGCAAGTGAATTGCCTGGCGTTCCCGGCAGATTTCTCTTCTTCTTGCCCTGCTGGGGCTGCGAGGTGGACACCTGACTGTTGGCAGTAGCAGTGGAAGCGCCTGAATTGGACCCATGGAAAGGATTCTTATCCTGATGCTTTTGTTGCTGCAGTTGAAGGACTTCCTCACCCGTGTGGTTGCCAGAAGAGAAGCTTCCACCATCTCCCGAGAGGTTTGACATAGCGTAGCAGAAAGAGATATTATTTTTCTTCCTCTCTTGCTGCTTCTAGTCGCTGGTGACGGCGAGTGAAAAGGGGTGGCTTGGTTTGTTTCTCTATTTTTTTTTTGCCTCTTCACGAGTACATGAAAGACGGGATTTGTTTCGAGGGGAGGAGGACAAGGAAGAGAGAATTCTCCTCCATTTCTGCCGAGAAAGAAACTTGCTGGCACTTGAAAAACATTGGAACCGGCTCTTCTTCGCTGGCATTAATTATATACCAAAGTGCTAGGCGAGGGCGGCTTGGCTTTGCTCCATATTACCTGGCTGCCCTCACTTGCTATTGCCGCTTGCCTAATTTTCCTTACAACTCTACATAATGTATCAGTCACAATCCGATAATTATGGGATATATATTTGCACTAATAGGATGGATTATCATAACGAACAGGAGAGAAAACTCTAGTAACAGGAGATGCATCAAACTTTACTACGCCAATGGATGGGGCTGTGAAACCACGTGGAGGGTCAGTCCACTATGCAATGTTATTCTCACCATGTGATTGCCGCTGTAGTTGTAGGATACATATATAGCAGGAGTACAAGCTGCTATGTTATCAAGTACAGTAGCTTGCACTGGGACTCAAGTGAGGTTGAACCTTCCAAACATAACGAGACTTAATGTTGCCTTCCTAGCACTGCATATATCTCACATTGTGTCGCCGGATTAGATTCTCAAGCGCATCTGCACAAGCCTATGCAGGAAACGTTTTTGCATAATATTGTCAGGACAATGCCTTCCCATGACAAGGCTCTGCCTTAATTAGCAGCAGATTAGCTGTTAGTGGGACTTGAGAATGATAGTTTTTAATGTCTGGACGAGAAAGTAGGTAGCGGACCAAGATAACAGTGTTAAAAAGACATGCACTTAGGTAATAATTTGATACTATGGAAAGTGAAGTCAAAACAATGAACAAGAGAATGACGCCAGTGCAGCTATTTCTGCAAAGATGGAGGGCATTTGTTGTGAAGCGCGCAGCGTGAAAAAAATGGCTGGCCAGCTAGCACTAGCAGGCGAGCGGGGAGGCTCCTAACTTTCTAGTGGATCGACAGCATTTGTCCCATCTACTTGCTACTTCAGCACAAAGGGAATTTTATTCATTCATCATCTACCCACTTTGCGTAATGACGAGATAAACAGCAAAGTCTGCCTTGTGTTGTCGATAACGTCGGGACAATAGTATTTGGATCTAATTAAATAACAATTATTTTTATAATAAGTGCAAAGGGAACGTAGGCCTTATAATTGATTCAACGGTTTAGGCCTGCAGAGGACTTGTGAAATTAAAGAACTCAAATTGTCGATGTCTAAGAGACTAGACCTTTTTAATCTTCTGTATTCTCTCTCTCTCTCTCTGTGGGACTGCCCGCACATGTTGAGCTTACTTGTGGTTCGCAGGAGATCTTTATAGGTACGTTCAATGGGAACAAGAGATGCGAGTGGAAGTCAGTTTTTCAGTTCAAAGGAGGTACTCAATCACGCCCATGTCTGGTAAGAGGGTGTTGTTAAAATTAGGATGAGCTATAGAGGATGCAATTCACCTGCATCATCAACATGGCCGTGAATGCTTTATAAGACCGGTCGGTTCTTAATTCTTAGACATGAGAGCATAATGGAAACTGTTGTAAGATGGAATTTACCAACGATGATGAACAAGCCCGTCAGCATCAACGAGAACTTGGCCCCGGTCGATTTAATCAAATATTTTACTAGGTGTGAAGAAATTATTAAACGCTAAACTACATATATATCGAGTCAGCACTAGTTTTTCCTAGTTGTAAGTGCCATATATTAATGGAGGAGTCCTCCGGATCGATCAGGTACTATGATTGTGACATCGTGTTCCCTATGGGCATAATTAATAACTCGACAATGATGCACAATAAAATCGGTTAATTGGAGGTCTTTATCGAAGGAAAACAACCCTCGCATAGTATAATTTTAATGTTCTCTAGTTCTAAGCAAGTATAAATTTATTGTTCTATGCTTACACAGTGGAAAAATAGATAAATGGTAGAAACCTCAAAAAGAAAGTAAATAATATAAGGGACTTAGGGAATTAACGCGGTTCAGCCTTATTGCCTATATCTACGAGATTACATAATTTTATTAAATAAAAAAATAATTACAAAAGAGTATTACATATATTTCTTTCAGCACCTCACATAACTCACGGATAAAATAACGTCTATCTTCTTCCTTAAAAAAGGTTACTTTTTTCTTGGTTGTAGCAGTCGCAAAGAACACAAGAGAGTTAATGCGGTTCGACCTTATTGTTTATATCTATAGGATTACACAATTTTATTAGATAAAGAAACAATTACAAGAGAGTATTACATAGATTTTTATCAGCACTTCTCATAAAATTTGCATACGGCTATTTTTCTCTTGGTCGTGGCAGCCTCCTCTTCGTGCGTGGTGGCCTAGTTTTCCTCTAGTATGTGGCAGCTTGCTTGTCCCTAAATTAGTCCATCACTTTTTGCTCTCTCTAATCCTCTTATATTAGGTTTACAAAGCAGAAAAAACAAAACTACCCCTAATCACTTAAACCCGTAATTAGGGATCACCGCCAACATTTGTATGTTAAAATTAAGTAGCTACAATCAAACTTGCAACAACTAACATTCTAGTTCATATAGCTGATCGAGCAATCATAGTGGATATCATCTCTTCTAAAGTTTAGAAAATGCTTATTCCATTTGGGTAGTCTGATCGTCATAAAGATATATATAAATGTTGTTCCAATTTTTTGTTGTATTTGATTTCTAAGCGGATAGAGGAATATGTTTTACTTAACGAGCAAAGAAGCTCCTAAAAATTGAGAACGCTATAGAGCACGTACTTCAAATAAGAGTAGAAATTGATTAGCATGAGAGATTGATTAGGATCTGCATTGTTTTCTTTATGGACTGTAAGAGAGAAACTTTTGATATTAGCCCCAGCAAATACCTATATTACAGAAGTATTGTATTTCTAGCTTTCTAGTTGCTACAAGCTTACGATCATCCATTGTTTATAGACAAGCACAATTCTTGATGTATAGGGCCTAATTGAACCAATATGCAATTTCATGTTGGTTTTATGTACACTTCCTAGCTGGTCATCTTTACCATGTTCTTTGAAATAATTCGAATATATCCATAATCAATTCCTTGGTAGTGTTAAAGTACAATAGAAATAAATAAGATTTTTTATATTTAATAGTTTTAGCTTTTGAGAAACTTAGTTATTTTACTTTGTATCAAAGTTTTAGGTTCTAGGGTTCAAGTCTTGTTGAAGACATTTATACTTAATTGTGTTTTACATGTCGAACTTAATAAACACTACTAATATAAAAGAAATAAATAAAATCTCCCCTTCCCAATAGCTTGAGTTTTAAGAAACTTAATTATCTTACAAGTGAATCGATATTTAATCAGCCGCCCGTGGTTAAGTAATTTTTCGACTATCTTTTGAGTTGTGACTTGCGAGTGATGCTAAATTGCTAATATGAGTTGGATGGTTAGGATGCATTTTTTACCCCACGGTAAGAAGTAGAAGTGTAGAACCATTCATGGGCTTGGGAGTGTGTCGCTGTCCGTCAAACAACTTGCATTAACACGTAATTAAGATTCCCACACTTGTTTTTGTTAATTTCGCTTGCCACTCATCCGCAAAGGGAACTCCTTCCTGACAAAGAAAAAAAAACCTTGTTTTTAGTGAGCAATAATTAATCCAATTGCACCCCATCAAAACAGATCCATACTTCTACACTAAGCTGATACCCCTTCCTGGCTAGTCCACACTTCCGGTACAGTGGAGATAGTATTTTATGTCCATCTTAACATCGTTGGTTTACCTCGTCCTTCAAGGCATTGTGTTGTCTGATCACCAACATTTATGGCTCTTCCGAGGGCTACTTTGTACACTGGCTGGTACATGGAACTGCCATAACCAATGGCGAAATATATGAAGAAAAGGACTTGAGGATCGGTGTGGCCCACTTTACAGATTTACAGTAGAATAGGAGAATCGATCTTGGAATATACAAAATATTTATCTTGCATAGTTTAATACGAGCAAGCAAAGCCCGAGGTTTCCGTCGATGAAGTTCGATGGATTCAAAGAAGCAAAAATCAACACAACTACGTAACGACGAGTCCTAAGCAGCCTAGCCCTTGTTTTCTTCTAATCCTACAAGAGAGGAACTAATGCAGCAAAAGCCCTGGTTTAATCCAGTAACTAATTAAGCTCCGTGTGAATAAAACCAGAAGGAACAAGAGCACTAATTAGTGCGTAATGCTAAGGACACATATAATACAGCCATGAATATAGTACCGGGAGCTAGGGGCGGCCGTTCATTATTATATAACGTTGTTTTTAAGTATTTTTAATGACTTAATTGCTTTAAATTAAATAAAAGATGAAAGGAAGAAAAATCCGTCGCATGAAATGGACTCGCCTCCATTAGTTTAAAGGAGAGAAGGAATCTTTTTTCCTTGATCTCTCGAAGCTGGTCGCTGCCGCGTGAAGTTTGTCATCTTGATGTCGAACCCTTGACAGCTACCTGTACCTTTGAATATGGATTGGTGGCCATATATGACACAGATGTCGGAATAGACTATTCCCTATTCAAATAGGCTGATAGCCATTTGCATATCTCCGAAGGGTGTTTGAATTTTGAATTGAAATGAAAAATTAGACTTGTGGCGCTCTCTCATAATTGGAAAACTGGACTTGTCAACTTGCAAAGTAAACTTGTAAAATTAGGCTTTGTCCCCTCAAGTCTCCCAAGTGCTTTTTAATTCTTAGACATAGGCTCGGCTTTTAAAATGTGAGTAGCAGCAAGTGGTGGGCTTGGGACGGAGGTATTCATCAAAGGTAAGGCGAACCAATCTTTTGGCTTCAGGCTAAGACCCACAAAATTTTACATGCCCAAAGACCAATTAAGAATTTAGGCCCAAGAAAGAAGTGTTAGCAAATGAAGTAAGGAGACGTTACACACAAAACTTCTCCTTTTCGCTTTAGCTATTGAATATATAATGCTGGTTGTCCGTTCAGGGGGTGTTGTTCATTAATATCCACATCTATTTACACATAAGAGCTATTTTTAGTGGCCTACTGTAGACAAGGTTGTCCACAAATGCAATTGTCCGCGTCTACCAATTATATATATTATAGTTATTATTTTTAATTAATTTAAGTCCATATGAGAAGGTTATCTTTAAAAAAATTGTAAATAATACATGTCATAATGGTACATATCTTTTATAATAATATATTTTTTTTTATGCCACTACATTAAGATTATTTAACTTATTTTTTAATTAAACTTTTATTTTCCTATTTTTGGTTTAAGAACTAAGTAGTCTACCTCCATTCTATCTTTTCTTCATTTAATAACTCTTGTTGCTATAGTCAACACCTAAGTAGGGATGCCACTTAGGTCGAATAAATGGTAAAACCCAATCGGACCTTATTTTAATGGGTTAGGTTTAATTTTTAAAAATTGACCTGATTAGCTATTTGGGCCGGGTTTTGATTTTAGGTGATTCAACTTGACCCAACCCAAATATAATTATAAATATAAAATTTTATATATTTATATATTTTTTATATTATTTTTAAAAAAATTAATTTAAAAAAATATTTTTTTATTCTATTCAGGTCAAATGGGTAGGGTCGTGTTTAGGTTATAATTTTCTTAAGTGATATTGGGTTGAGGTTTGACAAAACCTAACCAGGCAGTAACACTACACCTAAGGTATTGCCATTACGGGCAATTACAATGTCATCTACGTCACATTAGAGTTTTCTTCTATTTTCTCATCTTAACTTTTACGGTGAAGATAAATCTAAAAAATTTATTTAAAAAATATATTTTTATTCTATTCAGGTCAAATGGGTCAGGTGGTGTTTAGGTTATAATTTTCTTTGAGTGATATTGGGTTGGGGTTTGACAAAACCTAACCAAGCACTACACCTAAGCTATTGCTACTAAGGGCAATTGCAATGTCATCTACGTCATATCAAAGTCTCCTTCTATTTTCTTATCTCAACTCCAACGGTGAAGACAAATCTATCTCCGGCTTGTATTTCTTAGCTGGATTTGGCGGAGCAATAAATGGGCTAGCTTTAGCAATTGGCCGCTGACACGCATTTATCACGACAGGGTTTAAATTAGTTGGGTAAACACTCCCACCAATTGTGGTGGGAGTGCCCACCCAGTCAATCCAAACCCGCTACGACATGACTAAAAATGGGTTTGATTATCCATGTCCATCAATGTATATGAGAGGCATATATAAACAAGCTAACATATAGTCGGACATGCCATGTCCACGTCCAGGTCCATCTAATTACACCCCTATTTCTATCCTTATGATCTGGCCACAATATATAAAACCTATCTTTTGCAGTGTTGCCTCAAATAGCACTCTCGATTCAGTTCGTTATTTAAGAAACAGGAGCTCCCATAATTTCCTTCCAGGGAAGAGAAAAGTAATGTTAAGGGCGCGCGAATTCCAAGAAAGACAATTTACATAATCAAATCCTTTTAATACTCTCCATAGGCTGCCTACGATATGAGTGAGCCAACAAAGCATCATTCAAGTAGTAATAATTCATAATTAGGTATGATCTTTCATGCAAATGATTTATAATCAACAAAGGCTTCGTTTTGGGTTGATGGTGCTTTAGACCAAATTTATATGACGTCCATCCTCGAGCCGTCAACTATTGTGTTCCCTGTTAACACATGACATGGGAACATAAAGGAATCGTCTTCTTCCAAGCTTGATCATCCATTGCAAAAAAGATAATGATGAAGTAGTCGGTTGCCAAATTCTCTTATATGCTTCTGTTCGCTGGCCATTGGTATAACCTCATTGTCAGGCAGAGACTAGAGACTTTTCCAGGGATGGTGATATTCATACAATAAAAAAACCCTACAAAAATTTCTATATGAGTTTTAGTTGGACTGAATAAGTGAGTATCACACAAAGTTCAGTTGGGCCCATTTATTCAATCCAACTAAATCTCATGTTAAAGTTTTAGTTAGTTTTTTACTTTGTGTATAAATATTATTTTCTTTTTCCAATGACAATTTCTGGATGATATATAGGTTTAATACACCAAGTACCTCATTCGCCAGTTTACTTTCAAGCCAAACTTGGGGCCTGCTTAACTATATGTTTTTGTTGCTACTAATCTAGGAATGTTAAAGCAAGTTTGAAAGTTCCACTTGGCTCGAGTTTGACTAGGCACGGATTATATTCGAGCTTTAAGTTGAACAAACTATGCTCATATGTACCTATGTTCGGCTCGGTTTGAAATTCAAGAATGGCTTGACCTGATGTTATGTGTATTATTTTTTTTAAATATGTACATGTATATATTATACACTATATATAGATTTCATGTTTCCCAAGTTTCAGCTCCTTCCATCAAATATATCATTAAATTTTATTTTTTTAATATGAGTTACCTTAGGTTTTTTGTTAGAGGAGATAAACAATATCTTTCGAGAACTACAATCCTTGTTTATAGAACTTTACTCCTTTCATCTTGTATTAATAGTCTAGATTAAAAAATCATAATCAACTAAATTAAACTAATTTATTTGGTTCTTAATCCTAACAATTGGACTACTTTCTAATTACAAGTTTGTATTAGTGAAATTTTTTCTAAATACCTTTGAGCCACCAATTAAAAAAACTCAACTCGAGTCAAGCTCGACTCAATCTCAAAATTGAAATTTCAAACTTAAGCTGAAACAATTTTTAGTTTGACGTGGTTTGTTAACACCCCTACCAACTATGCTCTTCCCCCATACCTTCTATCTTTGAATCAACAACGTTGATGTCAATGTTCCTTGAATGTGATGATTTCATATGCCCCACAATTCTATGGATCCTACACCTAGACCTATGCAATGAATGTTGAAATAGGTGATTATGCGTAAACGGTGTGATGCCATGAGCAGTTAGTGTGACTTGAGTTTGGATTGAGAAAGTAGTTACATCACTTAGCAATTCCTTCTTTCTACGTTTGAACCACATAGGTGGTCTATAAATGTGTGATGTGTCACATGTTTTAGGGAAGAAAAAGTTAGGTTTTCTTTTGTCTTTTGTGAGTGGGAAAAGTTTGAGTTATTTTTGTCTTTTGAGAGGGGAGAAAAAAACAAAAAAACATTTTTTCTTTTGCTCTTATTTTGTTAGGTCTTTTAGAAGTTTCACTATTGTTACTTGTGTTCTCTTGTATGCTTTTAAAGAGGGTGTTGGTAAGTAATTTGAGGCTTTGTTTGCGGGTAAGTTCTTATAATTTTCTCTTAAATTATATTGGCACTTGCTTGGTGGAGTAGGTGATTCAGTCGAACCATGTTAAATTAATATGTTTTATTGTGTATGCTTGATTGGGTCTGAACCCAAATAATTCTTAATGATGTCATTATTGATACACAGTATAAGCTTATCATCCATATATAGATATCTTATAACATAGCTTTTCTACTTTTCTGTAACACACTTGTCGTATTCATTAATTTTGAATCCACTAGACAACTTGACTTTGTCAAACTTCTCATGTCATTGTTTTGGTGCTTGTTTTAACCCACAAATAAAAATTTAAAGTTTACACACTTTTGTGTTATTGTCCTAGAACCACACACCCTTCAGGTTGCTCCATATAAATTTCCTCTCAATCCAATTCTTTATCTTAACATTCATTTTATGTATTTCTAGGTTATATAACGCATATAGGGCAATCAACATCCGAATAAATGTTATTCTTGATATTGGTAAATAAGTATCAAAGTAGTCATCTCCTTACTTTTGCCTCTAGCCCTTGACTACGAGCCTAACTTTGTATTTGTCAATTAATCCATCAACTTTTATTTTCCTCTACTACAAGTGAACGATTCTTGCTGCAAGTGGTTGCTATCAGTAATATTCTATGTAACAATTGTAGTTTTTAAGTTTTTTTTTTTCAATTTTTTAACAACTTTTACTTTCCTCTACTATAAGTGTATGATTCTTGCTGCAAGTGGCTGCTATCAGTAAGATTATGTGTAACAATTGTAGCTTTTAAGTTTTTTTTAAAAAAACTTAGTGTGTTAATAGATCTCTAGGAGACGAGCATAATGAGCCTAAGAACGCTTAAATCGGATATCGAGTCATAAGTTATGTCAGATTTAGTTCGTTTAAAAGACGTTCCTAACTAAATCAAGAGCATTCTATGCAATGGAGGGATTATTTTTAGAATTTGAAGACTCTTTAAGGGTAAAAATTATTATCTAGCTAAAGAGAGTTCTACTTGTCGTCTACGAGCTCACACGGAGAATTAGATATGAGATTTTATCCTTCTTTAAGGCATAAGTATTTACATTGGGTATATTTTTTAAAGTAAGATATATAAATTTATTATATTAATTATTTAAGTTAATTTAAAGTGTTTGTTTACATGATTGTCTCATATATTCGTTTTATCGAATGACTTTCTTCTGAATTAAGTTATGAATTGTGCATTGTAAGTTATGTAATATAGAGAAAATCTAGCTTCACCATTATTTTAAATGAGTAAGATATGTTTGAAATATGGTTTTAGGAAACTATTTCCTTGTCAAAATGATGATTTCTCACCTATTTTAAAAGTGTGTACAAGTATGTTAACTGAGTTACAAATATGAAATAAATGAAGGGTAACTGTTTCGTTAGAATGAACAACCTACCCTATCTATATGAAAAGCTAAACAATGGGATGAGATATTTAGAAAAGAACACTTCCCTTTATGACTTAGGGACTTTAAGACTAATATGTTATTCAGAGCTTGATAGACATACTAACAAAGCTCCATGAATAGAGAAGTTCACAACTATACTCTAAAGGGAAATCGGATGCACGGTATACAATTTAGCCTAGTTAGCTCCTCACGAAGGGCGAGAACCATGGTTAGCTCCTAATGAAGAGGAGGAGCTATTAAGAAGTCTACACGCGCTAAGGTAGATAGTATCATGGAAAACTCTTTACTCTCTTGATCTTGGGGCCTCATGAGCATGGGTAGTTAGCACAAAATAATTTACGGATGATCTGTGGAGGAGTAAGAGGTGACTACTTTGTACCAGCAATGGACTCCTTAGGATGGAATAGGTGTCATGAACGCTTAGAAACCCTAGTAGCATCTTCGATACACAGGGAGAAGCTTAGGGGAGTTTTTGGGTGAGAGGCACACCCCAACTTTTGAAAAACATCATCTATTTATTTGATTATCTTATTTGAAAACTGTCATATGTTACATTTAAGCTTGATAGCACACCCCGAAGACTTTGCAAGACCTAGTGAAGAATAGTTGCGGGTAGAAAAAACTTTTGGGATGAACTTTTTGGGAGCTTCAAGAAGCGATTAAATATCTTACTTGTGATTACCTCCAGAAGACTTGTTCATTTTTTTGCCTTGTGTGTTTATATGCATACAATATATTTCCTAGAAAATAAACCTTATTATGTTATAATTTTAGTAAAATTCCTTTAGGTCATATCCTCATAAAACTCTAATTTTAATTTTAAGCTTTAATATATTTTCAAAACCTCGAGTCATGAAAGAGTTTACAAACGTTGACAGAAAATGGGCGCTTACTAATTCCCTCATGCTTGATCATTATTGGGAAGAAAAATGGTTGTACTGCTTTAGTTGACAATCTGTAAATGAATTAAGCATTGAACTTGCACTATGACCAACTTGATATTTTGTGTAACTTCTATTCAATTTATTAGTTGTGATTTTGTTAATCCAACCAGCAAAGGTGGCCTCTTCTGCAATCTAGCTACAACAGTTACCTATCTCTTATCACTTTCCTCTCTTCACTATCTTGCCCAGACCCCATCATGGAAAGAGCACAAAATGCAGTTGGAGTAGAGATCCTTGGGTTTTGGAAGAGCATGCACCCATGAGCAATCTTGAAGCTAATTTAAGTTAGATAAAGGAGAGGATAGTCATCACCATCACTTTGCTTTTGACCCCCTCCCAAAAAAAGATTTAGACTAGAACTCTGAAAATTCCGCATGCCCGAAATTTGATGACCCTAGCTTTCACAAGTTGCAATATACCAGGAAACATAGTTGATATATGGAGCCTAATATATGTGGTCCCTTGTTCTAGAAAATAGAGCACTCAATATAGTCCACATGGTTATTTGTGTTTGCATTTCCTTTTACTCATTTAAAACCAGCTTTGACCTAGCTACATTTTGAACCTAAGTGTACAAGAAGCAAACTCTAAGAAAAGATTTTGGAATGTATGCCAACATCTCTATCATAAAAATTGTGAGATTATAAACTCATAGATAAAGATAAGTGTTTACTCATGCTTAAGCACAAATTAATTGAATACACAATTCATCTTTCTCTTTGTAATCTTAAATAGAAAGAGTATACTTGGAGACCTACATGCAAGATCGATGCATAAGCAAAATTCAATGTATAATACCTAAATGCTACTGATTTTGTTTCATTCCAAAAGTGAAAGATTAAGAGAGAATGTTATTAGAAGGAATACATATCAGAATGTAGGAAAGAGATAATGTTGAAGCATCTATATAATGTATCTGACTCATTTTTTTAGCATTAAAATATGAATTAACCTCGGCACATTATTTTATCATTCACCTTATTTGTGAATGTGCACCCTATCATCATTACCCTTTTCTAGACATGGATTATTTTTCACCATTAGCAGATGAAACTCACACTATATGATTTCTACAATCTGAGTGGATATCTTTTTTCTGCAAGTCGGGGCATGTTGCTCAAATCGGTGATAGAAACTTCAATAACGCAGTAGTTATGATCGTAGAGTAATATAGACACCAAACATTAAAACCTTCTGCACAAATTCTTTTCGACAAGTTAATTAAACCTCGTCATACTAAATTGAAAATTTTGTCATTCATCTATTTATTGGAGAAGGTTTACATGGAATAGATACAGTTGATCATACGAGAAACACTTTATTCAGAACAAACAATTAACCAAAATATAACAAAATTCTCTTGTGCATGCATTGTCCACTCGCAAATAATTTAAAAGCCCATATTGCTATTAATTTTATTGTCATTTTCATATTTTAACCTGGTTGAATGCCATTTTTTTAGAGAAAATTAAGTAAACATTAAGCACTTCAGATCTTAAGTTGCAAGAATTAACAAGAATGGAAACCAAGTGCTACTACTTTAAGAATCAAAATGTAAGCACGTACAGTGAAGCAAAGTTATACTTTTGCAAACATATAGAATTTGGATGAAATTTAACATGTGAAAGTTAGCTCACATAAATCAAAAAATCTAGTAACAGGTAGCAAGAAATGAGAGTTAATGATCATCAATAAATAAGAAACCTTCTGTTAATTTGGATGATCATTGATCACGACCATAAAATCAATTCATCACCACTCATCCACCTAAGTTAGAAATATTACACCAAAAGCACTGTGCACCACAGTCTTTGAAACATAAATCTCTAATACGGCCTTGAATTTGAACTATCATTTTTCCCCACCACATCGAAGTTGAAAGAAGTAGAACCTAAAGCTTGTCCGTGATGATCTCTATTTGGAGGTTGAGGAGCCCTATTTTGGGTAGCTCTCTCCCCTTCCACTTCCCTATGCCTGTGTAGGTACCTCCTCAGTGGCTCAACATAGTCGTCAAACCCTAGCGTCCCAAGGGCCCAACAGACATCATCGCCATTGATGGTCTTACGCTTCTCCTTGTGGCAGCGGTCGGAAGCCTCGCCGGTGACAAAGCTAATGAACTCAGAGACACACTCTTGCATGGTCTCCTTGGCCTCCTTGGAGATCTTGGCATTGGGGGGCAAGATTTGCTTCATCAGTCGACCCACATTGGCAATTGGCAACAATCGGTCCAGCTCCTTGACGACCTCGGCTACCCCACTACTAGTGCCACCTTCTGCAGGTCTGCGCTGTTGTTCCTCGTCGGAATGGGTGCTCATGAGGCTGCTTCTTGATGCCTCTCTTGCTTCAATGACCATATACTCTGGAACAAAGAACAAAAACACTCGACCCTGGGCGGTAGAGACATGTTGCAAGACGGGTCAGAGCTTCTTAATTTGGCCTACAACATACCTCATGCTTCATGCACACTCATAACATATCTATATATAGATAAGTTCATGCATATAGAGTGAGAGAGAGAGAGAAAAACAAAAGTGCCTCTTCTGTGCTTGTACAGATATGATGGTGGGGGCATCAATTGGTGCCAAGAAGAAGAAAAGTCAGGTAGCAGAAGGTAAATATGGAAGTGTCCAGTCAAAGTGTTGTTTGGGATAGATCATTTGATTGGTGATCACACCATTCCCCCATGTAGCTGGGCCATCCAGGTAGCTATATTTGAGTGCAGTACACCGAAGAATGCACTCGTAGGGGGATGAGCATGGACCCGTGGAGTTAGTGGGTTGGAAGACAACACTTGGGCTGTGAGGCTAGCTTTTCATCCAGACCCATGTCTCTAGAGTAGAGAGAGAGATACTACATTAGTACTAGTAGGAACAAGTCTTTTGAGGTCTTTCTAGGACATGTAAGAAGAGGTTGGAGTTTGGGCAGTTATAAACTATAAACCCCCGACTGTATTGGTATGCGTGTGGAGACAAGTTGAAGGGGATGGTCCCCCTTTGGGCTTCCATCTTGGTGGAAGCATATGCTTCGTAATAAAAATCTAAGCGAACTGGCAATGATGTATGATATCAAGTACACTCATGCACATGTGCATGTAGAGAGATGGTGGGTGGGTGGCCCGTAAGGAATACATGGGAACCCTTCATTCATAAGATTGATAGTGCATATTTTGGTGCACATTAGTACTAGTGATACTAGCAGTGCACATTAGTACTAGTGATACTAGTGCTAACATGTACTAGCATATGTGTCAACGATCTCAAATATCAAAGGCTCAATGCATTCCTTCCTTATGATGGGTTCATTATAACATCTTGGGTTTTTGAAACCATTGTCATTACAACAATTTTTTTGTTTTTTTAAAATTATTTTTTGGAAAAGTACCTAACCATGATTTATTTTTCTTTCAAAATCAAGCTAAATGTTTTATCATATTTTTAATATAATAATATTCACAAAATATAAACATTGTCAGGACCCCTTAGCAATGTACAAATGAAACAATAATTTAAAATAATAAACCTGGTAAAGTAGTAAATCTCTCAAACTTTTGCCTTTCCAAGTTATCCTTGCATCATAAGGATGTGTGAGTATGATAATACTTAGTAAGATGTAAAAATCACTTATATTAATGCAATATTAAAATATAAAAAATGAACCATAAGAACTGATACTGCTAAATGATAGATGTCATTAGACAATATACATAACCACAATGCTCTTAACATATGTAAATACTGTCACAAGACTAAATATCATATTCAATTGAAGGAAACAAGTTGCGACTCTTGGAGTAAAACCAACTTCGACACAAGGAGTAACTAAACTTTGCCGTTAGAAAACTAATTTACGACTAGGAGTAAACAAACTCCAACATCAAGAAGAAACTGATTCCAACACTAAAAGTAACATAAGTCCAACTTTAGGAGAGAACTGACCCCATCGCTAGGAAACTAATTCCACAAGTTGAAATAAACGAACTCTTGCTTAAAGGAGTAGGCTGCCAAACTAAGTAGCAAATCCCAATGCCTCTAGAAATCAACAGGGATCAGTCATGGGCCTGCATGGTACCATTGTGCTAAATGAGCCTTCCATGGTGCCCATTAACTTGGGTGTGCGAATAGTGCCTCGAAAGGGCTGGAGACCAAAGCCCCAAAATTTTGGAGGTCACAAAGGCCTATGACTACACAAGTCGTGCTGTCATGGCAATTATTAGTGAGCAACTATGACTGTTTTATACTAAGAAAACTCCAATGAAAGCAAGTCTAACTAGACTTAAGAAACTCCATGCTTAGAGATCAACTATGGACACTTTTCATACAAAGAACCAAAACTACTAAGTCTATATGCCAAGTAACAATAACGAGTACAAATAGACTCCCACCCGTTGTAACCCAAAACATTGAACTCGCAAGACAAGATTTAAGTATTTCTTACATCACTTAGAAAACTGATCCTTGAAAGTTTTACTATACTATTTTCCCATTCAATACGATATTATAAAATCTCTAATATCAGTGCCCTGTGTAAAAAGGCTTTGTGTCATAATTATTTTATGTTTCAAAGATTTTAACGTAAAGTCGACCCAATTCAAATCTAAAGTAAGATGGTGATCTCACCACATAAGCAATTCATCCACAAAAATCACCCAGATCATTTCATAATTATTTTAAAATATTGTTGTATTTATAATAATTTACAACACCATTTAGGCCCAAAACCAAGCTAATTATGTTCTAGTGTGTAATTGTAATTGTACCTCACTAGTAACCTTTAAATTTATCAAACTATTGGTATAAATTATTTAATAATAATATTATTATTAATTATTCTTAAATTTTCATGTTTTATATAGTAATGTATGTCGTAATCCCAAAATGAATCTATAGGGTTGATCTTGCACTAAGGGCAAAATTATAATTGTGTACATAGCTTAAAGGATTCATTTGCTTCGAAATTGATCAGGTCCATACCCTCAAACCTTTATTAGAATTTTTTTCAACATTTATGGAAGAGAAAACCCTTGTGAAGCGGGACCAGTTAAAAAGAACCATTTTTTCTCTCATTAGAGAACCAGGTTGAAGGATTGAACCGGACCAGTTCTGGATCGGTCCATCAGTCGTCTTTAACCTGGGCTCAGGAAATAGGGGAAACGATTCCCTTTTCTTGAGCAGGCAACACCACCCACATCGCAAGATGGGTAAGGTCGCCGGATGACCGCCGAGAATGTCCCTCCGTCTCGTCCAGTGACAACTTGATTGTCTACAACTTTTCTTTTCAGCTCTAGAAGGGAACCCAACTGGTTCCGCTGCTGAGCACCATGACTGACAAACTAAAAAGAAAGAGCAAGCCTATATATGGTTATAAAAGCACTTTCTAAGCATTTTGCATGCATGACAGTAATAAAAATCTCAAAATCGGATTTGGAAACACCACATAAAGGTTGTTTCTGTGAAGAACTTCTTGTAATGTAAATGGATTGATATACAACATGGACTCCAGAACGTGAAGCCATGCAATCATTAAGGTGTGAAAACCATGAATCAAAGCATTTCTAAGAGTAACAATCAAACATACAAAGATAGATGCTGCTAATGTAAGTGTAAAAACACTACAGATGGACATGCATGACCAGTGGTTTCCTCCACAAGTGCAACATGAATATAGGTGAAAAAAAACAAGCCCTACCTTTACCGAGACCCGCTCTCTCCACGTTTTAGCTCCTAACTCGTCCCCCCTGAAGGCTCCCTTCTACCTTGCATCAGCTGTCTGCAACGACTGCCCTTCACCAAGCCGGGAGGACTTGACGTAGTGCGTTAGAGGTTTAGAGAGAAAGCACTGACGGATAAAAAAAGGTGGTTATGGTAAGCCTACTTGAACCGACTTAAACCAAATTCCCTCAGTCACAGTGTCCACGAACCTCTTGGCCAATCACAACTAACCTCGTATGCACTGACCAAGACGTGCTTTGTGTCCACAAAATCAGGGTTTGAGGACTCCCCATCCTGGTGTATGTAAACTTGGTCCGACTCCTTCACGCAAGCATGGTTATTTATGTATTTGATGGGACCCGAAACCTAAATTATGCACTTAAAGTATTAAAATAACCGTGTACAAATTTAATTAGCACAACTACACAAAAAGGGAACTTACCCAAATTTTAAGATATTATACTCGTTGTCACATGAAAAACTCTTCCCACATTCACAAACCAATGAGACTAGCTAGCACAAAGAAAAGTATCAGCCAGTTCATTGTCTGCCACCTGTTTTCAACCTTCGGATTTGGAGGACGACTTCAATTCATGAGATTAGATTCTCATAACCAGTTGAGGTTAGGCTTATGGGTTTATTTAATAAAAAAGGGTGTGGGTTTGGCCACCAGTTTGGGCGCTGCTGCATACGACAACGACCAGGCAAAATATTTTGGCAGTTTAATATGTGCATCAGCCAAAAGTGTGGTGGATATTGATCGGGACGACAACGGAGTTTGGTTGGCCCCCACGAGCCCTTGATCCCCGGATCCGAATGTTAAACTAACAATAATAATCAGAGTTAATAATATGAGAAGGCTGTTCATGCATTGCTATCGGTGCAAATTGTGGAAAATAAGGGTGTTGCTGGGTCCCATTAGTCATACGCTTTTTATTTATCACTACAAAAGAAGGCCTTCTAGCCTCTGACCTAAATCGTACTATATATAGTCTGCACCAATGAGTGATGGGAATGGTTAGAGTGAGAGTTGTCTCAGGTGAGAGACCTGGGGATGGATGGTGCATGAGGGGGAGGTGCACTACTTTTCCCACGAGAGGAGTCCATTTTTAAGGGGCTATTTTATGCATCTTTAGTAGAAAATTAATAAGTTTTTAATAAATATTTTTTATAAAAAAGTTTAAATATGGTCGTATATATTCACAAGTATTTTTTGATGTTTTTAAAAAGATATAAGCTTTTAAGTTGACTTTTATTTTTGATAAAAAATAATAAAAATTCTAAAATATGGGGTAGTGAGTAAGTGGGAGATGAGGCTAAATATGTCTTTTTGTACTATTAAAAATTAAAAGGTCTTTTCTCATGGGAATAGCAGACATATAAAAATGTCATTTCAACTAAAAATAATCCATACAATCCCATTATTAATTTAAACCTCATATGAAAAGCTTAAAACCCACTTTCTTATGTAAGAAAGTGATAATATCCAAATAATCCGTTAACTGTCGGAAGAACCTATGCATAGACATTCCAAAAGTTCACCATGCAGTCTGTGATTTTCAAAGTTCAAATTGGAGCCTGTTAGAGCTTATTCTTCACGAGAAGGCGGCTACGTACTTCCAAAGTAAGTTTGCATCATTTACCACTACCATGGAAGTTGCAACATTTCCCCTTCGAAATTGTTTTCCTCACCAATTTTGTATAGAGCCCCATAAACGTGCTACATAAGGCTTTAAACATAGCATATATGGAGCATATGTACATAGATGATAATTAAGTTACCTTGTGGGTATTATGTTCGAAGCCTTATATAACATGGTCGGACTGCTTTGGTCACGACGCCCGTCAGGCTAGCTAGACGTGTGCTTTCCCCTTCTGCGGACATAAACTTGCTGTGATTTACTCCATGTCAAACAAGCAACACTATTCAAGTCAATTAGTGATCTGCGTCTAAGACTGGCGGCATTTATTCCATGTCTAACTTTGAAATAACAAGAGTTTTGTCCAAACCCAAAGTCCCAACCTGAAACTTGAGTCAAGGTGGGTGGCTGTTCGAGTGCGCTAACGTTCGACCTACCATTCGTGAACGTCAACAGCCTGATGGTGAAAGTGTGGGTCCAAACGCAGACAAAGCTTTGTTCAAGTGGGAGGGGCACGTGAATTATGAAAGAGGAAAGGCCCAGTTGCAGTTCTTTTCTAATTTCACAGTGACCGTACCCACGATTCCTTCTGCTTAATGAAAGAGAAAGCATGGCGTGAGTTTTTTTTTTAATTAATTCGTGAGCCAATGCTAGAAAGTGTTCCTCAAAGCGAATGCGACGACTTATTCGATACCATTTTTCTATAATAGTTGGGAATAGACCGTATGCTTTCCAAAGTAATGTTACACTAATTTATTGAGGCGGATTCGACAGCATTCATGTTGATACCATGTTTAACGCTTACGCACAATAATCTTATTATAATCTCTCCCCTTCCTAATTGGAAACACTTGCGAATTGCCGAATACCTAGTTTTGGGATTCCTTTCCCTTCGCTCGTCACACGAAAATGCCGAGGATCTCTCCTGAATGGATTCTCGGTTTCATTTAACTTATTCCTGGCCTTTCCATTAAAGTTGCATTTGTGCCAAATGGTCATAATTTCTACCACACCAACCAAATAGTTGAACCAATTATGATTTCAGATATTTTTTTTATATATATGACATAAATAGAATACACGACTCTTTTACACAGTATTAGTACTAAATTATTAGAACTAGTTAGAGCGCATGTGCAAATGCACATGGTGAACATAGAGTTACATTCCTGATTCATAAATAGTTAGATGAATCATTTAATCGTTGAATATAAACTAATTAAAAACTTCAATGAAGTACTATATGAGATTAGTTAAAGAAAGATTCGGGGGAAAGTGTATAATAAACTTGAAAAAACTAGTATTATCTCTATGTAGCTTTAAGTTTTTTAATATCCGTGTCACTCCCACCATCCATTACATTATAATATTAGAGGTTCTAAAACAATCTCTCTAGTTATTCATGTACGAATGATATTATAGGCTTGCCACTTCATTTTTTTTACCTTTGCAAAATTATATGTTTTCAAAACATATGCATATTTACCCACACTATATATTGTGTTTGCTATAATATTTCACAAAAAGTAAAAACAACCAAGTCTATAACAAAAATATTCTCGTAAACATCTTACATTTGGCATGTAAAACTAATCTATCAAATAATAGGTGAAAAATATCTATCATAAATAGTGACCTGCTGCCTCCCTCCGTCTCATATTATGTGTCCTTTTTAGATTTTTAAAATGAACAAAAAATTCTTTGAGCCTTTACTTTAATATAGTATATACATTTGAAGTTTCACAAGTTTTAAATCAATGATGTCCTAGAAGATATAGACAAAGTTTATATTTTTTACAGGAAAATATAGAGAGAAGAGGCAGGTAACTTTGGTATTTATAGAGGTAAAATTGATTATTAGTCTTCTGAGTTGGGGTAAGAGAGAGTGAGACCTTTCCAAATAAGATTATGCTCACATCGGGAAACCCGACCATTAATTGTGTTATATTTATATTGGGAAAGCTTTAAAAATAAGTCTTTGTATCGAGGGAATTGTTATCTTCTCTTAACATCCTTAGGTAAGACTTTTAACTAAACTTAGAATTCAATTAGGATAAGAGTTTAATACATTTGTGTAAACACTTGAGAGTTGGAGTCTTTTATTTATTACATATTTGGATACTTTTATTTTCTTGTAAATTTTTACAAATTTTAAATCAATTAGGACTTGGAATTCTTATTTTTTTTATATGACTATAATGTTAATATAGTATACAAAGAAAGTTTGGCAAGATCTACACCAAATTAGGACTATGAAATCCAATTTTTTGTGTAGATGTAATGGAGCAATTATTACAATATTTTAGGTCTCTTGAGTTATAAATTAATTAATAGTCTCATATGGAAAGACAATAAAGGTATAACATGGCAAAAATCTTCTTCCCCTTCCCACTTTAATAATAAAATATAGATAGAGACAAAATTGATTGTGAGTCTTCTAAGTTAGGGTGGGAGAAGGTAAGACCTCTTCAAATAAGGTTATGCTCATATAGGGAACTTAATTGTTAATTTTATTTTGTGTTGTATTTCGATTGAGAAAGCTCTAAAAAGAAGTCTTTCTATTAAGAATAACTTTTATATCCTCTTAACATCCTTGGGTAAGACTTCTAACCCAATTGGGACAAAATTTGGATACATTTATGTAAATACTTGGGAGGTTGAGTATCTTACTTATTGCATTCTTAAATATTTTTATTTTTTTGTGAAGTTTCACAAATTTTAAATCAATTAGGACTTTAAATTTTATATTTTTTATGTGGCTATATTGTTAATATTGTATACAAATGAAGTTTGACAAGTTCTAAACTAATTATGACTATAAAATTTATATTTTTTACATGGTTACAACATAAAACATATTAGAGAAATTATTATAATATTTTATGTCTCTTTAGTTCTAAATTAATTAAGAGTTTCTATAAAATGGCAATATAGACATTATATGACAAAAATCTATGCCCCCTTTTTCAATTCATTTTAATAATTATATAAATAAAGATATAGATACCAAATTTATATGTGCTACCAAATTTACCAAACCACCCAAATTAAACTTAGTTATTTTTACGCTTTTGCCTAACTAGGCTCACAAGTAATAATTCTTATGTACGAGTACAAAGCTAAAATATAGTAAGAGTTACAACTCAATTTGTAGTTCTCTATTTTCTTGGAGATCCTTATTTCTACATATTTATTTGAGTTATTACATATAGAACACATCTATATATATTCCAATAATCATCTCAATACTTTATTTCATTCGGAAATTTAATATTTTTTTTACTTACTAAACAAGGAATTAAGGAGATTACTCGAGTGCATATAAACCCGTTATTATATGCATATGGACAAAATCATTGACATAACGGAACTGAAGCTTTATGAGCCCTTCAAACATTGGAATTTATCGCGTATGACGTATTGTCACGGGGTAGCGAAGCGGACTATTCGTGACACGTGCTGGGGTGCACACACGTGTGGAAGTGTTGTATACTATGTATGTATGCATTGTGGGAATTGCTTATAGTGTTGCATATCATATATATAGGCATTGCAGAGAAAACCCACATTGTTGCACAACATGTGTGTACAACATTGCGTAGAAAATATGCAACGATGTGCAAACATAGTTGGCTATGTTGGGACACATGACCGATTAGAACATATTTGAATACTTAAGATGTCCTCAACCCCTTATATAGTGTTGGAGAGTCATTAAGAGTAATTTCGGGCCGTTTGACAAACTCTGGACGAACCATGCCCATACAACCACTTTGTTTGCCACTCCATCAGAATGAAGAAAATCTCTTAGGCTATATAAGAGGGGGACATGGTGAGCTGAAATGACAAAGTTGTTGGTATGATGGTTTTGCAACTGGTTGTCTTGGATGACAATGGAGGCTTGTTGCCTTATTAGTTATCATGTCAGGAGCCCCGTCCGCTAAGGGATAAGGCTTGCCGACCCATCGAGCGGTTGTCCGTCCTTCTGGCTGTGTTGGATACAAAGACTCTTACAGGCACTCGGTTGAGATGCAGCTAATTGGAAGGCTAAACATCATACCGACAACTTTATCATTTGAGCTTACTATGTCCCCCCTTATATAACATAAGAGATTTCTTAATTTTGTTGGAGTAGCAGCCAAAGTGGTTGTACGAATATGGTTTATCTAGAGTTTGCCAAACGATCCGAAATTACTCCCAAGAACTCTCCAATACTATATAAGGGAGATGAGATATCTTAAATATCCAAGTATGTACTAGTCGGTCATGTGCCCCAATATAGCTAATTATGTATACACATTATTGCATATTTTTTGTATAACGTTGCATACAAATGTTACGCAATGTTGCGGGTCTTCCCCATAACGCGTAACACTATAGACAATTTCCATAATACATAGACACCTAACATGCAACACTTTTACGCGTATATGTGTCTGGGTACGTGTCACAGTACCACGCTGCACTTACCCCGTGACATTTCCCTATCTGAGAGTACGCGCGCAATCAATCTTGTACATCAACGTCGACCAAAAACTTCACCCATGACCATTCGCCATTGTTGGCCAAGCTTAACGAGCGGATTTGACTTCGGAACCGAGTGGGAGAGAAAGAGACGCGTACAGTTATCCCGCTTCTAGCATAGATCTGCCCGTGACGACTATGCGGTGAAACGTTCGTAAAAATGTTACGTTAGCACTTCTGCACTTGGATCAACTCGCATGCGATACTAATATTTTAAACTCAATCAAGATCACATATTCTGGAAAATATAATACGTAGAATTCACGTAATGCAGGATTAACAGTGCAGACATGCATGTTAAGTTACATTATTATAAACATCACCCAATTAGTGCCATGGGCGTAATTAGTTATTCTACTGTATGTACGCAATGAACTATATGTCATACACATGCATCATAAACTTCTCCATTTTCTGCTTTTCCAGCCCTATCCACGCATTAATCCCGCCCCCCTCTTCCTTCCTTTTTCCATCGGACAGCAGCAACACGAACTCATCTCTTCCGCTCACTACTGGCCCTCCATAGACGGGCCTCCCGTAACCAAAATCCAGATCGTGGAGAGGAAGTTTCCACCAAGCCGACACATAAAAGTTACCATTAGATGTTGATGGAATTCCTTTGTACACCTCCAACCAGTCTATCACTGACCTCACATACTCGTTGGTCACCCTGCCGATTGCCTCTTTCACCATCTTCACACAGAAGGAGAAAGGCATCTCCTCCAAGTCGGCCACCTTTGCACTGGCGCAGGCAGTAATCACAGCATTCCCGATGAACCTATCAGGCACCGGAGGAGATACCTTAGACCTTACGTCCACGGCAAATAGTACACTGGATATTTCGTTAGGATCTCCAAAGACAGCCCTGGTTCTTGCTTTCCATATATGAGCCACAATGGCCTCAAAGGTCGAGCACTTCGTTAGAGCCCTGTCCTTGAGGGACTGTATAATTTGACCTGAGAAAGAGAAGACTCTGTAGCTATTAGTATCTTGGACATTGAATAGAGAAATAGATGGGGAAGGCAGGTCCGGGGAAGTAAATGAAGAATTGGCGCTGGTGACGTCTGCCAGCTTTGTGTACTCGTTGTGGGGGAAGTTGATCTGAGGTGGGACTCTCGCACGGAAGCATGATCTGTCATTGTTTGGCGCACATGTCATAAGTCCTCCACCTCTGTAGATAGAGGCAAGATTATTAAAAATGTCACACGCTGATTTTCCGTCCAGTATGCTGTGGTTTGTGACAATCCCAACTGAGAAACCTCCACACTTGAACTTCGTGACCTACAGTCAACCACCAGACATAAATAATTAATTAAGACATTATTTTACTAATATGCTTCGCAGTTTCGAAATGTAGATACACAGTTTATCTGGTAAGGAAGCAAGAACTAATCAAAATGTTGCCTGAATTGTAAGAAGAGGAGTCTCATTTAGATTCTTGAACCCGTCAGTTCTGAGGACAAGATGTTTGAATGATGGGTTGGGGGCAGAGACATTTCCAAGATCCTTGAGCTCAAGAGGAGATGTTGCAAACATGAAGTGAGCCCCCTCGTTGTTGCAGACTAGTTCCAGCCTCTTTGTGTGAACGTTGAAGTTGAGTCTACCTGCCATGAAATAGTACGGAATAAGTACCTCGGTGACCGCATTCCTCATTATCTCCTCCTGCATATCTTCATGTTCTAAGCCTTTTTTGCCTTGAGGGGCTTCATAGAAGTAGACGGTCTCCACTGGAAAAGCCACTGTTTGGTCTATGTTGGATAAAAATATGGTCTCCATTGGAGTTGGATTCTTGGAAGAAGTTAGTATTGTTGGCGCCTGCTTTTTAATATCATGTTCCCCAATTTGGACAGTGAGTTCCATGGAGAAGTGAAAAAGCTGATCAGATTTGTCAGGTCTTGGACTTGTCTGCTGCTTGTTGGAAGACTGACTAACGAGGGCTTGCAACTTTGAATATATATATAAGTTTATAACTGATCATTTAATAGCTGGAAAGCTTCTATAAGATTATTAAGATTATAGCCTTATCCATTATATTTAAATATCAAGACCGTGAAAGTCGTGAAGCGAAGTTAGCTAATTTCTTGATTTGGGACCACAGCTGACTGGTTTGCGAGCAATATTCAATTGGATTAACTCAGTCATTTACTCTTCATGGGCCGACACATAAGGACACAGCGTTCGCATTTTGCACTACACGGATTTAACACATCCAAGAAGCTTTGCTTCATGTGTCCCACGCCCTGGATCCTAGTATGTGACGAAAACTGAACTACTTTAGTTTGAGTCAAGGCACCATGTGACGGATTTCGCATGTTAGTGAGATTATTTCGATATCGATATATACTCTGCGAGATTTTCAATTCTGGTCGTCGGAGTACATGACATAACCATTTATTCATCTTTACCTTATTTTATACAACACTTCCCGGAAAAGAAAATGCAGCTGCATTTACTCAGGGAATGATTATCAACGTCCAGATGTAATATTGTTTGTTGCCATGCATGAATGCTGGTGAAGCTAATAAATTACACATCTTGGCTGGTGCATGGCCTTACTATAGCTCATAAGTCATACCCACTTTCAGCAAACGCTTATGAGGGATGCCAAACACCTTATCACTCTGTCTTGAATTCCTTTTTAGAAAGTTGAAGCCATATATGAGGACCTTCTTCCAAATACTAGACCCTTTTCCAGCCACCATCTCATTCTCTCCTAGAAGGTGAACCACCCCGGCCCTCCACTCTCTGTCAACCATCTCAATCTCCTTATCCACAGCTTCCCGCATCTGTCTAATCACCTCCGACTCCTCTGCATTCATGCCTTTCCCATTGGCCGCAACATCTTCTCCAACTGCTCCATTATTAGCAGTACTTCGCCAATACTCTTCCCGTATAAACTCCATTAGTCTCTCCACCAGTATCCCCTCAAACGGCTCCTGCTCGTTACGCGCATCCGTATATCCATACCTCGCCACGCACCTAAAAACAGCGAGCCCCCGTGGTTCAACCCGACGGAAAAGGAATCTCTCCTCTGGAGGGACCTTACTGATGGGAAGAGACGTAATTGACACAAAGACGAGAACAGAGTGCAGAGCAGGCACATTGGCCACATAGTGCATGAAGATTGGGGGAATACCCTGAACGAGCTCCGAATAAAAGAGGGCCAACCCCGGCAAACGCCGGACATTCGGGTCGGAGGCCTTCTCCTTTACTCTTTCAATGGAGACCTTGTTGTTTACCTCGTACATGTACTTCTTTCGGTAGACGTAGTTCCACGTGTACATGATGATTATCAGCACGCCAGCAAATGTTAACGGAAGGTAGCCACCCTCGTCGAACTTGTACAGCACTGAGCTCAAGTAGACCCAATTATCAAGATGTAGAGGATGACGAGAACGATGTGGGTCTTCCATATCATGACCATGATGAGTATCAGCAAAGATGAAGTGAGGGTCATCACAAACACCGCAGCAATGCCTGTACCACAAGGGATCGATAACATGCATTACTTCCATTACAAACTAGGAATGGTGAAAGAGACTTCTATATTATACCGTATGCGTTGCCGATCCTCTGGGTGGTCCTGAACCCGGCCGTGACCCCAACACATGCCAACATGAGCAAGTAATTAACTTCGGGTATGTAGACTTGGCCCTCGTATTTGGCCGATGTGTGGACAACTTTGACACGAGGCAAACATCCGAGCGAGAGGGACTGCTGGATGATTGAGAAGGTCCCCGAGATCATGGCCTGGCTTGCGACGATCGCAGCCATGACCGCCAACACTAACATGGGCCAATAAAAAGAACCTATAATTTACAAGAAAAGCCCCAAAAGTTTAGTTAGTTATGACACTAATTAATCACCATTTTTTTTTTAAAAAAAGAAAACCAATATTGAACTCTAAGACGCAACAAAATCGAACCCATATGGGTCATGGATTTATTAAGGGCTGGGAAGGATCAATTGATTATATGTTGAATCAACTTACCTGGTATAGACTTGTAGAAGGTGTCCGCCACATGGTGGTTGTATTTCCGGAGATATGAAGCCTGGCCCGTGTAGGCTAAGATGAGGGACGGGAATGTGACGGTGCACATGCTGATTTGTATGGAACGGACCGTGAAGTGGCGCACATCGGCATACATGGCTTCTGTCCCTGTTTAACATGACCATATACGTAATGTCAGCTAACCAAGCCAGGTAATTAATATCCAATACTAGTAAGATTGACTATAGCTTCATGCAAGCAGAGGGTTATAGATCTGTGAGACCTGTAATGGCTAGTACAACGCCGCCAAGAGAAATCCATGCATCTTTCTGGTTCCTACGGAAGTAGTCGATAATGTATTTGGGGTTGATGGCCTTGACGACGGTGCTGTCGTATACGGCGAAGTTGTAGATGCCGATGGCGCCATTGAAGAGAAACCAGATCAGGATGATGGGCGCAAAGCTGTAGCCCACCCTGTCAGTTCCGAATCTCTGCACCAGGAAGAGGCAGATCAAGATTGCCACAGCAACCCAAACGATCTTCCCTGAAGATTGGAAATGATTGACGATGATATAGTTAATCAATCAGTTATTTTTTTTAATAATAATCATTTCGGATTTACTAAGTAAAATTTAGAAAGGAGGTGTATTCATTAACGACACAGACAGCGTATCATATCCACATTTCTGCCTAGCTACGTATTGAGTGAGTTTAATGTGGTACGACTGAAGGACCTGACCACACGCCTAATCCCAGAGGTACTAAGGGTCCACATAGAGTGGCAAAAATTCGGGTCGGCCCTCTACAGTAATGAGCCAGGCCCTCGGGGCCCAGCTGGGGGCAACCAGCCTAACCTAGGTGTCCAGGCCCATGGCCAGTGGTAGGCCCGGTACCCTCTGGACCGGGACCTGCCCACAGGCACTAATGGTGGCTAGCAGCTAGCCAGCCCAACCAATGGGCCTTAACCAGCCGCCGATGGACGACCCTCCTCAGCTCCACCCCGCCAAGAGATGCCGCGGGCCTGTGGCCTCTATCTCTAGCCGCAAGCTGTGGCTGAGATTTATGGTTGTGTCCTCTCTGACTGTGTTGCAAAGACACGGGAGCCGCTGCCACCTATAAGTAATATTTTAAAAACCGGCTTCTTTATTGAGCCGGTAGGTCGTCGGGCTAGGTCAATTAGGTTCAACTTTGGGTTCATCTAGTAGTCAACCTAATTATTTTATATATTAGATTAAATATAAAATTATGTATAAATTTTATATAAAAAATTTATAACTCAATAGGTAAATTATATAAGATCATTTATACGATATGCATAACAAAATTGTTGTGGTTAGTTAGTGGGTTAGGCATTACCACTACACTTTAACATAGCGTGAGGCAGAATTCGAATTATGTTTGAAACATAATTTTTTTTCTTTAAAACCTCATATAGAATATTAAATTGGTCTGACCAAGGTCAATGGGTAGGCTGCGATTGGGTGGGTCATGTTGACCTGTTAAATGAGTAATGCTAACACAACGTTAAAAAACGATGTCAAAAACCTACTTCATCTTTTTATCACCATTGATGAGTGGGATCCATTTTTGTGGGTCCCACTCATCAATGGTGATAGGAAGATGAAGTAGGCTTTTGACGTTGTTTTTTAACGTTGCATAAACATTTTTTTTGTTAAATCAGATGAATGGCCTAATTTCTTAACCCGGTCAGTTGAACCTAATTCGACCGACCGGGTGAGCTGGGTTTTCATTTTTTTTTTCGTTTTATGTGCTTTACGGATCCTTTTTTACTTGTTTTTCAGACGAGGTGCCCAGGTTTTCAGACAGATCTTAGCTTGCAGCCAGGGCTGGTTGGACCATAAGGCAGCTTCGGCTACTGCCTAAGGCCCACCAAAATATAAGGCCCCATATTCCTTTCAATCTCATGCAAAAGAACATGAAGTCATATTAAAAAATAATTTATATGACAAAGGATTATATTAATTCTATGCCTTAACCCTCTAAGTATAATTATTTCTAAAACTCAAAAATCAATTACAAGACAAGGAAAAAGTCACTATAATAAGTTGTTTTGTTTTAACTTGAGATATTCCATAACTAAACCCAATGATAACTATTAAATATAGTTTCTTGTCATCAATTAAACTAATTTTTTTGTATCACACTAACCTTGCTAAATTTATCTTATTAACAAAACTTAAGCATATAAATTAATTATTAATTATGCATTTTAAATAGCAAAAAAATATATGTTAAATAAACTTATTAAATTAATATGTTAACATTATATTAAACATAAAAAATAATAATTTTAAAATCGCCTAAGGCCTCCAATTTTCTCAAACTGGCCCTGCCTACAGCTGACGATCCATCAGCGGGGTAGATATTTTTGCCCTTGTAGCCGCAGGATCGGGATCCCATGAGGCGCATATCTACGGATCTCATATAAAAAAAGAGCTAGTTCCAGTTATAGTACTCAAGTTTGGTCTCCACTTGAATTCTACCATGAAGGCAAATTCGTACCCTCTAAAAACACAAAATTAGAGCAACCCTCGATCGGATACAGAGAAATCCAATTCTTTACAGTTTGAATAACTTTTTCGTCACAGAGAAAGCTCGTTCTATTGAGAGTCAAAAGGTTTGGGAGTTGGGACATGGGCGAGAGATGAGTCATACCTTCCGTCATGGCACTTGTTGCTTCCTTAATTCCTCCCACAGCTGAAAGCACTGCCCACACACACAGTGGCCAAAATATTAGGCAAACAAATTATAGTTTACTATTGGAACACTATTTTAAAGCCCAAAATTTTGAATGAAGGCTCGATTAATTACCCCGTATAAGAATATGCATCCTAGTATTCTTTTTAGTACCCAATAAAATTTTTAAATTTTTTTTCTTTTTCACTTACCCCATACGTTTACCATTAAATTTCTATTCTTATTACCCCAAACGAAAAAAAACAAAGACCAAATCCGTACGACGTTCCACCTCTCATGATGAGTTTATAGTTACTGTCCGGTAATATTATTGCCAACAATAGTATAAAACTTTCGTAATTGCGATTTTCTCTAGTCTAAAGCCATGAGTTTCACTTTTTTTGGAATGCACTTATTGGTAAATCCCTGCCAAATCATCAATGCCTTTTAAGATGGACTCCATCCGTGACAAAGCTGGCCGGAAGCAGAGAAGGGATTTCTTCTAGAATTCACTTCTCGGTGGCAGCCCACCGCGGCAAGATGGCTGAGAGCCTAGAAGAAATTTCCTCATTATTTTCCTAATGGCAGCCCCAGGCCAATTTATAAAAGACTTCAGTGTGGGAGACTATAGAATTTTGACAATGATATAATTTAAATATAAACTATATATATATATATATATATATATATATATATATATATATATATATATATATATATATATATAAAGTATAAAATTTACGTGGTTCGGTAAAATGCCTATATCCACAATCGGAGAAGTTCTTTTTACTATTATGTAAAAAATAATTAAATAAATTACAAACCTCTTAAATAACCACTCAAAAGAACTTATTTTTACACTCTCTTTCTTACCCCTCTCTCAAAAAAAGAGATCTAGAAAAGAAGATATCTCTTTGTCCAACAAAAAAAGAATGAAAAAAACCTCTTGGAGTCATTTCAGCCCGTGTGCAACCAATAAGGATAGGTAAGCCTTAAAATGATTTGCCCTTATCATAAATCAGAGTCCTAGAGTCCCGTTACTTATGAAGTGTAAGTCACATAAAACAGAGACACTTATGATAGAGAATGTTATAGATATTTTTGGTAAAATGAGGGGCAATAGAAAGTTTTCCTTTATATTATTCACGTTCTAGCCGAAGGTAGAGGGGGTGACAGGCACAACAGGTGGGGCAGATGTGAATCGGTCTACTTTGACAAGTCACACATGAATCAACAGCCAAAGGCTATAGGCTACGGTGCTTAGAGGAAGGTAGAGGAGGCAACAACCATAAGGGAAGGGGGTGGGGTAGGGAAAGTTAGGGTGAGGCAGATGAAAATTGCATGAAAAATAAATAGGGATTATGGTTTCGCAATTTGTTGGATGACTGTCGAGCCGATGGAGGCGATGACAACAAGAAGAAAATGGGGAAAGGAGGCTAAGGTAGAGGAGATGGGAATGACATTCAAGAGGGGCGATTTCGAGCTTGGGGTACATATTATTGGATACAAATTATTGGTTGTAGCAAATTCTAATTTATTTTAATTTAATTAGTTAAATTCATTGATAAATTATTTTTATATTTAGTAATATATATTATTGATTATAATCTATAAGAGATTTGTATATGAATCATATGAATATCCTTTGGAGGAGGAGATTACTTGAGAAAGTGAAAATTAACCAAAATTCTTGATGAATCTAATAATTTATTATAAATTTGATATATTTAAGAATTTTTACATCTAAATATAATTTAAAGGATTTATAATTATCAAACAGCCCCTAAGACAGTATTTGAGAAATAAATTTATAAATTTTAAGATGAAGAAAAAAAAATAGGGGAGTACTAAGGGTTATGTGGGGTGCATATAGAGGCGTTCCTGGTATAAACATATCCAAAATGCAACATAAAATGATGCACACTCATCGGTAGAAGAAACTATTAGATTGTAAATGGTCCACGGAAGCCATTTTTTTCTTAAATATAATTAATTATTTGCCTTGCCCTATCTAGGGGAGTAAATAATGAACGATGCCAGTGAATAACGCTACGGGCCAGGTGAATATTAGATTTGTTACCTGAGATGCAAGGAGTGAGGACTCCATCCCCGATGACCATGCAAGTGCCAAGCATGGTGATGAAGAGCAGGAAGTACTTGGCGAAGGAGCTCCTCTCCAAGGCCGACTTCACTCTGGAAGCTCGGCGAAGGCGATCGTTGGGAAGCTCTAGCTGGAAGGTAGACACATCCTTGTCCTGCGGCTGCTGGCTCGGGATCAACCCCACTTTGGCATTACGGCATATTAGCGAATATAATGCGATTGTTCCCCCTACAGAATCCAATTAAGCTATCCATGTTATAATATAATCAAATACGTCATAACTTAAATTAAGACAGCATTTGGATCTTGTTACTGCTGACTTGGATAGTCTTTGGAGACTTGGAGTATAATGAAGGGTTGTTTTTATGGTACCTTCACCATTGTCGTTGGCGCGGAGGACGATGAAGACGTATTTGCACAGAGGGATGAGAGTGATGGTGTAGAAAATGAGAGAGAGGGCACCGAGGATGTCATCGTTGTGTTTGATGCCATCAGTGAAGGTGCTCGCGTAGACGTAGAGAGGAGAGGTGCCGATGTCTCCGTACACTATGCCTATGCTCTGAAAGGCTAGGTGCAAAACTGTCGCCCAGTCTACTTGCTGCAACAACGCATGCCAACAAAAATTAAAACGTTTTTTGGCCACCTTTACAATGCGGTGAAGACATACACTAATATATTGAATACACTTATTTATTAAAAAGAATACTCTGTAGTACACGTGATTCTTATCACCAAAATCAATAGTTGGATCATTTCTATAAAAGATACATGATCCCACTTGCTTTTGAAAAAATAAAATTGCTGAACACTGCATGCATTATGAAACATACGGGGGAAGGGAAACAGAAAGCTGGAACAGATAAAAAAATGTCTGATCTATTTCTACTCAATAAAGACTTAATAACCTCTAAAGAATGTTAAATGAGAAGTGAGTAATAAAATGAACTGAGACTTTATTGGAGGGGGCACTAGAATCATTCCAAATAAAAACGTTGAATTTGGCAACCTCGAACCTTATGTTCGTGTCCACTCATTGTAGCCGATTCGATGTCTAACGAGTCAAAGCGTTGAAGGGTGCCATACGGAGGTCTCTTTCCGGCAGAGCAGCTGGTCATCTCTTCTTCGACCTCAGCGCACACACCAGTGACGCTATTCATCTCCAATATCAGATTAATGAGTGAAGGAAGAAGAGGCAGCTAGATTATGACGATGATGTGTACTGGAGGAGGCCGGGAGGGAGTCTCCAGTTATGGTGGGAAGCTGTGGAATTGAAGAACCTTTACGCGTATTTATAACTAAAAAATACGAGTTGGAAGTGGAAAAGGTAGTTCACGTCTTGATGCTACTGAGCAACACAATTATTAAAATAAAGAAATGATTAAAATGAGCGATACGGTAAGATGACAAACTTATATAGAGTGAGCTGTAAAGTTCCTATGCTTATATATGGATTCAGGATTATTGAAGCATGAGTCCATTATAAATACTCCTAACAAAAAATTGACAACGACGAACCTTAGATTTTACATGTGACGTCAGTTTGGTCACATTTAATCTCTTTCCTTTTTTTAAGTTGTCATCCTCACAAAGCAACGTATTGCATATCAAAATGGAGAGATGTTATCGTGATCTTCGAGAACGCTCAGACGACGCGGTATATAGTGCCATAGTGGTGTAGGCACTGAATGCGGACGTGTTAGGGATTGGAATCAACAGCGCTCACCAGAACTTGGACGGCAAATAGCAGTGAGGACTACTGAAAATATTAGTATATTTGTTGGAACTAAGTACATTTCCTTTTTCTTTCAGGGCAGTTAGTATTTAAACAGGCATGGGCTAGGGTAGGTCGCAATTTTAAAAATCGTCAAGGGGAGCAGGTTCCACACAAGTGTCTGTTGTTGTCGTTTAGTTTTATAGCCCAAGACAGGAGTATAAATGCAGGTTCAGATCAAATCAAAATCATCTCCATTCATCTTTTTTATCAGTTGATCAAATCAAAATCATTTTTATTATTGTTGATTCTGGATAAGTCCATCTCAAAGAGGCCCCTCTTCATCCTACAGCTACACTCAGAGTTGGGCCTGGGGGAGGTAAAATTTTGTAGCTTCTATAAGGACCTCGACTCACTTTTCTTTAGTTTTATCAATCCTTATTCCTTACAAATAGAAAACGTCAAACAGTGGGTGGGCTAAGGAAACAATGGTGGAAGTGTCGGCTGCATGCCCTGGGATTATAAGAAAGAAAAGGAATTAGACGTCGCATGCATGGTCCATGGCAATCGAGTCTCCTGTGACCCTGACCCAGTACTAGCCAAGATCTGGCGCCTTGTCTCTTGCGTCGCCCCCAGCAGACACCTGTATCACGCGGCAAGACAATGACAAGGTGCCCAGGCGTCTTCCGGTGAAAGATGGTATCGCCCCACTAATCAACCGACTTAGGGCTGAATTAGATTTGTGGAGAAATTTTATAAATTAAGTTTGATTGCAAATATTTTTAAATGTATCACATTTATAATGAATTGTTGGATTTATTGAAATTTGTAATTAATTTTTACTTTTTTAAGTAATCTATTTGTCAGGAGATTTTGTGACAAATCAAAGGCGATACTTTTTTTTCTTCTAATTATACCCTTTGAATCTCGATGTGATTTCCCTGAAGCTCAGCTGTGGAAGAAGGACAACTGGTGCTCAAGGTAGTACCTGGCCAACAAATGGCCAGTTCTTCTTGTGGGTTGTCCAGCTCGATCTTGTGAAAGGGGGCTCCATGATCTCGTTGGAGGAGTTCAAGGCGGAGATCGAAGGGCGGGGGATGTTGGCTCAGTGCAGCCCGCAAGAGCAGGTGCTAGCTCACCCAGCCGTGGGGTGTTTCCTAACCCACAGTGGGTGGAACTCGATGGTGAAGAGCATCAATTGTGGGGTGCCCATGATAAGCTTCTTTTGGAGCTCTATTCGCCGCTTATTGGTATTTTTTTTTCATTTACAGCTTTAGGCCACTCCATGTAGTTAATTATCTTTACAAGAATTTACAAAAGTATTAACTTTTGGTCTTTACTTGTTCTGGTATTGTTATGTTCTATTCATCTTCTCTCTCTCGTTAGATTAATGGTCTCTTGTGGTAAATTAATTAGCATAGCAGACCATAATTGAGTTATTTGTCTTTTGTTTCACTTCACAACATAAAATTTAATTGGGTGTTTGTCTTGGTCACCAGGTCTGTTAACAAATACTCAATCTTCAGTTTTGGTTTCAATATTGAGACTGGGCTAATACTTTATAGATACTTTACAATTTGTTTAGAAAATAACTTTAGTTTTGAATTGCTGATGTTGATATAGAATTGGATGCAATTTAAGAATCTATTATCCACACTTTCAGGGACCTTGTTGTTGTGTTCTTTCTGTAACAAATTAATCTTTTAGGTTCATAACTTTTGTTTAGCCATGCTTGCGATGTGGGGGAATATTTATGTACTTCATAACTTTTATTATAGGTCCTTCCCGAAGAAGATTAAGGTTTCAATGATACCTAATTATAAAGGTGGAAAATACATAAAATGGAGTATTTTTTTGGCAAGATACAATCCCTTGAATGCCATTTTTTATTTTCCTTGTTTTTATTCATGTAGTATGTGTAAAGGTCAGAATAATCAGATACCAGATTTCAATCCTGAGGCGAGAAGCTCAAAGTTGATGGGATAAAGTCATCTTTTTTGCATTCTTATTCATGCTTATCGAATAGAGCCTTGCAAGCTCTTTCAATTTTCATATTGCTCTATTTTGTTAAAAATAAATAAATTATTCTAGTAGTTTCTCTTTTTGATTGTATGAATTGTTGGTCTTTCCCTTACACATCAAGTAGTTTCCTTTTCAAATTGTATGATAATGTATCTTTATTAGTTGTTTTTTCATGTCTATCATACAGATGAGGGGGCTTTTCTTTCCTGGTTCTGTAATTTCAGTTGTTCTAAGTCCACCATAATTTTCATCTTCCTAGCTTTTTGGGGGGGGTTTTAGTATCCTAAGAGTTTTTTTTTGGTTTATCTGGTTCCTCTTTCTCTATTTATTGAAAAATGCTATTAGGGGTGATTCAGGAGTTTATTGCATAGTTTTGGTAGATTCGTTTATTGATCTTTTATTTTCATTGATATTTATGCCTCTGATGCTTTTAAACAATATTGGATTAACTAGGCTCTGCATTGCTAATTGATTAGAATCAAGGTGATCACGTGTTTTTTGAATAACTATGCATCTGATGCCTCTATCCAATAATAATTTCTCTCTTGAGCAATTAATTATATGATAGTTCTTGCTCTCTAAGTCTCTGTAATTGGTACTGGAATCAGTGATTCAATTTTTCTTTCTTTTGTTCTTTTTCATGCAAGCTATTTATCTTCACTATCAAACGTAGGTTGCATTGGTATACATTGTTTGCAAATTCTACTTAAGGTGGGTGGCATGCAAAATTATAATTATTGACTGCCATTGGATTGAGTTATGTTTTTGGTAGAAACCATTGGGAGATGGTCAAGTATGACTATGGTTTTCCCCAATTCCTTTTCTCGGATGTTCTTGGAAAGTTTGCTTCAGATGTTTATTGTTTGATAGAAAATAGTTAATCATAGAGGAGTTTTGATCTTATCATTTAGCTGTTCAAGGGATTATTTTTATGGATTCAGTGTACGCTGGGACATTGACTTTGTTAATATATCTAAATTTCTGAAGTTTGATAAGCTTGACGCTTAGTGAACTGGAAACATGCATATTAATAAGCAAAAACTAGATATGAGGTTCTAATCTTCAATTGATTATCTGCATAATCTAAGTGCGGAGCAATGCAGGTGTAAGCTTCTCCACAAATAGAAGGGTTTTAGATTATGCCCTTCTTGGGTTGTGTGGTCTGGTTTCTTTAGAAAAACCAATTATATATAATATAATGATCCTAGTTTTCTTGTGATATTAGGCCAATTGTCAGCAAGGCCTGTTTCATGTAAGCATTTAAAAGGAATCCCAGACTTTGACACAAGAGATCGCATATATAGATCAGACTTATGATGGTGATTGCCATTAGGGCCACATACAAGGTCTTCCTGCGGAAAACTTCGACCAAATGACAAAGAGAGGAAGATAATCCATCCAAGAAAAATATTGTGTGGTCTTCTATGTGAATGCAACATGGCCTGACATATGAACCTCCAAGAAAATAGGACTTGACAAAAGAAGTCTTTTGCTAAGAATCCTATGATGGCCAAAATTTCCAAGCAGCCGATGACCAAACTCAAGTCTTTCACCCACACAAACACAAAACCCATGCTTGCAGCATCTTCGACCAGGGACATTAAAAAGAACCATTGGAGATGCTCAAGGTGCAATTCTATTTGCTTATATGGCAAAACAAATACGGTGAACTCTAACTATAGTCTTCAAATAGTACTTAAAACTATGTAAAAGTGTAGGAGGGGTGGGTGTGTGAAGGGTATTTATTAACAAAATATAAAAAGATGAAATGACATCTCCAAATGGAAATAGATGCTGCAAAAACCAGTGTGCCATTTTTGTGGCCACTGGGTACCAAATTCATTTGGCGTCCAGCTTTGGTGATGATCATAATAAATAGAGTTCTATTTTCTTTTAAAAAGGGTATATATGTAATGTGTAACTTATGAATCATATTTTCATATGAGTTTACCAAACATGATTCACATACAAATCTTTTATAAATTAGATTCACGAAATATGTATTACCAAACATAAAAGTGATTCATCGATTAATTTGACTAATCAAATTAAGGTGAACATGATTTGCTACACCTAATAATCTTCATCCAAACAGCCCCTTAATGTGACTCCAAAGACTTCGGTGATCAACAATGTCAAAGAAACCTCATTTTACACAAGTGAGATTTATAATTATTTTACCGTCTCTCATAGTTTTATGCTTCCTTCCTCCTATATTAATAACTTCAATAGAAGAAAAAATTTATTATTTTATATTAATTATTCTATTTGGCTTAATTTAAGCCATTTGATTGGTCTAATAAGCTTCGCATACAATCTAAACCATGAGATAGCTCTAGGCCCGGATCTGACCAGTGATCGACCCTAACCCCTACAAAGTACAGGCTGACTTTCATCCCCATCTCTCCTAGCTCGAACCCACGCTTATGAACAAGGTATAGCATTCTTTCCCTCTCCAAAGGCATCACATATGCCGACAAAGCTGTTGAAATTAGTGAAGGGGAGGGTGAGGGTCTGGTTCCAGATGTGGGAGGGTTTTGGTGAACTGCTTGTGGAGCAAGTCGACCCAGGTGATGATCGAGTTCTTGGTCTAGCCCAGGAAGCTCACGTCCTTGAGCCCTTGCATGGAGAAGATGGTCCTTGGAGCTGTGCCATTGAATCGTTTGCCATTGTTGCATACTTTCTCAGTTCATATTTTGAGGGATAATGACATCCCCCAATGATTCTACAGGGGCAAGGGTTGGGTGGAGTTCGAAGTGGGGAAGAGGGAGGTCTAGAATATGAAAATGTGGATTATGGGTACGAAATCCCAGGAGAAGATTTTATTATTGTTAGATGCGAAAGAGAGTTATAACTACTATTTTATAAAAATCATAAAAATTAGAAATAAAGCTATTAATATATGACAGAGGAGTATTAACAGTTTTATAAATTTGAGATAATATATATTAACACAAATGAGAAAAGTTTTTATTTGTATTAACATACAACAACACATGCACCATCGATCAACTTTTTAGATAGTACTATGGAAATTAATATTCTTTTTATTTATAGTATGTATTCACAATTTTATTTTAAAAATATTATCTCATTAATAGTTTTATTTAGTTAAATTTAAGTAATTTAATATTTCAAAAAATAGAAAAAAAATTATTCCATATTAATAACTTCATTTTATTTAGTTTAAGTTGTTGATTATTTAAAAAAAAGTATCATAAGCTTATTTTCTTTTGTTAGATGTGGGTTCACTATTAAATAAAAAATATTACTTTTTTAAATATAATAATTAAAATTAGATGGAGGAAATATTATTTTTCTAAAAAAAATTATTATTTTTCTCATTGCATACCATTTTTGTGGTTAAGAAATGTGTGTCCTTAAGCATCAAATTTTGCATTTCCATTGTTTTCTTTATCTTTCTCTTCTAGGATTTTTATATTTAATAGAATTTTTAAGTTGATTTTATTACTTGTTCTATTCATATTTTTAAGATTAAATACAACTATTATTTTTTAAATGATAGTTTTATTTTTATTATTTTACGTTAATATGTGATAAAATTTACTAATTAAGTTAATTAATTGACCTACTTAAGATAAAGGGGTAGTTTGGGTGTGGAATGCTTTAGAAACGGAAGTAAAAAATTTTAGAATGAATTTCAATAATTCATTGTTGATTAAGAATTACACTTGGTAATAGAATTTTTTAGAAGAAATTTAAATGTCGCTTCAAACATATTTATAAAACTTTAAATTAATATAACTTTCTCTCTTTCCTGAATTCGGATATGTATGTTCTTGATATTGTTGCACTCCTAAATTTGAGTCCTATCAAATAAAATTTTACATGAGTAGGCAATTTTGAATTTTTAAAATAAGTTGTATGATATAACACACTTCTCGAGGCTTAAATAGATATAAAGGTAGAAATTAAAAAATAAGAATTTTTTTATTTTAAAATAGTGGGATAAGAGATTAAATCGATAAAATAGCCACATAAGGTGATGGAGTGATTCTGGCTGAAAATGGCATGGAATCAACTTTCAAGCAAAATTTTTAATTACACCCGCCTCACCTAACCACAATTTCGGTTATTTTGAATAGAAATAGGGCAAAATCAATAAAATCTTACATAAACTCTACACCCACACATGCCCAAAAGCCTAGTTCAATCCCTACCCAATAAGTTTTGGTACAAGAGACATAAAGAGAAAAAAGTTCTTTAATATTCGAATAGCACCAACCACTCATAAAGGGCTTTAATGCATCTTGTAAAAGCCTTGAAGCTAATTCAATAATCATTTGATTTGCTTGATGTCAATGGCGCATTGTTCTGTTCCATGTCCATTACCCTTTGATTGTAGAAGCTTATTTCTTTATTAAATTGTTGGTTTAAGTGGCCCTTAAGGCCAACTATTATTTGCTTATGCCTAAGTAGGAGATTAAATGGATGAACATGATTTAATTATGTGGCCATGTGTGGTCAGCACTTGTAGTCGCCGAATGGCTTGGATTAGGGCATAAAATAACATTTCAACTCTTTAATCCCCTTCTCCTCCACCTCCATCATCCTCCTTCCGTTCTTTTCCTCTCCTTGCCACCTGCACACATATGTCAGCAAACAGGTTTACCCTCCCCATTCCTCTCTCTTTCCCCTTACACAATTCCCTTGTTAACGCATCATTAGTATAGGAGAACACACGATCCTCCAGCACCGGACAAAATGCTAATGGTTAAAACAAAGAGCATGACTACCCTTGATATCTAGGTGGAGTCGGCGGTGCAACTAGAAGCCAACTAGTCCACAAGCTCGACCTCTTCCTTTGGAAGTAATTTTGGTAGAGTTTCTCAGGCCTTAGAACAAAAACAGTTTGGACTATGCAATCACATAGCAAATTCTTGAGTTGAGAGACTCTATGACCAGTTATTAGTGTCCCAATCCGGCATCCCTTAGGCAACACCGCGCGACAAGGGGGTGGTTCCTCCATACAACGCATGAACCACGCCTCTTTACTAAGATGATTTTTTTTCTACCATACTTTTTGTCACGCCTTAGCACACATTACCCCCGAGCTGAATCCAATCCAAGGAGAAAGTGGCACACAGCATGACGAAATATATTTGAATTGCGGAAGACTTAACTCATATTTGGGTAGAATATTACGGAGTTGCGCATGTATACTTTATACAAAAAATAAAATTTGCAATAAATGACTACTAATTAAATATTAGTTCATACACATACCTACATACTTAGTCAAAAATAACCCACACATGGTTAAAACAGTATAAGTCTAAGCCCATAATGATTAATAAGAATCTAAGCTAACATTGGCTAAATAGAAGTGTAAAGTATAGTTAAGTATATAAAGATCTCAACATAACATGTTATCAAAACTATGTAATCACATAGAGTTGAGGGGCTCTATTGTTCCTTGTGAATAACACCAGGACCCCCATGTGCATGATAGCTAACCATGTTAAGTCCTCATTTGACACAGTCCATGTATCAGCAAGCACTTCTTTCAATATTTCTTCAAGTCGTGCCTTCTTTCGGATGCTTCCCTTTGAAGAACTTCTTACAGAATTGCCCTTACCTTGGGTAGCCTTCCCCTCGCTACTTTCAATTTATACGGGTTTCATTTTCCACTCAAACACATGATCATTTCCACTTCATCCACCGTAGGACTAGTCTTTTGCCCATAATGTTGAAGACCTCCTGTGAGTCGTCCCAACACTCACTAATGAGAACATCTAAGAGCAGCATGGAGATGATGATGGGCTCGTAATCATATACTAGGTAGAACCCAATCTCCACCAAGATAGTTTTGCATCCCAGACGTGAATATATAAGGTCTTTTGATAGACAGAGTCTAAGGGGAAACTATTCGTTCCCGAACCTGGTCTTCTCCTATAGATTCACTTCTTATCTTTTGTTGCATTCATTGACTCCACCATTTGCTGTAATACTCTAACTTTATGTTTGCAAATTTGGATAAATATATGTATATTAGCAATGGGTTGTAACCATAATCAATAGTCGCGTTAATTCACATTCTCTAACTAACTTCATTCTATACAAAATATATATATCGTGTTATAGGATATATGATAAAATGACCACTCATACATGATATCACAATAGTTGAATATTGTGTTCTCATCGTCTTATCGAACACACGATATATTACTTATCGTATTTTAGAAAACATGATTTGTTGTTTCGACTACCTACTTCGTGTGTTCTAATACACTACAAACCAAAAAATCGTGCATACAAATATTAAATGTAGATTTTAGGAAAGGCCTTACCATGACACTGATCAAAGCCGGATCAACCCCTCGATCAGCCGCTGATTTTCTCCAAAGTTCACTCCTTTACAAGGATCGCGTCAAATGGAACCTTGCTACACGGCCGAAACTTGCTTTGTGGCATAAAGTTTCAAAATCACCTTGCAAAAACAAGATGAAATAGAATTAACGCAGGAGTGTTTTTCAAAATCTCCTTCTAAAAATAAAAAAAACCCTAATCTTCAAAAATTCAATTGGAGTTTTTCGCAATCGCTCGTTGTTTGGGTGGCAAAATATGCTATCACACTGCATGAACGTTGTTCAATGCTCCAAATAACGAAATCAATGATGAGAAGGGGTCAAAAATTGAAATAGAGTCTTCTCACGAAGGAATCGCCAGAGTCGTTTGCCTGTGAGTGCGACTTCGTAAGGATTTTACACGATATAATATCCTCTCAGATTAGGAGTATTTTTACCTAAAATTTACCTTATATCATGTTATTTCATGTTTGATGGCATTTGTGTTTAAAATTCATTAAATATAAAATTCTTTCATCTTCAGCCAGACAATATGAAAAAGAATGAGGCTATATGCACCCCAATAATCCCTTCAGTACCCGATTTTATTCATAAATTCACAAGGGGGTTTATAGGGTTATTGGGGTACTGAGGGGATTATTAGGGCATATATAGCCTCATGAAAAATCTCACTTAATAAATATGCTGACTTTAGTGTATTTCTCTCATTTATGCACCAAACCACCATTGCTCATATATTTTGTACTGGATTTATGTACGTTCCGAGCTGGTTACCCCATTGGGATCAAGCGGCTCTAAATGAGACCATTTTAATGGGATTTGAAGTCAGAGATTTCAAACCTTGCTATGGTTTCATCGACTCCCGTTGATGTCTATTATATATTTTTATTTACCTTATCTCCCTAGCCATCGTGGCAAAATGTAAAATTCGTCTCATGACCATTTGGTTACAAAGGTGTTGGCCACCTGACGCAACTGAGGCGGTTCCTAAGGTCACAACTGAAAAAGTCTTCCAGGATCGATACGGTGAAAGAAAGGTTGAGAGTGCCACATAGGTTTCCTTCATTTGAGGTGCCCAAGTTGTGCTTTTAATGAATTTGGCCTGCTTCAAAATGTCCTTTTACACATGACCCCCAAATAAGTAATTGTTGCAAATTCTTTTGTTCCCAATATGCTAGTATAACATTTTATTCAATCTCATTAGATACGTAATATAAAAAGAGTTGGTATGAGCTCAGGTTCACATAATTGGATCAAGATCCGATGGTACAAAGAGGCAGGTAACCTGTCTACCCTCTAAGTAATTTCTATCGTTGGATCGAAATCCTACAATCAACGATGCCCACACTCATTCTAAAACACATGAGCCCAGGCTCATAATTCCGACACTAACATTATGTTTGCTTAAAATATTGTCATTGTACACCTTCATCTGTCTTATGTTTACAAATTTCTTCCATTAGTGACTACCATCCATCAATTTACCTGTGTTTTAAAAATAGACCCATCCCGACCAGTTAAACCCAATTCGACTAGAAATAGTTGGCTTTCGAGTCTGAGTCATTTCCCAGTTAAACTCTGATTTTACCCGGTTGAACAAAAAAAACCTGGATCCAACCACCAATTCCGCTTGGTGGTCCTGTCAATTTCAAAAACACTGCACTTTATTCATCATTTTAGTTAAAAATGTATGGTATGTATGAATAATTTAGTTTCCTCTTCATTTGTCTAGGCATATGCAATTTGGAATGATAACAAATTTTTAAATCCTATGAAGTTTCTTTGAAAAGGAATTTTAAATAAAATTGCACGTTATAGATTAGTACTCCTTCCATCCCATATTAATTATTTATATTTAAAAATATATAATTTATATTAATTGTCCAATTCTACGTTATCTTCCTCACAATAATTAGTGGAGAAATTAAAAAAGTTAAGAGATGAAGTGAAAAGGTTAATTATTTAACTTTCTTTTATATTACTATTTTTTTAACTATGGACAACTAATAGAGGATGGAAAGAGTAACGGATTTACTGTATTAATATTATACTCAAATAAAAATTCTTAATTAAATATTGCCTCAGGCCTCTAATTGTAGTTAGCCGGCCCTGATTTTAAATTCTGGTCGTCGATGTAGATGACATAGCCATTTATTCATCTTTACCATATTTTATACAACATTTCCCGGAAAAGAAAATGCAGCTGCATTACGCAGGGAATGATCGCCAACGTCGAGCTGCAATATTGTTTGTGGCCATACATGCATGCGGGCGAAGCTATTAAATTACATATCTTGGCTGGTGCATGGCCTTACTATAGCTCATAAGTCATCCCCACTTTCAGCAAACGCTTGTGAGGGATATCAAACACCTTATCACTCTGTCTTATATTCCTCCTCAGAAAGTTGAAGGCATAGTCTATGAGGACCTTCTTCCAAATACTAGACCCTTTTCCAGCCACCACCTCATTCTCTCCTAAAAGGTGCACCACCCCGGCCCTCCACTCCCTGTCAACCATCTCAATCTCCTTATTCACAGCTTCCCTCATCTGTCTAATCACCTCCGACTCCTCTGCATTCATGCCTTCCCCATAGGTCGCAGCATCTTCTCCAATTGCACCATTACTAACAGTACTTCGCCAAAACTCTTCCCGTATAAACTCCATGAGTCTCTCCACCAGTATCCTCTCAAACGGCTCCTGCTCGTTACGCGCATCGGTATATCCATACCTCGCCACGCACCTGAAAACAGCGAGCTTCCGTGGTTCGACCCGACGAAAAAGGAATCTCTCCTCTGGAGGGACCTTACTGATGGGAAGAGACTTAATGGACACAAAGACGAGAACAGAGTGCAGAGCAGGCACATTGGCCACATAGTGCATGAAGATTGGCGGAATACCCTGAACGAGCTCCGAGTAAAAGAGGGCCAACCCCGGCAAACGCCGGACATTCGGGTCTGAGGCCGTCTCCTTTACTCTTTCAATGGAGACCTTGTTGTTTACCTCGTACATGTACTTCTTTCGGTAGACGTAGTTCCAAGTGTACATGATGATTATCAGCACGCCGGCAAATGTTAACGGAAGGTAGCCACCCTCGTCAAACTTGTACAGCACTGAGCTCAAGTAGATAAACTCCACCGACCCAATTATCAAGATGTAGAGGATGACGAGAACGATGTGGGTCTTCCATATCATGACCATGATGAGTATCAGCAAAGATGAAGTGAGGGTCATCACAAACACCACAGCAATGCCTGTACCACAAGGGATAACATGCATTACTTCCATTACAAACTAGGACTGATGAAAGAGACTTGTATGTTTGGTTATACCGTACGCGTTGCCGATCCTCTGGGTTGTCCTGAACCCGGCAGTGACCCCAACACATGCCAACATGAGCAAGTAGTTAACTTCGGGTATGTAGACTTGGCCCTCGTACTTGGCCGATGTGTGGATAACTTTCACACGAGGGAAACATCCGAGCGAGAGGGACTGCTGGATGATGGAGAAGGTCCCCGAGATCATGGCCTGGCTTGCAATGATTGCAGCCATGACCGCCACCACAAATATGGGCCAATAAAAAGAACCTATGATGTACAAGAAAAAACCCAAAAGTTTAGTTAGTTATGATACTAATTAAACACCATTTAAAAAAAACAGAAAACCAATATTGAACTCAAGACGCAACAATTAATCGAACCCATATAGGTCATGGATTTATTATGGACTTGGAGGGATCAATTGACTATGTATGATAAATCAACTTACCTGGTATAGACTTGTAGAAGGTATCTGCCACATGGTGGTTGTGTTTCCGGAGATAGGAAGCCTGGCCCGTGTAGGCCAAGATGAGGGACGGGAATGTGAAGGTGCACATGCTGATTTGTATGGAACGGACCGTGAAGTGGCCCACATCGGCAAACATGGCCTCTGTCCCTGTTTAACATGACCATATCTGTAACGTTAGCTAACCAAGCCAGGTTAATATCCAATTCTAGTAAGATTGACTCTCGTAGCTTCATACAGGAAGAGGGTTATCGATCTGTGAGACCTGTAATGGCGAGTACCACGCCACCAAGAGAAATCCATGCATCTTTCTGGTTCCTTCGGAAGTAGTCGATAATGTATTTGGGGTTGATGGCCTTGACGACAGTGCTGTCGTAGACGGCGAAGTTGTAGATGCCGATGGCGCCGTTGAAGAGAAACCAGACTAGGATGATTGGCGCAAAGCTGTAGCCCACCTTGTCAGTTCCGAACCTCTGCACCAGGAAGAGGCAGATCAAGATTGCCACAGAAACCCAAACGATCCTACCTGAAGATTGAAAAATGATTGAATATTATTTAGTCTAATCAATCAGTTCGTTTTTTTTTTATAATAATCAATTCGGATTACTAAGTGAAATTTACAAAAGAGGAGCATTCATTAATGTCACTGACTGCGCATCATGTCCACATTTCTGCGTAGCTACTTACTGGGTCCACAAGGAGTTTACTGGATTTAATGTTTACCTTTTGTTTTAAGTGCTTCACAAATCCTTGTATACTTTGTTACTTTTGCATCTTCCGTGTTTTATTTGGATCAAGGTAGGTTTATACAATCTTCTTGTAACAGACTTTAAGATTCATTTATTAATTTATTTTGATATACTTCCCCAGTTCCATATTAATAGCTTAATTTCGTTTGTTCGGGATAGATTGGTGTGGTTCCCCTACGCCTAGACCTCATACAATAATTGTCCGACAATAATTGTCCTAGTTCTACTATACCTTTTTTCATCAAAATGAATTAAAATTTATTTATTTTAATATTAACGCGTGGGACAAAGAAAGTATAATAGAACCTAAGGTTACAAGCTTCATTTAATTTTATAAAATAAATTAATTTTTATTAATTTTATAAAATAAAATACAATTATTAATTATGAAAACCCTATCAGTTGTGTTCTAAACCTCTTGGCCTTTTCTGTTCTTCAACTCCTCGTGGGCTCAAGGGTTAGTTTCCTCTAGGATTCAAGGGCTTATTATTGACGTCCAAGACTAATCTTCTTTCTCTCTTACTTCTTCTTAGTCAAAATACCAAAAAAAAGCAGTATCACAAGAAGAAAGGTAAAGTGTATCGTGCAAAAACGAAAATGAGGCGGAAGGTCTTCACCTATCAGTCACGTGACTGGCGCCAGACACTAGAATCAGTTAGATAAGCTTAATTGTGCTTGCATATTAGGTGTAAACTAATTATGGTTAGTTGATTAATAGATTCATGTGATCTACTTCGTGCGTGTGCAATTATATGCACGTTCCAGTAATAGTACTCTCGAAAAAAACAAAACTAGTCCCTCGGAAACAGAGCAATCAAAGTCTTTCCAGTTTGAATAACCTTTTTTGTCACGGAGGAAGCACGTGATATTGGTAGTCAAAGGCGGGCTTGGGAGTACTTAGGACATGATGGGCGAGAGATGAGTCATACCTTCCGTCATAGCACTTGTTGCTTCCTTAATTCCTCCCACAGCTGAAAGCACTGTACACAGTGGCCACAATATTAGGCATAAAAGACAAAAATCAGTTTGACTATTGGAGCGCTACTCCAAAAACCAAAAGTTTGAACAGAAACTCGATTACTTACTAAGTATAAATATTTGCACCCCAATTATTTTCTTCAGTACCCCGTTTTAAAAGAAATTCTCCAGTAAAAAAATTCTTCTTATTACCGTAAAGGAAAAAGAAACTCAAAAAGTCAAAATCCGTTCGACATTTCATCTCATCTTGTGCTTATAGCTATCGTCGGGCAATTCTGTTCATGTTGACAAAGATCTAAGGATTGCTGGGATTGAGATTTTCTGTAATCTAAAATTCCCCTTCCTCCGCCCCCCAGTCACACTTATTATGGAATGCATTAATAAAAAATTCTTACCAACTCATTCATGCCTTTACGATGGAATGTTATGAAGGCGCTCAAGAAATATCATGCAGCACTTACAAGGCTCAATAGCTAAGTAAATAATTTTTTTTTATTAAGGTTATGGTATTGTGTTATTTAACCAAGTGTTTAACTCGCAAAGTTAAGCAACGAACTCATCTTAAAGCAAACGTGTGAATATGCTCAGACATTTCATAAACGAGCTAGCTGGAAGGGAAAACATATTTGCGATGCATAGGTCTTACTTAGACAACTCAGACATTCAAACATTTCATCTCAGCCAAATACATGCAAGGGTTATATTTTTCAACATAGCTATAAGGCTGGACGACCACCCTGTAAGTTGGAGAGCCCCATCTTCCAATAAACAGGGCTCTTAACATGATAGCTAAGAATATAGCATACCTTCGTTGTCATCTGAGATAGCCGGTTAAAAAGTTATACATCATACCAATAACTTTAATATTTCAACTCATCATCCCCCCCCATATACTATAAGAGATTTTTCTATTCTGCTAGAGTGGCAGCTAAAGTTGCTGTATAAGCATAGTTTCTCCAAAATTTGCCAAATAACTCCAAAACACAGTAAATGACTCTTCAACACTATTTAGGGGGGATAAAACATTTTAAGAATTTAAATGTGCTAGTTAATTATATATCTTAACATAGCTAATTATGTGTATGCATTGTTGCATAATTTTATTTAACATTATACACACATATTATGCAACGTTGTGGGTTTTCCCGACAATGATTACATACATGGTATATTATATTATAAGCAATTTTTATAATACACATAAACCTAATATAAATTTGCGCCTTACCACATATAACAAATAGTCTATTTTACTACCCCATAACAAGACACCAACACCGACAAAGCTAGCCTCAAACATACTGGGGTTTTCTTTTAAAATTCACTTCACGGTGGTAGTTCACGGCGGCAAGATGACTGAGAGCTGAGAAGAAATTTCCTCTAGAATTTTCTTCCCAGTGGCAACCCCACGCCAACTTGCAAAAGACTTTAGATTGACACTATTGTGACATTATCACATATAATGTTATATAGATATTTTTGGCAAAAGGAGGGGCCTTATGGTAGGGCACATGTAAACCAAACGTCGTTGGTAGGGCACATATGAATCAACCGCCAATGGCTATGGCTGACGGAGCTGAGCCGGAGGTGACAACAAAAAGGGAAGGAAGAAGGGAGACTAGGGCAGGGCAGATGCGCATCACGTCAACAATATATGGGGATTTTGGAACCGTGATTTGCTTGATTACAGTTTGCCGGGCGACGTATTTGAGTGGAGAGGAAGAGGAGGCGACAAGTAGAAGGAAATGGGGAAGAGGGGCTAAGGTGGAACATTAGGAAATGACACTCGAGAGGGGCTGGGGTACATACTGAGACAGTTTGAAGGGTATTAATGAAAAAAAAAATCATATTACCTTGGACTGCATTTGAGAAAATTTAAAATTTTAACATGGAGTAAAAAAACACGGGGTATTAAGGGGATTTTAGTGCTCCACGTATAAACATATTTCAACTGCATCATAAAATGATGCGGACTCATGGGTAGAGAAATTTTTAGATTGCAAATAGCGCACGGAAGCTATTTTTTCTTAAATATTACTGTATTAATTATTTGCCTTGCAATATCTAGGGGAGTCAAACAACGACCGATGCCAGTGATGAATAACGCATCGGTTGATTGGATTTGTTACCTGAGATGCAAGGAGTGAGGACGCCATCCCCGATGACCATGGAAGTGCCTAGCATGGTGATGAAGAGCAGGAAGTACTTGGCGAGGGAGCTCTTCTCCAAGGCCGACTTCACTCTGGAAGCTCGGCGAAGGCGATCGTTGGGCAGCTCTAGCTGGAAGGTAGACACCTCCTTGTCCTCCGGCTGCTGGCTCGGGATCAACCCCACTTTGGCATAACGACATATTAGCGAATATAATGCGAATGTTCCCCCTACGGAATCCAATTTAGCTCCATCTATGTTATAATATAATCAAATACATCATAACTTAAATTAAGGCTGCTTTTATCGTCTGACCGCCGAATTGAGTTTTTGGAGACTTGGAATATAATGAAGGGTTGTTTTTACTGTACCTTCACCATTGTCGTTGGCGCGGAGGACGATGAAGACGTATTTGAACAAAGGAATGAGAGTGATGGTGTAGAAAATGAGAGAGAGGACACCGAGGATGTCATCGTTGTGTTTGATGCCATCAGTGAAGGTGCTCGCGTAGACGTAGAGAGGAGAGGTGCCGATGTCTCCGTACACTATGCCTATGCTCTGAAAGGCTAGGTGCAAAACTGTTGCCCAGTCCACTTTCTGCAATAACGCATGCCAACAAAAATCAAAACGTTTTTTCGCCTCCTTTACACTGCGGTGAAGATTTCTACACTAATATATTGAGTGCACTTATTTACTAAAAAAAACTCTTTAGTACTCTTGATTCTCATCACCAAAAATCACCAGTTGGATCATTTCTATATATAAAAGATGCATAGAGCGTTAGACAGGCCACTTGCTTTTAAAAAAAAATGTTGGACACTGCATGCATTATGTAATTATGTAACATACAATAGAATGAAAACGGAGAGATGGAACAAATAAAAACGTCGAATTTGGCAACCTCGAACCTTATGTCCATGTCCACTAATTGTAGCCGCTTCGATGTCTAACGAGTCAGAGCGTCGAAGGGTGCCATACGGAGATTTCTTTCCGTTTACATCTTTAGCAGGGCTGGTCATCTCTTCTTCGACCTCAGCGCTCACACCAGCGACGCCACTCATCTCCATCAGATTAATGAGTGAAGGAAGAAGAGGCAGCTAGCTTATGACGATGGGAGGCTAGCTGTGAAAGACTCTTTGCGCGTATTTATAACTAATACGAGTTGGAAGCGGAAATGGGCGTCCACGTCTTAGCGCTACTGAGCTACACAATTATACAAATAAATAAATAATTAAAAGAGCCTGTCCACCCTGTCCAACCGTCTGTATTCAAAGGGGTAGATAGGCTAAAACAGTGGTACAGACTTCTCATCCATAATTAAAATGGGCTATACAGTAAAATGACAAGCTTATATAGAGGGAGCTGTTAAGCTTTATGGATTCAGGATTATTGAAGCAAATACACAAAAGAATTGAGGGATGAATCTTAGATTTTACACGTCACGTCAGTGCGGTCACATTTTAATCTCTCCTTTTTTAACTTTTCATCCTCACAAAGCAACTTATTTCATATTAAAAAGAAGATGACATCGTGATCTTCGAGAACGCGCTAGCGACACGGCATATACTCGTGTCGATACTGAATGCAAACGTGTTAGGCATTGGAATCAAGAACGCGCTTGAGAACTTGGAAGGGAAATTAGCAGAGAGGACTGTTGAAAATATTGGAGCATATTTGTTGGCAGTAAGTACGTTTTCTTTTTCTTTCAGGGAAGTTAGTATTTAAGCAGGCACGGACTAGGGTAGGTCGCACGCAATTGTGAAAAGCGTCAAGGGCAACAGATTCCACACCGGTGTCTGTTGTTGTCGTTTAGTTTTATAGCCTAAGAAAGGAGTAAAATTGTAGGTTCAGATCAAATCAAAATCAACTTTTTTTTATCAGTTTATTAAATCAAAATCATTTCTGTTAATATTGATTCTTTGTAATGGAGAAGTCCATCTCAAGAGGCCTCTCCTTCGTCCTACACTAGAGTTGGGCCTGAGGGAGGTAAAATTTTGAAGTTTCTATGAGATATCGACTCACATTTCTTTTTGTTTTATCATTCCTTGCAAATAGAAAAGATAAGGAAAAAATTGCTGGAGGTGTCAGAAGCACTGGGATTATATAATAATAAATAAAAAGATGACGTCGTATGGTCCGTGGCGGGTCTTGGGTCGCACCCTCTGCACACACCTGTATCACGTGGTAAGACTATGACAAGGTTCCCAGGCGTCTTCCGGTGAAGGAAGGAAGACCTGGGAATAAGGGTAACAACTGATCGCAGAATTGATCATTCCGACTGTTCAACTCCCGTTCCCAATTCAATGAATTCAAGACTAATATGAGCACGAAGCTTCCTTCTTACGTCGGCCCACTAATCAACCGACTAAACGTGACTTCAAAGACTTCGGTAAACCACGTCCGTGAAACCTTATTTTACGTGAAGGGGGATTTATTATTATTTTAAAAATGAATAGTATGCTTAGTATCATGTTTCACTCAAATATCCATGAATAATATTTATGGGATTATTAAGGAGATAACTGGGTGGGTGCATATAGACTTATTTTATTTTACCTTGGAATGGTACTCCTGCCGTTTTGGTTTTTAAAATCAATTTACTTTAAAAATTAATAAAACTATTAATATAAGACAAAATGAGCACATATTAACACAAATGACAAAAAAATTTATTTGTACCATCGATCCTAAAGTTATAGTAACTCTTTCCATAAGAGTTTATAAATAAATTCCCTCCTACTAATATTAATATTAATAACTATATTTAAAAAATAATAATTTTTATTGTATGGTGAAACCCACATTAAAAGAATGGCAAATAAGTTTATGATTTTTTAAGTACCTAATTATTTAAATTAAAAAAATAAAACTATTAATATAAAATAATTTTTTTGTCAAATAAAATTATTAATGTAAGATAGAGAAAATATTTTTTTATCACAAACTCATTGTTGAAAATTTATTATAAATACATCAATTAGTTGTTTATTAGCATAAAATAACTCGTCCGCGTCACTTGCTCTGTAAATGCTTGTTGCACCAAGGCATTTTGGTGAAGGCAATGCTTGGGCGTCAAACAACACGTGGAAATATGCCAAATAGATCGGAGTCCCAAAAACGACCCCGTGTCATCCCTGGTTCATAAATATGGAAAACCTCGACTTAAATGTCAAAACAGAGCAATATAGAATAGAGTCTGCTCCAAAAGATGACCGATAACATCCAGAAATTATGGCTTCATCCTGAAATAGAAGTATACATATTGCCAACATTTTGTGCCTTTTTGTTTTATACTAACATTTTGTGCTTGGTTAGTTAGTAGAATTGGATCGACCTGCCGAATTAGCTGCTTAGTCTCTAGAATAGCAACCACTCCTGCACGAATGAGATTATTTGGAAATTGAAACCACTTAAATGTAGGTATTCTGACACCAATAATTGCATTTAATATGAATCATATAACTATGGCTCATTAATATACTTGGAAAGGAGTTTTCTTTCTTTGTTATCCTCATCCTGAAGACTATGCACAAGACTTTCTAAACCCGATTAAGTAACAACATCAAACCAATTAGTATTGGGGATCCCAAATAAATATATAAAATTTTGGGGATCATTTCTGGCAAAGACAATTCCATCACCTTTTCGACACTTGATCTTTGGTAACGAAATGGGCAGCCGAATTGGCCAGATTCTACAAGCCAACAAACATGGAGCCATGATAAAGCTTCCAGCATATGTTGCCTTCAAATTCAAGGCATTGTCTTTGATCTTGCTAGTCGTTTGCGTAATAGATGACCAATATTATGAACAGGGGATATCAACTCCGAAGTCATTTTAACAATGTACTTTATGCATACCTTGCAAATTCACGGCTTTACAGGAAATTGTGGTTTGGTGGAATGGTCAGGACATGCTTGTCCAGAGTTCAAACCCCCACTTTCTTCGCAACCTACCCAGGATTGCATCCCACTTTACCCTATATGTGTAATGAGTGAGCTTTGTACACACCCAAGGAGATTGACAGTGTGATATATGCTCCAAGAGGTCAGTTGCCCCACCTAGCCCTGTCTAGTTGGGTCCTACTTTGTGGAACACTTCTCATTATTATTATCATAACTATTACTACTAATCTGCTATTACTATTATTACTACTATTACTACTATTAATAATAATAATAATAATAATAATAATACTCTCTTTGTCCTATATTAATAGTTCTATTTAGATAAACAATAATTTTTATTAAATATTGAAACCCATATCTCATACAAGGAAAAATGAACCTATAATGCTCTTTTTTTAAGTATTGTATTAATATATAACACAATTTTTTGTCAAATGGAGCCTATTAATTTAAGGAGAGAGTAATAATTAAAAAATGTAGTTAATGCACTCCTTTGCAGAAAGAGACTTAATAGACTCATCGCTCCATTAATGTTTCCTGAACTTCCTAGTCGTGAGGTAAATGTTTAGATAACACCAAACCCATCACGAAAGAACTATAATTGTGCATGTCAATTTTAGATACTCCAAACCCATCATGTATATGGCACAAAGTCCACTCCTCCCGCCCTGTTAGTAAACACACTCTGGCACTCACGTGGAGTTTGCAATTTCCATCGCATATAAGTTATTGTAGACTAGAAGGCTGAACAAGTAAAATTTCCCTGCCAGACTTTAGAAGCGGACCTCAGAAAGTGAAGTAGAAGATCCAAAAAAGAAGGCAACGAGGTGAATCAACAAAACACCTGATTTACAGCAGCCTCTATATAACCCCATCCATCTTCCACATCAGGTCCAACCCAATAGCCAAATATCATTATGGAAGATACAGTTTCGCACCTAGAAACAGGTCCAAAAAGATGTCTATTAGGCATTGTTAATAAACCATCGTATATCTTAGTAGCTGCCCTGTTGATTATCTTGATCAAACATGATGAGCTCCGAAAATTCATTCCTGAAAGCATCCATTGGCATAGGTCGGTGTGGTTAGACAATAGTTATAATCAATAAGCAATAGAAGTGGACCTAAAATTGATCCCTTATATGCCGTCCCAAGCTCTATTCAGACAAACTTTTGGAGAACAACTTCCACATTTTACAATGTTTAATGTCGAAGGAGGACGATGGTGTGGGAAGGATAGGAGGATTTGAACAGAGCCTAAGAAACCAAACAGATAACATTCTCACCCACCATGCCATTAATCCAAAGCACATGAAGCGTATTCCTTTGCCTGTGCAAACAGATATATTTATGCCATAGGGGGGTTGAAAGCAGATGCTCCTTCCAACATATATACACCGAGAAAACAACTCAAGCCAGAATTTGAAAGAGAACCCTTTTTCCCCCGACTACCCTACACAGACAAAATAATCTCTCTACATTTTCTTCTTATCATTAATCATTATGACACTAGTTCTAGTTCAAGGATCACCAGTCACTGTATGAACATCAACATCACAAATATAATGACGTTGAACAAAACCATCCACATATGTATCAATGGGGAAATAATCACTTGATTAGCCTTTTTCCATGAACGGTAAAATCCGGACAATGGCCATGAGATTTATACTCAAATTGAAGGAAAGGAGAAGCTTGAAGATGAGTCTCTATCGAAATGCATGTGATTAACCATTTTCATTTTGAGGAAAGAGCGGGAGGGATGAGGGGAAAAAAGAGGATGAAAAGATACAACCACTGTCTTTAGTCATAGAAGAAGGATTGTATGCATGCCACGTAACTTGAAAGTATTTTTCAGAAGAAATGAGGCAGAAGAAGATTTTAACGTACCTATTTGGGAAAACACTTGGCGTGAAACCTTGCTCGACACCAACTGTCCTGGACAAAATTTCTGCTTCAGGTACATAAAAAGAGAAACTAATGTAAGTTCAAAAACAAGAATCTAGACACAAATCTTATGTAAACAGTGAATAGCTGGTATTGTTCGAATTAACCACTTACTATATGATATTTAACTATTTATCTGCATCTCATATCTAAGTACTCCCGCTGTCCCACTTTAGTTATATCATACTCTCTCCGTCCATATTAAGAATCCTAATTTTTTTCAAAATAACTTAATATGGGACGAAGGGAGCATACCCTACTATATGATTAATAACTATTTTTTGCATCTCATATTTATAACTAAAATAAACCAAAATTAACTAAATTATTTCATTTTGGTTTTCTGCATCAGATAATTAAAATGGACGGAGGGAAAACAAGACAAACACATATACTATATAAGACACGTTATTCAGCCCAGGCTCGTTGTCAAAAACATATGCCCCGAAGATATAGGTCCCTGTTTCAGTTTTTTTTACCTACTCCGTCTTGCCAAGTAGGGAAAACAAGACTACTAGTCATACTGCCAACCTTTATAACCTATTCGTAATAAACTAAAAGGTTCGCTTCTCAAAATGATGGACCATTTTCTACTGCCTCCCAACCAGTGAGTCTCCGAACCCACCTCCCAGGAAATTGAATTTCGCCAATTTTGTGATTATACAGCCATAAATTTGTTGAATTTAACCTCCAAGGCAAATAATACACTCTCACTCACAGTAAACATAGATGCCAAAAAAACCAAAAGAAAGATGGCTTCTCTGTAAAAGCAAGTAAGAACACATTATATCAGCAACGTTGTTTCGCCATTAAAAAGCTGAATCTCAAATCTCTCGGCCGGAATGAACATCAAGTCCCTATCTAACAAGATCGGCTGGTTTGTTTATAATTTCTCGATCATAGGCTTCACCACCATAAATTAGAACGCGCAGAAACGTTAGAGTCAGTTGTTATCAAGTAATGCAAGAATAACGTTCGACTAAATGCTTCTGTCATCAGTTTTCGGAGAGACAATCAAGTAACAGCGTACAAAATTAGCAATTATTAGCCATTTCCACAACGTTTGCCTCAGTCCAGTTCTTGAGGAAATGGGCTAGCTTTCGTACAAGCCATCAACCCACAGGTTGCAAAGGAGAATAAATGTTCGAAACGTCGGAGAAAAACACTTAGCAAACATTCATCACTGACGATACGCACTAAAAACAAAAGGTTAGGGAGAGAGAGAGAGAGAGAAGCTCAGCCTCTGGTAGTCTTACATGCTTCGGTGTTGTGGCTGAAAGCAACGGCGAAGGGGTGGCGCAGCCTAGACAGAGCACGCAGGCCATGTCGTATGTCGCTGCTCCTGCGCGCGTTTTGGGTTGTTCCTCCGACAAGTGTGGGCTACATGGGGTTTTTGCATTTTTAATCTTCTAACATTGGGTACCTCGTTTCAAAATGCGGGCGTAGGGATTGGGAGCTAAGGATGTTACTAGCGGTCGGGTAAATGGTAAATCCGATCCGATCTGATTTTAATTAGTTAGATTTAATTTTTAAAAATTAATCTGAATAGTGGGTTTGGGTTTTAGGTGATTCAACCTGACTCGACCTGATTGTAAATATAAATATAAAATTTAAATTTTTTAATATTATTTTTTAAATAAATTAAAAAATATATTTAAAATTTATTTTTTTTATTCTATTCAGGTCAAATGGGTCGGGTCAGGTTAGGTTCGGGTTATAGTTTTCTTATGTAGTATCGGGTTCAGGTTTGACAAAACCCGACCTAGTGGCATCATTACTGGGAGCGACTGATTATTAGTGTTGAAACCATGTCGAATTGGGCCCGGCCATAGCTGGGCCTTGGCTTAGCCAGCCAACCTATTTTTAGGCCATGACTTTCAAATGTTTAACCTAGTCCGACCCAAAGCGGGCCTGGCCAGGTTAAAAAAAGTTTAAATTTTAAAATTATTTTTAGAAGAAAATTTTATAAACTTTGGATGAGGTCAGCTAGTTGACAACTTTTGCTCGAGGTTATTCACAATAAAAGAGTTTTTTATGTCTTTAACAATAAGTTGAACATAAGCTACATATGAGAGCCTTTAATGTTTAAGATTGATGACACATACACTATCATGCGTTAGCGTAAGTGATACTCACATTAGCATATACGCAGTCAATCTTGTGGATGAACAATTGTGATGACCTAATTTTTTGTAATTTTTTTTGTATAAATATAATATCTAACCATATTGCAATAAAATATAAGCTACATTAAAATATTCTCAATAATATAATTTCTCAAGAGAATATGGTCGATCTTTTCCCATGACCTTTAATTAGGATTATTACTATATTGGCTAACTAAAGATGACTAAATACCTACATCTTATAAAAAAAAATTAGTAACCTATGATTTGGATAAGATAAACATCATCTGATATCAAATTGTCTATGTACCCACATTAAGGTAGAAGAAGAAGACCAAATCTACGTATAATTCTAAATGCCTTAATATTATACTACACAAAATGCATCACTTAATACATTCATTTACACAACATACACACATTATGCAAAAAATTAATCATGCTTAAGAGGATAATTATCAATCACAGAAGTTCTATATCATTTCATAACTTTTATGAAATAATGACTTAAGCAAAACCTATACATATGACATCATATGACTTACTAAGTAACAATAATCCATACATTTGACTATCCAATGCATAATAAATTCATACATATCCATGACGTGGATGACATGATATGAGATAATATTTGAATAATAAGATCTCATCATACTTATAAATAGCTCATTCTGCTTCAAACTTCATAGAGAATTTGCTATGTAATCCTTGATTTATGCCGGTATGAGATCATCATGGGTGATTATCTATGTGCATTCAATAACTTGTAAAAACCAACTAGCCTTTGTCAATTCCTCTCAAGACTTAGGTTACTTGTTAATACATGGATCTACCTTTTATGTAGGACACTCCTCTTACATGCCCATAAAAAAAGATAAAAAAGAAACAACTTACTGGCCCCAAGTAAAGATCAATCAATAACCATAATTTTCTAGTTTTTTTCTAAGATTTGTAAGGATGTGAACCAGGTCAAGTTTTGTTTCTTAGTTTTAAATTCTTAAAATTGGACCGGCTTCAAGAATTTAATCTTAAATCAGTCGTCTTCCTCATTGCCCAGCGCAAACTAGGGCATCTTCGTGCCTTGTTTGCGACCAATAACTGCTCAAGGCCGTGGTTGGGGCTTCTCCTTAAAAATGATTGTTTATGGGTGAACAAATCCTCCATTCCATTAAAAATGTAACTTAAAAAAATGAAATGCATGGATTATAACTTTCAATTTGAATTCAATCATAACCACAGTAAGTATAAGACATCTTAATTCTCTCTTTTTGGTTGTGTGAATTTTGTTGGTTTATCAGTTTAATTTAATTTTTTGGGTTATAGGTTAGTTAATTATAACTTTATTAAAGTTTAATTTCATTAAGGTTTATCAGTTTACTATATAAGGAAAAACCTAGTCATTTGCCAAATGGAGAATGACTATGTTAAGGAGGGAGATTTTTTCTACCCCTATTTTCCAAAAGAGAAACCTTAATTAAGGTTAGTTTTCATTCCTTAATCACCCATAATCTTTCGACTTCGGTATTAATTACCTCTATATTCATTTCTTTTATCTTGATTCTTGATTTTCTTTCATCAAAATTTTATTTTTAATTTTATTTTAAAACCCTAATTAGGTGGTTTTTGTTTTTAACCTAAGGATGACCTAGATCTATCTTATTTCAAGTGGATTTGAGTTTATTAGTTAATTTTAACTAGGTTTTACTAAAAGCTCTAATTTTTAGATAAGATTTCTTGAGGTTGAGGATCATTTAAGGGATTCAAAGGCTTGTTAGATGTATGAGTTTTTACCTTTAGTGGTTTTTCTTCATTAGAATACATGATTAAAGGTTTATTTGAATTCTTGTTTCATTTTTATGTATAATGATGATTTGTTAAAAGTATGTGATTTATGGTTATTTTGGTATGATTTAGCATTGACATGATTAGAACCATTATGTTTTAGACTTAGATTTTTAATTATATATAGTTCTATGACAATTTTTTAATTTATATGAAATTTTAAAATGTCTTTAGTTTGAATTTCAAGAGGTTGAACACAAACTAGAAAAGTAAACTGTTACATGCATTAGAACAAGCTAATAGGTGTTTAAAGGTCCAGGCATTTGAATGGCCTATCAGGCCAATTGAACGGCCATACGACAATTTGGTGAATGCTGTCATTTTTGTGGATTTTCAATCATTTCTTGTTCTTTTTTCATAATTATAATTCTTTAAGACTATGATGAGTTACAATTACTTACAAATATCACCTTAATTGCAGGTGAATTTTCTTTAAATTATGATTTAGCTTAAGCATGATGATAATTGTACTTGTCTAGGTTTAGCATGATGTTCGATTCATTTTAAATCCGTATTTTGATGATTTATTCTCATTTACTCTATGATTCCAGTGGGTTATGACCATGATGAATTATAGATGCTTGCACATATCACATTGATAATAGGTGATTTATGTTCCACATATTTTAGTTTAAGGATGAACACTACCATGTATTTATTTTCCTGTATATGCTTATACAATTTTATTTGTCACAAATGAACCATGTTACATGCACAAATGGACTGAGTATAATATGCTTATTCATGCTTACATTTGTTAAGTTTTGCTCACATATGTATCATATCGCATGTATCATAAAAATATTTTATAAGTGATGATTTTTGTGAATAGCCGTGATTAATTGACTGCATGCTATTGTTTGCAGGCTTAGTCGTGGTTTTGTTTTATATCCCTTTGATGATGGGTTGCCTCCCCAAGTGGAGAAGAGCGAATTTTCTTATATGAGAAATTGATGTGTTATTTAGACCTTGAGAATCCATATTAGTATGTTCGTATGCACCAGCTTACTATAGGGTATTTCCCAGTTAAGGACTTCCTCAAACTGCTTTAGTTTTCCTTTTTAAGAATTTGAACCTTCCTCGTAAATCATTTTCTAAGTGAGTAGGGGATACTTTCCCAATTAGGGATGAAGAGAAGAATGAGCTAGGGGTCAAAATCTTATTAAAAGTGATACAAGTCAAATACAAGTTATGTACCTAAATTTCATGTCATAGGGATTAGGTACTTATTTTCGTAAGTCATAAAAGTTAAGAGACATTTCACCATAATTTATAGGGGTCATGAGTAATTTATCCATAATTTTTATTACTTAATGATGGGCTTTTATCTATAGTATAGCAATAGACCCACAATGAGGTAGCTCACAAATGATTCGGATCATTACCTTAGCTTTTCTTGATGCATAATAAAATGCTACTAGTTTGCCCCACAAAAAAACCGTGCTAATGACTCATGACATTTCAAGGGCTTTGCTTGCCTTTGCATCAGCATAAAGGCTTATTGTGTTAGTTAGCCAATAGCCAGAAAATCATGTTATGGAGGAACAATGTGGAGGGTACCGGTACATAGTTATATCAAGTAATTCACATTAGACATCTAAAAACGTATTTTACGAACAGAAAATTTAGTCTTGTAATGTAACTATCTCTCTCATATTAATGTATAATATATAAGGGTGAAAATAGAACACAGATGTAAACAAGGCATGTCCTGATGCATAACCAGAAGGGATTCAACAATATAAAGTAAAAATTTAAGAAAATAGATGAAAATGAAGGAGTGGGATGAAAGGTACAATCAATCACCTGGAAGACTCCATACTATGATTCTTGAATCCAGAGGATGGTTACATATGTGAGTTTACCTAAAAAATTAAAATACAAATTTACATTTCAAAATACACCACCCAAACCTCCCGACCTTTTCCCTTTGAATCCCATTTATATGAGGCAAGGCTCATATAAGAGATACACACCCATGTATATATAACCGTATGATGTCATCCATGGCGATGGTTCAATTTCCATCATTAAGCCAATGTTGCTTATGTGCCCACCCTCATACCAGGTCACCTTCTCCCACCACAATTGCCCATGATGCCATCTGGCCCAAGGCCCGCTACATTGCTGCTGGTGGTGGCCACTCTAGCTTAGCTCCCACCCTTGCTCAACCAAAGACTGAGGCATTGGCTTTCGTGCTCCATCCCTGTCAAGCCCCGGCACTGCCCGACTCGAGCCGAACCTTGTCCAAGGGCCGAACAAATGCACGGGGGCGACGGATTGAAATGATTGAGGAAAAATAGCGGAAGACTTGTGCCCCAACTATGGGCAATCTAATTTACAGAGTTTACGCACTACTTTGAGCAAGAGTAAATAGGGAGAACCAAAAGAGTTAAACTCTAAATTAAACCATAATCTGAAACCCACATACTGATAATTCATAGCCACACACTTAGCTCCAAAACAAGTCTCAAAGAAACTAAAACATATTATCTCACAAATCTAAGACAAGGATCATCCACAAGGTTCTAACATCCAAAATAAGATAAACGAAGAGACATGCAAAACTAGGAGCCTCCACGACTACTCCCAAGCTCTCTCTGACCTTTCCTCATATAGAAGATCCTGTTCGTCTGGGTGTCACACCATGCGGCCCCAAAACAAAACAAGAAAGCGGGGTGAGTACAAAACTCAATAATAGTTTTGAATATAACTATAATCACCAGAAAACACAACGACATGACAATGAAACAAATCAAATCTATGATTAACACGCTATACCACTTTCTGATCTTACATTCATATCACATAAACCTGCATAATAGTGTCTTAATCACACCATTCATGATCATGCATTCATATCACATAAACCTGCATAATAGTGTCTCAAACACCATTTCTGATCATGCATTCATATCACATAAACCTGCATAATAGTGTCTCAAACACACCATTTTTTATCATTCATTCATATCACATAAACTTGCATAGTAGTGTCTCAAACACACCATTTCTGATCATGCATTCATATCACATAAACCTGCATAATAGTGTCTTAATCACACCATTCATGATCATGCATTCATATCACATAAACCTGCATAATAGTGTCTCAAACACACCATTTCTGATCATGCATTCATATCACATCTAATTCATTCACCCTGCATGACACACGTGTCAAACACATGATACACAATCATGCATAGCATTCATAATAGACATGCATCAATATAAATGGTGAATGCCTCCATCAAGGAGTAAACACAAGCATTGCCACACAGGCAAGACACGGTCAAGGCCACGAAGGCGATAACATGGTCAAATTTCCACACATGAAATGAAAAAGAGTCGGGGTTGTCAATCCCTAAAGCTGCTCGCCCTGGATGATCCTGGCCAAGGATGTCCCATTCTCACACAGAGAATCTAGAGTAGGGGTGTTCGCCTAGGGACATCTCCTGCGGAGGGGAGAGCCCGAATTCCCAACAGGGAACCCTAGAACACATGGTAGCAGGTGCACACGGCATTCTACACTAGATTCTCAGGGTCCAGATGACACTCACAATAATAATCTCAAATCCGCAAGACAAGTACACAACTCATCCCCACATAATTCCATTTCTCTAGACTCAACCCAGGGAGTATACGCGTTTCACACAAGAACTTAAATCGAAAACATGTCCTTTTGGACCAACCAAGTTTCGATTAATTCATTGAGCGATTAATCCGGCACACAATCTCAAACATTGCATACAATCAGTTAATTTCGGTTAAACATCGGTAAAACTTCATCCATAAATAGCGATCCATGATGCATGCTAACATGATACATCCGTGAGCAAGACCTACGTGAGTTCCAACACATGGAACGTGGTCCTAATCAGTCCCCTCATGCATCATAATCACCTCATAATTAACTACAATGTCATAGTAAATTCCCCATACGTGTGTGATCATGCATATCTAAGCATACAATCAATGCTTTGATATAAACTCATAAGGCAACCTATGCATGCTTAACCCATTCAAAATAATGAATTCTAATTGAAATCACAAGCAAAATCCACCACAAAGCTTAAATTTATCCATGTGAAATTGAACATTCTCATCTATAACCATGATTTTTCCACACATTAAACTACGGCATGAGCACATCCATCACCCATAAATCATACTCATTATAGGAGAACACATCCCACCTTTTTTTCTCATAACATCCCTGCTAGAAACATATTCCAATTACAAGAATTGCCAACATGCACAAGTTCAAGGTACTTCAATATCAATATACATAACTATCAACCTAATATCATGCCACAAGACTATACTTAAACACATTTCATAAATTTTTCATCATTAATTCTACACCTCCAGTAGCCTAATATCATCATATAATACCTCTAATAACCATTAGAATCATCAAATGAAGTAAAACATTGAAATGTGCATAAGTTTCAAAAATAGTAAAAACTGTCGTGAAGCCGTTTGAACACCCTGCAGGTCCGTTCGATTGGCTATACTGCAAATCAGTCAAAAATGTAGTGTTATCGTTCTACGCCCTGGCAGGCTATTCTAACGCCAACACAGCAGTTTTGACCTTCTTCTTCATTTCGAATTTCAAAACCGAAACACCATGAAAACACCTTCAAATCTTCATCCATGGTACCAAACATTAACAAAAACTCATAAAACATTCCATAACACTAATCTATACCATTCTAAAACAAAGCCCTAAGAAATCGGATCAAGAAATTAACATTTACTAATCCAACCATGAAAGCACTAAATCAAACAAATTCATTCCAAATAAACCATAAAAATTGAGATTTTACCATAAGAACACTGAGATTTGAAGACCCATTACCTTGTCACTTGTTTAGATTCAGATTTGACCTTCACCCTTCTTGAAAACCTTCCAAAAACATAGTGTCTAAGTTAAACTCCATTAAAAATCGATTTAACATTCAAAACCTTGAAGAAATCTTAGATCTAGGGTTTGTTAAGCATAAAAAACGAATTTTGATAAGTAGGGTTTGAAGTAAGGGAATAAATCAGTGACTTTGATGCTTAAAATCGAATCAAATCAAGGGGGAAATGTTGGATTAAGAAATGATTAGAAGAAAATCTAGGGTTTAAGCTTAATTAAGGAATAACATACCTTAATCTCCTCTAATCGGGGCCTAATTAAGGAACTAGGCCCTAATCACCTCCTCTCAGCCTATTCCCAAAATGGAAATGGCTCTGCCCTTTCCCTTTTATAGTATGGTTTGGGGTACACTAAATGAACTAATATGGTGTAAGTAGGATTTTGGGCTAAAAATGAGTATTTTACAAATTTGAACACTAATTAAATTTGTGAAAATTCTGAAATTTTTTGTATGATCTTAAGTTGATGTCTGGGGCATTTTGGTCTAAAAATCTTAATTTCGTTGGTGGGGCCCATAGGGGGGTCTCGCCAAACCCTAATTTTCGAAAAATTAGTGAAAAATCAGAAAAATCCTAAAAATTTAGAATTGACTAAAAATCACTTAAAACTCATAAATATAGAGTTACTTTTGCTTAAAACCTTTAGAAACCATATTTATTTTTGAAAACCTCAAAATTTAGATCAGAAAATGCGTAAACCACACCTTAACCGATAAATAACATTAAAATAAACCGGTTCAAAAATGAGAGTCCTTACATCTTCCCCCTCTTAGGAATTTTGGTCCCCCAAAATTCGCTAGAGGTCAGTGACGAAAAGATGAGGGTACTTTTTTTCTGATCTCGTCCTCTATTTCCTATGTGGTTTCCTCGACTCCGTGATTCCTCCACAACACCTTCACGAGTGGGATAGCCTTTTACCGAAGTACCTTCTCCTTACAGTCAAGAATCTGAATAGGTACCTCCTTGTAGGAATGATTCTCCAAGAGCTCCAACGGCTCAAAATCGAAGACATGAGTAGGATCCAGCTCATACTTCCGAAGAAGTGAGACGTGAAATACATTATGGATATCGGCCAATCGGGGTGGAAGTGCTACCTGATATGCTGTAGCACCTATCCGCTCCAAGATCTCAAATGGCCCAATAAAATGAGGTGACAACTTCCCTCGTTGCCCGAATCGAACAACATTGAGATTTGAAAACCCATTACCTTTTCACTTATTTAGATTCGGATTTGACCTTCACCCTTCTTAGAAACCTTCCAAAAATATAGTGTCTAAGTTAAACTCCATTAAAAATCGATTTAACATTGAAAACCTTGAAGAAATCTTAGATCTAGGGTTTGTTAAGCATAAAAAATAAATTTTTATAAGTAGGGTTTGAAGTAAGGGAGTAAATCAGTGACTTTGATGCTTGAAATCAAATCAAATCAAAGAGAAAATGTTGGATTAAGAAAGGATTAGAAGAAAATCTAGGGTTTAAGCTTAATTAAGGAATAACATATCTTAATCTCCTCTAATCCGGGCCTAATTGGGGAACTAGGCCCTAATCACCTCCTCTCAACCTATTCCAAAAATGGAAATGGCTCTACCCTTTCCTTTTTATAATATGGTTTGGGGTGCACTAAATGAACTAATGGGGTGTAAGTAAAATTTTTGGCTAAAAATTGGTATTTTACAAATTTGAGCACTAATTAAATCTAATAAAATTCTAAAAATTTTTGTATAAGCTTAAGTTGATGTCTGAGGCATTTTGGTCCAAAAATCTTAATTTTGTCAATGGGGCCCACAGGGTCCTACCAAACCCTAATTTTTTAAAAAATTAGTAAAAAATCAAAAAAAATCTAAAAATTTAGAATTGACTAAATATCACTTAAAACTCATAAATTTAGAGTCAATTTTTCTTAAAACCTTTAGAAACCCTATTTATTTTTGAAAACCTCAGAATTTAGATCAGAAAACACGTAAACCACACCTTAACCGATAAATAATATTAAAATAAACCGGTTCAAAAATGAGAGTCCTTACAATCCCCAATATGTTGTTGCGATCATGGAAGACCTTACTGATACGGATGACAGTATCGATGACTATAGATAGTAGTACGTGCCGATAATACGCTTGATTTGTACCAAAACGAGCACAAAGCCTTTTATAAACATAAAGAAAAATTATAATTAATAATATATTATTATAATACTTCTTTTAGAGTATAATAAAACCGTAAAATGTCATATCAACCGATATGGGTATTCTAAAATTAGTTCATTTAGAACCATACACTATTATGCTCTCCATCCCATGCAAATTATTGTTCCTTCTTTCCCATATTAAGTGTTATGAAATTAGTTTATTTTAAAACCATATAATATGCTTAATATGTGTCACGACCCGGATTTTTAAAAGCATTTTTAAGTAGCACGAACAGTAAGTAGCGAGAAATTTTTTTTTCCTTAAATACAAAATAAACCATTGAATTAAATATCCAGGTCATGATAACTGGGGTTCACAAATATGAATATCAAATCTTACGATATTATTTAACGTCTGAAAATTCATAAAGACCAGCTCATCCATCTAAGTACAAGTCCATCACCCGTCTGAAAATAAATAATAAGTTGACTCTCACGCTTAAGGTACACTTACATACCGGAGTTACAGAAATGCGGAAACCTCTTTTGCACGCCTGCCTTGGTCTCACTTGTCGTTGCTTGGAGGATCTGCAACAAAGCAAACCAAACAACAACCACAACCACAATAGAGCATCTCCACCTACAGGAGAAGAGCTTCCAAAGGACAAAAGGTTTTATTAATATTTTTCGGATCGGGCCAACATCACCCGATGTTAGTTGCCTACGTACTCATCAGACAACATCTCCAATGTTTCCAACAAGATCGGATCTAAACATAGTTCTGCCTAGAAACTACTCTATCCTACAAAGCATAGCATCCCATATGCAATGCTTAGATATTTTCAACCTACATTTTAGTAAGTCCTTTAACTGTTCCACTTGTCTAATTAACAAGCAATATCAAACAATGTTATTAATTATCTCACAACTCTTGTTCAATAATTAATACTATAAAATCCATAACTCAGAGATACTCGCCCCTCGAGAAATCTCCAAACAAAGGGCTCCAACCTTGGAGTTGACTGCTTAACAGCAGCTTGACCCAAATCCCCAGGGCTCTCAATAGCCTGCCACGAATCTGGAGAAGAGGATCCCAACTGTGTGCTCATGGACACAGATTGGCAAGAAACACAAGCCTTCCATGATGCTCGTGTAACTCCGCTTTTCGTACGTACTAAATAGTCCTGGGAAGACCTGCGGGAGACCCGCGGTAAAGACCCTCTGGTCAATACCCAAACCGTCGTGGCGATGAAGATGCATATTGAAATCTCCACCTTCCCAACGCTGGGAGAAAATGTCTCATAAGACATTACTAATATATCCATAGAAGCCTCAGGTCCTTATGACCATTGACTCCCTCAAACATCTGAAACTTATACTAGATTATTTCCATCTAGTTAAGTAACCACTCAACCTTGTGGATCTTCTTCACCTTGTGAATCGGCCCACAAAATAGCTCATCCACTGAGCTATTACCCAGAGAACATCCCATAGCCACCATCGGTTCATTAACCAAGGTAAGATCTATGTCAGGGCCCCGTTCACTCCATGAACTGGTCCCAACCCTAAAGAGGGTATTTTAGTCATTATCTTTATTAGGTGTTCTCCCCTCAAACCAACAGCTACCCATGCCTCTTGATTAATCTTCATTAATCTTAAGTTACTGATATAAATCAATACATCTGTGACGACCCGACCCGAGCCGGGCCCACAAGATCGCTAATAGGAAATTTTCTTTTTCCTTGAGCCAGGAATCATCGTTTGAGTGCGAGAGGTACAATGTTCATCTACGCACTACGGAGCTTTAAGGCTGTAACGACTCGTTTTTTTCGATTACGTCTAACCTGAAAGGTTAGGCCTAATTGGATAATTTCGGGATAAATTTTAGAGGTTTTTAATAGTTTAAACCTTTATATTTGAGTAGAGCTCGAAGAAACGAGTGTAATGGATCAAAGAACGGGCGAAATAGAGGTCGGGACCGGAAATTACGATATTTAAGAAACGTGCTTTATAGGCGGGACCCACTTGGAAATAGTATGATTTGCTGCTTTAAGTGGGGTGGTATCGAAGGGCTCGTCGATACGAGTCCAACGGTACCTAGAACGCGCAAATCCGAATCCGGGGTACGAAGTTACGCGCGTTTGAAGTTTTATGAATAAAAATAAAAATAAAAAGAAAAATCGGAACCGCGCGCGATGGACGCGACGTGCGGTCATCGCGCGCGTTACGCGCGCGCTTCATGCCGCGCGCGCGGTGCGTATCAGCGGGCACCGCCGTTTCTGGCAGCGCCGCGGTATAACGCGGCGCGGCGCCGCGGGTTTAAAACCGCGGCGCTGCGGGTTTAATGGGGCGGCGCCGTTGATTTCAGCTCGGCTCAGGCTATAAATACCCCATTCCGGACCCAGAACTTTTCCACCCCCGTTTCTGACCGTTCTGAGGCCGATTAAGGCCGTTCAAGACTCGTTTCCTACTAAATCGAGTATGCTCTACGCAATGGAGCTGTCCGTTCTTCGAGTTGGAGACCGTATGATGAGGAAACGTCCCAAGACAAGAGGAGGTCTTGCCCATTATCTTCATGCACTGACGAACTTTGTTTTCTCTGTTTCTGGCCATCCCAACTCCGATTTAGTCGGTCCAAGAGGCGTTCTCGACTAAATCGAGTATGTTCTACGTGGTGGAGGGTTCCATTTTTTGAGTTGGCAATCGTATGAAGAGAAAACGCCCCAAGACAAGGAGAGGTTCTACCCGTACCAGCCAACTTTGTTTTCTCTGTTTCTTGCCACCCCCAACTCCGATTTAGTCGATTCGAGAACCGTTCTTGACTAAATCGAAGGTGTTCTACGCGATGGTGGGTTATATTTTTTGAGCTGACAACCTTATAAGGGGGAAATGCCCCGAGATTAAGCAAGGCCCTGCCCGAGCACTGAAACAAGAAAAAGACACCCGAAGTAAGACGGGGTTTTATCCGTAGATACCGATACTGTATGGGTTATGATAGAAGTAAGCATTTCTGATCTTCCGTACAACATGTGCTAAGTTATGATGTGTGTTATGCTACGATTTCTATATGCCATGCTATGTGCCTATATACTATGCTATGTACCTATATGTCATGCTATGTGCCTATATACTATGCTATATGCCTATATGCCATGCTATGTGCCTATATACTATGCTATGTGCCTATATACCATGCTATGTGCCTATATACTATGCTATGTACCTATATGCCATGCTATGTGCCTATATGTCATGCTATGTGCCTATATACTATGCTATGTGCCTATATACCATGCTATGTGCCTATATACTATGCTATGTACCTATATGCCATGCTATGTGCTTATATGTCATGCTATGTGCCTATATACTATGCTATGTACCTATATGTCATGCTATGTGCCTATATGCCATGCTATGTGCCTATATACTATGCTATGTGCCTATATGTCATGCTATGTGCCTATATACTATGCAATGTACCTATATGCCATGCTATGTGCCTATATGCCATGCTATGTGCCTATATACTATGTTATGTGCCTATATACTATGTTATGTGCCTATATACTATGCTATGTGCCTAGATGCCATGATGTATACTTATATGACGTGTGTGGTCTCGCTCTAGGGTAGAGCGAGACGTGTAATTTGTGTTCTCGGTCTCGGCTCAGTGATAGAGCGAGCCGAGTGATGCGCTCAGTCTCGATTCAGTAATGAAGCGAGATATGTGTATAAGATTTTAATCCCGCTCTGTGGTAGAGCGAGATGTACGATTCCGTTGATTTATTAATTTCCTCTTGACTTCGATATATGATGAGTGTCTGTATACTCCGATTAAATATTTAGAGATATGTATTTTATACGTATAATTTTGTGATGTTTGTAGTATGTAGTAGCCATTAGGCAGAACTACGTTCGGATCCGATCGTATTGGAATAATATCCAATACGTACGTAGGCAACCAACGGCAAGGCAACGTTGGCCCGATCCAAATTATTATAATAATATGTTTTATTTTATTTTACACGCGACGAACTATGAAGCTTCGTCGTGCGTACAACCTAAGTCTACGTACGAGGAAGCCTTAAAGCTCCGTAGTGCGTAGACGAATGTTGTAACTCTCGCACTCAGACGATGATTCCTGGCTCAAGGAAAAAAAAAATTTCATATTAGTGATTTTTGTGGGCCCGGCTCGGGTTGGGTCGTCACAAAGGCTTCCTCGTACGTAGACTTATGTTGTAACGAACATATACACACGACGAAGCTTCATAGTTCGTCGCATGTAAAACAGAATAAAACATATGATTATAATGATTTGGATCGGGCCAACGTTGCCTTGCCGTTGGTTGCCTACGTACGTATTGGATATTATTCCAATACGATCGGATCCGAACGTAGTTCTGCCTAATGGCTACTACATACTACAAACATCACAAAATCATACGTATAAAATACATATCTCCAAATATTTAATCGGAGTATACAGACACTCATCATATATCGAAGTCAAGAGGAAATTAATAAATCAACGGAATCGTACATCTCGCTCTACCACAGAGCGGGATTAAAATCTTTTACACATATCTCGCTTCATTACTGAATCGAGACTGAGCGCATCACTCGGCTCGCTCAATCACTGAGCTGAGACTGAGAACACAAATTACACGTCTCGCTCTACCATAGAGCGAGACTACACATGTCATATAAGTATACATCATGACATCTAGGCACATAGCATGGCATATAGGCACATAGCATAGTATATAGGCACATAGCATAGTATATAGGCACATAGCATGACATATAGGCACATAGCATAGTATATACGCCATTATATAATAAAAACGGGAGATCAGAAAAGCTTACTGCCCTCATGTCTCGTATAGTAGCGGTATACGGAGTTGTTCACACGAGCATCAGCCTCTCCTTATCTCGGGGTATTTCCTCCTTATACAGTTGCCGAATCAAAGAACGGACCTCTCCATCGTGTAGAACATACTTGATTTAGTCAAGAACGCCTCTTGGACTGACTAAATCGGAGTTGGGATGGCCAGAAACAGAGAAAACAAAGTTTGTCGGTACGGGTAGAACCTTTCTTTGTCTTGGAGCGTTTTCTCTTCATACGATTGCCAACTCAGAAAATGGAACCCTCCACCACGTAGAACATACTTGATTTAGTCAAGAACGCCTCTTGGACCGACTAAATCAGAGTTGGGATGGCCAGAAACAGAGAAAACGAAGTTCGTCGGTGCATAAAAGATAACGGGCAGAACCTCCTCTTGTCTTGGGACGTTTCCTCATCATACGGTCTCCAACTCGAAGAACGGACAGCTCCATTGCGTAGAGCATACTCGATTTAGTAGGAAACGAGTCTTGAACGGCCTTAATCGGCCTCAGAACGGTCAGAAACGGGGTGGAGAAGTTCTGGTCGAAAAATGAGCTCAAATGGGGTTTATATAAGCCCCGGCGCGCCAAAAACTGCGGCGTGCCGCAAATTTAAACCGCGGCGCCCGCCGTTTTTCCCGCGCCGCGCGCCCATGGCGCGTCGCCCGCGCCTAACGCGCGCGGTGATTGCGCGTCGCGGCAGCGCGTTACGCACGCTGCGATCGCGCGTGTCGTGCGCGCGTCTGTCGCGCGCGCCGCACATTTCTTTTTATTTTCCCTTTTTTTTTAAAAGGAAATCCTTCAAACGCGCATAACTTCCTACCCCGAATTCGGATTCGCGCGTTCTTTGTACCGTTGGACTCGTATCGAAGAGCCCTTCGATACTAACCCACTAAAAGTAGTAACTCGTGCTCTTTCCATGTGGGTCACACCTATAATGCACGTTTCTCAAATATCATAACTTCCGGTCCCGACCTCCGTTTTGCCCATTCTTCGAATCGTTATGCTCGTTTCTTCGAGCACCACTCAAATACAGAGGTTTAAACCATTGAAAAACTCTAAAATTTATCCCAAAATTATCCAATTAAGCCTAACCCTTTAGGTTAGATGTAAACGAAAAACGAGTCGTTACAACATCAATATCAAAAGCATGCATCAGCATAAATAATCATGCAATCATACAAACGTATAAATAATAAACGGAGGCCCATTGCATTCATTTGCAGAGGCAAGGGCTCAGAGACTTCAAGCCCGATATGTAAATTAACATATTCCACGAGTGACGTATATAATGCCCTAGTGGATTTCTGCGTTGTGTTACGGACACGTGCAATTCACTGCCCTAAACCCTGAGAATTAGGGTTTTTCAATTGTTTCCCATGACACGGTGACCTGTCAAGGTCTTCGTGTCACCTACCGGTCACACCCCTTCCTTCTGAAGTCATTTATAGGGTACCTTAACTCTTGATTCACTAGGTCATCTGTTTCATCAGAAATAGAACATATTGCCCCTAAGGGCATTAGGGTAATTTTACCACCTAAGGTATGATACTCTCCCTTGGGTCATTCTAGTCATTTTATTGCTCCTCTATTGATTTAAGTTATTGACCTCTCACAAGGCTCCACTCTCAGACCGACTCACGCTTCCATTCACACGAATCTGGGCGGCTCCACCCTAAGGGGTATTTCTGTCATTTGGTTTAAGGCCTTAATGACATTTAAAGGCTCCTAAATTGAACTCAAGGGTACTACTAGGCTTCATGGACTTTGTGTAATTTTCCTAGCATGTGACGGGGTCGTGAACCCCTTGAACCGACCCAAGTCTTGACTAACGGTTTACTATAAACCCTAAGGGTAAAATAGTCAATTAACCACTCATTGGTATTTTTCTTCGCCAAGATATTTGGTCTATAAATATTTTACCCATTAAAATCTCATTGAGAAATTTCCCAATTTTTAAATAAACTCCTAGGCCTCTGAACCATGGCCCCGAAATCGGGTAAATGGTTTTCACACGATGATTTAACTACCAGGGGTAAAAGGTCATTTTAGATACTTTGGGATTTTTTCCGGTCCTGAAACTTGGTCAAGAAACTCATAACCCTCTCAAAGTCTACGGGTAATTTTTCTAAATTTTTAGGACAAGTAAAGGCCCTTGAACCGGACACGGTTCGATCCCCATTCTCTTTTCTTTTTTTTTTAAAAAAACCCGACCTGGGCCGGGTCGGTTTGGGTTGATGACCCGCAACGCGGGTCGTCTTCCCCACGTCCGGCCAGAGGTGGAAACGCCTCTGGCGGCACCACCCCTGGCCACCACGGCCGGGCGGTGGGCTGGGGTCCACCGGTTCGCCGCCATGCGGCGATCACAATGGGCCTGGCCCCCGCCGTCGCCCGGTGGTCGGCCGGGGCCAAAGTCGCCTTCTTTTTTTTAAAAAAAAACACAGTGCGACGCCGCCTCTGCGGCCAGGGCTAGCGCAACCCAGGCCGGCGCTGGCGGAGCTGTCGCGGCCTGGATCGGCACGGCCGAGACCGGCGAGACCATGGCCGGCGCGGCCACGGCCGGCACGGCCCCAGCTAATACAGCGAGCGGCTGCCCCCTTTTTGTTTTTGTTTGTTTTCAACACACTGACCCGCAGTCTGTCCGGCGGCGGTGGTGGCTGCGTGCCAGAGTCTAGCTCGCATGAAAAAGCCGCCAAACGACGGCTGGCCGGTTACTAGCCGAACGGCGCTGGCCGACCGGCAGCCGGCCAGTAACATCTGAAAGCTAACTACTTTACAATTTGTATAATATTGTTCACATAAATTATATACAGAAGCGCTGTGATATGATTTTTAATCAAATTTAATTAATAAACTTTTATTAAGCTTCAGCAACATCCCTACCTTAATTGCCGATTCGCAGTCGATCCACCATCGTCGTAGCCTCGCCGGAGCTTCGCCGGAAAATTTCCTCCCTTCCTTCACCGTCCAAAAGACCCCAAAAAGCCCTAATTAATTCTATTTATAGGCATAGGATTAGGGCTCCTAATCCCATGAGAAATTAGGCCCCCAAAACCCAATTTCGGAATAGTAATTGATCGGGCCCGTATAGTGACTTAAACGGGCAAACCGCACATTTAATTCGGGTAAACGGGTCCTGCACGATATAGTCAACTTCGAACGGTTGTATCTCCCTCATCCGGACTCCGATTTGCGCATTCTTGGTGGCGTTTCGAAGCTCTTTCTGTCTACTTTCCATCCATATATATATTACCCACAAAATCTAAGCATGGATTAATTTATTCCAACGGAAATGTCAAGGGGTCTAGCACCCTAATTTCTACATGTACGACTTCGGGAATTTAGAAAATTCCCGGACATTACAATATGAGTCACAATTATATATTTAAATAAATGCATAATTGTAGAGCACTATATGTAAAAAAATAATTATGTAAATTATATGGACCTACTCGTATTGATCTTATATAATTTGAAAAATATTATTTTTAATATAATAAAAACTTAAACTTTCAAAGAAGTTGGGTTTAAATTGTGTTTTTGTTTTAAAAGAAAAAAATTCAATTTTTTTAAAAAATATTTTTTTAATATTGTATCAATACATATCAACCGTATCGATATGGTACGACTGATACATATCAGCTTTTTCATGCAGGAACAGATTAGCACATGAATTTAATGGTGAAAGAGGCATTTTGTCGAACAGATCACTGATCATAGATAAGGCAGGGGCATTGTCGGTATTCACTAACAGGTTGGAATCGATTGTGAATACAAGGCGAGTAATTCTGTGGAAGTAAAGGGGCAAATGCAACAATATGGTTTAACTAATGAAGCCGTTGAATTTGTTAATTGCCTTCTTCAACTTTGGATTATACAGTGAAGAGCTTGAGTTCCATTTTAACGCCATTTCAATTTTCAATCTTCTGTTGTTAACAACTTAATGCCATTTTGAACTCAGTAAAAATGAGCATTTCGACTGTAATAGAAGGACTTTTGATTGTTAGTTTGAATTTGAACATGTTGTTCATTTGGGTAAAATCACTGGGCTCTGTTTTCAGCTGAAGTTGAAAGCTCATCGAGAAGGTGGACATCAGTTTGTTTCCTTTCCTATAATTGTTTTTCAATTAGTGAAAATACAAAAGTTCTTCAAAATTTTGTTTTCAATTTGAGTGCTGCATCAATTTGGTATCAAAGCCATGTTTGGTTGTTTGCGATGGCGACCAACAATCGTGGAGAGGCTTCATCAAGTTCACCATTAATGGCGGAAATGGTGATTCTCCAGCAACAAATGCAGCAATTGATGCAATTGATGACGAACCAGCTAGAGGTGATGAATCAAAACTTCAGCACAATTTTAAATCATTCAATGAATTCTGGAAATCCTGCTCTGAGAAATTTACACACAGATCCGAGAAATGTGGAAGTTCTTCCCTGTCGGAATACCAGAAATTATGGGTCTCGATGCAATACTGAATCCTCTTCAAGTGAAGATGAAATTCAACCAAACATTTTACCACCAGTTAATCCAGGTGTGAATTCTTATATACCTCGATTTAAACCTAAAGTGGATTTAGCTTGTTTCAATGGACAAATAGACATTGAACAATTTCTGGATTGGATGATGGAAGTTAAGAATTATTTTTACTGCCTGTATGTTCCGGATGAAATGAAATGTCGGGTGGTGGCTTGTAAGTTGAGGAGTGGAGCTTCTACATGGTGGAACCAACTCCAGCAGGATCGAATTAGCAAGGGAAAACACCAGATTCAATTGTGGGCTAGAATGAAGAAATTGTTAAAGGATATGTTCCTACCTGCTGATTTCGAACAATCCCTATTTAAATAGTTTCAAAATTGCAGGCAAAATGACAGTACCATATCAGAATATATTGAAGAATTCTATAGACTTTCGGCTAGAAATAGTCTTCACGAATCTTAAGCTCAAAAAATACAGAGATTTGTGGGAGGACTCAAATATGAACTGCAATTACAGTTGGCTTCCAAAACAATTGGAACTGTGACTGAGGCCATTCAATCTGCTCTAAAAAATGAAACATTACTGAATCAAGCTAAAAACAAGCAGGTGTCTTATTCAAGAAATTTTGGAACCAGATTTAGCTATAGTCAAAGTAAGAACAAGGAACCTGTGATAGCAAAAATGCAAACAGGGAAGAAGGATTTTGCAAAGAATACAAAACCTACATTTTCAGTTCCTGCTGGTAAGAAAAATGTTTATGCTAAACCTAAACCCAACACATGTTGGAAATGCAAGCAGCCCGGGCACTATTCATTAGAATGTCCATTGAGAACAAGAGATCCAAATGTTAGATCTAGAGCAATGTCTTGTCATCAGGTAGCTGAAGGAGAATGCAATGAAGAAAGTATTAATGAGGGAGAACAAGAAGAGGTTTATGGTGATGATGATCAGGAAGACAGAAATTCTAATGAATTGATGTTAGTTACACAGAAGTTATTGTTACTACCTAAATAGCCAGTGAACTCTCATAGGCACAATTTATTTACTACTATTGGAACTATAAAAGGTTCAAATTGCAGTGTTATTGTGGATGGGGGATGCACTGAAAATCTTATTGCTAAATCAGTGGTAGATAGATTGAAATTACCTATAACTCTTCTTCCTCAGCCGTACACCATTGGCTAGATTAAGGAAGTTGGCAAGGTCAAAGTGAACACACAATGTTTGGTTCCTTTTTCAATAAGAAAAACTTACAAGGCTAACATCTTATGTGATATATTGGATATGTCGATGTGTCATCTGTTGTTGGGCAGGCCCTGGCAATTTGACACTGAAATTAAACATGATGATCAAGCTAATAATATCAAGTTTGAATTTAAGGAAAAAACTATTGTGTTACATCCACAATTGAAGTCAGGAACATTGAGTTCAAAGTAGGTTTCATTTTAGCAGTCAGAAACTACAACAACAAAGTCCAATAAAGACACAATTGGCATCCAAATGGTAAAGCATATCAAAAAAGGTAATAAACAGAAATCACTACTTACAGTAACTTGTAATATTTATGCAGATCTTAGAAGTGAACAATCAGTTTTGGCATTTGTTACTCGAAATGTTCTGACAGTCTCCATAGTCAATCCTTCTCATCCTAACAAAGATGTGCAAGATCTTCTTGATCATTTTTCTTAATTATTGAATGATGATCTTCCTTTGACTTTGCCTCCAATGAGGAATATTCAACATAATATTGATTTAGTCCCAGGAGCTTCCCTACCTCACCTTGCCTATTATAGACTAAGCCCTATTGAGCATGAAGAACTACAAAAATAGATTCAAGATCTGTTAAAAAGGGGTCTCATCAGAGAGAGCTTAAGCCCTGTAGCTGTACCCACACTACTAGTACTTAAAAAGGATGGTACATGGAGAATGTGTGTAGATTAAAGGGCAATTAACAAAATCACTATGAAATATCAATTTCCTATTCCCAGGTTAGAAGATATGCTGGATTTATTGTCGGGTGCTCAAGTGTTTTCTAAAATAGACTTAAGATTAGGTTACCATCAAATAAGAATGAGGTTGGGAGATGAATGGAAAATGACATTTAAGACTAAGGATGGGCTATACGAGTAGTTAGTCATGCCCTTTGGATTAACTAATGCCCCTAGTACATTTATGAGGCTAATGACCCAAGTGTTAAAACCTTTATTGGGCAAGTCTATAGTGGCATACTTTGATGATATACTTGTTTATAATGTTAATAAATCACAACATCTGAACCATTTGTTGGAAGTATTTCAATTATTCCAGGAAAACCAATTGTTTATTAACAGAAATAAAAGTGTCTTCATGGCAGATCAATTGATTTTTTTGAGTTATGTTGTAAGCAAAGATAGTTTGAAAGTGGACAAAGACAAAATTCAAGCAGTCATAAGTTGGCCAATTCTAGGAAATGTTACTGAGCTACGAAGCTTTTTGGGATTAGCTGCATTTTATAGGAGGTTTATTCGTGGGTTTAGTACTATTGCTGCACCATTAATCAAATGTTTGAAAAGAGGGCAGTTCAAATGGCAGTCAAAACAGTAGAACAGTTTCGAGTTGCTCAAGACAAAACTGACTTCTTCTCCTTTAACGACCCTGAATTTCCAGTACGCTTTCTAATACGTTAATTTTGGAGTTTGTAGCATTCTTTTAATTAGTTATAGTGTGTTACATATTTAATCTTATGAGATTATGGTAATGTGCAAAAAAACGAGTGTAACGGCTTTCGAAGCGCTTGATTCGGACACCGGGGCCGAAAGTTACGGCCTTGGGAAATGTACCACATGGGCGGGCCCACCTTGGAAGTGCGGGATAACCTACCCATGTGGGGTCTAGTTTGGTTGGGCTCGTCGATACAAGCCCAATGGTGTCAAGAACGCGTGAATCGGAGTCCGGGTGACAAAGATACATGTGTTTAAAGTTTTGTGTTTAAAAAAAAGAATATAAAAATGTTGGCTGACGCACGCGGCCGGCGTAAGCCGGCGCCGCAGAGGTGGTGCCGCATGGACCCGGGACCGCGGGTCTGGCGCGCGACGTGCCGTGGACCCACGTGGCAGGTCCGCGTCACGCGGGGCCGCGCCGATCGACACGACAGGGCCGGGGTAACGCGCGCGATGCGAGTCGCGCACGTGTTGCGACTGCGAGGAGCACGCGCAATGTGGCGCGCACGGGCCCCACATGCGCGCACCTTTAAATAGTGCATACAACCCTATTTTTTTCTGGTTTCCAGTTTTCCACTTCTGAACCCGTTTTTCCTCCGTTCTTAACCATTTTAAGTCCGAATCAAGTGATTCAAAAGGCATTTCCTACTGAATTCAACATTTTGGACGCTGTGGTGGGGTTGATTTCTTTATTCGGGGCTTCTACAGTTATGTAATTATAACCAAGGGTTAAGGTAGGGGACTTTAAACTCTAAGCGTGTGCTTAGTATAACTTCTTTACGCATGATTTAACATGATTAAGCTTATGTGATTGATTTATGTGAGACATGTTATGTGATGAACTGTTTTACCATGAATATTGCCGTATTTTGAACGATGTGATGATTATTTCCTGGGCTTAAGAACCCGGAATAATCATAGAGTGATGATGCCCGCCGAGAAAATTAAATCGGCAAGTGGCGCGCACAGGGTAGAGCATCGTGGGAAAGCTCTGTCCCTAAGTGGCCCTCGTTTGCCCCATGAGCGCTGAGGGTAGGCCATAGGGTGTCGCGGCTTGTGGTTTTATTGTGATTTAGAACCGGTTGTTTTATGCATAATTTATTGTGGTAGAGGTTTCTAAAGAAAATGTGTAGGGTTTTCAAAAGGGATTTCTGCTAGCACCTCTATTAGATTTTAAATCAACCTGCTGAGTATTTTAAAATACTCACCCACCCCCAAATTCTGCAGGTAATGCAGCGAGGGCGAAGGTGAAGGAAGTGTAGTGTTCCAGATATTTTATCCACTTGCTGATTTTGAAAAATATGTATATTTATATGACTGCAGATTAAGGGCACGATATGCCCAAAGACTTGTAAGGCTTGTAAAACTTCAACTCTATGAATCTAAGTCCATGGTTTGTGTGAAATATATTATTAAGCACATGTATAATATTTTGCTATGCTATGACTCCGTGATATGCTCATTTTTTTTATATAAAGCATATCTGACTGTGATCTGCATTGACGGCTGTGGTGTTCGGGCGCACGTGTGTTGGCAGAGCGTGCCGAACATTGTGACGATATATTAATAATAATTAAAAAAAACGGCCGTCACATCTCCTACTCTAGCTCTTCCTGACTTTACTAAGGTTTTCAAAATTGACTGTGATGCTTCTGTAAGAGGCATTGGAGCTGTACTATTTCAAGAGGGTTGGCCAATAGCTTTCTATAGCAAAAAATTAAATGAATCTAAGCAGAAGTGGTATGCCTACAAATTAGAGTTATATGCTTTGGTGCAGACTTTGAAACATTGGCGACACTATTTAGTGTTTAAAGAATTTATTTTACATACTGACCATGATTCTCTAAAGCATATTCACAGTCAATCTAAGTTGGACAGGCTATTAGCTAGATGGATTGGAGACTTGCAGGAATATACCTTTGTGATTAAACATAAAACTGGAAAACTCCAACAAAGTTATTGACGCCCTGACCTGCACTTGTGCATATCCTCAGTGCTACCTGTTTTGGTTTTGAAGAAATTAAATCTCTTTATCAAAGTGATGCAGATTTCAAGGATAAATGGTAGCTTTGTAATAACTGCCTTTAGCCACAAGATGACTATATTGTACATGGAGGTTTTCTGTACAAAGGTCTTTTATTGCATATTCCTGCTTGTTCATAAAGACAATTGTTGATACAAGAATTACATGAGGGAGGGTTAGCTGGTCATGTTGGCCGTGACAAGACTTTGATTTTTGTTAAGACTAGATACTATTGGCCACAACTAAGGAAAGATGTAGTGACTTGGGTTTAGCAATGCTTTGTTTGTCAATAGTATAAAGTCAATGCTACTAATGCTGGACTATATACCCACTTATCAGTACCTAACTGACCTTGGGAAGATATAAGTATGGATTTTGTATTAGGTCTTCCTCACACTTCAAAGGGGTTTGAGTCAGTTTTTGTAGTACTGGACAGATTTTCTAAGCAGGCTCATTTAATTCCCTGTAAAAAGAGTGCTGATGCAATACATGTGGCTGGTTTATTTTTCAAGGAGGTCATTCGACTCCATGGTGTTCCATATATAATTACCTCAGATAGGGATAGCCATTTTCTTAACAACTTTTGGAAAACTCTGTGATCCAGATTGGGAACTAAACTTCAATTCAGTAGTTCATGTCACCCCCAAAATGATGGCCAAAATGAGGTTACAAACAGAAGTCCTGGCAGTTTATTGAGGTGTCTTTCTGGAAACATACCCAAGCAATGGGATACAGTCATCTACCAAGTTGAATTCGCTTACAATTCCACTATGAATAGGACAACAGGTTTAGCTCATTTCCAAATCATATATGGATTTATGCCTAATCATTCATTAGATGCCACTATTGGTCCTCGTAGACCTACTGAATCACAATATTCTTTACGTACTATGGAAGAATTCACTACATTTCATGCGGCTGTCAAAAAGAAAATACAGGAATCTAATGACAAATATAAGAGCCACATCGATGTTTCTTGCAGACAAGTTCAATTTGAAGTTGGAGACTTGGTAATGGTTCACTTAAGTAAAGAGTGAATGTATGTGCGCAAACATGGTAAATAACAAGCAAGAAAATTTGGACCTTGCCGCATACAGAAGAAAATTGGGTCTAATGCTTATTCTGTAATTTTACCACCAGATTTGCAAATTTCAAATATCTTCAATGTTCGAGATTTGACTCCACATTTTCCCTCTTGATTTACATATTATCGATCCTTGAATGTTCAAGCTCGAGGTTGAGCTTTCATTGAGACAGGGAAATTGATGCAGGAGCATATTAGCATAGGAATTTAATGGTGAAAGAGGCATCTCGTCGAATAGTTGTAATAGATCATAGATCACAGATAAGGCAGGGGCATTGTCGGTATTCACTAATAGGTTGGAATTGATTGTGAATACAAGGCGAGTAATTATGTGGAAGTGAAAGGGGCAAATGCGACAATATGGTTTAACTAATGAAGCCGTTGAATCTGTTAATTGCCTTCTTCAACTTCGGGTTATACAGTGAAGAGCTTGAGTTCCATTTTAACAATGTTTCAATTTTCAATCTTCTATTGTTAACAACTTAATGTCGTTTAGAACTCAGTATAAATGAGCATTTCGATTGTAATAGAAGGACTTTTGATTGTTAGTTTGAATTTGAACATGTTGTTCATTTGAGTAAAATCCCTAGGCTCTGTTTTTAGCTGAAGCTGAAAGTTCATCGAGAAGATGGACATTAGTTTGTTTCATTTCCTGTAATTGTTCTTCAATTAGTGAAAATACAAAAGTTCTTCGAAATTTTATTTTCAATTTGAGTGCTGCATCACTTTTGGTGTGGGGGGTGTACCACCACCAGTACCCCTATCAATATGGGTACGTATCAATCGATACACGGTCGTATCGATCAATATAGGATTGTATCGACTGATACAGCCTTCCATGGCTGCACCCCTTGCTCTATCCTTGCTGCAACTAGACTACTCTATGCTCCATGTCGTTCCCCGCTATGACATGACTCTCTCTCCTGCTTAGCCTTTGCTCAGCACAAAACCCAAGTGCTTAGGGCTGCAAATAATGTGGCCAACCCACAAGCCCAGCCTAGCCCGAAAATAAGCCAGTTTGGGCCTTAAAAAATATATTATAGGCCGGGACGGGCCTTTAATGTAAAATCCCATCAATTTTTGGGCTAGGCCCAGGCACAGAAAATAATAGTAAAAGCCCGACCCAACCCGAAATACTAAATGGAATATAATAATTTTATTTACTAAATGGAATGTACTTCATACCAAATAAAATATAATAATTTTTATTTATCAAATAAAATATAATAAAATTTTTATATAATTACTTAGTTTTTAAGCTTTTTTTATGTTTATTTCTCTAATTAATATATAAATTTATCATCTTGAATAGTAAAATACTTGAAATTAAAAAAAATTATATCACTTTTTTTTCGAAAAACCTGGACCCAACCCAACCCCGTCTAAATTTTAGAGCACCTTAGCTATGAGCTTGGGTCAGGATTTGAATTTTTTTTTTTCTTTAAGCCGGACCTACCCTAGCCCGTCAGGCCCGACCCTAAATGGACGGAGGACAAGAAGATGCCATTTACACCCCTAATAATTTGAAGATGATAATCTTTTGGCTGGTAAATTTTGTAATCTCAATTTACATAGAACAGTAAAAACGTGATTAGACTCTCCCTCCTTTATAACTGTGTTAATCATTGCACTTTTTACATTGGCGAACAAGTAGAAATTAAACTCCAAACAGTAAAACCAACAAATAAACTTCATCGATTGAGCACTTTTCACCGATTGGAGTATTATACACGAACGAAACATGAGTTGTTCTTATTAACAGTGAGACACACCACCCAAGTAGAGACACTTTACCCTATTCACATCTAAGAGTAGACTGAGGAGACATTTAAACTTACATACAGCCACATACAAGCAAGTTGGGAGGGAGCGGAGAGGGGCAACCGGCAAGGTGGACCCTCCTTGGGGCCTGAAATTAGAAGTTGGCCTGAATTCTTGCAAAGTCAAGTGACTTTTTCCCTTCGAGTTTGTTCATGATGTAGTGCCTGCTGTACTCTCCGTGATTGTACCTTCTATACATGCAAGGACGATTCTTGTCGACGAACTCAGTCAATGGGCCGAGTTCAATCTCGTAGCTGGGGGCATAGAATGTAACGACGGAGAGCCTGTCTTTCTCTCTGTTCGTCACTGCTCTGTGCTCCACACTTTTGTATACGCCATTCGTTAGCACCTATGGGGTTGATAATTCAGGCAGATCATATAAATCAGACAATTCACCAGAGTTTTCCTTTCAACATCCATGATGAACCATAGAAGAATTACCTCTAGAGTGTCGCCTATGTTGATGACGAGCGCGTTTCGGATAGGCTGAACAGGCACCCAAGTGTTACCTTTGAGGATCTGAAGGCCAATGGAGCCCATGTCTTGTTGCAACACCGTCAGTGCGCTCCCATCAGAGTGTGCACTTAGGCCCAAAACGAGATCCGGCCTTGGGCAGGGAGGATAGTAGTTCATCCTCACAGCCTGGACAGCAACTCCAAACATGTCATTAAATAATTCTGCCCTTAATCCGAGGCTCTGGGCTATATATCTCATGAGCTTTTGGCAGAGCTTCCTTATGTTTTTGGAGTAAACTTCCAAAACCTCACTGCAAATGCCGAAAAAGCCAATTGATGTAAAAATTTAATCAGAGTCGCACGATAAGACTGGCGTGGTATATAGCGATAACGGATGTTGCATGAAATATACCTCAACTTTGGAGGCTTTGTAGGCCAGAGTTTGGGATTTCTGATGAAGTGGGGTTCTATTCCCAGAGCCAACATGTTACACCAGTCCAGCTTCTGATCCTCCGAGAAGACGAAGGCATGCCCATACCCCTGAACAGTCCCGGGGGCCATCGGGTACTTCTCTTTCTCCTCGAGAGGGAGCATGAAGAACTCCTTAGACAGTTTCTCCATATTCTGTAGTAATACCGAGTCGATCCCATGGTTCACTACCTGCCAACATAAAACAAGAAGATATTAAAAACCCATAAATATTGTAATGCAATTCCAAAGCGTACGTGTTAAACTGGCTGAAGCAAAGAGGGAAGTAGCGGTTCAGACTTCACCTGAAAGAAACCCCACTCTCGGCAAGCTGCAGAGAGTTTTGCGAACTCCCGCTGTGACTGGGCTTTTTCGCCGTGGGTAATTTTGGACAAGTCGATGACAGGGACTTGCAAGGAGGCCGGGGGTTTCGAAAGGACAGTGGGTCTCTCTGCAATGTCACGAACATATCTGTCCGGAATGGTGGTGGGCCTAGCTTTCCGAAGCTCTTGAACGTCGTCGACATGCCCAACCTTGATTGCCAGAGGCGGCGAGCAAGCTACAGAAGCCATCTCAACCCAACAAGCAGAGAGAATTAGCAACTCAAAACAATTCAGCAGTCCAGTTTTCCAAGACCCAAACTGATGCCAACTTCATCCCTCCTCACGAGCTATAAATAGACAGCACAAAGCAGAACGAGGTAGACTATACAGCATTCAACCAAAGGGAGCGGTGAGGTTCCTTTGTCTGAATAAGCAAGGGGACCCCACCATTCTAGCAGTCCGTGAGAGGGTAGGGGCTTCCCCATGTTTCAAAATTACTGCATTATTTAGTGGGAGACGGGGAGTGAAGGGATGGGAATCCATTTATGAATGGAATCTTCAAAGGTAGGGGGCATGGGAGCATGTGAGTAGCCAGTAGAGTGATCTTGCTGTCTGTTGCTCGACACAAACTGTTGCAGGGGGGCCATTCACCATTTTGCAAGCAGTTGTCTCCTTGTATACCGACCGCATATCGTGTGAGACTGCCATTACACCATTGAGCCCACGATCGGTATAAACAAAGTTCAATATGCACTCTATTTGTCTTGGAAGTTTTTTTTTCTATACCTTAATTTTTTATACTATAAGTTTTATATTATCTTTGATTGGATAAAAGAGATAGATTTTTACTTCACAACATGAGAATTATTTTTTTATTTAAATAACAATATATAAATACTATAAAGACTATAGCGTAGAAAAATAGAGTTTAAGAATATTCACTATCTGTTTGGTCTTGTGCACGAAATTTATTTATTTATTTGCAACATGTAAAAGGTGTTGCTCTGCTTTGATTCAAGAAAAGTTAGGGTATCTTGGCAAGCAAAAAATTAATAAAATAAAAAAGTTAGGGTTTGTCAGATTGCCCACGGAATCATAGAACTAAACAAATCAATGAAAATCAGCCTCCATGATTGCCCTTTCTCACTTTCTTCACCACGGTGGCAGTGGCAGTCCCTTCACATTCACAATAATGATACTCTGTATATTAATTTACTATTCATCAGCAGCCAGATCAAGAGTCCAAGGGAAACCATCCGATTGGAGAGAGGAGAAACTGTATCTATTTCTGGCCCACAAGCGACATAAGACAACATGACCTTCAAGCAATCAAAACCATCCAATTGAAGGAATTGAATGCGGGAAAATTTCTTCTTCTTTATATATGCCCACTCGTAGAGATTGAAGTCATGGCTTCCCGTAGCAATCTACCATAACGGGCCAGTATAACTTAATTCTCAAGTGGTGGGCTCACATCCGTCAACAAAATATTTGTGACATGAATGGGCCCGGATTGAGGATCTCAATGAGACGATTGCCTCGGCCTGGTGAACTAATAACGGACTTTATACAAACTAGTACAGTCCAAATCAATGATCAACGTATAAGTAAGTTCAGTAAGCATACCAAATGTGGATGCGTGTAAGCAACAATATGCATAAATAATTGGGGCCTCTTTCCTCTTGGCGACCACCACCGTAACATGATGATAGTCCACATATGCCACAGCTTTTGTGAGTTGCAGAATGGTGAGCTCGTGTTATATGCTGATGTCTTGCGTGTGGCCCACAATGGGATTTAGGTTAACTTTTTGACTAACGAATAAAGTGGAGGTGCCTACTCTACGGTACACGTGTCTCCTTGATAAATAAGACTACCAGTGAACCCCCACCCCTGACTTCCCCTTGCTTCATGATAGCTACAACTTGCATCCTCACTAGCTGGTACAAATAGCAGTGACTCAGCAGCCCACCACCAAACGGAAATTGTTGCACTCCGCCAGGGGTGCGACTTAAAAAATCCGACCTGACTAGATTTTAATGGGTTGGGTTTAAATATGCTTAATGGTAAAATAGATCGGGTCTGAATTAAAACTTTGACCCAAACTAATCAGGCCAAGTCAGGATTTGGGTTTTCCTACCCGACCTGACCCAGTTATATTATCCATATCCTAATTTTCTCTCAGGTCTACTTTTAATTTTATGGTCAACTAGTCTGCCACTCTGCATCTAGAGTTTGTGAGTTAAGCCCATATTATTTAGATGGGCATATTAATGGTTATGTGGGTCAAGCCCATATTACTCAAGTGGGTCAAGCCCATTTGGTAGAGAAAGCCCAAGCCCACTCATATTGAATGAGAATATCACATGGGAATTGGTTGAAGGAGTGAATAGTCCCACATCGCCTACGTGAAGGTGATGGTGTTGGTATATAAGGTTTTAGTTTAGCCTTTCATGTTAGGCCCTTGGGCCAACCCACTTTTGTGGGGGAGAGAGCTGTGTTAGTATACTCACTGTGGTTCGCTGCATATACCGTGTTGGAGGTGTTCCTACGGTATATGGTTGATCGTCTTATCCTGGGAGGCAGACGTCCACGAGTCCTCTCATCATATATAAGGCAAAGGTACGAAGATATAACAGTCAACTGGTCCTTTTCATCTCCTCGGTGCCTCCTCTCCATCTTGTTGGCACCTCTTTTTAGTTTTACTATTGTCCAAAAGCTCAGCATCGAGCAATTTGGACCTCGATTAGATTTCTTACTCCCTTGAGGAGTTTCGACTCTACAAAATCCGTGCTATGAGTTGCCCATTCAGTGATTTGATTAAGATAGAATGCTAATTTAGCTGGATTGTGGATTTGAAGTACTGCAACTGTATTTCAGTAGGAGGCAAAAAAAAATTTAGTGGATTTTTTTATATTCAATTATTTTGTATTTTTTGTTGTTTTCATGCTGTTCTGGATGATCATGGATAGTTGGTAGTGTAGAATTTGCTTACTGAATCGTTTCCAATGGTATGAGAAGAGGTTTTATCTCATTGGGAGTGTCCGGAGCAAAAAATACTATTGCATCCTGGAAATCAATCGGTTTGAACCATTATGTACTCGTAGTAAGAAGTCAAAAACTTGCTTCAGCTCATCAGTTAAGGCAATCGCTCCACAGGTGGGCTCAGTTTTGTCACCAAAGTATGTGGTATTGCAGGTTAGTATTCACCATTAAGTCTGTTTTATTCTGTGGCTCTTTTTTTAATTAAATTACAGTTAACTGCGACGCATAAAATTAGTGATTCTTTTCTTTTTTGTTCCTTATTCAATCTTAGGAGGCATAAAGTTTCTTGAATAATATTATTTAATCTTAGTCACAAAGCATCGACAAATAGGTTGTATATGTGGTCATGCTATATATAGCATTGAGGATAGTCAGTCGGTATTTTTTCAGATTTGGGTCGAGTTGGGTCAAGTGGTAAATTAATCGAGTCGGGTTCAGGTTTTGATTTTACTATTAAGAGTCGAATTTACTATAAATTTTTTAACCCATAATAAATTTGGTATAGGGTTCAGGTTTTAATTTTTGAAATAATATATAGTCAGGGTTTACCAAAACAAACCTAACCCAGTATCATCACTAACACTGCCTAACATCATAAGTTATTTACACTCAAATTATAGTGAGCAGATAGCATAAAAAACGCTTCCGGTACTTCAGGGCACACAAAACGTCATCTTCAACTAAGGTCGCAAATATTCGTACAGCACTACGTTTTCATCCTTCTCCTGCATGCACCAGACCGTTTAGTCAGGCTGATTCATTTAACATTTTCTGGTAGGGCTTTACACGGCAATTGCCATAATGGTGCTGGAAATAACATGTTTTCTTTTTCTCTCTGTCTCTTTTTTATGGCGGGGGAGATGGCCAATGGGACTGGAGAGAGGATATGCCAGTTCCCACTTATTTGGCGCAGCAACTCCCACTAAGGGGATCTCGTGGGCCACCTAACATGACAAAATGCCGTCACTCTCCTCACGAGCAAACGGACGATCGACAGGCGACCTCCCCTGAAATGGGTATTATAGTGGCGCCACTACCTCGCAATGTCCAGCCATTCTCAAACCCTGAACTCACATCAAAGTTTCTCCGCCAGTGAAGTTGTTGATGACTCGGACCGACGGTGCACATTGAAGTATACACTAATTGCAGAATATCACACTTTTATGTAAAAATATGTGTTGTATACACTTTTGAATACAGACTCATCGAGTTCCCCGTCGACATCAACACAAACAAGCCAGTGAATCCATTTTACCCTAGAAGGTCCAACCCAGTCGGCGTGACGAAGCCCATGGTGACTTCCAAGTTCCGTCCCCAAGGCCCGAAAAAGTAAAGCAATCTTACCAGCAGTCACTCCCCCCCCCCCCCCCTTCACATCCCTCATCACGATCTCCCTCCTTACGATCTCACTCACCAGCTTGAAACCCTCGTGACAATCCCAGCACATTCTCAAATTCTTCATCACTCGGATAGTCACCCGTTGGGGCAGGCTGATCAAAGCAAAACCCAGCGCCAGCTTCTTGCTATGTACACCCACCATCATTCCTTCCTTGGGCCTCCTCCTCCTCCATATCCACAAACACCTACCCACGGCCCACCCTGCCAGCAGGCCCACCACCATGTCCTCTCTAGTCTCTCCTTCATTTTTTTCCTCCAACTCCTCCCACACCTGCCCCACTTTGGACCCCTCCACACATGAGTGAAGCTTCACCAGAGAGGCCTCTTGTGAAATCATAAGAACCAACCACATAAGCAAATGTTTGTTTTCTCAAATGCTATTTTATATCATGTTACAGTTGGTTCTTATAGCTTCACTAGGGGATTAGAATTCCGCAGACGCTCGCGAAGAACACATACACTACGTCCGTCTCAATCCAACTGCATCCTGGATTCTTGCTGATCCCTCGTCTCTTCATCTCCATGCATAGCCCGTGCATGCTCTCCCACTCCCCAGCCAATGCATATGTGTTCGACATTGTCACGTATGCAGTGTCCACCTGACGATAGCTCAGTGCCCGACTCAACTGCCAGGTCCACCCTGCTGTGTGCCCGGCTTGCTGATAGCAATGCGCCCTAGCCCCACCTGATCGCGACACTTTTGGCCAAATGGTGGGCCTCGTCAAGGCAGCCAGCGTGGGCCAACATGTCAACCACACAAGTGTAGTGCCTGGCGTCGGGTGTGACACCGTAGCCCGTCTGCATGGATTCCAAGCGGGCAAGGCCCTCGTCGATGAGGCCCGAGTGGCTACACGCGTGCAGGACCGCCAGAAAGGTAATCTCGTTGGGCCTGATCCCACTCTCCACCATCTCTTCCAACACCTCCGGGGAGAACCTCCCAAGACTATATTTGTCACACCCTGGCGATGCCCGACCCGAGCCGAACCCGGTCCAAGGGCCGGTCAAGCGTGCAGGGGTGACGAAGGGAAAATTGAGAAATGATTTAGCGGAAGACTTAACCCTAACCACGGACGATTAACATAATTACGGAGTACGCACAATCCTTTGAGCAAGAGTAAATAAAAAGGAAAGAAAGATAGTTGTTTATCACAAAGTAAACAACTAATCTCAAACCCACATGCTTAGTTAACTATAGCCCACACTGGCTCAAAATAAGTCTTAAGCAAACACAACTATAAAATGTGATATAAATCCAAAACAAAGAACCTTACACAAAGGTTCTAAACATAAAACATAAAACCAAAGGAAAATAAATCACACAACGATCTCCACGATCACATCCAAGTCACCTCCGACCTTTCCTCAAAGAAGAGATTCTGTCCGTCTGCGTGTCACACCACGCAGCCCCAAAACAAAACACAAGAAAGAGGGGTGAGTTTAATAAACTCAGCAATGGTTTTTAATATCACTATCAACATCGATAAATATGATAGCATAGCAATATAATCATTTAGATCAAAGATTGGCAAGGAGCATCATTTTCTGATCACACATACACATCCCCTAAAACTGCATCATAGTGTATAATCCACAAAATGCCATTCATATCATAACAACCTACATGAAAGTATCTCTATCATACATATTCTATCATGCATCACATCATAACAACCTGCATGAATGTATCTCTACATACATATTCCCTCATGCATCACATCATAACAACTTGCATGAATGTATCTCTACATACATATTCTCTCATGCATCACATTATAACAACCTGCATGAATGTATCTCTAACATACATATTCCCTCATGCATAACATCCTAACAACCTGTATGAATGTATCTCTAACATACATATTCCCTCATGCATCACATCATAACAACCTGCATAAATGTATCTCTAACATACATATTCCTTCATGCATCACATCATAACAACCTGCATGAAGGTATCTCTAACATACATATTCCAACATGCATCAACATTCTCATTCATCATGCATGTATAAGTGTCACACATGCACACTAGTCCAACATGCAAGTCCATACCCATAGAGAATAAACCTGCTCTTCAAGACCGGAGCCCTCGAGCAAACACTTATGAAATAGACATGCTCCTCAAGGCCAACGCCTTCAAGCAACTCCTGCTCCTCAAGGCCAACGCCTTCGAGCAACGCCTGCCCATCAAGTCTAAACTCCCGAGCAACCCTGCTTGTCAAGATTAAAGTCCCAACAACACCTAGCAAGCCGGTGCACTCGGACAAACCAGCTAGATTCTCAGGGTCTAGCGAATCATAAATAATCTCAATCCGCAAGACAAGTACACAACTCATCCCTACTTAACTCCATTTAACTAGACTCAACCCGGGGAGTGCACTCGTTCCACACAGGAACACAAATCAAAACATGTCATTTCGGACCAATCAACTTACGATTAATCCACGACCGATCAATCCGGCACACAATTTCACCACATTGCATCCAATCGGTCAAGTTTGATTAACCTCGATGAAGCCTCAATTGGAAATTCATTTTCATGATGCATGCAGCATGGTATACGTGGGCAAGACATACATAAATCCTAATCTATGATAAGTGCTCTCATCAGCCCCTAATGCATTATTTATAATCACAATATTAAGCTTCAAACATCATCATTTAACCCCCCACATGTGTGTACCTAGTAGAAGTACTTCACTCAATGCATATCAACAAGCTTGAAATTAACTCACTACCGCACTACACATGTGAATTTCCATCTAAACATGAATTCCAGCGGAAATCATAGGAGAAGAAACGTTGAACTCATAACTCAAATCAAAACTCAATCACAAAGGCTACATGCATATAAGATCATTCATTTCATCCTGGAGTCATGGCATTCACCAACATCCACACATCAACTAACTACATTCTATCATGACAAATCAGTCCATTAATAGGTTGTAGTCCTACTGAAAATATGCTTACCCAAAGGGGATCAACCATTCATAATTTCAAGATGACAATTCCAACATCATGCCACAAAACATAATTCATTCTACAAATCTCTAATCATATATCTCAACTTCATAACCTCAATAACATGCCTTTCCAGTAGCATAATATCGCTTAAAATACTTCACATTCATATAAGATTGGCAAGTTAAAGTGGAATCATCGAAATAAACATCATGTGAACAACATAAAATTCTGCTGTGTAGCCGTTCGAACGCCCAGAAGGTCGTTCGAACGCCAACAAGGTAGAATAGACCATCTTCTTCCTTTCGCAATTTCAATCCGAAACACCATTGATAACACTTCAAATTAACATCTAACACCCTAATTATCATCAAAAGTCCTTCATGACTTTCAGAATGTTAAACCATATCATAATAAGGCAAAACCCTAAGAAATCGAAATTAAAGGTTACCATTTTCTAATCATACCATTAACACACCAAATCAAGTATCTCCATTCAAAATAAGCCAAAAATCAAGAGTTTTACCATGGATAAACTGAAAATTTGAAAGTCCATTACCTTATCCCGTGATTAAGCTTGGATTTGGTGGTCACCCTTCTTGAAAACCTTACAAAAACATAGAGTTTGAATTAAACTCTATTAAAAATCGATTTACCAAAGAAATCCCTAATTAAAACTTAGATCTAGGGCTTGTTGAACATAAAAATTGAATTTTGAAAGCTAGGGTTTGTAGTAAAATACAAATCAGTAGTTTTTGATGTCTAAAAATGAATTGAAACAAAGGGGAAATGGTAAATTTAGAAGAGATTAAGAAGAAAGCTAGGGTTTAGTGCTTAATTAGAGTAGGCTTACCTTAAACACCTTCTAATTCGGGCCTAATTGGGGATTAGGCCTAACCTCTCCTCCTCAGCCTATTCCTAAAAATGGAAATGGCTCGTTTGGCCTTTTATAGTAAGGGTTGGGGTATGTATGGGTAAGTTATGGGGTGTAAATAGGAAAAGTAGGCTAAAATGGGTATTTTACAAATTTGAGCACTAATTAAGTCTCTGAAAATTCTGAAAATTTTTTGTATAACCTTAGGTAGATGTCTGGGTTCAATTTGACCAAAAAACCAAAATTTTGACGGTGGGGCCCACAGGGGTCCCTCCAAAACCCTAATTTTTGGAAAAATAGTAAAAATTCAGAAAAATCCCAAAAATTCACATTTGATTTAAAATCACTTAAAACCACTAATCTTAAAGTTAATTTTGGTTAAAACCATCATAAACACCACTTATTCATGAAATTACCGAATAAATCAGAAAACGCGTTAATCTCATGATAACCAATAATTAAAGGAAACCAAAAACCGGTTTAGAGATGAGGGTCCTTACATCCTCCCCCTCTTAGGAATTTTAGTCCCCCAAAATTCGCTAGAGGTCAACGCAATTCTTTTTCCGACTCTACGTTGTTTGCAATTCCTCCCACGCTACATGAGTACACAACTCAAGCCACAAATTGAAACGTCACTGTAAACCACGTAACTACCACTCCCGGCATGAAAGATTAGAACCAGAGCTGAAGTCAATCTCTTCTTCACCTCTTGTCCGAAATAAAATTGACAAGGCATACAATCTCCTTAGTGGAATGCAATCCCGACAAGTCGCTCGTCAACGCATTCCCAACTCCAACACCATTAAATGGATTTCAAGATGAGGTAGTTCAACATTCGTCACCGAGATGCTTATAAGAAAACTACACACCCTCTAATAGCCCACCTTCTAGCCTTAGTGTAAGACACCAAAAAACTTCCACTAGAGCACTTAACACCCTTGAAGATGAAAGGTTCAACATCGGGTAACGTGAACACCGCTTTCTCTCCCGACCACCCACATGTGCATGATTCTATAAACATCACATCCATGTCGCAAATCATATCAAAAACGATCATAGACAAGAAAATCAAATTAACATGCAACTCATTCATCAACAAGCTCACAAGCAAAACGCGAAGAGACAAAAGAATGAAAGAGATCGGCATCACGTAGCACCTTAACATAGTGAGAGGCAATGAGGGTCATACCTTCCACCACACCTGAGGAGTTAGCCGCCTCATGTGCTGACATAGCATACACTCTCCCATCAGCAACCGACTTCTTCCCCTTAGCATTCTGTTGCCCGGTGAATGTTCTAGTCTGGGACCCTTGGTTTTGTGCAATCGGTTGTTGCTTAGTTGCACCACCCTGAGCTCGTCGAGGGCATTGTTTCTTGGTGTGCCCCCTTTGCCCACAGAAATAACAAGCAAAGCCTACACGGTCATTGCCTGGGCCATGATTTGGTAAAACGAACTGCTGCCTCGGTGCATCTTCTTGAATCCTCTTGAAACACTCCCTTTTATAATGCCCATTTTTCCCGCATAGATAGCAAGTGATGTGAGCACGGTGACTAGTGTGGTCCGGCTGTGCATCATGGGTGTGGTTCCTCCCTAGGTCATCACCCTGACGCTTATGGCTCCGACGGACATGGGTATCCTCCTGTCTCGACCCCTCGAGCTGTTGCTCCTTCTTCCTCATATACTCCTCCGAGTTCCGCTCCACTACGATGGCGGTTTTGAGTACTTCTGCTAGGGTCTTGTATCGGAATGGGACAACTTGGCCTTTGATGGAAGGCCTCAAACCATCCTCGAACTTTCGTGCCCGCTCATACTCGTCACTGAAGAAACGAGGAGCAAAGCGCTCAAGTTCCACAAATCGGGTCTCATAAGCCAAGACCGTCATAGACTCCTGCTGCAAGTTGAGAAACTCCTTCTTCTCCTCTCGGACATGAAGAGGGAAGTACTTGTTGTTAAAGGCTGACAAGAACTCCTCCCAAGGAATGTCCACTCGGCCATGGAACCTCTGACGCTCCATTGACAACCACCACCTCTGTGCCTCGCAAAGCTCCTGATGAGGCCAAGGCTAAGAGTCCAGCAAAGGATGGAACTTTTGATGGGAAGGACAAGTCATCAGCCAAGAAAAAGTGATTCAATTTTAATATAAGAGGTTCTTATAAGGTTGGTTGAAGGAGTATGTTGAATACTATGATTGGCTTGGCTAGTGGCAATTTTTTTTACTGGGAGAGTTCTTCCGACGTATTATTATGCATCAATTCATTGGGTTGTTTCTATTTGTTTAAATTCGTTGTGCATAAAGATTTATAGACCCAAGTGTTTACCATATCATAAATACCATTTGTACCCTGAATGTCGTTGTCCATTAGAACTGAGTTGATTTATTAGCTCCCTATTAGTTTGTGTATCAATTTTATTAGGGAAACCTGAGCTATAAGTAAAAAGAAGAAAATTAATGTCTAATTCTTGTTGAACGTTCTGATTGGAGTTGAAGAGCATTTTTCAAGATTGCCGGGGAATAGCTTCATATTGTCAATGCACCAAGATTATCTCATTGTTTTCTAATAGTGAGCTGATTTGTTTGTTGACCGCATCTCATACAAGTTAAATACAAACAAAAGTAGAATCAGTTGAACTCATTTAGCTCTCAATATCTTGAGTCTATAAAGCTGAAGCCCAACCAAATATGTTGGCCAATAGGTCACATTTATATTTACTCGTATCTTGCTTACAAGTTTTGACCTAGCGACGTAGGATGACCGCATTCTTTTCTTTACATTGCATCAATTCATCCAACCTCAATCAAATAAATGAGGTAATTTTCAATTCTTTCACCTAAAAAATTACATCTGCAACACTTTTTGTAATTCATCCATGATATCATTGGCTGGAATTTGGCAAATTGGAGCTATCTTGACTTCTGGTAGTGTAATTAGAATACCCTTGCAAGATTGCCACTTATTTAATATATCTTACAAAGAAATATATTAACATGAGAAAATACATGATAGGTACCTGACTCAAATGAGGCATGGAACAACTAGTTTGTAATAAACTTGTAAAAGGCATATTTGAGTATCCAGACATCTGTATTAAAAGTTAAGTATGAGTAGTTATAATGCTTAAAAAATATAAATAATATAAAAATAAAATAAATACCAGGTTAGTTGCTGGTATACTTGTGTAGACATTTGGTGGAGGTATGCTAAACACACTAGAAAACTAATGACAAAATTTTGCATTAAGTAATAAAAACATATGTAAAATAAAAGCTTCAATAAGTAGAACAAATACTTGATTTTGGCCATTTCCGCTCACTTGCAACCCAGAAGAATTTGGAGGTATTATCATTGAAGACTCGCCTAATCCAAAAAAAAAGCATAAATATATTATTTCTCCCGTTGAATGTCATAAACTTGCAAAATAGATTTTTATACAATTAAAAATAATGGTTTTACCTGCAGTGGTGTTATTGAGTTGTTGAGTTGCATTTCTTGCTACATTCATCATTGAAGACTCTATTTATGCACCTAATCCAAAAAAATACAATAAATGTATTATTCTCCCAATGAAGTTTATAAACTTGCAAAAATAAATTTTTATACAATTGAAAAAATGGTTTTACCTGTAGTGGTGTTACTGAGTTTCTTAGTTATATTTTTTGTTACATTCCTTGACTTTCACTATTTCTTCTCCAAAAAACTCTTCATTCTACCATATATTTGTCCCTTTTGTTTCAGATGTGGGGGATCAAGCACTGGGGTGTTAGAAGTTAATAAAAAAATGATTGTATCACCCAAAACTTTATCTCCCTCACTTGATGTTGCATGGATCTTCGCAGCTTGATTAAATATTTTGTCTATTTTATGATATGCAAGCTCGGTTGTGGCATTAGAATTAGCACAAAAATTCATTAAACTAAATGCTTTTGGCATTAACTTGTTCGCATTGCCTTTGGTGACTTTCCACAAGGATGTGCTTGCAAATTATTGTTCTCATCTATCAAAGCCCATGCTTTACAGCTTTGGTCTACCTTCTTAATATATATTGCTCAAGAATTTTTTTGAGACCATTCAAATTGAACACCCTCAAAGCATGACAACACAACAATCTCAATGACTCAAACTATTTGCAACTACAAGAGATGGAGAGTTCATAGGGGTTAAATTGCACAATATGCTCTCGTTCACTATCTTCCCTTCTTAATTTATACATGTGATTCATCTCACTATGAATGACTTCAACTTCCACAAAAAGATATTCTAAAAATTCATGTTGAAACATGCCAAAAAGTCTAAGTGTGTATACTTTACATGCATGTTGAAGACTACCACTACTAGATAAAATACAAGGTTTTCCATTATCATTTCTATAGTCATCAATCACTTCTTCCTCACGCATCTTCTCCATCTTTTGATCATAGTGATGCACAAATTCAATAAGAGTCATAGTCTTACAAGCCATATTCGGAAATACATTATTTGTACTCTCACTTCTTTGACTGGACCTAATGTTGCCTAAAAAGGTATCATGACTAAAAGCAGGAGCCCATTTCTCACAAATGTGATACAATTTGTGAAGCCAAGATTGATCAGAACAACCCCATTTCTCAATCATCTTTTTCCACTTCTCCTCAAACTCATTTTCATTTTCACAATTGTATAAAAGATGATAAAATATATCTCTAAAGCCAGGCTAATTATAAAGGCTAGAAATATTTGAAGTTGCATTTTTACAAATATGCCATTAACACAAGCAATGCCGTGTAGTGAGAAACACTTTTGCAATTGCATTTGCCATCACATGGTCTTGATAAGTAAAAATGATTTTTGGAGCCTTATCATCCATGGACTGAAGAAAAGTTTCAAACAACCAAGAAAATGAAGATGTAGTTTCATTACTCAAAAAAGCACAACCAAATAACACATTTTTCCAATGATGATTTACCCCCACAAATGGAGCACAAATCATGTTATACTTGTTTGTACGATATGTAGCATAAAAAATCACAACATCTCCAAAATATTCGTAGTCTAATTTTGATAACCCATCTTTCCAAAAAAGGTTAGATATTCTGTTTTCATCATCAACCTTTACTGCATAATAAAACATTTGCTCAATAGCTTACTTTTGCTTAAAATGGTTCATGAGGCTATGAAAATCACCTGTTGTAATCTTTTTTGCCCTTTCAACTTGGATAAAATTATGACAATCAGTTTCAGTAAATCTAAGATTTTGATACCACCTACTTCATTCAACAAATATGCATGTCTTGTTAGCCCTTATGCCAGCATCAGCCATGGATTTGATGACACCCTTACTAGTATCATGTATTTTATGTGCTTTTATGTGCATACCTCAATAAATGTCTTTGATTTGGTTTAACTAGTGGGTGATTATGCTCAGTGACTAAACGACTAACTTCATACACACCATTTTCCACTTTAAAAATTACACGGGTCTGACACCCACACCTAGTGTCTAGTCTTTCTGTCTTTTTTACTTCACTAGGATTCGTAAATTCTCTAAACCCCTCTTTCCAGCACACAAACTTGTGTCCAATAAGTTCACGTGTACCTCTTTTATAAGTCCTTTGACTTTTTTGAACACTAAATCCTTTGTTATATGCATACTTGTTATACAAATCAAAAGCCTCTTCTTCATTGTTGGCAACTATCCCAACTTTCAACTCTACTTCCTCACTTTGGGTAGTTAAAAAAACATCGGGTACTTTGGCATTATTCCCATCGTAGTTTATTTCATCACTACAATTGCCACTAAATTCTAAGCATATTTATTTTCCTTTATGTGATGCCATTTATGAATGCTTAACAAAAACTGCAATATCAATATTATATATTAGTTATAGAATACTTATGCAATATCAATATGATACATTAGTTATAGAAACTATGTAAAATATGCTTAATCAAGAAGGGGAACTGTTATTTGTATGGTCACTCAGGTCTGAATGGAAACTCATGCATGACATGATCCACAAGTAAAATACGTAAAAAAAACTTACCAATTAAAAGCTTGAAAGGCCAAGAGGTCAAGAAGGGCAAGGTGGCTGGAATTGGGAAAGTGGGCACCGGATAGAGTTGCTAACATTGGCCTGATGGTTCTTTGGGGAAGAGGCAGTGGCCGGTGTAAATATTTGCCGGGCTGATCGACAGTGGATGGAGGGAACTGGGGAAGAAAGAGACCCATGTGATCAGTGTATTTGTAAGGGTATATAACATAAAAGGTCAGATATGCTCTGGAAGTTAAAAAAGAGGAAGAAACTCACCAAATAAAAACGTGAAAGGCAAAGAGAGAACCCACGGCGTGATAAGTGTATTTGTATTGGCATATAACACAAGGCAGATGGAGTCCAGAAGGACGTGTGAGATGGAGTCACTAATAGGCACTGGCACAATGGTTCTTCAAGGAAGAGGAGTTGGAGTAGCATAGAAGGTGGCGTGCATGTGACAACTAACAGAGAGAACAGTTTAGGGTTACAGGTGGGTTTAGGAGGAGATAAGCTGGAAAGCAAAAATTACTTTGATGGCATTCTTCTATTAACGGATCTTAAATGACCAGTTTTCTTATGGGCCCAATCATGCTAATGCGTCATGTTTCAAGTGGTGAAATACACCAAATACGAATTACAATGCGGTGTGCGTCGCACCCTGAAATATTTCTCGCTCACGGGGTAGAACATGAGGCAAGTCCAGGAGACAACATTTGGGATGGACATTTTGTCAAACAACTGCTCGGCATGGCCAATCCTCTGAAACCGCATATAGGATACAATGAGATGGTTGCTTGCATAAGTATCGTCAGACCATCCGAGCTTTACCATATTGGAATGGCCAGATTCGACTTCATTGAGGCTTTCGGATCTCTAAAGCTGTAGGATCAAATCAGCTTGAGTGTGCAACCGACGCTGCAGGAGGATAAGTGATGCAGCTGGAAGCGTCAGAAGAATTATCTGCTCTCGCATCCTCCGCATGTCTGGGCCAAAAATGATATTTGAATTTATGTAAGAATGGCTATATACACATCAATAATCCCAAAATACCTTATTTTACTCTTATAAATTAATGGGTTTATAGGGTTATTGGGTAAAAAAGAATTATTAGGTTCTGATCAGCTGGGTGGGCACTCTCATCCAGCATGGTGGGAGTGACCCACTCGGTGCCATACGCGTATAGCTATGACACGGAGTTAGACACAATTTGCCGATGCATCTCTCGCTCAATGGGTCACTCCTACCAGTTGTGGTGGTAATGCCCACCTAGCCGATCTGAACCCTGCTATATGAGGCTAATTGGCGTGGGCTACATAGATCTTCACTTTTTTGTGACTGTCATTACAACACACCTCACCTCGTCGGAAGAGTTTTTCTTTTTCTATTCAAATAATGAGGCCAATATAAGAAATGCATGGGAGTCTTCCATCTATGAGATTAATGGCACATTAGAGCTAACATTTGCTAGCGTGTGCATGATCAATTTCAAATATTAAAGGCCCTCATAGGTTCATGTCAAAGCATATCATTTAAAACATTTCCCACCTCGTGTAATTCCTTGTAAAGGTGAGCCCAATGTCACCTCATATATGACCAGGGATGAAAGTTAGGAACAGTTGGGCTGGACCTGGGCCATAGCTCTAACCTGCCAACCTATTTATCATGACTCAGCCCTGGTCCTAGGTGGGCCTTCAAAAAGTTTAGCCCAAGCTCGGCCCTAAGCGGGTACGGGCAAAGCTGCATGGTTTTTTTAATCTTTTAATAATTTTTGCTTGAATAAATCTTTTAAAAAGTTATAATTTTTGGTAAGGTCCCATGAGTTGTCCCCATAAAATAAAAGAAAATAATATGTCACACAATATATTTTTAAAACTGGCCCGGCCGTTGACTTGGATTTGTCATCGGGTTAGTTCAACCGGGTTCATCAGCTGGTTAACCCAGTTGACATGAATGAAGTCATTAAATATACTTACCCGTAAGTTGAATTAAGTATAAAATTAGGTGGGTGTAAAATATATCACATAAATCAATATATAGCATATTAGTTGAGTATTAATTGAGAGAACAGTGTACAAGTATTTTTTTTTCTAGACCTTATTATGTCCAAAGGTAAGTACATAGTTTGGTATAAAATATATAACAAAAGCCTTGTAGCTCAGTGGTTAAGTGTTTATATTGAGTCCTTGGGATAGAGTAAGAATTCCCATCATGCAAAAAAATATTATCATGAGGGGATGGGGATTAAATCGGACCACGCTGGTTAATGGGTCGGCGGTTTAGTTGGGTTGGGTCAACTTAACCCAATGACCTGAATAAACTGGCTCAGTTTATTGACCAGGTCCAATTAAACCTGTTAGACTAGTCGAGCTGGTCTAGGTCTTATAACACTAGTCACACCATAAGATTTTTGTAGCGCCTGTTAGAAAATAATATACGTTATAATTTGTGTAATTATTATCTCGCTCAGCACGTGTTACATCGCACGTGAAACCGAATGTGACGGTCCGCTGTACAGATCTATGAAAAGTAAATCGACATAAAATATGAGAATTTTGGAGTTTACGCACAGCTAAAATATTACATATAACATAGTAGAAAGTTTGGACCCAGTCCAAAATACACTATATGTAGAGTAGTCATATTACAAAATTACAAACTTACAAACCAAGCCTTTCATAAAAACTATAATATTATAGAAATTGAAAAATATTTATTTAAGAGAACTAAATAGATAATTCTTCGGTTGACACCTCCGAGTTAGTTTTACTACCTACAGAGTCTGTGGGTGGATGAGTATTTTTATACTCAGTAGGTAGAATTAAAATCTAATTTAATGCTAAGTAACAGACAATAACAACTTTTGCATAACCGATTCAGAAATAATTTCATAAAACACCGGTTCGTCTAATGATGATAAATCCAGAGCCGTGATACCGAACGACGTTCCTCCGATGCTCATGGGGCAACCGGAAGCTCAGAAAGTAGGAGTTTTCCCATGATACTTCATACCTATATACGCGCGCCAAATACCGATAATTTATTTGGTAGATATCCAGAAAATATAGTTCTAGGTATAACCCTAGAACCTTCCAGAAAACACACATATCATGTAATAATTTTGATTAAATAAAACATTCTATTCTTAAAGCATTTCTTTTTGAAAATATTAGAAAAGACGTGCGATTGAATAAAAATGGTCCATAAAAATAACACATACAAGCAATGCATAAATTTAGAGTTTAAGACTCCCTACCTTACGGTCGGAGTAAAAAGTTCATGGTCGCAGAAAGCTTATACAGAAAATCCGGTCCCGTCACAGCATCCGGCACAGTCGATTTAGTTAAGAACACCTTTGAAACGGGTTGAATCGGACTTAAAATGGCTCAGAACGGAGAGTCAGAAGTTTTTACTTGTAATGCCCGAGATTTTTTACACATTTTCCTTAAAATTCAAGGAAAATTTTTGCAATATAATGTCTATAAATCGGAGGAAAAATGACGAAACCAAAACCTAATAAAACAGTTTATAATTTAAAACACTAAACATCCATTTTTCATCTAAATATTTTCATCATACGGTCAAACATCGTACGGCCAAAGCAAATATCATCAGGCGCTACTCAAAAACACGTGTACAAATAAATTGCTATGATCATAGACTTTAAATACAAATCCCTCCCAGGCATCCCTAAGTGCAAGTCCTATAACAGTCCACATTCTGATCCAAACGAAAGTCCAGAATAAACATCTAACTTCTCATCTCACTCAATACAGGAGATCGTGGCACAAATAAACTCGCAGTGAGTGAAGCATATACCTGAGTCAACGGGAATCAATCCACCGCTGAAATGAGCATCCATCTCCAGGAGCTCTCCTCACAACCTGCAAAACCTCTCGTACAACGGGGCTAAAAAGTAGGGTAATGAATATTTTCATACTCAGTAGGAAAATACCCAGTAGGGAAAATCCCAAACGGTGAACTCACGAGTTCGTAAATACATGCGTTCAAGCAACTCAAAGATGAACAACATGCATATCATAATCATGCTCATATGCATACAGTCATACCAAATGCACCATCGTGCCAAAGACATACCAAATGCACTATCGTGCCAAAGTCATACCAAATGCACTATCGTGCCAACATCATACCAAAGGCACCATCGTGCCAAAATCATACCATCAAATCAAACTTACACAAACACCCTTATCCAGGGTCTTACAAACTTACTCGTACCACCGTACGCTTACTCAAACAACATACGCATACTTGTACGACCTTACTCGAACAATCATACTCGTACACATACTCTTACAGTCGTGCTCATCCACATACTCTTACAGTCGTGCTCATACACATACACTTACAGTCATGCTCATACTCATACGCTTACAGTCATACACATACTCATACGCTTACAGTCGTGCTCATACTATCGACCACTGAAGCTCATTACAACTAATAAGCTCCAACGTCGAAAGGAAAAGAATGCCACTGGAGCATCACCTTAACCTCCAGGGAGTAACTAGACGCCATGGACTTTTCTGAAGGTAAGGCACACCAATGCTCATGGGGCACTGGACCAAACAGGTAAAAGTAGATCCATGATACTACTTACCTGAGCGCGCAAACATAAACACCCACACATAAGGGGTCATACAGTTGCCCACCGTAATGGGTCTTATAGTGCCATAGAATTGCCCATCATAATGGGTCTTATAGTGCCAGAGAATTGCCCACCATAATGGGTCTTATAGTGTCATTGCCACTCTTGGGCGAAAAACATACAGTGCCACTTGGGCAGAAACATACAGTGCCACTCTTGGGCGGAAACATACAACGCTCTCAACAGAGCATCAGACATCTGGGCTTCATACAACACATAGACAAAGTCAGAAACATACATCACTCTCAACAGAGCATCTAACATCTGAGCTTATACAGCACGCAGACCAAATCAGAAACATATGTCTCTCTCAGTAGAGCATCAGACGTCCGGTGCTCTATACAGCACACAGACAACATCCCGCAGGATAAACACCATAGCAAGACATGAGAAATGCTCAGCCGACTCATCGGCTAGCCCAAACACGAAACTTAATCCGTCGAACCCTCAGCTCTCAAATTCACAACGCTATCATTAGTTGTGCTTATAATTCAAGTTTGAATTAAGTATATTATGCGGTACAATTATGCCACACAAACTCACAGTCCTCGACTAATCAAACCGAAGCTGAACCCGATTGAAACCCTAGTTCGTCAAGGCAGCAAACTTCACTTACCATTCCACATCATGGACAAAACTCATCGTACATCAAACCCTTACAGTCTTACATACTTTGCCATCTATCTTATGGCCAAATCATCTTACACTGACATCCTCAAATGAAGCTCCTTAGAGCCAACCCAGTTGTCGCCCTCTTACTTATGTAAGGACCCTCATCTTTAAACCGGTTTTGATTTTTATTTAATTATGGGTTATCGTGCAATTTATGTGTTTTCTGATCTTATTCGGTGATTTTGTAAATAAATAGAGTTTGTGATGGTTTTAACCAAAATTAACTTCAATATTAGTGGTTTTAAGTGATTTTAAACCAAATGTGAATTTTTGGAATTTTTTGGATTTTTCACTATTTTCCCAAAAATTAGGGTTTTGGCGGGACCCCTGTGGACCCCACGGTCGAAAATTTTATTTTTGTGTCAAAAGAACCTAGACATATACTTAAGGTCACACAAAAATTTTCAGAATTTTATTAGGCTTAATTCGTGCTTAAATTTGCAAAATAACCACTTTTAGCCTACTTTTCATATGTACACCCCAAAACTTACCTATGCCTACCCCAACCCTTACTATAAAAGGGCAAACCAGAGCCATTTCTATTTTTGGGAATAGGCTAAGGAAGGAGGTCTGGCCTAATCCCCACTTAGGCCCGAATTAGAAGCCGATTAAGGTAAGCTTGCTCTAATTAAGCACTAATCCATGGCTTTTCTCTTAATTTCTTCTAAATCTACCATTTTCCCCTTGATTCAATTCGTTTTTGACCATCAAAAGCTACTGATTTGTGTTTTACTACAAACCCTAACATTCAAAATTCGATTTTTACTACCAACAAGCCCTAGATCTAAGATTTGATTAGGGATTTCTTAAGTAAATCGATTTCTATTGGTGTTTGATTCAAACTCATTGTATTTTCAAGGATTTCAAGAAGGGTGACTCTTCAATCCGAGCTTAATCAAGTGCTGAGGTAATGGGTCTTCAAAATCTCTGTTTATCCATGGTAAAACTCTTCATTTTTTTGGCTTACTTCGAAATGGTTTGCTTGATTTAGTGTGTTAATGGTAAGATTAGAAAATGGAATTATTTAATCCCGATTTCTTAGGGTTTTGCATTATTATGGTTTGGTTTGATATTCTGGAAGTCAAGGAGGACTTTTGATGATGATTAGGGTGTTAGATGTGGATTTGAAGTGTTATCTATGGTGTTTCGGTTTAGATTTGCGAAAGGAAGAAGATGACTGTTCTGCCATGTTGGCGATCGATCGGCCTTGCAGGGCGATCGATCGGCTGAACTGAAATTTTCAAAATTTTGCGTGTAACCGATCGAACGGCCTGAAGGGCGATCAATCGGCTACACAGAAAATTGCATGTTGAGTGTATGATGCCTATTTTGATGATTCCACTTTGGCTTGCCAATTTTATATGAATGTGGAGTGTTTTAAGCTATGTTAGGCTACTGGAAATGCATGCTATTGAGTTTATGGAGTTGAGATATATGCTTAGTGATGGTGGAATGACTTATGTTTTGTGGCATGATGTTGGAATCGTTATTTTGAAATTATGAATAGTTGTTTCCCTTTGGTTAAGCATATTTCCGTAGGACTACAATCATTGTTGGACAGATTTGTCATGATAAATTGTGATTAATGGTGTGTGAATGTTGGTGAATACCATGACTCAATGATGAAATGAGTGATGTTATAGGTGTTTAGCCTTTGTGGTTGAGTTTTGAATCTAGCTAAGATTTCAACAATTCTTCTACTATGATTTCCGCTGGAATTCATGTTTAGGTAGAAATTCACATGTGTAGTGTGGTAGTGAGTTGATTTTCAAGCATGTTAATATGCATCATGTGAAAGGCTTCTACTAGTTACACACACACATGTGGGGGTTAAATGATGATGTTGAAGCTTAATATCATGATTATGAATGATGCATTAGGGGCTGGTGAGAGCACTTATCATGATTAGGGTTCATGTATGCTTTGCCCCCGCATGTACCATGCTGCACGCATCATGAAAATGGATTTCCAATTGAGGCTTCATCGTGATTAATCGAATTTGACCGATTGGATGCAATGTGATGGAATTGCGTGCCGGGTTTATCGGTCGTGGATTGATCGCAAGTTGATTGGTCCGAAAGGACATGTTTTGATTTGAAGTTCCTGTGTGGAACGATTTGGAGTTCCTGTGTGGAACGAGTGCACTCCCCGGGTTGAGTCTTGTTTAATGGAATGATGTGGGGACGAGTTGTGTACTTGTCTTGCGGATACGTGAGAATATTTTTATGTGTGTCATCCGGACCACGAGAATCCAGTGTGGTATGCCGTGTGCACCCTGCTACCACGTGTTCTAGGGTTCTCTGTGTGAGAACTCGGGCTCTTCCCTCCGCAGGAGATGTCCCTGGGCGAACACCCCTGCTCTAGATTCTCTGTGTGAGAATGGGACATCCTTGGCCAGGATCGTCCAGGGCGAGCAGTATTAGGGATTGACAACCCCGATCTTTCTTGAATTCTTGTGTAGAATTTTGTACCATGACACGCCTTCGTGGCCTTGTCTATGCTCCCGTACGTGTGACGTCAATGTGTGATTACTCCTTGATGGAGGTTGATTGTGATAACATTATGCATGTGGGAATATGTATGTTAGAGATACATCCATGCATGTTGATATTGATGTTATGCATGTGGAATATGTATGTTAGAGATACATCCATGCATGTTGATGTTGATGTTATGCATGTGGAATATGTATGTTAGAGATACATCCATGCATGTTGATGTTGATGTTATGCATGTGGGAATATGTATGTTAGAGATACATCCATGCATGTTGATATTGATGTTATGCATGTGGAATATGTATGTTAGAGATACATCCATGCATGCTGATTTTGATGTTATGCATGTGGAATATGTATGTTAGAGATACATCCATGCGGGATTGGTTATGATGTGAATGCATGTGGGAATATGTATGCTAGAGATACATCCATGCAGGTTGAATTATGCATTTTGATGCAGTGTTAAGTGATATGAATGTGTGATCAGAAAGTGATGCACCATGTAAATCTTTGATCTGAAACAATCTCATTTCTAAGCTATCGTATTTTCTACGTTGACAGTGATATTAAAAACATTGCTGAGTGTTAAAACTCACCCCTCTTTTGTGTTTTGATTTGGGGCTGCGTGGTGCGACACGCAGACGGACAGGATTGCCTTTTTGAGGAAAGGTCAGAGGTAGCTTGGGTGTGATGATGGAGATCGTTGCGTGACTTTCCTTCATTTTGTTTCATGTTTTATGTTAGAACCTATGTGTAGGGTTCTTTGTTGTGGATTTATGTCACATGTTACAGTTATGTTTGCTTATGACTTATTTTGAGCCGGTGTGGGCTTTACTTAAAACTAAGCTTGTGGGTTTGAGATTGTTGTTTACTTTGTGATAAGCAACACCTTTTTCTTCCCTTTTATTTACTCTTGCTCAAAGGATTGTGCGCACTCCGTGTTGCCGTTAATCGCCCGTGGTTAGGGATTAAGTCTTCCGCTAGAATCGTTTCTCAATTTCACTTCGTCGCCCCCGCACGCTATGACCGGCCCTTGGACCGGGTTCGGCTCGGGTCGGGCATCGCCGGGGCGTGACAACTTATATCTCACTTAGTATACTTACTTTTCACTTCATAATCTGTACGTTATGCTTGTACAATTATGAACACTCTTACTGTCTGACAAACCTCACCCATCATACCCATATCCTCTGTCATCCGTCATACGCTTACACATCCATATCCAAATCCAGACAAAATCTCAATCACCTCTTACTGTCCATCACTCATACCTTTGCCCACATACACTTACACATATCCATAGCATAGTCAAATAGTCATCATACGTATGTATGTCTATCACACATACATATAACATACACATACAGTCATACATACGCAGCTTACAAACATGCTCACTAGTCATCACTAGTGCATACATACATATTTATACATCAAACATACACGCTAGCCATCACTAGCACATGCATACATACGTCAAACATACACGCTAGCCATCACTAGTACATGCATAATCCATACACACTCCAAACATGCACGCTAGCCATCACTAGCACATGCATAATCCATACACATACATACGTTAAACATACACGCTAGCCATCACTAGCACATGCATAATCCATACATACTCCAAACATGCACGCTAGCCATCACTAGCACATGCATACATACGTCAACATACACGCTAGCCGTCACTAGCACATACTCAATCAACGTACAAAACTTACCAACAAACACGCTAGTCATCACTAGCACATACTTACATCCAACATACTTACAGCCAACATGCATGTCATATGCATTTCAACATACCATATAATCATGCTTACATGTACATCATGCAATCGGATCGTTACTTTAACATCCAAAGCATGGAATCATACAATCCTAGCATGCTGCTACTCATTCAAAGCATGCTATCATGAAATTACGAGTTCAAAGCTCCCCTACCTCGTAATCATGACGTTTGATGGTGAGCACACGACGGTGCGGCGTCTATAGCGGAGTTGGCGGCCAAAACCATTGCATGGATGAGAGAGTTGCTGTCCCAAGGGTTTTAGGATGTGCCGGAAACAATCACGGCCAAACAAGGTATCAGAAATCAATGCGGTAAAACCAGCGATCCACTGCGGCACACTAGGGCTGCTAGGAGAAAAGTCAAGCCAACCTAGGTGGCAGTGTGACTAGAAGTCGAGGGTGTATTCACTGAAGATCGGCTGGTGGCTAAAACGTGCACAGCCGGCCACAAGACATCAAAATCGGTTGTGGACAGCACCCAACGGCGACGATTTCGGTCAACAAAGGCCCACATAAGGGTAGAGAGCGTGGAGCAACGCTCGAGGACAAAGGAAGGGTGGAGGAGGGCTATGTGTCAACTCCACTCGGTGGCAAAGCCAGCCGATGGTCAGGCGGCACAAATGCGGTGCCTAAACCCAGAAGTACAAACATGGCCACATGCACATGCGACCCAAAGGGCGGGGGAGATGGCTGAACGGAGACAACCCAAGGCCCACAAAAGCCAATAGGACTAAGGCCCTAGCGGTGGCCAATCTAAGTGGTGACATCGCCAATCGCCACCCACAACCAATACCCATGGTGCGGGCAGCTGTGCATCTCGCACTACAGAGAGCAAAGGGAGGGTTCAGGGTCGAGCAAAGGCCATGAGGCTGTCACTAGCCAAGGCCTGTGCAGGTGAACTCGTCCACCTTCTGTCAAAGTAAGACATACAGATTCTTGCCAGCGGCCCTCCGGTACCAACGGCGTAAAATGGGCAAGAGGGGTCAACAGGCACACATGCCGGTGAGCGGAATAGCTAGGGTTGTGAGCCAAAGGGAGGAGCATGTGTCATAGGCGATCAAACCGTGCGAGGTGGGACCGTCTCTAGTCGTTACTAGACTGAGGCGGAATCCTCGGTGGCCATTTGGCCAATGCCGATGGCGTCAAAAGCCAAACACAGAAGGGCTGATCGAGGAAAACCCATAAGGGCGGAGCGGTCATGGGGACAGAGGCTGAATCGGTCCAGATAGGTGGGGCCGTCCCTGGGCCATCGCCAGGCCGGGGCGGAGCCCACGGTGGTCAAGTCACCCTCACCCACCAACGATGGCGGTGCCAACTCACTGGAAAATCCACCCATAGTATGGCGCAAATCGGACTGGGCAGAGTAGAGGACGGTAGAGGGGATGGAACCGGGCTGGGTAGGGTGGTCCACTGCCTTTGACGGACTACAGAGGAGTCGAACGAAGGTCCCGATGGCCGTGTCTCACAGCCGCCGGCCACTGTCTGATCAAGGCAGTGCAGTGGCAAACAGGGGAGGAGATGGGGAGAATGATGGAGTCGTAGGAAGGCCGATCGGGGCTGGGAGAGATGGCCCAACGCCGTCGCCGGACCAAGGCAGGGCTGGACGGAGGTCCGTCGGCCGTGGCTCACCACCAGCGGCCCCCAATTCGTCCAAACAAAGCTCGGGCAAAAATAGGGCAGAGAGGGGGAAAGAGGGCAAGGCGGCGGAGTAGAGGCCCCATGGGCCGGGAGGAGTGTCCTCCCGCCATCGCTGGCCTAGGGCGGAACCATGGGCGGCCGGCCGGCCCACGGCAGCGGCGGAATCAAAAGAAACAGTGAGGCACGGCTAACCGGGAAAAGTCGGGGCAGAGGCGGCGCGGCCATGGGCGGCCGGGGCAGTGGCCCCTCGGCGTCGCACCGCTGGGGCAGAGCCTGTGCCGGTGTCCTGCGGCCTGCTGGCGGCCGGCGGCGGCCGGGCACAGGGAACAGATGGAAAGGGGGGGCGGCGCACTGTTCAGAAATCCAGGAGGTTCTGGATCGGGCGGGCAATCCCGATCCTTTTTTCTTTTCTTTTTTCTTTTTTCCAAACGTATCCACAACGCGCGTAAACTCACTAGTTACGCATCGAACCTCCAAAATTCGCGCCATAAGCGCGCAGCGAGGCCTGTGGCCCGCGACTAAGCCCCACACCTGACTCTACAGGTATAAATATAGGAAAAATACACAAATACACATACGCTGAAACGTCACATTTTTTTGCCGAAAATGACCAAAAAAATAGTAGAAAAATCCTAGAAAATCATAGAAAAATCAGGGACCTTACAATACTGGAGGTGAAAGTGAATAGTAAAGTGAAAAACGGAGGGTATAAACAGAAGATGGGGCAGAATCGGCGCGCAATGCATTTCTGCCATGCCTCACGCAGCAGAATGGCATATTGCGCGTGTCACGCGGACATGCGGTCCACCGCGCGGTGCGGACCCACAGGCCAGCCGCAATGGGCGAACTATGTGACATCGCGCGTCTCGCGATCAACGCACGGCTGATGCAATGCTTGCATCAGCCTGCGTAAAATAATATATAATTTTTTTTCTTTTTTTTAACTTTAAATTGCTCTAACTTTTTACCTATACTTCGGAATTGTACGTTCTTGGTACCGATGGGCTCCTATCAACGAGCCATTCGAAACAAGACCACTCAAGGATAAGTTTTACCTAGTTTCATCGTGGGCCTGCTTATAATGTGCGCTTCCACGATCGCTACATATGGCCACTAGCTCCGAATCAAGTGCTTCAAAAACCTTTATGCTCGGTTTTTAGAGTTCTACAACATTCATTTAGGTTCCACATTCAAAATAATGTTCTAATAATATATAAAAATTCCAATAATATAACTTACCTAATATCTGGGTTGTCACAATTTTCAAAACTCTTTTTTTATAATAAAATTAGCATAAACAAAAAGCTCTTTTTCAAAAATATTTTTTTGTCATTCCTTGGACAAAATTATACTTAATGTGACTTACTCATTTTTAAACTTGCGTATATTGAAATCATCACACACACATATACATATAGGATAAGGTTAAATCACACATAAATTACATAGGGTCCTACTTGAATATATACCAAAATCCATAACACACTAGTTTTTTTATTTGTGCTCTTATTCACCAATCTCTAGGACTTTGTTTTCCTTAGTGTACTTTCAATTCAAAGATGGGTAATGTCACATCCGAGAATTTCACACAATTTTTTTTGCACTATAATGATTATAAATAGGGGAAATAACAAAATTTGAAGCCTATAAAAATAGTTTTTTATAAATTTAAATTATCATATATCTATTTTTCCACATAAAATTTTCTAATTCATTGTATGGTTAAACCAAACATTCTTAGGCATGAATAAAAAACAGAACACATAAACTAGCTCGTCATAGCTATGAGCTTAATCACAAATACATCTCAGGCATCTCTCAGTACAAGTCTCACAAATAATTAGAAGTCTAATCTAATATATAAGTCCAAAAATAGTATAAACAACTTTCATCTTACCCAATACATCACATTGTGGCTAAACAATAAACTCACAATGATTTAGAGGTACACCTGAGTTAATGGAAATCAATAGAGTCCAACTCTAGGAATTCTCCACTAATAACCTGCAAAAGTCTCCATAACACTATGAGATTAAGAAAATAGAGAAAATGAATATTTTTATATTCAATAGAAAAGTTGTAATCAGTGAACTCTATAAGTCCATATATAAATGCACTCATGAAATATAACATAAAGCAAAAAGGGCAACATAATAATTAAATCTCCACATACAACAAATTTAGGCTCATACACACTATCTTACAAAACATTCTTCCACTTACTCTTATCAACTTACTCAAATCTTTACACTTATCATCTTGCTCAAACGTCTTACTCAAAATCTTACACATACAGTCTTACTCGGAAGCTTACACTTACAGTCATGATAAAAAATGTCCACTTACAAACTTAGAATCTTACACTTACTATTGACAACTTGAGCTCATTACCATTTAATCAACTCAAGCGCAAAGAAAAGGAATGCCACTGGAAGCATCACCTCAACCTCCAGGGAACATAGAGTAATGGACTTTTTCGAAGGCAAAACATACCTATGCTCATGGGCACATGATCAAATAGGTAATAGTAGATCCATGATATTACTTACCTGAATCCTCAAATGCCCACATTTAAGGGGCCTTACAGTGCAAACTAAGGCCATAAATAATAAAGTGTCTCTTTGGGCCGAAACTTACAGTGCCACACATGAATAGAATCATCTAGTGCCAACTAAGTGCAAAAACATACAATACTCTTAATAGAGGATCAAATGTCTAAGCTTAAATATAACACCAAGACAAGACTGACAAAATATACAATGCTCTCAACAAAGCATCAAACCTCTTGACTTAAATACAACATGAAGATAACATCTCGTGGGATAATACTATGGCCAGACATGAAAAATGCACAACCGACTATTTAACAGTTGCACAAACACGAAACTAAATCTATTGAAACCTTCAGGTCTCAAACTCACAACGTTTTCATATTAGATTTATTTATAATTCAAGTTTAAATTAAGTAATTTATGCTAATACAATTATGCCAAAGAATCCTTCAGTATGATCTCCTTTAGCCAACAAATTCAAAGCTAATTCCTCTTTAAACTCTAGTCCATAAGGGTAATGCACTTTGCTTAACCCATCATTCTCATAATCAAAACTCATCATACATGTCTATTTATGGATTTAGCTTACTCCTCATATATTCATATATTCCTCATCTTCCTCCTTATGGCCAAATCACCTTACTCAGAAGTCATCAACCTCTCACTAGTACCTTACTCATTGTTCTTACGTTCTAGTTCATAAGACATACATTATACTTATACAATTATGTTGTGAAGTTTTCCTATCTTACAATCTCCCACAAAGGCTCTAAACCCTTTTTTGCTTACTCATTGAACCCACAACATACACTACAATCCAAACCAACCCTTACTCGTCACTTATATACCCTCTGATATTTGTTATACTTATACTAATCCACTTCAAAATCCATACAAAATCCTTTGTCACCTCTTATTGTCTATTTTCTTTCTTTTTCGCTCCTATGTGGTGTAGTATGGCCCAAGTACCGCAACTAAGCCCCATACACGACTTTACAGGTATGAATACCATGAAAACATACCAAAAAGCAATACTGTCAAATTTCTCTGACAAAAAATGAGTTGGAAAAATAACATAAAGGTTGCAAAAAATTGAAAAAAATTAGGGATGTCATAGGTAATGGGTAAAATAACCAAGTAATTTTCTTTGATCATTTATGAAATGTGCATGGTATGGCAATGCCACAATCTTGTAACTAATTATTCAAATCATTTACTATATTGTGTTTTAAAATTTTCTTATTTCCCTGCACAATTTTATGTTTACTTAACATCTTAATCTAGCTACCACTTCCGAATTCCTATCTACCTTCTTTCCTTTAGTAAAATCGGTGATGAACTGCCCATGCCTTTCTTTATGTCTCTCACATTCCCTCTATAATAGATTCTTCTTATTCTTTGGGGTGTTCATGTGTGAAAGAAAAGATAGCAGCCTTTGAGATCTTGATTTCTTTAGGTGTTCTCTTTGGCCATAGATCTAAGACATGGTTAGTAGTTCTTCAATTTTGTTTTTCATTGTCGATGTACAACTGAGGTTTCTAATGGAATGATATAGTAACAATAGGACTATATTATATTCATAACCGTTTGTTAGATTTTTATCCATAATTGTTCCATTACATGTATGGTATAGGTTATTCCATATCCGGTTTGTCCACTATTACTCGATCGGTTAACCAATTAACTGTTACCCATTACCCTTTTTATAAGGGTTCTTAATTCAATATAATCTTACACTTTTTTACGCACAACTAATCTAAACAACAAACAATATAACATAATCATTGCCTACTAACTCAAATAAGTTAGCATATAATTATAAATATTAATCTTGTGCAAAAAAATTAGTTTATGCTAAGCAACTAAAACACCAACTATATATACAATGCATTCCCTAAAAAAGTTAATTAGTCCCTAAATTCATTAATTTTCTTCTAAAATTCAATTAAAAAAGTTATCTTCCTATATATATATATGTATATATAATTCTAAGTTTGCTAACTATCAACTGACTAACCTTCACATTTATCTAAATTCTAAGAGTTGCCTTGAGGTCACACATCCAAAATTCCAAGTCACCTAGCTATCAAAACAATATATTAATAAGTTTGTCACATCCAAAGTGAGGGAATAGTATAATATCCTGAATTTCCCTATGTTTTAAAAATTAAATACGTAGAAAATAGGGTGTTTGACCCATTAAAATTCTTAATAAAATAACTTCCTCCCTAGATGGAATTCATGGTTAAAACTTATGTAATTAAAAAGTAGACAAAAAAACCTTCGAAATGCCACAAAGAATGCGCAAATTGAAGTTCGGATGAGAGAGATACGACTTTTCTAAGTTGAACATATCGTATAAGGCCCATTTACCCGATTTGAATGTGTATTTGGGTCATTTAAGTCGTTTTGCAGGACCAATTAATTAGAGTTCTAAAATTAATTTTTAGAGTCCCAATTAAGTTGCCTATATGAGGGGGTTTAGCCCAAGTCTTAAGGGGATTAGGAATCCTAATCCCTACACTTATAAAAAGGCTTTTTAGGGCACAATTAAGGGGTATTTGCCCGATGGGAGGGGAGAAGGTGGTAGACGGCGAGGCTCCAGCGACGGTGGATCGACAACAAATCGGCGATTAAGGTAAGATCGTTGCTGTTGTATTCGAGTGAAGATTAATGAAGGTTTTCGTAAATAAATTTGAATGAAAACTAAAATTTTGCAATTTGTAATTTATATGAATAGTAATAGTAGAAATTATTGTTCTGGAATTTTGTTAAACAATATAGCTCTTCTATAAATATTTATGATCCTCATGTCTGGCTGCCGAATGACCGCGTCGGACTCCCTCAGTGGAGGGGGGTCGGGGAAGAAAAAAGGGAAAAAAAGAAAGTAAAAAAGGTGTAGGCTACGCCAGTCCCAAAATTGCCGATCTAGGCCACGACGACCCCAGATGTGTTGGCCATGGCCGTGGTGGCTTCACCATTCTGTAAAAAAAAAGAAAGAAAAATAGAAAAGGCGACCTTTTGGCCGCGAGCGAGATCACATGTTTTTTTATATGGGGACATTGCGAGATCATGACGTTGGTGGGTGTTTGAGGCTGACATTGTACTAGTGGGATCTAGTTTCTTACTTCTGCAATCTTATAAGTAATTGTTATTACTGACGTGAGAGCCAACTTTACTTAGTTGTTTATTTTTGGACATATGCTAGACTTGTACTTAGAGGGTTAACTTGTTGTTATTGAATTTTGACACGTATAATAATATCATATGTTTTGATATTCATATTTGTAAACCCTAGTTTTCACGACTTGGATATTTAATGGGATGATTTGATTTGTGTTTAAGAAAGCAAGAAAAATTATCGTGATTTATTGCATATGTCCTTTATTAAAAAATGGTTTTGAAAATCCGAGTTGTGACAAATAGAGACTAAGATGGCATATATTTAACCGCACTTTGTGTACTATTTGGGCTCAATTAAAGACCTCCTTATAATAACCTTGGGTTACGACTTGGCCCACTGATGGGGCCCAAGGTATACAAATGTAGTATATTAAATAGAAACAACCCAATAACCAGTCGAGGTAGGGGTTAAGAGTTATACAACTATTTTTATGCAAATATCTCTTCCAATTAAAAATTTATAACATACTCCCCTTTTCACCATGCAATGGATAAAATCATATTATACATTCATAAAACATTTAAATATCAATTTGGGGACACAAGAGCTATTTTTTTGACAAACACTTATTGTGATATTGTAATAAATAATCATTCAAATTTTATAAAGTTCTAAAATATTTGCAAGATCTACACTTAAGTACTTGTCTGCCACATATACGTAAGCTAATGAAAAATAAATGACACAATTTCCTGCCTAAACATCAAACCTAGAAGGAAAAATAAATCATCAAACTGAAGTAGGCTTCACTCTATTGCTTCGACCCTCCCATTACCTCTAAGGTCTTCTCCACAGAGAACTTGCACCACAAAAGATACTGAGTATATGTTTATACTTAGTGACATTGCAATTCAAAAGAAAATAAATAGTTCAATGAACATATCCAGAGAGAATTTGTTGTCAATATTAATACATATGACGTAGAGATCAAAATTTATATATACCTTTTTGCGACAAGCATACTTACAATGTAGAACTCTACTTGTGTGTTCATTAGACATGATAGTCTCATCTTGGAGTTCCCACTCGACTAGATATTAGACTACCATCAAACGACCTCAGTCTTTGCCTCAAGCCTACCTCACCCCGTCTACAACATTAAGGGCTCAAGGACCCTAGTGTTGAGATCTCGATTGTCATGATTGCCAAGACCTCCTATATTGCGTTAGGACTAGTCATATTTTTATGCACTAGTCCATTTGAACTTGTCTCCCAAACCAAGGGAGCAATTTTACACAACTCTTATCCTTAGAGAGCCGGAAGACCACGATCTTTTTTTGTTCCATACCATTATGTTTTTTGTAACTAAATGACTCACTTGAGAAGCCAATAAGGCACTAGGAATCTCCTACCTTTTATGTCAAATGCATCAGTTTGAAATGACCAAATTATCACATAACATGGTTCCATATTGTAAGATCTCTCATCTTGAACCCGTTTATTTTAATGATTATTTATCGGTTATCGTGTGGTTTAAGCATTTTTTGATTAAATTTGGTAATTTTTAAAAATAGTTTTAATCAAAACCAACTTCATAATTATTAGTTTTAAGTGATTTTTGGGTTAAGCCTAAATTTTTGGGATTTTTCACTAATTTTTTTAAAATTAGGGTTTAGCGGGACCCCCCTGTGGGCCCCACTGACAAAATTAAGGTTTTTTGACCAAAATGCCCCAGACATCAATGGAATACACTATAAAAAAATTTAGAATTTTTTAGACCTAATTTTGGGTTAAATTACTAAATTTCCTAATTTTAGTTAAAAACTCTATGTCTACGCCACATTTCTTTAAGGTATAGCCCAATCGCTCCTATAAAAGGAAAGAGCTATGCCATTTCCCATTTGGAAATAGGCTTAGCAAGGAGATTTAGAACCTAATCCCCAATTAGGCCCGGAAAGGAAACAATTAGAGGTGAGTTTAGCATAATCTTAGCTTAATCTCTAGGTTTTTCTTAAATACTTCTTAATTTTGACTCCCCCCATCATTTCAATCAATTTTGAAAGCATAAAATTATTGTTTTACCTCTCTTCTCCAAGCCTGAATCTTCAAAATCTTGTTTTTATGCTTCTAAAACCCTAGATCTAATGTTTATTTTTTATTTTTTAAAGCTAATTCGAGATTAGTTGTATGTTAACTTAAAATTATATTTTTGGAAGGTGTTAGAGAAGATTGAAGGTTTAATCCAAACCAAATCAACAAGGAAATGTAATGGGTTCTTCCATCTCAGCTTTGGTGGTAAAAATCTTGTTTTTCATGATTTTTTTAATGGGATTTGCTTGATTAGGACTCTAATGGTGGGCTTAATAAATGCTAATTTTTACTTTAATTTTTTAGGGTTTTGTTTAGAATAATTTAGATTAGTATTCTGGAAGGTTTGATTAATTTTTTATCAGATTTTCAGTTTAGCTAATCGAATAGCCTTGCAGGGAGATTGAACGACTATACGACAGTTTTTGCTATTTTTGAAATTTATGCTTATTTCAATGTTTTAGTCCATTTAATGATTCTAATAGTTATGGGAGGTATGTTATGATGAAATTAGGCTACTGGAGGTGTAGAATTGATTATGGGAGTTTATAGAATGTGTTTAAGTGTGGTCATGTGGCACTATATTATGTTGATAATCATGTATGTTGATATTGAAGTACCTTGAACTTTTGAATGTTGGAATTTTTATGATTAGAATATGTTGCAACAGGGATATTATATGGAAAATAGTGAGACGTGTTCTCTTATAATGAGGATGGCTTATGGGCAAGTGATATGATCATGTTGTGGTTTAATGTGTGGAAAAATTATGTTTGTGGGAGTGAATGTTCAATTTCACATGGATGAATTTAAGCTTTATGGTGGTTTTCGCTTTAATTTTAGTTTGAAATCATTGTTTTGAATGTGTTTAAGCATGCGTATATTGTCTTATGAGTTTATGTTAAACATTGGTCATGTGCTTAGAATATGCATGAATACACACACATATGGGGAATCTACTATAAAATTGTAGTTAATTATGCCTTAATTATGATGCATGAGGGGACTGATTGGGAGCACATTCCATGTGTTGCTCACGGATGTATTATGGTATCATTTATCATGGATCAGTATTCATGGACGAAGTTTTACCAATGTTTAACCGGAATTAATCGATTGTATGCAATGGTTGAGATTGAGTGCCGGATTAATCGCTCGGTGAATTAATCGAAACTTGGTTGGTCCGAAAGAACATGTTTTCAATTTAAGTTCTTGTGTGGAACATGTATACTCCCTGGGTTGAGTCTAGTTAAATTGAGTTATGTGGGGACGAGTTATGTACTTGTCTTGCAGATGAGATTATTGAGATTGTCATTTGGACCCTGAGAATCCATAGTGGTACATCTTCATGCACTGGCTACCACGTGTTCTAGGGTTCCCTATGTGGGAATTCAGGCTCTCCCCACCGCAGGAGATGTCCTGGGGCGAACACACCTGCTCGAGGTTCTCTGTGTGAGATTTGAACTTTATTGTGTGTATTGTCCATGTGAGTAGCATTAGGGGCTGACCACCCTAATCTCTTATCTTTCCTGTGTGGAAAACGGACCGTGTCTCGCTTTCGTGGCCTTGAACGTGTCCTGCCTGTGTGGCAATACTTTTGTTTACTCCTTGATAGAGGCATTCACCGATTGTATTGATGCATGTTGATTGTGAATGCTATGCATGATTGTGTATCATGTGTTTGACACATTTGTTGTGCAGGGCAAATGAGGTTAATGTGATATGAATGCATAATCAAAAGTGGTTTGATTTAGACACTATTATGCAGGTTTATGTGATAGGAATGCATGATTAGAAAGTATGTGAATGAGACACTATTATGCAGGTTTATGTAATATGAACGCATGATCATAAAGTGTGTGAATGTTACACTATTATACAAGTTTATGTGATATGAATGCATGATCAGAAAGTGTGTGAATGTTACACTATTATGCAGGTTTATGTGATATGAATGCCTAATAAAAATTGGTGTGATTGGGACACGATTATGTAGGTTTATGTGATATAAATGTATGATCAGAAAGTGTGTGATTGAGACACTATTATACAGGTTTATGTCATATGAATGTGTGATCTAAAAAAGGTGTGAAAGACACTTTATATGTGATTTATAGGATTATTAGGCTTGATTTGAGTATATTTGAACCAATACCTATGTGGGATGCATGTTAGGTTATAATTTTGAATATTTATGACTTGACTTGATAGGTATGTCTTATGCAAGCTAGTTCTTATGTTTACGGTTAAATAAGGGTTTTAGCTAGTAAATGATCAAAAAGTAGTATAACATGTTAATTTTGGATCTAAATTGCTACATTGTCATGTAGTCGTGTTTTCTAATTATTATAGTTGTATTCAAACCATTATTGAGTTTTTATACTCACCCCACTTTCCTTGTTTTGTTTTGGGGCTGCATGGCGTGACATGCAGTCAGACATGATCTACTTTGTGAAGAAAGGTCGGGGAGAGCTTGGGAGTAGGAGTGGAGGCCACTAGATTTTGCATCTCTCTCTTATTATTTTGTTATGATGTTAGAACCCTTGTAGAGTGGTTCTTGTTTCAGACTTATGATATATTATATCTTTAATTTTGTTTGAGACCTTGTTTTGAGCCAAGTGTGTTGGCTATGGATTTTAGGGTTTGAGATTGTGGTTTAATTTAGAGTTTAAGTAACTCTTTTGATTCTACCTATTTACTCTAGCTCAAAGTAGTGTGTTACTCCGTTAATTAGACTGATAGTGGTAAGGGCATAAGTCTTCTACTATTTCTTTAACCATTTTTAATACCATCGCCCCCGTGCGCTGGACCGGCCCTTAGACTAGGTTCAGCTCGGGTCGGGCGGTGCCGGGGCGTGACACATATACATGCATTAGGGTTTATTAACCCCTAATACATGTTTACTCAACATTTCATATGCATTACAAAATCTTTGAAAATCATGTAATTATATGTAATTGCTATATAACTTTTGTCTTGCTATAAAACATACTAAAAATCTTTACCATAAGGTACCATTGGTAACTTCACCGGCAAGTTGGCCAGATCACTGATGACATTGGTAGATCCACTGACATGTCGAAATCTAACCAACAGTGGGTTTGTTGGATGAGCCCACCTCATCAATCACATCGGCCTCACTGTCGCATGGTTTTGCATGCATATATGGGACATTGTTCACTGTTGTAGTCATCGACGTGTCAGTGACCTCCCCAATGATAAAAAAAACATGATTTGATATTCTCCTTCCTTCACAAATACATTTTTATTGCATCAAAACTATTAAAAAATATTTAAAAATAAGTTATCAACCAATTGAGTCACAAATCAAGCATTGGACTAGTCATAATCTGAATTCACCACTAAAGCACTTTCATGCAAAGCAAGACTCAAGGAAAAATAGAAACAAGAGTTCATGATCATCAAGAATTTTAAGAAAATTAAATTAGAAAGCTATTATTGAAATTCAAGTGGAGATTGTAATCCTACGTCACAAATGCGAACTTCTTCTTATTCTTCGACATATGCTTCGCCCGAATCACCTCCGATCAGTATCCCAATGATGCCTAGACTCTTCTTGGACTCCCTTTTTACTCCTAATTCTAGATTATACTCTATTTATACTATGATAACTACTTATGGAGTCTCATAATCATAAAACTACATTATTTTCCAAGATAATCGATGTATGCAGTTATCATCAACAGACCATCGATGAGTCGATCCTGAAAGTGCAAGAACATATGTGGCCATATGTATAGTATTGGATTTTTAGTGAGAAATACAATGTCAAATTTATGTGTAATTTGAGTCATAAAATAAAATACTTACTACTCAAGATCACATTATAAAGATGAAGTCAATCGGAAAACTCAAAAGTGTTTTCACATGTAAAAATATGCACACACAATGCATTCACATATTTAGGGTAAAAAAATTATCATATTAAGATGTGAGAAAAAAATGAGTGGTAAATTGCATAAACATGTAAATTTTTATCTAAAATTAATCCAAAATAATTTTAATTTTTGGTACTGCAACAACATCGCAACATACTAGTGTATCACATTACTATTTATTGATCAATCGATTACTTAACAATTGATTAGCTATTATAGTAGTTTTTTGTAAAACAAAGCCAAAAGTTTAACGATCGATTGGTCACTACAGCGATCAATCATTGGAGCTTGTAGTTTCCTATAATAGGTTATTCTGAGTTGAATTAAGTTCTTATTAAGGTCTAATATCTAAACCTACTTATATATAAGGGGTGTTTTGGATGTGAAAAGAGGAAAGAAGCTATTGTTAGCATAAAGAGAGATTGGTGAGTCTATTCTATTGAGTTTTGAGAGTATAGAACTTTCCTTTGGCTACATGCTTTAAAGATCAATTTAATTAGCCAAAAGAAAAGAGTCTTTCACAACACAACACACACAAAACTTCAGGAGTTGGAGCAAAGTTCTTTAATGGGAGATTGAATTGAAGACTCAAGGCTAAAGTGAAGGAACAAGAGGAGCCTATTCGAGGAGGCTAGAAAAAAACTAATGCAATTTAAGTAGAAGAAAAGCTTCAAATGCTTAAGTAGAATACTTGAAGGTCAACAACGAAAAAAATTTGTTCGGAATCTAACTAAAAAAGAGTTTTTGGGCTAGAGTTAATAACAAAGCTTGGTGGTTTAATTGTGTCAATGTAATATTTTGCTTACTAGTGCATTGATCTAGTCGTTAAGAGGTTGTCGTAGTTTTTTACCTGAGTTCAGGTTTTTAATGTAAAAATCCTTGTGTGAACTTGCTAATTTAATTTTTGATAAATAGATTAATCATGAATGATGCTTACTCATTAGGTGTGACGCCCTGACCCACAAACCGACCCGGTCTGGGGGTCTGGAAATGATAAAAACCACACCCAGAACCAAGAGCAGCACACTCAGAGTGCGAGAGTCTTCTCGTTCCTCTACGTGCTTCAGAACTTTAGTGCATTGTTGCGCGTAGGCAAGAACAAACCTAATTATATAACTAATTCGGACTGGGCCAACGTTGCATTGTCGTTGGTTGCCTATGTACCACGATGTTACTCCGATACGATCGAATCCGGACGTAGTTCTGCCTATTGGCTACTACATACAATCGGCATACCAAAAACACATACGAAAACACATATGTATACCCGAATATTTAATCGGGGTTATACGAATGCCCGATAAAACATCGGCAACACACATCTCGCTCTATCATAGAGTCGAGCACCACACGACCACCACAACATTCCTCACTCTATCCTAGAGCAAGACCACACATCACACGTCTCACTCCATCACTGAGCCGAGACCACACATCACACGTCTCGCTCCATCACTGAGCCGAGACCACATACATCACACGTCTCGCTATATCACTTAACCGAGATCGCACGCATCACACGTCTTGCTCTATCATAGAGTGAGATGGAACACAATCATAGGTCTCGCTCTATTACTTAGCCGAGACCGAACACATACACAACACGTCTCGCTCTAACCCAGAGCGAGACGGAACACATCATAGCATATAAGCAAAGCATATCATAAGATAAATACACACACAACCCGTCTCTCTCTAACCCAGAGGGAGACGACACACATCATGCATATAAGCATAGCATAACAATATATAAACACACACACAACCCGTCTCTCTCTCACCCAGAGCGAGACGGCACATAACATGGCATATAAGCAACACATATCATAATATAACACACGCTCAGCCCATCTCTCTCTAACCCAGAGCGAGACGGCACACTTCATAACTAGCACATGTCATTCTATAATTAAATAGAAGGTAAGAAACTCTTACTCCCCTGATGTCTCACGAGGTAGCGGTATTCGGGAAGCTCATTTCTGGGCATCCTCCCCCTCAGGTCTGGAGACAGTGGACAGAGCCTCCTCTAGCCCCCGCACGTTCTTCCCCTTCCACCAAAAGACAACCCGACCAACTCTCCCCTTTCTCGAAAACCTCATTTTCTGCGCCCGTGGGCGGCGGACAGAACCTCCCCTACTTGGGGTGTCCTTCACACATCGTGGCTCTTCGGTGTAGAACGGAGCCTCCCCTACATCGGGCCACTTCCCTTGATCTGGCCCGGTAACGGAGGACGAAGCCTCCTCTCTCACCGGGCCATCTCTCTCTCACTCTCGGCGCAGGAGGGCGGCGAACAGAGCCTCCTCTTGCCCGGGTCATTCCTCCCTTATAGGAGCACCAACTTGAGGAATGGACCATGCCATTGCGTAGATCACCCTCGAATTAGCTAGGAACACCTCAAGAACGGAAGAAAACGGACTCCAAACGAGTCCAGAAACTCTTCCGGAAAATAGAACGGGATCCAATTTATAGGGGAGGAGCCGAGAGCGTACGAAATGCTCTTGGGGACGCACGCGCCACGCATCACGCGTGCAGCCGAGCGCTGCACTCGCACCCCATGGTCACACCCCGCATCGCGCGGGGCCCGGCCCCGCACCGCGCAGGTCAACGGGCAGCTCCCGCACGTCGCGAGGGAGCCGGCCTGCGACGCGGGCCCTGTCCCGCGTACCCGCCAGACGATGCGCGGATGACCGCGCATCGCGCAGGCCCACGGGCCCCCCACCACGCGGCGCCGCTGACGCGGCTGCTGGCGTCAGCACTGATGCCAGCTAATTTGTCTTCACTTGATTAAAATAATATTTTTTATATTATTTTAATTCTAAATTATCTTAAACTTCAACGCGCAATATCTTCTTACCCCGAAGTCAGAATCGCACATTCTACATACCGATAGACTCGTATAGATGAGCCCTTTGATACAAGACTACACATGGGTAGGTTATCCTACTCTTTTCACTCCCAGCCTCCGTTTCACGTGTTCTTTGATTTGTCACACTCGTTACTCCGAGCTCTTCCCATCTTCAGGGGTTTCATCCCTTGAAACCCCCGACACTTAATCACAATTTACTAGATTACCCTTAACCCCACCCGGGTTAAGCGTAACCAGAAAATGGGTCATTACATTAGGTGTGACCGCCATTTTTTTTATCGTCATAATGTTCAACACACTCTACCAACACATGTGCGTCCGAACACGACTGTCGTCAATGCAGATCACAGTCACAGATGTTTTACATTAATAATAAGCATACCACGGAGTTATAGCACAACAAAATATTATTCATGCGCCGATTAGTGTAACGATCGTGAATTTTTGGTATGATTTCTTGCCTCTAATAAAATTATTTTATGAGTTTTTAATTATTTTAAATTATTTAGAGGCAGATATTTGGAGAGTTTTTATATATTTTGATAGAGCTCGGTGAGACGAGTGTAACAAACCCAAGAACACGTAAAACGGGGGTCAGGAGCGAAAGTTATGACCTCGGGAAAAGTGTCTTATGGGCGGGACCCACTTTGAAGGTATGAAGTAACCTACCCATGTGCGGTCTAGTTTCGAAGGGCTCATCGATATAAATTCATAGGTACTAAGAATGGACTATTCCGACTTTGAGGTAAAAAGATATTGTATTTTCAAATTCTGAAAAAGAAAATAGAATAAAAAAAATATTAACACGTCAGAAATCTGATGCAAGTCAGGCGTGGTGTGTCAGAAGACTGATGGATGTCTAATGCACATCAGTTATGTGTCATACATGCGTCTTATGCGTGATGCGTGTCTGACACGCGTCACTCTCCCCTCTCTATATAAACCCATTCCTACTTCATTTTATAAATGTTCTGAAACTTATTTTCTTCATTTCTCACTCATTTTAAAGTCTGTTTCCTTTTGTTAAAAAAGTGTTCTTAGTTAAATCGAGGGTGTTATATGCAATGGAAGCATTCATTCATCGAGTTAGTGACCTTATATGGGGAAACACCCCGAGGCAAGGGGAGATTCTGTCCATAGCCTATGGGCACGAAAAAGAGTTTCTGGAGTCGTTCGGAGTCCGTTTTCTTCCGTTGAAGAGGCATTCTTACCTAAATCGAGCATGTCGGATGTTGTGGCGGGGTTCTTTTCTTAGTTGGAGACCTCCAGAACCCCAGAAGGGGACATACAATTTTGTGGTGTCCAGTTTATTGGTTTCGAGCTCGCGCAAAAAGCAAGGTAGGGGCTTTTATCATTTCTTATGGCATGATTATAATATTTGGTTGTGTTTTTAACTTATTATATGACTCTCGCATGCTATACGTTAGAGATTATTTTCAAGTTATGATTTATGGTTTCTGCACATATATCTGATCTGTTGAATGGTTAATCGTTGAGATAGAATATGATTTATATATCGTATATTTATAATGCTATTATGTATATTCGATTAGTCGAATGATTTGCCACTGGAAGCGAATATGTTTTATACTACATGCATTATGATTGCCTCATATATAATAGTTTGATTGAATGTTTATTCGTAGATTTTGATAAAAATTATATACGATGGAGCGTGTGAGAGAGCGACAAACTAGTTTTGCCACTGTTTTCATTGCGAATGAATACAATATATTTGAAAGACGGTTTTAGAGGACTTGTCCTTGTTAAAAGGAAGATACTCAAGATTATTTTTGAAAAGATGTATAAGCATGGTGATCGAGTCACTAAGGCGAGACAAAGAAGGGGTAACTGTCTCATTAGCATGAGCGACCAACCTTGCCTTTGTAGTTGTTGACAGTGACGCTCTCATGTCTTGTAGAGGCGGAGCTAGGATTTTTAAAAGGATAAACATTGGGATAGAATGTTTTAAAAGAAAACAACGACTTTTTGGAGTCTGGGAACTCTAGGATATTTCAATTGAGTATGGGACTCACGAGTGTTTTGGTTGTCTAGAGCTATTATTGGGCGCCCCAATAGAGCTCCATTGACTAGATGAGGACACAATTAATCCGGTTCGGAATCGGATGCATGGTACTTATTTTTAGCCTGGTGAGCCCCTAATGAAAGGCAAGACCCCTGATTCGCCCCTAACGAAGGGCAACTATCAAGGCTACGCATGCTAAGGTAGAGAGTATCATGGGAAGACTCTCTACTCTCTAGATCCTGGCTCCCCATGAGCACGAGTGGCTCTTCTATCCACAAGCACAAAAGATTTTGAGATGATCTGCGAAGAAGTAAGAGGTCGCTGCTTTGTACCCGCAACAAATTCTTATTAATATATGTCTGGGATGAGCCATGAGAGCTTGCAAACCCTAGTAGCATCTTCGATACGTAGGAAGAAGCTCTAGGGGTGGTTTTGGGTGAGAGGCACACCCTGTTTTTAATGAAACATATTATATAAGATATATGATGTGAAATTGTCGTGTGTTTATTCATCCCTGATCGTATAAACTCCCCTACTGAGTATTTTGAAATACTCACCACCCCCCAGACTGTACAGGACTTGATGAAGCTTAGTGTGCGGGTAGAAGGGCCTACTCCGAGTTTTATCGTTGTGATTTAACATATTTCAACCACACCGAAACAAGTAAGAACTCTCATTATTTTTCTCTTGTGTGTTTGTACACGGGCCACGGTTCCTACGAAATTATTATTATATTATTGCATAAGGTGAGCGGCTCCAGTCGCGGACCCAGGTAAACTCTAATATTTTTGTGAAAAGAAAATTATGCTTCCAAAAATCCCAGGGCGTGACACTTAGGGATAGATCTTTCCCACGATGCTCTACCCTTTGCGCGCCACTTCCCGATTTATTTTTCTCGGCGGGCATCATCACTCTATGATTATTCCAGGTTCTTAAGCCCATGAATTAATCATCACATCGTTCAAAACATAGAAACATCCATGCTAAAATAGTTCATTACATAGCATGTCTTCTATAAATCAATCACATAAACTTAATCATGTTAAATCATGCGTAAAGAAGTTATACAAAGCACACATTTAGAGTTTAAAGTCCCCTACCTTAACCCTTGGTGACAAATTCATAATATTAGAAGCCTCGAATAAAGAAACTAACTCCACCACAGCGTCCAGAATGTTGAATTCAGTAGGAAACACCTTTTGAATCACTCGATTCGGACTTAAAACGGTTGAGAACGAAGGAAAATAGGTTCAGAAGTGGAAAAACTGGAAACAGCCCAAAAAAGGCTCGAGACCACAATATATAGGCGTGCGCAAGTAGGACTCTCACGCACCACATCCGCTGATAAGTATGAAATATATATCTATTTTATATGCCTTTTTACCTTATTTGCTAGTATAGATTAGGTTAATTTAGAGTTAGTTATAGTTTATTTAGATTAAGATAGATATTAGTATTTTAGTTTAATTATTAATGATTTTATAATTATTAGTAATTTAGACATGTATTTAAATCAAGTTGGAATTTTAGTTACTTTCTACATGTCTAAAGTATGATATTTTATATTTTGTAGGTAAAGTGCACTTATCGAGGTACTTGGACAATGTTTGAAATAATTAAAAATAGTCTTGACATACTTTAAAGTGATTTGGATAACTTTTCGGAGTTATAAACAAGTTGGAAATTAATATGGACATGAAAAAAAGCTTAATGAACAGAATATGGACTGTCCAAGAAAATTGTCCAGATTGCAGAAACAATGTAGCCGTTCGAACGGGCTGTAGGGCGTTCAAACGGGATAATGTGATTTTGAAGAAAAACTCAATATAAGCATTCGAACGGGCATGCAGGGCATTCGAACGGCATAACGCACAGTTTCCTTGTTTGACCCAAATTTCAATCCTTTTCATATTGGACTTCTTCCTACGGAACTTATGCCTATAAAAAGACATATTTGGCTTGAAACCTAGGATGTCAGTAGATTTTAGGAAGAGAAAAAGGAAGAAGAAGATGGAAGAGAACTCAAAGCTTTCAATGGAGATTCAAGTGCTTTCTTCTACAATGGAAGGCTAAACTTTTCTTTTACTTAGAAGTTGATGAAGTTATTAATAAGTTTCAGTTTCTTTTCTTTTTAATTTAGATCTCAATTGTGAATGATGACAATTGTATGATATGAATTTCCTTTTTAATGGAAGAGCTTTTAATGTTTATTCAAATCTATGTTGATTTATTGTCTTGTAGATGATAGATTGATGTGGTTTTGATATTTGCATCTATTCTAATTTATGTGATTTAGATGAGATGGTCATACAATAGTTTTAATGTTCAGATAATTAATGACTTGGATGAGTTATACTAAGATTAGACAGGTCATGCCTATAGCTAGTTTAGTGTAGATGATTCGTGCTATTGTCGAAGATAGTTCATGCCATGGAATTTAATTAATGATTCTTTCTGAAGTAATTCTAGCTTGTAGCTGAGAATACTTATTCATATTCACACTAGATTTAGGTTAAAAGTTAAGGAATTGTTATGGTTCTATAGGGCATTCAATTTCCTAAGTAATTTCCATCATATTAATCTCTTGCTTTTAAACTAGTTGATTCATTTCTTTTGCTTAATTTAAGTTTAAGTTCTTTCTAGTTTTTAATTAGTAAATTCCTCTTTAGATTTAGTAATAATTCATCCGTCCCTGAGGTTTGACAACCCTTAAATACTTATCCTAGTACAATTACCTTGTACACTTGCAAAGAGTTTAATTATAAACGATCACGCGCGCACTTCACATTGATGTGACACGCACGTGACTCACATTGCGCATGCATTTCCCTCGCTATTCGGGTCCCGTCGCGCTGTTCAGCGCAACGATGCACATCGCGATCGCAGTGCGCATTGTCGCAGGCTCGGCCCCGCGTGATGCAAGTCCGCTGCATGTCGCGAGCCCAGCCCACGGTCTCGGGTCCATGCAGCTCCACCACCGCGGTGCCGACTGACACCAGCCTCATGTGATAGCCTTTCTTTTTATAATATATTTTTATTTAAAAAAAATAAAAATTTTAAACGCATGTATCTTTATCTCCCAGACTCCGATTCACGCATTCTTGACACTGTTGGGCTCGTATCGATAAGCCCTACAAAACTAGACCCCACATGGGTAGGTTATCCCGCACTTCTAAGGTGGGTCCTGCCCATGTGGCACCTTTCCCGAGGCCATAACTTTTGGCCCTGGTGTTCGAATCAAGCGCTTCAAAAGCCGTTATACTCGCTTTTCCACACTCTACCATAATCTCATGAAGATTAAATATGTAAGAAACTATAACCAATTAAAAGAATGCTACAAACTCCAAAATTAACTTATTAGAAAATGTACTGGAAATTCAGGGTCGTTACATTAGGTTTTATTGTTTCCGTTTTATAAATAAATTCATGCGTACATTGAGGCCAAAACTCTTAATTCTTACTTCTTCAAAGCACTGGTTTTAGGAGCGGATTATTGATTAGATGGATCTTAAATTCTTAGAAATAACATATGAGGCATATGTATTATAAATTAACTAATTTCGATTATCAAAATAATGTCTCACATTTATGTATGTTTTCGTGTTTTGAGTTTACTAGATGTCATTATGGTTGAGTGACATTTGGAATTGAATTACTTAAAAAATACAAGTATACATGTTCTTGAAGATCAATGTTGAAGACTAATATGAGTGTTAAAAGTTTCTTTTTACACATGCACATACATAAATTATTTAGTTTTACTTAGGGTTAATTAATTTAAGTTATTCTGAAAGTTTAAGGAAAAATTAGGGTAAATTGTAAAATTTTACCATGCATCGATCAATCGTTGCAAAATACACTGGATCAATCAATTGATTGGCCTTGAATCAGATTGTGTAAATTTTGGTGGGAGTATAACTATCAATCGTTGTCTGTGTAACTTAATTTAAATTTTCTGAAAAAGAGTTCATTTTTAATTGAAATTTAACACCTAAAGTAACTTAATGAACTATACAAGGATTAAGTAAATATGAAATTGAAGAGCGAAAAACCTAGAATTTAAAAGAAAAAAATCTTTTTGCCATTGTTTTCCAAAAGAACATCATTGAGTTTAAGAGTTTAGTTTTAATAGTGATTATTTAAGTAACACACAACTAAAAAAGTTTTTAACACACAAAAAACCAATATGTCATTTAAGTTTTAATAGGAGATTGACGACTCAAAGCTAAAGTCATAATCATGAGGAGCTTGATTGTAGAGGCTAGACGAAGATAAAAATAAAGCAATGAGGAAAAAATCTTTAAGAGTTGAGGGGACAAGACCTGAAGGCTAACAAAAAAAAGGAAGATCTAACCAAAAAGAGGAGTTTTTGTTATAGTCTTCTGTAAGGTCCCTGAATTTTCTACGATTTTCTGGGATTTCCTGCTATTTCTCTTATCATTTTCGGTGGAAAAATGTGACACTTTGGTGTATTCATATTTGTGTATTTTTTCCCGTATTTATACCCATAGAGTCGGGTGTAGGGCTTAGTCGTAGGCCACAGGCCTCACTGCGCGCTTACGGCGTGAATTTTGGAGCTACAATGCGTAACCGGTGGGTGAAAGCGTATTAGGGGTGTAGATGTAAAAATTAAAAAAGAATGAATAGTAAAAATCGACTTAAAATGTCTATCCAGTAGGTTTCGTTCCAGAAACTTTCAGAAGAAAAAAAAGACAACGTCCAAATAGAAGAGAAAACTCAAGCCCATTTCCGGTCCCTCCATTCTCGCTCCTCCATCATCAGATTCCAGCGGTTCTTGTCAGGATCTGCTTTGCCTCACTACCACGAGTCCATGGATACTGGCTATGACCGCCACCACGACCTCTTGGCTCCTCCACGAAGTACCAAATTTTTCTTCAGGTTTTTCTTTACTTTAATCCCGTTTTTGAGCTGTGGGGGTACAATTTTGATGTCGTTTGCTGCCGCCCTCAACTAGACTTATGTTTAGTTGGCTGCTAGGAACCCATAGGCGCTAGCTAGAGCTGCTGCCATGCTTTCTTCGCTCCACAGTGAGCTACCGGCACTTTGGTCGGGTTTTAGTTATGTTTCCATCTCACTGTCCGTGGGATTTTTTTGAGACGCCGGTGTTTTCAGTCATCGTCTGGCCACGAGACGGACTCCGTCTAGCCTACCTCAACCCAGTGTCGGTAGGGGGTTACCGTTTCTGACCCCGCTCCGCCTTATTGTTTTGCTACGCCCAATTATATGCTTTGGGTGCGTCTCGGGTCATTGCCATTGGTGAGTTGTGGGCCATTTTGCCATCGCGGGCTCTGCCCCAGCTCGGCGACAATGAGGGTCAGCCCCACTTGGCCCGATTATACCTCTGCTCGGAATGGGCTGCTTGCCTTTACCCTATACCATGCGAGATGCACAGCTACCCACACCACGTGTATTGGTTGAGGGTGGCGATCGGCGATGTTGCCGTTTCAACCGGCCACCACTTTTTGGCCCTAGCTCTGTTGCTCTTTTGTGGCCTTGGGTAGTCTCCCTTCAGCCCTCTTCCCCTCCCCTTTGGCGCGTGTGCAAGTGGTTGCGCGTGTGTTTATGGGTTTAGGCGTTGTATTCGCGCTGCCTGACCATCGGTTGGCTCTACCACAAAATGGAGTTGACATTAGAGTCCTCCACCACCTCTCCTCTGTCCTCAAGCATCGCCCCACGCTCTCCGCCCTTATGCGGGCCTTTGTTGACGTGAAATCATCGTCGTTGGGTGCTGTCCATGACTTATTTCGACGTCTTGCAGCCGACCGGGTACGTATTAGCCACCTGCTGATCTTCAGTGAGTACACCATCGACTTCTAGTCGCACCGCCACTTAGGTTGGCACGATATTTCTCCCGCCGCCCTAGTGTGCCGCCGTGGATCGCGGATTTTGCTGCATTGACTTCTGACACCTCGTTTGGTCGTGATTATTTCCGGCACTTCCTAAATCCTCGGGACAACAACTCTCTCAGCCAGGCAACGGTTTTGACCACCAACTCCGCCATCGACGCTGCCACCGTCGTGTGCTAGCCATTGAACGTCATGATTACGAGGTAGGGGAGCTTTGAACTCGTAATTTCATGATAGCATGCTTTGAATGAGTAGCAGCATGCTAGGATTGTATGATTCCATGCTTTGGATGTTAAGTAATGATCTGATTGCATGATGTGCATGTAAGCATGATTATATGGTATGTTGAAATGCATATGACATGCATGTTGGTTGTAAGTATGTTGGATGTAAGTATGTGCTAGTGATGGCTAGTGTGTTTGTTGGTAAGCTACGTGTATGGATGCGTATGCATGTGCTAGTGATGGCTAGCGTGCATGTTTGAAGTATGTTTGGATTATGCATGTGCTAGTGATGGCTAGCGTGCATGTTTGAAGTATGTTTGGATTATGCATGTGCTAGTGATGGCTAGCATGCATGTTTAAAGTATGTTTGGATTATGCATGTGCTAGTGATGGCTAGCATGTATGTTTGACGTATGTTTAGATTATGCATATGCTAGTGATGGCTAGCGTGCATGTTTGAAGTATGTATGGATTATGCATGTGCTAGTGATGGCTAGCGTGTATGTTTGACGTATGTATGCATGTGCTAGTGATGGTTAGCATACATGTTTGAAGTATGTATGGATTATGTATGTACTAGTGATGGCTAGCATGTATGTTTGAAGTGTGCGTAAATGTGTATGTATGTGCTAGTGATGACTAGTGAGCATATTTGTAAGCTACGTATGTATGACCGTATGTGTATGTTATACATATGTGTGATAGGCATATGTATGTATGATGACTATTTGCCTATGATATGGATATGTGTAAGTGTATGTGGGCAGAGGTATGGGCGATGGACAGTAAGAGGTGACAGAGGTTTTGTTTGGATTTGGATATGGATGTGTAAGCGTATGACGGATGACAGAGGTTATGAGTATGACGGGTGAGGTTTGTCAGACAATAAGAGTGTGCATAATTGTTCAAGCATAACGTACAAATTATGAAGTGAAAAGTAAGCATAATAAGCGAGATATAAGTAAGGGGGCGACAATTGGCTTGGCTCTAAGGAGCTTCATTTGATGATGTTAGTGTACGATGTTTTGGCCATAAGATGGATTGTGAAGTATGTAAGACTGTAAGGGTTTGATGTACGATGTGTTATGATCATGATGTGGACGGGTTAAGTGAAGTCTGTTGCCCTGACGAACTTGGGTTTCGGATCGGGCTCAGCTTTGGTTTGATCAATGGAGCACGGTATGCTTGAGTGCTTGTGTGACATAATTGTACCGCATAATGTACTTAATTCAAACTTGAATTATAAGCACAACTAATGATAGCGTTGTGAGTTTGAGACCTGAGGGTTCGACGGATTCAGTTTTGTGTTTGAGCCAGCCGAAATGAGTCAGCTGAGCATTTCTCATGTCTTGCCATGGTGTTTATCCTACGGGATATTGTCTGTGTGTTGTGTAGAGCACCGGACGTCTAATGCTCTGCTCAGAGCGATGTATGTTTCTGATTTAGTCTGTGTGCTGTATAAGCCTAGACGTTTGATGCTCTGTTGAGAGCGATGTACATTTTCAACTTTGTTTGTGTGCTGTATGAAGCCCAGACATTTGATGCTCTGTTGAGAGCGATGTATGTTTCTAACTTTGTCTGTGTGCTATATTAAGCCCATACGTCTGATGCTCTGTTGAGAGTGTTGTATGATTCTGCCCAAGAGTGGCACTGTATGTTTCTGCCCAAGAGTGGCACTATAAGACCCATTATGGTGGGCAACTATATGACCCCTTATGTGTGGGTGTTTATGTTTGCGCGCTTAGGTAAGTAGTATCATGGATCTACTCTTACCTGTTTAATCCAGTGCCCCATGAGCATTGGTGTGCCTTACCTTCGGAAAAGTCCATGGCGTCTAGTCACTCCCTGGAGGTTAAGGTGTTGCCCTAGTGGCATTCTTTTCCATTCGACGTTGGAGCTTATTAGTTGTAATGAGCTTCAGTGGTCGATAGTATGTGTACGATTATGAGTATAAGCACGACTGTAAGAGTATGAGTATGAGTAAGACTGTAAGAGTATGAGTATGACTATAAGAGAATGAGTAAGACTATAAGAGTATGTGTATGACTGTAAGAGTATGTATATGAGCACGACTGTAAGAGTGTGTATGAGCACGATTGTAAGAGTATGTGTGTGAGCACAACTGTAAGAGTATGTGTATGAGCACGACTGTAAGAGTATGTTTCTGAGTAAGATAGTAAGTGTAATTTTGTGTAAGCTATATGAGTAAGGTCGTATGAGTATGATTATATGAGTAAGGTCATACAAGTATGCGTATGTTGTATGAGTAAGCGTACAGTGGTTCGAGTAAGTTTGTGAGACCCTGGATAAGGGTGTTTGTGTAAGTTTAATTTGATGGTATGATTTTGGCATGATGGTACATTTGGTATAACTGTACATGTATGTGCATGATTATGATTATATTATGTTGACTGCTTCATGTTTGAGTTGCATGAACACATGTATTCATGAACTTAGTGAGTTCATTGTTTTGGCTTCCCCTACTGGGTGTTTTCCTACTGAGTATGAAAATACTCATTACCCTACTTTTAGCCCCGTTGTATGGGAGGTTTTGCAGGTTGTGGCGGAGAGCTTCTGGAGATAGATGCTCATTTCAGCAGTGGATTGATTCCCGTTGACTCAGATATATGCTTCACTCACTGCGAGTTTATTTGTGCCACGATTTGATGTATTGAGTGAGATGAGAAGTTAGATATTTATCATTTTGGACTTTCGGTTGGATTACACTGTGGACTGTTATGGGACTTGCACTCAGGGATGCCTGGGAAAGATTTGTATTTAAAGTCTATGATCATAGTAATTTAGTCGTACGTGTGTTTTCGAGTAGCACCTGAGGATATTTGCTTTGGTCGTATAATGTGTAAGGTCCCTGATTTTTCTACGATTTTCTGGGATTTTTCTGCCATTTTTTTGGTCATTTTCGGCAGGAAAATGTGACGTTTCAGTGTATGGGTATTTGTGTCTTTTCCCCGTATTTATACCTGTAGAGTCGGGTGTGGGGCTTAGTCGCGGGCCACTGGCCTCGCTGCGCGCTTATGGCGCGAATTTTGGAGGTTTGACGTGTAACCAGTGGGTTAATGCGCGTTGAGCGTACGTTTGGAAAAAGAAAAAAAATAAAATAAAAAGGAAAAGTTCGGATCGGGATCGGGATCGCCCGATCCAGAACCTCCTGCGCGATGAACAGTGCGACGCCCCCCCTTTTTCGTCTGCTCAGTGTGCCCAGCCGCCGGTGGGCCGCTGGACCGCCGCGCCGGCTCCGCCCTGGCCGTGCGACGGCAGGGGAGCCACCGTCCCGGCCCCACGGCCGCTCCGCCGTCCGCCCCTACTTTTCCCGGTTAGCCGCCCTTGACTGTGTATTTTGATTCCGCCGCCGCCGTGGACCGGCGAGGGCCGGCCGGCCGCCCACGGCTCCGCCATGGGCCGGCGACGGCGGGAGGCCACTCCCCCCGGCCCCGGACGGCCTCAGCTCCGCCATCCCGCTCCCTCTCTCTGCTGCCCTGTTTTCAGCCCCCACTGTTTCGCGCTGTTCCACCGCCGCCACGGGCCGGCACGGCCCGACCGGCCGGCCACGGCTCCGCCCTGGGCCGGCGACGGTGAGGAGCCCCTCCTCCCGGCCCGGTGGGCCTCGGCACCGCCGCCCCACCCTCTTCTCCCCCTCTGTGCAGTGTTCCGCCGACGGACTGTTTTGGGCAAACAGTGGCCGCCGGCGGTGATCTGCGGCCGATTCGGCCTTCCCCCAGCCCCGCCTTGCTCCGACGAAGGCAGTGGACTACACCTCCGTGCCCGATTCAGCCGCCGCCCCCATGGCCGCTCCACCCTTATGGGTTTTCCCCGGTCGTCCCCTATTTTTGGTCTGCGTCCGTTTTGGACGTGGTAACTGACGTTATCAGTCGGACGCCGGATTTGTTTTGGTAGACCTTAGTTCGGCTCCGCCCCAGCCCGGTGATGCCAATGGGCCACCCCTCTAGGTCTTGTTCAGCCTTGCGGCCCGTAGCCGTAGTTGGTCCGCCTTACCGGCATGTGTGCCGTTGACCCTTCTTGCCCATTTTACGCCGTCGGTACCGGACGGCCTCGGGCAAGAATTTGTATGTCTTACCTTAACAGAAGGTGGACGAGTTCACCTGCTCAGGCCTTGGCCAGTGACGGCCTCATAGCCTTTGCTCGACCGTGAACCCTCCCCCTGCTCTCTGTCGTGCGAGATGCACAGCCGCCCGCACCATGGGTATTGGTTGTGGGTGGCGATCGGCGATGTTGCCGCTTAGATTGGCCACCGCTAGGGCCTTAGCCGGGTTGGCTTTTGTGGGCCATGAGTCGCCTCATTTCAGCCATTTCCCCCGCCCTTTGGGCCACGTGCGCATGTGGCCACGCGTGTACTTCTGGGTTTAGGCGCCGCATTAGTGCCGCCTAACCATCGGTTGGCTTTGCCACCGAGTGGAGTTGACCACTAGAGCCGTCCTCCACCTCTCCTTTGATTCTTGAGCGTTGCCCCACGCTCTCCGCCCTTATGTGGGCCTCTGTTGACCGAAATCGTTGCCGTTGGGTGTTGTCCACGGCCGATTTCGACGTCTTTGTGGCCGGCTGAGCACGTTTTAGCCACCGGCTGATCTTCAGTGTACACCATCGACTTCGGGTCGCACCGCCACATGTTGGCTTGATATTTCTCCCGGCCGCCCTAGTGTGCCGCTGTGGATCGCGGGTTTTACTGCTTTGAGTTTTGACACTCTGTTTGGCCGTGATAGTTCCGGCGCATCCTAAAATCCTCGGGACAGCAGCTCTCTCAGCCAGGCAACGGTTTTGACTGCCAACTCCGCCGCCGACGCCGCCACCGTCGTGTGCTCGCCATCGAACGTCATGATTACGAGGTAGGGGAGCTTTGAACTCGTAAATTCATGAAGCATGCTTTGAATGAGTAGTAGCATGCTAGGATTGTATGATTCCATGCTTGGATGTTAAGTAACGATCCGATTGCATGATGTGCGTGTAAGCATGATTGTATGGTATGATTAATATGCATGAGATGTATGCATGTTTTATGGATGTGGATTATGTATGCGCTGGCGATGGCTAGCAAATATGTCAGTATGCTATGTATGGGTTATGCATGTGCTAGTGATGGCTAGCGTGCATGTTTGAAGTATGTATGAATGTGTGTGTGCACGTGCTAGAGATGACTAGCGTGTACGTTTAATGTATGCATGTGCTAGTGATGGCTAGCGTGCATGTTTGATGTGTGTGTGAATGGATGCATGTGCTAGTGATGGCTAGCGTGCATGTTTGATGTATGTATGAATGTATGTGCATGTGCTAGTGATGGCTAGCGTGCATGTTTGTATGTTATGTATGTATGACAGTATGTGTATGTTATACGTATGTGTGAGACATACGTATGTATGATGGCATTTTGCCTATGCTTTGGATGTGTGTAAGTGTATGTGGGCAGAGGTATGGGCGATGGACAGTAAGAGGTGACAGAGGCTTTGTCTGAATTTGGAGGCGGTTGTGTAAGCGTATGACAGAGGATATGAGTATGACGGGCAAGGATTAGAATGGATCAGTTTGGCGTGGATTATATGTTGGGCATTTGTCAGACAGTAAGAGTGTTCATAATTGTACAAGCATAACGTACATATTATGAAGTGAAAAATAAGTATAATAAGTGAGATATAAGTAAGAGGGCGACAACTGGGTTGGCTCTGAGGAGCGTTATTTGAGGATGTCAGTGTAAGAGGATTTGGCTATAAGATGGATGGCGAAGTGTAAGACTGTAAGGGTTTGGTGTACGATGAGTTTTGTCCATGATGTGGACGGGTAAGTGAAGTCTGCTGCCCTGACGAACTAGGGTTTCGATCGGGCTCAGCTTCAGTTTGACCAGTCAAGGACTGTGAGTTTGTGTGGCATAATTGTACCGCATCATATACTTAATTCAAACTTGAATTATAAGCACAGCTAATGATAGCGTTGTGAGTTTGAGACCTGAGGGTTCGACGGATTAAGTTCCGTGTTTGAGCTGGCCGGCCGATGAGTTGGCCGAGCATTTATCATGTCTTGCCATGGTGTTTATCCTGCGGGATGTTGTCTCGTGTCTTTGTGTAGAGCACCGGACGTCCGATGCTCTGCCGAGAGCGATGTTGTTTCGATTTGGTCTGCGTGCCGTATAAGCCCGTACGTTTGATGCTCTGTTGAGAGCGATGTACGTTTCGACTTTGTCTCGCGTGCCGTATGAAGCCCGGACGTCTCGATGCTCTGCCGAGAGCGACATATGTTTCTCGATTTGGTCCGTGTGCCGTGTAAGCCCGTACGTTTGATGCTCGTTAAGAGCGTTATATGTTTCTCGCCCAAGAGTGGCATCAGACGTTTCTCGCCCAAGTGGCACTATATGTTTTCTGCCCAAGAGTGGCAATGGCACTATAAGACCCATTATGGTGGGCAATTCTCTGGTACTATAAGACCCATTATGGTGGGCAATTCTCTGGCACTATAAGACCCATTATGGTGGGCGATTCTATGGCACTATAAGACCCATTATGGTGGGCAACTGTATGACCCCTTATGTGTGGGTGTTTATGTTTGCGCGCTCAGGTAAGTAGTATCATGGATCTACTCTTACCTGTTTGATCCAAAGGCCCCATGAGCATTGGTGTGCCTTACCTTCGGAAAAGTCCATGGCGTCTAGTCACTCCCCGGAGGTTAAGGTGTTGCCCCAAAGGGCATTCTTTTCCATTTCGACGCTGGAGCTTATTAGTTGTAATGAGCTTCAGTGGTCGTTGATATGTGTACGATTATGAGTACGACTGTATGAGTGTGAGTACGACTGTATGTGTATGAGCAGGACTGTAAGCGTATGAGTATGAGTAAGACTGTAAGCGTATGAGTATGATTAAGACTGTAAGCGTATGAGTATGAGTAAGACTGTAAGTGTATGAGTATGAGTAAGACTGTAAGCGTATGAGTATGAGTAAGACTGTAAGCGTATGAGTATGAGTAAGACTGTAAGCGTATGAGTATGAGCACGACTGTAAGAGTATGAGTACGATTGTGAGAATATGGTTCTGAGTAAGACAAGAAGTATGATTTTGTGCATCGTACGAGTAAGGTCGTATTTAGTCCGATTGTACGAGTAAGGTCGTACATGTATGAGTAAGCTGTATGAGTGAGCATACGATTGTACGAGTAAGGTCGTACAAGTATGCGTATGTTGTATGAGCATGCGTACGGTGGTACGAGTAAGTTGTATGACCCTAGATAAGGGTGTTTATGTAAGTTGATTGGATTGTATGATTCTGGCACGATGGTGCCTTCGGTATGATTCTGGCATGATGATGCTTTGATATGTCTGTGGCACGATGGTGCCTTTGGTATGATCGTATGCGTTTGAGCATGTTATGATTATACTATGTTGACTGCTTCATGTTTGAGTTGCATGATGCATGCATTTATGAACTTATGGAGTTCACCGTTTGGGATTTCCCCTACTGGGTATTTTCCTACTGAGTATGAAAATACTCACCCTACTATTTTTAGCCCCGTTGTACGGGAGGTTTTGCAGGTTGTGCGGAGAGCTCCTAGTGTTGGACGCTCGTTTCAGCGGTGGATTGATTCCCGTTGACTCAGGTATCTGCTTGACTCATAGCGAGTTTATTTGTGCCACGATCTCCTATATTGGGTGAGACTAGAAGTTAGATGTTTAAATCTGGACTTTCATTTGGATTAGTCTGTGGACTGTTATGAGACTTGTACTCAGGGATGCCCGGGAGAGTGATTTGTATTTAAAAGTTTATGATCATAGCAGAATTTATTCGTACGTGTGTTTTCGAGTAGCGCCTGGGGATATTTGATTTGACAGTACAATGTTTAACCGTATGATGTTTTAAATCATAAATAGGTTTTGATTTTATCGTTTTGACTCCGATTTATGGAAAAAAAAAATTCTATGAGTTTTGAGAAAAAGGGATGAAAAATCTCAGGCGTTACATAATGTTTGACCCTATGATGAAAATATTTAGATAGAAAATTGATGTTTAGTGTTTTAAATTATAAATTATTTTATCTGGTTTTGATTTCGTTATTTTTCCTCCGATTTACAGATGTTATATTGCAAAAAATTTTCGTAAATTTTAAAGAAAATGTATGAAAAATCTCGGGCGTTACATCTTCACAAGTGGTTGGTGGTTTGCAAGGTCTTTCTTACATGTTAGGAGTAGTCTAGTCATATACTAAGTTGATTAGACTCATATTAAACTCTCATGTCCCTACTAACAATAACACGAAATTATATCATATATTGCACATCAATGTGTTGATGGCTTGCCAATGACCAAAGATAAACTTTTTAAATATATAAAAATAAACAATTTCCCACTTTAAAAACATAGGGTGTCACAAAAGAGGACATGAAATATAGTATATTTATTTTGTATGCCAATCAAGTAATAGTTAATGGATATGGAAGAAACTTTTCCATAACCATTCAATGAAGAAGATAGTTGGACAAAATTATTTATTTATATAAAAAAATTCAACACTTCTATTTAACTTTAGCAATATGGTACAACCTATGGAGCATTAGAACATGTTGGAACCCCTATATGTTACTTATTAAAAGTATACTCAAAAGGATCTATATTGTCACACTATCAACTACTTACCCATTTATTTGATGGGTAAAGGCTAATAAATAGGGTATGAGTAAGAATTGTGATAGGTTCCAAAAAATTTGGAAGCAATATGGAGGCAAGTAAAACCCTACCCCAACCTTTATGTGACCCATTGATATGCTTCATCATAATTTGTAGAAAAGGCAATCTAAGTGCCAAGACATTTTCATATGGCCAAATATGTTTTAACTATTGTAACCTTCAATATTACATTATTTAATAACCCCTAAAAATATGCTAAAACACCTACCATCGAAGGAGGGTAAGTATTGACACTAGCTTAAAAATTGTTCCTCACCCTTTGAAATGTCAATTTCAAACATAGCTATTCCACACATCTACACAACATTAGCGTAAGCATGAAATAGCTTATATGGCATGTTGGCCTTGAGCACACCTATTTTGGTTGCAAAATATAAAGAGACCCATTTATATGAACCCAGACTCACGTGTGACTATGTGAGCCTAGGCATTATATACCGTTTTGATCAAATGGCGCACATCACTTAAGGGGCATATTAGTTTTATGTTATCTTGCACTATTAGATCTCAATCTGACTACCTATGATGCCTAGGCTCACATTGACGTGCGTGAGCCCAAACTCATATAAACTTTTTTCTAAATACAAAATATCATATTTAGATTTAGATTAGAATTGAGTTTAGTTTTTTTTTTATTTTAAGTTTAGCCTTTTCCCCTAGGCCACAAGTCCTTTATATGTTAAGGGTTGTAAAAAAACTTACTCGAAGTGTTTTTTACTCTCTCTAAAATTAGTTTATTTTAAAATAATTAAATAAAGCTATTAATGTAAGACAAATAGAATTAGAGTTCTATTTGTTTCTATGTGGGGTATTAGATTTTGATTCAACAACATATATAATATAACATACAAAATTTAACGACACACATAACTTAGACGGATTGCCGCCCCTTATGCAATTATATTATATATCTTATGGGCTCATACTTAATTAGAAAAAAATTATATAATCCTAAGCTTATGTATGTCAATGAGAGCGAATTTAAGGTAAAGAGGGCAAAAATTAATGTACCTTTAAAATTATGTACGCTATTATATTGAAACCAACCACGCGATGCGTGTGCCCGAGCTCGTATAAAAGTGTCTCTATTAACTTTCTCCTTTGTATTAAACTTCATCATTTCCCACTTTCCACTGAATGGGGGAAGCGCACACAAAAATAACTTTCATCACTTGGAACTCAGTAAACTTCAAAATTTACAGCAAACTCCATAATTACCCCTACGGCGATGATCAGATCCAACGGACGTCAGTGGAAGACGTGGGTGGATCCCGATTGGTAAATGGGCAAAAGTGATGTCCTCATTTTTCATCATTTTCCTCCCTGCCCGTGGGAATCCCGGTCAGCCATCTCTGCCCCCTGTCACCATTCACGTCAACTTCCTGGTCTCCACATATCATCTCGACCGTCCGATCACTCCCATATTCCTCCTCTGTCCTTACCTGCCCGCCAGCCTCCTGACTCCTCTTCCCCGTCACCTCCATTCCATTATTATTCCCCCTTAAAAAATAAAAACAATAAGGGAGAGAGAGAAAAAAGAGCGAATCTTATTTCCCAAAGGCCAGTTCCCTCTCATTCATCTAATATTGTTTTTTTCTATTTTTCTCCCTGTGTCCCTTTTAATTATAATTATTCCTTTTCTGCTTCAGTCAGGGTTGGCGGAATTTCATTACAGGAGGTTCGGAGCCCGCAGGATTTCTGGTCGTTCCCATTTGAGTGCGCTGTAGGGTTTCCAGTTTCAGATCAGCGAAGGGGCGGCGTCGGGCATTTCGTCTGGCCGTGCTGGTCTCCGCAATTTTCTTTTTGTTTGTGATTGATCGCGGGGAGCGATGGGAGATTCTGCTTCGGAGTCGGTCGGGAGCAATTAGGTTCAAATTGGGGCAGCTTGCTTCGTTTTGCTTTCGGTAATCGTCCAAGTAGGGGATTGCGGCTCACTGGTGAATTATTGGTTGGAAAGAGGATATTATTGGTGGCTTTGTTGGTTGGTGGAAGATATCTGGCGTTTTCGGATCCTACTAGTGTTTAGTAAATGGCTTGGATCTACTGGCTTGGAATGTGTGACTGAAAAGGGGTCCTCTGCGGCGATGTGGAGGATCCCTGTTGCAAGAAGCTAAACCTGTGAGGCTTTCGTTACTACTTTTACGACTTTCAGTCCATCGATTCTTTTGGCTTGTATAAGAATTTGAACATGGAGCGAGCTCAAAGTTTTCATTTGGGGGTTGTCTTAATTCTGGCTTTTCTTTCTTTCTGTCTTTTGGAACAGGTGTGCCGTAGGAAGTTTGGGTTCTACAATTGATCTTCCGCTGTTATTTTCGGCAGTAGATTAAGCCATGTTCTCGTCAGGGGCAGAATCAGTGCCCGACGGCGGTGGTATGGGAGTGCATCCGTCGCTGGTACCGACGAGGTTTGTGTGGCCGTACGGAGGTAGACAGGTGTACATCACGGGTACTTTTAAAAGGTAGACTGCAAATTTTTGGTTTTCATTAACTAGCGTTTTTTCTGTTCTTTGTTAATGAATTTTGGGTTTCATTGTTAGAACCAATGCTCATGTTTGCCTGCCTGATAATCCATTGTCGATGTCTGAAAAAATGGTATTTCTTTGTCAAATACTCCTATTTATTAGAATTTCCTTTTAACAGGGCGGGGCATATTTACCTTTTAAAGTTAATGCAGTGGACAAAACTCGTACATGTATCATTTTCAATTCATTTTCTCAGTTAGGATTATCAGGCTGCATTGCGGCTTATAAATTTGCTAATATATATTAAAGTTGCGTGTTTTCACCCAGGAATATGAATGTTTTTTTCGGGGGCTGCTATTTCTATATGTAATCTTATATGACATCTATGTTTGTTTTCCACGCTTTTCCTTTAGCTGGGCTGAGAGTGTTCTAATGTCTCCTGTGGAGGGCTGCCCTACAGTGTTTCAGACAATTTGCAGCTTAACACCAGGGTATCATCAGGTGAAAATATGAAGTGGGTGCATTCCCATTTAAACTTTATTCCTTGTAATTTATTGACTTTTCCTTGCTGTAAAAGAAGTCTAGGTATACATTTTTCTTACAACATCATTAATTTCGTAATGAACTTTAAAAATGACTTGTGTGTTACGTACTAATATATTACTTATATTCTGTACCTTTTTTATTTCATTGTGTAGTACAAGTTTTTTGTTGATGGGGAATGGCGACATGATGAGCACCAGGATCATGTTAATGGGAGTTATGGGATAGTGAATACTATATTCATAACTCCATTAGCAAGGGAGCCTGATATTAGTTCTGCAAGGTTAAGTCCTGAGACACCAGGCTCTAGAATGAATATGGATGTTGACAGTGACACCTTTCACCGCATGGTAGGTTTTAAATTCATGTTGCATGCGCCTTTTGTTCTGTGGATTGCAATAATGCTATTGTTCTTTCATTAGTATACTTTGTGCTAAATGAATTTGTCTTATTTTATATGTAGGCAAATTTTATGGTCAGACAAACTCCTTATGATTTGCTATTTGAGAGAGTTTATAATTTTCTGTCATGCTAGATTGAGTGTTACTTTATCTTAACTAGTCTTGATGATTAAGCCTATCATTACAATGTTTCGGTGTCTACCTAAAATCAAATATTGTTCCTTAAAGGTTGTGTACAATCCATTTTGATTTTTGTTGTGATATTTATCGCCTTATCAGTCACACTTATAATTATTTGTTTAACATGAAACAAGAGGTCAAGGAATTTAGTCCCTTTAGCAATTATTTCGTCTCTTTGATTCAGCAAGAATTTATCCATTTGATTCACCGATTATCTCTTCTCTTTAATTCAACAATCATTTTTGCTCTTTGCAACCTTTTTCTTCATAAGCCTCCGTATTATTTAAAGAATTTAAAGAGAATGAAATACACACATTCTTTTTATTATGCTTCTGTCTAAAACTATTGTACTGTGGATCTCATAGGTAATGCGAATGATGTTGATTCCAGCAAACGATACTTACATATACTAGTAGTCTATAGTTCTTTATCTTGTTGTCTTGATACACTTTGCTGTGGATCTTATAAGTAATAACGATGGTCGTGATTCTCTAGATGACAAGTAGTAGTGAACTAGAATGTTGCATTATTAGGTTCATTTTAATATTCTCTGTTCGATGTTTTCTATACCAAACAGGTCACATTGTCTGATGGAACCATGCAGGAGTTGCCAAGGATTTCAGAAGCTGATATAGAGGTTTCACGACATCGCATTTCTCTATTTTTGTCTACACATACAGCTTATGAGTTGCTTCCTGAGTCAGGAAAGGTCTGAAGATGCTCTCTTATTTTAATTTTCTTTTCTATGTTAAATATTTGTTTGTTTTTTTATTTTTCCATTGGGGAGGTTGCATAAATGTCTCATTCATGTGCATATATGATTTGCAGGTTATTGCCTTGGATGCTAATGTGCCTGTAAAACAAGCATTCCATATTCTGTATGAGCAGGTATAGAATTTGATTTCACATTTTGCGTATTTTGTTGCTCTTTCTCGTCCCGAAATTCATTATGAAAGATGCATCTTAGTTTTGCCATTTATTGCTTAAATAATTCCGAAAAAGTGAACTGGAACTTTTTCATCCTTCTTCTTTTACTCCATTTCACTTGTATACATGTTGTTGTAGTGTGCTGCTTGATAAATAGGATTGCTCTTGGTTTTTTTCTGATGTTGTGTTCTTTGCAGGGAATTTCCGTTGCACCTCTCTGGGACTCATATAAGGGCCAATTTGTTGGAGTCCTTAGTGCATTGGATTTTGTATTAATACTGAGAGAGGTATAAATAGAATACCAATTTTCATAGCCACTTGGCTACTATTTGTTTATAGATACTCTTATAAATTGAAATCTATCACTTAGTTATGCGCTATGTGCCAGATTAATTGCTTTGTTTACACTGCATTTAAAGTGAATTTGGATACTTCGGGTTTTGTTTATTGCTTCAACAAATTATTCATTGTGAATACCAGATTTAAATTTTATTTGACTGCTCTGTGTCAGCTAAGATATATGTATGAAAATTCTGTGGACACAGCTTGGGAATCATGGTTCAAATCTGACAGAGGAGGAGCTTGAGACGCATACAATATCTGCTTGGAAAGAGGGGAAATTTCACCTCAGTAGACAAATTGATGGGCACTCAAGGTCCTTTCAAAACCAGCTTGTTAATGTAAGTATGTTAAATGTCGTACAGGTTGCATATACTGCAATAACAAGATCTTTGGCCATTTATATTTGTGGAGGAAACATTCCCTTTTGCAACTGCTCTAATGAGTGGCTGTTGCTTAATTGATTAGACTGTTTTGCAAAATTCGCATTTATTATCTGTGGACGAATGGGATTGTCGCACATGTGCACATTGAGTATTGAGAATATATTGCTGCTATAGTTCTCTCTACTAATAGTGCAGTTGCATGCATAAATTATTTTTTCAGTGGGTGATATCTTAATGAGAAAGAAACAAAGATTTATAGTAGGACATTTAATTATGCCTATATCCATGGAATCTGGTGTTTAGAAGGTGCTTGAAAGTGTAGTTTATGACGGATGAGAATCATGAAGCAGAACCCATAACACCAATCCCCAATGAGCGAAATGTGTCTTTCTTTTTTCCTTTTGTTATATTTGGGAAAGATATGAAAGAACTTCACTCAATGTGGACAGGTTTCAAGGAGTTGCAATACGGTATGGTTGGAAATTGCACCTTTGATCTTAAATATACCAACAGTTTATTTTTCCTTATTTCTATAACAGTTGCTGAGATAACGGGTTTCTTAAGAGAGTGTCTGAAGAATGAGGTGATTTTTTAAATGATTCGCCAAGCATATCCTAAAGTGTAGATGAATTTGGACTAATAAATTGCAGAAGGGAGCTGGTTGTCATGTGTTTTTCCTTCTACGTGTCATTTTTATAATTGCTTTCTGCAACTATTTTTCCCATAAGTGATGTGATTTGCCAGATTCTTTTGTATTTCTCCTGCTAGCAATATTTTTTGACAGTATAATATTTATTATAATTGCAGTAGTTGTTACTCGAAAGCATGTTTCTAGTGACTTTCTATTTACCTGAGATTTAACTGGTTTGATTCCTGATTTCCATATACCTGTGATGATTGTGAAACTTATTTCGAGGTTGACTATTTTCTAATGCAGGCTGGTCCTTATGACTCTTTGAAAGATGTTGCTTTAAAGATATTAGAAAATGAGATATCTACTGTTCCAATCATCCATTCTTTTTCTCAGGATGGATCATATCCACAGCTACTACATCTTGCATCACTCTCAGGAATACTTAAATGTAAGCTTTTAGTTTTTGAATGATGCAAACTTTTTTTTGTCTATTTTGGCAACTTAATTCTTTATCTACATTTCAGGCATTTGCAGGCATTTTAAACATTCTTCAAGCTCTTTGCCCATTCTGCAACAGCCTATTTCTGCAATTCCTTTGGGTACATGGGTCCCAAAAATTGGAGAATCAAATGGGCGTCCTTTAGCAATGTTGAGGCCCAATGCTTCTCTTGGTGATGCCCTTAACTTGTTAGTTCAAGGTAATATTATTTTTTAACGTATAGTAATTTGGTAGAGATGATATAGGAATCTAAATGTCCTGATTGTAAAAATTAAATTTTGCAGATAGATAGTATTTTTAGGCTTCCCCTTGTTAGTATGTGCAAGTGGAATTGGGCAATATTTGCTTTTTATGTGCTGGAAATTTTCCATGACCTCATGTGAGCATATTTGTAGGGTTTTACAGAAGTTGTGGCTTTTGTTGTTTGAAAGAAGATGCTAAATAGATAATCCATAGATCAAGAAACATCACATTTTAGATATTTTTTTTGTGTGGGGCAAACATTTGAAGTGGCAACCAACATATACCAGTATATAAGGACTGGCAACTGTTGAGGTTTGAGAGTGAGTGATAGTGAAATTGATATATCATCAAATAAGTAGTTAGATGATCCCAACCCAAGTCAGTTGAATATGAAGGCTTTGTAAACAAAAGAAGAATAGTATTTATGTGGCGAGAATTTGAATGACACAAAATATAGAAATACTTAGATTAGAGATTTAGAGTCAATAGAATCATGCATTCTGCAAGACTCTGCTATGTTTAATGTATCACACAGTTGTAGATAATAACCTTGGAATGTTATTGTTAATCAGACTTTTTGGCAGCATGACCAATAAAAATGGTTTTGAAAGAGTGAACTTTGCAGCAGATGGACCAGCTGGGTTGTTGCTGTCTTGATTGGTCGTGCTGAGGAGACTTTTTTGTTTTGTTAGTCCATTGTCCGTCGTGGTAAAGGGTGCTAATGAGGCTAAAATAATGATATTTTTTGGAGACGCGAGGAAAAACAAGGTGTAGTCTATGATCATCTAACAAAGGCAGCAGATCCCTTTTCTACAAATATGATGGCTCCGCCAAATATCAGATTATCTTGATTGCCAATTTTCAAGAAAAGGAGTACATAATTGGCTTAAAATGGGGATTGAAATGACTTTCTTCATCACCCTGCCACTAAAATTTGCTGGCATGTGCATTTATTACAATAGGAATTTCTAAGACGGTTTAGCTGTTGAAGTTGTTTATGTCCAGCAACCATTTATATCATGTACTGGGAAGAATCCTGATGAGGCCTTTTCTAGCTCCATGTTATGCCCCGCCCTAAGAGCAGGTTGGGTCCACCTTTGACTTATGGGACAGGTTAATTCGGGTTTATTTATATTTAAGATGAGGGAGTTAGTTGCAATTTCTTTAATTAGTAGGGAGTTAGTTGTCATTTCTGTTAGTAGCTTTTATTAATGGATTTTAGGCTAGTTAATGGCCTTTGATCTCTTCTATTTAAATGCATGGGTTATGCCCTGATTGAAGCGAGGAATGAAATAATTTCCTTGCTTTATTGTCCTCTCTCCCGTGTTGTCTACTTTCACCCCTTTTGTCATCCTCTCGGCTTTGCACAATCAGAACAGGGCCTGATACAAGCCTGGTTTGTTCAACAAGCACGGATTTTGCAAGCCATTGTTATTTTATCGTATAACATAATGTCATTTGGCAATTGTTTTATTCAACGGTACACAAAATTGGGATTGGAGCAATTAGTTCTCGAGTTCGTCATGGCATTGGCTCACCAATGCAAAACAACTTCTATTGTTCTGATTCAAGGTCAGTGCTATATTCCCACAAATTTGGACATAACAATTTTGAGTGGCTACTATGCTCATATTGTACCTTGTGATTTGTCTCATGCTTGGGCTGTTGTTGTGGTGACTCTGTATGACAAGGGCTATGATGGCGTTTTGAAGGTCCTCACAGTCAATTGTGGAAAACAATTGTGCAATGTTAATGTCGGCCAATGTATGACCCAACTGGTCTTTTGAAAGCAACAGGCAGACAGCGTCAAGGAGGAAGAGGATTAACAGTTGATCACTGATTGATGCCATTGCCGATGCCAAATGAAGAACCAAGGAAATTCCAGATGAACCCTTGCTTGGAGGCACTGATCGCAATGCTGCAAAACCAGTCTGTGGAGGAGCCTGAAGAGAAGAAGTTCGTACTGCAGGAGGATGGCGAGCATCCAAAGTCAGTGCAGGAAGACAAGCCTCAGGAAGAGAATTGCAACAGCTCTCTCTACGTGCAAGCCATTTATGTGTTCGACGCTGCCCACCAGCGAAATTGCACCTGCCTCATACACTTTCAGTGTTGTACTGAGTTTGAAGATTCAGACTTTACAGGAAAGGGCTGAATATCATGTTGCAGCGCGGCTAGATCTGATGGCCACAGCAGCCAGAAAAACAGGTGCTGTGTTGCCCCTTTCTTCAAAACCGGAACTTTCATCCTGGAGTCTTCTGGCAGAATCTCAGCTGTGAAGCCTGCAGTGAAGGCAAAGGTGGCTGCTGTAAGAATCCTTGGCTGCAATGGTGAACTGGTTTGCTGTCCAAGGCATGGATTATGGGATAATTAAAAAATCTCACAATCTTGAGCATAGCATGGATGTGGGAAAAACATGGATATGTTTGACATGCACGAATTGTGCAAGCTGAGACGGGGACAAAAGTAGTGAAGGTAGACGGCAGGGAGAGAGGACATTAGGGCAACGAGGTTAATTCATTCCATGATTCAGTCAGGGCATAGCCCATATATTTAAATAAAAGAGATCATGAGCCTAATTAGCTAGCCTAAAGCCCATTGATAAAGCTGCTAACAGAAATGGCAACCCTACTAATAAAGAATTTGAAAGTAACTCCCTCATCTTAAATATAAATAAACACTAACTACTCTGTCCCATAAGTCAAAGTTGGATCCAACCCTGCCTGTAGGGCAGGATTTAACACTCCTGCCCCCTACCTATGATTTCCACCCCTGCATAGGCAGTGGCTGGATAAGGTTTGATTATTCTTTTGCCCCGGCATGCAGTGTGATACATGTGACCTCTTGTTTTCTTTATTAAGCACCAGCGAGAGGGTGGTTTTGGATTTTTATGGCATTCTTTGCTTATTGGTTGGATTTTCTTGTTTTTTTGAAAGAAAATTTCCTTTCTGTCTTATTTACATAGCTATTATCATTTGTTTAACTTCTGATCACCATTTTTTGTAGTGTATGACAAGAAGAGGTAGAATTCAAGAAAATCATTAATTTTCAATAAATATATTGTCTTTAGTTTGATGCTTTTGTCTGTTCATTTGAGTGGCGATAAATAGGATTACCTGAAGATTGTTTAAATGTGTTATATACTTGGGAGCATGTAACTTGTTTTTGAAGTGTAATTAGCACCAGTTGCCTGATTAGTGGAGAAGTATAGCTGCATCATCAAGTTGCATTTGTATGAGTTTTCCTTCTTGTGTGCAAAGTTTCTTGTTTTTTCACAATGATAAATTCAGGACCACTAGACATTTATTTACATATTTCAGTTATTATTGTGGTTTTTTGTGTTGATTTTATGTGAAAATTTTAATTGCTTTGATGGTTTCATTTTCTTGGGATTACTGTTGAAACAATATTTTCTTGTAATTGTCTTGCTGATGGTTTTTTTTATTGTTTTTTTACACAGCTGAAGTCAGTTCTATACCTATAGTTGATGAGAAAGATTCTTTACTAGATATTTATTCTAGAAGGTAGTGTCCAGTTGAGAAATAAAACCATTTTTGTTGCATATCCTTTCTTATGTCATATTTTCTTAAACAAGAATGGTGATAATATATGTTGCATAACAGTGATATCACAGCTTTGGCAAAAGACAAGGCCTATACGCAAATCCAGCTTAATGAAATGAGTATTCAGCAGGTAATCTGAGCAACTTGTTTCTATTACAAAAATCATGCACATAGGATGTAGCTCATTGATTTTTAGGCATTAATTGTAAGCATGTTGAGTTTGAGCTTAGCGAAATGGCATTAAATAGGAAAAATAGATTCTCTGAAGATTGTGCTGGTCACGGTTTGTCTGCAAATTAGAATTACTACACCAATTTGGCTTTTTTATCATTTAAATTAGTGATCTGGTTGATTGATAGTGTTGATACTTATGCAATATAAGCCTATAACGAAGGGCATACGACTTTAATACATTAAAATTGCCCCCACATGAAGCTTAGACCCACAACCTAGCTGTTAGTCAAAAGCCTTTAGCAAAAGCTCATAAAACAGGCAACAATTCTGATATTGAGGGATGAATCAAAACCATGAAAGAACTAAGAGCAAGAAGGAACACTGAGATCTGTTCAGGTGACGTCTTCCTTTTTTATTGCCTTTCTTAGATTGCTGTTTCGCTGCCTGTTCAAAATCATAAGTTGATTAATTGATATGCAAAATGGATTGTTGGCAATTTTGCCGTGTGCTTTCCATTTGCCTTTTGCATTTGCTGTTTGGTTTGTTCTTCTAATTGTTTTCTTATGTATTTTTGTTATGCATGTTAATAACACTGGTGTTGGTCCCGTTTTGTTTATAAAAAAAATTTATCTATGAATTTTTTAAAATTTTATTTGAAAATTTTAATGAGGCCCTTTTTATTACGCTTGTTTCGCACTAGGCACTTCAACTTGGACAAGAGGCCAATTCTCCTTTCGGAGTCTCAAATGGGCAAAGATGCCAAATGTGTTTGCATTCTGATCCTCTACAAAAAGTGATGGAGCGCTTAGCCGTTTCAGGTATAAATGTGCCTGCATGAACAACTTCACTTGTTTTGAGAATACTTTGGTAAAATTTGTGAATCTGATATCTTCTATCAGGGGTTCGGCGTCTTATTATTGTGGAGGCTGGCAGCAAGCGAGTAGAGGGCATTATTTCATTGAGCGATGTATTGAGATTTTTGCTTGGTTAGCAATTCAGGAGTATTGTCAAATTTTTAGCCTCACTGCTCATCATCACACTTATTCACACGTTTAATCCTCGAGGGTTCAAATTACTGCATCTCTCAATGTATTAATTACAATGTCTTGGGCTAGGTTTTTCCTCCATTCTAAAGAAAAAGGAGAAAATTTTAGGATGAAGGTGTTGAGGGTCTTTGTAAATGTGTGAGGATTTACTGCTCGGTTCATTGCCCTTTAGTTATTGTCTTTAATCCTTTGTTCTGCCTATGATCGGGTTGAGTCCTTTCAGTTAAAAAATGTAAAAAATCATCATAGTGCTACAGTGTGATAATTGCTAGTACAGTAGCCCTTTGCAGCGGTACCGAGGCCCGTGAACTAGTTTATTTTTTCTAAGTTTAAAAAATATTTTACCCAATCCGTTTTTTATTGTTTTGGAAAGCTTAGCCGGGGACGTATTTATGAAGCTTCAAACTAATAAAATATTAAAGGTGACAAAATATGCAACTTTTATTTTTTATTTTTCTCTGTTGGCATATATATACTCTTTTTAGTTTACATTAATAGTTCTATTTAATTTTACAAAATGTATGAGCTATTAATATAGGACGCTCTTTATTTTATGTTAATAGCTCCATTTAGTTTTATAAAATAAATTAATATAAGTTTACTTAAACAATTAAATAGAGCTATTAATATAGTAGGACGGAGGGAGTATGAGTTCATATAACAAAAAATGCAATGCGGAATTACTCGGGGTCAAAAGCTTTAGGGGCTTCTATAAGGAATAAAACCCAAACAGATTGATTATCAGCATTAAACGCTTCAATCAACACCATTAATATTATGCCCTGTATAAATTATCAAAGCATACAATATTGATGCAAATAGTTGTTGTCATTCCCGGTTAAATTGAAAAAATACACCCGGCCACCAATCTGAGTTGATGATCAAGTTAATTTTAAAAACACTTATTTAAAAGAAAAATAGATAAATAATTTTTCTCTAGAAAAATAATAATTACACAAATAAAATTTTAGTAGACCATCTTATATGAGGCTTATAGGTTATGTCCAACTATAACTTAATATCACTTGTCAAAATGTATGTGCAAATACACGAGGTGAACATAGAGTTGCATTTATTCACTTCCCACGTTATAAATAGTTAAATAAATAGTTTAATTATTGAGTATAAGACAATTAGAAATTTAAGTGGAGTATTATAAAAACTTAAGTGGAGTATTATAAGATATTAGTTGAATAAAGATTTAGGAAGAAATGCAAGATAATCTTAAAAAAATTAATATTATCTTCATATAACTTCTTGGTTTTTTCATATTCACTCCCCACCACCTACTACATTATATAATATTAAAAGTTCTAAAACCATTCCTCCAGTTATTCGTTTACAAAGATTATCATCGGCGTGCTATTTCATTTTTTTCTTAACAAAAATAATTTTCTACTTATATACATATTTACCCACACTATACATTCAACTCATTGTAATATTTCACAAAAGGTAAGAACAACCAAGTATGTGACAAAAATATTTTGGTACACTTTAAATTTATAACGTGTAGCTTATCTATTAGGGGAAAATATCTCTCATATGAAGTTTCATAACTTTTAAATAAATTAGGATGTCCCATAAAATATAGATGATATTTATAATTTTTATAAAAAATTATAAAAACTGTAGAGAGAATAGGCAAGTTGCTTTGATATTTAATTGTTGTGGGTTTTTTTAGTTGGGGTAGGAGAAGGCTAGGCATCTCTAAATAAGGTTATGTTCACACTGAAAAGCCTAATTACTAATTCTATCTTGTGTTGTGTTCCGACCAAGAAAGTTATAAAAAGAAGTCTTTGTATTTAGAGAAGTTTTTATTTTCTCTTAACATCCTTAGATAGGATTTCTAAATAACTTAGAACCTAATGAGGAAAAAGTTTAGATATATTTATATAAATATTTGAGAGTTAGAGTCTCTTGAGCCTCCCCAGAGGCTTGTGGGCCATGCCTAATGTAACGACCCATTTTTCGGTTATACTTAACTAGGGGGTTAAGGGTAATTTAGTAATTTGAAATTAGTGTTAAGGGGTTTCATTAGGTGAAATCCCCATTTTCGGGTAGAGCTCGGAGTAATGAGTGTAACGAATCGAAGAACGTGCTAAACGGGGGTCGGGACTGAAAGCTACAGCTCCGGGAAGTGTGCCATATGGGCGGGACCTACATAAGAAGTGCGGGATAACCTACCCATGTGTGGTTTTATTTTGAAGGGCTCGTCGACACGAGTCCATTGGTAACAAGAACGTGCAATTCCAACGTCAAGGTTGGAGTTATAGCGTTTTGAGGTCATAATATTATTTGAATAAAATAATATCATTCTGGATAGGATCAACGACGCAGTGGATAAGACTGACGACAAAGCGGATAAGACTGCTGACGAAGCGGATGGGATTGATGACACAAGCGGATAGGATTGATGATGTAAGCGGATAGGATTGATGACACAAACAGATAGGGTTGCTGACAAAGCAGATAGGATTGATGACGAAGCGGATATGATTAACACGTGTCAGACTTATGTCTATCCAATTTTTCTATAAATAGCATCCACAACATCCAGTTGATGAGAGGAGAGACTCTTCCACGTTTCTGTATTCTCTCCCATATTCAGAAACTTCTGTTCTTTATTTCTCACTCATTTTAAGTCCGATTCGAGTCGTTCTTGAGGCGTTCCTAGATAATTCGAATGTGATCTACGCAATGACATGGTCTATCACTTAAGTTGGTGTCCCTAAAAGGGGGAAATGGCCTGGGGCAAGAGGAGGCTCTATTTGCCACCCTCCTACCTCAAAGAGAAAGCAGCGGCCTGGAGAGAAAAGGGGACTCCATCCTCCGTCACGGGCTGCATCGTGGGTCGTTGCCTGAAGTAGGGAAGAATCCGCCTTTCACCGAAGCGCCATACAATGTAAGAAACGTCCTGGGGAAAGGGACGTTTTGTCCGTCACTTACGGGCGTAGAAAATGAGAAGTCTCTGAGAAAGGGGACAATTGGTCAGTCGTCTTTTGGCGCAAGGCAAGGAACTTGCGGAGGTTAGAGGAGACTACGTTCGCTATCTCCAGATCCGAAGGGGAGGATACTCAGAAACGAGTACCCCGAATACCGCTACCTCGTGAGACATTAGGGGAGTAAGCAATTCTGACCTCCTATTTTAATTATAGAATGCATGTGCTAGATAGGGTATACGTTATGCCTTGATAAGCTATGAACCTTTATATATTATAATATACTATGCTTATATGCAATGATGTGTGTCGTCTCGCTCTAGGTTAGAGAGAGACGTGTTGTGTGTGTGTTCGGTCTCAGCTAAGTGATAGAGCGAGAAGTGTGATGCATGTGGTCTCGGCTCAGTGATAGATGAGACATGTGAATGTGATGGATTTGCTCTGGGATAGAGTGAGGCATGTTGTGGTGGTCGTGTAGTGCTCGTCTCTATGATAGAGTGAGATATGTGTTGCCGGTGTTTTACGGGTTTTGTATAACCCCGATTAAATATTCAGGTATATGTATGTATTTTCGTATAATTTTGATGTATATAGTAGCTAGTAGGCAAAACTACGTATGGATCCGATCGTATCAGAGTAACATCACAGATGTTATCCGATACGTATGTAGGCAACCAATGGCAAGGCAACGTTGGCCCGATCTGAATTAGTTATATAATTAAGTTTGTTCTGGCCTATGCGTAACGGAGCACTAAAGTTCCGAAGCACGTAGAGGAACAAGGAGACTCTCGCATTCAGAGTTCGCCGCTCCCGGTTCTGGTTTTAGTTTCATCATTTTCGGACCCCCGGCCCGGGTCGATTTTTCGGGTGGGGGCGTTACACCTAACCTACTTTTTGCAAACATGAGCCTTGATTAAACCGAGTACTACCAGAGCCAAATAGCCCCGACTTGACCCATTGTCACCTCTACTTATTTATTGCATATTTAGATACTTATATATTTTTGTTAAAACATTTAAATTTTAAATCAATTAGAACTTATTAAATATATTTTTATGTAGCTATAAGGTAAAACATATTATAGAACTTATTACAATATTTTAAGTTTCTTGAGTATTACATTAATTAAAATTTTCTTTAAAATACAACATAAGCATTCTATAACAAAAATTTCTATTTGACTTTAATAATAATATAGATGGATAGATACAGATTAGATAAATTCGTTCCATGTATATATGATTATAAAAAAAGATATCATTAAAGTATTCTCAGAGTTTATTCTAAGTTATTGTATTTAAAATTTTAAAATTAATACTCCATTTGTCCTATATTAATAGCTCAAATAGAAAAAAATAGTGTTCTATATTAATTGCTCCATTTGGAGCAATTTAAACCATTAAATAGTTATATTATGCTTCTCAGCTCATATGACAAAATAGTTAGACGACGTTCAGAGAAGTCACAGGCGGCCATTGCGACTGCATAGCAAAGGGTAATCGTACCTCCTCCCGACACAGGAGGTGGTAGAGAGCTTGGGCGACACGAGGGAAAGAGGAGAGATGGGTGAGGTCTGCTTAGTCCTCTGCTTCACCGATCTTAGCAACATCACTTGCTGCCGCTGGGGCTGAATCTTGGCTAGTGACCGCTTTGACCTAGTAGCCGAATTGACCACAATTCTGCCACCGAGCTGGTTCTTATATTTAAACTCAACTGGGTGGTTGCTGCTAATCCCCTACCCCCATCCGCCACCGGGGAATCCATAGTAACTTCCTCCCATAAACCCAAACATCGAATAGCAAATGCATGAAAAACCGATCCCCACCAAAGGAAGGATGAAGTCGAATCAGTCACGATCATTCATTAGACAAAATCTTGCAAAACACATATAGATAAAATGGGTCTCTGGAGGCAAAGACGAACAACCGGATGTTCTTGCTTCCGCTTCTTTTACTGTGTTGGGCCTCGTGTGGGAGATGGGATTTCAATGTTAAAGAGTTCGAGCTTTGGTTTTCGATTGGAGCACGGGCTTTATTATTCAGGTGGGGACGACAGGAAATAGCTGGTGAAATGGAGAGGGCGGTTGTCACACCCCAGCACCTACCCGACCTGAACCGAACCCAGTCGAAGGGACGGTCGAAGAGCATGGGGCGACAAGGTTAGTTTAACATAGTGGAAGACTTTTACACCTCTATCGGGTATTTAACACATACGGAGTCGCACACCTTTACAACCTTTGTGCAAGAGAAATAAGTAGAATAAAAGAGGACTTTAACTCTGAACTAGTCCATAAGTCATATTCCCACAAACTTAAAATACTGAGCCAACACATATTGTCATGCTCTGGCGTTGCCCGACCCTTAGCCGAATGCGGTCCAGGGGCCTGTCAAGCACGCAGGGGCGACGAGGTTGAATTGAGAAACAGTTTAGCAGAAGACTTAACCTAAATACGGGCAATCTAACAGAATTACGGAGTACGCACATTCCTTTGAGCAAGAGTAAATAAGTAGAATAGAAAGAGAGTCGCTTAACTCAAAATAAACGACTAGTCTCAAACCCACATGCTTAGTCAACCATAGCCCACACTGGCTCTAAATTAGGTCTTAAGCAACACAACTGTATAAAGTGGCATAAATATAATAGAGAACCATACACAAAAGTTCTAAACATAAAGCATAAACTAAGGAAAATAAGTCATATAAGAGTCTCCACGATGACATCCAAGTCATCTCTGATCTTTTTCCTCAAAGAGGAGATCCTGTCTGTTTGTGTGTCACGCCACGCAGCCCTAAAGCAAAACACAATAAAGAGGGGTGAGTTTAAAACAACTTAGCAATGGTTTTTAATATAACTATCATTATCAGAAATACAATAGCATGACAATAAAATCATTCAGATCAAAGATTGACAAGATGTAATATTTTCTGATCATACATACACATCACCTAAACCTGCATTATAGTGTATAATCAACATAGTGTCATTCACGTCATATCCACTTATATGAAATGTATCTCTAACATATATATACAATCATACATCACATCATATCAACCTGCATGAAATGTATCTCTAACATATATATCCAACCATGAATCACATCATATCAACCTGCATGAAATGTATCTCTAACATACATATCCAATATGCAAGTCCATACACATAGAGAATAAACATGCTCCTCAAGGCCAAAGCCTTCGAGCAACTCCTGCTTATCAAGATCGAAGTCTCAAGTAACTCCTGCTTATCAAGACCGAAGTCTCAAGCAACTCCTGTTTATTAAGACTGAAGTCTCAAGCAACAATACTTGGTAAGCCGGTGCACTCGGACAAACCAACTGGAATCTCAGGGTCCAGATAATCATAATAATCTCAATCCACAAGACAAGTACACAACTCATCCCTACATAACTCCATTTAACTAGACTCAACCCAGGGAGTTCACATGTTCCACACAGGAATTCAAATCAAAATATGTCCTTTCGGACCAACCAAGTTCCGATTAATTCAATGAGCGATTAATCCGGCACGCAATTTCAACCATTACATACAATCGATCAAATTTTATTAACCTCGATAAAGCCTTAATTGGAAATACATTTGCATCCACTTAACTAGACTCAACCCGCCTCAGAGTGTGCACGTAAAAATACTTCTATGTCGACTTTAGTCATCACGTCCCATACCATGAGTATTCGTGACGCCATAGAAGCAAATTTAACTAAACACTAGTGCAACAAACCTTAGAGCTATACATCGACATAATGCGTCCCATACTGCAAGTGTCTAATGGTTTCTCTTCGGCTGTTCCACACAGGCAATCAATTCCGATTAACCAACGGTAAAACCTCAATTGGAAATGCATTTTTATGATGCATGCAACATGGTACATACATGGGCAAAGCATACATGAATTCTAATTCATTATAGGTGCTCTCATCAGCCCTTTATGCATCATTCATAATCATAATAGCAAACCTCATCATCATCATTAAACCCCACATGTGTGTGTGCACATAGTAGAAGCACTTCACTCAATGTATATCAACATACTTGTAATTAACTCACCATCACACTACACATATGCATTAACATCTAATCATGAATTCCAGCAAAAAATCATAGGAGAAGAATCATTGAAATCATAACTCAAATCAAAGCTCAACCACAAGCTAAACACATATAAGATTATTCACTTCATCCTTGAGCCATGACATTCACTAACATTCACATATCAATTAACCACATCTTATCATGACATATCAGTCCATTAGTATATTGTAGCTCTACTGAAAAATACTCAACCATAGAGAATCAACCACTCATAACTTCAAGATGACAATTCAACATCGTATATCCAACCACAAGCCATTCCACATAACTCTAAATATATAAATACCACAACTTCAAAATATCAATGGTATACCCTTCCAGTAGCATACTATAGCTCAAAACACTCCACATGCATATAAAAATGAGATATCAGAGGAGAAACATCGAAATAAACAACATGCATACAAAGGGTAATTTCTGCAGTGTAGCCGTTTGCATGCCCTGCATGGCCGTTCGATCAGCTAAACAGGAAAAATGCCAAAACTATAGTGTTGACATTCGAACATGGCCGTTCGAATGCCAACAAGGCAAATTCGACCTTCTTCTTCTTTTCTCATTTTCAAACCGAAACTCCATTAATAAAACTCAAAATCACCATCTAACAACCTAAATGCCATTAAAAGTCCACCATAACTTCCAGAATGCTAATCCACATCATAACAAGATAAAACCCTATGAAATCGGGATTAAAGATTACCATTTACTAATCATGCCATTAGAACACTAAATCAAGTAACTCCATTCAAAATAAACCATAAAATCAAGAGTTTTACCATAAAAAGACTAAAATTTCTAAAGTTCATTACCTTATCCCTTGATTAGGCTTGGATTTGATAGTCACCCTTCTTGAAAATCTTACATAGACATAGAGTTTGAATTAAACTCCATTAAAACCGATTTAACATAGAAAAACTTAATTAAAAACTTAGATCTAGGGCTTGTTGAACATAAAAATCGGATTTTTAGAGCTAGGGTTTGAAGTAAAGATGCAAATTAGTAGTTTTGATGTTTAAAAATGAATCAAAACAAAGGGGAAATGGTAGATCTAGAAAGGATTAAGAGGAAAGCAAGGATTTGATGCTTAATTAAAAGGGACTTACCTTAAACACCTTCTAATCCGGGCCTAATTGGGGCTTAGGCCTAACCTCTCCTCCTCAGCCTATTCCCAAAATGGGAAACGGCTCAGGTTTGGCCTTTTATAGTAAGCTCTTAGGGTGTGTATGGGTAAATTGTGGGGTATGAATAGAAAAATAGGATAAAAATGGGTAATTTAGTTATTTGAGCACTAATAAAACCTGGAAAAATTATGAAAATTTTTGTAAAGTCTTGTGTTGATGTCTGGGTTCATTTGGTTTAAAAACTCAAATTTCGACGGTGGGGCCTACATGGGGTCCCGCTAGAAAAATCCCAAAAATTCACATTTGATTCAAAATCACCTAAAACTAGTATATGTAAAGTTGATTTTGATTAAAACCATGAGAAGCACTATCTATCTTTAAAACCACCGAATAAATCAGAAAACGTGTTAACCTCACGATAATCGATAATTAAAGAGAAACGAAAACCGGTTTAAGATCAGAGATCTTACGCACATGGCTCTAATTAGAAAGTCTTATACATATCTAAAAACATAAGATATGCACAAATCTGAAACAAGAAACACCATACATGATGCTCTATTATCATAACAGCATAAATTAGAAAACATAATAAGGTCCAAAGACATCTATGCCTACTCCCAAGCTCTCCCCGATCGTTCCTCAAAAAGAGGATCCTGCTCAACTGCATGATGCACCATGAAGCCCCAAAACAAAAACAGAGAAAGTGAGGTGAGTAAAACTCAGTAAGGTTTTGGGTACGGTAACGGTAAATAAAAAAATAACTGACACCTCAACATTGTTTATCATATATATATATATATATATATATATATATATATATATATATATATATATATATATATATATATATATATATATATATATAGTATCGTTTATATGAGCCTGGGCGCCGTGAGTTTGATGGGCCATCGGATGTAAATCCGACGACCCAATGAGCCCGAGCGCACGCAAGAGTGCGTGAGCCCGGGTTCATATTAACTTTCCCTATATATATAACATCCTATTTCTAATTACTTTCCTACTATAAGTAAACATAAGTAATTACCTGCATGTAGATATCTCAAACATACCATACATATCCATGCACAACCATTCTCCTTTATAATATTTAACCTGCATAACATGTATCTCCACAACACAATCACATCAAGCATATCCATAACCATAACCCTGTATGAGAAGTGTCTCTACTACACAATCATACCATGCATAATCATTATATTTAAACCTACATAAAAAGTATCTCTACCATACAATTATATCATTCATATTCATCACATTTAACCTACATGAGAAGTATCTCTACCACACAATTATACCATGCATAATCATCATATTTAACCAGCATGAGAAGTGTCTCTACCACACAATCATATCATTCATAATCATAAGTCATCAACCTACATATCAAGTGTCTCTAACACACATTCATAACCATGCAAGTCAATAAAATAATTATGCTTAATCGGCCAAAGCATAAGCAATCATTGTTCACTCCAAACAATCCCTAACATGAAAGTCTAAAGGAATTACGGAGTTTAGGTAACTTCCTAACGGCAAAGAATACTCCTAGTAAGCCTGTGCACTCAGCTACACTAGCCTGGATTCTGAGGGTTCAGATGGTCTCAATAATTTTATCTCCTTATAACATTGTCGTTCTTCTCAACCCGGGGAGGAAAACTCGTCCTCAAGGGACATAAAACCCCATCCTTTCAGACATAAAACCAAATCGATAAGCCTCCGATCGATTAATTCGACAAGCAATATTACACAATTGCATCAAATCAATCAACACGGCTAATCTCGATAAAATCTCATTCATAAATCCATTTTATAATGCATATAACATGGTACATACATGAGCAATGACTACATGAATTCTGATACATGAAATGTACTCCCCATCAGCCATATATGCATAATTTCTAATCACAAGCATCAACAGTCACCATAATTACCCCCCCTCCCACATGTGTGTGTACATGGTAGAAATATTCTATTCTAAACATATGGACATGTATTATAAATAACCCATCAACTTACTACACACATTCTCTTTAACATCTAATCATGGCTTCTGTCAAGAGCACGAAGCTCTGCCTAGCGTTCGCACTTGTGATGACCTGACTACACTGCTCAACCGGCAGCCACTTTCTTCCCTTCCCACTCGTATGCGCAAGGGAAACACAAGCAAAATAGTCCGACCTAGTGCAAGGGTCTTCACCCAAGCTATATTTTTGTCCTCTAAAATACAATGTAGGGAGAGGGCAAGGTTAACCAGCCAGGCTGAGAACTCTCTTCTCTTGCTCCCTGGTCGTTGTGCAGGAAGAAATCAGATTCTAATTAGCCATAGCCGCCCTGCTCATCCCTTTATATAGACACAGCCTTAGGCTAGCCGTCCTAGTGCCACTAAAAGTACAAAACCCACCCAATACAAGAGTCATCACCTTGTCCAACTCTCAGCCCAAAGCCATTCTGCCCCAGCATAGTTTAGGCAGTCTTCAAGAGTTCGTCCTCTGCTAGAAGTCCATCGCCATGTTGCCTCCAAGAGTCAGCCCATCTGAGGAAACCAACCACTCCAACTCCCATCCGTCCTTGGAGTGTGACCAGCCTGCCTGTGTGAGTCTTGTCCGTCCTAGGAACCTGCTGCCCGGTCTCCTACTCCAACTAGGAGTGCAGCCAGCCAACACAAGCTGAATCCTATCCACCTTAGGAGTCCTCCCCTAAGTCCAAGCAGCGCCCAGCTTCGCTGCTAGAGTCCCGCCCATGCAAGGACTCCTACCCAGCCTGCTCCGCAAGGCGAGTAGCTCGTCCGGAACATCTCCCGTGCTGTCCCAGCATCCGTTCGTGCCCAAGGGGCTACCTAGGCTGTCTGTCGCCTAGCAAAACTTGGTTGTCTGCTACCAAGTATGGGGGTAGCCGCCCCCTTTCCGCATCTATCAAGTTAAGGGGCTAACAGCTTCTTACTGAAATCATGAGCGAAAACCATAAAAAAAATACAATTTAAATCAAGTGCAATCTCATGCTAGACTTAAGTAAACATAATCATTACCACACTTAGAGCTAAACATGATACCATCATTCACCCATAATTTAATCATTATATATGAAAATATACAAGTTCATGAGAAATTATTTAACAAGGATTCAAGACAAGAATCTATAACATGCTTAACCAAAGAATATGTAATTTACATAATACTTAAACATTCATCATCAAATTCATACTCTTCCAGTAGTTCGTCCTAGCATAATTTACTCATAATAATCATAAGAAATAGTATTTAAATGGAAATCGTGAAAAATGAGCAAAATAACCCAAAACCACAAAAATGGTATGTTGGCATTCGAACGCCCTGTAGGGTCATTCCCATAACAGAAATTCCTGGTTCGTCTTCTCCACTTCGAATCCAAAATCAAAACTTCACTATAAGATCTCAAACCTTCAAATCTCACTCCCAAACACCATGATAATAAAATTCATGCTTAAAAAATAGTAAATCTAGCCATTTATAACAAAAAAACACAAAGAAATCATAAAAAAGATTAAGCTTTACTAAATCCGCCATTAAAGCTCAAATCATGGAAACCCACTTCAAATTCTATCAAAACTCAAATACGAAATTACAGACACATTTAGGACAAAATCACTTACCTTAACACAAGCTTCTTGACTTGAAATCGATCCATCAACACCTTCAAATCCTACCCAAAATAGAGTTTTTGTTAATACTTGTACAAATCTGATTAAAGATACTTAAATTTCTTAAAAACCAATAGAGGTTCAAAAATAAAATTCCTTTCATTAGGTTTGAAATAGAGGTTCAAATCAGTAATTTTTTAAGTAGAAATTAAGATTAAATCTTGTCAAAAGGAGGGATTTAAAAATTTTATGAGAAACCCTAAGAAATTAGTGGAAGATTAGGCTGATCATTACCTTAAACACCTTTCCTTCTTAAGAAATGGGGATTAGGGCTCCCAAGCTTCAGATTTTTATCATTACCCAATTGAGAAAGTGGATGAGCCTTTTTATTTATAATAAGTATTGGGGTAAACCTAACGAGAATGTGTGGTACAAATAAAATTTAATACAAAAAATAAAAAATTTACTTATTTTAAGCCCAAATCAATGTTTAAAAATTTTAAAATATTTAAATACCATCTTAAGATGTTGTTAGGGTCATTTGAAACTTATCATCCTAATTGTTTACGTGGAGGCCCATGATGGTCCTGCCCCCTAACTTTTTGGAAAAAAAATAGTAAATTTTTTTTAAAATTATAAAAAAATTTATTTGACATATATTAACATAAAAATCATAAAAATAAAGATAATTTACTTAAAAACTATTATTAACCACTTTATATTTAAAAATAAATCAAAACTTATTAAAGTTAATATTAAATTATATAATAATTACTTAAATAAATAAAAAGAACCGGTTTAAATAAGGGATCTGACATCGGCAAATGACACATATCAAGTGGAGGTGTCATTTACGTCCCGGGTTGGGAATTTCAAATGCAAGAAACCTGTGGAGCGGACGCTGTGATTGACGAGTCACTGAAACCTACTAGGATAGTATGGGGCAAGCCTTTAACTATTGTTAGACGCCAAAAAGGAGGGCATCTTGATAAAAATAATAAAATTTACAAATAAAGCTATTAATATTAATATAGACGGAAGGAGAAATACACATGCGCACTCCCACTTGCATTAGTGTAACGTTAACAGCGTTGAAATTTTACGATCGATGGCTTATAATATATCAATAGGAGGAAATCACATGTAGTAGTAAAGTACTTGCGTACCCAATAATTTCTCATAAAAAAACCATCCACGGCGACGGCCCCACCCTGGCCTACCACCGGCCATTCTCACCGAAATCCGCGTCACGTTAACGTAACGGCGACCACTTGCAGTCGCGTGTTTAGTGCCGGAGTCGGGATTCTCTCTCGTTCCCCCAATCTTCAACTCCTCCGGTCTATAACCTCCCTGCACTCGCTCTCCTCCTTTTTCTTACTTGCCCTCTCTTAATACGAAGCCATCCTCTGACCACTCTAGTTTCTAGCTTATTCGGATGAGAGCTTCCGCAGACGTGGAGCGAGGAGCTGCGCTCTCCGGCTCCGGATCCGGTGAAGAACCGGTGAGACCTCATCATCCTCGGGCTAGGGTTACTTGTGTACTAGTATTTTTCGTCAACTTTTTCTGTTGCGTAATAAGGATCCAGTGCGACCTTGTTCTTCATGTTCTTTTGGGTTTACGTAATTGATTAAATGTGTAATTTAAGAGCAGTTAAACCAGTGGGGCTGGTTCGAACTAGGCTTGTCATGTTCTCTCTCTTTTGGATTAAATGGATTTTTAATAGTTCTTATAGATCGGGTAGCAATAGCATTAATCGACGTTTTACAGCAGAGTATTCTTATTTGCGACATCTCTCGACTTTTAGAATGTCAGAAGGGCGTCGTCTGTCAATTTTAGTACTCCCTCCGTCTAGTTCATTTTAAAAAACTAAATGGAGCTATTAATGTGGGACGGAGGGAGTATTGATTTTGTTTTGATTGCAATGATGTTTGGCATTTTGGTTTTGCAGGTTAACTGGAAGAGTTATTATGGGCAAGTTCTCCTTTTGGCTTATCAGAGTATTGGCATCGTGTACGGAGACCTTAGCACATCACCGCTATATGTTTACAAGAGTGCCTTTTCTGGTAGGCTGCATAATCATCGAAACGAGGAGACCATCTTTGGCGCACTGTCTTTGATATTTTGGACCATCACGCTGATCCCTTTGTTGAAGTACGTGATTATCGTGTTGAGTGCTGATGACAATGGGGAAGGTAAGTACGTATTACAAAACGGTTTTAAAAGAATCAGATAGATGTTTGTGTTTTGAAATTCTTTGGATGCTAATTCTTTCTTGGGGATTGGCTAAAGGGGGTTCATTTGCTTTATACTCCCTCCTTTGTCGACATGCAAAGTGCAGTATGCTTCCCAATCAGCAGGCAGCTGATGAGGAGCTCTCTACGTATTACAAACAGGGTTATTCAAGTCGAAATATAGGTCCATCACCTCTGAGAAAGTTCCTCGAGAAGCATAAAAGAATGAGAACTGCATTGCTCGTTGTTGTTCTATTTGGTGCTTCCATGGTGATTGGTGACGGTGTTCTCACCCCAGCAATGTCAGGTGAGGATTGTTTTTCTTGAATACTATGATTAACGCCATTCCTTCAAAACAAAGAGTAAGCTACCAAATTGCAGGCTGTAACTTGGAACAGAATAATAGTCCATTCCCCCCAATTGCTCCTTTTTACGAAGTGAATGCCTTTTTGCAGTTCTTTCATCTATTTCGGGGCTTCAAGTTCGTGTGGACAAGTTACATAATGGTAAGCTTATATCTTTGGAGGCCGAGTTGCTTTCTTTTTCCGACTTGTTAGAAGAGATACACCCAAATGATCTGTGCACAGTTCTGGCATGGACCTTGAGCCATTTAATAGTCAACTAAAAGGAGAAGAGGAGAGTGTTCATGCATAAAATTTATCAAATATGACACTGAATCTGAGAAAATGAGGATTTGGTGTCAGTTGTTGGATAAAAACGATGAAAAGTGTTATTTTTGTTGATAATGTTGATTTAGAGGATTAATGTGTCAACTGATAATAAAGTTAAGCACATAGCACCCATTATGATTCGGATAAGAGTGATACTTGGCGATTTGCTCTCTAATTTTGCTTTTATAGTTACATATATAAATAGAGCTTCATGGTGGATAGGACGAGTAGAAGCAGAAGTTTTTTCTGATTTTGTCATTTTTGGCTGAATTTAAAAACATGGTGCTTCAAAGCTTGGTTAGATTATTTTTATAGGTAATTTGACATGAGATTTTGACGAATAAGAAGTATGTATCAATCTGATTTAGTGTTGAGATTGAAGTGGTGAGAGATGACTGAGAAGGTTAGAAGAGGGAGAATTTAAGGAATGGATATATTATTGAGAAAGTGGGATTAGCCCCATTTGTTTTATAATTTGTGGGTGAAACCTTTTGAGATGATATAAACCTGTGAGAAGGTTCACTTGTTGAGATGTAACTGATCACTCTTTGTGGGTTGAAAAAGGTGGAGAAGATCGAAAACTGTATGAATTGAGTTTGTTTGAAGAGATTTTGGAGATGCACTTTCAATGTGGAAATAGGTAACAAAGTAGAATGGTGGAATATAACCTGCATTGTGACGAGGATGTTGAAAATGCACATACAGGAACACTCACAACAATCCAAATACACACCACTAAAATGGCAGCATCAACCGTGATAACTTTGTTAGTGTTTCCACTTTCTAAGCAAATGATCTTTTTCTTTGTTTTAATTGTTACCAGAGTGAGACTGCATTGTCTTTTTGAATTGGCTAAGGGATCAAGATTCTGAATATCTGATTTGTATATTGTTGAGGTGTAGCCCAATGAGGGAAAGGGCATAACAAGTTAATAGTTGCCTCCTCAAGCAGCAAATTGAACTGCTAACATATGCCTTAGCTGGCGCTTTTACTATTTAATTAAGTCAAATACATGATTGATTCAACTCCTGCTAGCTCTCCATTGTGCGGTTGAATAAGGCTGATTTTGTTTATTTTTGCTATTTGAAAAAAGATTGCCTCATTTCTTTCTGAAACTTCAATTTAACATTGAGTTTATATGGTCGATCCTGTGTGGAAACTACTATCCTTTATAAAGTTTAAAGTTGACTTTGTTTGGTGTTTTGACTTGTATTGATTCAGGTGCAGTTGTACTTATTGCGTGCATAGTATTGGTTGGACTCTTTGCTTTGCAACATTGTGGTACCCACAGAGTAGCTTTCTTGTTTGCACCCATTGTACTTATATGGTTGATCAGCATTGCTGCTATTGGGATATACAACATCATCAATTGGAACACTAAAATATATCGTGCATTGTCACCGTACTATATCTACAAGTTTTTCCAGGCAACTGGTAAAGATGGTTGGATATCTCTTGGCGGAATACTTTTATGTATTACAGGTAAATGTTCAATCTGGGCATATTCTCACTGGTACTGAAACTTAAGTTGTTATTTTCACCGTATGCGCAATTGATCATGTTGATTTGGCACATCAGGTGTGGAGGCGATGTTTGCAGACCTGGGTCACTTCTCTGCTGCATCCATAAGGGTAAGATCCAATTCCGTATGACTTCACTTGAATAATATAACTAACCATCACAATTTGTATGGTCTAGTTTTTGGTCCCCATTTTTAAAAATTGCTGTCTGCTTCAAATTACCTTTCTTGGCACAAGAGGTTCATAGGACATCTTTTGTACTACTACGTGCTTTATTCTGTATAGTTTACTACTATTTCCTTGATGTTAATCATGCTTGATAATCATAGCTTCAGTGAGTTCACCTATGCCTGGTTGAGTGGTACATCAGCATGAAATTCCGTTCCTTATCATTTATTCTGCATATCTTCTGTAATAAGTGAAAGTAATGAGTTTATATGTCAACAGCTTGCATTTGCTGCGTTTGTTTATCCATGTCTAGTGGTACAGTACATGGGGCAGGCGGCATTTCTATCAAAGAATTTCTCTGCTGTTCCTACGAGTTTCTATGAGTCAATACCCAGTAAGCATTCAAAAGTAATTAATGTTTGGTTATATGCATCTTGGTTCATTTGTTTAATAATTTGCCTCTGTTCTTAGGACCTGTTTTCTGGCCAATGTTTATAATTGCAACTTTGGCGGCCATTGTTGCCAGCCAAGCTGTCATCTCGGCAACATTTTCAATTATCAAGCAGTGCCATGCTTTGGGTTGCTTTCCACGTGTGAAAATTGTTCATACATCAAGATGGATCCGTGGTCAAATATATATTCCTGAAATAAATTGGATACTTATGGTTATCTGTCTGGCTGTTACTATTGGTTTCCAAGACACCAACCTGATAGGAAATGCTTATGGTAAGTGATTTTTGCTTTCTATTCCAGAAGCTGACTCATGAAGATGATTATGGCTTTTGTCTCGTTTTATAGAGAGTTCCAATATATGTTGCACTAATTAACCCTGCTTCTGACTTGTCAGGCATTGCTTGTATGGTTGTAATGGTAGTGACCACTTGTTTGATGGCATTGGTGATCATCTTCATATGGCAGAGGCATGTCTTGTTTGCTTTAGGGTTTCTCATATTCTTTGGACTGATTGAGGGTATTTATTTATCATCTGCAATCATGAAAGTTCCTCAGGGCGGGTGGGCCCCCCTTGTTCTCTCTACCATTTTTGTGCTTGTCATGTTTGTGTGGCATTATGGGACCCGCCGCAAGTACCTTTATGACTTGCAAAACAGAGTATCCATGAAATGGATTCTTACTCTTGGCCCCAGCCTTGGTATTGTCCGGGTTCCAGGCTTGGGCCTGATCTACACAGAGCTGGTCACCGGAGTTCCTGCCATTTTTTCCCACTTTGTTACCAACCTTCCTGCTTTTCATCAGGTGCTTGTATTTGTCTGCGTGAAGTCAATACCAGTGCCTTTTGTGTCACCAGATGAAAGATATCTTGTGGGTCGGGTTGGCCCTCGGGCTTATAGAATGTACCGATGCATTGTAAGATATGGGTACAAAGATCTACGCAAAGATGATGATGATTTTGAGAACCAACTTGTCATGAGTATTGCTGAGTTTATACAGATGGAGGCCGAGGAAGCTCAATCAAGCAGCTTAGAGGGATCTATTGATGGTCGAATGGCAGTTGTACGCTCTTCTGAGAAATTTGGCACTAGATTAATTATGACTGAAACTCAGGACGAGGGAAATTATGACGAAAATAGTGTCCGGAGTAGCAAGTCAGCCACTCTGCAAAGCCTTAAGTCATTGTATGAGCAAGAATCTCCACAGGTAACTCGTAGGAAGCGTGTACACTTTGAGCTACCAACTTCATCGTATACGGAACCGCAAGTGAAAGAGGAGCTCATGGAACTTGTAGAAGCAAAGCATGCTGGAGTTGCTTATGTTATGGGACACTCCTACATAAAGGCTAAGAAGAACTCATCGTTTATAAAGAAATTTATTATTGATGTTGTGTATTCTTTTCTGCGGAAGAACTGCAGGGGTCCTTCAGTGGCCTTAAATATTCCACATATCAGTTTAATTGAGGTGGGCATGATCTATTCCGTATGACAGCTAGTTGCCCTTTTGCTCCTCTAATACCTGATCTGGCGGGTCATTTGAGTGCAAGTACATGCTGATGATATTAGTGGGGTTGGAACTTGGTAGTGATTTCAAGTCTAAAGTGCAGCTTGCTGGCCCGTCAATGACATATCTCTTGAGTATCGCTGCACATAGGCGGTTTGATTTCTTGGCCACCCAACAATCTCTTAGACTACCTCACTGCCTCTCTGTTGGAGGAATGGTATGGCGGCAAAAGCAGTGTGTACTGCACCAAGCTTGTCTTTTTCCCCTCCCTTTATGGTGAACGGAATTAGTGTTGCTTACTGTACTATTTCTTAATCTTCGACTTTTTTTTTTATTCCGGTTACCCATTTGTAATTCCGTGAGATGTGAATGATAGGAAGGAATCCCATCCCACCCGGTGATTCATTGAATGTCTCGAGCAGTGGTATACAGCAGACGCGATTCTCACGGAGAAACTCACGTGTCCATTTTATCAGTCACGTCACTGCCCCATTTTATCAGCAACGTGTGAGTTTTTCCGTGAGAAATAAGCTTGAGAAAAATATATTCCGATAAGTTATTACGTGCACACACACGTGGTGCAGACATCATTCACTGTAGGACACGCTCTTGAACATGGCCTATGTCAGAAACATTTGGAGCGTGGGCTTGGCAGTGATGCTTCTGCACCACGAATCTACGCTCTCAAGTGCACTTAATAATTTCTCAAAATATTTAAAACATGAGGTTTAATTTAGACCAGTCAAAATGGCTTCGTGTTGTTGGCGTTGGAGGTGTTTAAATTTACGAAGATGTCATTTGAGTGGGAGAAAGGAAATTGAACATTGTTGGGATGGAAAAACAAAGTGGCTTAAAAAGTGTATCTCCTCCGGTGGAGAGTTAGGAGACAAAGCTACATTAAAGTTGACGAAAGGTTTTATTCTAATGGTGTGATGTTAAAACTGCTTTGCCTTAATCATTGAAGTGCATACAAAAAGTGCCTCATTAAGCATTGAGTAAAATAGATAGGCCATCTATCGTGTCATGACCCATGCTATTTGCATAAACTCACAAAATCTTCTTTATTCTTTGTAAATTTTTTTATTTTAAAAAAATACTGTTCTTCTTTTCTATGGGGCACTGTTGCCCTCCAACCATGTTTTGTAGAACCCTCAATTGTGTTCTGAAATCCCACCGTTACAAAAAAGAAAAGAAAAAACAAACATTCCATCTATAGGCCTAAAAAAATTCTGCTTTTATGTTGATGGCATTGGAGTCACCATGCCCCGACTGAATCTATTGAGGCTTTATGTTGTTGGGGTTGGCGTTGGAGAAGGTGCCAAAGACATATGACTTGCATAAGGGGTTGTTTGTATACTATTTTTTTGTAAGATTCTATTGATTCTGTCTTAACTATAGCTTGAATTATCGGAATCATGGTTGTTTCTAGAAAGTGGGTAGAATAAAAAAATTTGCTTAGAAATTGATTCTAAGTCATTTCAAGCCAGAATTGACGAAAATCACCTCATGATGTGATTCCGTCGATTCCAGCTTCCAACCCCATTTTAAAAATTACAGATTCTATTATTTTTTAATAGTTACCTTTCATATTAATTTGGGCCTCGAAAAATATGTTATATAAGTGGTGCCCACTTTAAAAGTTCAAAATTACCTACCTTTATGAGATCTTATTTGATAGAGTTCGAATTTATAAGCATAATAATACCAAGAACATGCATATCAATTTGGGTATTATTTTAGTTTAAAATTTTAAATTTGAGTTTGACGTGATATCCAAATTTATTCTAAAAAAATTTCATTACCAACCGTAATTCACATTCGGTGGTGGTTTTTTGGAATTATTTTCAAATAATTCCACTTCAGTTTCTAAAAAATCTAATACCCAAACAACCCCTAAGGGTCAAGTTTGTCGTATGAGTTGGTTATTTTAATTTTTTATTGTATTTGTAAATATGTCAATTGAGTAAGGAAAAATGAAATTCAGCATTGCCATAAACTTTGAGGGCCTCAAAACTGAGGCATTGTTGGGATGGAAATACAAAGTGACTTTAGGGCCTGTTTAGATGGGAAAGAAAAATAATTTAGATGATCATTCTACCCAAACTCTCCTAGCATGAGGGTTAAAAACTAAATGCCCTTTTAAAATAATGTGATATTTTATACTTTAATATGATTTAAAATAATTTTTTTAAAAAACTAAAGCAATACCCAAACAGGCCCTTAAGGAGTAAATCTCTTCCTGAGAAAAGTTAGGGGACAAAGTTACTTTAAAGTTGATGTGATGTTTTTCTCTAATTGTGTTATGGTAAAACTGATTTGCTCCAATCATTAGAGTACATCCAAATAGCGCCTCATTCAGTTATGTATTCCAATTTAATCCAAGTTTAGGTTTAAAATTATCACATCCTCTCCCCGGTTTGGGTCATGGGGGCATGACCCAAACCGGGGAGAGGATGTGACAACTTTAAACCTAAGCCTGGATTAAATTGGAATACATAACTGAGTGACCATGTCCATCATGTGGCTAGCTTAGGAGATGTCAGCAAGCCAAAGGTTGTCGGCCTCCTATGGCCGCTGAGCCTAGCCACCACAGCTGGGTGCCTTGGCTAGACAAGATTGCCTCCAAGCGGCGATTCGGCTGCCAACCAATGAATGGGTTGTTCTCCTTAAGGACCAAAAGGCACTATTTTTCCTCCCCTCGGCAACCAACACCAATGATACTATTTCATCAATGGATTCCGACAACCATGACCACTAGCCTTCATCAGAAGAAGGGGTGAGAGAGAGGCAGAAAGGCAAGCCGTTTAGCCTTACCCATCCTCCTCTACTCCGGCCAAACCAAAACCACCGATGACAACAAATGTGATAGCCAGTGACCAGCAAACCAGTTGCCCCAATTTCTTATAATTTTCTTCCTTAATTAAGGGTTCATTATCCCACCTTGCCACAGGATTAAAACATACTCAATTTGTCCCATCCTCAAAGGAATATTAATGTATTCAATAATTCTACCTTAATAGCTCATTTGTCATTGATCCACTGTTGTCGAAGCCTCACTGTCCACCACCTTCTTCCTCCAAAAGCTCCCTCGCCAAAAGTTCCCCTCCAAAAATCCCTAATTATCCTTTTTATATTGATTGGGATTAGGGTTCCTAATCCCCCAAGATTTTAGCCAAAATACTCCCCTTTGTAGCCTAATTGGGACCCTAAAAATTTAATTTTTGTCACCCTAATTAACCAGGTCCGCAGAACGAATTAAACGGCTAATTTGTGCATCTAATTCGGGTAAACAGACTTTGCACGACATGTTCAACTTCGAACAACCATAACTCTCTTATTCGAATTGCGATTTACGCGTTCTTAGTGGTGTTTCAAAGCTCTTTGTGCCCACTTCCTATTAACATTGGGCTCAGCATAAATTTCATCTTTTGAGGAAGTTATTTTATAAGAGTCAAGGGTCAACACCCTAATTTCCTGGCCAACTTTATGAATTTAGAAAATTCTCAGACGTGACACAATTAGTGTTTTTTTTACTTGAATCTGAGCTTTCTTTATAACCTTAAACTTTTATTACTAGTAGTTCATGATAATATGTACTCGACAACTGACAACTAAGATAGGGAAAATAAGACAAATTTAGCTTTGGCAACAATTGGCTGTTAACTATCGGCTTGCATGTTTTTGTTTGGTAGCCTCATTCTCCAACACCAAGTACCTCTTTCTTCTTTAGTGCTAGTGAAAGAGGCTTCTAGAGAAGAATACACACACAATCAACATTCAATAGAAGACTTTCCAAATTAAACTATTTTCCCTATTTTGGATTTTGATTTTCAACTCTTAGGTATGTGTTGTGGCAAGCTATTAGTAATTGAAGTCTAAGGTGTTGAAGAAAGTTCAGGATTAAGTAAAAAAAACTATTGTTAATTTTAGATAGTTGAACATGTACATGAGTTTTTTTTATAGAGATATAAGTTTGCCAATAAAATAAAATAAAATTTTAAATAGTTTCATAGTTGGATTAAAGTAAATCTTACCGAATTTTGGGAAGGAAGACTTGGACGAAGAAGAAAAAGATGGAAGAGCGGTGGAAACATAGAAAGAGGGGGGGAATGAGGGAAGGTGGAATAGGTAGGACTAGCGGAGGAGGAGGAGCTGACGACAACAACATAGGAGAAGATGATAGGGCCATGAAGAAAAACTAGTTTAGGGTTATGTGTCTTGCTGGGGATAAAGTAAAAATAAGATGGGTATTTTGATAACTTTGATAAATACGTGTGAGGGATGTGAGATCCCTAGTCATTTGTATTATAGTATTTATGGTAAAATTTTAGTCAATTCTAGGGCTATTTTAAAAAAATCCTAAATAATTTTGAAACTGAATTAGAAGGTGGAAGCTGTGGAAGTCATTTCAATCCTCTCTCTCTCTCTGCGCCATGGTTTCAAGTAAAGAGGAAATAGAATTTTTATAAGGAATCTGTTGGGTACGGTTACCAATTGTACATATTCTACCATTCTACCTTCAGTATTATATTGCTAATAGTTTAAATAGCATTGTTGAGTTTATTCAATGAGTTAATAAGTGGATAATTTTATCCGACCATTATCTAAATAAAACATTTAAGATTTTTTTTCTATACTTATTTATTTATTACCCATTTGTCATATTATAAATTGTAAATATATTACATTCATTAAGTTTATATATACTATAGAGTATATTATATATATATATATATATAATATTTTTTATTATAAACTTTTTTTGCACAATCTAAAATTATTGGGAGTCCTTATCGATCCCCCAGATTAAAAAGTTTGAAGGGTTTATTTACTTTGTCAAACAAGCTATTAATATTTGAAGAGTTAATTTATTTTATCGGTTAACCATTATATTCGTCTTATTTATTAATAATAATTAACAGATAACTAATATATTATTAATAAATAAAATAAGTATAAAAAATCTATAATTATAAATAAAAATTTAAAAATAATTATAATAATGAAATAGGCTATTCCTAGTTAAGAGCGTCCTTTCATTGGCAGCCTTGCTGGTTTCGGCCTTGAGTCCTGCGCGAGTCGTGGAATCCCTGATCCACAGTGTTAAGAATCAGGTTTTGTGGTCGCGGAATCGATCGACCTTGTCTTGGCGGGTGGCGTCAAAAGATCAAAGAACGATGCGAAAGGCAGCAGACGTAGAAGAAGCGGGAGAATCTTTGTCGGAGGCTGACAGGAGAGCCCTCCGAGGCAGCCGATTTGCCTCTCTTTCTCCCCCTCGTCGGGGACAATCTCAATTCAAACCCCATCCGAGGTTGGTTCTTCTATGCCCGTTCCTTAATCATCTTCTGCAGTTCTGCGTCCTTTTCCATCCCTCCTCTCCGACCTCTGTTTTGTTTCTTTTTTAATACGTTCATTTTCACCTGTTGTGGGTGAAGGCTGGCCCACCCGGGGGGACCGGTGGCGACCAACAAGGCGGCGGCTTTGGCCAAGTTCCTCGAGCGCAAACTCCATGAGCCCGGCGGGCTCAGCTCCATTAACCCTGACCATCTCGAAATCGCTGTTAAAAATGCCAAAGAAACCCTAAGAGCTAGTAGCAGTAAGGTTTCTTCTTTTTGTTTTTGTACTTACAATGTTGGCTCAGAACTCGCGCATTTCTTTGCTGCCTTTGATTTCTGAAAATGGTCTATATGATTCAGAGGAAAAAAACAATAGTTACGTGATCTAAGACCGCGAATGTTGGATTTGTGGACCAAATGGATGGACCAGCTTCAGTATAGGCTTTATTCTCATTCGATAAACGTGTCCAAAAGCACCGTCGCTGGCAACACTCAAACACCTCGTTTAGTACATGTCATTGCAAGCTGAAATGAGCGTGATGACCAAAGTGGAAAACTTCAACTTTGCCTGACCTACTTTTCGTGTTGAAGTTACAGTAGAAGCAGTTCTGATTCTATAAGCTGACCAGCTGAAAGAACAAATGGACTCAAGATCACTCAAAGGAGGAGAGGATGAAAAACGGGATTGTCTAGTTCTAGTTTTTGTGGGAATTTAACTTCACATCGTTATGTTAATTTTAGGTGCAATTTTTTTTTTAAATGTCTCAAATTTTTTGTCAAATATTTGGCTGGTTCGCCACATTACATGTTTAAGAGAATCGATTTCCCATTTGTTTCTATAGGTGCTGAGTACTTTATTTGTGTCAATAGCTTTTGATGATTTTTAAAATGTAAACAACGTGTACTTTTGTAACTTTTTTGCAGCTGGGGCCTCAACTTCAGGAAGGGTAGTTCGTCATGTCACATCTTTTGGTGATTCTTTTGAGGTCTTTTAGTCTGAGCAGCTTTATTTTACCTTTCTTGTAAATGCAGATACAAGAATTTGTTAGTTTTTTATTGATGATTTAAATTTAGGAAAATGGCCAGAGTGAAGACGAAAATAAGGAGATGGCAAAAGAAATTAAGAAGAAAAGGCACAGGAAGCAACAAAAAAAGAAAAGAAAAGAGGTACTACTTTTTACGTTTAAATAATTGAAGTAATCTAAAGTTTGCTATCACTCACTCTCTTCTAAACCTGCGACATTTCCTACTACATCATCTTCAATTGGCCTTTTCTTTTTCTTAGGTTTTAATGGGGGATGGCCGTGTTGTTGCACATCACAAAAAATAGAATAGGGGTATGGATTATCTAGAATTTGCACTTGGATTTTCCACTAATCTCTTTGAGAGGAAATTGGCTTTTATCTTAGTCACTTGTGTTTTTCACTTATCTAGAGTGAATTTTCTTGTAGAGCCCGGAGCATTGATATGTATATTCTCCTGAAAGTGTTGCTTTCTGCCATTGCGACAGTTCTTTTGTAGCATGTCTAAATTTTAGATCTTGCCTCATTAGTTCCATGTCTTCATCTTTCATCTGTCCATCTTTTTGAGGAAGTGATAATCACTGATATCTGGTCATTTTGCAACACCTATGATGTTCTCCCACGTACGCCTGCTGTTTGCATTTAGTGGACACAACATTAAGTGTATTAAACATGGTCATTTAGCAGGCTTTAGTTGCCCTTTCTTCAGAATGAAGTATGTTGTGTTAGTTTTTATCTGAGTTTAAATTTCAGGAAAAGAGTGAAGGAGAAAGCAAAGAGATGAGAGAAGAAATTAAGAAGAAAAAGCACAAGAAGCAACAAAAAAAAGAAAAGAGGTAATACCATTTATATTATAAATAATTTACGAAACTTATATTTGCAGTTTGCTGAATGAAATTTTGGTATGCACTTCAGCTACTTTTGGCCATGTAAATATGTTCCGCTTAAAGCATCTCCGATGTAAATATGTTCCATTTAATTGATCTATTTAAGGTAGTTGTCATTCGTTAATATATATACATTCTTAATCTTGAGCTCTCTTGTCCTTAACAAGTTTGCTCAATGTAATTTGTAGTACTAAGTAATCAGGAATTTTACGGTCTCTTCTCATGCTAAACCGGCTACATTTTTATACTTCCATTGAGCTTTTCTTTTTCTTAGGTTTCAAGGGAGGAAGACCATGTTATATGGTCATGAGCCTTATCCCAGGGGTACGTGGATTTTGTACCATATTTGACTCTTATCATAATCAATATGAGGATACAAAAACCATGTGAAGAAACATAGTCTTTACACATAAAAAAATACATTAGGGATATAGGTTTGCACTCTGATTTGCACTAATCTCTTTCAAAGGAAATTATCTTTTATGTCAGCTAGGTTCTTGTTTTCCCACTTCTATAGGATGTAGATCTTCTTGTAGAGCCTCAACCATTGATGTATATTTTCTCCTGTCAGATTTGGTCTGTCATTTCTAGGGGTGCTAATGAGTCAAGTTGAACTGAGTTTTCAGGTTTTTTTTACTCTTGAGCTTGATTTTTGAAAGCTTGGTTCGTGCTCGATCTCACAGCTCGATGCCTAGCTCTAACTCGGTTCGGCTAAGAAACTCGAAACTCGACTTCACCTCGACCTTAAAAACATATTATAGTAACTTGAACTTATGTTCGAATTGAGCTCGAATCCCATTTTTAACCTAAATTATTTTTTTTTCATAAAAATTCATATTAATTTAGAGAATCACACCAACATTACAAAAATAAAAAAAAATTATAACAAACATAATTTTATTTTATTAAAGTTGTAAATATTATTTCAAAATTTATGATTAGAATAAGAGTCAATAAATACCCTACAAAAAAATTTATTTGTCACCAAAAATTTAACTAATGTTATTTAAATATATCATATAATAAATATAATTATATAAATAATATTAAAAAATAATAATTATCAAAATAACATAGAAAAAAATATTTACCAATATGGTGTATTTTTTTCCCGTGCTTGCATAATTTTTTTTAAATTTTTTTTATAATTTCATTATTATAGAAGAAAATTTTAATATAATGTACTAATTTTGTTATTTAATGGACAAAATTAATATAATGTACTGATTTTGTCTTTTTAAAAGATGAAATCAATGCAATATACTGATTTCGTCATTTAGAAAGATGAAATCAGTAATGAAATAATTTTGTAATCTCTTCTCTTTTCTCTTTTTTCTCTCATCTCTCTTCATTCACTCTCTCTCCTCTCTCTTTTTACTCTCTCCTCTCTCTCTCTCTTCACATTCTCTCCTCTTTCTCTCTCTTCACACTTTTTATTCACTCTCCTCTATATTTCGATTCAATATATCTTCTCTCTCTTTTGGCTATTTTTCTTATTCTCTCTTTTTACTCTCTCTATACTTTCTCTTCTCTTCGTTCACTCTTTTTTCTCTTTTTCTCTTTCTATTTCACTTTTTATGTGCGTAACATGAGCCCCATCTCTGAGAAGTGGTGAGAAAGTAGAAATTTTAAATTTAATTTTTTTATTTATATATTATACATTAAAATATTAAATTTAAAATAAAATATAATGTATTTGTAAATGATGAAATTAATATTTTAAAAAAAATTATGATTTTGTCCTTTACAAGAGAGGAGTGAGAAGAGAGGAGTGAGAAGAGGAAGAAAATAGAAAGAAAGATGAGAGAGAAAAGAGAGATAATTAAAAGAGAGAAAAGAGAGAGCAGAGAGATGAGAGAGAGTGAATAGAGATGGGAGAGAGAAAAGAGAGAGGGGGGAGAGGAGAGAGAAAAGAAAAAAAATAGTTCATTATTGATTTTGTTATTTGGAAAGACAAAGTTAGTACATTATATTAATTTAAGTTTACTTATTTTGGTCCTTTTAAATGATGAAATTATAAAAAAAATTAAAAAAAATTACACATGTGTCAATGCCTAGTTAGAGAAAATGAATACCATATTGTTTAATATTTTTTTTTTCGTTATTTTGATAGTTATATAAAATTTCTCATATAATAAATCACAAAAAACTGAACTAGTCACTAAAGTTATGACAACTCTTATTTACATATTTTATATCTAATTATTCTAGTAACTATAAAAAATAAGAGAATTATTTAGAGCTCAGCTATCACGCCCTGGCGATGCCCAACTCGAGCTGAACCCAATCTAAGGGCTAGTCAAACGCACAGGGGCGACGAAGGAAAATTAAAAAATAATTTAGTAGAAGATTTAACCCTAATCACGGGCGATTAACAGAAATACGGAGTATGCATAATCCTTTAAACAATAGTAAATAAGAAGAAAAGAAAAAGACTTATTTATTACAATGTAAACAACTACTCTTAAATCCACATACTTAGTTAACTATAGCCCACACTGGCTAAAAATAAATTTTAAGCAAACACAACTGTAAAATGTGACATAAATCCAAAATAATAAAGAACCTTATACAAAGGTTCTAAACATAAGATATAAAACTAAAGGGAAATAAGTCACACAATAATCTCTACAATCACATCTAAGTCATCTCTGATCTTTCTTCAAAGAGGAGATCCTGTATGTCTACGTATCACACCACGCAACCTCAAAGCAAAACATAAGAAAGATGAGTGAGTTTAACAAACTCAGTAATAGTTTTTAATATTATTATCAACATCGAAAATACGATAGCATATCAATATAAATCATTCAGATCAAAAATTGGTAAGGTGCATCGTTTTCTGATCACGCATACACATTACCTAAAACTTTATCATAGTGCATAATTCACATAATTTTATTATCATCATAATATCCTCCATTAAATATATCTCTAACATACATATTTAATCATACATCACATCGTAATCAACCTGCATAATTGTATCTCTAACATACATATTCTATCATTCATCACATCATAATCAACCAGCATAAATGTATCTCTAACATACATATTCCATCATGCATTATATCATAATTAACCTACATTAATCTATCTCTAATATACATATTCTATCATACATCATATCATAATCAACCTCCATCAAGGAGTAATCACAAGTTAGTGTCACACAGATGGGACATAGACAAGGCCACGAAGCCGTATCAAGGTCCAAAATTTTACACAAAAATTTAAGAAAGATTGGGGTTGTCAATCCCTAAAGCTGTTCGCCCTAGATAATCCTTGCCAAGGATGTCCTATTCTCACACAGAGAATTTAGAAAAGAAGTGTTCGCATAAGGACATCTCCTGCGGTGGGGAGAGCCCGAATTTTCACACAAAGAACCTTAAAACTCGTAGTAGCGGGTGCACACGGTATACCACACTAGATTCTCAGAGTCCAGATAACACTCATAATAACATTCTCACAATCCTTATGACAAGTACACAACTCGTCCTTACATAATTCTATTCAATTAGATTCAACTTGGGGAGTGCACTTGTTCGACATAGGAACATAAATTAAAATGTCCTTTCGGACCAATCAATTTTCGATTAATCTGACCGATTAATCCGGTACACAATTTCACCACATTACATACAATCGGTCAAATTCGATTAACCTCGATGAAACTTCAATTAGAAATTTATTTTTATGATGCATTCAACATGGTACATACGTGGGTAAGGCATACATAAATCTTAATCAATAATAAGTGTCCTTATCAGCTCCTAATGCATCATTCATAATCACAATATCAAGCTTTAACATCATCATTTAACCTCACATGTGTGTGTACCTAGTAGAAGTATTTTACACAACGCATGTTAACATGCTTCAAATTAAACTCACTACCACATTACACATGTGAATTTTTATCTAAACATAAATTTTAGCGAAAATCATAGGAGAAGAATCATTAAATCGTATCTCACTTCAAAACTCAACTACAAAGGCTAAACACATATAAGATCATTCATTTCATCCTTAAGTCATAACATTCACTAACATTTACACACCAACTAACCACACTCTATCATGACAAATCAGTCAAATAATTAGTTATAGTCCTACTAAAAATATGTTTAACCATAGGTAATTAACTATTTATAATTTCAAGATGACAATTTTAACATTATGTTACAAAACATAAATCATTTCACAAATCTCTAATCACATATTCCAATTTTATAACCTCAATAACATACTTTTTTAGTAGTATAATATAGCTTAAAATACTTCACATTCATATGAAATTGGCAAACTAAAGTGAAATCATTGAAATAAACATCATGCATTAGAACACAATTTTGCTATGTAGTCGTTCAGACGCCCTGTAGGCCGTTCGATCGGCTAAACAGAAAAAATTTGAATTCACAATTTAGTCGTTTAAACGCCCAGTAGGCCGTTTGATCGGCTGAATTGGAAAACTGTCATTCCAACAGTGTTGTCGTTCGAACGCCTAGAATGCCGACAAGGCAGAACAGAACCATCTTTTTTCTTTCGTAATTTTAAACTGAAACATCATTAATAATACTTCAAATCAACATCTAACACCCTAATTATTATTAAAAGTCCTTCATGACTTTTAGAATATTAAATCATATCATAATAAGGTAAAACCCTAAAAAATCGGGATTAAAGATTACCATTTTCTAATTATGCTATTATCACACTAAATTAAGTAACTCTATTTAAAATAAGCTAAAAATCAAGAGTTTTACAATGGATAAACTGAAATTTCAAAAGTTCATTACCTTATCCTTTGATTATACTCGGATTTGAGGGTCACCTTTCTTCAAAACTATAAAAAAACATAGAGTTTAAATTAAACTTTATTAAAAATTAATTTACCAAAGAAATCCCTAATTAAAATTTAGATCTATGGCTTGTTTAACATAAAAATTAAATTTTAAAAGTTAGGGTTTTTAGTTAAATACAAAGTAGTAATTTTTGATGTCCAAAAACGAATTAATACAAGGGGGAAATGGTAGATTTAGAAGAGATTAAAAATAAAGTTAGGGTTTAGTGCTTAATTAGAGTAGTTTTACCTTAAACACCTTTTAATTCGGGCATAATTGGAGATTAGGCCTCACCTATCCTCCTCAGCCTATTCCAAAAATAGAAATGACTTAGGTTTGGCCTTTTATAGTAAGGGGTGAGGTATGTATATGTAAGTTAAGGCGTGTAAATAAAAAAAGTAGGCTAAAAATATATATTTTACAAATTTGAGCACTAATTAAGTCTAGAAAAATTCTGTAAATATTTATATGACCTTAAGTAGATGTTTGGGTTCATTTGACCCAAAAATTAAAATTTCAACGGTGGGGCCCACAGAGGTCTTGCCAAAACCCTTATTTTCGAAAAAATAGTTAAAATTTAAAAAATTTTCAAAAATTCACATTAGTTTTAAAATTACTTAAAATTACTAATCTTAAAGTTGATTTTGATTAAAACCATTATCAACACTATTTATTTACAAAATCACCGAATAAATCAAAAAACGCGTAATCTCACGATAACCGACAATTAAAGAAAACTAAAAATCGGTTTAGAGATGAGGGTTCTTACATCAACAATAACATATTTTATGGTGTGGATTACCTATAAAAAAATTAATATAATTAGAATTTAGTAATAAAATTTAGACTTGGTTCACTAAATATATTTATAGGTAAAATCTAGATATAGTTTACTAAATCTCTAATTCTAAACTAATATGATTGGTTGAATTAAGAATGTTTATTTACAAGTAGAATAACATATTTATATTTGTTAAGATTAAAATGATTAAAGGTAGTATTTATATTTATATTATACTTACATTCTCAATTTTATTAGTAGTAGGATTTATATTTGTTTAAAATATAATAGTATAATATAGGTATTATATATTATATTATATAACATATTATATATTAATGTATATATAGTATATATATTTTATAAAATAATATAAAATATTATAGGTACATGAAAGGTAAAAGTTAAGAAATTTATATAATATGGGTATAATATGTAAAAAGTGATCTATAAGAAATCGAGTCGAGTTCGAGCTAAGCTTCGAGTCGAACCGATTAGGTATCGAGTCGAATCGATTTGAGTTGGCCTATGTTCGAGATCAGCTCGTTTTCTTTCGAGGTCGAACTGAGCTCAAGTCAAGCTCACTTCGAGTCGAGCCTGTTCAGCTCGACGTTCGCAGCCTTAGTCATTTTTATAAAATGCTCTTTGTAGCATGTGGAAATTTGAGATCTTGCCTTGTTAGTTTAACGTCTCGATCTTTCATCTGGTCCATCATTTTGAGGAAGTGATGCCAATTTCCTTGGATTTATTTTATTGTTGTACATCTTGTCATTTCGGTACACCCACAATGTCCTCCCATATCCCAAGCATTCTCTTTTCTTTTTATGCTAATGTTGGTAAGTAGAGATGTCTGCAGCTTGCGCTTAATGTTCACAACATCGAGTTTGTTGAACTTGGCCATGACAAATAATACTTTGTAGAATAGATTCTACTTAATTTCTAATTTTATTTTCTTGAATTAAAGAAAACCTTTGACACGGATGTTGGCAGAATCTCAATGCACTGAAAAAAACGAAAATTGTGATCAGGCCGGAAAAGATGGAATATGACCGATTTGGGGAACTCGTTCGGTTGAATATTTTTGTAGTTACTAACGAATGCTTGATTGAATTTAGATCGTTAGGCGTCCTATGTAGATTTGTCCTATTTTTTGGTAGTTTTGATTATTTGTTATCAATGTAATAGTAAGTGATTTTTGTTAGTTTTTGTTGTTTGATGTAATTTATATATTTTAAAAAAATAATATATTTTTAACTTGAAAAGTTATAATATTTAGTTGTAAAGGATTTTACTCAAGTGCAAGTACTTATGATCTGATGCCCTAATAGGGTGGTCAATTAAGTAGAACCTAAATATTATATAAATATATATAGGAAAAAGTTTATATGAGCTTGGGCTCATATATGCCTATGTGAGCCCGGGCTCTATGGGCTGTCGGATTTATATCTAATGGCGTATAATACTCATGGGTTTTATAAGTATTATAAACTTATAAGTAATATGGGCCGCTAAATGTAAATTCGACAGCCCATAGAGCCCGGGCTCACATAGAGATATAAAAGCTTACGGCCAACCTGACCTTGCTTAGGGTTGGGCTAGGGTCAGATTTTTAAAGGTTTTTTTAAATTACAGTTAGGCCAATGTTAATCCATCTTGATTACGTTAAGACAATTATTGTACTTAGTGTTGTAAACAAATATAAATGTAGGCAAAGCATATTCGTATCCGTCTTTTTTTTATGGAGACTTACATTTGTTTATGATAGACATCGACAGACACCTACAACGAAGGTAAAAATTTAATATAAATTACCTTATTTTTAAATTAAGAGTGGCTAATAAAAAATTGTTAAAAAATAAAAGATGATTATAATAAAATAATTTAATCTAATAAATAAATAAGGTTATGAAAGATATATAACTTTTTTTTACAAAAATTAACTATATAAAATAAGCTAATAATTTAATATAAATTTTAAATAATAATAATAAAATACTTCTTTTTTTATATTAATTATTATATTTATAAAAATAATAATTTTTATTAAAGAGTGAAACATGACAAAAAAAAACTAATAAGCTTATGATACTATTTTTAAGTGTCTAATTACTTCAATTTAACAAAATAGAATTATTAATATAAATCAAATTTTTTTGTCATAAAAAGAGTATATAATTAATAAATACATCTTAGATATTTATTCATGACAAAAACTAATATTATCCTTACACTAAACAAATAAACGTTGTTTACACCCCTGCACTTCGCTCATGTCGACGAGTATATAAGTGGGCATTGGAGCCTTTTCTTGGACCAAGATGGCAAATGGGATAAAATCAGACTTCAGCATATAAAGCATATAAATCATATTGGCCTCAAATAAAAATCAGGCTCGACAGCCAACGGTTGAAGAGTTTGAGAACTTGTTTAAATAAAGCTGTACGCAACCAGGCAAGTAAGTTGGCGCTTCGCTTCTACGTGCTAGAACTGGAAGCAGGTCTTTGGTTAAGCAGGGCCTCCAGCGACTTGGGATCCGCCACGGGGGTACTACATGTGAAGTTCTGGCAAACGTAGGCCACAACCACCTTGTCACTTGGTTTAGCCTTCGCCATCGAGTATATCATTGGATTGTTCTTCTCCCAAAATTCCATATCTTCCGCGTTATTGGGGTCTATATGTATGACCTGCGCATTGCAAGAACCAAAGCCTCATATTCGAGAATCATGTTTTGTCTTATCGAATTCTTACTTTTGATCGAAGTTGATATATTTACCGAGGCAAGAAAGGAAAAGGTTAAGCCTTTCCTGTTGTCTTGGGAAACACGAATAAATGGACAAAGTCTCTCAAAAGAAATTGGGAATCAATGACTTGCAGTTGTGCCCCATTAGGATAAATTAATTGTTGATAGAAGTTATGTGAGATTAGGGAAGGATATCATTATATCGAAATCAACCGGCTACCATCCGGCAGGGCTTAGAAAGGACTACAACTACGAGTCCCATAAGGCTTTGACCAAGCAGGGCTTTCATTCTCAGAACGCAGGCCCAGCTAGGAACTCAAAACTGTGATTTCCATAGTCCAGGCCCTGCTGCAAGTGCAGTGCGCTTTATTACCCATTGACTCTAGACGTTTCAAGGTGAACATCTAGCGCATTACGACCTACTTAATAGAAAAGAAAAAACAGTAGTCAGGATGCTCACAGTTCTGTTCGGATTGTATAATAAATGAGATGCTACGACCATGTCTGTGAACTCTGAAGAAACTTTACTCCCCACCAGCACAACTTGTTTCCTAGAAGAAAGAGCCAGCATGTCTGCTGCACAGCACATCAATGGAACAGCAAGTGGTTGATCTTTCAACCTTGCTTCAAATACTGCCTACAAGATGACATGACGATATTTTCATAAAAAATTTTGCCAGAAAATAATATTCTTCGACATTCTTTGACCACCCCCTTTAGAATCAGTAAAGTACTTCATACCCCTTTTAGAATCAGTAAAGTACTCCCTCCGTCCCATATTAAGTGTCCCATTTGTGTAAAGTGTAAATTTTGGAGAAGATGAAAAGCACCCTAGACCACTAAAAGACAAAAGTCTAACATCCTCATAACTCTTAACAAACTAATATTTTGACAACTCTAACTTAGATTCTCATGCTCCTGAAGCCTTCAACTTGGTAGTACGGGAAATAAGACACTGTGGGAGTATCAATTAGCAAAAGCTCTATGTGTAGTACAATTTACCCACAAATTTAAAGAGCAGAGCAATGTTACACCAGCAGAATCCGAAGTTGGAAATTAATCGGAGGGAAATATTTACCAAAAGATGCTCAGCTGTCTGCCTGTAATAAGAGGACCTATTTTCAGAAGCCAGGGACGACAATCTTAGGAGATTGATGGCTGCAACTGAATTTCCAGATGGTTCGGCTCCATCATTGTCCTCTTTAACCCTGAGTAAGACAGACGGGTCTTCTCCTGTGGTATTAAAATAACCTCCCCCATCTTCATCAAGAAATAACTTATCCTGAGAGGACACAACCAACTTGAGCACCAATCAAGCGGACATTAGCAAGAAAAGCAATCTAAACAACATAACTTGCCTGAGTAGCTTGCAACTCAATAGCCCATGACAACCAGCAGGTGTCACCTCCAAATTCATACAGATCAAGCAATCCCGATATCAGAAAGGCATAGTCATCCAAAAAACCTGGCGCTTTTGAAGGCCCATTCCTGAAGCTATGGTTCAGCTTGCATTTTTGTTCATCATAAAGATTGTTCTTAATAAAAGATGCGGCCTTCTCTGCAGCTTCCAAGTATTCATCAGGCTGCAAAGCACGAGATAATATAAATAATAGGGAGACATTTTAGTGAGATTCGTTAGGAGGATTACAAAAAGAGGTGCACAAAACAGGGAGCTCACATTGCAGCCAACTACAGGAAAATAGAATTCTGTGTCTTCAGTCTCCGTCTTCAGGATTTTAGAGGCTCTGGCAAAGGCTGATATTGCTAGTCCATTCCATGAAACAATGACCTAAACCAGCATGTGATATAGACTAAGATAGGAAAGGATATAATAATTTACAGAAAAATAATCTACTCTCTTTAGATGTCTCCGATTAAAAGTTAATGCCTTTTTCTGGTCATTAATAGCTGCCCTACCTCATCTATCTTAATCAGGAAACCAATATTTGATCTAGCAAATGATCACACCAGTGCGAGAGACTTGAAGGCAAGAAGTTCAAATTATAGATGCTATCACAATAAAAGTTATAAATCTCAGAACTTGTAGAGATAGCCTTCTCGCTGAGAAGATCTTTTTCCTAGAACCTTTTCAAGATGCAAAAGCTTTCTATAATAGTGTGTTCTAAAAAGAGAGAAGTTTTTTTAAATTTTTTATTTTTGCCAAAAGAGAGTAGATGCTTGTGGAGTACTCTCACTAATTCTCAGGCAAGGTGTTCAACACACTAACAAAGCTGTGTTAAACAAGCCAAAAGCCCAAAAAAATTGTACATCAGCTGAATGAATGCAGCCCCCGTATCTAATTCATCTCCTATTCAATACATAATCAACATTGAACAAGCCCAATAGGCACTAGACATTAGGTAAATAAATATGCCGGAACTCCCATAAGAGGTTATCCCAGATATACATAAACAAAACAACATAAATGTGATGACAAATATAAATTCGAGTTATAGCCTACACCTAAGGACTCATAGACTAGGTAAATCTCCCCAAACAAAGCCGACTTATCTAAAGCTATATTGGTAAAATGCAGTCGAGCTCAGCTTCAACAATATCATAAATAATGCAATACAAAATGAATTACGCAGATCATCATATTGCTGATCTAATGTGGTACCTTATCATCTAAATGTGGTCGAGGCCGCCTTGACCTCCCTTCAAAAAGCTTTTGGCGGCATGATGCAATGATATCTGAATATTCATCAACAGACATATGCCATTTTGCTGCCATTGTAGATACATCCCATCTCTCTACTAGCACATTTTTGCCTTTAAATTCATCGTGGGGATCACTCATTGCTGAAATATCACAATTTCCTGAAGGTTTTATGTAGTAATGCTCTTTTAATATATTGGCGGCATCTCCAACAATGTCTTCCACCTTTTGAGCATCCATTGAAAGAAAAAAAACAAGAAAAAACAAACACAAAGTTATCACAAGTACCACAAAACATAACATGAAGATGATTGTTGATATTGTGCAGAACCTCTGTACTTGTCCAAACATAGAAGGCCCCTTCTTTTTTCTTTGATGCATCATGACATTCTGCACTATCAGCATCTTCTGCAGAAAAGATTTCACCTTGTCCACCTACCATGTCTCTTCTTACATAATCAAGAATATCCCGGGCGATGCACGAATAGAAGGAGTCTCTTGTGATTGAAAACGTATCCAAGTAAACATTAGCTAATTGTCCCTGATCATACAGCATCTTCTCAAAGTGTGGAACTGCACCATCACTGCTCGTTACCATATTATAGTAATACTGTTGTAGTAATAAGTACCATAAATGTGCATAAAAATAAAGGCATGCTTACTAATACAAATTAAGCTAATCCTGTTTGAGTAGTAAATACTACTCCCTTTGTCCCACATTAATAGCTCCATTTGGTTTTTCAAAATGAACTAAAATCAGTTCATGTTAAAAAACAAAATAAAGCTATTAATGTGGGACGGAGGGAGTACATATTGAGCTATCATGATCATGAGTATAACTATTGCAGGAACACTAATCGCCACCCACCATGCCAAGCTTCATCCACACTGTATCTATGGAAGCCACCTCCAATGTGGTCACGAACCCCTCCCCTTGCCATGCATTGCAGGGTAAAACAAACCATTTTCATTGAGTTGTTAGCTTCATTCTCCTTATGATTTTCCTCCAGCTTCTTTGACTGGTAAAGCATAAGCTGAATCTCAACAGGTCGGGGAAACTTAGGCGCAGATCCAAATCCTCCAAAATTTTCATCATAGCGTCTTGCAAGCTTTAAACCAAACAAAATCAGCATAAATGTAGGCATGGTAAGAAGAGTCAAGTACATAAATTTGAGAATGCAAGCGTGGTGTGTGTATGTGTGCGCGCGCGCGCTGCAATGTCTTGAATTATGAGTCAGTGGCTCAAAGGTTCATTGCCTGCTCAGCACATAGCTGGAGCGAATTCTCAGCGAGCCCATCCTTCAATTTCTTAGAGCTGGCAGTTGCAGAAAGTGCTTCTGATAGTTGCTGAATGGCAAAGGTGCCACTCTTTTCAAGCATCTCCCGTTTGGTTTTCCATGTCTCGTTTACCTTCCTAAATACAAGCAAATAAAAACTGAGCTACAACTAAATATAGAACAAAATCAACACCTTCTGAAACAAAATTAGCACCAAACAGCACCTGATAACTGTTTTAAAACCTGGTCGGCCATAGTTATCATCAGGAGGAAAATATGTCCCTCCCATCAAAGGTTTGAGATCAGGAGAAAGGAAGACACTTAGTGGCCACCCACCTCCACCATACAAGGCCTGTACATATGTCATGTACACCTACCATAACAGAAGCTACTATCAGTTACGACATAGATCTGAATATACATGATTAAATTGATATTAATATTATCAGATTAAAGCTTCATAAGCAGGATAAGAACCCACATACACACATAATCCACGTAATACACAGGAGCAAACTTTCAGATAGGACAGCTACTTGAGCTGAATGCACACCAGGTTCAAGCACTCACCGCTTCCGTGGAACACATAAATTGGCCTAAATTTATCTACAGGTTGGTTCCTCCATCGATTGTATTTGAACGCACCTAAGATGTTGGGGTTGCTCCTCCCGACTTTGAGGACAATAATGAGACATGTATTTCTCTAATAAACTAAGACCAGCTGACAATAACTAGGAAACTTGTGATTCTAGCCAGATGCAAGTATGAAACATCATAGAAAGAACCATTCCTTGTAAATCAAAAAATTCCTGAAAACCATCAGTGAGAATGGTATCGGTTTACCAACCCGATCAACATCTGGCCGTTCTTCTCGGTCCACCTGTCAAAAAGCGTCAAAATGAAAGAGTACTGTAGTCAAAGGAAACCAAATATAGATTAAATTAGACTCAACAGTCAAGTGTAATTGTTAAGAGGAGAAGATTTTATCACCTTGATGCTAACAAACCAAGCGTTTAGCATTTTTGCGATATCTTCATTCTCAAATGATTCCACTTCCATCACATGGCACCTTGCACATGAGTACCAATATGAATCCTTTCTATTAGCGTCAGGAGTATTCAACATCTACTCCAACTGCTGGGCACATCTAAGAGTTTGACAGAAAAAGAAAGGATCAAACACTCACCAATGGCAAGTACTGTATCCAACTTCACAGGGAAAGGAATGAACGCACCAGTGGCACCCGCGAGAACAACAGCAAACAGAGTGATTCATCAGATAAGCCAACGAAAAAACTAAAAACAATTATTGAAGTACAGAGTTACGGGTAAGCAGGCAAGAAGGGAAAAAGGAAACCAATTAGCGAACATACTCGACAAGAAGATTGGAACATCCTTCTGCCGCGCTTTCTGGAAAGCTTCGTCCCCCCATGGGTACCAGTCGACCTTCGGGCATGTAAAAAAATTATAAAGTGAATGAGAATTATAATCAACCCATTTAAATGGAATGAAATCTTTGCCATTCTACCAAGCAATAATTCAATTCAACTTGAGCGAATAACCGAAATGAAAGCGGGAACATACGATTATGTGCTCTGTTTCTTTTCGCCCCTTGTTTTTCTTAATGTGGACAAGTAAATTGACGCGAAAGAGATGAGAGTACCGACCGGATTATGGGCGTGCTGCAGTAGGTAGGGACTGTGCTCGGAGGCGAGGCGGTTGGTGTACTTGGGAGCGTCTGACTTGGACCCATCGGCCATGGCTAAGGGCGGGAAGACTCTGAAGGAGCGACGAAAGGTGGAGGAGGTGCCGGGAGTAGTGAGAATTCTGGAATCGTAAGGAAGAAGGCGACGGAGCGAGGAAGTCGGGAGTAGGAACGAGGAAGCGCCACAGGTCCTCGGCCACCTGCTGCACATCTCCAAATTTATGGCAGCACCAAAGCCCAGTCAGTTGATTTATTAATTGGCACAGCCCAGAAGGGCCCTAGCGAGGCAGCAGACTGAGTAGTGGCCTGCTCGGACACACACCTGGCGTACATCTTAGATACATAACTGTAGTGGAGTTGAGCTTTTGGCTTATACGTCTTAAAATTTTAATTTCGGCTTTATGTTGAGTTCCAGTTCAATTGAGTCTATTTGTTTTAGTTTGTAAATTAATTTTATTTTATAATTAATATTTATAATATTATTATATAATATTTAAATAGAGATATCTTAATATTGTAATTCCTAACACAACAATAAATTTGCATGTCGCTCACATTCAAGGTATAGATTAAAAATTAAATAAATTAATTTTAATTAATTTTAATTTTTTAATCCTACATTATTAGCATAGGATAGAAAATTTATTATATATTTTTTAATTAGCTTAAATTTATAGAAGCCAAAAAATGTCTTTATTTTTATGTGACATGTTTTACTTATATCATACATAAAAAAAAGTAAAAAATGATACATATAATAAAATGAGTTGAAACATGGAAAATGTGAATCTATACATAAATATTATGAATATAAGTTTTTTCTCAAGCTTCAAGCTGAGTCGAATAAACATAGTTATAATTAAGCTTAACTTGACTAATTTCAAGTTCAAGTTTAAATTTGAGCTTATACGAGTTGAATGCGAGTGGAGTCGAGCTTACAAGCTTGCTTTGGCTCCTTTACACAATCGAAATTTGCATATCAACGGAGGTTCAAGCCAACTCAAGGTGCGGCGCATTAAGTTGTACCCCAATTGAGGCATCGGGGTTAGGTCCAATAGCGAGTTGGGTTTGAGACATGGGTTTTGTGGATCTATTGCATGTGAAGTAGGGCCGGAAAAATTCAATGCAACATGTATCTATATAAACTTTAAAATGTTGGGTGTAGCATTTGAGGACAAGGGTGTTAAGTATCAATCTAGCTCTAAGAGCAAGCATGTTAGCCATGTAGAGTAAGTTTATTATATGAAAAAAAACTATAGACTTTTGGCTCTCCTAAACACGAATGATTATTTGTAGAGCTTTCCCCCCAAGTTTGAGAGTTAGTTCAAACAAATTATAGCTTTAGAAGAATACATTATTTTAGCGTAATGCAATAAAGGAGTTCTAAAGACTTGAGAATTTCGACTAATTGATGAAGCAGGTTATAGTCTTCAACAAGAGAATATAAAGCTACTTCGTAAAGTGGTATATATATTTTAAGTTGTCAAAATGATATCCTCTATATTACTACATATTTAAGAGTTTGTTATTTTATAACATAAGTTAGGGATTGGGAAGACATTTATATACTAGTGATAGTGATGTTGATGTAATTGATTACTCGTATACTATAATATTATAATTATATTAGTTTGTCCTACTAAGTAGATTTGATATATTTAGCATGCTTCGTGGTAGAGGTATTTGTTATAGATGAATGACAATTATAACTATTAGGGTTGAGAGGACATAGAAGTATTAAACTGCTAATTACATAAGTTTAATTTTTTTAAAAGGTATATAAAATGTAGGCACATAAGTATGTCAATATATTATTTGAGTGAATAGTTTAAATGTTATAAACACATATAAGTGCCACCCATGAGGTATTGCGAATCTTTATTTTAATTTAAATGTTAGTGATATTTATTATATAATTATTATACAAATGTGTGACTAAATCAATAGTCGTGCCCCCAAGCTTCATATAACATTGGTTTATTAATTAATTGTAAAATAATTATTTTTTCCTATGCATTTTTTTTGTAAAAAAAATATTGTGGTCCTTTCAAAATTTTTAGGGCGTGACATAATGGTCTTATAAGCTTTTTGCCCCTTGGCCCTAGCCCGACCCTAAGATCAGGCTAAAAAATTCCAAACCTAATTCATATTTTTACGGGCCAAGTAGGGTTAGGCTGGTCCTTAAAAGTTTTGGCCTTAGTTCTCACACCCTTTGGCGAAGTATGCTTATTGTCTCACCTCACACGAGAGGACATTTATTGTCTCACCTCACACGAGAGGACATGATTCATGTGTAAAATGGGACAACTAAGAGATATGCACATGACCAAAGCCCGCTAGAAAAGTATCCAGTACAACCGATGCACAAGCCAGGAAGTGCATAGGCCCACTCACTGACTAACATGTTATTATTTATTTTATGTGACTAAACTTAAGTAATTTCACACTTTACCTTAGAGTTTATGTGTCAATACTTACTGTGGATATCTATAATATGAAGATGGATAATAATTTTCCTATTCCATTTTGTGTTGAACTAAACCTTTCACCAGGCTTTGATTGCACCATAAAATATGGGATTTGATATTCTAATTTTAATTTTTATATACCAAAAACTTACTCTAATTTTTAGTTGAAGAGAAAAAGTGAATCATACCTGACAAAAAAGAGATCTACTTTTTTCAATCAAATAAGAGGTTGAAATAGGCTTTTGATATAAACAAAAATAGAATAGAAACATCATTTTCCATCAAATATTACGATGTACTTTGGTGATTGTTACTTGAAATGACTTAGAATAACTTTGAAGTAAAATTTTTAGTTTTATTTACTTTTTACATATAAATATGATTTTGATAATTTAAACCAAAATTTAAAACAAATTTTATAAAAATTTAACATCCAAATAGCCCTTTTATTTTTTGCCCCCTCTTCTGTTAGATTGAGATCCGGTCGCTTATAATACTCGTGATCACTCACGGGCTCGTATTCTCAATATGTCAGCTTATAATGTTTGCAATCCGCTGACTCACATGGGCTCATACTCATACAAACATTTCCATTTTTATAAAACCAAAAGTAAAACAAATTTTTTTTAGTGAGAGGCGGAGCTCCACCGTCCGGACACCCCCAAGCGCCAAGACAAACTTCAGCTCAGCTTTTACCCGTTCAGGTGAAGAAGAGTCGGCAAGTAGTTAAGCCCGTTAATTTGGAGACCGAGAGCGCCTTCACCTACCCCTCCGCAAACCCCGTACATATTCTTGTACTCTTCCTCGCGTCTCCCCACCTCCACCGTCCAATCTCTAACGTACCTCCACCCAACTCGTCGAATGGGACCCTCACGTCTTCCGTTGCGCAATTGGGCCCCACCGTCTTCCTACGTGTCTCATATCAATTGGCCCACCATGTGTCAAGCTTCTCGTGTCCATGCTCTTCCCGTCAGCGTCAGATTTTCCACACCTCTCACTTTCTTGCCCTCAGCCCATTCCAAATATTTCAACCTTGCCCCTTTGGCAGAGTCCCGTTTCAATTCCGTTGAGTGGTATTTGCGTAGTTTCCATCCATATCAGTGGCAATTGCATCTGGCAAGATCCGACACCAAGTTTTTGAATTATTCCGCGAGATAATGAAATAGTAATTTAATCCTACTCTATATGGAGTATTTGTATACAGTAAATGGAGTAGTCGTAGATGACTTGGGCGTCGGTTTGGCGGGTATATAAACTGGAAAGAAAAGAGACGAAAAAGGGCGAGAAGCATAAAAAAACGCTTTCAAATCGCGGGGAAGGGGGGCCAGTCAGAGAGCCACAGCCACAGCCAGTCCCAAGCCTGCCCTGCACCTGCCCCCGCCCCCGCCCCCGCCCCCCGCCCGACTTCTTCCACCTCCCCAACTCCCAGCGCATCAACATATTCGCCACCGGACTCCTCGACCCTCCGATCGCTGCCTCGCCGGACCTCTGTACACCTTCTTCGCCGCCCTTGCCCCCGATAAGTAGATATAGGAGGAAAACCGAAAATTTTGATTCGCATTCGTCGATTCTTTCGCAGCACCGGCGCCGCTTCCTCCGCCGTGCCGCCCTCCTCCCCGACGAATCCCCTCTTCCCCACCTCATGGAAGCGTACGGACGGAGCCGCTCTGCCAAAGAGGGGTCCTCCTCCGATCCCGCATCCGACTGGAAGCCACCTTCCGCGGGCCCCGAGAGCGGACTCGAAGGTGAGGTTTTTTCAGCTGCGCTTTTTTGTTTATTTGCATTTCAATCTCCGCTTGGCTTTTGATTTCGGGTTGTTGCTCCTTGGCGGGGTCTTGATCCTGTTCATGTCGTGTTGCATTGTAGAATCGATGTGGCAGTTGAGTATCGGCGGCCGGGAATCGTACCCGGAGCGGCCCGGCGAGCCGGATTGCGACTATTATATACGTACTGGATACTGTAGGTATGGCTCCAGGTGCCGCTATAATCACCCGCACGATCGCTCGCAGGTAATTGGTCGCCCATTTTATTTTGTTGTTTTTTCCCCATAAACTTCAGAGGCCAGTGGTATGCTGCCTATGTGATTCTATAAGAAAGGTTTTTAGCTCCAGAACGTTTGATCTATCATTTGTGGCGGCAATTTATGGTAAAAAAATCAAATGTGCTGGAGATGTTTATGCTGAATTTCTTCTTTCTACTTAATTATTCATTGAATTGAATGTTATACTCTTTTTTTTCGTTTGTCAATTGTTCATTAGGTTTTGGGTATTGTTGGACCTGGCGTCTCGGAGTATCCCGAGCGGATAGACCAACCTGTTTGTCAGGTAAGTAAATTTCTTTTCTTCAACCTTCTTTTAATTTGGAGTTTATGTTTATCAAGAGCTTTATGTTCATCTAGAGTGAATCTCACATCGCTCAGACGTTCTTGTTATCTTTATATTTATTGGTTGCTACTATTTCATAATGTCATATACTTGACCCCTTGAAACATTAGTTTGACCTCCTTTTTTGTGAGTTTCATTTAGAGATCACTTGTTCATATGCACAACTTTTTATACTTTGCATTGCAGTATTATATAAAGACGGGGTCTTGCAAATTTGGTGCAACTTGCAAGTATCACCATCCAAAACAAGGGAGTGAATCGGCTAACCCTGTGGCATTAAATTATGATGGATATCCACTACGACCGGTCTGATATGTCTTTCCATTGTCTTTCTTGTCATTCCTTGTTAGCTTAGGAAAGTTTTTTCTTCAACGATTGTGAAAATCTTTTAATAAGACATATTACCTTTTGTCCTTACAGGCTGTTGAAATTGTGCTTAGGATTTTGATTTTAGTTCTTCATTTACCTTTAATTCCTTAATTATTACAATTAAAAGGCCTGTTACTGTAAATTATTTAGGGCGAGAAAGAATGCTCTTACTACATGAAGACAGGGCAGTGCAAGTTTGGTATAACCTGTAAATTCCATCATCCCCAATTATCTGGTGTTTCGATGCCAACACCGGCACCTGCATTTTATCCTCAGGTGCAGTCACCTTCTGTTCCTTCTTCCCCATACGGAGGAGTTGCCAGCTGGCAAGTGGCTCGACCACCACTAATACCTGGGTCCTATGTTCAAGGCCCCTATGGTCCTGTTCTGTATTCTCATGGGATGGTTCCTGTACCTAGCTGGATAGCTTATGCGGTCAGTGCAACTGCGTTTCTGTTTTATGGTTGAAAGATATTTTGTTTTTCATCCTTTTCCACCTTAATCATAATATATATGAGTATATGAGTGATTGATTTTTATGTAGAACAGCCTCCGGTTAGTCCAGTACCGTCCCCTGGTACACAAAATGTTGTAGCTTCACCATTTGGGCCAACCCAACAGGTACCTCCTGTTGCTCCTGCATATTTAGGACCTTACTCTTCTTCTGCGGGACCTTCTAGCAGCAATCAAAAGGAGAACATGTTTCCTGAGAGGCCAGGTGAACCTGAGTGTCAATTCTACATGAGGACGGGTGACTGTAAATTTGGGTCCTCATGTAGATACCATCATCCAAGAGACTGGATTGCACCAAAAACGAATTGTATACTTAGCCCCTTGGGTCTTCCTTTGCGCCCGGTATGCACTTATTTGTGTTAATATTACCTCTTTCAGAGTTTATTATCTATCTGTTTACCTATCATCTGGATTGGTAAGAATCTGTAAACTTGATGTGGTATTTACTTTTCTATCAATGTGTAATGTTTTCTATTTGTGATGATTGGTTTAAGCTCAATCTTAATACTTGGCTATAACATATCATGTATCTTTATTCATCTTCACTTCTGGGCAAGGCCTTTGGACATGTCAGCCTGTTATTTTGACAATTATATTCGAGCTTGCTCACTTTCAATTTCTTTATATTGGTTATTTTTGGGTAATGAAACCATGTAAAAAGAACTTTTAGATGAGAATTATTGGAAATAAAACAGTTCAATCAAATTGCATAGATTGAACGTAGATGACACTAGAGAAAGAATGTGGGGGTGTTGTTTTACTTATTATGTCCTGTGAGGCATGTATCTTGTGACAATTCTACTTTAAGTATTACATGCTATTGCATTCAACATCAAAATTAATTTGGAAGTAATATTAAAATAACGAACTGCTGTCTGCTTATTGATCTTATGGATTTGTAACTAACCATAATATTGAGAAAGATACACGTGCACAGACTCTTTCTAGTATGGCATTATGTCTTAGATCATTTTTTAAGTTCTTTTAAGTGAGATTTTCCTGGCTAATATATTTGCTTCTGACTTAATTGCTTACTGCAACAAACCTTATAGCCACAGAGTTGATGTTTTCACCAGAATGCTCAAATGTTTCCCTTAAGTAGATCTGCTGATGGAGACAGATTTATCTTGTTTAATAGGTTACAGGGTACGTAAAAACTTGGGCTTTTTGTATAATTCCTTATCTTGTGTTTTGCTTACTGAAGGCAACACTAGTATGTTAAATAAAATGCTAACTACTGCACGATGCATGTGACAGTGTTTGGCATTCATCTTTGAGTTGCATGTTGACTCAGGCTCATAAGTAGTTACAATTTGCATATATCTCGTTTCTAAGTTTACATATGAATTTTTTGTTATTAACATTTGTAGAACTTAACTTGAGGCTTATGTTTGATTAAATTTTGATCCACAGATTATTATTTTATATCATTTTTTGAGGCATTTGCAATTTCTGAGATCTACATTATTGTAATATAATTATATATATCGTGTGGTGTTTTCAATGCCAATGGTGGTTCAGAGTGTTCTATATTTGACATTCTGCAATAGTTGAAAGCTGCTCTTATTGAGAGATCTGACAGTCAGTAGGACTTGTTGAAGCACTTGCATTATACTTAATTGCTTAATTACTGAAGTCCTATTTGTTCTTAGTCTAGCAAGTTTTGCAATAATTTTAGGTAGGCTGTTGTGTTTTGATTGGGTCTAGAAGTTTTTCTTTATATTTTGTGTCATTTTAAAGATTATAAAGTAGTTGAACTAATTATTAGTGGCGTAATTTGCCACTGGATTCATGTAAATAAAGAAAAGAAAACTCAGAATATTGAAGTTTCTAGTGTTAGAAAAGATACAAGGAGCAGTTCCAGCTGCATATAAGTTCAACACATATTGTAATGTTAATGCTAGCTTCTTTTTATCTTGTGTTCATTTTGCAGAGGTAAATGTATATTAACATAGTTTGGTTTATCAGAATAACGTTGTGAAATACTATACAAGTAGTAACTATATTTTTTTTTATTTGATGTTGTTACATTCTTTTTTGGTGAAACTTCAGTCATTTTGTTACTGTTTAAAAACAACAGGAGTTATTCCGTTGTTAGTAGGGGAGACAGGAAATTGGGACAGTAGTGGGGATGTAAAACATTTGACTTTTCTTTGAAGCATGTTCTTTTGGTTGCCATTATAACAAAGGCAGGTGGATATGAAAGAACGTTTTTCAATTTTTTATTATTATTAGTCGTCTGTCACATAAAACCTAACTGATAGATGTTCATCTTTCTCGTGTGGTCCATATGTTGATTGAAATGTTCAAAATTTTCCAATCCAGCCACTCACTTGCCTGTGGCACCTTTGGGTGGGGTGGGGGGAAGGGCGTCTTTGATCTGTGTAAAAAAAAAAAGCAATCTTCAAATTTTGTGCTTGCTGAATATTTTTTGTTATGCTTATCCTTTGTTAGATCATTTTTAGAGGCATTTACAATTTCTGAGATGTACGTTATTGTAATAAAATTTATACTCCCTCCGTTCTAAATTAATAGCTCTATTTAGTAAAAAAAATTGTTCCATATTAACAGCTTTATTTTGTTCAATTTAAGTGATTAATTACTTAAAAAAGATTACATAAGCTTATTTTCTATTCTCTTATATGTGGCTTTCATCGTTCAATAAAAACTACTATTTTTCCAAATAGAGCTATTAATATGGGACAAAGGGAGTATTATATATGGTGTTTTCCATGTCAATGGTGGCTCAGAGTGTTCTATATTTGACATTCTGAAGTGGTTGAAAGCTGCTCTTATTGAGAGATAAGACATTCACGGGCCATCTTAAAGAATAGCACTTGTTGAAGTACTTACATTATGCTTCAATGCTTTTCTCCTGCGGTCTTAGTTGTTCTTAGTCTAGCAAGTTTTGCAATAATTATAGTTAGGCTGTTGTGTTTTGATAGTGGCTAGAAGTGTGTATTTATATTTTGTGTGATTTTATAGATTATAAAGTGGTTGAATTAATTATTAGCGGGGCAATTATATTCTAATGTTTTAGCTGTTGTATAATTGAATTGCTTGTTCGAAACAACTCTTTCCTCACGATATTCTGATGTTTTTGACCGGCAGGGTGCTCCTCCTTGCACATTTTATGCACAACATGGAGTATGTAAATTTGGGCCAACCTGCAAATTCGATCATCCAATGGGAACATTGAGCTACAGTCCATCTGCATCTTCTCTCGCTGATATGCCTGTAGCTCCCTACCCAGTTGGTTCGTCTCTTGCCACGTTAGCCCCTTCATCATCTTCATCAGAACTGAGGCCTGAATTTGCTGCTGCGGTGTCCAACAAGGATGCTTCTGGTTCTAGAATGCCCTCGTCAGAGAATACGACTAGTGGCTCAGTAGGTTCAATTTTTTCGAAGAGTGGGCCTGTATCTCAATCTCAGAGCCAACGCTCTGGGCAGAAATCTTCTCCTCTGATCGGTGGAGGTCAGGGCAGTGAAGATCTTGGCTCCAGCTGATGAAGAGTCTAGATGTCTTCACATTGCCCTCCTTAAAACTAAGTTACATGAACCCGAGGACCAATTTGCATGAACACGCAATGAGTTCCTTGTTATACTCCCACAAAAAAAAACAAAATACTTTCCATTATTTAAAACATCATCCCACGGGTCATCAAGTTCCTTTTCTGATCCAGTCTGACAGCCACTTCTATTCACTGTATTTATGTGACAAACATCGTCTGAATAAACCCCATTTGAGGAGTAGCGACCTTCCCTCTCCAGTCCAAATAATTTCTGTAGCAAAATTGTCTTCTTTTTCCACTGGGACTGCCATTTTATTTTTGGGTCTGATTCTTTTGAGATGAAAAGGACCGGGTTCTGAGCTGTCCCTTATTTCTCTTGCTTGTTCCAAGTTCCTGTAGCAAATTTGTGGTATGCATTTTTTTTAATCATTTGCCTCCCTCCCTTCTTAGGAATGTGGCCTCCGAATTTGGAATCTTGAATCTCAATGACGATGTAAAAAAGGATTATAGGATAATTATTTGTCTATTTTTGGGAAGAACTGATGAGAATATGAGAATAACATGCACACCGAACAAAAAAACGTATGATTTATGGCATCCCGGTTCGTATATCATTGTGCACTAAGGTTCTGGATAAGGGTGCATTCTTCATATTTTTTATATGAAAAAAGGGTAAGCAAAGAAATGCTTATTGTAATTCATACTGTTTAAGGCAACTCTTCTTCCTGTGATGGATCCAATGGTGAGTTTCCTACGTTATTGCCGAATTTCTGATTGGGAAAAAGTGCCTTGAAGACGTACGTTTGGAAGCTCAAGTTGTTCGTTGCTTAAATGGGAAGCGTTGATATGAATACAACTCAAATAAGCCACGCTCAAATGTTTCTTACGAGAGAGACAGAGATGTTTTTCATAGCTCGTAGGACCTGTAATTGACCGGTTTTCTACTTAATTTCCGCTGCTGAAACGGAAAGAATTGTTCTCCCGTTCCGGTCGTTCGAGTGCTTCCTTTAATTGGCCGTGGTCCCAGCATCCTGCATTTCCTCCAGTTTACTTCTTTGGCTTTAATTCTCAACTCATCTTCAGACTATCGTCTGAAGGGAATTTGACCGTTTATATTTCTTCTTCATTGGTTGGAAAACCATCGAACTAAATGCTGAAACGGGACGTTTTGGAAGAGGGGCAAGTGAACAAAATCAAATCTTCGCTCTCATGGTGAAGTTTCACAAGTCGTTGATAATACTAAATTGATGACACAAATTGTATAATTGGTGCGCTTCCGTGTTTGCCATCAACGGCTAGTGAAGTTCTACCATGCGACCGACTATTTGGGGTTCCAAGTGAACAAGAGGTCCCATTTTAATGACAGTATGTGTACCCCATTCATGTTGTTCATTCTGTTCTGGTGCTGTCACTTGATGGAGCTACAATGGGTGAAACATTGTGAGTCAAAAGACCCTATTTCTTTGGTGGAAGAAAATTTTCAAAGCTCATCAGATTAATTTAAAGAGCCTTCCCCAAATCCACGACGTATGTCAAATACGCTGTGAAACTTCACTAGAAGCCTCACTGTTAAAATTTCACACGTCATTGATCCAGAGGATCGATTGGTGCATGCACTAGTGTGCGTGATGTTATGTGCACTCGCTATTAACTTACGGAAGCATGTGTTAAGCGTGTATACTATTGATTCTGGATCAACGGCTAGTAAAACTTTACTAACTAGCAGATTTGGGTTTGAAAGATTTTTGGTTATCCCGACCTGATGAGGTTAAGGAGCTGTTCGGGATGCTCCATGGTTTGGGGATAGCCTGTTCCCCATCGACTCTCCTCAGGAGCTCAAGACCGAAAATCAATTTTCCCTCTAAAGCACCTCCCAAACCGCGCCTAAAATGTGGCAATGGTGATGTGATGTGATGTAATTATAGTGACAAATCGGCGATTCATCTTCAATTTGGCTCGGTTCAATTCAAAAAAAAATTAAAATTTTCGGCAACTTCTGTTGCATGCAAGTGAAGTAGGAAGAGCGAGAAAGTACAAAACTTGTGTCCTAGTTTTTTTACCCAACACGACAAACCGGAGCCAAAAATCACATAACACCAGGGAAGCCCGCCCAAACCTTTAAAAAAACAAAAAAAGTATAAACCGAATAAAAATTACGATTTTTTGCCAAAAATTTAGGATTCACCAAAATGGCAAAAAGGGCCAAAATTTGGTTGAAGCCTCAAACTTAAAAATGTTCACCATGGCTTTACCAGAATTATCCCTGGGACGTGGATACCATATGTATGATGAATCTGTGCATGGTGAGTCGGCGGTGACCTTAGGATTTTAAATGGACAGAGCGTGGTCAAGTGACAATAGACCCGGCTACTGAATCTCCCATCACCATCGCTTCCATATATGTTCGTCATATCAAAACTTATTATTCCTACGATCGAATTCTCTCTGTCTGTCTGGTTTTTGTTCCTTTCATTACAAGCATGTATATACGAACAACTGACTCAAAAATGTCACAGAACCAAGTAGAGAATAATCCTTCCTTTTAACTACTAGCCATCCCAACAACGTCGTACTTGATGCTGAAGCAGAACGTTACCTGCTTTTAAGCATGTTGAAAGGGAAGAGAAACTTCTTGAAGACAAAAAAAAAGAAATAATCAAAGTTAAAGAGTTCTCTCCCAATGGGATTACACTACGATCAACAGGCAGTAGAGAATTGAAATGTACTGGAACAAGTGACCAGTATTAGGGAAGCGTAAGAGGAAAAAAGGGGTATAAAAAAACGTGGACAGAACTTTGTGAAACGGAAAGCTATAGGATTCATCTTCAGAACAGTGAGTAACCCAAGTCAATAACATCACTGATAGAGGTAGTAAATGGAGAGTGGCTTTCCAAATCTTGGTGAGGAAGAAACTCGAATATGGATTCCTGGAATATTGGGTCCAGAGCTGCCACTATGCTTGCGTCCAACATTGCATGATCATTATCGGTAGGCGGTGGCAATTCAAAGGAACCCGGCTGCCAAGAGAGTTCATTCGCATACATAGCACTGCTCAACTCATCAAAGCACGAGAAACCACCGACCTCGTGAGAAGCATTCAAAATATCACCACATGACGAGGAACTAGTGCCGCTAGACTGATGACCTTGAGCAAGTGTCTCAGGCATAACAGGTGGAAGTGCATTGTGTATGGAGGGGCAGAAATCATGACCACCCGAGTTTACAAAGCAACTGTTTTCAATGAGGGAGGATTCTGGTGCACTTACTAAGTAGTTCTGTGGGATAATACTGTCCAAGTAGCCAGACCCAGAATCTGATCCGAGATAAGAGCTAGCATCGATGCTGGGCTTGAATGCATCTTGATCAGCAGCAGTACTGTATGAGTTATCGTGGGGAACAGGAGTTGGCTGAGGACGACAAGTGAAGTTGTGATCGGCAGGTGTCTTTGTCAGCGGGAGGCTGAGAATGGAGGACGGAGGTGGGGTCGGAGTAAGGATTTGTGTACCGAAATGGGGGAAGAAAGTGTGAGAGGTGGTGTCAGTGTAGATAAAATTGGTCCTGGCTTGTGTACCCTTCATGGAAAGGGCTGCCCTATCATAAGCGAGTGCTGCTTCCAGGGCGGTGTCAAACGTCCCCAACCAATGCCTCTCCTTGGTTGAAGGGTCCCTTATCTCAGCAGCATACCTTCCCCAGGGTCTCCTTCTCACACCAAGGTACTTGCCTGGCTCTCCTTGCTTTCTCCTGCCCTTCTTCTCGTTTGAAAAGTTGGGGGATGGATTTGGTTGAGTGAGAGAGAAGCCTATCTGATAAGGGCATGTCTCTTTGGTTTCAAACGCGTTCTGTGGTGTTCTAGTAGTAGACATTGAGAACATACAGATATGAGGAGGCGGCAGAAGAAGATCAGATAGTGGGTGTATCTTAGGATCTGAGCAGAAAAGAATGGGAAGCGGAGAAGCTTGTTCTGAGTGAGGGAGCAGAAGAGCTGGGGGGGGGCGAGAATTATAATAGTTGGATCAATGCGGGAAGAGACAACGACACTTTGGCATGTCATAAAGTGACGATCGCTTGTTGCTTTTCTGCACCTTTTGTTATTCTATTATACTATTATTCCTTGTAGTACTGTACACAAAGGAGTTAGTATATGATGTGAAAAATGCGTCTACTTTGTACATGGAACAGTTTTACTCCAATGGGAACTACCCTTTTCAAGCTAACGAAATGTTTGCCATTGCATTCCTTTTGTCTTGCAGAGGGATTACTGTTCAAGTACACTGCATGCCCCTTTTGTGTACTTATAAAGAATACGGAAGATCATCATCTACCTTGTATACTTGGATTACAGGCGTACAACAGATGTTTGCTGAAACTCAAACAGTGGCAAGATGGGTTATCTATGTTACATCAGGAACCCATGTGCTCCCGTGTTCTTAGCGAAACAAATCAACAAAAATCCCTTCGAAGTTCTTGTCTGCTTCTTAATTTTCAAAGGAAGCAGTTATTGTGGTCTCAAAGTTAGTGGAGAATTTAGTAACCTGATTCTTAGCCAGATATTATCTTGTTCATTGTCTCACCATAATCCTTTACATGCATTTTAACAAAGACTTCGACCTATACGTGGGGCCTATGGGTCAAAATCTAACTCTTCTGCCTCTAGGACCTAATTGGAGCCATGTTCTGTTGTTCTGTTTGTCTATGTCACGGCAAGAAAGAAACTGTTTTAACTATTGTGGATAGAAATGGCCACTAACGTGGGATAATGTCTTAACTCTATGTCAATATTTGGTTTCTTTTTGCCAAGAATGTCAGTATTAGATTTCCATTTATCGATTTGAATCCAATTTACCAAAGCTTAGAAATATTAGACGACGGCGATGTGGGGGCTTATTAATTTCAAAAGTTTTCAAGAAAAGCTGTGCAAACAAGGTCAAAAGAACTAAAAAGCAAACTAGGAGTGGGACCTTGGATCTTTCTGATAACCTCTGACTACGGCCATTGTTTTCAGCCATTCATAATTCCACACCTAATCAAATTTCTTTTTGCACTGGGGATGGGGACATCTAAGTTGCAAATTTACATCAGTTTCAAGTAGAAGTTTCATGCTTTTCCTATCCTCAAGTGCCACTCGATGTCATTGTAATAACTATTAAAACTGGATTAAAATAGAGTTCTATTGAGCACTGGATATTTAAATGTAAACTTCTTTTGAATAGACTGGTCTCCGTGATCCTTGACTTCTCCACTCAAGCAAGCATGAGGAGCTGGATTTTGAAATGATGAGATACTTTTCAATTTTTGTTCGATAGTGCCATGGAAAGGTGTGTTCAAAAGATAACCCACTTGAGATTTTTTTGCTTGGCCATGACATCTCAATGTCCCTTAAACATGTCCCTGAAGTAAACAAAAGCTCACTATGAAAAGAAGAAGAAAAAAATTAATCTCCTACAACCAATATGATCCGATGCCAATATGAGGACCCCTTCCATCTTAAATTGCTAAGATGGAAAGGGCCACATTTTGGAATGGGACCAAAATGGTTGTTAGGCCTCCGTTTATAAGGGAAACCATTTTTCATTCCCACATGGGCCCACTTACGTGGGTCTATTGTGGGGCCCACTTGAGGTCAAGAAAAAAAAAAAAAAGGAGCCAAGCCTTTGCCAAGCTTTTGTTAAAAAATGAAGAATTTTTTAATGTTTTATTTTTAATATTCTACTCTTATAATGCCTAGGTAAATTTTATTTTATTAAAGAATATAATATTTGAGATCAATAACACATATATTAATACATATTAACAGTAATAACATGTTAATATATATATATATATATATATATATATATATATATATATATATATATATATATATATATATAATTTCGTAGATAAATGACTCATATTAATTTTTTATATTGAGTTTATTATTAAAGTAAAATATGAAAAACGCAACATGCCAAAAAATAATTTGGTAAGAAGAAAACTGTGTTAAAGCCCGTGCGGGAAGAAGGAAAGTAAAAAGAATGTGGGGTTGGGAAAGAAAGAAATGGAAGAAGGGTGGGTCTTTTGCTGGACTTAAAAAGCCTATTTTCTGGTCTCAGGACTTGGGGTAGTTTGGGTGGAAGCGTGAAAGGAATCGGCACACTCCTCAAAACACATGCTTTTGTCCTTGAGTTGAGCGCAGGTCGTCCGGGTTTTAGGGATGTCACCATGTCTTATTTATGACTTGACTTTTTAGTCTCTGTGAACTCCAAGATTTTTGAGTGATAAAGATGTAGTCTGTGCCAACCTTAACACCCAATTACACTTTAAGTAGGCAGCCAGCTCTACCACCTTCACTCGTCTCCCTTTTCTTCCATCCTCTCGACCCCACTCCCCCTCCCACTGTCAGTAATCACCATTCAAAACCCTAAACAATCAAATTTTAACAAAAAAATGCAGATGACTGGCACAAATAGAGTTGAACTACAAGAAATCAAGTTTTCTATTTCCTTATAAAGGACATTAGGGATCCTGACGTTGGGAGGGGGGTACTCGACCTTAGTGATCGAGTTTACCTTAGCCCGAAATATCTTAACCAGGTGGAATAATCCCAATGCCCTCAACTTTGTTATCTTCTATTAATAGGAGCCTTTAGTCATGAAAATTGATAGCGTACATACTAACATTAGTTAATTTTATAATACACTAACTTACATACACGGGCATGTATATTATCGATCATGAGAATCGACCACTCCCCTTAATTAATAAAGGAAATCCGCCATAATGCTTCCAATATTTTGATGTACTTATCGCCACTTTCTAATTCATTATATGGATTTGTTGAATTGGACACCATTTGCAAATTGTAACGTCAAAGTTGAACGGCACACCCTACTTACCAAGAGTATGAGAAAGGGAAAAGAAGAAAAAGAGAATGGGAAATGATAATAAAGGGAAAGGAATAGAAGAGGAGTAAGAAGAAGGAGATAGGGGCGAGTACAAAGAAAGAAAGAAAGGTAAGTTGATATAAATATACGGCCCCTCGACACCGCATACGCTTGGGATGATGCATCTGAATCTGATTTGGGGGAGTCCGTAGATTTCCTTACATGATCTCCTCCAGCCCCATGCTGCGGTCCGTCCGTCTACGTCCCTCCCTCATCGCGCAGCAGCCAATCAGCGGACTCCACCCAAGCATGGAAGGGAGATGCGCATTCGTCCCGGGGACTGTTGTATGACATGGGCGACATGGCACGTGGAAACTGTTGCCAAGCGAGTCAGTCGCCCCGAGTACCTTTGAAGGAATAAAAAGGCATTTTTGTGGGGCCCTGCTGAACCCTTCCTAATTTTATAACATCAAATCTCAGGTGGGGTCCGCATTCGGAGGTTAGGTGGGGTGGCATCAAACCTTTCCTGCAATTATCCACTTAAATTTGAAAAACCGATTAGGGGGAGGAGACACACGTACGGGGGCGGAGGTTTGGGCAATTCTTCGGCATAGGCGAAATGGGTCGGGCGGTGTGAGGTATGGTTGGGCTTTTGCCGTTGTGCCCTTGTGGGCCAGAACGGTGGGTGGACAGCCGCAGAAGAACAAGTGGGCATCAATCTCATTGGGTGGGGTTTAGGAAGGGATTAGGTTTAGGGTTATGATTGCAAATTTTTATTTTTAGCAAACGATATAGACTCTGATTGTTAGTGGGTACATGCGCGTCAACGTGTGAGTCCAGGCATTTTCATTGTAGGGCAAATGGGTTTGGGCTAACTGCCCGTCTTTTCAATAAATTGAAAAATCTGATTGCTCACAGTGCAAAAATAAAGCTGAATTACTACTTAGAGAGCAAGCACATATTATTATTAATAAGAGAGATGAGAAGAGAAACCAAAACCAAAATCAAAATAGTAGAGGAAGGATTGAGAAGAGACTGATGGAGACAAGGAAAGGGGGGGTTGAGATTGGTCCAAGATCGTAACGACAATGAGATACATGGGAAATGGGGTGCAGACGGGGTTGTAGGCAGCGTAGTCATAGGCACGTGGACATCACATGAATCAGTTGGAAAGAAGAAGATTTCGGTACTAAACTGACAAAGCTGCTACCGCAGCTGCATTCATTCATCACAAGAGAAACACGACTCCTTGACCCCGCCCCTCCCCCCCCCAACTCTCCTCCTCTGCCGTACGCATTGCGATATGACGCACTCCTCCTCTTTATATTCAATTTTCCTTGCTTTCCTAATTTCTAATTGCCATTTAAAATCCACATTTTAGGGTCATTAAACATACGCTATAAGTATTTACTTAACAAGGACTGCCATGCACTGAGCCACCCAGTACTGACGCGGATTTCGGAAATCAGTTGTCCGCCAACATAAAGCGCAATATCATTACATATGGCCCATTTAACCTCCCAGGTTGATATTGCTCACTTCTCCTAAGCCCATCGGGTAATAAATCGACATGGGTTTTGACGCAGACGAATAATAATATGGAGACAAATAATCTTTTAATTTTTGGAATTTCGGTTACAAACACAAGTCGAGAAATCAAACACAAGTCGAGAAATCAAACACAAGTCGAGAAATCAGTCCAAGCAGGTTTTTGTAATTTCACTCCGCAGAGTTAAGGAACAAAACCCTCGAGAAAATTTTTTACACTAAGCTACAACTTTTTAAAACAACAACAAATGACTAACGCATGTTACCACTAACTATTTATACTAATGATTTTATTTTTACATAATTTGAACTAACAGAGCTTCTAATTGGAGAAACCTCGTCTGTAGTTTTACTACTGTACAAATGTCCAGCTGAAGATAACAATTAATAGATTTAATGACCTCATTATTTAAACTGTAATGACATAATTGCCCTTTACATCATATGAGTAATTACCCCATTTACCAACGGTTCTTAACACCTCGCGTTAGTGATTACCGGAAATACCCTCTTCTATTTCAGTTCTGCCACCAGTGTTCGATTAAATGCCCCAACCAATTCCTCATTTTCATACTGAATTCTCAGACTGAATTGAAACTCTCGCATCAATTCCTCCTGTTTCACTTGAAGCACGTCCTCTAGATTATTTCAAACATCAAGAATCTCCGTTTCTTCATCATGATAGAGGCTTAGATCCCTCACGTTGAATATATTTTAAATTTGTAATCCAGGAGGTAAATTTATAGAATAAGCATTGGTACCAAATTTTTTTAACACTCGACATGGCCCAACCTTCTTAACTTGAAGTTTACCCTATTGACAAACTGACATCCTATCTTTACTCAGATGAACCATAACAAGATCTCCCTCCTTGAAATTTACCTCTTTTCTGTGTATGTCAGCATTAGTTTAATATTGTTCATTGGACTTCAATATGCTGTCTCGAACTGTTGCATGCAACTGAACAAATTGTTCAACAGTGTGAATTGCTGAAGTAGATTCTCCATTCTTCTTAGCACCAGTAACAATATCCAAAGGGTGATGGGGAACAAATCCATACACAATTTGAAAGGGAGCCAGACAAGTGGTACGATTTATAGTGGAATTGTATGCAAATTCTGCTTGAAAAATAGTCGAATCCCATTGTTTTGGAGTGTCACCTATTATACACCTCAATAAGCTACCTAAGCTCCTATTTGTGACCACAGTATGGCCATCAGTTTGTGGATGGCATGTACTACTATATTGTTAAGTAGTTCCAATTCTTGACCATAAAGTCTGCCAAAAATTGCTCAAGAACCGACTGTCTCGATCATAAGTTGATTGTCAAAGGAACTCCATGTAGTCTAATTATTTCTTTCACAAATAATCTAGCCACATAGACAACATTTGTATTTTTTTACATGGTACAAAATGTGCTTGCTTGGAAAATCGATCCACTATAACATATATAGAGTCATATCCTTTCTGCGTTTTTGGAAAACCTAAAATGAAGTCCATGCTGAGATCTTCCCATGGTCTTTTAGGCACTGGTAAGGGAGTGTATAATCCTGCATTAGTTGCTCCACCTTTGTATTGCTGGCACACAAAGCATTGCCGCACTACCTTTTGAGCATCCTTTGATAGATGTGGCCAATAATACCTAGCCTTAACCAAGGCTAAGGTTTTATCCCTTCCCACATGACCAGAAAGACCGCCACCATGTAATTCTTTAATCAACAATATTCTTAAAGAGCAAGCTGGCACACATAAGAGATGACCTTTATAAAGAAATCCATTGTATGACATAAAACCATCTTGTGGTTGCTGAGTCTACATACATTGCTGCCACCTGCCCTGAAAAGCTTTATCCTCCTGGTAAAGCTCCTTGATTTCTTCAAATCCAAAACAGGGACTAGACAAAACATGAACAAGAATAACTCTACGGCTAAGAGCATCAACAACTTTATTAAGTTTCCTTGACTTGTGGCGTATTACAAATGTATAGTCCTGTAAATCGCCCACCCATCTTGCGAGCAAATTATCCAACTTAGACTGAGTGTGCAAGTGTTTTAAAGAATCATGATCTATGTTTAATATGAATTCTTTAAAAACCAAATAGTGACGCCAATGTTCTAAAGTCTGAACCAGAGCATATAACTCTAGTTCATAAGCAGACTACCTCTGTCTAGTTTCATTTAATTTCTGGCTATAAAATGCTACAAGACGACTTTCATGTGTTAGTACAACACCAATACCATGTATAGAAGCATCACAGTTGACCTTAAACACTTTTGTAAAATCAGGTAAAGCCAATGTAGGATCTGTGGTGAGTTTGTTTTTTAAAACTTCAAAACTCTGTTGTTGACTAGCATGTCACTGAAACTGATTTTTTTTAAACATTCTGTAAGAGGTGGAGCTAAAGTATTGAACCCTTGAATAAATCTCCTGTAGAAGGTAGCAAGTCCAAGAAAACTTTGAACTTCAATAGTGTTTTTAGGACCTGCCCAGCTAAGAATAGCATCAATCTTGCTTTTGTCAACCTTAAGACCTTCTCGACTCACCACATAGCCTAAAAACACTAACTCTTCAGTCATGAATACACTTTTTTTCAAATTAACAAACAAACAATTTTCTTGTAACAACTGAAATACTGCTTTTAAATGTTGCAAATGCTGATTTTCTTCAGGACTGTAGATGAGTATGTCATCAAAATAAACGACAACACACTTACCTATTAGTGGTTTCAGAACCTGGGTCATGAATCTCATAAAAGTACTAGGTGCATTGGTTAAACCGAATGGCATAACAAGCCATTCATACAAACCATCTTTTGTTTTAAAGGCAATCTTCCACTCATCACCTAACTGCATTCTAATATGGTGGTAACCTGATCTTAATCCACTTTTGAAAAAATCTGAGCCCCTGCAAGTAAGTCCAACATATCTTCCAATCTCAGAATTGGAAACCTGTACTTAACAGTTATCTTATTTATTGCCCTTGAGTCCACGCACATCCTCCAAGAGCCATCTATTTTTGGAACCAAGAGAGTGGGAACGGCTATTGGACTAAGGCTCTCTCGAATTAAACCTCTTTGGAGAAGGTCCTGAATTTATTTCTGCAGCTCATTATGTTCAGTTGGACTCATTCTGTAATGGGGCAAATGAAGAAGAGTAGCTCCGGAATGAGATCAATTTTATGTTGGATATTCCTCAAAAGAGGTAGTGCCAAGGGTTTGTCATCATTAACTAAACCATGGAACTGATGTAATAATGTCTGAACACCTGTATGTAAAGCAACAACACTGTCTTTGGCCAAATGTAATACTTTTCTGTTAGCTAAAATTATAGCTACCATTTCTTTCCTCAAATCAGTAGACAAGTTGCACACAATAGACAAAACATGCTTATCTTTCTTGTTCTTTGTCTTATGGTAACCAATCTTGATATCTTAGCTAGTTTTTCATTGTTTAGTTCCTTAGGTTTGTTTAATTGTACTATAGATTCATTTTTCAAAGATGAAGATATACTTGACTATGGATGTAGAATAATGGTCTTTCCACTGAATTCAAATCGAATTGTATTCTCATGTCCATCATAAAGGATACATATACCATATTGCCAAGGCCTACCGAATAGCAAATGACATATAGTCATATCTAGAACATCACACAATATCTCTATTTTATAGGTCTTTCCAATGCTAAAAGGTACCAGACACTGTGATTTAACATGTACTTCACCCACTTCTTTGATCCATCCAATTATATAGGGGTGAGGATGAGGAGTAACTGGCAACTTCAACTTGTCAATAACAGTTTTAGAAATTAGGTTCTCTGTACAACCACCATCCACTATTACTTTGCATTTCAATTCTTTCAATGTACCCACTGTTACAAATAAACTATGCATCTGTAAATGTTCACTGACTTTTGGGGCTAACAGAATTTTCCTTACCACCAACATTCTCTCACATTTATTGTCCTTGTCAGAGATATCATCACCATAGACTTCTTCACAACAATCTTCAATTTCACTGTCATCACTAATTTCTTCGTACAACTATTTTTGTTGAGAAATCATAGCCCTGTTGGACCTAGCATTAGTTTCTCCAGTTCGCAGTGGGCATTCTAAAGAATAATGATCAGGTTGTTTGCATTTCCAGTAAGTATTAGGCTTAGGTTTTGCATATTTATTTTTTTCATTAGCTGGTATTGAAAATGTTGGTTTACTACTCAGATTTTCTTTTCTTTTAGCTTTATGTTCAGTACCAGGTGTATCAACCATTTTGCTCCTCTATTAACTTGTTCCTTCTCCTGACAATCGATTATACTGAGATGTTCTTATTTTATTTTGTTTCATCAAGTTTTCATTTCTCAATGCTGACTGGATTGCTTCATTTACAGATCCTATAGATTTAATTGCCAGTTTCACCTGCAAATCATGCCGAAGACCTCCAACAAATCTTTGCACTCTTTGTGTCTGACAGCCTATGATATTCCTCAACATATTCCGAAACAGAACTTGAATTCTGTTTACAATTTTGTAGTTATTGAAATAGTGATTGCTCAAAGTCAATAGGTAGATACATATCTTTCAATAGCCTTTTCATCCTAGGCCAGGAATTAATCTTATGTTTACCTCGAGTGACTTTGTCACGCCCCGGCGATGCCTGACCCGAGCCGAACCCGGTCCAGGGGCCGGTCAAGCGCGCGGGGGCGACGAAGTGAAAATTGAGAAATGTTCTAGCGGAAGACTTAACCCTAACCACGGGCGATTAACAGCAACACGGAGTGCGCACAATCCTTTGAGCAAGAGTAAATAAAAGGGAAGAAAAAGGTGTTGCTTATCACAAGGTAAACAACAATCTCAAACCCACAACTTAGTTAAGTAAAGCCCACACCAGCTCAAAATAAGTCATAATCATCACAACTGTAGTATATGACATAAATCCAAAACAAGAACCCTACACAAAGGTTCGAACATAAAGCATGAAAGAAACGATGATAAGTCACTCAACAATCTCCATCATCACACCCAAGCTACCTCTGACCTTTCCTCAAAGAGGCAATCCTGTCCGTCTGCGTGTCGCACCACGCAGCCCCAAATCAAAACACAAAAGAGGGGTGAGTTTTAACACTCAGCAATGGTTTTTAATATCACTGTCAACGTAGAAAATACGATAGCTTAGAAATGAGATCGTTCAGATCAAAGATTTACATGGTGCATCACTTTCTGATCACACATTCATATCACCTAACACTGCATCATAATGCATAATTCAACCTGCATGGATGTATCTCTAGCATACATATTCCCACATGCATTCACATGACGTACCAATCCCGCATGGATGTATCTCTAACATACATATTCCCACATGCATAATATCATCACAACCTGTATGGATGTATCTCTAACATATATATCCCACATGCATAATATCATCACAATCTGCATGGATGTATCTCTAACATACATATTTCCACATGCATTTTATCATCAAAGTCAACATGCATGGATGTATCTCTAACATACATATTCCACATGCATAACATCAAAATCAACATGCATGGATGTATCTCTAACATACATATTCCCACATGCATAATAGCATCACAACCTGCATGGATGTATCTCTAACATACATATTCCACATGCATTTTATCATCAAAGTCAACATGCATGGATGTATCTCTAACATACATATTCCACATGCATAACATCAAAATCAACATGCATGGATGTATCTCTAACATACATATTCCCACATGCATAATATCATCACAATCCACCTCCATCAAGGAGTAATCACATATTAACGTCACACAGACGGGAGCATATACAACGCCACGAAGGCGTGTCATGGTCCAAAATTCTACACAAGAATTCAAGAAAGATCGGGGTTGTCAATCCCTAATAATGCTCGCCCTGGACGATCTTGGCCAAGGATGTCCCATTCTCACACAGAGAATCTAGAGCAGGGGTGTTCGCCCAGGGACATCTCCTGCGGAGGGAAGAGCCCGAGTTCTTACATAGAGAACCCTAGAACACGTGGTAGTGGGGTGCATACGGCATACCACACTGGATTCTCAGGGTCCAGATGACACACATAATAACATTCTCACATATCCGCAAGACAAGTACACAACTCGTCCCCACATCATTCCATTAAACAAGACTCAACCCGGGGAGTGCACTCGTTCCATACAGGAACTCCAAATCGTTCCACACAGGAACTTCAAATCGTTCCACACAGGAACTTCAAATCAAAATATGTCCTTTCGGACCAATCAACTTGCGATTAATCCACGACCGATAAACCCGGCACACAATTCCATCACATTGCATCCAATCGGTCAAATTCGATTAATCACGATGAAGCCTCAATTGGAAATCCATTTTCATGATGCGTGCAGCATGGAACATGCGTGGGCAAAGCATACATAAATCCTAATCATGATAAGTGCTCTCACCAGCCCCTAATGCATCATTCATAATCATGATATTAAGCTTCAACATCATCATTTAACCCCCACATGTGTGTGTGTAACTAGTAGAAGCCTTTCACATAATGCATATCAACATGCTTCACTACCACACTACACATGTGAATTTCTATCTAAACATGAATTCCAGCGGAAATCATAGTAGAAGAATCGTTGAAATCATAGTTAAATTCAAAACTCAACCACAAAGGCTAAACGCATATAACATCACTCATTTCATCATTGAGTCATGACATTCACCAACATTCACACACCATTAATCACAATTTATCATGACAAATCAGTCCAACAATGATTGTAGTCCTACTGAAAATATATGCTTAACTAAAGGGAAACAACCATTCATAATTTCAAGATAACGATTCCAACATCATGCCACAAAGCATGTCATTCCACCATCTCTAAGCATATATCTCAACTCCATAAACTCAATAGCATGCATTTCCAGTAGCCTAACATAGCTTAAAACACTCCACATTCATATAAAATTGGCAAGCTAAAGTGGAATCATCAAAATAGACATCATACACACAACACACAATTTCCTGTGTAGCCGATCAATCGCCCTTCAGGCCGTTCGATTGGTTACACGCAAAAATTTTAAATTTTTAGTTCAGCCGATCGATCGCCATGCAAGGCCGATTGATCGCCAACACGGCAGAACAGTCATCTTCTTCCTTTCGCAAATCCAAACCGAAACACCATAGATAACACTTCAAATCCACATCTAACACCCTAATCATCATCAAAAGTCCTCCTTGACTTCTAGAATATCAAACCAAACCATAATAATGCAAAACCCTAAGAAATCGGGATTAAATAATTCCATTTTCTAATCTTACCATTAACACACTAAATCAAGCAAACCATTTCGAAATAATCCAAAAATGAAGAGTTTTACCATGGATAAACAGAGATTTCGAAGACCCATTACCTCAGCACTTGATTAAGCTCGGATTGAAGAGTCACCCTTCTTGAAATCCTTGAAAACACAATGAGTTTGAATTAAACTCTAATAGAAATCGATTTACCCAAGAAATCCCTAATTAAACCTTAGATCTAGGGCTTGTTGGTAGTAAAAATCGAATTTTGAATGTTAGGGTTTGTAGTAAAACACAAATCAGTAACTTTTGATGGTCAAAAACGAATTGAATCAAGGGGAAAATGGTAGATTTGAAAGAAATTAAGAGAAAAGCCATGAATTAGTGCTTAATTAGAGCAAACTTACCTTAATCGGCTTCTAATTCGGGCCTAAGTGGGGATTAGGCCAGCCCTCCTTCCTTAGCCTATTCCCAAAAATGGAAATGGCTCAGGTTTGCCCTTTTATAGTAAGGGTTGGGGTAGGCATAGGTAAGTTTTGTGGTGTAAATATCAAAAGTAGGCTAAAAGTGGGTATTTTGCAAATTTAAGCACATTTTAAGCCTAATAAAATTCTGAAAATTTTTGTGGGACTTTAAGTATATGTCTAGGTTTATTTAACAGAAAAATAAAAATTTCGACGGTGGGGCCCACAGGGGTCCCGCCAAAACCCTAATTTTTGGGAAAATGGTAAAAATTCCGAAAAATCTCAAAAATTCACATTTGGTTTAAAATCACTCAAAACCACTAATATTGAAGTTAATTTTGGTTAAAACTATCACAAACACTATTTATTTACGAAATCACCGAATAAGATCAGAAAACGTGTAAATCTCACGATAACCCATAATTAAAGAAAACCAAAACCGGTTCAAAGATGAGGGTCCTTACAGACTTTGTCTTGCTGCAAGTGATTCCATCATGCTGATGCACAACTTTTCAACTTACAAGCTACCACTCTGCATTTCATATCTTCATCTACATCGAGATAGTAAAAATAGTTATATATTTCTGACAGCCAGTCTAAAAAACTATTCGATGTCCAAATGGCCATTAAAAATGGCTAACTCAATTTTAGGTTTAAATCGAAGTTGAAACTGATTCGCACTTGGCTGATTTACTAGCTGAGGTTGAATTACCTCATCTTCTTCACCTAATGATGAATCAAGTTGTGAACCAGATCCATGTGGTACTCGAGCTCAAGGCTGTGCTTGTTCCATGAATCTAGGGATTGGATCCACATTTCTCAGAGGATCTCTTACTTGATTCACAATCGCCATCATGATCGAATTCAAGCTTCTATTCATTGTTTCCATTTGTGTGGCTATCAATTGCATTGATTGTTGCATCTACTATTGAATCAACAAAATATTAGCCATGGAAGGGACACTGGAAGTACCTTTAGTCCGATCCTTTGCTACCATCAAAGACCAACAAAATAGCTCTGATACCAAATTGACGCAGACGAACAATATGGAGACAAACAATCTCTTTATTTCTGGAATTTCAGTTACAAACACAAGTCGAGAAATCGGCCCAAGTAGATTTCTGCAACTTCACTCCGCAGAGTCACGAAACAAAACCCTCGAGAAAAATTCTCACACAGGCTACAACTTTTCAAAACAACAACAACTGACTAACGTCTGTTACCACTAACTATTTATACTAATGATTTTGTTTTTACACAATTTGAACTGACGGAGCTTCTAATTGAAGAAACGTCGTCTGTAGTTTTATTATTGTTCAAATGTCCAGCTGAAGACGACAATTAATAGATTTAACGACCTCATCGTTTAAACTATAATGACAGAATCTCCCTTTACATCATACGAGTATTACCTGATTTACCAACAATTCTTAACACTTCGCATTAGTGATTATCGGAAATACCCTCTTCTGTTTTAGTTCTGCCACTAGTGTTTGATTAAATCCCCCAACCAATTCCTCATTTTCATATTGAATTCTCAGACTGAATTGAAACTCCTGCATTAGGTTTATGATTGTGTCATGAGCTATCTAAGCCCACTCCGAAAGCAAAACAGGTTACATGCAAACACATAAGTAGAAGTTGGGATTTCTCCGAACACATCTCCATCTATTATGGCCACTGAGCACAGTAGAAAAAATCATGTTAATTCCAGTTTATTATGTCTCAGATGACAGTCCTACTTGGACACTTAAACTCATCGAGTCTTTACATAATTTTGGTTAAAAGTGTGGCATCTTCCAATTATAAAAAATATTAAATATTTCGGTTGGAAAGCTATCAGATGGTTATATTGTTATATGTAGGGTTATTAACAAGCCAAGTTGGCTCATCGAGCAGGCCAGTTCAGCTCAGCTTAAATTGGGCTTAGCTCAAACTTGATTCAAACTTTAATAGGCTCAAGCTGAGTTTGAGCATACCCTTGCTTGACTCAGCTTAGCTCGAATAAAACTCAAACTCAAACCTAAATATATTTTTGAAATTATATATATAATATAAATAATACATATATTTACATATTTTATATAAATAATTATTAATATAAATATATATATTTATGATATACTCCTTCCGTCTTAGATTAATAGCTCTATTTGATTAGTTCATTTTAAAAAATTAAATATAGTTATTAATCTAGAATAGATGGAATATATAAAATACATATAATTACATATGTGTATCAATATTATGTATTATATATGATATATGAGACCCTTTTATATGAGTCAAGGTTCACTTACGACTACATGAGCCCCAATGTCGTATGCCCTTAGATTTTGATCCAACACACATAATTTAGAAGACAATTTGGTTTATGTCTCATTCAACCATTGGATCTTAATCTGATAGCCTATGATGCCTTAATTCAAGTTAACATTATTGAGCCCAAACTTATATAATTTTTTTCATGATATATATATTATCGTTAAATTATAATTGATATATAATTTTTATATATAATATAGATTTTAAAAAAATAAAAATACTAAAGACACAAACAATAATATATTCCTTGTGTCCCAAATTAATAGCTCCATTTGGGTTTTCAAGATAATCTAAAATTAGTTTAATTGAAAAAATAAATAAAGATATAAAAATATGATAATATATGAAGGAAGGTTAACATGATATTAAACTAATATACCTAAAAACTCTTCTAAAATAAGCATGATACTAAGGGGATAAACTTTAATTTACAAAAAAATGATTAGAAAATTTTTTCAAAAGTTGAAGCATGACACGTGAATCATCCTCAACTTACTAAATGTTTATCTTTTTACATTTACTTAGAAATTTTTTAGATACATGATGAGATTAAAGAATAGCTTTTTTATAAGTAAGTAAAGAAAAATATATATGAAGAATTAGATGGTAATATTGCCTAAGTGAATTTTTTATTTTCTATATCATTTTTAGTGATTATAAATATAGAAAAAGATGAAAATAATAATGTTATTTGTTATATATATATATATATATATATATATATAATTCAAGCCTAGCCCTATGTTTCACCTATTGCAATTCAAATTTAAGTTTGAGCCAAGCTTTGAATTTCCAATTCGAGCCAAGCTCGGGCTGAAATTTTCTAACTTGTTCAAGCTTCAAGCCGAGCTTAAGCTGTTTAAATTCAAATTGAATAAGCCAAATAATCAGTCCAGCTCATCTTGTTAACACCCTTAATTATATACAAATGAAATGTTGAAGATTAGAATTATGATCCTTAAAGAAGCATTGCTGACTCACAAGTGCACATGTTCTTTTAGAGGGCTGTTTGGCTTCAGATCTCCAGTGTTTCCTCCTGCCTCTTGGCTGACGCTACTGCCCATCTCTAAGGGTTAAGAGTTGCTAAATGCCTTGAGTGCAATCCATCTGTTAGGAACTTGAGGGTGGTCACTCACGATGCATTATGAATATCATATCTAAAAAGTTGTCCAATGTACCATGGAACACGGCAATGATTGTTGTTGTTTTTATCAAGGCTAGAGTTGCCGTTTAATTACTTCAAGACTTCAAGTTGTATCTGAGTTGCAGCAAGTGTCCATAGAACATGTCTTCAGAAAATCGAAGCAGCAGATGTCCTGCTCATTTGGCCTATGATTGGGGCTCTTGCCTGTGGGACAACTTCCCCCTTGCTCAATTGAAAGAAGTCTTGTTTCAGGGCGTTGTTGGAGTCGGAGTTAGACGTTCTGTATCTTACTTTCATCTTCTTTCCTGTTAACCATGTTGTTCTTATGCTTTGCTTAGAGGCCTTTTATTCAGCAAAAGAAAGAAAATAAAAGACATGGGCCCTTCAGGAAGACGATTATTCCTTCGACATCATGTCATGCTCAAATGCCCCCATTTAAGCGCCAAACATGAAAAAGAAAGTACCTTTTTTCTACATTTTCCTAGTAATATATTTCATCATCCTTATTGAAGCAAGAGGGCGACATCATTGCAAAGAATGTCAGCTGGAGCCGGGCACGCGGGCCTTAAAAAGTTTGATTTTTAATTCAAGCTCAAGTAAAGGTCGCCAATTGTTAAACGCCTGGTGGGAAATCCTAAAGCAATGCCTCTTCTTCTGCAAGTCATTCTATCGACCAGCTCTTGATTAGAATTCAACTCAAGAAAAAGACATATTTTACCTCTTTATAATAGTAGTCCTTCTTTGGTGACAGTTTAGAAGACAGACAAGGAACATGTAGGTTGAATAGCATTCGAGATAAACGAAGTTCACAAGAAATTATAGCGATTTACTTCCTCTCTCAACTGATAATGATTCAAACCCTATTCCGCATGTGAATTTGTTCCCAATTGATATCCTGTCCTGTACATTTCTTATCATTTCTATGGTGGCAATTTACATTTGGAATCATGAGACGGCGACCTGGTCCACACTGTAGCAACCCACCCACCAACATGAAAAAAGAAGACAGTTGTGTGAACGAAAAATAAGAGAGAAAAGTATCAACTCTTTACGAGGGCTCACAGAGATTCCATCAGTGGAAACCTGTATTTGGGTTGCCCTGTATCCACCGACAATCAAATGGGATGAACGACATAATGGAAGAGACCGAACCTGCGAAGAAAGAATTGGGTTTTCATCACTGCTGATCAGTGTGATCCATGGCAGAACAATAAGCAGGCCATTAAGGCCAACATAGCAAGTCAAGCATCTTCCAGTTGAACATACAAAAACAAAGTGAACCAGATAGGAAAAGATTTGTTAACATACAATTCTAAAAAAAAAGACAATTCTAAGACACAGATGAGCAATTTAGTCATCTGATAATTGATATCACCCAAACCGTCCAAATTGATACTGTGAAATACATAATTACTGGCCGTAAAATAAGCACAATTTTCAGCATAATCAGATCCACCAACTGGTGGTCCCAACAAAACCAAAGATTGGGCGTCCAGGTTTTTTAAGTGTCACAAATCTGTAGGCCTTATCATGAGATCCACCCCAATGCATCGCTTCTAGAGTAGCAATACATACAACAGTTTGGTGTCAACTTAGCTAACAACTTTACAAACTAGCACACACATGAGACCACGTAATAAAATTGATAGACTGGGCAGGCTTTCGCAGGTCATGATTGCAATCCCCAAAAGCACTGCAAGCCTCAGGAATCCAGGCACCCAAAATCGAATTAAAAGACGCCCACTTTCACCGAAAAGCAGTTCAGTGAGTGGCATTTCCTGACTTAGATTACCATATTTTGTCATTATTCTATGCAAAAGCACTCCCTAAACCGTCCCTTTAATCCTTGTCCCTTCAGCAACGAAGTCCGGGTTGCACACTGCTTCCTCTGGTTTCTCTTCTATTGACCGGACAAGCAGAAAATGGGCGTCGCCACAATGGGCGAGCTGAAGGCGAGCGTCTCGGGGAAGAGGGCCTTCCGTTCCAGTTCCAGCATCCGAAACGCAACCGAATGGTACGTCAAAACTTTTACGCAATTATCAGTTCTCTATATACTTCATTATTTATTGCAAACGTTTCTGCTTCATGAATCACAAGTTCTTGTGATACATGAATTTCTGGCCGGAGCTGTGGTCGCTTCTTGGTGCCACTCGCCCTCGTTTCCTTCGCAAAGGGTCAATTTTACACAGCAGAGCAAAGCCTGCAGACCAGGAAATGTAAGACTTGAACTTAGTAGGAGTGTAGGACTCCTCCAGACGGACGTAGATGGAGAGTTTCACTCTGCTACTGTCCAGGAGAGAAGGTACAGTTCTACAGAAAATATATGAATTTGGGCCTAATCACTAGTCTGTAACGGCGGAGATATACCTTATATGCTTAAAGGTCATAAAACAACTAGGGACTTGGACTAGGATCACGTTAATTTCCATTTCTCCGTCTTCAGGAGATGACAGGGGACAATATGGGGCTTTGAAAAGCTTTCATACGAGGTGGAAGACGAAAGAAGGTCTTTTTTCACCCATGTGACTTCCTTCGGCGCATCTTGCAAATGTCATAGTCCCTGTAGGCCTATGGGTCGAGGGTATGGGTGTTCGCGGACGGAAACGGACTCAGACATATAGTTATTCGTGGGTCTCCATCGTTTGAATAATTTTTGTGTTCGTTTTAATCTATAATATATTTTATCCAAAGTCCGTCCGTTATGGATTCGGACAGATATAGATAAATATTTTAATACCAAAATTTTTATTTTAATTTAATTTTTTTAAAATTTTTATAATATTTAAAATTATCTTAATATGTTACATAAGTACTAAAATTATGTTTTTAAGTTATCTAATATTTATGTAGTATATTAAAATTATCTTAATATGCTATATAAGTTTTAGATTTATATTTTTAAATTATCCAGTATTTATGTAGTATGTTAGGACTATTCTAACATAGTATATAAGTACTCGATTCATGTTTTTAAATTGTCAAATGCCTATGTAGCATATTAGGATTATTCTAACATGATACATAAATACTAGATTAATGTTTTCTAATTGTTAAAGTACCTATGTAGCATGTTAAGACTATTCTAACATGGTACATAAGTACCAAATTTATATTTTCAAATTGTTAAGTGCCTATATAGCATGTTAAGACTGTTCTAACATAGTACATAAGTAATAGATTCATGTTTTCAAGTTATCATGTGTCTATGTAGCATGTTAAGACTATCTTAAGATGCTACATAGGAACTGAATTTTATTTTTTTTCAAATAGTTAGTAATAATTTCTACTATATTTAAAAAAATCTTAGGTAAGTGGCAGATGCAGACGTTTGCAGACACAGACAAGGGTATGTCCGTGTCCGTAGCTCCATATTAGTGCGGACAAAAATTTTTATCTATTCTATATAAAAACGAAAGTGGACGAGGACGGATATACGGACAACGGACATTTATAAACATCCTTAGTGGAGGGACATTTAATTTTTTTCCCCTCCTGATTGGTTTTTTAAATTAATTAAAGTTAATTTATAATGAAAAATCAAATGGGACAATTACTATAGAACAATGGGGGTATTAAATTACGTGGGAGAGTAATAATTTATACTCTCGTTTTCTAAAATAAATTAAAATTAGTTAATTTTAAAAACTAAAAATAGCTATTGATGTAAAACGGATGGAATATATTATAGATGTGATTTATTATCTTAGGCAACCCTCTTGTATTTGTTGATTGGCTTTTGAGTAATGTTAGAACGATGGTAGTTTTAAATTACACGAGTAAGAACTAAAATTAATTTATTTAAAAAAATAAATATATTTATTAATATAGAATAGAGAGAATATATTATAAATGTGATTTATTATATTAGGCAACCCTCTTGTGTTCGTTGATTGGCTTTTGAGTAATGCTATCTTATACCCCCACCTGATTGCACTACTTTCTTCAACAACTATGAATGACTGGGATCATTTTTGCTCTCCATCTTAATGAGTTAGATTGAGAGTGAAAGAACCAGACCAGTCAGGTGGTACGATGACCAACCGATAAAGATTTCCATTGGCTTTCACTCTAGCAGTCTATGGAGCACAACAATCCTGTCTCAAGAAAGAGATTTAAATGTCCTTTGTGCTGATAAAACAATAGACATTGATGGCACACCGTATGCTCTATCGGCCACGCATTTAGAATCCGTTGACTCTCTTCAGCCATTTGGATGCGTCGTTAACCCAAGTGGTGGCCATGGTTGCATCTCTCTAATCTTTTGGCCATGGTTGCATCTCTCTAATCTTTTTGAGCGTGCGAAGACAAATAATGCATCAAACACTTGTAATTGGCCTGAGACAAATACTCCATCAAACACTTGTACTTGGTGACTTGGTGTGATTAGTAGATTTTTCTGCGCTTCTGGCTAGCCGGAGATAGAAGATGAGCATTATTTACTAGAAAAATAGCACGTTAGCAGCTTTGACTCTTAAATTCTAAGTAAAGTTTTTCATGTTAGAGCCAGTGAGGAAATCCTTAGATATTTGAGATTGATACTATATATTTGAGATTGATAGTATATATGCTAACGTATATTAGTACCACTAAGGGTGCTAATAAGTCAAGTTGAATCAAGTTTTCAGGTTTTTTTAACTCGAGCTCGATTTCTTAAAGTTCAGCTCGAGCTCAATTGAATAGTTTGAAGCCTAACTCGAGTTTGATTCAGTTAAGGAGCTTGAAACTTGATTTAAGTTCAAGCTCGAAAATATACTTTAGTAGTTCGAACCTATGTTCGAATTGAGCTCGAATCTCACTTACAACCCAAGTTATTTTTCCCTATAAAAAATTATATTAATTTAAAAAATTACATCAACATTACAAAAATAACAAAGATTATAACTATAATTTCATTCTATTAAACATGTAAATGTCACTTCAAAATCTATAATTAAAATAAGAGTTAATAAATTACCCACAAAAATCTTTCATTGGTCACCAAAAATTTAGCTAATGGTGTTCTAATCTCTTATATAATAATCCACCAAAAATTGAACTAGTCATGAAAGTGGCATGACAATGACAATTCATAGATTTAGTGACTACAAAAAAATTCTTCATTAGAACACTATCTGGACCTCAAGGTGTGCATTGCCTACAAATATAAAAATCTATAGGTAAGACAAGGTCCAACAAAAAAAAACACATTATTTTATTTTTTACACAATCAAGTAGAGACCTCATATCTATTTTTTACACAGTAGGCCTAAGTAAAATAGAGGCCCAAATATCTATTTTTTATAATATATATATATATATATATATATATATATATATATATATAAAAGTCCCGTTTATATAAGCCCGGGCTCATATATGCTTATGTGAGCCCGGGCACCATGGGCCATTGGATTTACATCCGACGGTTTATAATTTTTATGGGTAATACTTATGGGTTTAAACCCATGAATATTATGGGCCGCCGGATGTAAATCCGATGACCTATAGAGCCCGGGCTCATGTAGGCATATATGAGCCCAGGCTCATATAAACTTTTTCCTATATATATATTATTGGTCTATACAAAATAATTTTTTATGGTAGAGACTACCTACTTGTTTTTATTCTAATAAATAATTTCGATCTTTGTCTTCATTTAGCTCTAGAGAGCTTTAAATTCGACCATACAACGCTATTTGAGAATATCATTAGATAGTTAGCGGCTAGAACAAAATAAGAAGAGTTATATGGAGGTTACCAAAGCAAATGAATTGAAAAGCAAATGAATTGAAATGCAAATAGAATAAATGGAAGGGCTAGGGTCCCAAACCTTGCCTAGCACCGAAATAGAAGGCCTTAATCTGCAGGGTACAACTCGAGACAGTGGAGAAATAAAATAAGATGGAGCCTACCTACTTGGTTCAAACGAAGTAAATAGATCAAATGAATATAATCCAGGTAGTTCTTATGCCACTTTGAGGAAGATTGATCTGGATCCCTATGAACTGGTCTTAGAGAAGTAAATGGCTTGACTCCACTGGGAGATGGTAAACTATATGCGGAGCTAGAGGCAGAGGGACTTGTACTTGCCACACCATCAGATGGATAGGAAGTAGGTTGCTCTATAGCTTACCTCGGATATAAAATAATATACACGTGCTAGTGCATCGTTGATCATCCGTGTTATTTCATATGAAACAGAAGATCATTGAAAAATAATATATTATGTGTATATACAAAAATATTTTTTGATAGACATTCATGTATATGTATTAATAGGAAATTGTTCATGTGTCTAGCGCATTGCAAGTCATCAAATCAATATCTAAAAGCTCGCATAAAATATAAGAGAGATTTGGCAGTTGCTTTATCAAAGATTAATTGCCCTAAAATGGCAAGATGACTATTGCACACTTGTTGGCAAGTACCACGTACAAATATGACATTTATAATATTTTTATTCGTATATATAGTATTAATATGAATTTAAAATCTTTAAAATTATATTATTTATTTTATATAATTTACTCAATATATTGAAGTCAATGTTATAGAGTTGGAGCATCTACAAGTGTGTGAAAGAGTTTTGACAGAGTTAAGATACTCAATACATTACAAATCACAAGTATGAAGTTTTGGACTCATAGTTGACTCAATTTATTTTATAGTTTATAAATATAGGGGAGAAGCCAATGGTCGTGACTCATGATTAAAACTTTTTATATATATATATATATGTGTGTGTGTGTGTGTGTGTGTGTGTGTGTGTGTGTGTGTGTGTGTGTGTGTGTGTGTGTGTGTGTGTGTGTGTGTGTGTGTGTGTGTGTGTGATAGAGAAAGAATCAATTAGTGATATAGTAGTTACTAAGAGAAGTACAATCATACACGCATAAGCAAAAAAGACCAATATGATTAGTTAAATTAAGAATATGCAAATAAAATTACATATTTATATTTATTAAGATTAGAATGATTGAAGGTAGAATTTAAAAATTCAATAATATATATTATATAGATGAATAAGGGTATAATAGGAATAAAATATTTTTTTATACCTACATTCTTAATTTTATAAGTAGTAGGATTTATATTTATTTTAAATATAATAACATAATATGGATATTATATACAATAATATATAATATATTACATACTATATATTAATGAATATATATAGTATATATATTAGTATAAAATAACATAGAATATTATGAGTATATGAAAGGTGAAAGTTAAAAAATTTATATAATATAGGTATAATATATTAATATGTAAGAAGTGAAATACAACAAATTGGGTCGAGCTCGAGCTGAGCTTCGAGTTAATATCGAGTCGAACCGATTAGGCGTCGAGTCAAGTTAATTCAAATTGGCTCATGTTCTAGATCGGCTTGTTTACTATTGAGTTCAAACCAAGCTCGATTCGAGCCCCATTCGAGCCTAACCAAATTCGAGTCGAACTGAGCTAAGCCTATTTAGCTCGACGAGCTGGCTCGATTCGTTAGTAGCCTTAAGTACCACTAGTGGTATTAACACTAATATGCACTACTGTGTACGTCTTACACTAGGTTCATTGTCAAAATAAAGTATTAAAAATATATATGACCCTTTAAGTCAAAAAAATTAAAGTAGATAAATTATTTATTAAAAAATAACAGCTCTAGCTCTGACTCATAAGCCATGAGATCATGGTCTAATGGCCTAGAAGCCAGAGATGCAACCCTTTCTCTATTTATTATATTTAGAACTTGTCTAGTGTCACCGGTTTCTATGAACCAAAGCCCGTGACCAGCCTACATGATCAATGTCCCCTTATGTACCTTGTTCGAAACCCCATGTGAGTTGGTCACAGTTTAGGTCATAGAAATTTAGTTAAAAAAATATTTTTCTTATATTTATAGCACCTTGTGCCCCCATGGCTACCATCAGGAGCATATTTATTGTTCTTAATTATGCATCATGCTTTGTTTTTGCTTTGTGGGCCTAAAAGAAGAGCCCAATAACATTAGCATGTGCACCATTGATTTTAAATATTTAAGGGTTCCTATATGTTCTTTTAGGGTCATTTATTGATTAGATTGACTACTGCACACACATTAGTGCATAACTAACACTAGCCTGCATGCCGTTGATCTTAAAAATAAATGGTCAAGAGATATTTTTTAAAGCTAGGGTCACGGTGAACATGAGGTATGAAAAACTCTTCCTTCTAATCTTCAACAGTAGATATTATCAAATCAGGTGGGTTGGTTCCTGGTCCGATTCTTTTCTATTTTCTATTTTCTTTCTCCTTTTTCCCTAACCAATTTAACGATGATGCAGGCCACTTTCTGATGTTTCCAGTGATATCACTGTTGAAGTTGGCGCTACAAATTTTTCTCTGCACAAAGTAAGACTTTGCCCACTATATATAATTTTTTTAAAAATTTTATGAGAAAATAGCCGAACATGCCGTGTTAAATGGTGACTTTATGTCCAATAAAACCTTACACTAAATTTTAATTGGAGATATAAAAGTAAGTCCTGGTAATCTTATTGTATTATCATGTGAGACCATTTTTTTAATCAAAATGTGGTAGAAGATTTTGTTGCATGGAAAAAAAAATTATGAGTAAGGCTATTAAGCATCCTTTCCTAACCATATCAATCTTTTCGCATTAGTTTTTTTTAAATGGAATAACTCTTACAGGCCACAACTTGCTAATTAATTTTTTTCATCATCATCACCACTACATCCCTATTAACTCAAAACTCTCTAGTTCTTTATGTACAATGTTGGGATCCCCTATGTTCCGTGGTCATATACGCTGGTGAATGGTGATGGGGCCCATTCAGTTAGATGCATCTAAAGCACTTTCTTGACCGGGTTCCATGATAAGTCTGTAACCACAATACATAGGGGTCTTTGTATGGTACTTGAATCCAACCATAGTACATAGCTACAAATGACACTATGATCATGGAACCGGTCAAATAAGGCGCATCCAAAAACCAAAAAGTCAGGAACTTTAGTATATAAGATTTTGGACGCGTCTAACATGATCATGCTTCATGACCATATGGACTCCTATGGTATATAAGGTCAACAAACAGTACATAAAGATTGTGTCGGCTTCGGCTATTATATGTATCACTAACCAACCGTTTCCAACAGTTCCCGTTAGTTTCCCGCAGTGGGAAACTCAGGAAACTATTGTCTGAAGCGAAGGACTCAAAGATTACGAGGTTAAGCTTCCATGGCGTCCCAGGAGGCGCGCAATCATTCGAACTCGCTGCCAAGTTCTGTTACGGTTTGAACATAGAGATCAATCTCTCCAATGTCGCCATGCTTCGTTGTGTAGCTCACTACCTGGAGATGACGGAAGAGTTTGCGGAAAAGAACCTGGAAACTCGAACAGAGGCCTACCTCAATGAGATGGCCATTCCCCATATCTCCAACTCCATTGACGTTCTGCACTCCTGCCAGACACTCCTACCTGCCGCAGAGGAGACCCACATCGTTAGCAGACTCATCACTGCCATTGCGTCCAATGCGTGTAAAGAGCAACTCACGTCCGGCCTGTCCAAGCTTGAGCATAACCTGCCCGTCAAACCCATTAAAGCAGAGTCCGACACTCCATCTGACTGGTGGGGGAACAGCCTCACAGCCCTGCATCTTGATTTCTTCCAACGGGTTGTATCTGCTGTGAAATCCAAGGGCCTGAAACAGGACATGATAAGCAAGATCTTGATCAACTATGCCCACAATGCTTTGCAGGGTCTGGTGGTGAGAGATGTTCACTCGATTAGAGGAAGCCTGCCGGACACGGAAATTCTGAAGAAACAGAGGGTCATTGTTGAAGCTGTAGTTGGACTGCTGCCAACTCAATCAAGAAAAAGTCCAGTCCCCATGGGGTTTCTCTCTGGGCTACTGAAAACTGCTACAAAGGCTTCCACCTCTGCGTCTTGTAGGGCGGATTTAGAAAGACGAATAGGTCTCCAGTTAGACCAAGCCATTCTGGAAGACATACTGATTCCAGCCAGCCCGCATAGCTGCAACGATCATCCCACGTATGACACGGACACAATACTGAGGATCTTCTCGATATTTCTCAACTTGGACGAGGAAGAAGATGAAGGGACCCACCTGAGAGACGAGAATGAGATGGGCTATGAGTTTGACAGCCCGGGATCCCCCAAGCAGAGCTCCATGTTGAAGGCCTCGAAGCTCTTAGACTCTTACTTGGCAGAAATTGCACTTGACTCCAACTTGACACCATCAAAGTTCATTGCCCTGGCGGAGATACTTCCTGACCATGCCCGGGTCGTAAACGATGGATTGTACAGAGCAGTTGACATCTTCCTCAAGGTGAGCTGTTAATAACTTTATTGCCATGTTATAGTAATTGCAAATTTAGAACTTACCAACAACTGTTCCATCACTTTCTACAGGTCCATCCGAACATCAAAGACTCTGAGAGGTACCGGTTGTGCAAGAGCATAGATTGCCAAAAGCTATCCCAAGAAGCATGCAGCCATGCAGCTCAGAACGAGCGGCTCCCGGTGCAAATGGCAGTCCAGGTCTTGTATTTTGAGCAAATTAGGCTCCGAAACGCTATGAACGGCAACGCTCACCCTCACTTCTTCTTTGGATCAACCAATGGGGCACACTACCCTCACCGCTCAGGCAGTGGGGCCGGCAGTGGAGCTATATCTCCCAGGGATAACTATGCGTCGGTGAGGAGAGAAAACAGGGAGCTGAAACTTGAGGTCGCACGGATGAGGATGAGGCTGACGGACCTTGAGAAGGACCACGTCTCCATGAAACAAGAGATGGTTCGAGCCAATCCTGCCAACAAAATTTTGAGATCCTTCACCAAAAAACTAAGCAAACTCAATTCCTTGTTCCGAATCCGAGAAAACATGTCCAAAGCCCATTCTGAGTCTCGGTTTCTGTTTCAGAAGAGAATGCGCCACTCTGTTTCTTAACAGGCAGTGCGCAGCGTGGATATGTGTGTATAGAGTGTGACTGTATGAAACCGCAGCTAATCGTTTGGAAACCAAGTCTTGTTTTCGTGAATCTTCCTGCGTTGTCAGTCAGTCGGCATAGAAAGTTGGGTCTGACCAGAAATAAGTTCTGAAGGAGATGGCACGAAAAGCCGAGTCAATCATTTTCCATCCCAGGAAAATGAAAAATACAATCTTCAATCATAAATTTATAAATTAGAAAGGTACAAATGAATGTGGTCGTGCATTCGCTGCACTTGTCCGCAATTTATGATCAAAGGAGAAGACAGAGTTACTACAGCTGCCCAGCATCTCTCAGTTAAATGGAACTTGTTACAAACACCCAAAAAAAACATATAGCATGAAATGACGGCAAAACAAATAATTTACAATTGATGCATGAACTACCAGAGACATAAAAGTGGAGGTCATCTCCTTTCAGATACCAAAGCCTTGCTACAAAGCCAAAATACCAAAAGTTCTTAAAATGTATCCAAACCAAAAGTCCAAGAGTTCGTAAAATGTATCCAACTGTAACTTTTGTAGATCAAGCCAAAATACTCCACGGATCCACACTGAAGAACAAATTTAGTACTGCAAACTGCAACAATCTGACTTGGCGCATATATAACGAAACCACTTGACAACCACTCGTACATATTCAGCGAGGGACAATTGTCCTCTGTTCCCGCAGGTAATCTTAAATATGACACACTCATCGTTCTATTATTCGGCGGCGTGGTCTGTGGTCGCCAGAATTTCTTTCCCTCTCCCTTCTGCCACTAACCACAGTAAAATTTTCACGTTGTCCATGCCCAAATCTATCCCTTCTGCTGAGCCTATCAAAACTCTGAAAATCTCCTGTTCTTTCATTTGCTCTCCGCCCCCAATCCCTTTTCTCTCTATATGCACCCTCATTCCTGCGTGATCCTAAAGCATCTCTGTTGCGATTATGTCTATTACCATAAGAGTTCATTGGCTCCTCCCTAATACAATTTTGCCTGAAGTGCCGATTCCCAGCAGAGGCAGAGCTGCTATTACCTCCAAGCCTAGACTGACCTTTCCTCACATCTGTTCTATTTCCACGAGATCGTATATCATCTTTACTTTCAGAGTCTGAACCAAAGCAAACCTCATCTTCAGAGTAAGGAAATTCTTCTCTATGATTTCTGGCAGGACTCTGTCTGCGTCCTTTATCCCATCTGTGCGCGAAACCTTGTCCCATATCATCATCACCATCAGAACTCATGCCCATTTCGTCGTCAGAACCAACAGAAAGACCCATGTGTTGACCATTTCCTGTTACTGATTTATGCCTAATACTTGCAGTAAGACTAGATTTCCAGTTGGAATTCTCTGGAAGTTCTCCCTCAGAATCAAGATCTACATCACTACCTCTTGAGTTTGAAATGGGCATCTTTGCTTGCATAAAACGAGAAGAGACATTTCGATGATAGAAATCATCAGACTCAGAGCAAGTAGACTCGGGCTTTGATTGGTTAGTATTAGACGTCTCCAACTCATAACTGTTTATGTCATCATCATCCTCGTCATCAAAGTCATCAAATCCTGTCCTAGTTGCAACTGAAAGGGAAGGCCACCTTTTATGAGGCTGTGAATGTCGATCTCCTTCCTCTCTACCTTGTGGTCGTCTGGCCATAAAGGAATCTTCATCATTAAGTCCTCGTATTTTCCCATCTCCATAAGTTTGATTGTCAATAGAATGTACCCCATCTGCTTTTGGTGGATCAGCAAATTCAAAAGCAGCAACGTCTGCACCATCAGATTCATTATCATCAAAGTCAAAATTCCAGGCATCAGAAATGTCTGCATTTCGAGCCGATCTCTGTAATCTCGTTCCAGGGCCACTCTGCTTTTCCTGGACTTGGTTTTCCATATATTCATCTGGTGGGCGCTTGTGCTCGCAATGGAAGCAAACCATGTTCCGCCTATAATTCAAGAAATTGCATCTGCAAGCCATAAAAATTGGAAAGCTATTACAATACAAGCGAATACAAAATAGCCATCATAATCACTTGGACCACAGCAATGGAACATATGGAACTTTTAAACTTATGGCAAAATGGCAATAGACACATACTCGGGACATTCCCATTCCCCTGGGAGTAGCTGCCTCTTTGGTCGTTTGGCATCACACTGCAAGCACACAGTGTTCTTTGCAAAGTTCATAAAGTCACACCTGTGATCAATATCTGCCAGTCAATATAATACGAGCCATGCAAATGGCAAACAAAATTAAAGAAAATTATCAAATAGCAAACCACATTCAAGTAATACATGACTGGCATGCGACCCTAACTTTACACGTAATGGTGTCATTATTATGTATTAATGGAGATAGTCTGTGAATCAATAACTATTTTTATTTCATGGCAATTTCTGTCTAATCTATACAAATAAATTGGGAATCAATTTGTAAATCTACCGTCACATTTTGGAGATATCAAGTCCATTCTACATGAAAGATGTAACTAGAACTTCGCTGACTAAATTTTGCAAGGCATATCTTCCAATTAATGGATTACTAATCTACAAGACCTTGAGTTCAGAACAAAACAACAGTGGGACAAGAAATACTTTTGATAAAAACAAATGGAACCTTAGAAATTATGTTCAAGTAAATAAAAGCAAAGGGATAAAAAAAGTACTTTGGACACAGCCAATCTCCCTTTTTCATTTCAATGTCATCACGTCCAACTCGTTTCTTCTGCGGCGGAGGTGGTTGCTTAATTTTTGGAGGAGGCTTCTTTATTATGGGTGGAGGGAGATTTGGATCTATTGGAACTGAGCTAAGCTTAACAGTCTCATATAACAGCTTGCGAACTACAGTTCTAACAGATTTCAAATTTATCATGGACTTATTTTCAACAGATCCATTTATTGGATCAAATCCAAAAGTTAGTAAAATGCGAATAACATCCACTGTCCGTGCTTCATCTTCCTTACGAGTGAGCAAGTACGCTCTGCTACAGGAGTTTCTTAGGCTACATGAACTACAAACCTGAAAGGAAATAACAAGAAATATAAGTCAAATACATATTTCTACTGCCTGGCATAAAAAGATCATATACCCAGACACTTATGTTGGAACAGAATTACAGATTTAACTAATAAATGAAAGAATTACTTCCCACCATCTCCATCTTATATAGGAAAATAGAACTGAACCATGCAACAAAAAAGATCTACAAAACAAATTTCAAGCAATTTTTTACGCTACAAAGAATGCAAATAATTGAAAATTTTGGAGTACTGGTAATCATTTTAAACCAGACAGTGCACTGTATAATTCAAGCATATTAAGATTGGTGACCTCTTTATTTTATTTTTTTTATAACTATCTTCTCATTGATTATTTTTGGCATAAGTTTCATCCTTTTCTTAAATGTCCTTCTGTGAACTGAACACATTACTTTATAAAAGCTAAAGGCCAATCGTGGCAACAATTCTCTTCCTGTTTGTTCATTCTTCTTATCCTTTGATCACCATAAAAGAACACAAAATAAAGAAAATAACCGTTGAGATTTATAGTGAGGCAGATTTCAATTTTTCTACAGACCAAAAAAGGTTCCAACCACCCACCCAGCCTCTGTTAAGCTGGTTGGATCTCTCCCTGTTGAATTGTCCACAGAGATTTCTAGGTCAAATCCTCGTGGCGTAGTGTGTGAAGGGTGTTTGGATTCTTACCTATAAAAAAAAGAAGATTCCAACCACCAATCAAGCCCAGTGGATGTGTTTATCATAACAAATTGAGTATTAGAGTTTGGGCCATAACAAAGCCGACAGTTTTTACTTCAATCTGAATTTTGTAGTGTTTATAACAAGGTGGAGATTCCAAAGGAAAGTTTCCTATAAAAGAATTTTATTTGAAAACAAAAGGAGTAGACACTAAAGTGATATCAAAGCCGATAAGAGGCTTACTATGGGACTTGGCATCATGCGAATAGTTATAACAATCTTAGAAGTTTTAGGAAAAGCAATTCTGTGTATAGTACATAAAACAATAGCAATCCATTGTGATGGAGAAATGTCAACAATGCGTAGACTAATAGTCCCAATAAATAAGAGAAAATTATAAAAAGATTAAATAGATGGCAACTAATATAGATCAACATAAATAATCTGGATTAGAGTGCAACATACATCTCCTTCATCGAGATGGACATATTTTCTCAACACCTTTGCTGAAAAAACCACCTTCGAATCTGCACAGGGGCATCCGTGGCCCACTAGAATTTGAATGTCCTTCCTCGACAATGACCTGAAGAAGAAACTCAGATCACAAGCAAAACAATGTGGCACCCCCAAAAACTCATAAAAAAGATATTCACCTATTTAAAACAAGTAATTATTTATATATCATCAAACGTAGGATTGATCAAAGACGACATCTAGGTAACAAAAATGTCCAACTGTGTATCAGTCAGTGATGAGAACCTACAATGCAATCAGATTATCCCGCAGCCATCATCATTTTACCATTTTCAACTAGCAAACGAATTTAAGATTTTTTACCAGAGTACGATGAATTTGTATCCATGAACATAGATGACTTCAAAAAAGCAACAGACCTTAAAATGTCGAACCGGTCGCGGCCAAAATTAACACAAGCTGTGCGGACAGTAGTAAAATCCCTCGTAAAATCGATCCCTTCTTCCACAAATCCCGGGACTTCCTCGCCGCCCAAGTAGTGGATTGCCGGGTCCTCGTCTCTCCTTCGATGATCAAAGTAATTCTGCCTCACTAGCTGTTCCATGAACTCAATCCACTCTGGCCAGGGGTGGACGACTTCGATTTCCTTGGTTGTCAACAAATTCTCTTTTTTCTCTGTGGCTTCTGAGATCGGATTCGTCGCTAGAGAAGCGCCAGACCTCGAAGGCTTGGCTTCGCTCTTCTGCTTCTTCTCCCTCCACGCCCGAATTCGCTGCAAGGTCTCGTCTTTCTCGTTCTTCTCCCTCTCGAGAGCGTCTATCTGGTCGAAGACGAAGTTCATTCGAGCAGAAAGGCTCGTTTTGAAATCTAGGTGTTTGGGATTTTCAACTTGGTGTTGGGAGGGTAAAGAGGAGCTGCAGCGGCATGGAACGGAGAAGGGGATGAACTCAAGAGCTAAAGGAAGCCGGCGAGAAGAAGACCTGCTGCCAAATAAAGAAGAGCGCCAAAGGAGGAAAGAGAGAGGTGAGAAAGCCATGAATAAGATTCAAATGGCTTTCTCCTCCCCCTGTCCGCGTTCAGATTTTCAGAGGCACAAAACCTCTGCAAAACCACTTCGTCATTCTCGGGGGGGAAGACAACGGCTTACCGCTCCTGGCTCAGAGGAGAAGTAAAATGACGCGCCATAAGTAGAGTAACTTGGCGTTGCTAGTTGTGTTGTCGGCGGTCGCAGTGCACTCCGTGTCCGACTGTCCGATTTGAGTTTCGCTTATTTTCGCAAACGGACAACTATTAAACAGTTTCCTGTTGTTTTAGCTTGTTGTGGAGGATAGTAATATTTTCGTAAAGTTATCGTGAGCCTCGACTTATATTGTATATACGTTTATAAATGGAATTTTAAAAAATATATCTATAAAAATTTATACAAGTATTTTAATTAGATTTCATAAATAGGCTCTATACAAAGTTTATATGAGCTTATTAATTTAGGCCAATCAAAACTCATGTGTAAGTCTTTTAATCTAAAAATATCATTTTCCTTTTTGTAGATGATAATTAGGGCCGTAAGAAACATGGGCAGGCCCGAAGCCCAGCCCGAATTTTTGTATATTTAGGCTTTTAGAATTTAGTGAATAAATTAGGTCGGGCTTAAAATTTTAAGATTTATAAAATTTTGGGCCAAGCTCGAGCCTGGGCCAAAAATTCCTAAAAGCCTGGCCCGTTCCAGCTCATTAATTTTTTTAGCTATTGTCATTTTAATCGTGTGGTCTTCAAGAGCTATGGTTTGGTATTGACATAAGATAAAAGTGTCCATTTAGGTTTTCAACATTCACCTCATCGTCTCCTGACTCTCATCACCTGTTTCCTGGAGCCCTAACCATTCACCGCCGCTCTACATTTGTCTCCTCACTATCATCGCATGTTTCCTGCAACCCTAACCATTCACCGCCACTTTGCATTCTCCTGCTTCTTCCACCACTTTCTATTTCGTTGATTGCTCTTCATTTCGGCTACTTTGGACCTCTGGCTCTCTTTGTGGGACTGACGAAAGGGAAGACCTCCACTTTCTATTTCACCTGCTCTCCAATTTCCATTTCGGCTGCTCTGGACCTTTGGTTCTCTTTGTGGGACCGACGGAAGAGCTCCGCTTCGGTTGCTCTTGTTTTCTTATCAAAATTGTCGCTTTTAGTTCAATCATCTCATTTGTTTTGTTATTTAATTCGTTCCATCATCTAGTTTGTTATGTTATTGAATTTGTTCTCTCTGCCTCTGTTAGTTCTGTTAATTACTCTATTGATTTTTGTATTTGTTTATTATCTAATTTATTTTGTTAATTAGTTATATCACGTAATTTGTTCTGTACTGAATTTGTTCTCTTTGCCTATTTTAGTTCGCATATATTGTTATGTTAGTTTCTCTATTGATTCTTGTATTTGTTTTGTTATCTAATTTAGTTCGTATATTTGTTCTATTAATTTCTCTATTGGTTTTTGTATTTGTTTTGTTATTTAATTCATTCTATCACCTAATTTATTTTATACTGAATTTGTTCTCTTTGCCTCTGTTAGTTAATGTATTTAATTTGACTCTGTTAGTTCCTGTATTTGTTTGTTATCTAATTTGTTATGTTAAGTAGTTCTATCACGTAATTTGTTTTATACTGAATTTGTTCTCTTTGCTTATGTTAGTTCGCATATTTGTTCTATTCTATTATTGAGGGTGTGGTGCTAGTAAAAATTATTGCACTATCAATAATGATATAATATTTTGTAGGTATATATAATTGTATATTAATAAGAATTATAGCTTAAGATATGGATTTATCATATGTAAAAAAAAATTATATCACATCTATTTCGGCCCGAAAGCTCGTAGCTCGGCCCAAGCCCATTTAAATTTTGGGCCGGGCTGAAATTTTAAACTTAGATATGGGCTTTAGGCCAAGTCTTGAAAAAAAAAAAATTTGGGCTAAGCCTAGGCTTGCTCCAGCCCGTCAAGGCCCGGCCCGTTTGCTTCAAACTAGTGCTTTAAAAACTTAACTCAACATAAGACATTAACGCTCTAAAACGACTATATGCTTAATTTGAGTTCAAATCAATAACAGGTTGCTTAATCAACTTAATATTTTTAAGCAACATAATCTTTCCCGATCATGTCATCATGGTCAGCATTTGAAAGAAGCGACACCTGTTAGATTCTAACTAAGAAGTGTGCATTGTAATCGGGGAAATTATTACAACATATTGAAGGTGACAAATCAAAATAACTTTCGCACTCGGAGTTTTTAATCCATACCGGACAAATATTGTCTGGTATCATTTCGTGTACAAATTGACACTTTTTGTTGTTGTTGCTACTAAGGTGGTTGGTTGATCTTGAGATATGCTCAAGTGGCATTCCAGAAACTATTTAAGCATGTGCAGATTGCATAACAGAATCCACCACTTAATGACGGTGCCCAAAACACACCTGGACCGAGGTCCCCCGAAAATAACCTGGCTGTCGGTCAAGCTGGTTAAACAAGCAAACCTTGGTTGGCCCAAATAATAGAAATCCGATCCACTCGTGTCTAGCAACTTTTGATTTCGTTCTCAAGTCAAGCTGCCAAAAACATCACGGGCCCGCGTCTATTATCTTACTCCGAATTGATATTCTTGTTGCAAAAAAGACAGTTAATAAGGAGGCTATTTTTGTTCAACAGCACCAGCACCAGCTCCATCCATTCTTTATTTCTTACAGGGCGAAAAAAATCTTCTTGCTCTCAGCTGGTATACATAGTTTTATACCCTAAATACCAAATTATGATGCTTGACAAAACAATAATAAATTTTCATAAATAAATCATATATGCACATTAGCGCAGGAAAACCAAAAGGCTGATACAGACAGAAAACATTTACCGGCAACTACAAATAACAGCAGATACAGAGTTACTAGATTTTTAACAAGGTTGAATCAATATTCCGATGAATGCTGTCACCCACTCAAATTCCAAAACAGATTAAGAACCTCGGTTGCCTTGGGCTTCCGCTAATACCTTCTATAGTTCGTTTCAGCGGTAACCATCCTCATTTTCTTGGCATTTAAGGCACAGATATCTACATCATTTTGCGCTCATATCCATGCCTGTTCCAAATGTATGAGATACATTGTCAGGCAAATCATAATTATTGAATTGAGATGCCATTTTCTAAAGTTAATGTATGTTACACTAAACAATGATGTTGTATCAATCAGTAAGATGGATGACAATGAGACTGATGCTCGTATCCTGAATCCTGATTGATAGAGATAAAACATATTCCAGTTTCCTTTTTCCTTCCACAAGCATCCTCTGCTCCTTATCGGCCCCTCAAGCGTATAGAGCTGGAAGAGCACCCTCTATCATTCTAACATCTAATACTTGTAGATCAAAAATAATATCAACCAAACTTGCTTACCATCAATAACAAATCACAGTTGGAACTGACAACGTCTCATTCCCATTGAGGCCATTTGACAGACCCGGCTGAACCCTTTCTTATACTTGACAAGCTGAAGTTGTCAGATGAATCATGCCATAACATCTCCATCTGATGTTAAACAATGAAAAAATAGATACAAGTTATTACTTACAATAAAAATGACTATGAGATACATCATTGAGTTTCAGTATCACTTTTTAACATAACCTCAAAATAATTATCCAATAAAGCTGAATCCTTATAGGGATCATTAAAGGTCACATTTCAAATTGAAATATAATACAAATTACACTTCACTTTAAATATTGGCAGTTTGGACTTACATCACCCACCACAACAGTGTCACCTTCCTTGACACCTAGTTTGATGAGAGCTTTATTTACGCCACATGCCTCTAAAACATGTTGGAACCTTCTCATTGATTCTGAATATCTGCACACAATTCTTTGACCTTATCACACCAAGAAGAATGACAGAAATAAGTAACAAATGAAATCTTGAAAAAATGAGCACATACTGCCAGTTTGTCATCTGAACAAATCGTTGTATCCCTGCTCCAACTACATGCCATGTATTTGAGCTGCTGTCAAGCGAGATCTCAAAGTCACTCATTGAACTACTTCGCTGCTTATGTATCATTTCAGCAACATAATTCAGATCTTTCCCACCGTTCCACTCTGCAAAAGATAGACAGGACAGCAATACGCAACAATAAGCATCAAATTAAAAACCTTCAAAACATGGAACATCAAATTTAGGGAGAAAAAAACCTCTCGAGCACTCTTAAAACTGACCTTCACTTTCACGCTTAGTGTCCTTCAACTTCTGTAGAAGTTCATAGGCAGCACAAACCACATCATGTGTTCCTTGCCTGTTAATTGCACTAATGCAGAAAGGAGATATGCCACGAGATTTCAAAATTTTCTCAAATGGAATCCAATTTTCATATGCCTCTGGGAGATCCATCTTATTGAAGACAACTATGTAAGGTTTTTCTGCAAGTGCTGGATTAAACAAGTCCAATTCCAACCTGACTGCATCAAACTCACAGTCAGGCTGCTGCCCAGAGCCATCCACAACATGCACCTATCAATACAAGCACATGAGCCCTTATAAGTTTATAAAGCTACCACATAATTATGAAAGAAGTTTTGTGAAGAAGGGATGGGAACATTCTTTAAAATCAGGGACGTAAAAATGCAAATAAAAATGAGAAAACAGAAAACTGCATGACGGTTGATCTATTAATAAGGAATATACAATCTCCAGTAATCCTTAGACAAAGGATTATAGCAGCCCAATTTGAACAACATATGCTTCGGCCTAGGCCAACAATACAATAAATAATAAATATCAAATTATGTGAAAGTTGTAAACAAAGATAATCTAGGCGGGTGTGACCAGTCAAACCGCCTACACTAGTATAGCCTGGGAGATCTCTTCTATGTTTTTTAACATATCAAATTTTTGCTTATTTGTGACCAAATTAAGAAAGTTGGGGCTCTCTTAAAAACTACATGTCATGCTTTTAAGCAATTACACCCATATAGCATTTTACTGTCCAATTGAGAATCGGGACTTATTAGGCCCAACGTAGATAAGCAAAAATCTGGAAATACAAAAAATGGAGGCTTGGGAACAAAATAATAAGGTAAAATCTTAGGTTAAAGGACCATTTAGAATTACAATCTCCAGAGTGTGTTGTGACAAGAAAGGTTAAAATATACCTAAAGTATTAATCAGTGAATTCTTTTTGGGGAACACTTAAGTGCCTAGGCAAATCTGCCAGCCAATTGCCCAAGAGCATATGCTATTTGAAAATTATAAACCAACAATATGATGGACATATTGCTGTGCACTTTTACAGCTAGGATCAAGTTGTCCTGCTCATGACTGTACTGGAAAGGGAAATAATTTTTCTGTCCATTGCCACATGTATACATCATATTTTGCAATATGATACAACAATAAATACCTTATGCGGGTAGAACTTGATAAATTAATATCAACACATCTAGTACACACAAAGAAAAATGCAAGTAAGAAGAACATCTTCATACTAAGGACAGAATACTTTAAAATATTAAAAAAATTACTGCCAGAACAAATTCTTTACAGAACAAGTAGAGTGATTTTAATTGTAAAAAAAATGCTGTCAGAACAAATTGAGACAACGTAATTTAGCTAGCGGCATATTGTCAGATTCAAGATGCCCTGCTCCCAGCTTCATGTTTGAAGTTTCCAGTAACAACTCATTCACAAGTTTTTCACATTATCAAGTAGGTTGGTTATAAACTTGTGCGTTTAGAACTTGAAGAAGGCGCCAGACGTCAGGCATCAAAGTTGCCCTAATTTTCATAGCCAGAATGTGAATAGTTGGTTCGTTACCAATACATTCGTCATGCAAAGGAAACATGAATAAGCTGCATACCAGGACGGAACACCTCTCAGTATGGCGCAAGAACTCATGACCCAAACCAAAACCTCGGTGTGCACCCTCAAGCAGTCCCGGAAGATCTGCCACGACCATGGTGGAATCATAGTCCAATGACACCACACCCAAGTTTGGCAGCAATGTCGTAAAGGGATAATTGGCAATAGCTGGTTGAGCAGCGCTTACAACACTAAGGAATGTGCTTTTTCCAGCATTTGGAGCTCCCACTATTCCAACATCCGCAACAAGCTTTAGCTCCAATTCCAGCCACCTACGCAAAATACTAGACAAATCAGTCGAGGGATCATATGTATTCTTTCGGACCAAAAAGAGTACAAGAAGTGCAAAAAATATACCACGTAATGTGTTGTGCTTCTAATTAGATTACAGAAATGAATAAGATAGGGAGATCAGACCCACATTTCTGCACCCTCTTCTCCCTTCTCTGCAATCTTAGGCACTTTATTAGTCCCTGACTTGAACGCAGCATTGCCCCGCCCGCCACGTCCTCCAGGCAACAACAAAGCCCTCTGACCCGGCCACAACAATTCCAACAGCACCACTCCTGTCTCTGCATCCTTCACGACCGTCCCCGGTGCCACCTTTACCACAATGTCCTCGCCCTTGGCGCCGTGCTGACTCCTGCCCTGCCCGTGCGCCCCTCTCCCTGCCCGAAAGTGGACGCTCTTCCGGAAGGGGAGCAGCGAATTCATGGAACCGTCCACCTCCAGGTACACGTTACCACCCCTTCCGCCATCACCGCCCGACGGCCCGCCCAAAGGCACGTACTTTTCCCTCCGGAACGCCACCACGCCGTTCCCCCCGTCCCCAGCTTTGACAAAGATCTTCGCCGTGTCAAAACATCGCATCACTGCAGGGACCCCCTTCTCCTTCACGTCCCCAGCATCCTCAGATTCTTCAAAGTCCGAGTCCCATTCTTCATCGTCATCTTCCACCTTATCATTACCAAAAACACCCCTGCTTTCTTGAGAATCGAAGTCCAGTATGTCGTCGACAACCTCTTCTTCGGAGCTCTCAGAAGCAGAATCAAAATAATCCGCACTCCATGGAGCGGTGGCGGCGTTTGCAGAAGATGCCGCTGCGGCAGAGGAAACCAAGTCAGAGAGCTTTATCTCTGCAAGAGATTGAATAGGGAGGTCAGAGGCATCGTCGTCACGGGGAGGGAGGCGAGTGTAAGTGGTGGCCTCGCCGCCCGACCCGTATAGCGGAGGAACTTCGTGAGAGGGGGTCCGTCGGGGTCTAAGGTTGACGTTGGGGCTAGGGTTTTTGGGGAGTATGGGCTGCTTCCGAGCTCTGGAGCGAGCTTGAGCTTGAGGGTAGAGACGAGCGGAGAAGGAGACGGCGGCAGCCACAGAGGCCATTTTTCAATTTTTTTTGTTCACTTTGACAAGAAAAAGGAAAATCATGAAAATAATTAGAGCGGCAAAAGGGTGGGCTATTTGGGATAAGGAACGGTGCATGGAAAGTTGGACTAGGCGGGTTACCTGTGACTATGAGAGATTATGTGTTTGGGCTTTTTTATACCCAAAGCAAAACAAAATCATGTATTCATGTTGGGCTTTCCCAGAGGCCCACCTCCCATTTTCCAGCATTGCCTTCTTCTTCGGCTCCCGCACGTCGCACGACACCACGGCTCCGACGCTCAAGCCTCCGCGATGCGAATCCCGCTCCTCCGTCTCGCGAGTCCATTTCGCGTATCGAACCTGTTGAGGCTAGTATCTTTCCATGTTTCTTTTAAGGTTGTCGCATGAGGTTTCGGTACATCGTATTCGCTTTGGAATTTGTTGGAGATATGGTGTGTGAGTGATTTTCAAGTTATAGTCTCAATTATGGATATTGTTTTTGGTCTGCTCGTCTAATATTTTGATTGAAACCGGTCTTCAGAAAATTTCTCTATAAAGGGTAAGCCTAATTTGTACAGTTGGATGGAGGAGACAAGAATAATCTAAGAAAGACTTGCTAACTTGTAGAATTCTTGTTAGGATCGAATATTTGCCTCTCGCCTTTCCCCGTGCCTCAACAGCCAATGTTGTTGTGATGTTTCTTATCGACGTTAAATTGTGTTAAATGCATAAAAACTGTTACTTTGTTCGGACAGAAAAAGTAGCGAGCGGTAGATTGAGAGATGACTGTAAGCAAAGTTGTAGTTACTTTTCCGGATGAAAGGGAGTTTTCTTAAGTTCTGGAGGGGGGAGGACGGTAGGGTTTGGGTTTATCAAGCCCTTTTTATTATCATCCCATGTGATTTCAAAGTCCTACACTCTTCCTGCGCCGTTGCCTTCAAGTGTTCATTTCTCGTTTGTGTTTTCTTCTTATAGGGAACTCGAGAATGACATTGAGACTGTAATACATGTACTTCAGCCAGGACCATTGGGTGTCATAGAACACAAATTCTCTGCTAAAGAGATTCATGAAGCGAAGACTACAGTTAAAAGAGCAGTTGAAAACTGGCAAAGAAATGCTGCCAAAGAGAGCAATCACCTTTGATGAGGAAGGCTGCGCTAAACTTTAGGTGGTGCACATGTATTTGTTTTTTACCAACCCTCTTTAGCTATTTGATTGAATAATAATATTCTTTGGGATGCAATTCAGCTTCGGTGGTAGCTTTTCTTTTTTGAGCTCTAATCATTGCAATGATATGGAAATTGTTTGGTTCCATGTATGTTTGAGTTCTGTTTCAGAGTTCATGTATCTGTCGTTACCTCTGTAAGCAGTGGGTCATATATAGGAAGCAACTTAATAGGATCATGACTAGAATATCTTTGTGAAATCTATGACAGTTTTTTACGCTAGAAATAGTTGTATCTGAGCTCGAGAGGATTCTAGAGAATATCTTTGTGAAATCTATGACAAGCAACTCAATAGGATCATTACTGTTATGAGTGTCATTTCATTCTCTAGAATCCTCTCGAGCTCGGATACAACTATTTCCATCTTTGGTCGTTGCTATTCATTTAAACTGAGGCACCTTTGAGTCAATCTTGTCAACTCCTTCATGCTCACGTATTTGAAGTTGCTTCCAAACCGTTGATGGGCAATATCATTTGACTCCAAACGGGTTTTTACCTTGAGGGAAAGCTGCAATATGAACAATGTAGGAGACATTTAACCAGTGTCTACATAATTAATCTTACATGTAGTGAGAGAACATGAAACGTGAAGAAGAGAAAATGAAGATTGTTCCATACCCACTGATTTAGGCTTCCATTAATTTCAGAGGAGCCAACTTGCGAATCATCCTGCCCCGTTATGAGCTCCAGAAGGAATGCTCTGAAACTGTTTACATCAGTCGCTTCAGATACCATTTCTGATTTGTTGATCCTATAAGAAATGAAAGGTGATTAAAAGTAGATTGAGTAGACAACGATTTTTCTCGATCAGTTGGAGGGGAAGAATGAGAAGTACTTTGGGTCTTAGAAGGTGCTGCTTCTTATGGCTTCTGCTGGATGACCTTCCCTGTCAATTATTTCTAGTAGTTGGACAGATCCCGCATCTGCAACTTTAGAAATGAAGTTCTCATCGACCAGCACATTAGAGGTTAAGTTTTTATGTGGTAAGGGAGGTCAAGACAATGTGAATGGTATAGACCTGCCAATATGAAGTATATTATATTACATATTTGTTGATCATCATCTATTTTTGTACATGAACATACTTGCAGTTTCTTTTAGATTGTATGGAGCTACCTTTAGCTGCTGTTGAGTTATTGAGAGTCTGTTTAAATTCTAGCCTGGATGTTGTTTTACTATTATCTGCCAGTCTCAGCCAGGAGCAGCTATGGAATTAACAAATTAGTTTTAAAAAGTTGAGGTTTGGGGGGTGGTGGGAAAGAGTGGGGGGTGGTGGGAAAGAGTGGGGAGTGGAAAACAAAAGAAAAGAATTACCATATACTCTTATTTAAAAAAAATTGTTTCATATTAATAGCTCTATTAGGCTCAATTTAAATAGGTGGTACTTAAAAGCATATATGAGAAGCTATTTTTCATTATCTTAACTATGGGTTCCCTTATTAAACAAAATTCATTATATGTTTTTCAAATAGAGCTATTAGTATAGGACAGAGGGATTAAGGGTCTTTTTGGATTGGTTGGAACTGGGAGAAAAGGAAATGGATAGGTGGAAATTGGGAGAAAGGGAAAGCGAAAGTGAAACCAAGTAAAAGAAAAATTAGAAGATTTTAAAAAAAATTATTTGGTTACATAAATAATGTTAGAGAAAATTTACGGTGATCATAGTAGTAGCAGTGGTGGTAACGGTGACACTGATGATGACGGCAGTGATAATAGGGGTAGTGATAGCAATAGTGATAGTGGTACTGTTAAAAATGGTAGTAGTAGTAGCAACGACAATGGTGGTAGTAAAGTCGGTCATAGTAATGATAGCGGTAGTAATAATAAGAAATAAATCTTTAGTACATTGAATTTTTCTTAAAATTTATAGATTGATAGGTAAAAAAGCTTTAGGCTAACTTTTTATCTATTTTCTTTCTGTTTTTAGTCTAATTCCTTTTTCCCATTACACTAAGAAGATTTATTTTTTCCCCCCACTTTCTACTAATCCAAAAAGGCCCTAAATGATTGCACACTTTGCCGTTGGGTAGATATTCATAAAGGATTATGTGCAAACTATCTTCTTAGTTGTTTCGCAAGATTACGGCCTTCAATCTATGATATGTAAAGCACTCTATGTACGTGGCTAAAATTTACACACCTTTGCCATACTATTCGGCTGACTTTAACAAAAGACTGAAATTCAGAAGTGTTGTTTGCAATTGGAATGTTTAAACGCACCTTGGTGACTTAATTTACTGGGAGAAGATCCTGATCATAAATTTGTAAAGTGTAATCAGATTTTGTGACTACCATCAAATGCAGATCGTAGTTTCTAGAAGATCTGTGGTCCATGTTTACAATAATACAATTTACAAACATGATCGTGGCATGAGTATGAGCAATGCTCTAGGCACGCTGGATGCATTAGCATGTAATAAGCATTCTGGGGTTAGCGCATGTAGTATTTTGTAATGTTGTTGTGTGTGTTTCTCGTGCGTGTGCAGCGAGCGTCCCTGGGCTGGGGTAAGTGCATGGAGCACTGAGACATAGAAAGGGAGGGACATTGCCTGATATGCTGTTTCTCAATTAATTAGTTTATGAAGTATATTAGCTTCACATATGTAAGACTCTGAACAGACTAGTGGCGGAAATGGAGGAAAGTTTTGATCTGTGGAAAAAAATGCCGATGCTACAACGTTCAGCTGCTTGTGAGAAATTTTTTTGATCAAAGGAGCAAGCCCTTTTACATTTAACAAAAAATGCCTTTTTCCTATTATGTTGCTGCCACTGAAATGGTTAGTAGCTTTTTCAAACTCTTCTAGTGTGTGTGAGCTGTTCCTCCTTTGTTCTACACTACTGCAAAATACATAATAGATCTAAAAAGGGTAAAGATGAATCAGCCTTATATAGTGTGTGGCGAGAGACCTACCTAATGCTGGAGGAGACCTCAATAAACCCCTCAGAACTACAATAACCTCATCAACTTCTTCATGAATTTATGAGTAAAATGGGGTACTAAAGAGATTAGTGGGGTCCATATAGCCTCATTTTTTGAATAATTTGTTAACTAAATTTTTATTTATGGAGTTGGTGCAGTATGATGGGCAAAACCATATTAGCCTTAAAGAAGAGTTTTAATGCTCCTCACTTATTTATGAGACTAACATAAGGAGTATAAGGAATGCTTATGAGACTAACATAAGGAGTATAAGGAATGCTTAAAGACCATTTATCTATGAGATTGACAGCATACACAATAGCACACATTAGCATCAACATCATCGATGCTAATGAGAGTACAAATGTAAACCCCAGTGGGTTAATAAAGGAACCCGGTCCGGGTATGAATTCAAACCCGGACCACGTCTCTTCATAAGACAGTCAGGGGGAAGGAAATTTCTTTCTCCCCTGGTGATAGATGGAACTGAAGAAGGAAGTCTCCAATTCCCTTACAACTCTTTCCCCCCTCCACGATTCTCCTCTCCTCTCCCTTGACGTCTCTCTTCCCTCCTCTATATAAGCCGATCTCCTCCCTCCCTCTCGTCCCATCAACCCCTTTTCTCCCTGGTTAGATGAGGAGTGAATTGGAGTCCGACAGCGGTGGTGGCAAGGGTGAGATCGGAGCAGCGAGAGGATTGGGCTAGAGAGGGGAAGACAAAAAGGTAGGATCTTTTGATGATTCACAACACCCTTTGTTCTTATTTAGGGTAATCCCCTTCTTCCCATTTCCGGAATCACTGTTCATAGTGAGATGAATTGCATAAAATTTCTTGAATCACACCCTCTTCCCTCTCTTGTGTTAGTTACATGTTTTCAGCCACTAATTATTGTTTAGTTGTAGTTTTCTTTAGAAATTTGAGAAGAACAGTGATGTAACGCTTGAGATTTTTCATATATTTTTCTTAAAATTCACAAAAAATTATTGCAATATAACATCTGTAAATAGGAGGAAAAATGACGAAATCAAAACCTGATAAAATAGTTTATAATTTAAAATACTAAACATCAATTTTTCATCTAAATATTTTCATCATAGGGTCAAACATCGTATGGTCAAAGCAAATATCCTCAGGCGTTATTCGAAAACACACATACGAATAAATTGTTATGATCATAGACTTTAAATACAAATCTCTCTCCCAGGCATCCCTGAGTGCAAGTCCCATAACAGTCCACAGTCTAATCCAATCGAAAGTTCAAAATGCATACATATCTTAATTCTTGTCTCACCCAATACAAGAGATCGTGGCACAAATAAACTCGCAGTGAGTCAAGCATATACCTGAGTCTAAGAGAATCAATCCACCTTGGAAGCGAGCATCCATCTCCAAGAGCTCTCCGCACAACCTGCAAAACTTCCCGTACAACGAGGCTAAAAAGTAGGGTGGATGATTTTTTTCATACTTAGTAGGAAAATACCCAATAAGGGAAACCAAAACAGTGAACATGAAGCAATCAACATAATATAATCATGCTCATACGCATACAAACATACCAAATATACCATTGTGCCAAAATCATACCATCAGATTAAACTTACACAAACACCCCTATTCAGGGTCTTACAAACTTACTCGTACCACCGTATGCTTATTCATACAACATATGTATACTTGTACGACCTTATTCATATAAACATATGCTTACTCGTACAGCTTACATATATTTGTACGACCTTACTTGTACAATCAAACTCGTACGACCATATTCGTACAGTCTACTGAAAATCATACACTTACTTACTCATAGCATACTCTTACAATCATACTTATACACATACTCTTACAATCGTGCTCATACACATACTTTTACAGCTGTGCTCATACACATACTCTTATAGCTATGCTCATACACATACTCTTACAGTCGTGCTCATAACAGTCATGCTCATACACACTCTTATAGTTGTGCTCATACACATACTCTTACAGTCACGCTCATACTATCGACCACTGAAGCTCATTACGCTCATACTATTGACCACTGAAGCTCATTACAACTAATAAGCTCCAACATCGAATGAAAAAGAATGTCACTGGGGCAACACCTTAACCTCCGGGGAGTGACTAGACGCCATAGACTTTTCCGAAGGTAAGGCACACCAATACTCATGGGGCACTGGATCAAACAGGTAAGAGTAGATCCATGATACTACTTACCCGAATACGCAAACATAAATACCCACACATAAGGGGTCATATAATTGCCCACCATAATGGGTCATACAGTGCCATAGAATTGCCCACCATAATGGGTCTTATAGTGTCAGTGCCACTCTTGGGCAGAAATCATACAGTGCCACTTTTGGGCGGAATCATACAATGCCACTTTGGGGCAGAAATCATACAACACTCCCAACATAACATCAAATGTCTGGGCTTAAATACAGCACACAGACCAAATCGAAAACATATGTCGCTCTCAATAGAGCATCAGACGTCTGGGCTTCATACAGCACATAGACAAAGTCAGAAACATACATTGCTCTACAACACGCAAACTAAATCAGAAACATACGTCACTCTCAGCAGAGCATCAGACGTCTGGTGCTCTATACAGCACACAAACAACATCCCGCAGGATAAACACCATGGCAAGACATGAGAAATGCTCAGCTGACTCATTATCGACTAGCTCAAACACGGAACTTAATCCGTTGAACCCTCAGGTCTCAAACTCACAATGTTATCATTAGTTGTGCTTATAATTCAAGTTTGAATTAAGTACATTATGCGGTACAATTATGTCTCACAAGCACTCAAGCATACCGTGCTCCACTGATCAAACCGAAGCTGAGCCCAATCCAAAACCCAAGTTCGTCAAGGCAATAGACTTCACTTAATCCGTCCACATCATGATCATAACACATCGTACATCAAACCCTTACAGTCTTACATACTTCGCTATCCATCTTATGGCCAAATCATCTTACACTGACATCATCAAATGAAGCTCCTCATAGCCAACCCAATTGTCTCCCCCTTACTTATATCTCACTTATTATGCTTACTTTTTACTTCATAATCTGTATGTTATGTTTGTACAACTATGCACACTCTTACTATCTGACAAACCTCACCTGTCATACCCATATCTTCTGTCATCCGTCATACGCTTACACATCCATATTCAATCCATACCAAACACTGTCACTTCATACCATCCATAGTCATACCTCTGGCCACATGCGCATACACATATCCATAGCATAGGCAAATAGTCATCATACATATGTATGTCTATCACACATATATATAATATACACATACTGTTATACATACGTAACTTACAAACATGCTCACTAGTCATCACTAGCGCATACATACACATTTACGCATACTTCAAACATACACACTAGCCATCACTAGCACATAATCCATACATGCTTCAAACATGCACACTAGCCATCACTAGCATATACATAATTCATACATACTTCAAACATGCACGCTACTCATCACTAGCACATGCATACATACGTCAAACATACACGCTAGCCATCACTAGCACAGACATACATACGTCAAACATGCACGCTAGCCATCACTAGCACATGCATACATCCAACATACTTACAGCCAACATACATGCCATATGCATTTCAACATGGCATAATTCATCCTCATATTTAGCTGACATCCATAGCATTCAATCATATAGTCCTAGCATGTTGTTACTCATTCAAAGCATGCTATCATGAAATTACGAGTTCAAAGCTCCCCTACCTTGTAATCATGATGTTCAGTGGCGAGCACACGATGGCGGCGGCGTCAGCAGTGGAGTTGGCGGCCAAGGCAGTACCTAGCTGAGAGAGTTATTGTCCCAAGGGTTTAGGAAGCACCAGAACTACACACGGCCAAATGGGGTATCAAAGTCAATGCGGCAAAATCCGCGACCAATGGCGGCACACTAGGGCAGCTGGGAGAAAAGTCAAGCCAACATAGGTGGCAGTGTGACTAGATGTTGAGGGTGTACTCACTGAAGATCAGCCGGTGTCTAAGATGTACTCGACCGGCTACAAGACGTTGAAATCGGTCGTGGACAGCACCCAATGTCGATGATTTCGCGTCATCAAGGGCCCACATACGGGCGGAGAGCGTGGGGAAAGGAGAGGTGGAGAGCTATGTGTCAACTCCACTCGGTGGCAAAGCCAACCGATAGTCAGGCGGAGCGAATGCAGCGCCTAAACCCAAAAGCACACGCGTAGCCACATGCACACACGACCCAAAGGGGCGGGGGAGAGGGCTAAAAGGAGGCAACCCAAAGCCCAAAAAAGGCCAACAAGGCTAAGGCCCTAGCGGTGGACAATCTAAGTGGCGATGACGCCGATCACTACCCACAACCAATATTCGTGGTGCGGGCAGTTGTGCATCTCACACGGTATAGGGCAAAGACAAGCGGCCTATTCTGAACAGAGGTATAATCGGGCCAAGTGGGGCTGACCCTCACTGTCGCCAAGCCAGGGCAGAGCCCACGATGGCAAAATGGCCCACAACTCGCCAATGGCAACGACCCAAGATGCACCCAAAGCATCTAATCGGGCGGAGCAAGTCAATAGGGCGAAGCGGGGTTGGAAACGACAACCCTCCACCGACACTAGGTCGAGGTAGGCTGGACGGAGTCTATCCCGTGGCCGGACAACAACTGGAACCACTGGCATCTCAAAAAAAATCCCACGGACAGTGAGATGGAAACATAACTAAAACCTGACCAAAGTGCTGGTAGCTCACGAGGGAACGAAGAAAGCATAGCGGTGGCTCTAGCCAGTGCCTATGGGTTCCTAGCGACCAACTAAGCATAAGTCTAGTTGAGGGTGGCTGCAAACGATATCAAAATCGTACCCCCACAGCTCAAAAATGAGATTGAAGGAGAGAAAAACCCAAAGAAAAGTTTGGTACCTCGTGGAGGAGTGAAGAGGCCATGGTGGTGGTCATAGCCGGTATCTATGGACTCATGGCGGTGAGGCAAAGCAGATCCTGACAAGAACCGGCGGAATCCGATGACGGAGGAGGGAGAACGGAGCGACCGGAAATGGGCTCGGGTTTTCTCTTCTCTCTAGACGTCGCCTTTTGCTTCAGTAAGCTTATGGAATGAAACTTACTGGACTCGGCTGTTTAAGCCGTGATTTCACTATTCACTCTTTTTTATTTTTACATCTACGTCCTTAATACGCATTAACCTCCCAGTTATGCGTTGTAGCTCCAAAATTTGAGTCGTAAGTGCACAGCAAGGCCTGCGGCCTGCGACTAAGCCCCACACCCGACTCTATGGGTATAAATACAAGGTATGTATATATAAATATGAATACGTTGTAGCGTCACATTTTTTTGCCGAAAATGACAAAAAAAGTAGCATGAAAATCTTAGAAAATCGTAGAAAAATTAGGAACCTTACAAGTGATATTTGAGACATTTTGTGCTTCGAATTAGGCTAAGGTGAGGTCCCTCAACGAGATCATGAATTGTCTTCTCAGCATGATTCGTTCTGTGATTGTATTGTGGTGGATAAATCTATCTGATACTATGCCTAGATTAAATTTCAATTTCATGAGCAATATATGCCTTAGATTAAATTTTATGTTATTCTATGTTGTTTATTAGCATGATGGGTACAATTGAATTATAGATTGATTTGTGAATTAAATTCCAAATGATAGAGCAGTGGTGCTATATTTTTTTAAGCTAATCTCATGTATTGTTCATATTGCTTAATATACATACACTGAGTTGAACTTGTATTTTGCACAATGCTAGACATGTACATTTTAATGACTGAAATGAAATCTAGGCAATTCTTGTATTTTGTTCCAGCATGAGTTATAATTTATTTAAATCCAAACTTAGTTCAATATAGGTGTGTAGAATTAATATATGTATGTCATGCTCTAGTGTGAATTATTTCTCTGTTTTAAGTTCTAAAATGTTGAACTACCAATTCGTATTGAAATTGAAATAGCTATGTATGATGTGATTTATTTGCATATAGTTTTAGTGAGTTCACAAGCATGGACATATGACTGAGTAAAGTACTGCATAAAATTTAGCCCTATAAGTTGTCTAGGATATAATAACGTTATGATATGTATCTCTTAATGATTAAAAATTCAATTTGAGTAAGTTGTATGCATTGCTTTAACATTTAGGAAGTAGCTGATTCAAATATAATTTGATTGCATACCTTACACTACTCCAAACCATAAGCCATATGTCATGCTCCAACGTGAATTCATTCTCTTATTTAAGTTTTTGAAAGGTTGAACTATTTATGTAATTGAGACCGGTTATATGTAAGATGTAAATTGATTTGTATCCAATATCTTGAGTTATAAGGGATGGATGGTGTTATGTAATTCACATTATACTCTATTATGATATGATTGAATTATATGCAACATGGTTATATTACTGAGTACATTATGGTTTTGGTTTTGCCTTTAAATTGCTTATAAAATATGATTAGTATTTTCTCTTATGAGTATGTAAGAGGAATACATTACATAATTGGTAGATCAGGTATTAAAAACCCACCTAAGAGTGATGGGTTGACAAGGGTAGTTAAGATTTGGGTTGGGTGATTCAATTTAAGGATTCAAGATAATAAGACTACTCAGGTGCCACATATGGATGAGGGTGGACCCATCCTTTGGTAGTTCCCTCCCGACTTCACGGGTTATTACGAGTGCACACGTATGACCACCCACGGTGCATTCACACCGGCGCAAATCACAGATCATATAGCTAATTGTAAGATCACTGATCTTAAAACCGGTTTTTGGTTATCTTTAATCATTGGTTATCGTGAGATTAACGTGTTTTCTTATTTATTTGGTGATTTTGTGAATAAGTAGTGTTTATGATGGTTTTAACCAAAGTCAACTTTAAGATTGGTGGTTTTAAGTGATTTTGAATCAAATGTGAATTTTTAAGATTTTTTTAGAATTTTTACTATTTTTCCAAAAATTAAGGTTTTGGCGGGACCCCTGTGGGCCCCACTGTCGAAATTTTAGTTTTTGTGCCAAATGGACCCAGACATCAACCTAAGGTTATACAAAAAATTTTAGAATTTTCTTAGACTTAATTAGTGCTCAAATTTGTAAAATACTCATTTTTAGCCTATTTTTTTATTTACACCCCATAACTTACCTATTGTAAAGCCCGAGATTTTTCAAACATTTTCCTTAAAATTCATGGAAAATTTTTGCAATATAACGCTTATAAATCGGAGGAAAAATGATGAAATCAAAACATGATAAAACAGTTTATAATTCAAAACACTAAACATCCATTTTTCATCTAAATATTTTCATCATACAGTCAAACATCGTACGGCCAAAGCAAATATCATTAGGCACTACTTGAAAACACACGTACGAATAAATTGCTATGATCATAGACTTTAAATACAAATCCCTCTCATGCATCCCTGAGTGCAAGTCCCATAACCGTCCACAGACTCATCTAAATGAAAGTCCAGAATAAACATATTAACGTCTCATCTCACCCAATACATCAGATCGTGGCACAAATAAACTCGCAGTGAGTGAAGCATATACCTGAGTCAACGGGAATCAATCCACCGCTGAAACGAGCGTCCATCTCCAGGAGCTCTCCGCACAACCTGCAAAACCTCCCGTACAACGGGGCTAAAAGGTAGGGTAATAAGTATTTTCATACTCAGTAGGAAAATACCCAGTAGGGGAAACCCAAACGGTGAACTCAATAATTTCATAAATACATGCGTCATGGAACTCAAACATGAAGCAGTCAACATAATATAATCATAAACATGCTCATACGCATGCAAGCATACCAAATGCACCATCGTGCCAAAGTCATACCAAAGGCACCATCATGCCAAAATCATACTATCCAATCAACTTACACAAACACCCTTATCCAGGGTCATACAAACTTACTCGTACCATCATACGCATACTCACACAACATACGCATACTTGTATAACCTTACTCGTACAATCATACTCGTACGACCTTATTCGTATAGTCTTCCTCAAAATCATACACTTACTGTCTTACTCAGAAACATACTCTCACAATCGTACTCATACTCTTACAGTAGTGCTCATACTCATACGCTTACAGTCCTGCTCATACACATACAGTCGTACTCACACTCATACAATCATACTCATACTCATACAGTCGTACTCATGCACATAATTGTACACATATCAACGACCACTGAAGCTCATTACAACTAATAAGCTCCCGCGTCGAAAAGGAAAAGAATGCCACTGGGCAACACCTTAACCTCCGGGGAGTGACTAGACGCCATGGACTTTTCCGAAGGTAAGGCACACCAATGCTCATAGGGCACTGGATCAAACAAGTAAGAGTAGATCCATGATATTACTTACCTGAGCACGCAAACATAAACACCTACACATAAGGGGTCATACAGTTGCCCACCATAATGGGTCTTATAATGCCATATAATCGCCTACCATAATGGGTCTTATAGTGTCATTGCCACTCTTGGGCAAAAAACATACAATGCCACTTGGGCAAAAACGTACAGTGCCACTTGGGCAGAAACATACAGTGCCACACTTGGGCGGAAACATACAACGCTCTCAACAGAGCATCAAACGTCTGGGCTTATACAGCACACAGACCAAATCAAAAACATACTTCGCTCTCAACAGAGCATCAGACATCTGGGCTTCATATAGCACAATGACAAAATCAGAAACGTACATCGCTCTCAATAGAGCATCAAACATCTGGACTTATACAACACGCAGACCAAATCAGAAACAACGTCGCTCTCAGCAGAGCATCAGACGTCTGGTGCTCTACACAGCACATAGACAACATCCCGCAGGATAAACACCATGGCAAGACATGAGAAATGCTCGGTCGACTCATTAGCGGCCAGCTCAAACACAGAACTTAATCCGTCGAACCCTCAGGTCTCAAACTCACAACGCTATCATTAGTTGTGCTTATAATTCAAGTTTCAATTAAGTATATTATGCGGTATAATTATGCCACACAAACTCACAGTCCTCGACTGATCAAACTGAAGCTGAGCCCGATCGAAACCCAAATTCGTCAGGGCAGCAAACTTCACTTACCTATCCACATCATGGACAAAACTCATCGTACACCAAACCCTTACAGTCTTACGTACTTCGCCATCCATCTTATGGCCAAATCATCTTACACTGATATCCTCAAATAACGCTCCTCAGAGCCAACCCAGTTGTCGCCCTCTTACTTATATCTCACTTATTATACTTACTTTTCACTTCATAATTTGTACGTTATGCTTGTACAATTATGCACACTCTTACTGTCTGATAAATGCCCAACATACAATCCAACCCAAACCGATCCATTCTAATCCTTACCCGTCATACTCTTATCCTCTGTCCTCTGTCATACGCTTACACAACCGTATCCAAATTCAGACAAAGCCTCTATCACCTCTTACGGTCCATCGCCCATACATCTGCCCACATACACTTACACATATCCATATCATAGGCAAAAGGCCATCATACATACGTATGTCTCACACATACGTATAACATGCACATACGGTCATACATACGCAGCTTACAATATGCTCACTAGCCATTACTAGTGCATACATACACATTATACATACGTCAAACATATACGCTAGCCATCACTAGCACATGCATACATACGTTAGACATACACACTAGCCATCACTGGCACATGCATAATCCATACATACTCCAAACATGCACGCTAGCCATCACTAGCACATGCATACATACGTTAACATACTGACATATTTGCTAGCCATCGCTAGCGCATACATAATCCACATCCATAAAGCGTGCATACATCTCATGCATATCAATCATACCATACAATCATGCTTACACGCACATCATGCAATCGAATCGTTACTTAACATCCAAGCATGGAATCATACAATCCTAGCATGCTGCTACTCATTCAAAGCATGCTTCATGAATTTACGAGTTCAAAGCTCTCCTACCTCGTAATCATGATGTTCAATGGCGAGCACACGACGGTGGCGGCGTCGGCGGCGGAGTTAGCGGTCAAAACCGTTGCATGGATGAGAGAGTTGCTGTCCTGAGGGTTTTAGGATGTGCCGGAACTAGTCACGGCCAAACAGGGTGTCAGAAATCAATGCGGTAAAATCCGCAATCCACGGTGGCACACTAGGGCAGCCGGGAGAAAAGTCAAGCCAACAAGAATGGCGGTACGACTAGATGTCGAGGGTGTACACCGAAGATCGGCCGGTGGCTAATACGTACTCAACCGGCCACAAAGACGTCGAAATCGGCCATGGACAGCACCCAACGGCGACGATTTCGGTCAACAAAGGCCCACATAAGGGCGGAGAGCGTGGGGCAACGCTCGAGGATAAAGGAGAGGTGGAGGACGGCTCTATGTCAACTCCACACGGTGGAAAAGCCAACCGATGGTCAGACGGCACAAATGCGGCACCTAAACCCAGAAGTACACGTGTGGCCACATGCACACGAGACCCAAAAGGGCGGGGGAGAGGGCTGAAAGGAGATGACCCAAGGCCCACAAAAATAAACAGGGCTAAGGCCCTAACGGTGGCCAATCTAAGCGGCGACATCGCCGATCACCACCCACAACCAATACCCATGGTGCGGGCAACTGTGCATCTCGCACGGTAAAGAGCAATGACAAGTGGCCCATTTTGGGCGGAGTATATAATCGGGCCAATCGGGGCTGGCCCTCACTATCGCCGAGCCGGGGCAGAGCCCACGATGGCCAAATGGCCCACGGCTCACCGATGCCAATGACCCGAAACGCACCCAAAGCGTCTAATCGGGCGGAGCAAGGCAATAGGGGCGAGGTGAGGTCAGAAACGGCAAACCCCTACCGACACCAGGTTGAGGTAGGCTGGACGGAGTCCTACCTGTGGCCGAACGATGACCGGAAACACGCCGGCGTCCAAAAAATCCCACGAACAGTGAGATACAAATAGTAACAAAAACCCAACCAAAAGATCGGTAGCTCACCACAAAGCGAACAAAGCATGGCGGCGGCTCTAGCCAGTGCCTATGGGTTCCTAACGGCCAACTAAACATAAGTCTAGTTGAGAGCGGCCGCAAACGACGTCAAAATCGTATACCCACAGTTCAAAAACGGGATTGAAGGAACCCGAAAAAAAGTTCGGCACCTCGTGGCGGAGTGAAGAGGCCGTGGCAGCGGTCATAGCCGGTACCTACGGACTCATGGTGGTGAGGCAAAGCAGATCCTGACAAGAACTACCAGAATCCGATGTCGTAGGAGGGAGAACAGAGTGACCGGAAATGGGCTCGGGTTTTCTCTTCTCCTCTCTGGACATGAAATTCTTACTGTAATGTCGGTTCTGTGAAAACCGATGGATGATTTCTTATATATAGTTAAATCTTTTTAATTTTACATTCACGTCTTTAACACGTGTTCACTTACTGTTCATGCGTTTAACCTCCAAAATTTGCGTCGTAAGCGGGCAGTGAGGCCTACGGCCTGCGACTAAGACCCACACCCAACTCTATGAGTATAAATATAGGAGAAAATACATAAATATGAATACGCCAAAGCATCACATTTTTTCGCCAAAAATGACCAGAAAAATAGCAGAAAAATCCCAGAAAATCGTAGAAAAATCAAAGACCTTACACCTATACACACCCCAACCCTTACTATAAAAGGCCAAACCTGATCCATTTCCATTTTTGGGAATAAGCTAAGGAGGAGAGGTCAGGCCTAATCCCCAATTAGGCCCGGATTAGAAGGTGTTTAAGGTAAGCCTACTCTAATTAAGCACTAAACCCTAACTTTCTTCTTAATCTCTTCTAAATCTACCATTTCCCCTTTATTTCAATTCATTTTTGGGCATCAAAAACTACTGATTTGTATTTTACTACAAACACTAGCTTTCAAAATCCTATTTTTATGATCAACAAGCCCTAGATCTAAGTTTTAATTAGGCATTTCTTTGGTAAATCGATTTTTAATGGAGTTTAATTCAAACTCAATGTGTTTGTAAGGTTTTCAAGAAGGGTGACCCTCAAATACGAGCTTAATCAAGTGCTAAGGTAATGGACCTTCGAGATTTCAGTTTATTCATGGTAAAACTCTTAATTTTTGGTTTATTTCGAATAGAGTTACTTGATTTGGTGTGTTAATGGCATGATTAGAAAATAAAAATATTTAAACTAATTTCTTAGGGTTTTGTATTATTATGATATGGTTTAAAATTCTGGAAGTCATAAACGACTTGTGATGATGATTAGGGTGGTAGATGTTGATTTGAAGTGTTATCAATGGTGTTTCGGTTTGGAATTGCGAAAGAAAGAAGATGGTCAGCTCTACCTTATTAGCGTTCGAACGGCCTTCTAGGCATTCGAACGGCAACACTATCGGATCGACAGTTTCCAGTTCAGCCGATCGAACGGCCTGCTGGGCGTTCGAACGGCCAAACTGTGAATTTAAATTTTTCCCGTTTAGCTGATCAAATGGCCTGAAGGGCATTCGAACGGCTACACAGCAGATTTGTGTTCTAATACATGATGTTTATTTCGATGATTCCACTTTAGCTTGCTAATTTCATATAAATGTGGAGAGTTTTAAGCTATATTATGCTACTGGAAAGGCATGCTATTGAGGTTATGGAGTCGAGATATATGCTTAGAGATTTGTGGAATGACTTATGTTTTGTGGCATGATGTTGGAATTGTCATCTTGGAATTATAAATGGTTGATTCCCTTTGGTTTAAGCATATTTTCAGTAGAACTACAACCTATTAATGGACTGATTTGTCATGATAGAATGTAGTTAATTGATGTGTGGATGTTGGTGAATGTCATGACTCAAGGATGAAATGAATGATCTTATATGTGTGTAGCCTTTGTGGTTAAGCTTTGATTTGAGTTATGATTCCAACGTTTCTTCTCCTATGATTTTCGCTAGAATTCATGTTTAGATGGTAATTCACATGTGTAGTATGGTAGTGAGTTTAATTTTAAGCATGTTGGCATGCATTGTGTGGAGTGCTTCTACTAGTTACACACACATGTATCATGGATTAGGATTGAAGCTTAATATTGTGATTATGAATGATGCATTAGGGGTTGATGAGAGCACTTATCATGGATTAGGATTCATGTATGCCTTGCCCACGTATGTACCATGCTGCATGCATCATGAAAATGGATTTCCAATTGAGGCTTCATCGAGGTTAATCGAATTTGACTAATTGGATGCAATGTGGTGAAATTGTGTGCCGGATTGATCGGTCGTGGATTAATCGAAAGTTGATTGGTCTGAAAGGACATGTTTTGATTTGAGTTCCTGTGTAGAACGAATGCACTCCTCGGGTTGAGTCTAGTTAAATGGAGTTAAGTAGGGATGAGTTGTGTACTTGTCTTGCGGATTGAGATTATTTATGATTCGCTGGACCCTGAGAATCCAGCTGATTTGTCCGAGTGCACCGGCTTACTAGGTGTTGTTGCTTGGGACTTTAGTCTTGACAAGCAGGGTTGCCCGGGAGTTTAGACTTGATGGGCAGGCATTGCTCGAACGCGTTGGCCTTGAGGAGCAGGAGTTGCTTGAAGGCGTTGGCCTTGAGGAGCAAGAGTTGCTCGAAGGTGTTGGCCTTGAAGAGCATGTCTATGTGATAAGAGTTGCTTAAAGGTTTTGACCTTGAGGAGCATGTCTATTTGATAAGTGTTTGCTCGATGGCTCCGGCCTTAAAGAGCAGGTTTATTCTCTATGTGTATGGACTTGCATGATGGACTAGTGTGAGTATGTGACACTTGTACATGCATGGTGAATGAGAATGATATGATGCATGATGGAATATGTATGTTAGAGATACATTCATGCAGGTTGTTATGATGTGATGCATGATAGAATATGTATGGTAGAGATACATTCATGTAGGTTGTTATGATGTGATGCATGATGGAATATGTATGTTAGAGATACATCCATGCAGGTTGATTATGATATGATGCATGATGAAATATGTATGTTAGAGATACATTAATGCAGGTTGTTATGATATGATGCATGATGGAATATGTATGTTAGAGATACATTCATGCAGGTTGTTATGATGTGATGTATGATGGAATATGTATGTTAGAGATACATTCATGCAGGTTGTTATGATGTGATGTATGATGGAATATGTATGTTAGAGATATATTCATGTAGTTGATTATGATATGTGTTGGGGGATTTCGGT